>CM057349.1:462088235-464488235 GCA_030015575.1 Agapanthus africanus
TTGGTATTCCTGAAGATATCACCGACTAGAGGGATGATTCGCTTTGGAAGTCGGGAAAAGCTTAGTCCCCGATTCGTTGGACCCTTCGAGATATTGGGGCGTGTTGGAGAGGTATCGTACCGGTTGGCGTTACCACCGTCATTAGCAGGAGTTCACGATGTGTTTCATGTGTCTCAACTACGGAGGTATGTTCGTGATGAGACTCATGTCTTGGATCATTCGGAGTTGACCGTTAGGGAGTACCTGACTTTTGAGGAGCGACCAGTCGAAATCAAGGATCGAAGAGAAAAGGTTCTTAAGAACACGGTTATTCCTCTTGTGCTAGTTTCTTGGGGTAATCGATCGTGTGGAGAATCTACTTGGGAGCGAGAAGACGAGATCCGGCAGAAATTCCCTCATCTTTTCCAGTAGTTAGTTATCTTGTATTCTTGGAATTTCGAGGACGAAATTCTTTTGTAGTTGGGTATGATGTAACACCCGAGCCCAATAATACTATTTATATTACTAGTTGAGGGTTATATATTGCTCATTCCAATTTTCCTGATTTTCTGGTGTTTATTGCTAAATTTTACCCGGTTAAGTCATTTTGGCACATAACAAATTTTAACTCCGAAAATGAAATTTAAGATGTCCATGTTGGCCTACTCGTCGCCACTAGTCGCGTGGTAGCGTCCGCGTGTCGAGATTCCGTTCCGTTTGGCTAAACGGGCAGGTTTGGGCGACTACGCGCGCGTACAAGTGTCCGACTTGGGGGCATGCATTTTAATCACTAAACACCTCTTTTCAAAATTTGGAACCCGCTTAAAATCTTATAATTTGAATTTGGAACATTTGGGCGCAACCCGGGCGCGATTTGGAAATGTTTCATTTCGCGCCAAAAAGGACCCGTTCCAGTTTAATATATATAACTAAATATATCCACGAATATATTATCCTCAACTGTTTCAATCTCCACAAATCTCTTAATTGGTTTATCTAAAACCCTCAGCCAATCGCGAGGGTGGGATTGCCTTCTCGTGGGCCCCGCCTCTCTCTATCTCCTTTCCCTATCTCTCTATCTCCTTTCCCTATCTCTCTCTCTCTCTTCCCTCAAATCTCTCTCTGTTTCTCTCTCCAATCTCTCTCTCTCTCTTCCTCTATTAATTAACCATGCATGCAGCCGCCCCTCACATTCTCTTCCTCGCAAGAAAACCCGACGCAAACCCTAACCCTAGCCCTCGCGGTCTCACCGCCGGTCTCCTCGCGACCTCGCCGTCGCCGCCCTCACCACCACGACCTCCACCGCACTCACCTACCTTCCTCCTCCCGTTCTCCCGACGATCCCGCGCCTGCACCCATTCCCGACCTCGCCTCCACCCTCGCAACCCTCGCCGTCGACGCCACCCATCGTCGTCGACAACCCCGCGACTCCCTCTCACCCTCCTCGGCGCGACCTCGGCATCACCCCCTCCTCTCCTCGCTGGACCACGAGCAAACCCGAACCGACCCTGCACCATCTCCCGCTGCTCACCGGAGAACGCACCGGCGACCTCGCCGTCGTCACCAGGGCCGCCTACTCCTTCCCCTCGACCACCAGAGCCGACCCCCTCTCCTCCAACTCGCCGCAGCACACTATTCCGCGCACCCCGAAGCTTTCAACCCTCGCTGCAGCCGCTGCCGTCGCTTCGCCGGCGTTCCAGCGCCGTCGAGCTCGCCAGGGTCACCTGGTACATCTCTCTGTAAGTGTCCCCTTTCCTTCCTTTGTGCAAATCATCCCCCTGCTGGTCCGTATTTTTGGATGTGTGGGTTTTGTCGCTAACTCCGTTACTTTTGACATTTTGCCGGAATCCGACCGTACCGCCTTGACGAACCCGACGCTCCAGCGAAGCCCCCTGGTCCGTGTGATCCCGTTGATTTCTGTTGGGACTCGATCCGTGGCCCGTGCTTCCATATCGTGGTTTCTACCGACATCGCATCCGTATTCCAGTTCGCAGACCGTCGAGGCAAGTATCTGAATACTTGCTTGAACATGCTAGTGTGCGAGATCTAGTCTTGCCACGCAATTTAATTCACATTATTTAATCCCGTAACTTAATGATGGTAACGGATATCATATTATTGCAGTTATCTTAACCTGGAATCGTTACAACCGTTCCTAGTAATTAACTAACCCACATCACTCCATGCTTTATCTAAACAAAACAATTGAATCAGATCTGCTTGAACTGTTAAACTATTCTTGAGACAATAATTATACTTAGTATAATTCCACGTAGTTCCTTAATCTATAATTGTGAATATTGCTTTACCTTGTGGCTTTTGCACCCTAAAGATGTTTGAACCTGTTAATAAGAGAATACATACATCACTGTAGTTATATGGAATATTGTGATTAATTACGGTTTCCTGCTGTTATTCACTATTGATTGTATACATGTTGTGAGCACTTACCGATTGCACGACATATTGGCCTGACCCTGCTACACCTGACATATACATACATACCGACTCATCCCGTTGTACCATGACATTACTTGTTCCTGATCTCGTGCCTAATGCCGACAGACCTAACCATTCCTGCTGTCGATCCAGACAGACCTACCTTTACTTGACTTGTGTTGGCATTAGTCCTTGACTACTGAATACCTGACTGACATACATAGTTTGGGGGTATGGGGAAATCAAAGGTGAAACCGACTTGTAACTCAACAGTTCGATACATTGTTCTGATCAGTCTTACGGGCTTGGCCAGCTCCGGAGTGTTGATGCTGACATCACTCATCTATCCTACTACCTTTTACTGCTTAGCGGCACGTCTCGGATTCAGCCCCGAGGATCATGACCGTGGTCCCGGGCACGCACGGGATACTATTGAGTTACATCGACGATTCATCAATTGGTTTCAAAGACTATAGAGTAGAAAACCTGATAGGACAGTTCAGTCACCATTGCACACTACCCTGCTTGTTATTTCTTATCACTGCTTTATTCATGATCATACTTGCATTACTTATTACCATGTTTATGCTATATACTTGATGCTTTGACGCGCTGACGTCTGGGTTTTGCATGGCCCAGATTCCATACCTTTATCGACGACCGAGCAGGAGTACTTCAGCCAGCAGGCTGAACTGTGAGTTCCTTAAAGTTTAGTTTGTTTATTTTCATTTCATTTCCAGATATGGGCCCGCATTATGGGACGTACTGTTTATTCATTGTATTGGATCATTAGCTTCCGCACTTATTGTTTATTGATTCTTGTTATATTGGATTTGGACATGTATTAGTTTAGTTTATTTGTACTGTTCTTGATAACCTTACAACCGTAATGTGACTGTGGATGGATACTTCCTACCCACAGGTAGCATGGTTGGCTATGTCACGTGCCCAAACGCGCGTACTCTGGGAAGCGGGACGTGACAAAACCAGTGGTGTCGCCTAGCTCGGCGTTAATCCTTACGTACATGATCATAACAAAGAAGTTAGGAATTCTAAATTGTTTTATATATTAGTCGGACATGAGATAGAGATTACTCAAATAGTTCGGCCACTTTTACAGGAGTATTCCGATATTACCCCCAACGAACTTCCAAATGGATTACCACCTTTAAGGGATATACAATATCGCATTGATCTAGTTCCCGATACCAGTCTTCCACATCTACCACGTTATGGGATGAGTCCGTCAGAACACAAGGAATTGCATAAACAAGTTAGCAAACTATTAAAGAAAGGATTAATAAGAGAGCATGAGTCCATGTGCAGTTCCCGCCCTTTTAAGCCCTAAGAAAGGTAGTTTGGAGAATGTGTGTCGATAGTAGAGCAATAAATAAAATCACTATAAAATATATGTTTCCAATACCTAAATTAGATGACATGATTGATATGATTAATGGCGCTAAGATATTTACCAAGTTAGACCTTAGGAGTGGATATCACCAAATTAGGATTAGACCCGGCGATGAGTGGAAAACCGCATTTAAGACTAAGAAGGGTTTATATGAGTGGATAGGTTCACAAAAATGGCTCATTTCATTGCTTGTAAAAAAAAACTTCCGATGCATCTTATATAGCACATTTATTCTTTAAGTAGTACATTTGCATGGCATACCTAGATCCTTCACATCTGATAGGAATACTAGATTCTTAAATCACTTTACGAAAAAAGACCAGACATCTCTTTTGTTGTTAGCATCGTGAGCCAGTTTATGGATTCTCCAAGGAAGCCTCATTGGAAGACAGTTATTCATATTGATCGCTATTTGAAGAATTCACCTGATCCGCAATCATGAAGATGTTCAACAGTTGATGGGATTTTGTGAAGTTGATTGGGCGAGATCTCCTACTGACAGGAGGTCTACTACTGGCTATTGTACCTTCCTTGATGGTAATCTTGTATCGTGGAGAAGCAAGAAACAATCAATTGTAGCTAGATCAAGTGCGAAGGCTGAATACCATGCTATGGCTCATACTACGTGCGAGTTGATTTGGATAACATATTAAGCGAGCTTGGATTTCAAATTCATCGGCATATTCCTCTCTTTTGTGACAATCAAACAACAATCCATATTTCATCTAATCCTGTTTTTCATGAGAGAACTAAACACATTGAAGTTAATTGCTATTTTGTTCGGGAAAAGAAGAATGGAATTCATAACCCTCGATACATTGCAAGTAAGGATCAACCAGCGGATATTTTCACAAAGGCATTGGGAAAAGCAAGAATTAAATGTTTATATAATACGCTGGGTCTACATGATATGTATGCACCAGCTTGAGGGAGAGTGTTAGAGATAATATTAAATTGTTAGAGATAATATTAGATAAAGTAGTTGGGCTTTGATATTAGATTAATACCCTATCCGTAAACTCTGGTATAAATATATATTCTCCATTAATTCGCTAATAAAACAATTCTATTTTCCTCAAACTACTTGATGGACATAATTCTCACATGCAACGACAAGAATTTTTAGCTAGGAACAGCCACATGGAACAAAACCTAGGATATTAAACTGTGATTCGTTTGCTGTCAATTCTCCCGAAGCATTTTCAACTTGAGAGAATTTTCCATACATGGGTATATGCCCTAGTAAACTTATTTGCCGCATAATCTCTCTTCGAACTAAGGTTGCACAATCACATTCCGGTTTTACATAAAGGTTTACCTTTCAAACAACATGATCTAAACTGATAAGCTTATTAGATGCATCATGCACCATTAATCAATTTATGTATACTAAAAAATTTGAAATTAGCAAAGAACATATATATTTTATGATTTGAAGTTTCAAACTTTTTTCTTCACCTTCCGTAACAACCGAGTTCAGCTATACCAATTTTGTTCCGTATTTATTATCTATGGTATTTTTTTTTACTGATATATCGTGTTTGGGTGCGAATGGTAGCTACACTTTTACATTACATTCGACCCGACCCACTTGCTTGAACTGGTTAATTCATATTTATAGACTATTCTGACTTGTAAATTAGACATGTGCATTTAATGTGAATACTGCATTTTGTTACTTGATCTTTCATTTTAAATTTTAGAGGTTGCATAAAATTTTCGTATTTAAAATCTGAATTTTTGGACCCGACCCGGGCGTATTTTGAAATATTTTATATCCCGCCAAAATTCTAATTAGTTTAATTTTTTCGTTTAAAAATATTTAACAGCCTAAAGTTTTTACTACTAACCAAAATATATTTTAAAATCTAATTCAAATAAAATCTTTTACAGTTCCCATATCTTTTCTTCATTTAACAAATTTGAATCTTTCCTTAACAAACCCTTTTCCCTCACGAACCAATGAAAACTCTTCGTTTTCTTTTCACCGGGCCCTACTACTTTCTCTCTCCCTTTCTTTTTCTTCACTATTCTTCCTCTGGGCCCCGCTCGAAAATCCCTCTCTTTCTTTTCCTTTTTCTCTCTCCCCGGCATCAGTCTCTCTCTCTTCTTTCTCTCTCCTCTCGCGCTCTCTCTCTCCTCTCGCGAACACTGTTCGCTTCTCGAATCTCATCACCTCCCGTGGATCTCGTCACCTCCCTTCTTCAAAAAAATTCTTTCCCTCCTTCTCCCTCGTTTTAACACCGAGCCTCCATCGCCGAACCCATCGCCTTCCTCAAACCCTAACCCTAAACTCCATCACTCCATCACCTCCTCAACCTCACCGAGCCTCCTCTTCCTCCACTTCGCCATCTCTTTCTTCTCCTTTCCATTCCCGAGCCTTACCTACACCCACAAGAACCCATCGCCGCCACCTCATCCCGTCGCCGACCACCTCTGCCTCCTCATTCATCTCCTCTTCTCTCCCTAACTCCTCTGTTCTCCTTCCCTGCACAAACCTTGCACCAAGAAAACCAACAACAAACCCTAGCTGAAACCCTAACCGCCAAGAACCCTTGCTGCCTTGCCGTCGTTCTCGCCGGCGATCCCTTGCCGACGACCTCCCACCTTTGCAACCACATCCTAGCCTTCTCCCAACCCCAGTGAGCAACTCTTCTCCCTCATCCTTCTCTTCTTCTTCTATCTATTCTTTTTCTTTTATTTTTCCTTTTCTGTTTTTTTATTTAATACCTCTGTAGATCGTCGGAGCCATGACGACGTCGACAATCCCGACGACCTAGCGAGCATACCTGACCCATGTATTCACCTTGTGCGTTGTTTGGATTCGTTTCGTGTACCGTGAGCGCGTCGCAACTTTTCCCGCCGAAATGTGACGTTCCGTATACCCGTATCACGATCCGTTTAGGCAAGTGAAACTTACTACATGCTATTCATAATATTTTATACTTATTTGATTACATGTGAAACCTATAGATTTAATCTAATGTCTCATGTTACATTTTAACATTCGATGTTCCATTATAACATTTTAGATTCAGAAATTGAGACATACCCTGTTGCATTTTAGTTTACTATACATAGGACCCACATCCATATTTAAATCACATAATAATTATTTACATAGCACATAGTACCCTTTAAATAGTTTATACTCGTTCAAACACCGTTTGCATCCATCTCGTTTAATATGCATATTATTGCATCCATAGATCACTTGAATATATAATATTATAATATTAACATTCCACATTTGATATATTGTAGTTTAATTAGTGTTAGAACTTTAACTTTAACCCTAATCATTATCTATATGCCTTAATCTGTACCTGCTTGCATATGACATTACAATGTTCCATTTTATTGTTCCATTAATACCCCATGCTTGTTTTGTATACCCATGCTTATGTTAGTTGATTATGAGCATCCACATGACATTTTGTGCACCCCTGACATGACTTGTTACACCTACTACTTATCACGACATGGTACCGTGCACCTCTCGACATGACATGATACCTATATACTACCTGACTTGACCTGATATACCATGGCTGTATCTGTTACCTGATCTTGTAACTAATGCCAACAAACCTGACCTGTTGTCCTTACGGACATTTCCTATTGTCTATCCAGACAAACATGTACCTGCCTGATCCTGTATTGGCATTAGCTCCAGATTATTTAATACCTGACTTGAGCAAATATTACTTGGGGGTATGGGGAAATCAATGATGAAACCTGACTTGTAACTCGACAGTTCTATACCTTTTCTGATCAGTCTTACGGGCTAGGCCAGCCCCGGGGTGATGCTGCTGACATCACTCGTCATTACCTACCACCCTTTACTGCCTTGCGGCACGTCTCGGATTCAGCCCGAGAGTCGTAGACCGTGATCCCGGGCACGCACGGGATACTATTGAGTTATATCGATGATTCATCAAATTGATTTCAAAAACTTGAGAGTAGTTAACCCAATAGACCAGTTTAGATTACTCACTGCACACTACCTTTAACTGCCCTGATTTATATTGCTGTTACACCTGCTTTACCTTTTATGATCATACCTGCATGTCTTGCTACCCTATTTATATATTATTGCTTGATGTTATGACGCGCTGGCGTCTGGGTTTTGCATAGCCCAGATTCCTTACCTTTGCTGCAGTCCGAGCAGGAGTACTTCAGTCAGCAGGCTGAGCAGTGAGAACTCGTTAGTAGTTAGTTCTTTTATTTTCAGTATTTTCATTCCTGATGTGAGCCCGCATTATGGGACATACATTCCAGTTATTCTTGTATTGGATGTTTTGCTTCCGCATTATTTTTATTCTTGACTCGTTTTATTCTGGCTTATGGACATGTGTTAGATAGTTTATTATTGTGCTTGATATCTCTACAGCCGTAATGTGACTGCGGAATGATATTTTCTATCCACAGGTAGCATGGTTAGCTATGTCATGTGCCCATCTTAGCGTACTCTGGGAAGCGGGGCGTGACACCTTCCAATTTTCATCATTGTCAATATTACTTGTCTTTGCCCATCAAAGTGGTATAATAACGTAGTACTAATAATTAAAGCCCAGCACAGCCTAGTCCCATGCTTTAAAGTTAACTACAAGCCAGCTTACTTCATGTTGTTTCAGATCTGAGCTTTAACACAATTTGCCCAACAGCAAAATAAATTAGTCAAACACCCGATAAATATTTCGATTGACAGCAGCTCACGTCAACCCCTGTTTTCTATGTACAGTCAGAACTAGATAGCAACAGAGATTTTTTGTTGAATTTTTTATTTTAATCCAAGCAGGAACTGGAACAAAATTTTCAGACTTTTGGAGAATGAATCCAATATATGTATCTAAAGACAGAGATTGGAACTTCGACATGCGTGGAAAGAAGAGCACTTTCACGTATGTATAGCTTTTCAACATATCAAGTCACTTAATTTGATCAATGGAAAATTGGAAATTATATGCTATATGCCATAATGATGAATCATACATATTTTAAATTTTACACCATATTTATTTGTTATTAATATCATGTTAGGATTATATTTCAAGGGCTTTACATCTCGCCCATATTAGGGTAGTTTAGTTTCAGAGTCATCTTGTGTGTCATGGTATTTCATCCAGACATGTAGAGCATCTTTAGGAGATTAGAACAGAATTGTATTTGGAATAAACAAGGAACTAACAGTAACAGGATCAAAAGAAAGTAAACTTAGAGCCATCATAGAACGAAAAACAAACTTAATTCAAAATAAATGATAAAGCAAGAAGAAGATATATAAGTCAAATAAACTATAAACAAGGACCAGGTAACAAAATGTATAAGAAATTGGCAGACCAGATAGCGCCATGATGGGGTACGATGAGGCAAACAAGCAAGCCCAATACGTTGAGATAATTTGACCAGAAACTTCCGAAGTAAAGGACTCCGAGCTGCAGTAGCTGACTTCATCAAAAGTGAACAATCATTCCAAGTGGTGGTGACCACATTAAGCAAAAATTTTCGACCACCAATCTGCATTATTTGCATGTAAGCAATTGATGTGTTAAGTTCAACAGATGACCATCGCTTAAAAACATCACACAGATGAAACAGCTTGAATTTTTTTCTGTTACTATTACCGTACAAAGGATTTCATTTCGTATGACAAATAGATGAGGAATGGTGTGAACAGATATAAAAGAGACCTCAGCAAAACCAGTGAAAAAGACCATAATGAAAAACGAACAATAAAGTATTTTACAGCGTAAATGCACAAGTACAGAAGAATGCTTTAAGCTTACAAAATAAAATGTAGCAAGAAGAAGCAAACTATCACCAGCATACATATACAAACTAAAGGATGTAATACATTACCATCAGTGGTCCATGCTAAGATCATACTATTGTGAGACATCTAACTGTTCCCTTCTTCGTTTGTCTAATACTAAGTGGCAAGACTAAGGATGTCGATGTTGTAATAAATTTCGTCATCCATAACTGTTGTAATGCATTCCTAGTTGATGGATGCGGAAAATACTTCCAGAATAAGAATGAAAGCGAAGGCAGACACTAAACAGCAGTGGGGAGCCTCCTATAAGGAATTTACTAACCACCTTAAAATGAGCAAGCCAAAAAGGCAAGAAATGGCTTCAAGCTGATGAAGCGAGAAGTAAGAAAACCATGCTCCAATACCATGACAAGAGTAGGACTACAAAAACAGATCAAATGGAAAAGCGTATATAGTCTTATCGTGGTTCTGTTGACAGGATAAATGTGCTTGAATAAGAGAAAAAGTCCTGCACAAAAGTCCTGTCTAAGTTTCAAATAAAGAATGAGAATGTACGCTCGATTGTAACCTTACTTTCATATTTCAGATATAAAAAGATGTTAGATTTCACAGAAGCAACAGGCTATTAGGATAAGAGAAAGCTCAAAGGTTGTAAAGGGTTAAATCAGCTTGGTATACATTGTTAAACCACAACCCATTAACTTCGGCTTTTGGGAAAAGTGGTCCTTGAGAATGTACCAGAGCACCAAGTTTCAAGAAATCCTAGGTTCAAATCTCATCGATGAGATTTGAAATATTTTCTACCCCCATTTATTTTACATTTCTACCTATTCAAGCAAGTCATGGTTTCACTATAGATCTTTACACCTGGCCCATATGCGGAGCGTTAAAAGCAAGGATGAAAAAATCTCGGTATCGTTACCGCTTACCGGTATCGGATTGGTCACTTTGCGGATCGGACTGGTCACTTTGCGGATCGGTCATCTCGGATTGGCATGTCGTATTTTATTTGACAAAAAGAATTTTAAAGTGACTTAACATAATTCGGTAAATTTTATACTGACTAATGATATCTTTAGTGGTTGTTTTAATACTTAGTGTAGGGTGTTTTTCGTCACCCCATTGAGATGGGAATGCGCACGCTTGTCAAGCGCATTACCGATTCCCCCTGCCTAGAGTAGACGGTGGTTTATTGATTGTGCGAATCCGAATCCCAGCAACCGCAAACTAAGCTGCTGTTAATTACACCTTGCCTTCGGAGCAAGAGAACCTCTGATTGACGGGTCAAACTGGTCATGCGAACTCAATGTGCAGTGTGCGTGTGTGTCTTGAGTGGTTTTGGGTATATCGGGGGCCTCGCAGAGTTTACGGGGATCCCGCTACTCGGATAGCGGGCTAGAGGTCAAGAGGGCAAGCAACCCTCTTGCGGGGTGCGAGGCAACGTCCCGTTAGAATATTTTTCTAACGGGGGACGTGTTTTGAGTGTAGAGCGTGAGGGAAAAAGAGAGGTGAGGAGCGTCCTAAAGACGAGTGAGAAGGCACGCGGGCGTTGGGGCCCAGCGCGCGAGCTCTGGGGGCCCACGAAAAAAGGGGTTTAACCCCTGGGCTGGGAGTTGAACTTCCGAGTGACTTTTGGAGTTAAACTCCTAAAAAAAGAATATTTTTGTGGAGTTAAAACTCCTAAAACATCTGGGTTTTGAAGTTAAACTCTTTTGAGAATTTGGATCTTGGAGTCGAACTCCTCAAAAATTGGTTTGGGATGTAACTCCTAAAGAAGAGATTCTTGTTCTGCAGTTAAACTTCCAAATGATTTTCGGAGATAATAAAAAGGGACCCCTTTTTTCTCCCTTGAGCCCTGGATCCTCTTAAGTCTTGGATCTTCTCAAAGTGGGATTTTTAGGGATGAATCTCCTTCTTCCTCCTCTCTATTGGTTGGATCTTAGAAAAAGAGGGTGGTGGGATTTAAAAATCTCCCCTTTTAGAGATTTACTGGGAGAATTGAACTAAGAGTTTTATGGTGAAAAACTGTTTATTTTTTGGAAAAAAAGAGTAAAACTCTGGATTTAATTCAAAATAAAGATTTAAAACCAGGAGGAAGGAGGCATAAAACCCTAGAAAAATATATAAAGAATCTTGTTTATTATCATTCATCGTGATGCCTTATATAGGCTTTACATTTTAGATATGGCCCTTGGGCTTTTCAAAATGGCACATGTGTCTTTCCCATACCATGTGTTTTTTCTTTTGAACATAGACAATGGGCTTTTACATAATCTGGGTTTGTTGCCCATTTTACTACATTTATTCATAAAAATTGTATTAAGCCTATCTATGCTTTAACAATTATTTCTTTCGCATGAGGGGCCTTTTCATGCTTGGGCTCGACCTAGACATGGGTCCACTTGCTTGGACTTGGGTTCGGCTTTGGGCCCATTTGGCTTGGGTTTGACTTTGACCTGGTCAACCGGGATGTAATTTTTGACCCCAACAAAGTGCACCCCATCAATAAATGCACACCGCGTGTATGAATTGTGTGCATGAAATTGATAGATCTTATTCTATATGGGGATTGATTTGGTTTAGTTCCCTGCGAACGGTCAGCGTTGACATGCTTGATTTGACTTGCCCCGCTTCATGCGGTGTCAGGATTTGATTTGACTTGCTCCGCTTTCTGCGATGTCAGGATTGAAGTTGACTTGCTCCGCTTTTTGCGGTGTCGGGGTTGAAGTTGACTTACTCCGCTTTTGCGGTGTCAGGATTGATTTGTTTCCGAGATGGAACTTGATTCCACCGAGGAGGTGATTGGTTGACTTGTTTGGTTTGATTTGATTTGTTTTGGAAGTTCCCTACTCGTCCAGCGGGACTCGAGCTTGGAAACGCTACCGGGTAGGACATTGATTTGATATGTTTGATTTCTGTCTTATTTGGCGGGACTTTTGAATTTGAGAGGATCTCGGAATTTAGATTTTGTTTGGCATCAGCATTGCTGCACTGGAATAATGCCAGAAGCAACTTATCATTTGCCCCGAAAAGACTTGAGATTTGGTTTTTGGGTCGGCATCAACACTACTAATACTGAAGCGTAGTGCCAGGAGCGACTCATCATTTGCTTTTTGGAAAACTTAGGTTTGAATTTTGGGTCGGCATCAGCACCACTAACACTGAAACGTAATACCAGGAGTGACTCATCATTTACCGTTGTCCGTTGGGAAAGCGATGGCTTAGGCGACAGTTTTAGGTCCCTATCATCTAAGGGGGGTTTTCAATTTTATGAGCCGTAAGAGTCTCATAAAAGTATTTTCTCCCTATAAGTCGAGAGGATTTCACAGGTGTATGTTCTTCTTAGGAATCATGAGAATTCCTAAGTGTGTTGCTCCTTTGTGAGTCGTAAGGATTTCACACGCGGATTTTCTCCTTACAAGGTCGAGAAAACTTTGCGAGTGTATTTTCTCTCTTTTCGCGAGTTTGCCTCCTTTTGGGTTTTCGCAAACTCACCGGCAGTCCTGCTGTTTTTACTCACGGAGCCCTTTCGGGTTTTCATCCGTGCCCATTTTGCTTGTGGACATACCGTTATTTTTAATCGCCGGTAGGACTTCAGATGTAGTCTTGCCGGGAGGGCTTGGGGAGATGGGGATCATTTGCGCTCGTGGATTGTATACGGTTTTATAGGATGTATGATCCAGACCATAGAGCCGGTGTGCTCGATTCATCTGCAACTTGGAGCATTCACGCGTAGTATTTCTTGAGGTATCAGCCATTGATAGATGGCATGGGCCTTTCTTCCTCAGCACTTATTAGTAGGATTCTCCGTTGAACACTTTCTCGATGACATATGGCTCTTTCCAATTTGGCTCGAATTTTCCCTTGGCATGTCGATTGGGGATGATCGACCTTTTGAGGACCAACACCAACTCGCCTTTCTTGAAAGCACGGAGACGGGTCTTGTCATAGGCCCGTGACATTTGGGCTCGGTACAGCTCCAGATTTTGTTGTACTACAGGCCTCTTTTCTTCAAGGGCGTCAAGCTCTTCAAGCCGAAAGAGGACATTTTCCTCCTCCGACAACTCGTATTGGACAGCCATTTTTAGGCTAGGAACTTCGACTTCGAAGGGGAGGATTGCCTCCACTCCGAAGAGCAACGACTATGGAGTGGGCTGAGTTGGAGTGGGTGCGTGGTACGATATACCCACAACGTCTCGTGGAGCTTGAGATTCCGGACTCTTTTGTTGGCTGAAACATTTTTCGTCAGGAGCCAGCATAGAGTTTTATTGAAGGTTTCGGCTAGCCAATTGGCTCTTGGATTATAGATGGAGGAATATCTTCAGTCTATCTTGTGCTGAGTAGTGAACATTGAGACTTTGAAGCTCTTGAAAGAAGGCCCATTGTCAGAAATGATTTTTCTAGGTGTACCAAAGCGGTATAAAATATTATGCCGAAAGAAAGTCAGAATATCTTTTGTTTTGATTTCTTTTAGAGGAACAGCTTCAGCCCATCTGGAAAAGTAGTCAATTGCGGCCAATATGAACCGGTGACCTTTGGATGACGGAGGGTCAATTGGACCAACTATGTCGGTGCCCCAAACTTCGAAGGGCCATGACGCCACCGTAAGATGCAGCGGATTAGGGTGCTTGTGAATGAAGTCGCCGTGAATTTGGCAGAGATGACCTCTTTGCAATCCCTTATCATGGTAGGCTGGTAATACCCAAGCCGTTTAATTTGAAGCCGTATTTTGGGGCCAGATTGGTGAGCTCCGCAGATACCCGAGTGAACTTCTTTCATAACTTTTTGGGCTTCGGTCGATGACAGACACCTGAGCCAGAGTTGGTCATATGATCTGCAGTATAGAGTATTGTTTATAAACACGTATCAGAGAGCTCTTTTTTTCAGTTAAACCCTCGCAGATTTTTCTTCGAACAGCTTGTCATATCGGAGGTACTCTATGAAGAGTTCTCTCCAATCGGGCTCATCTTGAATGATCAGAACTTGTTCAGCAGAATTGTTCTCTTGTTCTACGCTTTCTTCTTCACACAAAGAGACTGGAGGCAGAATTTATCGGCTTCTGACTATTATCAGAATTTCATCCATATCGGGATCAGCTAGCTCCTTGGCTAAGCGAGCGAGTACGTCGGTTTTTTCGTTCAACGCCCTGGAAATTCTCATCAGTTCAATGTGGTTAAACTGTTTCTTGAGTTCCACCACCCTTCTTCTGTATCGAGCTAATTCGGGCTTATATATCTTATAGTCGTTGCTCATTTGGTTAACGACAAGATGGGAGTCACCGTAAGCCCGTAGCCGAAAGATTTCTATTTCTATGGCGAGCTCCAGACCAGCTATCAGAGTTTCGTACTCAGCCTCGTTGTTTGTGCGAGGCTCGGTGAGAGCAAAAGAACGTCGTAAGGTTTCTCCCGATGGCATGATGAATACCAATCTTATTCCTGCTTTTACTTACAGGATGTTTGATTTACCGGAGGTCTTTATTGATGAGGCTCCATCGAAATAGAGCTCCCAGCATGGCTCGTCATCTTCGAAGTGTAGCACTTGTTTGTCGGGTAACTTGCAATTTAACGGTGACCCTTCAGGTTGGGATGAGCAGCCAGAAAGTCAGCAAGAGCTTGCCCTTTTATAGCCTTCTGAGGAGTATAGACTATGTCAAACTCATGCAGCATGACAGCCCATCTGGCCATTCTATCAGTTAGACCCGCCTTAGTCATCAAATATTTCAGCGGGTCGATTTGGAGATCGGCATAACCCGATGAGCAAGCAGATAATGCATCAACTTCTTTATGGCAAATATCAAGGCTAAACATTGCTTTTCAATCGGGAAGTATTTATGCTCTGCCCCAACTAATGTTCGGCTGAGATAGTAGAGGATATTTTTCTTTCCCCCTCGCTGTTTTGAGCGAGAAGGGCGCCGAGTGATTCATCCAGCACAGTGGTGTAGCGGATCGGCTGTTTATTTAGAATGGGGGTAACAAACACTGGAGGGTGCAACAGGTACTGTTTGCTGCTGTCGAATGCTTCTTGACATTCGGCGTCCCAGACAAAAGGGGCTCTCTTCTTCATGAGCTTTTAAAAAGGTAAACATCTTCCTGATAGGTTTGAGATGAACCTTCTTATGTACGCAAGCCTGCCTTGGAAAGATCTAAGTTGCGTCAGACTCTTTCGAGGAGGCATCTCCACGATTGCTTTTATCTTCGACGGGTCGATCTCGATCCCTCAGTGCCAGACTATGAAACCCAAGAATTTCCCCGATGATACGCGGAAGGCGCACTTTAAAGGATTCATCTTCAAATTGTACTCTCAGTCTGGTGAAAACGGTCATGAGATCTCGAATGTGATCGGCCTTGGCTTTAGTCTTGATGAACAAATCGTCAACATAACACTCAACGATTTTATGGATTAAGTCATCAAAGATTTTGGTCATTGCATATGTGGCACATGCGTTCTTTAGTCCAAACGGCATCACTTTATAACAGTATATGTCTATCGAGGTTCGAAATGTTGTATATTTCTTATCCTTAGGCGACATTTTTATCTGATTGTATCCAGACAAACCATCCATGAAAGGGAACAGCTCGTAATTTGAGATGTCATCGACCATCATTTCCATGACCGGAAGCGGGAAATGATCCTTAGGACACGCTTTGTTAAGGTCCCTGAAATCGACACAAACCCGGATCTTCCCATTTTTCTTCTTTACTGAGACAATGCATGCGATCCCGTCCGTGTATTTCTCTTCTCTGATGAAGCCGGCATCGATAAGTTTCTTGGTTTCCTCAATGACCTTTTCCTCCAACTCCCTTCTCATTCTTCGAGGAGCTTACTTGACTGGCTTGGCATCATGAGAAATAGCCGGCTTATGCACGGCGGCTTTGGGAGATAGGCCAGGCATTTCTTTGTATGTCCACACGAAGCAGTCGACGAGTTCGCGCAGCAGGGCGATTATCTGCTCTTTCATTTCTTCTGCCAAGAGCGAGCTGATATAGGTCGGCTTTGGATAATCGGGCGTCCCCAAATCAATCTCGGTTAGCTCGTCGAATGTTGCTTGTTCGCTATCTTTGAGATCTCGAGGGGCTTCTTTTGGCTCGGCTAGTTCGTCGTCGTCATTCGACTCTCTGCTGGCCTCGCTAACGTGGATCATGTAGCATGATTTGGCGTCGGGTTGCACATAGCCTAGGCCCCGTCTATCTGGGACTCGCCTCTCGATGAGCGATCGGACTTGAGGCGGGTGCCATAGCCTCTTGTAAAGTTTTGCTTCAAAGTCTGTCTGGTATAACCGACATCCGCACCTTTTAAAATATTCCCGCATCCAGGGCGCATAATATCTGGGGTTTAAGACGGCTCTTATGCCTCTCATAGGACAAGCACGTTGCATACAAATCATCCGAATGCACGACAGGGTTCAACCCATAAAACAGGATGCCCTTCTGTCCGCCGTTCCTTCTGGGGACGTAGAAGGTTGTCAGTTTGTCCAAAATGGAGACCGACAACACGTCGAGCTCTTTAAACATCTCTTTCGGAACTTTGATGATGGCCAGGGATCCTTCCGTGACTTCAAATGTCACTTTTAGCTTTGCTTTTTGCATGAGAGTCCGACATGTACAACTATTGCAAGACGGGTCCTCCTCTAACTCTTCGGTATCGCTGTCAAGATGAGGGCAAGCTTTGCTGCCGGATGGGCCCTCAATATCACTCGTCCGTATCGCTACCGAAGTGGGGGCGATTTTTACGGAAGGATGGACTTCCGGCGTCGGTCTCATCAGTGTCACTGCCGAAATGCGGACGCACTTGGGGATTTCTACTTTTAAGGGTGACGACCGGCTTAGATTGACTTTTGAGACTTCAGGCCTTGTTTTTAATTGACTACGGCTCAGGTTTGCTTTTGAGATTCTAAGCCCTTTTATCTCTAGTTGACTGCGGCTCAAATTTGTCTATGAGACTCTGGGCCCTCTCGTCTTTAGTCGACTGCGGCTCGGCGTTTTGGGGTTTCATAAAGTACCGAGAATTTTCATATCGGACTTCATGTACAGCATACGGCTGTACGTCTCCATCAATGTGTTTTTCTTCGCCATTTTTTGTATACTTCATGCATTGATGCAGTGTTGATGGAACGATGCCATAATCATGAAGTCATGGTCGTCCTAAGAGAATCTTATAGGACGTGTCGGCGCCGATCATGTATATTTTAGCTTCGGTTTGCAGGTCTCCAAACCTGATTGGCAAAGCTATAAATCCCAGAACTTGCTAGCAATTTTGATTGAAGTCCTAGATGACAATCCTCTCCCTTGACAGGTTCGGACGTCCATTGATAAATTCTTTAGAGTCTGCAAGTTCATGATGTTCACTGAGGACCCCAGATCAATCAATATGCGATTGATCCGATCTCCGTCGTTGTACCATGTCACGTAAAGCGGCCGATTATGTTCAGTTGTCCCTAGTAGCAGGTCTTCATCTTTAAATGCGACCGCAGCTGTGTGCAGAGCGCACTGGGCTTCTTCCATGTTGATCTCCGCGAGGCGTGTCTGATACCGCCCAGGGTTTTGCAGAGCATAGATAAGGATGTCCCTAAGCTTCTTGGATAGAACCGGAGCATCATATATGCTTAAGAGGGATAGAAGCTTCCGGAGGTGAACCAAAACGTTATAGTCTACCGAGGAAAAGCTCGAGTCTCCGTAAGTCGGATCTCTCCCGTCTTCTAATTATTGTAGTTTTTCATTTCTTTTCTGCTACCGTAAGTGTAATATGTGGAGTATCCCCGATCTTGTTGCTATACGTCAACGACATTCGGGATACGCATATTTACTTACGGTGATGACATGTGATGTTGCTGTGTTGCTGTGATGTGTTTTATTGGATCGTCGTGACTGAATAGCCGGAGGTTTTTGCGTGAGATGAGAGTTTTTCAATTTTCATTCATGTAAAAATTGTATGTAATATTCTTTTATTGGGACACTTCCAGATTGAGGTTGTTGTCTCCATTGATGTATATTATTTACATTTCCGCATTAGGATAGACCCAAAACGGAGAGCACAAGTAACCGGGTTCTAGAGTCCAGTGGAAGACCATCTCGAGAAGTCGAGACCGGGTCTCTCAGCTCTAGAATTGGCAGGGTTGTTTGCCACTCTCGTAGAGGTTTAGGGATGTAGGTTTGGCCATTCATCATAACCGTGGAATCCGTGTTTTTCATTACTAGCTAAATTTAAACACGGACCTCCTAATATATCCAATATTTCATATGTTGACTTCTGCTGCTTGAGTTCTGTGATGTGATCATATAACTGCGTGAGACGAATGCTATATATATATATGACGAATGCTATATATATATATATATATATATATGTGTGTGTGTGTGTGTGTGTGTTATATATAATAAACGTTGCTTATGTTTTGCACCCGCGCTAGTCGAGCCCCCGCTCTGCCGTTAGTTAAGTAACCTAACGGTGTATGACGGGGCCCGTGGCGAATGTGGATGGCAAAAGCGTACGTTCTATTTTCATTTCTTCTGTAATATTTAGAAATCATAAATGATGGAACGTCATTAATAAGATTAATGAAAATAAAAGAAACCTAAAGATGTAGATTCAAATTTTTCAAAAAGGTAGCTCAAGTTCTTGTTTTGTATAGTGGTATTCCTTGATGAATATCCAGCACCTCATTCGATGAGGAAAGAGCCTAGATCCCTTCACCGGGAGTGATCTCTTTAGCGAAACTAGCGAATGCTACTACCCACTCGGTTTGTTTTGAAACTACTCGATTTTAAAAGCGGAGCTTAAACCACTCCTTTTTCAAATCAGTAGATTCTACAACGATATGAAGTTCATTACGTTAAAGGTTTTCTTAAAATCCAGTCGTAACCCTCCGTCATTTCAGATAAGAACTATTTAGTATTCATGCTGCGTTTGTTGGCCTCCGTCAAGGCGTAGTGTGCGATACCTGATTGGTGATTATCTGTAGCATATGATGCGATTGGATTAAGATAGTCGTACGACTTTATTGGCCTCCGTCAAGGGTCGTGAAGATGGGTTTAATTCAATCACGAAATGACGGGTTGAACTTGACTAGCGGCCTATGGTTTGTTGGCCTCCGTCAAGGTCATAGGTCGTTAGGGGTAAAATCAGATATTGGGAATTTTAAGTATTGAAATTTGCAATGAGATTGCATACCTACTATGAGATGGTTGGATCCCGATACCCACTGCGAGTAAGAGTTGCTCCTGGAAGAGTTTTCCACTTTACAATTGACTGACCCAGTAGGTGTCTAAGAAAGGTGTTAACGGGGTTATGCTTCTGCGGAAACGAGGTTATTTAATTAGTTCCATACGAAAGCATGGGAGACTCTCTCGGAATACCAACACCTGCCTGGCTAACCGATTGGCGAACTTATAGGGTGTAATTAATCCCGGCTAATCTTACCTTTTAGGATTTAAAGGAAGATTTGATAAAAACAGTGGGAGCCATCCTGATTAGATAAGATAATAACTAATCTAATCTTGCAAAGAGCGCACGCTAAAGTGTTTTCTTCTCTCTCTCCATGTAGCGACCATGACACGCTTTAATTAAGATAATAATATGGATGTATTGACCGAACCCGTTTACTGAGTTGGGGAACGTTACTTCCGCTCTATCTTATGACTTGCATAAGTCTGAGCAAAGAATAAGAGAATACCAGGATTCTCACGCAACCCGAACGAAGAAAAAACATGCTGATGCATCTTCTTCGGATGTGTTCATAACCGAGAACTGTTTCTCAGTTTGCTCTACAACCTGAGTATTGGATACCGGATAAGGATCCCACGTTTATAATTTGTTACATGGGTTAAGGAGAAGTAGAAAACTGGGAAAGGGTGATATGTCTTTCAAAATAAGGAATGGAGCAATTGTTGCAGCTAAAGCAATTGGCGAATATCACATAGTATTACTAAATGATAATACATTGATTCTGAACGACTGTTATTTCGTACCAAAAATGATGTCCAATATAATATCAATTTCTTTATTAGATAAAGAATGATATAACTTTGTATTAGAGAAAAATGTTATGAACATTTTCCTAAATCAAGTGTTGATTGGGTTTAGTACGTTTTGTAACGGTATATACGTTCTAAATCAAAACACGGTTCTAAATATACAGAACACACACAAGAGGAAAAGTTCAGAAATGAACGAAGCCTTCTTGTGGCATTGTAGACTTGGCTATATCAATGCGACAAGACTATCTAAGTTGCATAAAGATGGATATTTGAATCCGTTCGAATTTACATCTTATGAAACTTGCGAGTTATGTCTCAAGGCAAGATGACCAAAACTCCGTTTACAGGACACGGAGAAAGAGCTGCTGAACTCTTGAGATTGATACATAGTGATGTATGCGGTCCTATGTCTACATATGCCAGGAATGGTTCCACGTACTTCATTACATTCAGCGATGATCTCTCAAGATTCGAACATGTGTTCCTGATGAAACACAAATATAAAGTTTTTGAGAAATTCAAGGAATATAAGTACGAGGTAGAGAACCAGACGGGTAAAAGTATTAAAACCTTTCGATCTGATCGGGGAGAAGAATACTTGAGCATGGAATTCCGAGACTATTTAAAAAAGAATGGGATTCTCTCTCAGTTTACTCCTCCGTATACACCACAGCATAATGAAGTGTCGGAGCGAAGGAATCGCACCCTATTAGATATGGTGCGCTCTATGATGAGTAATGCTGAGTTACCGATTTCGTTATGGGATTATGCACTTGAGACAGCTGCATACCTATTGAATAGGGTTCCAACCAAATCCATGTCTACCACTCCATATGAGATATGGGAGAGGAAGAAACCATGTCTAAATTACAATAAGATATAAGATTGTCCGACTTATGTCAAAAAGCAAAATCCGGACAAGCTCGAGGCAAGATCTGTTCTATGTAAGTTTATTGGATATCCCAAACATTCGTGAAGGCATATCTTCTACCACACTGAAGAACAAAAAGTGTTTGTTGCTCAACATGCCACCTTTTTAGAAAAGAAATTTTTTATGAGAAATTAGTGGTAATGAGATAGAACTGGAAGAAGTTCTAGATACACAAACTACAACTAATGATTTAGTGGAACCGGAGGATTCAATAGTCCCGACGAACCTCAACCACTCCGCAGATCTAGCAGGGTTTCTCATCCACATGAGAGATACTACGGTTTTCTCATTAGACGGTAGGAGCGAGGATTGCATCATGGAAGATAATGACCCAACTAGTTTTGAGGAGGCCATCACAAATGGGAACTCTGTGAAATGGCTGGATGCTATGCGATCAGAGATGGAATTCATGTACACCAACAAAGTATGGAAGTTGCTCCTGAAGGGGTAAAACCCATTGAGAGCAAGTGGATTTTTAGGAAGAAAATTGGTGTAGATGGAAAGGTTGAGACCTTCAAAGCTACACTTGTAGCAAAAGGTTTTCATCAACGACCAGGTGTCGATTATGATAAAACCTTTGCTCCAGTGGCTATGCTTAAGTCCATCAGGATCCTACTTGTCATTGCTGCATACCATGACTACGAAATCTGGCAGATGGACGTCAAGACCGCTTTTCTAAATAGTGATTTAGAATAGAGCGTGTACATGACACAGCCAGAGAGTTTCGTAGACAGTGGGAGCAGCGATAAGGTGTGCAAGCTGCTGAAATCAATTTACGGATTAAAGCAAGCATCGCGGAGCTGGAACATCTGTTTTGATGTAGCAGTCAAAGAATTTGACTTCATCAAAAACATAGATGAACTATATATATACAAAAAGGTAGTAGAGAGTAAGGTTTTTCTCGTATTGTACGTGAATGACATACTCTTGATAGGAAATGATGTTCCTATGCTACACTCGGTCAAGCTCTTCTTATCACATAAGTTCTTCATAAAAGATTTGGACGATGTCTCCTACATCCTGGGGATTAAGATCTATAGAGATAGATCTAAATGGATGTTGGGATTGTTCCAATCAAGGTACATCGACACCATACTAAAGAGATTTAGTATGGAAGATTCTAAGCGTGGTAATTTATCCGCTTGTTCAGGAATCACTCTCTCCAAAGAGATGTCTCCCAGGACTGATTTGGAGAGGGCTCGCATGACAGTGATACCCTATGCTTCTGCAGTAGGGTCTATCATGTATGCGATGTTATATACCAAACCAGATGTAGCGTACGCACTAGGTGTGGTAAGTAGGTATCAATCGGATCCTGGGAAAAAGCACTGGACAGCTGTGAAGAACATTCTTAAGTACTTGAGAAAGACTAAAGAAATGTTCTTGGTGTATGGTAACAGAGAACTCCAGGTGGAGTCCTCTACTGATTCGAGCTTCCAGAGTGATAAGGACGACAGCAATCGGTCTCGGGTTTTGTCTTCACCCTCAATGGAGGGTCGGTATGTTGGAAGAGTTCCAACCAAGATACCGTAACAGACTCGACGATGGAGGCTGAATACATTGTTGCCAACGATACTGCCAAAGAGATTGTCTAGATGAAGAAGTTCATTGCTGAACTTGGTATGGTTCCATCCATTGAGTATCTAATACCTTTATATTGTGATAACAATGGAGCTGTGGCTTTGGCCAAGGAACCCTGGTCCTACCAGCGATCCAAACATAATCTTAGACGGTATCACCTGATCCGGAAGATAGTAGATCGGCGGGAGATCAAAGTCAGGAGAGTTAGCGCGAAAGATAACACGGCGGATCCACTCACGAAGGCCCTCCCCCAGATGCAGTTTGAGAGACTTTTTGGGATGTTGGGTATGCGATACTACAACAACTGGCCTTAGTGCAAATAGGAGATTCTTAGGAATATATATGCCCTAGAGGCCATTATTGTATATTATAGTGGATGCTTGGACATATATAGAGAGAGAACTTTCTTGCTCGACATGATAGTATGCTATCTGGTTGCTATTTATCTTAACATGTACACTTGTATTATTATACTGTCTCTCTGATACATGTTGATAAAGCCCTTAGGATGTGGACTTACTACCAGGATTATGATGCAGATCATACTAGTGGGGCCTGAGTAGTCCACAAGCACATCCTTTAATAGTTCCTAGTCGAGGGGATATCGAGACAGGGTATCGATATTCCAGAGTACACTAGTGTATACGTTTCTTGACCATATATGGGGCGATGGTTGATCCCATAACCATTGATGTTTGACATCAAAAATTATGCACAGGTGCGCATTAGAGAATGGGTATACCGAACAGGACTCGCCGAGAACTCCTAAATGGTATCATACATATCGTCAGATAGCAGTTCTCTGGTGACACTGGTACAGGTTAGTCTGTAGACCCGAGATCGTCATAGTGTCTTGTGTGATTCCTACTGTGTTTTGATTTCCTCCCTACCACGGCTCAAAGGAGTCATGCAAACAGGTGGATTTTGGGTACAGTCCCGAGCCACATAGAGGCAGTGAGCGATAGAAGGGGTTTCGTCTCTCCCGGTATACGGAGTTGATGTTGCGCTATACTCGATTGGCTATAACAGTAATTCTCTGGCCAGAGCTGATAAGATTTACTAGTAACTGTTATCGGTAGTTTCTCGAACCGTTATGAGCCACACATCGACATGACTTATCAAGTTACTGGAGTCTGACATATCTACCCCCAGACTCGATATGCGACATATCAGATGAAGAGACCGGACTGTACGGTAAGTGTTACTTATAGGCTTCATGGGAGTTTGGACAAGTTTGCTTGTTAATCTTCTAATCGCTCAATACCTGGATAGTCGTTACGTCCAGTTAGTACCACTGACGGCTTGTGGGGAACTAATGTAATCATTACCTACGGCTGGCGTATTGACGAGTCTTTAGAGTCTCATACAGAGGTTTCCTAGCTCAAACGAAACGAAGTAAGAACATATGTTGATATGTGGGGGAGCCTGAATAAATACGAGTATGTGATACCGTATTCTATCTGGTGATATTTGATATCGGTCAGGTTATATGTGATATAACCGGATTATTGAATCAAATGTTGATTTGATAATATGATATACATATAAATGATTTAGTCGGTTATATATGATATAACCGGATTATTGAATCAAGTGTTGATTTGATAATTTGATATATATTTATATTTGATATATTTATATATTAACTAATATTAAAGCTCACTAATTATTTTCTTCCCTTAATATATTTATATATGTGTGATATATATATATATATATATGTATGTATGTATTTTATATTGTGCCATGGTAGATGACACATAGAACATGGATTATCTATTTTTTAAAAATAGATATATGAGGTGAAAAATGAAGAGATTTTTTGGGCATAGGTGAAGCATGGCTCAAAACATTTGTTTAATGGTTTGTGATCACTATTGAAGTATGGTTCATTATTTGTATTGTGAAATAATGGATGGTTCAATAAGTAAGATGATCATTGAGCCATTCTACGCACAACACAAGACAACCCTAACTCATTTGTGCAAGCTCCTTCTCTCTCCACATTTTCTTCACTCTTCCATATTCATCTTCTTCCTCTAGTATTTTCAAGAGTTGGAAATTTAAAAGAGAGATTTTTGAGTGAACCAAAACTCTTACTTCATCAACCTACTCTAAAATAGCCCTTTAGATTAGGTTGTTTCCTTCACGAAAACTTGACTAGAGAAGATGTAGCTTGACCTAGAAAAACTTCAAGGTGGATCATCTTCGGCCTCAAAGATCGCAAAGCAAGCTAGATCTTTTCTTCAAGTGGAGCCAAGAGAAGTTCTAGGAATTACTACTTGGAGCTTTAGAAGTGAAGAACTTGGTCTACAAAGGTTGTAACATTCTTCACTTAGTTGTAGAACTTGCTTTCTAGCTTTGTAAACCCTAATACTCTAGTTAAATTCTAGATTAGTATAGCTTAGCACACTAAATTTTTGAAAATTGCATACTTGATGCTTGTATAAACCTTGTGGTGTTGCTAAGACATAATTTCAGCTGGCACCCAGCGCCCACATGCCAAACACGTGAGGCGCTGGCGCCGACGTGTCCTTAGGACGCCCCTCACCCTTTTTTTTTATATACACTCCACACTAAAAATACCTCCTCCGTTAGAGAAAAAATTCTAACGGGACGCTGCCTCGCACCCAGTAAGGAGGCTGCTAGCCCCCCAGCCCGCTATCCAGATAGCGGGACCCCCGTAAACTCTGCGAGATTCCCGATATACCCAAGACCCCTCAAAGCACAACACACATACACTGCATATTGAGTTCGCATGACCAGTTTGACCCGTCAATTGGAGGTTCCTTCGTTTCAAAGGTGATGGGTAATTAACGGCAGTTTAGTCCACGGTTGCCGGAGATTCGGATCTCTACAATCAATAAACCCCAGCCTACCCTAGGCAGGGGGAATCTATAGTACGCCTGACAAGCGACGCGTATTTCCATCTCAATGGGGTGATGAAAAACACCCTACAGTCTCTGGCACGCCCGGTGGGACCCTTTCTCTCATCCCATATCTCGGGTCATGCATTCATACGAACTCATTTAACATATATACCGATATTTGTACTAAAATAATGTTTTTCTGTGCAGCAATCAACTTTCAACAACGATATCTTCTAAGATGAATTCAGCTTCCGACGCGACCCCGATCCCATACGTGGTCTAGATCAATGCTCGCGTGATTCTCCCCGTAAGCCTCGGTCGACAGTGGGAGGAACCGTCCCGCCAATTTGGTTCTGTCATCATCCATCCCCGGAAGCGCTCATCTGGTAGAAATCCCTGCAAACCAGATGGCCAAGCCGGTCTTAAGGGGCAGGAGGCCGAATGTTATGATCGCCAAAGCATCCCACCCCAAATGCAAATCTGTATTCGAACGGCTCTCCATTGTTCCGACTGGGAGCAAGGCCGTCAACACCAATGGAGCCACAAACCATCTCCAGCAAACTCAGATGGTGCCCTTGACAATCGCGCGAGCAGGCATCTTTTATGGACTCTCTGTCAATCGGTCTGCAGCGTCTTCCCAGCGTCTTCCCAAGGAGTAGAAGTCTGCCAAGTGCTTAAAACAGAAAAGTTAAAGCAGAAGCGGCTCAGGTATCGAGCCAACAAGAGGACCAGGACTTCGGCTCGGCCAAGTGGAACCTTGTAAGGTTCCAAGAGCAGGGTTACTCCATGACGACGGCTGAGTTGGCCGTAAAATTCAGCAATTCCTTCGAATCTCTGAAGTGGGTTCAGAAAAATGCCATGACCGTCAGAATCAAGAAGACAACGGTCCGAACAATGCTACAAAAGGACGTATCCCAGCCCCAAAAGAGAAAGCATGACACTATCTCTGCAAGAGTCTATCAGGCGCTCTGTGCCGTGCGAAAGCAGCGGAGTAAATGCAGAAAAGAAGCACCAGCACCACCCAAGAACCTGGTCAGGCCAACCGTCTTCAATCGATTGTCCGTTACCGAAGCAGAAGGGCCCCGACAGTGGTCTACAAAATCAGCTACCAAGAAAGGACGGCCGGATATGTTATCCACACGGTCTATATGGCGGGCACACGCCCCAGCGACAACCTTCGCATGAAAAGCAAGGATGGGGCCACCACATTCCAAGTCCAATCTGGCTTGAATGTTGTCACGCCCCGCTTTCCAAAAATGTGGAATACGGGAAGCGACGAAGGCCAGTCGTGCTACCTACGGTAAGGAAAAGTCCTTCCATAGTCACATAAGGCTGTCTAGATTAACCTGTCAAAAATAAAATCCAATACCAAAAGAAATAATACTGTTAATCATGCTGCAATGAAACCACAAGAAATCCTAAAAATGGGTCCACTAGATAATTGATGCAATTAAAGATCCAAAACAAAAGATTCGGAATAAAATAAGATCCGAAAGAGATACAAAAGTCCTGGTAGCCGCTCTGATCCTGCTCAGCCACCTTGGACTTCAAGAGTGACACACGTGTCCTTATCATTTCATTGACTTCTTGTTTTATTTGTTGAAACCCGGCATTTTTCTCTTGCTTAGCCCATAGTCCTACTTCAACCATATCTCTCAAGTTTCTCTTCAAAGTCTTGCGCTGTACAATGTGTCCAACAATACCCATAAGCCGATCAATTAACTCTTCTTCTGAAATCTTATTTTGGCTTGCAGGAACTCCATCATGATTCACAAAATTTGAGTGCCCATTCCATATGTTGGTAGCGCCATCATCATCAACAGCAACCCCATTACAAGCATCCAATTGTATCGAATCATCAACAACGTTATCAACGGCGGCGGCAGCAACAGCTTTGCCATCGGTGATGGGATCGGGCTCGGTTTTGCATTTTTGGATCGCAGGGTTAGGGTTTGGGGGCGGATTGATGTCGATGGGTTCGGGTTTGGGGAGAGCGGTGGCGATCTTCTTGCCTTTGAGTTTGGGAGCGAAGCGAGAGGGCTTGGAGGCGGCGACGGCGCCGAGGAGGCGGTCCATAGGGTCCATTTCGATCGAGACGGCGGCCGCAACGACGACGAGCGCGGGGCGAGGACAGAGGCAACGACAAGGAGCGCGAAGCTAGGGTTTTCGGGGCGATGGGTTCGTAGGCGGGAGAAAGAAAAGGAGAGAGAGAGAGAGAAACGTGAGTAGTGGGAAGACGGGTAAAATAATATTAGGTTTTAATATATTAATATATATATAGAGAGAGAGACGAGAGGGATTAGGTGAAGGATTGTTAGGATCAGGATTAATAAAAGATTTAAAAATATATTTGGTTTGGTAAAATTATTTAGTTTGGTAAAATTTTAAATGGATAAAAGTATAACATAATATTAGTTTGTTTAAAATATGATTGAGGATATTAGAATATAATATTAATAAAACTTGAGTTTTAGGCCAAATACAAAATAGTCCAAAAGACGTCCGGGTCGGGTCTAAAATTACTGTTTGAAAATACGGATAATATACGTGTCAGCTAAAACACAAAAGCGAATTAAAACAGGAAATAGCCACAAGAAAATAATGAAAGAGAATTTGGTATAACTGGACTAGGGTGTTACATTCTACCCACCTTACAAAAAATTTCGTCCTCAAAATTTGAAGAACGAAAAAATACAAGGTCGCGAACTAATTACAAGGATCAATGAAAATAGATGGGTATGAAAAATTAAGGATCAAGGAGCAAATGAGGATATTAAGAGTCACGGTTTGGGCTCGGAAAATCGGCATGCGAAAGGAAATCAAATCAGTGAAAACAAATCAAGTAGAACTCTAACTTACTCAAACAAAATGACGCATTGTAACCATGCCGCGGTACATGGTTACAGTATCGTAATTCTATCTCAGTCGTCTGAATCCTACAACCAGAGTCAAAAGAATATGCAGCATGACACACCGAGAG
The DNA here is from genome assembly GCA_030015575.1 of Agapanthus africanus. Lineage (NCBI taxonomy): Eukaryota > Viridiplantae > Streptophyta > Magnoliopsida > Asparagales > Amaryllidaceae > Agapanthus > Agapanthus africanus. Next base: position 462,117,176 of record CM057349.1, read on the forward strand.
AAACCTAGACATGTGATTCTAACCTAAAAAGTCGGTAGAACCAAGACTAACTTTTGACGTTAGCCTGGCTCTGATACCAACAAAACCTTGTCACGCCCCGCTTTCCAAAAATGTGGAATACGGGAAGCGACGAAGGCCAGCCGTGCTATCTACGGTAAGGAAAAGTCCTTCCATAGTCACATAAGGCTGTCTAGATTAACCTGTCAAAAATAAAATCCAATACCAAAAGAAATAATACTGATAATCATGCTGCAATGAAACCACAAGAAATCCTAAAAATGGGTCCACTAGATAATTGATGCAATTAAAGATCCAGAACAAAAGATTCGGAATAAAATAAGATCCGAAAGAGATACAAAAGTCCTGATAGCCGCTCTGATCCTGCTCAGCCACCTTGGACTTCAAGAGTGACACACGTGTCCTTATCATTTCATTGACTTCTTGTTTTATTTGTTGAAACCTGGCATTTTTCTCTTGCTTAGCCCATAGTCCTACTTCAACCATATCTCTCAAGTTTCTCTTCAAAGTCTTGCGCTGTACAATGTGTCCAACAATACCCATAAGCCGATCAATTAACTCTTCTTCTGAAATCTTATTTTGGCTTGCAGGAATTCCATCATGATTCACAAAATTTGAGTGCCCATTCCATATGTTGGTAGCGCCATCATCATCAACAGCAACCCCATTACAAGCATCCAATTGTATCGGATCATCAACGACGTTATCAACGGCGGCGGCGGCAACAGCTTTGCCATCGGTGATGGGATCGGGCTCGTTTTTGCATTTTTGGATCGCAGGGTTAGGGTTTGGGGGCGGATTGATGTCGATGGGTTCGGGTTTGGGGAGAGCGGTGGCGATCTTCTTGCTTTTGAGTTTGGGAGCAAAGCGAGAGGGCTTGGAGGCGGCGGCGGCGCCGAGGAGGCGGTCCATGGGGTCCATTTCGATCGAGACGGCGGCCGCGACGACGACGCGCGCGGGGCGTGGGCAGAGGGCGACGACGAGGAGCGCGAAGCTAGGGTTTTCGGGGCGATGGGTTCGTAGGCGGGAGAAAGAAAAGAAGAGAGAGAGAGAAACGTGAGTAGTGGGAAGACGGGTAAAATAATATTAGGTTTTAATATATTAATATATATAGAGAGAGAGACGAGAGGGATTAGGTGAGGGATTGTTAGGATCAGGATTAATAAAAGATTTAAAAATATATTTGGTTTGGTAAAATTATTTAGTTTGGTAAAATTTTAAATGGATAAAAGTACAACATAATATTAGTTTGTTTAAAATATGATTGAGGATATTAGAATATAATATTAATAAAACTTGAGTTTTAGGCCAAATACAAAATAGTCCAAAAGACGTCCGGGTCGGGTCTAAAATTAATGTTTGAAAATACGGATAATATACGTGTCAACCAAAACACAAAAGCGAATTAAAACAGGAAATAGCCACAAGAAAATAATGAAAGAGAATTTGGTATAACTGGACTAGGGTGTTACATTCTACCCACCTTACAAAAAATTTCGTCCTCAAAATTTGAAGAACGAAAAAATACAAGGTCGCGAACTAATTACAAGGATCAATGAAAATAGATGGGTATGAAAAATTAAGGATCAAGGAGCAAATGAGGATATTAAGAGTCACGGTTTGGGCTCGGAAAATCGGCATGCGAAAGGAAATCAAATCAGTGGAAACAAATCAAGTAGAACTCTAACTTACTCAAACAGAATGACGCATTGTAACCATGCCGCGGTACATGGGTACAGTATCGTAATTCTATCTCAGTCGCCTGAATCCTACAACCAGAGTCAAAAGAATATGCAGCATGACACACCGAGAGAAACCTAGACATGTGATTCTAACCTAAAAAGTCGGTAGAACCAAGACTAATTTTTGACGTTAGCCTGGCTCTGATACCAACAAAACCTTGTCACGCCCCGCTTTCCAAAAATGTGGAATACGGGAAGCGACGAAGGCCAGCCGTGCTATCTACGGTAAGGAAAAGTCCTTCCATAGTCACATAAGGCTGTCTAGATTAACCTGTCAAAAATAAAATCCAATACCAAAAGAAATAATACTGATAATCATGCTGCAATGAAACCACAAGAAATCCTAAAAATGGATCCACTAGATAATTGATGCAATTAAAGATCCAGAACAAAAGATTCGGAATAAAATAAGATCCGAAAGAGATACAAAAGTCCTGGTAGCCGCTCTGATCCTGCTCAGCCACCTTGGACTTCAAGAGTGACACACATGTCCTTATCATTTCATTGACTTCTTGTTTTATTTGTTGAAACCTGGCATTTTTCTCTTGCTTAGCCCATAGTCCTACTTCAACCATATCTCTCAAGTTTCTCTTCAAAGTCTTGCGCTGTACAATGTGTCCAACAATACCCATAAGCCGATCAATTAACTCTTCTTCTGAAATCTTATTTTGGCTTGCAGGAACTCCATCATGATTCACAAAATTTGAGTGCCCATTCCATATGTTGGTAGCGCCATCATCATCAACAGCAACCCCATTACAAGCATCCAATTGTATCGGATCATCAACGACGTTATCAGCGGCGGCGGCGGCAACAGCTTTGCCATCGGTGTGGGATCGGGCTCGGTTTTGCATTTTTGGATCGCATGGTTAGGGTTTGGGGGCGGATTGATGTCGATAGGTTCGGGTTTGGGGAGAGCGGTGGCGATCTTCTTGCCTTTGAGTTTGGGAGCGAAGCGAGAGGGCTTGGAGGCGGCGGCGGCGCCGAGGAGGCGGTCCATGGGGTCCATTTCGATCGAGACGGCGGCCGCAACGACGACGAGCGCGGGGCGAGAGCAGAGGCGACGACGAGGAGCGCGAAGCTAGGGTTTTCGGGGCGATGGGTTCATAGGCGGGAGAAAGAAAAGGAGAGAGAGAGAGGAACGTGAGTAGTGGGAAGACGGGTAAAATAATATTAGGTTTTAATATATTAATATATATAGAGAGAGAGACGAGAGGGATTAGGTGAGGGATTGTTAGGATCAGGATTAATAAAAGATTTAAAAATATATTTGGTTTGGTAAAATTATTTAGTTTGGTAAAATTTTAAATGGATAAAAGTATAACATAATATTAGTTTGTTTAAAATATGATTGAGGATATTAGAATATAATATTAATAAAACTTGAGTTTTAGGCCAAATACAAAATAGTCCAAAAGACGTCCGGGTCGGGTCTAAAATTACTGTTTGAAAATACGGATAATATACGTGTCAGCCAAAACACAAAAGCGAATTAAAACAGGAAATAGCCACAAGAAAATAATGAAAGAGAATTTGGTATAACTGGACTAGGGTGTTACAAATGTGGTTGCCGCTTCCAAAGAACAGCCACCTCCGCTGGATGATGAATACACTCTCGATGAGGCCGATAGGCAGAAAGACCCCTCAGTCCATGTGAAGTCAAGCTCGGACAGCGAGGAAGAGCCGACTTTCCGCCCCAGCACCGCAGAGCAAGAGCTGCTTCAAGAGCTCCGAAAACAGCTCAGGAGCAAAGATAAAGAGATGCCCAGGCTTTACTCCAAAATCGACGACTTGACGAATGTCATGATGCAGCTCACGGTTCAAATTGCTTGGGCGCCTCCCAATCAAGCACAAGTCTCTACTCATGAGTCGATTGATGACAATCTGAAGCAACCGATGCCTGTCCCCTTGGGTCTAAGATTGGACGAGCCGCACGAAGGTCGGCCACATTCCGCTTTTGGGGACGCCTTGGCCCCAGATAGCACCATCCCGCTAACATAAGATCGGATAATGGATTTGATCACTAGCAAGGTTAAAACATTGGTAGCCGAAGCCGAAGCTCGGAAAGAAATTGGCAATAGTGGACGGCCATATCCCGCACAGTACGATCTGATCGAGCTCCTGAGTGGCTACGTCATTCCTAAGTTCGGAAGATTTGACGAGACGGGAAACGCAAATCAGCACGTCGCCTACTTTAGTGTCGTGCGGAAATACAGGGAGCAATGATGCACTCCTTCTTCGTCAGTTTGTCAACAGCATGACCGGTGTTGCTTTCGACTAGTACGCAAGTATACCAGACGGGTTCGTCATTACTTTCGCCCAAATGGAGTCTCCGTTTCAGCAAAGGTTTATGAGCGTCAGTGATAAAATCTCCATTGCTGACCTTGTGAGAACCAAGCCGGGAAACAACGAAAGCAACACGGACTTTATTGCTCGATGGCGCAACCTTACTGTCAAGTGTGAACCGCTGCTGTAGGGTGTTTTTCGTCACCCCATTGAGATGGGAATACGCGAGCGCTTGTCAGGCGCATTATAGATTCTCCCTGTCTAGGATAGACGGGGGTTTATTGATTGTGGGGATCCTAATATCTGGCAGCCGTGGACTAAGCTGCCGTTAATTACCCCTCGCATCTGGAGCGAGAGAACCTCCGATTAACGGGTTAAACTGGTCATGCGAACTCGATGTGCAGTGTTGTGTTTTGAAGGGGTTTTGGATATATCGGGAGCCCCGTAGAGTTTTTACGGGGGTCCCGCTACGCGGATAGCGGGCTGGGGGTCAAGGGGGCTAGCAGCCCCCTTGCAAGGTGCGGGGCAGTGCCTCGGCCCAAATTTTTTTTTGAGAGGGACAATGTTGTAGAGCATGTGTGTGTGTATACATATATATATAAAGGGGGGAAAGAGGTGTCCAGAGGACGCGCCAGCGCCTAGCGTGCAGGCGCAGGGCGCTGGGCGCTGGGCGCTAGCGCTCTGAGCGCTGGGCACACCACGTGCTCAGGACGTGGGCGCTAGCACTCCGAGCGCGGGCGCTAGCGCTATGAGCGCACCACGTGCTTGGCACGTGGGCGCAAGCGCTCTGGGCGCCGACGGGAAAGAGGACTTTGTCCCTGCACCAGAAGCTATGCTTCAGAAAGGAAATATTTATTATTTGTGTGTGTGTGTATTCTTGAGGAGTTGAACTCCTAAGATATTTTGGAGGTGATGAAAGGGGTTCTTCTTTTGAGCCCTGGATCTTCCCCAAGATGGGATTTTCGGAGATGGGCCTCCTTCCTCCCCTGTTGGCAGGATCTTGAAGATCGAGAGATGTGAGATTTTAAAAATCTTTTCTTTTTGAGATCTGATGGGAGATCTGAGATCCCTTTCGTAGGTTTTGTGGTGAAAAACTATTTAGTTTTATAAAAGGAAGAGTAAAACTCTTGATTTAATTCAAAAGAAAGAAAAAGATTTTAGAACCTTGAGGAAGGAGAAAGATCTCAGATCTGGATTCTTTTTTTGGAGAGAAAAAGTTGTTGAGATATTATTATTATCCTTGCCTTTATAGGCTATACACTTTACATATAGCCCCTTCGGCTTTTCAAAATGACATTTTGCCTATCCCATGGCTCATGTGCCATTTCTTTTTGCACATAAGCATGGGCTTTACAAAAATTTGGCTTTATGCCCATTTTCTTACATTTATTCATAAAATAAATGTAAGAAATACAACAAAATTATTTATTTATTTTGGCATGGGGGGAGGCCGGCCACTTCATGTTCGGGCTCGACCCGGGCATTGGCCCACTTGACCTGGGCTTGGGCCCACCTGGGTTGGGGTTGACTTTGATTTTGACTTGGTCAACCGGGGTGTAAATTTTTACCCTAACAAATTGCCCCCCATCAATACATGCACACCACACATGTGGGTTATGTGCATGAAATTGATGGATCTTCTTTTACTTGGAGGCGACTTGATTTGGTTCCCGCTTTTTGGGAAGCTGGCACTACCCTTTTTACGACATGGATGGTCGTTGATTGACATGTCTCCGAGATGGAGTGTCCGTGAGACGTTTCCCTGGCCCGGAATGATCTGGTTCCCGCTTTGTAAAAAGCCTGCACCGCCCTTTTAGCGGCGTGGACAGTCGATGCTGCCCTTTTAGCGGCGTGGACGGTCGATGCTGTCCTTTTTGCGACTTGGACGGTCGGTGCTGCCCTTTTAGCGACGTGGACGGTCGGTGCTGCCCTTTTTGCGACTTGGACTGTCGGTGCTGCCCTTTTTGCGACGTGGACGGTCGATGCTGCCCTTTTTGCGACTTGGACGGTCGATGCTGCTCTTTTTGCGACTTGGACTGTCGGTGCTGGATTTTGACTTTGTCCGCTTCTTGCGGTGTCAGAGATGAAGTTGACTTGTTTCCGAGATGGAATTTGATTCTGCCAGGGAGGTCATTGGTTGTTTTTCTGATTTGATGTGACTTGGATTGACATCAGCATCGCTACACTGGAATACGGTACCAGGAGCGAATCATCATCTGCCATGAGTGGATTTGGGGATTTTGGTTTTAGTTTGGCATCAGCACCGCTTACACAGAATATGGTACCAGGAGCGAATCATCATCTGCCACGAGGGGATCTCCCTCGTTTCTAGTTTAACGACTTAGGGGGTCATCTGTTCCCAGTTTAACGACTTAGAGGTCATCTGTTCCCAGTTTAAAAACTTACGGGTCTACTGGATTGGAGTTCGGAATTTTGGGGTTAGGGTAGGCATCAGCATTGCTAACACTGAAGCACATGTGCCAGGAGCAATTCATCATTTGCCTTTTCCTGTTGGGGAGCAATGGCTTAGGAGACAGGTTTAAGTCCCATCACCTAAGGCTTTTCAATTTTATGAGCCGTAAGGGTCCCATAAAAGAATTTTCTCCCTACGAGTCGAAAGGATCTAGTAGGTGTACTTTCTCCTTAGGAGTCGTGGGGACTCGCAAGTGTGTTTTTTCTTCGTGAGTCGTAAGGATCCCACGAAGGTGTTTTCTTACGAGTCGTGAGGATCCCGTAAGTTTGTTCTCCTCATGTATCGTGAGGACACATGAATGGGTCTTCCTAAATGGAGCATAAGTCCAAGGGCGGAGACCGGCCGCTGGACTGGTGATTGCGGTGGGGTATGAGTATGATGAGAATTATTCGAGCCCGTGGATTGTATACGGTAGTCAATTTAGGGTCTAACCGTAGGGCGGGGAGAATCTTGAGAAATTGGATTTTGGTTTTGGTTTGGCATCAGTATTGCTGCACTGGAATAATGCCAGGAGCAACTCATCATTTGCCTTGGGAGGACTTGGGATTTGGGTTTTTGGTCGGCATCAGCACCGCTAACGCTGAAGAGAAATGCCAGAAGCGACTCATCATTTGCCGTTGCCCGTTGGGAAACGATGGCTTAGGAGACAGGTTTAGGTCCCTATCACCTAAGGCTTTTCAATTTTATGAGCCGTAAGAGTCTCATAAAAACATTTTCTCCCTACGAGTCGAGAAGATCTCGCAGGTGTATGTTCTCCTTAGGAATCGTAGGGATTCCTAAGTGTGTTGCTCCTTTGTGAGTCGTAAGGATCTCACGCAGGGATTTTCTCCTCACAAGGTTGAGAGGACTTTGCGAGTGTATTTTCTCTCTTTACACGAGTTTGCGCCCTTTCGGGTTTTCACACTCGCCGGCAGTCCTGCTGTTTTTACTCACGGAGCCCTTTCGGGTTTTCATCCGTGCCCGTTTAGCTTGTGGACATACCCTTTTTTTGTCACTGGTGGGACTTTTAAAAGTAGTCTCACCGGCAGGACTTGGGGGAGATAGGGGTCGTTTACGCCCGTGGATTGTATACGGTTTTGCAGGATGTATGATCCGGACCGTAGGGCTTGTGTGCTCGATTCGTCTGCGACTTGGAGCATTCACGCGTAGTATTTCTTGAGATATCGGCCATTGATGGGTGGCATGGGCCTTTCTCCCTCAGCACTTATTAGTTGGTAGGATCCTCCGTCAAACACTTTCTCGATGACATGCGGTCCATCCTAGTTTGGCTCGAATTTACCCTTGGCATGTCGATTGAGAATGATCGGTCTTTTGAGGACCAACACCAATTCGCCTTTCTTGAAAGCCCGGAGACGAGTCATCTTGTCATGGGCCCGTGACATTTGGGCTCGGTACAGCTCCAGATTTTGCTGTACTGCAAGCCTCTTTTCTTCGAGGACGTCGAGCTCTTCAAGCCGAAGGAGAACGTTTTCCTCCTCCGTCAACTCGTGCTGAACGGTCATTCTCAAGCTTGGAACTTCAACTTCGAGGGGGAGGACCGCCTCCACTCCGAAGAGCAATGAGTACGGAGTCGACTGAGTTGGAGTACGGTGTGTGGTACGATATGCCCACAACGCCTCGTGAAACTTGAGATTCCAGTCTCTCTTATTGGCTGAAGCATTTTTCCTCAGGAGCTTGCATAAAGTCTTATTGAAGGCTTCGGCTAGCCCATTGGCTCTTGGATTATAGATGGAGGAATATCTCCAGTCTATCTTGTGTTGAATAGCAAATCTTGAGACTTTGAAGCTCTTGAAAGAAGGCCCGTTGTCAGATATAATTCTTCTTGGTGTAGCGAAGCGGTATAGAATATTATGCTGGAAGAACGTCAGAATATCTTCTGTCTTGACTTTTTTTAGCGGGACAGCTTCAGCACATCTGGAGAAGTAGTTGGTTGCGGCCAATATGAACCGGTGGCCTTTGGATAACGGAGGATCAATTGGGCCAACTATGTCGGTGCTCCAGACTTCGAAGGGCCACGACGCCACCGTAGGATGCAACGGATTGGGATGCTTGTGAATGAAATCACCGTGAACTTGGCAGATATGACATTTCTTTGCATGCTCTTCGCAATCCCGTATCATGGTGGGCCAGTAATACCCAAGCCGTTTGATTTGAAGTCGCATCTTGGGGCCCGATTGGTGAGCACCGCAAACACCCGAGTGAACTTCTTTCATGACCTTTTGGGCTTCGGCCAATGACAGACACCTGAGCCAGAGTTGGTCATATGACCTGCGGTATAGCGTGTCATTTACAAACACGTATCAGAGAGCTCTCTTCTTCAGCTGGACCCTCGCAGATTTTTCTTCAGGCAGCTTGTCGTATCGGAAGTACTCTATGAAGGGTTCTCTCCAATCGGGCTCGTCTTGAACGATCGAAGCTTCTTCGGCGGGATTGCTCTTCTGTTCCGTGCTTTACTCTTCTTGTAGAGAGACTGGGGGCAGAATTTGCCGGCTCCTGACTGTGATCAGAATTTCTTCCATGTCAGGATCAGCCAGCTCCTTGGCTAAGCGAGCGAGTATATCAGCCTTTCCATTCAACGCCCTAGGAACTCTCATCAGCTCGATATGAGTGAAATGTTTCATGAGTTCCACCACTCGGCTTCTGTACCGAGCTAACTCGGGTTTGTATATCTTATTATCACCGCTTACTTGGTTGACGACAAGCTGGAAGTCACCGTAAACCCGTAGCCGAAGGATTTCCATTTCTATGGCGAGCTCCAGACCAGCTATCAGAGCTTCGTACTCAGCTTCATTGTTTGTTCGAGGCTCGGTGAGAGCGAAAGAATGCCGTAGGGTTCCCATTGATGGCGTGATGAACACCAATCCTATCCCTGCTTTTATCTCCGGGAAGTTTGATTTACTAGAGGTCCTTATTGATGAGGCTCCATCGAAGTAGAGCTCCCAACATGGCTCATCTTCCTCGAGGTGCAGCACTTGTTCGTCGGGTAACTCGCAATTGAGCGGTGGCCCGTCTGGTATAGGATGAGCGGCGAGGAAGTCTGCAAGAGCTTGCCCTTTCACTGCTTTCTGAGGAGTATAAACTATATCAAACTCAAGTAGCATGACGGCCCATCTGGACATTCTACCGGCTAGGCTTGCTTTGGTCATTAAGTGTTTGAGCGGGTCGACCTTAGAGATCAGCATAACCCGATGAGCGAGCAGATAGTGCCTCAGCTTCTTCACAGCGAATATCAGAGCCAAGCATTGCTTTTCGATCGGGGAATAGTTGTGTTCCGCCCCGACTAAAGTTCGGCTGAGGTAGTAGAGAGCATTCTCTTTTCCCTCCTCGTTGTTCTAGGCAAGGAGCGCGCCGAGTGACTCATCTAGCGCGGCAGTGTAGAGAATCAGCGGTTTATTTGGAATGGGAGCGGCCAGCACTGGGGGTGCAACAAGTACTGTTTGATGCTTTCGAACGCTTCTTGACATTCAGCATCCCAGACAAAAAAAGCTCCTTTCTTCATGAGTTTTGAGAAGGGCCTACATCTCCCCGATAAATTTGAGATAAACCTCCGTATATAAGCAAGCTTGCCTTGAAAAGATCTTAGCTGCGTCAGACTCTTCGGAGGGGGCATCTCCATGATGGCCTTTATCTTGGATGGGTCAACTTCAATCCCTCGATGTCAGACTATGAAGCCCAGGAATTTTCCCGATGACACGCCAAAAGCGCACTTCAGAGGATTCATTTTCATATCGTCTCCCTCAGTCTGGTGAGAACGGTCCTCAGATCTGATGTGATCGGCCTTGGCTTTAGTCTTGACGACCAGATCATCAACATAAAATTCAACGACTTTATGAATTAGGTCATCAAAGATATTGGTCATTGCCCTTTGGTATGTGGCCCCTGCGTTCTTCAGTCCGAACGGCATTACCTTGTAGCAATATATTCCGATCGGGTTCGAAATGCTGTGTGTTTCTCATCTTCAGGCGGCATCTTGATCTGATTATATCCAGACGAGCCATCCATAAAGGTGAACAGCTCGTAATTTGAGGTGTCATCGACCATCATTTCCAAACCCGGTAGCGGGAAGTCGTCTTTAGGACATGCCTTGTTCAGGTCCCTGAAATCGACACAAACTCGGATCTGCCCATTTTTCTTCTTCACTGGGACTATGCATGCGATCCAGTCCGCATATTTCTCTTCCCTGATGAAGACAGCATCGATGAGTTTCTTGGTTTCCTCGATGTCCTTTTCTTCCAGTTCCCTTCTCATTCTTCGAGGAGCTTGTTTGACTGGCTTAGCATCAGGAGATATAGCCGGCTTATGCACGGCCACTTCAGGGGAAAGGCCAGGCATTTCTTTGTACGTCCAAGCGAAGCAGTCGACGAACTCATACAGCAGGGCGATTATCTGCGCTTTCATTTCCTCTGACAAGAGTGAGCTGATGTAGGTCGGCCTTGGATTATCGAGCGTTCCTAAGTCAATCTCGGTTAGCTCGTCAAAGGTTGCTTGTCCGCCATCTTCTAGCTCTTGAGGAGCTTCTTCTGGCTCGGCTATCTCGTCATCATCATTTGACCTTTCGCTGGCTTCACCAACATGGATCATGTAACATGCCTTGGAATCAGGTTGAATGAAACCAATGCCCCGTCTATCTGGAATTCGCCCATCAATGAACGCTCGGACCTGAGGCGGATGCCACAGCCCTTCATAAAACTTTGCTTCGGACTCCGTTTGATATAACCGGCATCCGCACCTTTTGAAATATTCCCCCATCTCGGGCGCATAGTATCTGGGATTGAGGACGGCCCTTATGCCCCTCTCATAGGGAAGGCATGCGACAGACAAATCGCCCGGATGCACAACAGGATTTGACTCATAAAACAGGATGCCCTTCTGTCCACTTTTCTTTCCGGGAACGTAGAAAGTTTTCAGCTGGTCCACGGTGGAGACTGACAATGCATCGAGCTCTTTGCACATATGCTCCAGCACCCTTGTGATGGCCAGGGACCCTTCTGCAATTTCGAAGGTCTTTCGTAATTTCGCTTATTGCATGGGGGTCCAATCTGCGCAGCTGTTGCAAGGCAGGTCCTCTTTCTCCGACTCTTCAGTGTCGCTGCCAAGAAGAGGGCGGACTTTGCTGCTAGATGGGCCTTCAGTATCAGATTCGTTCGTATCGCTACCGAAACGGGGGCAAGTTTTACGGAAGGACGGACTTCCAGCGTCAGACTCATCAGTGTCACTACCGAAACGCGGGCGCACTTGGGCATTTTTGCTTTTGAAAGTGACAGCCGGCTCAGATTTGCTTTTGAGTCTCGGGGTTATTCTATCCTCAATCAGTTGCGGCTTAGCATTTTGGTGGTTCATGAAGTACCGAGAATCTTCATATCGGACTTCATGCACACCGAATGGCTGGATGTCTCCGTAAATGCGTCTTTCTTCGCCATTTTTAATATACTTCATGCATTGATGGAGAGTTGATGGAATAATGCCGTAATCGTGGAGCCACGGCCGTCCTAAGAGAATTTTATAAGACGTGTCAGCATCGATCACGTATATCTTAGCTTCGGTCTGTAGATCCCCAAATTTGATTGGCAGAGCTATGGACCCCAGAACTTGCTGGCAATTTTGGTTGAAGCCTTGAATGACAATCCTTTCCCTTGACAGGTGTCGGACGTCCATTGACAAACTCTTCAGAGTTCGCAAGTTCATGATGTTCACTGAAGACCCTGGATCAATCAATATACGATTAATCCGATCTCCGTCGTTGTACCCGGTCACGTAAAGCGCCCGATTATGCTCAGCCGTTCCTAGTAGCAAGTTTTCGTCCTTAAACGTGACGGCAGCGGCATGCAAAGCGTACTTGGCTTCTTTCATATTAATTTCCGCAAAGTGAGCCTGATACCGCTCGGGGTTTTGTAGAGCGTGAATGAGAACATCTCTAAGCTCCTTAGATAGGACCAAGGCATCGTAGATGCTCAGGAGAGACGGAAGCTTCCGGAGATGAGCCAAGACATTGTAGTCCACCGAGGAAGGACTTGAGTTTTCATCAGCCGGTTCTCTTCCATCTTCCTCATTAGCCACCTGTTTTTCCTTCCCTTTTGAGGCGTTGCCCTGATTTGGCGGTAGAGCCCTGCCGCTTCTGAGCTAGACTTGATTGGCCTTTGTGACGAGCTCCTCGTCCTCTTTGGGAAAACAGAGATCCTCCTCAGAGTCGCTGCCCAGATGGATGGCGTAGCAGGTCACTATAGGGATCTCTTCATTGGAGTCTTTTTCTAACTCCTCTAGAATTTCTGCCGCTTATATAGGGAGGAACTTTTTCAATTGAATCAGAGTTCTTTCCTTCTGTTCATAGTCTTCGAGGGAATCGATATATTTTTGAATGGTCGATCTCCCTGCAGACTCTTTTTCGCGCCGAGCTGCACTTTTCTTCTTCTTGAGCTTCTTGGATTTTGAGCCTGATGGAGCCGTATTGGCAGCAGGGCTGGTAGGCTTCTTCTGTCCTTCCCATTCCGTCCTGGGCTCTTTCTGAAGCAGCTTTAGCATCTTCTTCGTCTTATTAGATATGTGCTTACTCCAAGGAGGCTGCGGTGAGTCGGTCTCATTTCTCAGGGCAGCAGGTTCGGCTGTCTGCTCCCAGAATACTTCAGCTTCTGTCTGTATAAAGTTGGTGGTCGCAACTTGATTGTTCACCAACACACTTTTGGACAGCTCGATCTCTCCAGCCTTGTATTGCTTCTTGACCCAGTCTTTGAAGATATAGCAATCCTCGATCGCATGGCTCACTACTCGGTGGTACGGGCAATACAAGAGATTGTCGGTCATTTTTGCTTCTTGAGGTCTTTTCGACTCCGGCAATTGTAGACCGTTGTTCAAGGCATCTTTAAATATCTTGCAGACCTTGTCCCTTCTGAAAGAGTAAATCTTGTTCTTTTTCTCCTCTAGGGAAGGCCCATCTCCTTCCAGCAATGGCTTTCGAGACCGGTTGGTTTTGGATTCGCCCGCCCTTTGCTTTTCTTCAGTGTCGGACGCATTGAAGACATTGGTACTACTGGAACTCCCGCTTCTACGGTTGTCGTCCCGCTTGCTTTTCGAAGTCTTATCTCTCTGAGAGTCCGGGGTAGACTCTTGCTTCGAGCGTTCCAGCATTTGTACTTTCTTGGTTAGCTCTTGAAACGTCTTGAGGCCTGCGGTACACAAGAACGGGACCATCCAATTGCTGAGGTTCCCAATGAGGAGGCTGACGGACTGGTCCTGCTCCAGCGGCGGTTCGCACTTGACTGTGAGATTACGCCATCGGGCGATAAAGTCGGTGTTGCTTTCATTCTTCCCCGGCTTGGTCCTCACAAGGTCGGCAATGGAGATTTTATCACTGACACTCATGAACCTTTGCCGAAACAGAGACTCCATTTGGGCAAAGGTAATGACGGACCCGTCTGGTATGCTTGCGTACCAGTCAAAAGCGACACCAGTCAGGCTGTTGACAAACTGACGAAGAAGGAGCGCATCATTGCCCCCTGTATTCCCGCACGATGCTTTGAAGTGGGCGACATGCTGATTGGCATTTCCCGTCCCGTCAAATCTTCCAAACTTAGGAATGACATAGCCGCTCGGGAACTCGATCAGATCGTACTGTGCGGGATATGGCCGGCCACTACTGCCAATTTCTTTCTGAGCTTCAGCTTCGGCCACCAATGTTTTAACCTTGCTGGTGACCAAATCCACTATCCGATCTTGTGTTAACGGGATAGTGTTATCTGGGGCCAAGGCGTCCCCAGAAGCAGAATGTGGCCGGCTTTCGTGCGGTTCGAAGAATCTTGGACCCAAAGGGGCAGGCACCGGCCGCTTCGAATTGTCATCATCCGGCTCATGAGTAGCGATTTGTGCTTGATTGGGAGGCGCTCGAGCAATTTGAGCCGTAAGTTGCATCACAACGTTCGTTAGGTCGTCAATTTTCGAATAGAGCTTGGCCATCTCTTTATCCTTGCTCTTGAGCTGTTTTTGAAGCTCTTGAAGCAGCTCTTGCTCCTCGGTCCTGGGGCGGAAAGTCGGCTCTTCCTCACTGTCCGAGCTTGACTCTGCCTGGACCGAAGGGTCCTTCTGCCTATCGTCCCCATCGAGAGGGTTTTCGTCATCCAGCGGAGGAGGCTGTTCTTGGGAAGCGGCAACCACATTCAAGCCAGATTGGACTTGGGATGTGGTGGCCCCATCCTTGCTTTTGCTGCGAAGGTTGTCGCTGGGACGCCCGCCCGCCATATAGACCGTATGGATAACATATCCAGCCGTCTTTTTATTATCGGCGGCTGATTTCACGGATCGCTGTCTTGGCCCTCCTGTTTCGGTAACGGGCAGTCGATTGAAGGTAGCTGGCCTGACCAGGTTCTTGAATGTGTTAGCGCTTCTTTTCTGGATTTGCCCCGCTGCTTTCGTGCGGCACAGAACGCCTGATAGACTCTTGAAGAGACAGTGTCATACTTTTTCTGTTGGGGCCGGGACACGTCTCTTTGTAGCGACGTTCGAACCGCTGTCTTCTTGATTCTGGCGGTCATGGCATTTTTCTGAACCCACTTCAGAGCTTCGAAGGAATTGCTGATTCTGACGGTCGGTTCAGTCGTCGTCGCAGGATGACTCTGCTCTTGGAATCGCACACGACTCCACCCGGCCGGAGTCCTAGCCCTCTTGTTGGCTCGATACCTGAGCCGCTTCTGCCTTAACTTTTCTGTTTTAAGCACTTGGCGGGCTTCGGCTCTTCTGGAAGACGTCGTAGGCCGATTGACAAAGAGCCCAGAGAAGATTCCTGCTCGCGCGATTGTCAAAGGCACCATATGAGCTTGCTGGAGATGCTTCGTAGCCCCACTGGTGTAGACGGCCTTGCCCCCAGTCGGAACAGTGGAAAGTCGTTCGAATACAGATTTGCTTTTGGGGTGGGATGCTCTGGCGACCACAACGTTCGGCCTCCTGCCCCTTGAGGTCGGTTTGGCCGCTTGGTTTGCCGTGACCTCCGCCAGATGAGAGCTCCCAGCAGGGTAGATGATGACGGAACCAAATTGACGGGGTGGCTCCTCCCATTGCCGGCTGAGACTGGCGGGGAGAACCACGCGGGCATTGATCTTGACCAAGTACGAGATCGGGGTCGCGTCGGAAGCTGAATTCGTCTTAGGAGACATCGTCGTTGAAAGTTGGTTGCTGCACGGAAAAAAAAACATTATTTCAGTACAGGCAATCAGTATGTATTGATTGAGTTCGCATGAACGTTTAACCCGAAATATGGGAGGAGAGATTAGTCCCACCGGGCATGCCAGAATCTGTAGGATGTTTTTCGTCACCCCATTGAGATGGGAATACGCGCGTGCTTGTCAGGCGCATTACAGATTCCCCTGCCTAGGATAGGCGGGGGTTTATTGATTGTGGGGATCCTAATCTCCGGCAGCCGCGGACTAAGCTGCCATAAATTACCCCTCGCATCTGGAGCGAGAGAAGCTCCGATTAACGGGTTAAACTGGTCATGCGAACTCAATGTGTAGTGTTGTGTTTTGAAGGGGTTTTGGATATATCGGGGGCCCCGCAGAGTTTTTACGGGGGTCCCGCTATCCGGATAATGGGATGGGGGTCAATGCGGCTAGCAGCCCCCTTGCGGGGTGCGGGGCAGCGCCCCGGCCCAAAATTTTTTTTTGAGAGGGACAGTGTTGTAGAGCATGTGTGTGTGTGTGTATACATATATATAAAGGGGGAAAAAGAGGCGTCCAGAGGACGCATGGATGCCAGCGCGCAGGCGCTGGGCGCTAGCGCTCTGAGCGCTGGGCGCACACATGCCTGGCACGTGGGCGCTAACGCTCCGAGCGCTGGGCGCACCACGTGCCTGGCACGTGGGCGCTAGCACTCCGAGCGCTGGGCGCTGTAAGTCTACGGTAGCGCCCAGGCCGTCTGTCCGAGGCCAAAATGCGGAAACGAAAACTTTTTCAAAATTTGAAACCGGCGCTATCGTACACTATAAACCCGGATCGAACCATTAACCTACAACTAGCAAACTAGAGAAGGGTTGGAAAGGCTATACCGATCGATCCGTGTCCTTCGGTCTTTGGCCACCATCTCAAACTCCTCGCGGCATCTCCGAGCTCCGATCTTCTCGTCGGAAAAGGCACCACATCATCGAGTCCTTTTACGGGCTCCCGCTTCATCCGAAGCAACTCGGGCACGAAGTTCGCTAGCCGTGTCCAAGGCGAAGTAGAGAATGTGTGTGACAACTTTGTCTCTTGCATCCATTGTATGGATGGAGGTTGAAGATGAAGCCATCAATGAAGGTTGTGAGCTAGAGGAGGAAGAAGAAGAAGCATTTTCTTTTCTTGTGTTGTATGATAAAATGAGAGTGAGATGAAATAAACAAGACCAAAAACTATCATATGGCAGCCCCTCCTCTCTCCTCTTATCATATCAACCATAAATCAATCAAACAATGTGACACATGCACAAAGAAAGAGACCATGAGTCACCACTTGTGCATGTGTCACAATTAATGCTTCTAATCATGATTTCTAGTTCATAATTTCCATTTGTAAACATTAACCCATATGTTTACAACAACAAAAAGATACGGCAACATCTAAAGTAAACTCGTGACGGATCACAAGGATACCCCTCACCTATATATACATACCTGCATTCGCATTCCGACTGAATGCGAATGCGAAGAGACTAAAATAATCCAACAAATCTAATACTAGGATCCGGCTTAAACCAAAGCCCACTAGTATGATCCGCCCGATCATGATCCGTGCACTACTGCACGTATATGATCGAACCCTGCCATATATCATACGGCCTCTACAACGTTTCGCCAGAAACTTGAGAAACTGTCTGTGGGGGACTCTAAAGACTCGTCAATACTTTGGCTGTGGATTCAACTACTAGCACGTCAGAGGTACTAGCCGTACGTAACGGGCTACTAGGTATTGACCAAAAGGGAGGTCGATGAGCGAACTCATCCTGACACCCTACTGAGCCTGTCAGTGACAATATCCGCACAGTCCGGTCCGTTCGTCTATGAGCATCGCATGTCGGGCCTAGGGGGTTGGTAAAAGTTAGACCCCCAAAAGCGGTACAAGTCGTGTCGGAGTGTAGCCCAGAACACCCTGAGATACTACTGGAATACCTACCAGTAAATCTCCTGCCTTGACCAAGGATTTCGTATAATGGCTCTCCTAGACACAGCGCGATCTCACCCCCAATACCGGGAGAGACGAAACCCCTGCCGATCCGCTCACTGCCTCCATGTGGCTCAGGACTGTACCCAACTAAAAGCTGTTTGCACGACTCCTTTGAGCCGTGGTAGGGTAGTAATCAAAGCACAGTGGGAACTCACACGAGACAAATGACGATCTCAGGTCGATGAACTAACCTGTACACATGTCACCAGGGAACTGCTATCTGACGTCAGGTATAATACCAACTAGTATGTTCCCGGCGAGTCATGTCCGGTGTACTCATAACCCAATGAGCACCTGTATACATCTTAGGTGAACCAACTGACACCAATGGCTTGTGAGACCGGCCACCGTCCCTCGTCGGGGTCTCGACTGTATACACTAGTCTACTCCGGAGTATCGATGCCCTGTCTCGAAAACTCCCACGACTAGGAACCTTTTAAGGATGTGCTTATAGACCCCAGCTCCCACGTATATGATCGCCATCATACTGCTGGCAGTCAAGCAAGAATCCTAGGGACTCTATCAACGTGTAATAGCGACCTGTAAGGTCACCTAAAGCAGTACACGATGATAAAGATAAACCATATAGCATACTATTATCTCTGAGGGCACTATATCCAACAATCTCCCACTTGCACTCAAGGCTAATTATTGCGATGTCGCATACTCACGGCCCGTATGATACCGAACACCCAACTCCTCTACTGATCAGTCTCACAAAGCCCGTTTGCGAAACTATTGTGTTCGAGGAATAGCCTCAGTGAGTGGATCCGCCCTGATATTTCTTTCTTTGTATCTCTTTATCTCAAGTTCGCGGAGAAAGCCATCTTCCAAAATGAGCAATACATGTCTTAGAATATGTCTGGATATCTGATGGGACCTAGTTCATAAATGAACTCCAAATCCAAACTTCTTAGACTGTATCGTCAACTGAACTTAATCAGTATCCTGCGTCATGCCTCCCTTAGTGTCCGCTTGGATCGCCTGTCCAAACTACTGCCCCTCATCAGAGGGAAAACTATAACTCTGACAGTCACTCTGTCATCCAGGTCACCTTGAAAGCCTGGGATGATAACCGTCTCCCAAAAGAGGATGTTGTTATCATATCACTAGAACATCCACTTATGTTCTAAAACTGCTTCCGAACGTTTCTCCAGAATTGGATTAATATCTCAACTTATTGCATCTAGTGCAAAAACAAAATCTGGTGTGGTACTTGACATCTTATGATCAACTCAATTGCCTAAGCAAGTGATATGTCAATCATGCACATCCCTCTCCCCTTTAGTCTGTAAGACACCTTTAGAGAGGGTGCCTCCATCACCTGCAGGTATACCACCGTGCCAGGAGTCGTCCATTCTAAAACACCTTTAGAATGTTGTCTAAGTACCCAGATTGGGACACTTTCCAAATCTAGATCTAAAACCATAGATCTAGTAACCAGAATGTCTGATATTATATCTATATCCTATGTGGAGAAACCACTGTGTGACAACCAAAGTATAACCGATCGTAGTATAGGAATTTCACTTCCTACTATGTGTATGTCATCCATGTACCAAGACATCACACCCTACCACCTTCTTAACAGATCCATCCCCTTATTCTGATGAAGTCAAACATATGACTGTCACATCAGAAATAGATGATCTATCTCCGCTATATGTGCTTTAGTCTATAAATAGACATAAGCCACTTATCCACTATGCTTCCGCTGCTCCCACTGACTACGACAACCCTCTGGCAGAATAATATACACGTGCACTTCTAAAGCCAGTTCAGAACGACGCTATACTCATCCTCCTGCCGGGTCTCATAGCCTGGAACAACAGTGGTGTCAAGTCTGGGTAAACAAGAACCTTCCTGTCACCGTCTTTGAGTATACCGAAGTACCTCTCGAGTACCTGAGGTTACCCACCTTATCTGCGGAGTGGCCAATGGAATGTCAAACCAGATTGAATCTTTAGGTTCTTATCAAATTTTCAGTAATCATTTGCGGTTCTGGAATCACTTCCAGTTCTACCATACTCCCACTACTGTTTTCTGAAAAAATCCGTTTTTATTAAAACTGTGGCGAGTCAAGAACAATATCACTATTGATCTTCCAGATGGTAGAAAGTCAACCCTCGTCATAGCCCGGGTCAACCCACAAACTGCCATTACAGAAACGTGCATTGAGTTGTCCAGAGTCTGGTTTTAAGCATAAGCCGGAAAACTCCCCGTACCTTAACAATGTTAAGATATAAACTATTCTATATCCAATATAGAAACAGAGGCACTGATTTAATTGGAACCAGATTCAAATCATGCAGCTGTCTTCAGTGCATGTCAACTAAATGGAAAGAGGCCGATCAGCGTTACTCAACTTAGGAGTACATCCAGATATGAGTAACCTGAAAGAGAAGCAAGTTCTCATAATTATTACTATCAACTGAATACCATACACAAGTATCTACATCTTCGATCACTATAACAGCCATATTTGAATGCAGTAGTTCAAGAGTTTATCAAGATTCTTTTTCCATAATTTTTGAATTTTTAGTTGGCCGCTAATATATTTTATTTTGGATTTTTTCTGTAAACAATTTTGATATTGGAAAATATTCAGTTTTTATATTATATAAATAATATTTTCTTAGTGACAGCAAAATAACATTTTGCGTATCTGTTTACTGTTAAAATGAGAACAAGAAAATCTGCACCGAATCTCTATAATACGACCAATTAAAGATATGCATCTATATACATATATTTATAAAATTTATATATATACAACAAAATCTCTCTCTATCTCTCTCTCTCACATCTCTCTCTCCTCGTTCTTCTTCTCATCTCATCGCCGCCTCCGCTCACGAAAGCCCTAACCCTAGCCGTCGCCGTCTCCTCCCCGACCTCGACCTTCTCCTCTAATCCATCTCCTCCTTCCCTCTCTCTCCTTCACCCCGACTACAACCCCGAACCCGACTGCAACAACCCATCTCCCCGAACCCAACGCCAAGCCCTCGTCGCTCCTCCCTCGCTGGAAATCTCCCTCTCTCGACGACACAATCACGCAGATCTCCATCAGCCTCATCATCGCTTCCCTGCAGCAACGCCGTAAGCCCTCACCGTCGACGCAGCCTCTTCTTCGCCTCGCAGCCGCTCACATCTGCAGATCTGAGTGCTCTCGACTCGACCTTGGACCATCCGAACCCTAGCAACTGCCACAATCCCCCTGTAAGCATTCCCTGATCCCTGTTTCTTTTTCAGAAAAATAAATAAATAAATAAATAAAATGGTAGGAAATCAGTGAACAATTGAAAGGGGAAAATTAGTATCAAAACCCTAAATTGAGATAATTGTGTTTTGGTTGTGTGACAATGTTTATGTAGATATTTATAGTTTAATCGATGAAATTTATCTAGGCGGATCGTATAACTCAGATCCAAAGTCGCACTTTAGCTGAGATCGTGCCTGCATTTTCGTACATCGTTTTTCGTGATCGTTATTCTCGGGCAAGCACTCTTGCTCTTTTCATTTTTGTCGATGCAACATCGGCGATTATCTAAATTAGTTCTTAACCTGTACAAGTTTGGATATTAGAGGAAAGAGGTTTCTTTCACAGTTTTATCATCTGTCATTATCGGAACACTTGCTGATATATATTGCTGACTGTTAACTTGCAACTACAAAATTTCATTATAAATTAGGTGTAATTTAGTTGTATAAAATATTGTTAAATTTTTTCCCCCTAAAGCATGAGTGAGTATATAGGCATAAAGTTATGAACTTTTTCTAAGGCTAATGGTCACATAAATTTTCCCCATCGAGTTATACCTGAAAACCATTTCTTTTGCTAAGTACCAACTGCAGCTTGCTTTTTCTTTATGTAATGCTATGACATGATTACTATGCACAAGAATCCTTTTACATGCTTTATACACATTCGAGACTCATGTTGATTACATGTATAGAACACCTTGATTTGACATGCTTATTCATGATCCATATTATTTATTTTAATCTTTACCATAGCAGGTATAAATACGTGGGTGTTGGGGTAGTTTGAGTGTGCGTTGTACAACAGGATCTCAGAAGTCCCATACTGGCGGCTCGTACCGAGCTATAGCGGTCACATGTGTACAGCTCGTACCAGGCTATAGCGGTCTCATGATTACAGCTCGTACCGGGCTATAGCGGTCTCATGTTTACAGCTCGTACCGGGCTATAGCGGTCTCATGTTTACAGCTCATACCGGGCTATAGCGGTCTCTTGTTCATTCCACAGTTGGGTCCGTGTTTCCTAGCCCCTGGGGCACCACTCTTGGGTTAGGAATACTCCTGCAGAGGTTGACGCACACACTCAAGCTTACGATAGGATAGTTTACCTTTTAGTGACCAGTTAAGTTATGACCTGATCCCTTACATATATGTTTCATAGTGTTAGTGCATTTAATTATTTATGTACATGTTTTTCTTATGCACCGGGCTTCACTTTTTCATATATTCATGTTATTATGCTGCACACGCACTTTATACGTTGAGTACTTACTGAGATGTTCTGACATCCCTGAGATTTGTCATCTCAGATTTAGAGACAGATCTGCAGGCTGAGCAGGATCAGAGCGGCTACCAGGACTTTACTGAAGATCAGTAATTGTAGGTTTATTTCCTTTTCATTTAGCTTTTAGCATGTGCGCCCTTATGGGACATTAGAACTTATGTATCTCTTTCGGACCTTATTTTATTCCGAATCTTTTGTTTTGGATCTTAATTGCATCAATTATCTAGTGGACCCATTTTTAGGATTTCTTGTGGTTTCATCGCAGCATGATTATCAGTATTATTTCTTTTGGTATTGGAGTTTTTTTGACAGGTTCATCTAGACAACCTTATGTGACTACGGAAGGACTTTTCCTTACCGTAGGTAGCACAGCTAGCCTTCGTCGCTTTCCGTATTCCATATTTTGGGAAGCGGGGCGTGACAATCGCCTTGAAGAATCCTGATACTTGCAATACCTGGTTCTCTCCTTTATTCATATACTTATAACTTCTCAAAACTTGGATCTTGTATTTGTATGAAACACATGTCTAAGAACTAGAGAAGTCACAAGTAAACAGAATATAGTACGAGTACCAACCCCTCTGTCCAAATGGACACTGGACAATATACAATGCTTTGTATAAGTCCCCTGAGTTGAATAACTCAAACCCTGTGCGTCGTGGGTTGAAAACTGTATCATGGTTATGAAGAATTACACCGCTGTTGAATACTCCTTACCTAACCATCAACTGATATATGTAAATGTCATGGACATAATTTCAAAATGTTATATCTCACTTTATAAAAATAAACGTACAGATATATCAATTTGAAATTGGTGTATAACGGATATTCAAAACCAAATATTTGTCGTCCGGCAAACAACTCAGGTGATTTCCTCAAATATCACCAATTACAACGAATCCCGATATAATGAGGATGATCACCCAATTCCCAATAACTTACTCTCACTCATCATCTGAAAAACCATGCAGATGTGAGAATCATACCTGGTAAATACATACCCTGGAGTAAGTACCTAATTGGGAAATCAGTTTTCTACTAACAATGCACAGTGAAACTGAAACATGAAAATGTCTCGAAGGAGTATCCGGGTATTCCTAGTAATGCCTCTTCCATTATCCAGATTCATGATTGTAACCGTACATTTCATTGCCATCTCTCCAAATCCCTTTATTTGTCTTTAGTCGCTACCTTCTGCACACCATCGTTAGGCTAAATGGTTTTCTTCCTTCCCTACCGTTCGGCACCAGCCTATGGTTTGGAAGAAGACTGTCCAATAAGCGTAATAGGTGTATTGTCCTAATCCTAGGAACACTCGCAATGCGAGAGAAGGTAAAGATAAAAGATGACTGAATATACCTTATTCCTATTTCTCCTGAACCAGAATCCATCCCCGAACTAGAACAAGTTCCTTCGAGTTCGTATATAACCATACGATGGAGTATCCAAATAATTGTGGATCTTCGTAGTGATACGGGGTGTTTTGGAGAAATACAAAGGTGAAGTGGGAGTGGTAATGAAATACTTGGTTTGGTCGTAAATAACAGTCGCAATTTACTCTGCCCTCCTTCTAATCTCTTTATTTGTCTTTACTTAATACCTTCTGTACACCACACTTAGGCTAATCGGCTTTCTTCATTCCCTATCGTTCTGCACCTGCCTATGGTTTGGAAGAAGACTATCCAATT
The DNA here is from genome assembly GCA_030015575.1 of Agapanthus africanus. NCBI lineage: Eukaryota > Viridiplantae > Streptophyta > Magnoliopsida > Asparagales > Amaryllidaceae > Agapanthus > Agapanthus africanus. The sequence continues at coordinate 462,141,105 of CM057349.1, forward strand.
AGCGTAATAGGTGTACCGTCCTAATCTAAGGAACACTCGAAACCTGAAAGAAGGTAAAAGGAAAAGACAACTGAATAGTCCTATTCGCTTTCTCCAGAACCGGAAACCATCCTCGAATCTAGATTAAGTTCCTTCGAGTTCGTATATAACCATACGATAGTTTTATCCAATAGAAGTGGATGTTTATAGTAATACGGGGTGTTCTGGAGAAAAGGGAAAAAATAGGGGTGGCAATGAGGTATGCAACTCTGACAATCCAAAAGCCAGCGTTATAAGAAGGTTCGGTCAACTCGATCACTGAGTCATAGTCAAGGGTCGGGCCATGGTCGCTGCCAAAGAGAGAGAAAAGAAACACTCTGCGTGCACTCTAACCTAGATCAGAATGGTTATCACTTTATCTAATCAGTAAACCTCCCACTCTAAACTCAAATTCTCTTCCAAACCTGAAAGAAGAATTAGTCGGGATCACCCGAGGAGTAAACCAACTCATCAGTGGGAATCGGGATCCAACTATCATCGCATGATAACGTGATGAAATCCACTCGCGTTATCACACTCCAGAAGGTATGCGCATGCCTGGCAAGTTTCAGTTTCTTTAGAAACTCCCGATGTGATTTTTACCCCAAGCGGCTTATGACCTTGGCTAGGTCAACAAACCATAAACCGCTAGTCAAGTTCAACCCGTCATTATTCTGGATTGCATTAAACCCACCCGTACGTGCCCTTGACTAGGTCAACAAGGCCGCACGACTGTCCTAACCAATCCCATTTATGCAACAAACAAGCACCACTTAGCTACCGAACACTACGTCTTGACTAGGTCAACAAACGCAGCACGAATACTAAATAATACCCGTAAGAAATGACGAAGGGCTACGGCTGGTTTTTGGCGAAAAACCTTTAACGTAATGAACTTGATATCATTGAAGGAACTGCATCAAAAATATAGTGGCGAAAACCTTTGCTAAAGAGGTCACTCCGGGTGAAGGGATCCCGGCTCTTTCCCCGTAGAATAAGGTGCAGGATATTCCAACTGAATACCACGATGCAAAGCAAAAAGGCAATCGGCTATAGTGAAGTTATTACCCCGACGCAAACTTCTGTCCAAGGGGTCACTCCCGGTGAAGGGATCTCGGCGTTTGCCTCGTCGACTGAGGTGCTGGATATTCATAATCGAATACCACTGTGCAAAACAAAAGAGAATGTCCTTTTAATAACAGCTTTTTGAAAATTGTTCCAACAACATCAGAATAGGTTTGTTTAGCTTGCATTGATCCGAATCAATGCAGTCCCATCAATTGATCACACCAATAAAGAACGAAAATACGATGTACGTATATGCCATCCGCATTCGCCACTGGGTCCCGTCATCACCCGTTAGGTTACTTAACTAACGACAGAGCGGGGACTGGACTAGCGCGGATGTAAAACATATACAACATCTACTAGTATATATCAATATATAATAATCGCTCAAGGCGTGATAAAATGCAACGTCACAAAAATGTAATAAGCATCACAGAACAATACAGATAATCTGTGATCCCCGGGTTTCATAGAGCCGCTACTGAAACCCGACATTCCCCTGGTCGTGTGGGTAGCCTGTGCAATGAAATCCTAGACCCCTACGGGTGCGGCAAGTTACCCGCCAAAACCTGAAGCGAGGCAGCTCCTTTCAACAAAGTGAATGGACCACCCAGCACTTCACGAAATCCGGTAACTTGAGCACCCCTTCTTGGGTCAACCTGTACCCCCTACGAGTGCGGCGAATAGCCCGCCAATTCTAGAGTGAGGCCCCTCCGTCTCAAAGCCATGAGATGCGGGCCCGTTGCCCTCTAGAACCCGGCTATCCGTGCACCCCACCGCGGGGTAATCCTAGTATAGAAAATAAAATATATACAACGGGTACATCGACCTCAGCCCGGTCGTGCCCTAAAAGAATAATATACAAACAGACAGTGACGGCAGTCCATATGTCGGACGCTCGCCCCGCAATATCAAATGTACAAATACAACCAAACTGTACTACCATTGCATCCAGGCTATCCACCATAACAAATCCGCAACATCACAGCACAACACAGAATATCAACGTGCATGTCACGTTCGCAAATCCGTCTAAAAGAACTATAGCAATTAGACAAGATTTACCGCTCGAATGAAATTCACGGTCACAGATATAATGTAAGCACTGTGAACTAACATATTTAAATTTTTCGATCGACAAAATTTCCCGAAGTCGGTCCCAAGCACAAATCCAGCACTCAAAATAATCTGGGCCAAAAATAAAAATACCAGAAACCCCAATTCCAAGTCAGAGACCACTGCAGAAAATTTGGTGCAGTGTTGCTACAATACTGCGGCGGAACCGCGGCCAAAACGTGGGTATGGCCGCGGTTCCGCGGCGCAACAGTGATTTCAGTGTACCAAATTTTCTCAGATCTCTTAAAAAGGCCTGCCTGTTTTTCTGCAATACTCAAAATAATTTTTCGACGACAAAAAAAAAATTCGACAGAACTGTAAAATTGGAATCGCGGTTTTGGATATTTCGTTCGATCGATGTTTTAAATACGTTAGAACAAGCTAGTAAAGGTTAATGGCGTGGCTCTGATACCATGTAAGTCTACGGTAGCGTCCCGGCCGTCTGTCCGAGGCCAAAATACGGAAACAAAAACTTTTTCAAAACTTGAAACCGGCGCTATCGTACACTATAAACCCGGATCGAACCATTAATCTACAACTAGCAAACTAGAGAAGGATTGGAAAGGCTATACCGATCGATCCGTGTCCTTCGGTCTTTAGCCACCATCCCAAGCTCCCCGCGGCATCTCCGAGCTCCGGTCTCCTCGTCGGAAAGGGCACCACATCATCGAGTCCTTTTACGGGCTCCCGCTTCATCCGAAGCAACTCGGGCACGAAGTTCGCTAGCCGACGTGTCCAAGACGAAGTAGAGAATGTGTGTGACAACTTTGCCTCTTGCATCCATTGTATGGATAGAGGTTGAAGATGAAGCCATCAATGGAGGTTGTGAGCTAGAGGAAGAAGAAGAAGAAGAGGCATTTTCTTTTCTTGTGTTGTATGATAAAATGAGAGAGTGAGATGAAAAATACAAGACCAAAAACTATCATATGGCAGCCCCTCCTCTCTCCTCTTATCATATCAACCATAAATCAATCAAACAATGTGACACATGCACAAAGAAAGAGACCATGAGTCACCACTTGTGCATGTGTCACAATTAATGCTTCTAATCATGATTTCTAGCTCATAATTTCCATTTGTAAACATTAACCCAAATGTTTACAACAACAAAAAGATACGGCAACATCTAAAGTAAACTCGTGACGGATCACAAGGATACCCCTCACCTGTATATACATACCTGCATTCGCATTCCGACTGAATGCGAATGCGAAAAGACTAAAATAATCCAACAAATCTAATACTAGGATCCGGGTTAAACCAAAGCCCACTAATATGATCCGCCCGATCATGATCCGTGCACTACTGCACGTATATGATCGAACCCTGCCATATATCATATGGCCTCTACAACGTTTCGCCCAAAACTTGAGAAACTGTCTGTGGGGGACTCTAAATACTCGTCAATAATTTGGCTGTGGATTCAACCAGTGGTACGTCAGAGGTACTAGCCGTACGTAACGGGCTACCAGGTATTGACCAAAAGGGAGGTCGATGAGCGAACTCGTCCTGACACCCTCTGAGCCTGTCAGTGACAATATCCGCACAGTCCGGTCCGTTCATCTATGAGCATCGCATGTCGGGCCTAAGAGGTTGGTAAAAGTCAGACCCCCAAAAGCGGTACAAGTCGTGTCGGAGTGTAGCCCAGAACACTCTGAGATACTACTGGAATACCTACCAGTAAATCTCCTGCCTTGGCCAAGGACTTCGTGTAATGGCTCTTCTAGACACAGCACGATCTCACCCCCAATACCGGAAGAGACGAAACCCCTGCCGATCCGCTCACTGCCTCCATGTGGCTCGGAACTGTACCCAACTAAAACCTGTTTGCACGACTCCTTTGAGCCGTGGTAGGGTAGTAATCAAAGCACAGTGGGAACTTACATGAGACAAATGACGATCTCAGGTCGATGAACTAACCTGTACACATGTCACCAGGGAACTGCTATCTGACGTCGGGTATAATACCAACTAGCATGTTCCCGGCGAGTCCTGTCCGGTATACTCATAACCCAATGAGCACATGTATATATCTTAGGTGAACCAACTGACACCAATGGCTTGTGAAACCAGCCACCGCCCCTCGTCGGGGTCGCGACTGTATACACTAGTCTACTCCGAAGTATCGATACCCTGTCTCGAAAACTCCCACGACTAGGGACCTTTTAAGGATGTGATTATAGACCCCAGCTCCCATATGATCGCCATCATACTGCTGGCAGTCAAGCAAGAATCCTAAATGCTCTATCAACGTGTAATAGTGACATGTAAGGTCACCTAAAACAGTACACGATGATAAAGATAAACCAGATAGCATACTGCCATCTCGAGTAAGACTGCCGTCCTCCCTCAATCATTGCAATCACGTGCATGTGATCCAATAATTGACTCTGAGGGCACTATATCCAACAGACGCTAGCGCTATGAGCGCACCACGTGCTTGGCACGTCGGCGCAAGCGCTCTAGGCGCCGACGGGAAAGGGGACTTTGTCCCTGCACCAGAAGCTATGCTTCAGAAAGGAAATATTTATTATTGTTGTGTGTGTGTGTGTTCTTGAGGAGTTGAACTCCTAAGATATTTTGGAGGTGATGAAAGGGGTTCTTCTTTTGAGCCCTGGATCTTCCCCAAGATGGGATTTTCGGAGATGGGCCTTCTTCTTCCTCCCCTGTTGGCAGGATCTTGAAGATCGAGAGATGTGAAATTTTAAAAATCTCTTCTTTTTGAGATCTGATGGGAGATCTGAGTTCCCCTTTGTAGGTTTTGTGGTGAAAAACTATTTAGTTTTATAAAAGGAAGAGTAAAACTCTTGATTTAATTCAAAAGAAAGGAGAAGGTTTTAGAACCTTGAGGAAGGAAAAAGATCTCAGATCTGGATTCTTTTTTTGGAGAGAAAAAGTTGTTAAGATATTTTCATTATCCTTGCCTTTATAGGCTATACACTTTACATATATCCCCTTGGGCTTTTCAAAATGGCATTTTGCCTATCCCATGGTTCATGTGCCATTTCTTTTTGCACATAAGCCATGGGCTTTACAAAAATTTGGCTTTATGCCCATTTTCTTACATTTATTCATAAAATAAAATAAAAGAAATACAACAAAATTATTTATTTATTTTGGCATAGGGGAGGCCGGACTTCATGTTCGGGCTCGACCCGGGCATTGGCCCACCTGACCTGGGCTTAGGCCCACCTGGGCTGGGGTTGACTTTGATTTTGACTTGGTCAACCGGGGTGTAAATTTTTACCCTAACAGCTGCTAGAGCAGGACCAGTCCGTCAGCCTACTCATTGGGAACCTCGGCAATTGGATGGTCTCATTCTTGTGTACAGCAGGCCTCAAGACGTTTCAGGAGCTGACCAAGAGAGTTCAAATATTGGAACGCTCGAAGCAAGAGTCTGCCCCGGACTCTCAAAGGGACAAGACTTGGAAAAGCAAGAGGGACAACGACCGTAGAAGCAGGAATTCCAGCAATACCAATGTCTTCAATGCGTCCGACAATGAGGACAAGCGAAAGGCAAGCGAATCCAAAACCAACCGGTCTCGAAATCCAGTGCTGGGGAGAAGGGCCTTCCCTAGAAAAGAAAAAAAACAAGGTTTACTCTTTCAGAAGGGGCAAGGTTCGCAAGATATTCAAAGATGCCTTGAACAACGGTCTACAATTACCGGAGTCGAAAAGGCCTCACGAAGCAAAAATTACCGACAATCCCCTGTATTGTCCGTACCACATAGTAATGAGCCATGAGATCGAGGATTGCTATATTTTCAAAGACTGGGTCGAGAAGCAGTACAAGACTGGAGAGATCGAGCTGTCCAAAAGTGTGTTGGTGAACACTCAAGTTGCAACCACCAACTTTATATAAACAGAAGCTGAAGCCTTCTGGGAACAGACAGCTGAACTCGCTGCCCTGAGGAATGAAACTGACTCGCAGCAGCCTCCGTGGAGTATGCACATCTTTAATAAGACGAAGAAGATGCTAAAACTACTTCAGAAAAAGCCCAGAATAGAATGGGAGGGACAGAAGGAGCACACCGTTCCAGCTACCACTTCGGCTCGATCGGGCTCAAAATCCAAAAAGCTAAAGAAGAAAAAAAGGAAAGGTGTGACTTGAAGCGAAGAAGAGTCTGCGGGAAGATCGATCATGCAAAAGTACATCGATTCCCTCGAAGACTATGACCAAAGGGAAAGAACTCTGATTCAATTAAAGGAGTTCTTCCCCTTAAAAGCTGCTGTGATTCTGGAGGAGCTAGAAGAAGACTCCAATGACGAGATCCCTATAGTGACTTACTACGTCCATCTTGGTAGAGACTTTGAGGAAGAGCTATGTTTTCCTAAAGAGGATGATGAGCTCACCACAAAGGTTAACCAAATCCAGCTCAGAAGCGGTAGGGCTCTACCGCCAAACCAGGGCAATGCCCCAAAAAGAAAGGAAAAGCAAATCGCTAATGAAGAAGATGGCGGAGAGCTAGCTCATGAAAACTCGAGTCCTTCCTCAGTGGACTATAATGTCTTGGCCCATCTCCGGAAGCTTCCGTCTCTCTCCTGAGCATCTAAGATACCTTGGTCCTATCTAAAGAGCTTAGGGATGTTCTCATTCACGCTTTACAAAACCCCGAGCGGTACCAGGCTCGCTTTGCGGAAATTAATATGAAAGAGACCCAGTACACTCTGCATACAGCCGCGGTCACATTTAAGGACGAAGACCTGTTACTGGGACAACTGAACACAACCGACCGCTTTAGATGGCAGGGTACAACGACGGAGATCGGATTAATCGCATATTGATTGATCTGGGGTCCTCAGTGAACATCATGAACTTGCGGACTCTAAAGAGTTTATCAATGGACGTCTGACACCTGTCAAGGGAGAGGATTGTCATCCAGGATTTCAATCAAAACTGCCAGCAAGTTCTGCGATCCATAGCTTTGCCGATCAGGTTTGGGGACCTGCAAACGGAAACTAAGATATACGTAATCGACGCCGACACGTCTTATAAAATTCTCTTGGGGCGGCCGTGGCTCCACGAGTACGACATTGTTCCGTCAACTCTCCATCAATGCATGAAGTAAAATAAAAATGGCAAAGAAAGACGCATTGACGGAGACATCCGGCTGTTCGCTATGCATAAAGTCCGATATGAAGATTCCCGGTACTTTGTGAACCCCCAGAATGCTAAGCCGCAACTGACTGAAAACAGAGCGCCCCCGAAACCCAAAAGCAAATCTGAGTCAGCTGTCATTTTCAAAAGCAAAAACCCCCAAATGCGTGCGCATTTCGGCAGTGACACTTATGAATCCGACACTGGAAGTCCGCCCTTCCGTAAAACTCGCCCTCATTTCGGTAGCGATATAGACGAGTCTGATGCTTAAGATCAATCCGGCAGCAAAATTCGCCCTCATTTCGGCAACGACACTGAAGAGTCGGAGAGAGGGGGCTCGCCTTGCAACAGCTATGCAGATTGGGCCCTCATGCAAAAATAGAAGCTAAAATAAACCTTCGAGATTACAGAAGGATACCTAGCTATCACAAGGGTGCCGGAGCAGATGTGCAAAGAGCTCGATGCATTGTCAGTCTCTATCGTGGACCAGCTGAAGACCTTCTACGTTCCCGGAAGAAATAGTGGGCAGAGGGGCATACTGTTTTATGGGTCAAATCCTGTCGTGCATCCGAAAGATTTGTCTGTCACGTGCCTTCCCTATGAAAGAGGCATAAGAGCCGTCCTAAACCTCAAATATTATGCGCTCGAGATGCGGGAATACTTTAAAAAGTGTGAATGGCGGTTATATCAAACGGAATCCGAAGCGAAGTTTTATGAGGGGCTATGACATCCGCCTCAGGTCCGGGCACTCATCGATAGACGAATTCCAGATAGACAGGGCATAGCTTTCATTCAACCTGATTCCAAAGTATGCTACATGATTCATGTTGGTGAAGCCTGCGAAAGGTCAAATGATGACGACGAGATAGCCGAGCGAGAAGAAGCTCCTCGAGAGCTCGAAGATGTCGGCCAAGAAACATTCGACGAGCTAACCGATGTTGATTTGGGAACGTCCGATAATCCAAGGACGACCTACATCAGCTCACTCTTGTCAGAGGAAATGAAAGAGCAGATAGCCGCCCTGTTGCATGAGTTCGCCGATTGTTTTGCATGGACGTACAAAGAAATGTCCGGTCTCTCTCCTGAGGTAGCCATGCATAAGCTAGCTATTTCTCCTAATGTCAAGCTAGTCAAAACAAGCTTCTCGAAGAATGAGAAAGGAGCGGGAAGAAAAAGTCATCGAGGAAACCAAGAAACTCATCGATGCCAGTTTCATCAGAGAAAAGAAATATGCGGATTGGATCGCATGCATCGTCCCACTGAAAAAGAAGAATGGGCAGATCCGAGTCTGCGTCGATTTCAGAGACCTTAACAAAGCATGCCCTAAAGATGATTTCCCGCTACCGGTCATGGAAATGATGGTCGACGATACTTCAAATTACGAGTTGTTCGGCTTCATGGATGGCTCATCCATATATAATCAGACCAAGATGTCGTCCGAGAATGAGAAACACACAGCGTTTCAAACCCCGATCGGGATGTACTGCTACATGATGATGCCGTTTGGACTAAAAAATACGGGCGCCACATATCAAAGGGCACTGACCAAAATATTTGATGACTTAATTCATAAGGTCGTCGAATGTTATATTGATGATTTGGTCGTCAAGTCAAAAGCCGAGGCCGATCACATCTAAGATCCCAAGGCCGTTTTCACCGGACTGAGGGAATACGATCTGAAAATGAATCCTCTGAAGTGCGCTTTTGGCATGTCATCGAGAAAATTCCTAAGCTTCATAGTCCGACATCGAAGGATCGAAGTTGACACATCCAAGATAAAGGCCATCATGGAGATGCCCTTCCGAAGAATCTGATGCAGCTAAAATCCTTTCAGGGCAAACTCGCTTACATACGAAGGTTTATCTCGAACCTATCAAGGAGATGTCGGCCTTTGTCAAAGCTCATGAAGAAGGGAGCTCTCTTTGTCTGGGACGAATGTCAAGAAGCGTTCGAAAGTATCAAACAGTACCTATTGCACCCTCCAGTGCTTGTTGCTCCTATTCCAAATAAACTCGGTGCGCTCCTTGCCCAGAACAATGAGGAGGGAAAAGAAAATGTCCTCTACTAGCTCAGTCGAACTTTAGTCGGGACGGAACACAACTATTCCCCGATCGAAAAGCAATGCCCGACTCTGGTGTTCGCTGTGAAGAAGTTGAGGCACTATCTGTTTGCTCATCGGGCTATGCTGATCTCCAAGGTCGACCCGCTCAAACACTTAATGACCAAGGCAAGCCTAGCCGGCAGAATGGCAAGATGGGTTGTCATGCTAGTTGAGTTTGATATAGTTTATACTCCTCAGAAAACGGTAAAAGGGCAAGCTTTTGCCGACTTCCTCGTTGCTCATCCCATACCAAAAGGGTCACCGCTCAATTGCGAGTTACCCGACGAACAAGTGCTGCACCTCGAGAATGACAAGCCATGTTGGGGGCTCTACTTCAATGGGCCTCATCAATAAGGAGCTCCAGCAATTCAAGCATCCCACAGATAAAAGCAGGGATAAAATTGGTGTTCGTTACGCCATCGGGAGAAACCCTACGACGCGCTTTCGCCCTGACCGAGCCTCGCATAAACAATGAGGTTGAGTACGAAGCTCTGATAGCTGGTCTGGAGCTCGCCATAGAAATGGAAATCTTTCGGCTACGGGTCTACGGTGATTCCCAGCTTGTCGTCAACCAAGTAAGCGGCGACTATAAGATATACAAACCCGAGTTAGCTCGGTACAGAAGCCGGGTGGTGGAGCTCATGAAACAGTCCAGCCACATTGAACTAATAAGAGTCCCTAAGGCGTTTAACGGAAAAACCGACGTACTCGCTCGCTTAGCCAAGGAGTTAGCAGATCCCGATATGGATGAAATTCTGATAACAGTCAGAAGCCGACAAATTCCGCCCCCGGTCTCTTTACGAGAAGAGGAAAGAGCAGAAAAGTGCAATCCTGCCGAAGAAGCTCTGATCTTTCAAGACGAGCCTGATTGGAAAGAACCCTTCATAGAATACCTCCGATACGACAAGCTGCCCGAAGAAAAATCGGCAAGGGTTCAATTGAAGAAAAGAGCCCTCCGAGATGTGTTTGTGAATAATACGTTATACCGCAGATCATATGACCAACTCTGGCTCAGCTTTCTGTCATCAACCGAAGCCCAAAAAGTCATGAAAGAAGTTCACTCAGACGTCTGCGGAGCTCACCGGTCCGGCCCCAAAATGCGACTTCAAATCAAACGGCTTGGATATTACTGGCTTACCATGATAAAAGATTGCGAAGAGCATGCAAAGTGTTATCTCTATCCAATTCACAATGATTTCATTTATAAGCATCCCAATCCACTGTATCATACGGTGGCGTCATGGCCCTTCGAAGTTTGGGGCACCGACATAGTTGGACCAATTGATCCTCCGTCATCCAAAGGCCACAGGTTCATATTGGCCGCAACTTATTACTTCTTCAGATGGGCTGAAGCCGTCCCACTAAAAAAATCAAGACAGAAGATATTCTGACGTTCTTCCGGCATAATATTCTATACCACTTCGGTACGCCAAGAAGAATCATCTCTGACAACGGGTCTTCTTTCAAAAGCTTCAAAGTCTCAAGATTCGCTACTCAGCATAAGATAGACTGTAGATATTCCTCCATCTATAATTCAAGAGACAATTAGTTAACCGAAGCTTTCAATAAAACTCTATGCAAGCTCCTGAGGAAAAATGCTTCAGCCAACAAGAGAGACTGGAATCTCAAGCTCTACGAGGCGTTGTGGGCGTATCATACCACGCACCACACCCCAACTCAGTCCACTCCATACTCATTACTCTTCGGAGTGGAAGCGATCCTCCCCCTCGAAATCGAAATTCCAAGCTTAAAAATGGTCGTCCGGCACGAGTTGACGGAAAATAAAAACGTACTTCTTCATCTCGAAGAACTTGACGCTCTTGAGGAAAAGAGGCTCGCGGTGCAGCAAAATCTAGAGCTATACCGAGGCCAAACGTTACGGGCCTATGACAAAATGACTCGTCTACGTGCTTTCAAGAAAGGCGAATTGGTGTTGGTCCTCAAAAGACCGACCATCCCCAATCGACATGCCAAGGGAAAATTCGAGCCAAACTGGGAAGGACCATACGTCATCGAGAAAGTGTTTGATGGAGGAGCCTACCAGCTGATAAATGCCGAGGGAGAAAGACCCATGCCACCCATCAATGGCCAATATCTCAAGAAATACTACGCGTAAATGCTCCAAGTCACAGGCGAATTGAGCATACCGGCCCTACGGTTTGGATCATACATCCTATAAAACCGTATACAATCCACGGGCATAAACAAGTTAAATCACACCCATGTCCCACGGCAATCACCAGCTCTGCGGCCGGTCTCCGCCATCGGAATTATGTTCCACTTAGGAAAACCCAGTCATGTGTCCTCACGATACATGAGGATAACAGAGCTTACGAGATCCTCTCGACTCGTAAGAAAATACCTTTGTAAGATCCTTACGACTCACAAGGGAAAAACACGTTTGGGGATCCTCACGACTCCTAATGAGAAAGTGCACTGATGAGATCCTCTCGACTCGTAGGAAGAAAATACTTTCATGAGACCTTCACGGCTTATAAAATTGAAAAGTCTTAGGTGATAGAGATCTAACCTTGTCTCCCGAGCCATCGTTCCCCAACGGACAACGGCAAATGATGAGTTGCTCCTAACATTATTTCAATGCAGCAATACTGATGCTAAACAAATTCCAAATTCCAAATTCCTCTAAAATTCAAAAGTCCTGCCGAACAAGGCAAAAATCAAACAGATCAAATCAACGTCCCACCCGCCAGCATTTCTAAGCTCAAAAGTCTCGCTGAACGAGTAGGAAACTCCCAAAACAAATCAGATCAAACATGTCAACCAATCACCTCATCGGTGGAATCAAGCTCCACCTCGGAAACAAATCAACCGTGACACTGCAAAAAACGGAGCAAGTCAAGTTCAATCCCGACACCGCAGAAAACGAAGCAAGTCTAATCAAATCCCGACGCCGCAGAAAGCGGAGCAGGTCAACTTCAACCCTGACACCGCAAGAAGCGGAGCAAGTCAAATCAAGCACCGACCGTCCATATCGCTAAAAGAGCAGCACTGACCGTCTACGTCGCTAAAAGGGAAGCACCGACCGTCCAAGTCGCTAAAAGGGCAGCACCGACCGTCCACGTCGCTAAGAGGGCAGCACCGACCGTCCAAGTCGGCAGCACCGACCGTCCACGTGGTAAAAGGGCAGCACCGACCGTCCACGTCGCAAAAAGGACAGCACTGACCGTCCAAATCGCTAAAAGAACAGCACCAACAATCCAAGACGCTAAAAGGGCAGCACCGACCAGCCACGTCGTAAAAAGGACAGCATCGACCTCCACGTCGTCAAAACGGAAACCAAATCAAGTCAACCTCCACGCAAAAAAAGATCCATTAATTTCATGCACACGGCCCATATATGTGGTGTGCATTTATTGATGGGGGCACTTTGTTGGAATCAAAAGTTACACCCTGGTCGACCGGATCAAAGTCAACCTCCAAGCCAAGTGGGCCCAGCCCAAGTCAGGACCAAGCATGGAAGAGGCCGGCTCCATGCCAAGAATGAAGCACTAAATTAGTTTAATGTTTTTTTAGAAATAAATGTATGTAAAATGGGCAGAAATCCAAAATTTTGTAAACCCCGTGGCTTATGTGCAAAAAGAAATAAGCATATAAGACATGGGATAGCACAAGTGCCATTTGGCAAAGCCCAAAGGGCTATATGTAAAGTGTGTAGCCTATAAAGGCAACATGATGGAAAAAATCAACAACTTTTTTCACTCTCTCAAAATTTAGGGTTCTGTGCCTCCTCCTCATTTCTCAAGATTTTAAACATTCTTCGTTTTTTTATTTAAATCAAGAGTTTAACTCCTCTTTTCCAAAAAGAAACAGTTTTTCCCCATAAAACGCTTGAGGGGAGCTCGGACCTTCGATCAAATCCCTAAAAGGGGAGATTTTTAATTCAAGATCCAGCCAACAGAGAGGAAGGAGACTCATCTCCAAAAATCCCACCTTAGAAAGATTCAAGACTCAAGAGAAGATCTAGGGCTCAAAAGAGAAGAAAAGGGTCCCCTTTCATCATCTCCGAAAAATCTCTTTTTTAGGAGTTTTAACTCCATAAAAAAATTTAATAATAATAAAATAAAAATCTCTTTTTAGGAGTCTGACTCTAAAAATCAATTGGGAATACGAATCCAAGTGCAGGGGCTATGCCCCTTTATCCCTTTTTTTGGAGTTGAACTCCAAAAGTCAATCGGGTGTACAAGTCCCAGTGCAGGGACTAAGTCCCTTTTTCTGCGGACGCCCGGTGCCCACACGCCGGGCGCGTAGGGCGGCCGCGCCCACATGCTAAGCACGTGAAGCGCCGGCGCCCAGCGCCGGCGCATCCTTAGGACACTCCTCACCCTTTTTTTATATACTCCACACTAAAAGTAATTTTCCCGTTAGAAAAAAAATTTCTAACGGGAAGCTGCCCGGCAGCCCGCAAGGGGGCTAGGCTGCTAGCCCCCTTGACCCCTAGCCCGCTATCCGAGTAGCGGGACCCCTGTAAACTCTGCGAGGTCCCCGATATACCCAAGACCCCTCAAAGCACAACGCACGCACACTGGACATTGAGTTCGCATGACCAGTTATACCCGTCAATCGGAGATTCTTTCGTTCCAAAGGCGAGGTGTAATTAACGGCAGTTTAGTCCGCGGTTGCCGGAGATTCGGATCCTTACAATTAATAAACTCCGGCCTACCCTAGGCAGGGAGAATCTATAGTACGCCTGACAAGCGACGCATATTCCCATTTAAATGGGGTGACGAAAAACACTCTACAATATTGAAGGCCATAAATCATAACTATTGAGTGGGATGAACAATCTGGTTAAGTAAAGAAAATGTACTCAGTTAATCCCGTAAGAAAGGACAGATCTTAAAAAAAGAATTCAATGAATGAAAGAAAAATTGAGCTTCAACAAACTGAAACCTACCAATGGGATTAACACAGAGGAAGTGGCTTGGAAATTGCAGTGTAAGCGGCTCCCAGAACACATAGGCATGAAAGCAAAATTAGATATTCAAAAGGAAGGAGTTTAAGTTTATGCATTTATGGTACAAAGTTGATAACCAAGAGAAGAAGCAAGTGATGAAACCACTCTTCTTTTCTTTTTTCTTTTTTTTCCGGGGGGGGGGGGTCAGAATATGATTTATAAGCGTTTGGACAGAAGAACCAATCCATTCAGTATTATATTATGGAAAATTAAGAAACCACTGTCAGAAATAACTAAGCACTTGATGACTAAACGTGAATAGAAAGCATGAGAACAAGGAGACACTCTGAACCTATGTTACCTGGTAAGAGGAACATTTCGGTATGCGCAACGAAACGGGTACGCAGAACGCTATTTGTCATGGAACATGGTACAATAGGGGTAGTTTTCTATGATACACTTAAACATAACGGTAAATGTAGCTCTAGAACATTGATTGCTTTATGGATTGTTTGTATATGTATATGTATGTATTATATACATACATATACATACATACATATACATAGATTCACATACATACATATATATATTAATTTTTTTGATACACTTATGTATAACGAAAAATGTAGCTCTATTAACACAAAGCCGATTTTATGCCTATTTTTTGATCGGAACGACGATTCTTCCGATCCGGTTCGCTTGTGTTCCCTGATTGGGAACGACCGTTCCAAATCACAAATCGCTAATGGTTTAGCGATTTATGGTAACACGGCACTAAACAGCTGTACACTATAAAAGAGCCAAAAGGTGAAAAAAGAAACAAAATAATTTTTAAGAAAGCAATAAAAACGGAAGCAAGGCCGCACATGCAATCACACGTACAACATATATCACTGTCCAAGGGGAGAAAGTATCACCCCAGAAAATACAATCACCTCAAGCATGACACAGGAGATTAAGAAGCAGATGCCGAATATTGATGGAGAAAGAAGAAAACAGCAAGAGCTTGTGATTGTGAAAGGGTAATCAAAAATGTCAGAATAAGACATGAGACATGACTGGATGATGAGTATTCACCAATTGGTCCCAGTACAAAAGGTTGGAAAAACAACAGAAACAAGTCGACAACAATAAAGCCTTTATCACAAACTTTTGGGGTCAGCACCAAACAAATGAAAGAAAAAACCAATGACAGCACTTAACATTACTGAAATGAAAAAAAACTGGCTTCAAGACGATGAGCAAATGTCAAAGAAAGCCATTGAAACTCATCCCCCTGCAGTCTTAGTATTTAGAGACTGGAGTTAGGAACCTTGCAGTTAAGTGGATGTCAGTTTCTGAAAAGCTGTCAAAGTGTCAGACTACTGTTACGAGATAACTCCCTTGGAAATGATCATAGTTGGGGTCTTTCAAACCCCAAAAGGTTTCAAGGAAGCTGGAAGCATCCTGTAATGCAACAAAAAAAGTAATTCTTCTAGCAGCAAGACAATTCATTCCCACCCCAGAATTGGATGGTAATTGTAAAACTCGGTTTGGGCCCACACATGGATGTACATGGGCTTTTAATATGGTGGGACTCCATCCAAAAGACTTGAGCCTTCCGGAGGTTTATCCCATTTTATATATTATACCCATATGCATCCCACAATTTTCCCGATGTGGAACTATGTTATCCACATTCTCAACACTCCCCTCATATGCAACGTGGATGAACTCCACCTCACGTGCAACGAGGACTCATCCCTCATGTGCAACATGAACGAGCCTTATGTAGGTTTATCCCATCTTATAGCTTATACACATATGCATCCCACAATTTTCCCGATGTAGGACTATGTTATTCACATTCTCAACAGAAATATAGCTCCTGCAAGAAATATATCAAGCTTTTAAAAAAATTACCAAACCACAGAAGACCGCCAGAGTCGAAGGGTCAAAGTCAAACGTTAGGATCCATGACTTAAATCAATTCTGGGTAAGTCAGGGGAAAAAGATTGATTGGAATGGAAGACCAGATGGCAAACAATGATGGAAGCATATGTAACTAAATAAAGAAAACAATAATTTATATTATAACCTATATTTAAATTTTCACTTACCACGTTGAAAATCCATATAACATTTTCTCAAAGAATAAACCAAGTGAGCATTTTTACAGAAGATAAGTCTAAATTATTCTCTTTTACTTAAATACAAAGTCAAAGACTGCAATTGGATATGCACTTTTCTTTCTGGAAATGAATCCAAGCCTTATAAGTGAGCATGGAATGTGGCATGCGGCGTCAACCAAAAAAAAAAAGAACAAATACTAACCTTGAATATCGAGGCAAGAGCTTCCACAGCGCCAAGCAACTTAAAGTGCTCAGAAACTTCTTCTGCTACAGATAAGAAAACTTCATGTGCCCATCCAATGAAGCTGAACATGTCTCAATGGAAAACAGAAGTTTAGCCTCAAATAAGAGAAAACTCATTTATAAATCATGATACCTAATAATGAAGAAGAATGACTTCAATTAGACATAAGTCATAAAATATTACTGAAGGAGTAATCTTACAGATATTTAACCTACGCAACAATGAAACTTTAATATTGCAAGACACTCAGACTTCATCCAGGCGCAAAGAGTTCACAATTGAAAACAATATTTTAGAAAAAAGATGGAAAAAAAATCATAATTGAATAGTGGGCAACAGATTGCCAAAATTACGATATTTTAATTTTCATACCAAGTGTGGTTGATGCCGTGCTTTCAGCTGCCAACTAAAAAGAAATAATTCTTTGCTGTGAGCATTTTTCTTCTTTTTTTTCATGGTTAACAGCATGACATTTTTTTTAATATGAAACAGTACCGATGAAATTTCATTCATGAGTCAAGGGAACAGTAAACTTCAGCAGTTGGAATCCCGAGCACCTATTATAAGTTACTAAATAACCACGCAAGTGGTAATCATGCAAATATGTGATGACTTAATATTTGGTTTTGCATGCCAAAGTTTTCCTTTAGACCTCTACTTCTCTAGGCTTCTGACTTCTCATTTTTCTGTTGTATCCTTAGCTACATTCTGATTATCTTAATGATGTATGTGTGCCCAATCCAGCTCTACATACCAGCATCTATCATTGAACTCCTTCACCAAGCCTCTTTTGGTAGCTATAAGGAGTCTATCTTTTATACCAATCATAATCTCTTAGTTATTCTATCATGACATGTCAATCAAAACCTTACACACAACGCAAACTATAACATGACAGCAATCATCAAAGAAACAATGGTCTTAAAATGAATTATTATGCAAGAACACATAATTTATAAATGCATTACATTTATGTTTTTCATAAATAGACATAAATAAAAGAATGCAATTAGCAATTAACCGGTACTTCATATGCTTAGTCAAGAGAAGATATATAAAATGCCAAGGCTAACATATTGGCATTAATATTTTCAACATTCGCTTAGCCTAAATGGTACAGATGTTGAAGATTGCAAAGGTATCTAAGACATGCACAAAATCAAGATCATTGCAGTACATAACATCAAACAAATAGCCTTTACGTCAAAATCTTAATCTCTCATTGACCCTTAAATTGAGAATACATATTTGTTTTAACTAAAATCCAAATGCACTCTATTTTCTCAAAAAGATTTCATGTCTGGTGTATGTTAAATGAGACAAGACAAATGGTTTATTGTATAATGTATATACGTGAACAGAAGGTGAGATCAATTGGAACATATGAGGAACCATAATTAATAAGTTCAACTCCATGCAACACACGTGCACACGTGCGCGTTTTGAAGTCTAAAAAAGACTTTAACACAGTCGTATCATTAGTAATTTCTTGGAAAAAAATGGATGGGCATCTTTTATGCTATGTACAGATTATCAGGTTGTTGATTTGAAAATGTGAGGAGGACGAACTTGGTAAAGGCCGTTGGCATATCTGGACGAGTTAGAAGCCTGGACAGCAATAAACCAGAAATTCTACGCATAGGACCAGCGGTCGAAAGGTAACTCTTTGAAATTTCCAATATTTTCAGGACCAAAGGCGAAAGGTGAAATCCACTTGGTTGGCTACTATTTGCAATACTAGTGTCCACAGAAGAGAGATCAAAAGGAATCAAAACGAGTATGTACAGCCACAATAGTAGGATGCATTGCATCTCCATCTCTCCTGTGCTTTCCTGCCTCAGTGAAGTCCCTGAAGTTGCATGCTGGCTCTTTTCCAAAAGTTTCACAGCAAGTTCAAGATCCGAAACTTGATGTGGGAAGAATCTGATTACGCTCTTGTATCCGCAAACTGTAACCAGCGAGTAAATGATTATACACAGAGGTCTAATAATTTCAAGAACTTCATCAGTTGCAACCTCAGTCTGCACCGCTCTAGAGCGTACTATAGCCATTAGAGGAGCAACGATGCTCTCCAAGTATGGCTCCAGCAGCTGACCTTGTTCTTGATATTTATCTACCTGAATAAAATATAAAATATGCTCTAGTGAAAATGAGTTTTATATAACATATTTAAATCTATCTATATAATAAAAATAAGCAAAAGAAGAATATAATGCAGATTATACACAGAGCAAACAGTTCAGGATGCCTGCATTACAGAGTGGGGGAAATCTAACTTCTCGTATATGGGATGCACATGATTAACTTTTATATGGAAAAGGAAGCCTATATATGATGTCTTGTGTATGCAATGATTTAGCATCATCTAAGTCTATGCAATATATACATATATACATGTGTGTGTGTGTGTTTTCTACATTAATGTCGATAGTCGACAAAGGAAGCAAATATATAGAGAAATGCTTCCTTTCAATTTAAACAGATGAAATAAAATTAACTCAAAAAAGATTTTGTTCAGCTAATGGAGGAAAATGGCATGTAGAAATTAGCCAAGATGATGTAACCTCTTCAATGGTAACGATGGATGCGGCACCGTTCTAGGGATTTACATTAAAGATTAAGTATGCATCTGCGATAGCAAATTTATAAGAGGACTATACAATCAAGTATCAGCCATGCTTTGGCTCCCAAAAAAAACATGCTGACCAAACACAAAATATGTCTAAAAGTGAGTAGCTCGAAAATAAATTTGAGCGACAATAGATTCTCCACTAAAATCGAAGGCTTTCAAACATAAGTGATGAGAGCTTCAATTCAGAGTAAGATACGAGATAGCATTGGACTAATCACTGTTAAGGGCACCAAATCATGGCTAAAATGTGATCTAAGACTTGAGCCGCTGTTGCTGTTCGCATGAAAAAGATACTAACAAAACCCTAATTCGTTGAAATTGGAATTAAGAAGGGGGGTTTGTGGGTTACGATGGATCGGATCTTGTTGACGTCGGAGGGCTGAGAAACACCGTTGCCGGCGAAGATTCGATCGAGGAGGGACTTGAGGATCTGCCATTCTTGGACGAAGTACCTTAAGAGTACGCACTCTTTTGAATCGTGCTCGTCGTCTTCCATTGGAGGAACGGCCGCCGCGGCGGCGGCGGCGGCGGCGGAGAGATCATCCATGGTTTGCTGTTGGTGGCGCACTTCCTCTCTCTGAAAAATGCAAGTGTGTAACTAAAGACCGGATTTGAAAATGGGTCGGGTTCGCTTCGGAGATCGGGTATCGGTTAATGGAGCTGTACATGATGGATCCAAATCCGAATCGATTGCCAAATTCGTTTCAAAATGGAAAACTTTTTTTTTCCGCCTGTGGACATGGATACCGTGGTTGCAACTTCATTCCTTTGCTTATAGTTAGAATGCAGTTGCAACTACATGTTGAGTAAAACATGTGCGTTTTTTGATACGGTTGCAGCACAATAATAAACTTTTCTGTCCTCTTTTGCATTTGAACTCATGTAGTTGCAAAAGCGTTTAGTTTGAGCGTAGTTGCCACTACATGATTTTTAACACAAGTTATGATGGTGCTCACCAATAGGGATTCCCTGATCAAGGCACGCAGCAGATGACGTGTCATCCACATAAACCCGCAAGATTCTTGGGGGCTACGGAACTGGAATAAGTATGTTGCTAAGGGAGTATTCCTCGAAGCCTTGCCTCCGAGGCTCAGTTCGAGGGATAGGTTGCAACCTCTCGAGGCCCCCGCCTGGTGCGTTCCTCCTTCGACCAACCGCCGGCTAATTGCTCGTCTCCGAGCAATCATAGAACCGAGCTTCCTCAGCTTCCTTTCTTGTCTCCGAGCCATCTTATAGTTGAGATTCCTCAACGCCCGAGCTTGGCCAGGAGCATGGAGCATGAGCGTCCTCATAACGGCTCCGTGTATCTCGCCGCGACAAGATCTCCGCCGTTCCACGTCCCGCATTCCACGCTAGTGTATCTCGCCATTGATGGGCATATCTCACCATCAATGCGGATGCTGCACAGGGGCAAAATGGATAGAGAGAATCTCATATCGGCTCGCTCAATGCGGCCATTATATAAATCCCTCTTCCAGACGACTTAAGTAACTCGAACTCAATCCAATACACCGCTACTCTGCCCCAGTTATTACTCGATATTTACTTGATCGTCGGCGGGTCCTACGGTGGCTTCCCATCCCGGGACTTCTTTTGCAGATAGCTCGACATCAACATCAACCAGTAAATCCATTAAGATCCACACTCTCTCTCTAAATCACAGCCTTTCAACCCCGCTGTCCAGAAGATCGACAGAGGACGACATCTGAGGGAGATTCCAAGCACCATCAGTTGGCGCCGTCTGTGGATCAGAAGAAATTTTTTCCGCTAAAAAGTTGATCATCCGCCTTCAATTTGATGGCCAGTGATCATCGCAACGAAGATCCTAGTTCGAGCCATCGCGTGCTTCGCAATGGAGGCCGGGGCGGTTCCACTCCTTCTTCCAACGTCGTCGAAGCCTTAACGGCACAGATCGACCGACTGGCAGCGATGGTGGACGCGCTCACTCGCGTTCAAACCGCCAGCCACACGCTAACAAACCGTGCACCCTTACTCCCCAGAATGGTAACAGACATGAGACGATGGATGGACACGCTCAAGTCCTCGGCCTCGCTCGTGTTAGCCCCGACACCACGGAACACCGACATGTCGATTCCGACAGTCGTGACCCCTATACGAGGAATGATTCCATGACTCGTTGGGCGTCGAACAGTCCGACACTGAAGTCTTAGGACCAACAGAACTATTGCTTCAACACTCACCGCGTTCCGTCGCCCTCTGAGGCGACGTCGATCAGGTCGCCTGATTCCAAGGAAAACCAACGTCACCGTAATGACCGAGGCCGTGCATATTGCGCTCGCCGAGAAGAGCCATGAAAGGTTCATCCTGAGGATCTGAGGAGCGTGGTTGAGCGAAACCGAAACCGTTCCATCGTCCAAGCCCGGAGCAAGGACAGAAGGAACTCCGACTATGGAGAATCCTTAGGATACCAGCAGCGAATCAAGGTCCTCGAGATGTGTAACGACCCTAAAATTTCTATACACTTTTATTGATCCAATATTAATAAAAGAGTGTATTTCCATTCTGTTTTCAAGTTATAAGTTATTATTGATAACTTATGTACAAGAAGCAACTTGTAACTCACTGGTTAAGCCTCTACACTGCCGTCCTATAGCCTGCAGGTTCGAATCCCATCAGTCCCAACTATTTTTAAATATTTTTAAAAAAAATTCGGAAGACCAAGAGTTGCATGTGCATTACACGGAGAAACGAAGAATTGCAAATAATTCAAACAATAAAAACGATACATAAATATCCAGATGAAAGCACTGCACGGACCCCGAGACAATTGCCTCTTTTTAGACCGCCAGATCCCCTCCACCGGCGGTTGTATTTTCTCCAAAATTCTCCATTCTTTGCACGTGCATCCCTTCAGCTCCCCACTACTCATTTTTCCTATTTGATTTTCCTGCAATTAACCAGAGAGCCCCAGACCATTTTTTTTACCCTTTTACCCTTGCTTTTAATACATTTTTATTATCTTTTTAATTTTCTCTACACCTATATTTTCCCCTATAAATATCTAGTCTTTCTCCTAGATTATTCTAAAAATACCACTCAAAATTCTATCTCTCAAGTCTCACTCTAGCAAAAGAAGTCAAGCACACAAGTCCAAACCAACTCCGTCGCTCAAATTCGTTTCTCCGCACGTTAGCTATCTAGAGTTCATTCGTGTACGCGTAATCGGACCCAAACTAAAGTCTCCACGCAACGTAAGTCTCGGTTTCTCAACCGAAGTTTCTTCTCATCTTTTTCTCACATGCACGAGTACAAGCGGAAACGGTAAGTCCTCTCATCCTCTCTATTTTCCCTCTTGTATTCTCTTCTCATTTTTTATGACCATGTCGTCACCCCTCGTCATTAGTAACTATGTAAGTTCCTTCCTTTCTCTTTCGTTTCATCTCAAGACGATTTTTTAAATAAAAAATCGACAAAATGGAGTTAGCGTTATTATCACTTCTTTTAAACACTTCTATAATCTTTGATGGGCCAAATACGTCACACAAATACTATAACATCACTTTAGAATATTTTCACATTTTTACCTTTTCAAGTAATTAAAATTTCATGTTAAATAACCATATAAATCGAACAATTTCATATAAATACCATGAACTTTAAATACAACCCTTTAATCGATAATTAGCATATATACTGTCACGACCCGAAAGTACGGAACGTGACCGGCACTTAGATTACGAAGCGTCTAGAGGCGCCACGTGACCTAAGTAAGCCGAAGCCCAGAGATCTAAACCATAAAAGAAGAAAAAGAAGAAAAGAAAAGAAAACAAGTAAAAAAAAACATCAGCAAATTTTACCAAAAATTTCGGCAGAGTCTCCTCTGTAAAAACTGGCCCCCAAACGGGTACAACAAGTATAATATGAATAAACAATAAAAAGCATCCCCAAACGGGTGCTAGCATCAACGCCAACAGGCGGAAACAACCACAACAAGTACAATAATATACAACACAGTAGGCGAGGCTCAAACTCAAAAGAAAACAAAACCACCAGATCAGAATAATACAGGCGCGACTCTAAGGTCGAAGTAAAAGACTGGTCCAATAACTTATCAAGTAATACAAATATGGTTGATGGAGCTTACTAGATACAAATGAATGAATAAAAGTACAATGGTAGTTCGGATACAAGTGAACCAACCTACCGTGCCAATCATCCTGAAGAAAAGATGTGCCAACAAGCTGCCACGGGAAACCTGTACATCGAACCTGTAAAGAATTTGGCACAACGGGGGTGAGTTGCCAACTCGTGAGTAGAAGACGTCTACGAAAAGAAATCGAATGCACGACGCTATCCTAGGTCATAATAATACACTACTATATCACAAACATCTAGTAATAGCAGGGTAATACTACGTGTAAGTGCAAATACTCCGTGTCGTGTCAGTGCCTCATATAGTACTAAGTCATATGAAATGAAATGCATGCACCATGAATGTAAAGTCACAAATCCTGAAATCCAGATATATATGTATGAGAACCTTTAGCCGTTATCATAGTAAAATGTGTATAAGCATCTGAAATCTCAACAACGAAATCCATGGAAATTCGTGTCAAGCATCGACACAACACATGTAACCTCAAGTATCAATATGTTGGGCTCCGTCAGTCCGGATCGGCCCATATCATCAAATCCCACGACAACGGTCGGTATCCTCCGGATATCCGCCGCGCCAGACATCACCGGTAGGTAGCCTTCCCCTGCCAGGCTCATCGTCTACAACTCGATCTTCTTGCCCCGGGGTACCATACCGGGCCCACCATGTACCCGAGACGGTTCATCCACTCCTCGAATCGGGTCTCGAAATCCATCAGAAAACATGAAATACTCATGGTGGACGACACATACATCACGAGAAAACCGCATCTTATTTTAAAAAAAGAGAAGAGGAGAGAGAGAGAAGTTTTTATATATTTTTGCGGTTTTCCCCAAAAATCCAGAAATCTCATAGAAATCCAAATCTCAAAATCATGAGTAACTATATGATAAGTGTCGGTATATGCCCATAATACTGCATGATAACACGAAAATATGAATGCATAAATGTCTAAGTAATGAATGTCATGTCTTATACTTAACATCAGAGAGTGATCACAATATTACATCGGTTTAGTTGTTAACTGATTCTATCAATAAAAGATAATATGATCTAAAGTGTACGTGACATAGCAATTACCGATGATGATGTGTGTGAGCCGGCAAATAAGTGTGCGTGGAATATGCGCATCATCGGTAATGGTGCTGGTGTCCTAACAGGTAAAGGTTATACTGATTATAGCAACATATAAAAGACATGCACCATGATGATTACAGTATGAATGTAAATACAGACGTGCATTATCCGCTCCTCTGTGAGATACGAGTACAACTACCACTATGTGAGTCGAACCTAAACCAGTGTCCATCTAACATCCTAAGGAACTAAACCTAATAGACTAGTCAGTAAGAAACTAGAGTCTACCTAAGGTCTGAATCAATATCTCTAATAGTCGGCGATCCCGCCTCAACAGCGTCACGTACGTAGTACGGCTTCCTCGAATCAAGAGTGCGGATCAATCATCAAATCTAAGCCTCGTACGGTAAAATCCATCGTACGGCATCCCAATGTCGGGGTACGGTCAAGTATCTCCTAGGTGTCTCCTCATTCGTATAATGTCATATGTATCATATTGTGATTAAGTCATACTCATATGATATCGGCATCAGGTCACACCAATATAATGTCGAAATCAAGTTATACATATATCATATCGTAATCAGTCACAAGTTACAGTCCGAGTACTATTCTAGCGTCCCATATACATCAATATCACCACCACTCTTTGTAATTTATATATTCAAGTTCATTATCTCATTCCCTAATGATCCGCTAACACTTTATTACGACTGTATAGTCAAAAATCACGGCATCAAGCCCAGTTATACTGTTTCATCATACCTCGGATATCATATCACATCACTGAATCACCTATATGTGTTGTATATATATGTATATACCTATACCTAGTTCTATATATATACACATACACGTACCCCATGTCGATTTTCAGTGTGTGCGCGGGTGTGTTTCTATCTGAAACCTACGAACCTCTTCCAAGGTACTCATCCTCTGATATAGTTTTCCTAAATCGGTCTAGTCCAGCCTAGGGTCAATACTAGGGTCCTACTAGGGTCACGTCTGGTTTCCTAATGTCAATAAGTACTATTCCTATTCTACGTTGCGGGGGTGCTAAACGCCATCCACCTGACTTCCCCCCGTAGATATGCATCTACTCACCTGGTCCATGTCTGCCGAAGACAGTGTCGCCATCCTCCTCTTCATCGCCCGCAGTCCACGTGAGGGTACCTAGACGCAAACATATAAATAGCATCGTAAACCGAATCACATACAAAAGTCAAACGATACGAAGAACAAGCACAGGTTAAAACCTATGTCCCGTCCACGCAAAAGAACCAAATACCGCTCGATATCGGCGTACAAACTCCGATGGATCGAGATAACATCATCAAACAACTTGTAGTTTTAAAACACATTACTTATATTGTAAAACATGATCAAATTCATCGAAACACTAAAATCGATCAAATCGTCCGTTTTCGAAAAACCCGAAAATGCCAATTTACCGTTTTTCATCGAAACTTGACATTTAAATGAAACCAATGGTCATAAAACTCATTAAATAGCATTACTAGACTATACAAACCATTACTATATTTTTATTACACAATTTTGCATTTATTTGAAATTTCTAGTTTGCAACTTTTAACAATTTTATCATTTTCCAAGCAAAATACCATAATTCCACCTCAAAACATGATTTTGCATAAATTAATCACTTAAACCACAATTTATGATGATAATGATGTAATGAAACTATAATTATATTTTTAATCACATTTATTTAGAAATTCCTAAAATCTAGTTTACAAAATAATAGCATTTTATTACTATTTTTCCAATTATCAAAATAATCTAGTGATCAAACTAAGTTTTTCATTCAATTAATATGCTAATATTCTCACTAAAATTACCATCTAATGATAACACCCTTAATAAGAATTTTATTTTACCCACAACACATTTTAGAAAAAATCTAGTTAGCTAAATAGTTTAAATTAAACAATTTCGATCAACAATTTATTATACCACCACCATGCAAGAATTTTCCACTCTAAAAGATGTTAAACTAGCTATTATAACCCTAATTAATTAACAAAAACCACCTCTTGAATTTTCAAACCCTAACTTGAATTTTAGAATTTGCAACAAGAATTAATCTAATTAATCTAATTATGCTTTAAAAGAAATATCTAATAGAAATAAAACAAAAGAGAAGGATTTATACCTCCACAACCTCATGTCCAAACTTGAAAATGAGCCTCAAAAATACATGCTTTCCCACTCCAAAATCCATGTAGAGAAGAGTAGAGAATAAAGGGTATGAAATAATTAGGTTTTTATGGAATTTAAATTGGATTTTTGTAGTATTTTTGATGAATTTTGAAATAAAATGAAGTGGGCAATGGGGGGGGGCTGCCATGGTTGAGGCCGGCCATAGCATGAGGGAGAGGGAGCAAGAGAAAAGAGTGAAGAAAAGTGTGGAAGCTTCATGAAAAGAAACATCACAAAAAGTCTTTTCATGGTTTTAATTATTTATTTATTTATTCCTTCACTATAGCAACTCAAGAAAACTCTAGAAAATAGCAAAAATTTGCAAATAATTTTTGCATGATACATACTAAATTCTAACATGCCATGGTTCATTTTTGCAAATTAAAACCATTTAAATTTGTAATTTACACTAATTTAGTGTAAAAATAAAGCTTATGTTAGTATTTAAAATAATTAATTTAGGAAAAATATTTTTTTAAACTAAAAATTTATAAGTGGCTAAATAAACACTATTTACTAGTAATTACATAATTAAATAGGTATTTTTGAATTTATAATGAAAAACAATTGCGGTTTGATTTTACGAAAAATACATTTTGCTTTACCGAAAATCATAAAATTCACTTAAACAATTTTATTTATTTAATTATTTATTTAATTATTTTTAAAACGTTACATATACCTCTAGAAAACTTATGGGGTAACAACCTACCCCATCACATGCATTATGGTTTCATAGCACGAAGTTTTTAGATGTATGTTTAATTTAAAGAATACGGTTTACAGTAAAATACCATTGTTTTTACAAATAAACGTTTTTTTTAAATCAATATTTTAAAGACCTTTACAATTGCGCCTCTACAAACCTTTTGGGGGAACCCATTTACGGATGGTGTGAGTTATCGCACGTCCTTGAGATGGTAGAGCGAGATACAAAACTTCTCACGGAGAATTCGGTCTCGAAAGGAAATAAAAATACGATTTTTAAAGAATATGACTTTTTAAAAACAAATTAAACTTTGAAAAATTATATAAGATTATGAATCCGTATTTTCCATGAAAACAAATTGTGAAAATTATATTTTAAAATGAAAGATTAAAATTACACAAAAATACCACCAAATTTCCAAAAGTATAGTTTTCATAAAAATAATATAAACTTTTAAAAGCTAAATTTCATCACCAAAATATCACTAAAACTAAAACACATTTCAATAAAAAAAAACTTTTAATAATATAAATCACCATCGAGATTTATTTTTAAACAATATTAAAATATTTTTCATAAAACCTTCTCGAGAAATGCAAATACATAAAAAAACAAACTTGAATGAATCTTTAAGGACCCTAAATTAATATAGATTTAAGCGGTATCATTTCTCTTGAGCCCCAGAGAGCCGGAGAAAGTGAGTGCTTGCTTATTCAGGTTAGACAACACTGCAAATTAACGGAGTTATCAATGGCAATCGTCTTGAAAAAAGACACAAATTCTGCCGTCCATATGCAGCGGTTGTCCGATTATTCCTGAACTTAAGAGTTTACAAGATTAAAACTATTCAAAAGATTTAAATCTAGTAATATGAAATTACTATAACTCGAATACAAACTCGAACATGACTCATATATGAATTTAAACTCAAACTCGAACTTGAACTAGAAATCAAACATGAATCTGAACTTGACACTTGAACTTGACAAGATGCCTGAACCCAATATTTACTCTTGAACTGACTTGACTCGAACCATGGATACAACTTTGTTTCCCCCAATCAGAGCAAAGCTCTGTTCAAATTTCCAAAATTTGAAATGAAGCAACGTTTCATAAAAGCGCTCTGAAGCAGCGCCCACGTGCAGAGCACGGGTGCGCTTGCGCTAAGAGCGCCAGTGCTCTGAAGCAGCGCTGGCGCTCTGAAGCGGCGCTCACGTGCATAGCATGAGTGCGCTCGCGCTACGAGCGCCAGCGCTCCAGCGCTTGAAGCGGCGCTCACGTGCAAAGCACGAGTGCGCTAGTGCTAGAACTAAATTTTCCCCACCGTTGGAATAAAGATCCAACAAAGATGATAAATCATCAAGTTACCAGAATAAAATTCTGTTAAGAAAACATTCTTCAGAATCTTTCCAAACAAAAAGATTTTGCTCTATAAATCAGAGCATCGTCGGATCAATGATCCAATGGTGATTAAAAAATCACTAAAATACAGAATAAATTCTGTGTGGGGAAAGATTTCCCAATCTTGTTAAAAACAAGAAACATTGCCTTCTGTAAATCAGAAGCCTTAGGATCAAAAATCCAACGGTGGGGAAATCCCCAAATCAATTAAAGAAAAGATCTTTTCAACTGATTCAACAAATCAGCTTGCCCTATATAAAGGCCCCAAGACTTCAAGTCTCAGAGAGAGGAACCCCCTCATAAACTTTAAGAAAGTTCAGAGAGAAGAGCAAAACTCTTAGCAAAAGAAGAATTTCTTCAAGGTAAAAACAGAGAGATAAAAAATCTCATCATAAAAAGAACTTAGTTCTTATGACAGATCATAGATCTATAAGACAAATTGTCTTTTACAAAGAGATCATAACATCTCATTATAAAAAGAGGGAGAATAATTCAATTCTCTTAGGATCACAGATCCATAAAGGCAAAGCCTTTCACCAAAACATAAGAGATTGAAACATCTCCTATAAAATAAGAACTTTGTTCTTAGATCTATGAGACAAAGTCACTTATAAATGTGAGTTTAATTCTCAGAACGCAGAACTGATCAAAGTTGCATAAAAGGAGCACCTCAGCGCTCCAAATCTAGCGCATAACGCTGCAGAGCCTTAGCGCTCCAAATTTAAAGAAGCGCATTGCGCTCATTATTTGGTGCACAACGCTAGGCGCGCCACGTGCTCCTCACGTGTGCGCTACTTCACCGGAAGCGCACTGTGCTCATTGTCGGGCGCACTGCGCCAAGCGCGCCACGTGCTCCTCACGTGTGCGCTACTTCACCGGAAGCGCACTGCGCTCATTGTCGGGCGCACTGCGCCAAGCGCGCCACGTGCTCCTCACGTGTGCGCTACTTCACCGGAAGCGCACTGCGCTCATTGTCTGGCGCACTGCGCCAAGCGCGCCACGTGCTCCTCACGTGTGCGCTACTTCACCGGAAGCGCACTGCGCTCATTGTCTGGCGCACTGCGCCAAGCGCGCCACGTGCTCCTCACGTGTGCGCTACTTCACCGGAAGCGCACTGCGCTCATTGTCTGGCGCACTGCGCCAAGCGCGCCACGTGCTCCTCACGTGTGCGCTACTTCACCGGAAGCGCACCGCCCTCATTGGCTGGCGTACTGCGCTAAGTGTGCCACGTGCTCCTCACGTGTGCGCTACATCACAAGAAGTGCTCATTGTCTGGCGCACAGTGCTAAGCGCGCCACGTGCTCCTCACGTACGCGCTGAGAGAACATAAACTGTTCTTTAAATAATAAAAGCCCCAGAGCTATAATGAGTGCCCAACACTCAGTAAAAGACAAAAACAATTGTCAGAACCAATGCTCGGCATTTTAACTGAATGGGTCGAGCCCAAGTTGTCTACAAATCCCTACGTCAGATCAATTGAGCCCATGTGCTCACAAATCTTTGATCTTAGTCCCAAATTGGACTACAGATCCCCCAACCAATATTGGTTCAAGGGTACATCTCTTCACTCCTCTGATATTTGTCGTTGTAATCCTTCAGCGTTTTCAGAGAGGTGACGGATCCCGACAACCAGACATTCCATGGACTGTGGGGTCCTTAAACTCATGGACTATGATGTCCTTAAACTTTACGGACTATGATGTCCTTAAACTTTACGGACTGTGGGGTCTTTAAACTCATAGACTATGATGTCCTTAAACTTATGG
Organism: Agapanthus africanus; assembly: GCA_030015575.1. Lineage (NCBI taxonomy): Eukaryota > Viridiplantae > Streptophyta > Magnoliopsida > Asparagales > Amaryllidaceae > Agapanthus > Agapanthus africanus. The sequence goes on from CM057349.1 coordinate 462,171,701, forward strand.
ACTGCAAAGTCCCTAAACTAAAACAATAGAGCCCAAATGCTCTTTTGTTGGATCTAAATGATCTTGTTAAGTAGATCTTAGTCTAAAATTAGACTAACGTATCCTTAACAAATGGTTAAGTTGATTTTAGTCTAAAATTAGACTAACGTATCCTTAACAAACGTTTAAGTTGATTTTAGTCTAAAATTAGACTAACGTATCCTTAACAAACGTTTAAGTTAATCTTAGTCTCAAATGAGACTAACGATCCTTAAACCCAACCCAAAACCAAATCTAAGAAAATACGGATTTGGACTAATCCACGCCTTACGGGCGACAACATAAATTAGTCTTCGTATACAATCCACGGGCAACCAAAAATGAAACAAACACACACAACACGAAGTGACCATCTGGAGAAGGAGAAAGTTGTTACTGTGATGCGGTAGCGTAATTAACTGCAGGGGTTTGCGCCTGCAGGGAAGAGCGCCCCCACAATCAAAAACCCCTCAAACAAGGGGGAATTTGACGAAGTCTGCTACAACGGCCGCATCCATCCAAACCTCCGATATACGGTGCCATAAATCAACTTGGCATCTTCGGAGAGGTGGACGGATAAAACCAAATAGTATCTGCCCCCAAATTCAGGCAAGACATCCCAACGTCTTCTAGGTCTTTTGGCGGAGAATAGATTCTGGCACGCCCGGTGGGACCTTTTCCTCTTTCCACTCCACACTTCATGTGTCGTGTTTCGCGAACAAGTCGCGGTTTGACATGGTTGCCTTTGGATGTGAAGTACTAAGATTTGGTATCTTTCTCCGTACAGAAAAACAGAAGATCAATGGCTTCAAACTGCACTAATTGCAACAATTCTCACTCCGTCCTCGCTGGAGGAGTGACTTACGGGCCTCAGGAGGCCTCCGTTTTCAAGATGACAGTGGAACAGGTGACGCAAGCCACCACTGGGCTGTTCTTTGGGACCATGCTCCCACCCATGAGCTTCAATGCCCCAATACCGTTGCAAGAAGCTCCGAAGAAGTCGGTATTTGATCAGCTTACAACTACCGCAGCCCCTCTCAATGGGTCGCCCAAGTCCAGTGCCTCGGTTTTCAACAGACTGGGCCAAAGCTCAAGTGGGCCCGTGATGAAGCCCGCGATACCTGAAGCGGCCATCCCAAAGCGGATAGTCATTCCTGTTCCTGAAGTCATCAGAGTGACTTCCCCTGCTAAGGAGTGGGTCTTTGCAAGACTGACCGTTTCAGCTCTCGTTCCAGGCGAAGTCATCAAAACTTGTCACGCCCCGCTTCCCACAGTGCGCTAAGATCGGCACATGACAGAGCCAACCATGCTACCTGTGGATAGGAAATATCCCCCCACAGTCACATTACGGCTGTAGAGATATCAAGAACAGTAATAAACTATCAAATACATGTCTATAAGCCAGAATAAACAAGTCATGAAATAAAATAATGCGGAAGCGAAAGATTCAAATACAATAATCAGGAATGTACGTCCCAAAATGCGGGCTCACATCAGGAATGAAAATACTGAAAGGAAAGCTAAACTAAAATAATAACAGGTCCTCACTGCTCGGTCTGTTGATCAAAATACTCCTAGACAGCCTGCGATAAAGATAAGGGATCTGGGCCATGCAAAACCCAGATGTCAGTGCGTCATAATATCAATAATTCTAAGCAAGCAGGATGTAATGAAATATGCAGGCATGAAGTATGAACGGTAACAAGTTATCAGTAACAAGTAAACAGTAACATGAATATAGATCAATGAACAGGATATAAACAGGTGAAGTGCAGTGAGTAGTCTAAACTGTGCTATAGGGTTATCTACTCTAAAGTTATTCGAAATCAATTAATGTAATCCTCATCGTAACCCATCGGTCTATGCCCCGTTCATTCCCCACGGGACCACGGTAAAATGATATAATAGACTGTGAGTCTATGTCCCGTTCATTCCCCACGGGACAACGGTAAAAGGATAATAACCCTTTGAGTTACGTTCGGCTACATTCTAGATTTCCCCATACCCCCAAGTTATGTGTTCAAGTCAGGTATTGATAAATCTGGAGTTAATGCCAACACAGGATCAAGCAGGTACATGTTTGTCTAAATGGACAACAGGAAATGTCCGTAGGGACAACAGGTCAAGATTGTCGGCATTAGTAATAAGATCAGGTATCAAGTCAAACAGTAGTATATCAGGTCATGTCAGGTAGTGTTTATGTATCAAGTCATGTCAAATAGTGTATCAGGTCGTGCCAAGTGGTGTACAGGTATCAAGTGGTGTACAGGTATCAAGTGGGTGTTCATAATCAAACTGTAGTAAGCATGGGTGTACAAAATCAAGTATGGAGTACTAATATAACAATAAAATGAGATAATGTGACATGGTATGCAAATAGATATAAGATCAATGATATGGATGCACAATTATCAATTAGGGTTACATTTATAGTTCTAATTCTAATTAGGATGCACTTTATTAACATGGGGTGTTAAAACATCAGTATTATATATTGATGTGATCTGTAGATGCAGCTATATGTATATTATATGATAAACGGGTAACATTTTATTCATATGGATGCGTAAAACTATACCTAGCATTTAGCAAGATGATTTAGCATGCGACTAGATATGTAATTATTAATATGGATGTACACGGACGTGATATAACAGTAAAATGATAAATTGGTTAAAGCATGATGTACAATTAAACAATATGATCTGTTATATTCAATTAGATGCAGTATACTGTAGTATAATATGTGACAAGATAGGTTTGCATATGCTAGATGTAAAATAACACGTACGGATGTATACGGATGTCGGAAAACTGTAAAAGTAAACATGGGGCGCATAATTTGAAATACCAGTATTATATTTATTAAAAATAGATGTATATAAAGTAATGTAGCATGTAGCAAGATAAACTTGCATGCCCTAGATGTGAAATAACGTATACGGACGCATAAGGATGTCCGAAAACGGTGTAATATGAAAATTGAATATGCGGATTGCAAAACTAATCATTATGGAGTATTATAATTCAAATAGGCATAGAATACAGTAGTATAGCATGTAGCAAGATTAACTTGCCTAGACGGATCACGAAATGGATACGTACGGTACGTCTGACGTCGGCAAAATGTCGCGAAGCACGCACAGCACACGGAACAGGTCCAAGTAACGCACGAGGGTGATCACGCAGATAAGGTATGTCGTCTGGGTCATCTGGATCGTCGGCGTCAAGCACGGCTCCGGCGAACTATGAAAATGTAAGATTCAAGAACTAAAGAAAAGAAAAGAAAAGAAAGAAAGAAAGAGGTAGAAGAAGAAGAGAAAGGCTTACTGTGGTTGGTGCTCTGTGGTTGTCTCGGGTCAGAGGAGGTGGCGAGGGAGCGACGACGGTGTTAGGTGGTCGGAATTCCGGTGAGGTGCATATGATAATGGCAGTGGGTTTATGGGTTCTTGATGTGGTTTGAGAATGTAGTAGAGAAGGAGGAGGAAGGTGTCCACGAAGGAGAGGGATGGTCGACGAGGAGATTGGTGAGACGAAGAGGGGTCTCCGGTGATGGCAGGTGATGGTGTGCAGGGTCGGTTCTAGGTTTTGCAGCGGGGTTTGCACGGGGTGTGCAGGGTTGGTAGGTTGAGAATGTTTGTGCAGGGAAGAGAGCTCGGAAAAGGAGAAGAGGATGTGGAGGTCAGAGGTGACGAAGAGGTGGGGTCGTCGGCGGTGGAGGGTGCAGGTGAAACAGGAGATGGGTTCTTGGTTCAACACCGAGGTGAGGACGAAGAGGAGAGGAGAAAGGAAGGAGATGAGAGAGGAGAAGTAGATGAGCGAGGTTGAAGACGAGGGTGAGGGAGGTGGCGGCGTTGGCTGCGATGGCGACATCTTTGGCTGAGGAGGAGGCTGGGTTTCTTTGGGTTAGGGTTTGCGTCGTGGAAATTGAAGGAGAAAGAATGAAGGAGGGAGGTTACTTTATGGGGAGAAGGAGGTGAGCAGATCCCTGGTGAACAGGGATCGCGAGAGGAGTGAGAGAGAGGGGGAAGAGAGAGAAAGAGAGAGGGGGAAGAGAGATAGAGACACAGAGAGGTATCGAGAGGAGAGAGAGAGGAGAGATAGTTTTTTCACCTAGTGGGAGAGAGAATGGCAGCGGAAAGAGAGAGAGAGGAAAGAGAGAGAGAGAGAATGGTTTGTTAATTAGGTTAGGATTAAATAAAAAAAAAGATTTTAGTTAGTTAAATGAATTTAAACTGTCGATTTTAAATTAAGGATATTAAATTAAATAAATTTGAATTTCTGCGGGATACAAAAATATTCCAAAACACGCCCGGGTCGAGTCGGATACTAATATAGATGTCAGATATAATATTTGCACCCAAAACACAGTATATCAGGAAAATACCATAAATAAAGAAATACGAGAACTGGAATTGGTATAAATAAACTAGGGTGTTGCATTATACCCAACTACAAAAAGAATTTCGTCCTCGAAATTCCAAGAACAAGGAAAGATAAACAATCATGAAACTACAAGAATAGATATGGAAACTTCTGTCGAATTTTATCTTCACGTTCCCAAGTTGATTCTCCGTGCGAGCGATTCCCCCAAGAAACAAGTACGAGAGGGATAACCTTGTTCTTAATGACCTTTTCTCTTCGATCAACGATCGACATCGGTCGTTCCTCAAAGGTTAAATCTTCTCGTACAGTTAGCTCCGAATGATCCAGCACGTGTGTTTCATCTCGAACATACTTACGGAGTTGAGATACATGAAACACGTCATGAACATTCGCCAAAGATTGTGGTAAAGCCAATCGATAAGCCACTTCTCCAATACGTTCCAAATTTTCGAAAGGCCCTACGAATCGAGGACTGAGCTTGCCTCGACTCCCGAAACGAATCACTCCTCTAGTAGGTGATATCTTCAAGAACACCAGATCACCAACAGCGAACTCTAGAGGTCTTCTTGATGTATCGGCCCAACTCTTCTGCCGATCTTGTGCTGCCTTCATATGATTCCGGATAGTATTAACTTTCTCAACTGTTTGCAAGATCAAATCCGGTCCCAACAATCTTCGCTCTCCAACATCATCCCAACAAACGGGTGAGCGACACTTGCGACCATACAACGCTTCGAATGGAGCCATCTGAATAGTCGCCTAAAAGTTGTTATTGTAAGAAAACTCCACCAAGTGTAGATGATCTTCCCATGAACCCTTGAAGTCTAACATGCAAGCTCTCAACATGTCTTCAAGAGTTTGGATTGTTCTCTCCGACTGGCCATCTGTCTGAGAATGATAAGCTATACTAAACTTCAATCGAGTCCCTAAACTTTCCTGTAAACTCCTCCAGAAGTGCGATAAGAATCGGGTGTCACGATCAGATACGATGCTCACAGGTACTCCATGCAACTCACAATCTCCTGCATGTACCGCTCTGCTAACGCTTCCGTCGACTGACCAACTCGAAACGGTATGAAATGAGCTGTCTTGGTCAATCGATCAACAATCACCCAAACTGCATTATTGCCCTTTGGACTCCGCGGTAAAGCTGTCACAAAATCTATGGTTATATGTTCCCATTTCCATTGAGGAATCGGAAGTGGTTGCAATAAACCAGCTACCATTTGATGTTCAGCCTTAACTTGCTGACACACCAAGCACTTCGCTACAAAACGGTCAATCTCCCTTTTCATGCCTTCCCACCAGAAATGCTGTCATAGATCACGGTACATCTTCGTGCCTCCTGGATGTACGGAATATGCGGAACTGTGTGCCTCCTTCATAACTTCTTCATGAATGTCTCCTTTCGGCACACACAAACGGCTACCATATCGCAACGAACCATCTTCATGAATCAACAAGTCCGTTCGAAATCCAACTTCAACCTGTTCTCGAAACCTTTGCAATATTTGGTCCTGCGACTGTGCTGCTTTAATATTATCGATCAACGACGACTGTACTTGCAGCTGCATCAACTGTCCCGAAGAATGCGGTAGCACAATCTCCAACTCGAATTTCCGAAAATCTTCGATAAGCTCCTTCTGTGCAGTCAACATCCGAATTGCTGGCAACCGACTAAACGCATCCGGTACTACATTAACTTTCCCCGGATAGTACTTAAGATCAAGATCGTAGTCAGCCATCAGCTCTAACCATCTACGCTGCCTCATGTTAAGCTCTTTCTGCGTGAACACATATTTTAGGCTTTTGTGATCGGTGAATACTTTGACCCTTTCGCCCAATAAGTAGTGTCTCCAAATTTTCAAAGCGAAAATTACAGCTGCTAGCTCTAAATCATGAGTTGGGTAACTCTTCTCATGGATCTTCAACTGTCTCGATGCGTAGGTTATAAACTTCCCATGCTGCATAAAAACACATCCCAAATCTTTCCCAGATGCGTCGCTGTGAATCAGCAATCCTCCGGAACTGTCTGGTACGGTCAAAATAGGAGTGGTTATCAATCTCTGCTTCAATGCCTCAAAAACTGATGCACATTTATCTGTCCATACAAAACGTACTTCCTTGTGCGTAAGCTTGGTCAAAGGCTCAACCAAACGAGCAAAATTCTCCATGAACCTTCTGTAATATCCGGCAAGTCCAAGAAAACTTCTGATCTCCGCTACACTCCTCGGAATCGGCCAATCTTGAACCGCTGCAATCTTCTCAGAGTCAACGGAGATTCCATCTTCGGATACGACATGCCCCAAAAACTTCACTTCTTCAAGCCAAAACTCGCACTTGCTCATCTTTGCATATAATCTTTCTTGCCTCAATGTCTGCAATGCGATTTTCAAGTGTTCTGCATGCTCCTCTAGGCTCCTCGAATATACCAGAATATCATCGATGAACACCACAATAAACTGGTCTAAGAACGATGAAAAAATTCGGTTCATCAAGTCCATAAATATCGCCGATGCATTCGTGACTCCGAATGGCATCACTAAATACTCGTAATGTCCATACCGAGTTTGGAATGCAGTCTTGCAAATATCTTCTGATTTAACTCAGACTGATGATATCCGGATCGCAAATCCTGCTTCGGGAATACCCTCGCGCCACTGAGTTGCTCGAATAATTCGCCAATGCAAGGGATCGGGTACTTGTTCTTAATAGTCACCCGGTTTAATTCTCGATAATCGATGCACATCCTTCTTGTGCCATCTTTCTTCTTGACTAGAAGAACTGGAGCTCCCCAAAGTGAATTGCTGCTGTGAATCCAACCCTTCTCTAGCAATTCGGTAATCTGCTTCTTGACTTCTTCCAACTCCACTGGTGCCATTGGATAGTACGTCTTTGAGATTGGCACTGCACCAGGAACAAGATCGATCGCGAACTCCACATCTCGTTTCGGCGGTAATCCCGAGATGTCCTCGAACACGTCCATGAACTCTCGAACTACAACTGGCGCTTCCTCCTTATCAACTTCCATTGACGAAAGAATGGTGCTTGTCGGCCTAGCCCTAAACTCGACTGGCCCGACAGAACAGCTTCTTCCAGAAAAAGAAACTCCGAATGTCCGGGAATCTGGAAAATCACTTTCTTTGCCCTACAATCAATGTGAGCGTGGAAAGTGTCGAGAAAATCCATTCCCAAGATAACATCAAAACAACGGGATACACCAGAATCGAATAATTCTAATGCAGGAAAAACATGAACAAGTAGGATACCGAAAACGACTTCATCTGAAGCCAAGATACAGAAGAAGATAAGCACGGTAAACAGGATTCAAGCTTGCGATAAAACATGAACTGGAAAGCAAGAGAAGCAAGGTAATATAACGACCATGAAACAAGGAAGTGAATCAAGACCAGGACTCCAAGTTACTTAAATAGAGTACCGCATTGTAACCATGCTGCAGTTCATAGTTACAATCACATAACTCTGTTCAAGTCGCCCAAATCCTAGTACCAGAATCAAAGGAACAGGAAGAAACAATAGGGAACCAAAGGTTTCAAGTCGAGATGCAAAGTTGTTTGCATATCGTCAAGACAAGGGTCAAGAGAAAGATATGATTCAAAAATCACGATAACAATGTGGCAGGACATGTTCCTAATTACGAGTTTTCCGATTCGTGTATTGGGTCCAATACCCAACTACAAAAGAATCAAACCCGATTAACCTAAATCCTATGGCTCTGATACCAAACAAACCCTGTCATGCCCCGCTTCCCAGAGTGCGCTAAGATCGGCACGTGACAGAGCCAACCATGCTACCTGTGGATAGGAAATATCCCTCCACGGTCACATTACGGCTGTAGAGATATCAAGAACAGTAATAAACTATCTAATACATGTCCATAAGCCAGAATAAACGAGTCATGAAATAAAATAATACGGAAGCGAAAGATTCAAACACAATAATCAGGAATGTACGTCCCAAAATGTGGGCTCACATCAGGAATGAAAATACTGAAAGGAAAGCTAAACTAAACTAATAACATGTCCTCACTGCTCGGCATGTTGATCAAATACTCCTGGACAGCCTGCGATAAAGATAAGGGATCTGGACCATGCAAAATCCAGATGTCAGTGCGTCATAATATCAATAATTCTAAGCAAGCAGGATGTAATGAAATATGCAGGCATGAAGTATGAACGGTAACAAGTTATCAGTAACAAGTAAACAGTAACATGAATATAGATCAGTGAACATGATATAAACAGGTGAAGTGCAGTGAGTAGTCTAAACTGTGCTATAGGGTTATCTACTATAAAGTTATTCGAAATCAATTAATGTAATCCTCATCGTAACCCATCGGTCTATGCCCCGTTCATTCCCCACGGGACCACGGTAAAATGATATAATAGACTGTGAGTCTATGTCCCGTTCATTCCCCACGGGACAACGGTAAAAGGATAATAGCCCTTTGAGTTACGTTCGGCTACATTCTTGATTTCCCCATACCCCCAAATTATGTGTTCAAGTCAGGTATTGATAAATCTGGAGTTAATGCCAACACAGGATCAAGCAGATACATGTTTGTCTAAATGGACAACAGGAAATGTCCGTAGGGACAACAGGTCAAGATTGTTGGCATTAGTAATAAGATCAGGTATCAAGTCAAGCAGTAGTATATCAGGTCATGTCAGGTAGTGTTTATGTATCAAGTCATGTCAAATAGTGTATCAGGTCGTGCCAAGTAGTGTACAGGTATCAAGTGGGTGTTCATAATCAAACTGTAGTAAGCATGGGTGTACAAAATCAAGTATGGAGTACTAATATAACAATAAAATGAGATAATGTGACATGGTATGCAAATAGATATAAGATCAATGATATGGATGCACAATTATCAATTAGGGTTACATTTATAGTTATAATTCTAATTAGGATGCACTTTATTAACATGGGGTGTTAAAACATCAGTATTATGTATTGATGTGATCTGTAGATGCAGCTATATGTATATTATATGATAAACGGGTAACATTTTATTCATATGGATGCGTAAAACTATACCTAGCATGTAGCAAGATGATTTAGCATGCGACTAGATATGTAATTATTAATATGGATGCACACGGACGTGATATAACAGTAAAATGATAAACTGGTTAAAGCATGATGTACAATTAAACAAAATGATCTGTTATATTCAATTAGATGCAGTATACTGTAGTATAATATATGATAAGATAGGTTTGCATATGCTAGATGTAAAATAACACGTACGGATGTATACGGATGTCGGAAAACTGTAAAAGTAAATATGGGGTGCATAATTTGAAATACCAGTATTATATTTATTAAAAATAGATATATATAAAGTAATGTAGCATGTAGCAAGATAAACTTGCATGCCCTAGATGTGAAATAACATATACGGACGCATAAGGATGTCCGAAAACGGTGTAATATGAAAATTGAATATGCGGATTGCAAAACTAATCATTATGGAGTATTATAATTCAAATAGGCATAGAATACAGTAGTATAGCATGTAGCAAGATTAACTTGCCTAGACGGATCATGAAACGGATACGTACGGTACGTCCGACGTCGGCAAAATGTCGTGACGCACGCACGGCACACGGAACAGGTCCAAGTAACGCATGAGGGTGATCACGCAGATAAGGTGCGTCGTCTGGGTCGTCTGGATCGTCGGCGTCAAGCACGGCTCCGGCGAACTATGAAAATGTAAGATTCAAGAACTAGAAAAAGAAAAGAAAAGAAAGAAAGAAAGAGGTAGAAGAAGAAGATAAATGCTTACTGTGGTTGGTGCTCTGTGGTTGTCTCGGGTCAGAGGAGGTGGCGAGGGAGCGACGACGGCGTTAGGTGGTCGGAATTCCGGTGAGGTGCATATGATAATGGCAGTGGGTTTATGGGTTCTTGATGTGGTTTGAGAATGTAGTAGAGAAGGAGGAGGAAGGTGTCCACGAAGGAGAGGGATGGTCAACGAGGAGATTGGTGAGACGATGAGGGGTCTCCGGTGATGGGAGGTGATGGTGTGCAGGGTCGGTTCTAGGTTTTGCAGCGGGGTTTGCACGGGGTGTGCAGGGTTGGTAGGTTGAGAATGTTTGTGCAGGGAAGAGAGCTCGGAAAAGGAGAAGAGGATGTGGAGGTCAGAGGTGACGAAGAGGTGGGGTCGTCGGCGGTGGAGGGTGCAGGTGAAGCAGGAGATGGGTTCTTGGTTCAACGCCGAGGTGAGGATGAGGAGGAGAGGAGAAAGGAAGGATATGAGAGAGGAGAAGGAGATGAGCGAGGTTGAAGACGAGGGTGAGGGAGGTGGCGGCGTTGGCTGCGATGGCGGCGGCGTTGGCATAAGAGGAGGCTGGGTTTCTTTGGGTTAGAGTTTGCGTCGTGGAAAAATGAAGGAGAAAGAATGAAGGAGGGAGGTTACTTTATGGGGAGAAGGAGGTGAGCGGATCCCTGGTGAACAGGGATCGCGAGAGGAGTGAGAGAGAGGGGGAAGAGAGAGAAAGAGAGAGAGGGGCAGAGAGATAGAGACACAGAGTGGTATCGAGAGGAGAGAGAGAGGAGAGATAATTTTGTCACCTAGTGGGAAAGATAATGGCAGCGGAAAGAGAGAGAGAGAGAATGGTTTGTTATATAGGTTAAGTGTAAATAAAAAAAAGATTTTAGTTTGTTAAATGAATTTAAACTGTCGATTTTAAATTAAGGATATTAAATTAAATAAATTTGAATTTCGGCGGGATACAAAAATATTCCAAAACACGCCCGGGTCGGGTCGGATACTAATATAGATGTCAGATATAATATTTGCACCCAAAACACAGTATATCAGGAAAATACCATAAATAAAGAAATACGAGAACTGGAATTGGTATAAATGAACTAGGGTGTTACAAAACTGCCCCCCTGCGCGAAAGTCAGCCTTCGATAGATTGGCCAACCCCACTTAACGGACGTCAGTTTTCAAGAGGCTAACGCCGGCAGCAACCCTCCATCAGAGCAGGGGGCATGATGAAACCACCCCCATAGCTGAATCAATACCGTCCGCACGACATGCTCGCCGTCGTCACTGGCACCGAGTAAGAAAGGCTGGGGGCAGTTCCCCTTCTGGATTGACTCCGCCAGCTCCAATGGTCGAAGTCGACGCTACTGTTCCAACTGAGAACATCTTTGAACCACTCAGGAGGGTGCGTAAGAACTCTCCGACGGCCGTGCTGAAAAGATCTCCTCCACCTGTGGAGAGCGTTACAAAGGCAAAGCTGGAGTAGCCCTCTCAGCGGCTGTCCTCCAAAATTCACAAGGTCTGGCGACAGGTCCAAGACTCCGTGATTGATCAAGACTACGCCCGCCGACATAAAATGATGAAAGTTTGGCGAGAAGGGGATCACCCTGTCATACCACAGAAGGGGTCGTCTACTTGGGTGCCCGCTGCAACGGCCCTCTCAACTTCGACCGCCCACAAAAGGAGAAGGCCAGAGAAAATCCTTGCGTTTGCGACGAATCTAAAGGGTACTAAAGCTAAACGCCCCAAGTCTGAGGGCATGGTGGTGCACACTTTTTATTTGGCTTCCGGGAAGGAGGAGAGCCGTGCCTCCGGGGGTCATCAACCACTCACCCGATCGGTAACAAATGCTCAGGAGCAACAACAGAAGCTCCAGGAGATGTTAACAAAAATGGCTGCACTCACGGGACATAAGGAAAGCCCCGAAGCATCGCCGGATCACCGCCAGGAACAAGAAACCGATGCCGAGTTCCTCCGGAGGATGCTAGAAAAGAAAGATCAAGAGACAACGAAACAAGCGGCCAACATAAAGCAAATGGCCCTTCTATTTCAAGATATAGTCGGGATGATGATCCAGCCAGACCCTCTAGCAGAAGACCCTCCAGTGGTCCTTGAGGACGACAGAGGAGAGACATCAAACCCTCTTCCGGCCTTTTCAGTAGCCAAAGAAGAGACAATCTCGAAAGCTACGCTTGATGACTACATAGCTCAGCAAATACGAGCTCATTAGAAAAGCGAAGCCGCTGGCCAAGTCGTCAAGACTGGACGACCTTATCCGGGTTGGTACGATCAAATAAAGTACCCGCCGGGATATACGATCCCTAAATTCCATGTGTATAAGGGGACGGGTAATCCGCATCAGCACGTTGCTCAATTCAGAGCTTTGTGCGGTAATACTGGAGGTGATGACAAACTGCTGCTTTGTTAGTTTGTTGGCAGCTTATCGGAAACAACATTCGAATGGTACTCCGAGCTCCCGAATGATTCCGTCAAGACATTTGCAGAAATGGAGCTACTATTTACACAAAGGTTTGCTAGAGCCATCGAACGTACCCCGATCACGACATTGATCAACGCCAGAGTAAAGCCGGGAGAGACATGGGTTCAGTATGCAATCCGGTGGCGGAACCTATGGTCGAAATGCGAACAACGCATCGAAGAAGCTCCTGCAGTAGGCATGTTCATGGGTATCCTTGATCCGCAGGCGACCATATCCCAGTTCATGATGTTCTTTAAGCCGACCACCTTCCAGGCCCTGATAGACAAGTTGGCCCAGATGGACCAGATGGGCCACATGCCAGCCTCTCCAAAAACAGAGCTCCGAAATGAAAAGAGGAAAGGGAAAGAGACCTTTATCGCCAACACTAAACAACAGCCGAGTGGCCCGAGACCGGTTGTTCGCCAAAGTAACTGTTGGGGTAAAAATTTACACCCCGGTTGACCAAGTCAAAATCAAAGTCAACCCCAAGCCAAGTGGGCCCAAGCCCAGATCCAGTGGGCCCATGTCCGGGTCGAGCCAGAACATGAAGCGGCCGGCCTCCCCCATGCCAAGATAAAAATTTTGTAATAAATAATTTTGTTGTATTTATTTTATTTTATTTTATGGATAAATGTAAGAAAAATAGGCATAAAGCCAAATTTTTGTAAAGCCCATGGCTTATGTGCAAAAAGAAATGGCACATGAGCCATGGGATAGGCAAAATGCCATTTTGTGAAGCCCAAGGGGCTATGTGTAAAGTGTATAGCCTATAAAGGCAAAGATAATGAAATATCTCAACAACTTTTTCTCTCTCTAAAAAAAAAGTTTGAGATCTGAGATCTTTGATCTTTCGTCCTTCTTCAAGGTTCCAAAACCTTCTTCTTTCTTTTGAATTAAACTAAGAGTTTTACTCTTCTTTTTATAAAACAAATTAGTTTTTCACCACAAAACCCATTAAGGGGAACTCAGATCTGCCATCAGATCTCAAAAAGGAAAGATTTTTGAATCTCACATCTCTTTATCTCCAAGATCCGGCCAGCAAAGGAAGAAGAAGGACCCATTTCCTTAACCCAAAGCATCTTAGGAGTTTAACTCCACCCTATTTTCTCTTTAGAGAATTTCCGGGGCTAAAACCCCCCTTTTTTTTCTCGCTGGTGCGCTAGCGCTCGAGCGCAAAGCGTCCACGTGCCGACACGTGGCGCGCTTGCGCTCCAGCGCTCTGCGCTCGAGCGCACAGCGCCCACGTGCCGACACGTGGCGCGCTTGCGCTCCAGCGCTCTGCGCTCGAGCGCAAAGCGCCCTCGTGCCGACACGTGGCGCGTTGCGCTCCAGCGCTCTGCGCTCGAGCGCACAGCGCCCACGTGCCGACACGTGGCGCGTTGCGCTCCAGCGCTCTGCGCTCCTGCGCAAAACGCCCACGTGTCGACACGTAGCGCTCTTGCGCTCAAGCGCCCAGGCGCTGGCCCCACGCATCCTTTGGATGTCTTTTTCCCCTTTTTTTATATATATACATATGTATACAAATGTACACATACACATACTCCACGACACTGCCCCTGTTAGAAAAAAATTTCTAACGGGGCACTGCCCCGCACCCCGCAAAGGGGCTGCTAGCCCCCTTGACCCCCAGCCCGCTATCTGGGTAGCGGGACCCCCGTAAAAACTCTGCGTGGCTCCCGATATATCCAAACCCCCCTCCAAAACAACAACACACGTACACTGCACATTGAGTTCACATGACCAGTTTGACCCGTCAATCGGAGGTTCCCTCGCCCCAAAGGCGGGGGGTAATTAACGGCAGCTTAGTCCGCGGCTGCCGGAGATTCGGATCCCCACAATCATTAAACCCCGACCTACCCTAGGCAGGAGGAATCTATAGTACGCCTGACAAGCACGCGCGTATTCTCATCTCAATGGGGTGACGAAAAACACCCTACAGATTCTGGCACGCCCGGTGGGACTAATCTCTCCTCCCATATTTCGGGTTAAACGTTCATGCGAACTCAATCAATATACATATCGATTGCCTATACTGAAATGATGTTCTTTTTTCCGTGCAGCAATCAACCTTCGACGACAATGTCTGCCCAGACGAATTCAGCTTCCAACGTGACCCCGATTCCGTACGTGGTCAAGATCAACGCTCGTGTGGTTCTCCCCGCGAGCCTCAGTCGACAGTGGGAGGAACCGCCCCGCCAGTTTGGCTCCGTCATCATCTACCCTGCCGGAAGCGCTCATCTGGCGGAAATCCCGGCGGAACAGGTGGCCAAGCCGGTCTCAAGGGGGAAGAGGCCGAATGTCGTGATCGCCAAGGCACCACAACCGAAACTTAAGACTGTGTCTGAACGATTCTCTGGTGCTCCAGCAGGGGGCAAGAACTCCGGTACAAAGGGCAACATCAAATGTTGCGGACGAGCTCAGGCGATGACTCCAACAAATGCACAATCAAGCATATCTCCAAGGCCCTCTATCGCCCGGTCTGCGGCGTCTTCCCAAAGAGTCGAAGTCTGCCAGGTGCTTAGAACAGAAAAGTTAAGGCAGAAGCGGCTCAGGTATCGAGCCAACAAGAGGGCCAAGGCTTCGGCCAAATGGAATCATGTGAAGTTCCAAGTGCAGGGTTGCCCCGCGACGACGGCTGAGTCGGACGTAAGAATCAGCAATTCCTTCGAGCCTCTGAAGTGGGTTCAGAAAAATGCCATGACCGCCAGAATCAAGAAGACAGCGGTCCGAACAGTGCCACAAAGAGACGTGTCCCGGCCCCAACAGAAGAAGTATGACACTGTCTCTTCAAGAGTCTATCAAGCACTCTGTGCCGCACGAAAGCAGTGGGGCAAACCCAGAAAAGAAGCGCCAGCACCATTCAAGAACCTGGTTAGGCCAGCCGCCTTCAATCGACTACCAGCTACCGAAACAAGGGGTCAAGACAGCGATCCGTGAAATCAGCTGCCAATGATAGAAAGACGGCTGGATATATCATCCATACGGTCTATATGGCGGGCGGGCGCCCCAGCGACAACCTTCGCAGCAAAAGCAAGGATGGGGCCACCACATCCCAAGCCCAATCTAGCCTGAATGTGGTTGCCGCTGCCCAAGAACAGCCACCCCTGCTGGATGAAGAAAACCCTCTCGATGAGGATGATAGGCAGAAAGACCCCTCGGTCCATGCAGAGTCAAGCTCGGACAGCGAGGAAGAGCCGACTTTCCGCCCGAGGACTGCGGAACAAGAGCTGCTTCAAGAGCTTCGAAAACAGCTCAGGAGCAAAGATAAAGAGATGGCCAAGCTCTATTCGAAGATTGACGACTTAACGAATGTGGTGATGCAGCTTACGGCTCAAATTGCTCGAGCGCCTCCCAATCAAGCTCAAGCCGCTACTAATCAGCCAGGTGATGACAATCCGAGGCAGCCAATGCCTGTTCCTTCGGGTCCAAGGCTGGTCGAGCCACATGAAAGCCGGCCACATTCCGCTTCTGGGGACGCCTTGGCCCCAGATAACACTATCCCGCTAACACAGGATCGGATAATGGATTTGGTCACCAGCAAGGTTAAAACATTGGTGGCCGAAGCTGAAACTCAGAAAGAAATCGGCAGTAGCGGGAGGCCATATCCCGCGCAGTACGATCTGATTGAGTTCCCAAGCGGCTACGTTATTCCTAAGTTCGGAAGACTTGATGGAACGGGGAATGCAAATCAGCACGTCGCCCACTTCAAAGCATCGTGCGGAAATACAGGGGGCAATGACGCGCTCTTTCTTCGTCAGTTTGTCAATAGCCTGACCGGCGTCGCCTTCGACTGGTATGCGAGTATACCGGATGGGTCCGTCATTACCTTTGCCCAAATGGAGTCCCTGTTTCGGCAAAGGTTCATGAGTGTCAGTGATAAAATCTCTATTGCCGACCTTGTGAGGACCAAGCCGGGGAAGAATGAAAGCAACACCGACTTTATTGCCCGATGGCGTAATCTCACGGTCAAGTGCGAACCGCCGCTGGAGCAGGACCAGTCCGTCAGCCTTCTCATTGGGAACCTCAGCAATTGGATGGTCCCATTCTTGTGTACAGCAGGCCTCAAGACGTTTCAAGAGCTAACCAAGAAAGTCCAAATGCTGGAACGCTCGAAGCAAGAGTCCCCGCCGGACTCTCAGAGAGACAAAACTTGGAAAAGCAAGTGGGACGACAGCCGTAGAAGCGGGAGTTCCAGCAGTACCAATGTCTTCAATGCGTCCGACAATGAAGAAAAGCGAAGGGCGGCCGAATCCAAAACTAACCGGTCTCGAAAGCCATTGTTGGGAGGAGATGGGCCTTCCCTAGAGGAGAAAAAGAACAAGGTTTACTCTTTCAGAAGGGACAAAGTCCGCAAGATATTTAAAGATGCCTTGAACAACGGCCTACAATTGCCGGAGTCGAAAAGACCCCAAGAAGCAAAAATGACTGACAATCCACTGTATTGCCCGTACCACCGAGTAGTGAGCCATGCGATCGAGGATTGCTATATCTTCAAAGACTGGGTCGAGAAGCAGTACAAGGCTGGAGAGATCGAGCTGTCCAAAAGTGTGTTGGTGAACAATCAAGTTGCAACCACCAACTTTATACAGACAGAAGTTGAAGCCTTCTGGGAGCAGACAGCCGAACCCACTGCCCTGAGAAATGAAACGGACTCATCGCGGCCTCCGTGGAGTACGCACATATCTAATAAGACGAAGAAGATGATAAAGCTACTTCGAAAAGAACACAGGACGGAATGGGAAGGGCAGAAGAAGCCTACCAGTCCAGTTGCCAATGCGGCTCCATCAGGCTCAAAATCCAAGAAGCTCAAGAAGAAGAAAAGTGCAGCTCGGCGCGAAAAAGAGTCTGCAGGGAGATCGACCATTCAAAAATATATCGATTCCCTCGAAGAATATGAACAAAGGGAAAGAACATTGATTCAATTGAAGGAGTTCTTCCCTGTACAAGCGGCTGAAATTCTGGAGGAGTTAGAAGAAGACTCCAATGAAGAGATCCTAGTAGTGACCTGCTACGCCATCCATCTTGGCAGCGACTCCGAGGATGAGCTCTGTTTTCCCGAAGAAGACGAGGAGCTCACCACAAAGGCCAATCAAATCCAGCTCAGAAGTGGCAGGGCTCTACCGCCAAATCAGAGCAACGCCCCAAAAGGGAAGGAAAAACAAGTCGCTAATGAAGAAGATGGCAGAGAACCGGTTGATGAAAACATAAGTCCTTCCTCGGTAGACTATAATGTCTTGGCACATCTTCGGAAGCTTCCGTCTCTCCTGAGCATCTACGACGCCTTGGTCCTATCTAAGGAGCTTAGAGATGTTCTTATTCACGCTCTACAAAACCCTGAGCGGTATCAGGCTCACTTTGCTGAAATTAATATGAAAGAAGCCCAGCACGCTTTGCATGCCACCGCAGTCACATTTAAGGATGAAGACTTGCTATTGGGAACGGCTGAGCATAATCGGCCGCTTTACATGACCGGGTACAGCGACGGAGATCGAATTAATCGCATATTGATTGATCCGGGGTCCTCAGTGAACATCATGAACTTGCGAACTCTGAAGAGTTTATCAATGGACGTCCGACACCTGTCAAGGAAAAGGATTGTCATTCAAGGCTTCAACCAAAATTGCCAGCAAGTTCTGGGGTCTATAGCTTTGCCAATCAAATTTGGGGATTTGCAAACTGAAGCTAAGATATATGTGATCGACGCCGACACATCTTATAAGATTCTCTCGGGGAGCCGTGGCTCCACGATTACGGCATCATTCCATCAACTCTCCATCAATGCATGAAGTATACTAAAAATGGCGAAGAAAGACGCATTGACGGAGACATCCAGCCGTTCGGTGTGCATGAAGTCCGATATGAAGATTCTTGGTACTTTATGAACCACCAAAATACTAAGCCACAACTGACTGAGGATAGACCGGCCCCAAGACTCAAAAGCAAATCTGAACCGGCTATCACTTTCAAAAGCAAAAACGCCCAAGTTCGCCCCCGTTTTGGTAGCGACACTGATGAGTCCGATGCTGGAAGCCCGTCCTTTCGTAAAACTTGCCCTCATTTCGGCAGCGATACGGACGAATCTGTTACTAAAGGCCTATCTAGCAGCAAAGTCCGCCCTCATCTTGGCAGTGACACTGAAGAGTCAGAAGAAGAGGACCTGCCGTGCAACAGCTGTGCAGGTTGGCCCCCCATGCAGCAAGCGAAACTATGAGAGACCTTCGAAATTGCAGAAGGGTCCCTAGCCATCACAAGGGTGCCGGACCAGATGTGCAAAGAGCTCGATGCGTTGTCAGTCTCCACCGTGGACCAGCTGAAAACTTTCTACGTCCCCGGGAGGAAAAATGGACAGAAGGGCATCCTGTTTTACGGGTCAACCCCCGTTGTGCACCCGGACGATCTTTCTGTCGCATGCCTTCCCTATGAGAGAGGCATAAGAGCCGTCCTCAATCCCAGATACTATGCGCCCGAGATGCGGGAATACTTTAAGAAGTGCGAATGCCGGTTATATCAAACGGAGTCCGAAGCAAAGTTTTACGAAGGGCTATGGTATCCGCCCCAGGTCCGAGCACTCATCGATGGACGAATTCCAGATAGACGGGGCATAGGCTACATTCAACCTGATTCCAAAGCGTGCTACATGATCCATGTTGGTGAGGCCAGCGAAAGATCAAATGATGATGACGAGATAGCCGAGCCAGAAGAAGCTCCTCAAGAGCTCGAAGATGGCTGACAAGCAACCTTTGATGAGCTAACCGAGATTGACTTAGGAACGCCCGATAATCCAAGGCCGACCTATATCAGCTCACTCTTGTCGGAGGAAATGAAAGAGCAGATAATTGCCCTGCTGCATGAGTTCGTCGACTGCTTCGCGTGGACGTACAAAGAAATGCCTGGCCTTTCCCCTGAAGTGGCCGTACATAAGTTGGCTATATCTCGTGATGCTAAGCCAGTCAAACAAGCTCCTCGAAGAATGAGAAGGGAACTAGAAGAAAAGGTCATCGAGGAAACTAAGAAGCTCATCGATGCCGGCTTCATCAGGGAAGAGAAATATGCAGACTGGATCGCATGCATAGTCCCAGTGAAGAAGAAAAATGGGCAGATCCGAGTTTGTATCGATTTCAGGGACCTCAACAAGGCATGTCCTAAAGACGACTTCCCGCTACCGGTCATGGAAATGATGGTCGATGACACCTCAAATTACGAACTGTTCACCTTTATGGATGGCTCGTCTGGATATAATCAGATCAAGATGTCGCCTAAGGATGAGAAACACACAGCATTTCGAACCCCGATCGGAATATATTGCTATAAGGTGATGCCGTTTGGACTGAAGAACGCAGGTGCTACATATCAAAGGGCAATGACCAATATCTTCGATGACCTAATTCATAAAGTCGTCGAATGTTATGTTGATGATCTGGTCGTTAAGACTGAAACCAAGGCCGATCATATCCAGGATCTTAGGACCGTTCTCACCAGACTGAGGGAATTTGACCTGAAGATGAATCCTCTGAAATGCGCTTTTGGCGTGTCATCGGGAAAATTCCTGGGCTTCATAGTTCGACATCGAGGGATCGAAGTTGACCCATCAAAGATAAAGGCCATCATGGGGATGCCCCCTCCGAAGAGTCTGACGCAGCTAAGATCTTTTCAAGGCAAGCTTGCTTATATACGGAGGTTTATCTCAAATTTATCGGGGAGATGTAGGCCCTTCTCGAAGCTCATGAAGAAAGGAGCTCCTTTTATCTGGGATGCTGAATGTCAAGCAGCGTTCGAAAGCATCAAACAGTACTTGTTGCACCCTCCAGTGCTGGCCGCTCCCATTCCAAATAAACCGTTGATTCTCTACACTGCCGCGCTGGATGAGTCACTCGGTACACTCCTTACCCAGAATAACGAGGAGGGAAAAGAAAATGCCCTCTACTACTTCAGTCGAACTCTAGTCGGGGCGGAACACAACTATTCCCCAAGCGAAAAGCAATGCCTGGCTCTGATATTTGCTGTGAAGAAGCTGAGGCACTATCTGCTTGCTCATCGGGTTATGCTGATCTTCAAGGTCGACCCGCTCAAACACTTGATGACCAGAGCAAGCCTAGCCGGCAGAATGGCAAGATGGGCTGTCATGCTACTTGAGTTTGACATAGTTTATACTCCTCAGAAAGCAGTAAAAGGGCAAGCTCTTGCAGACTTTCTCGCTGCTCATCCCATACCAGAAGGGTCACCACTCAATTGCGAGTTACCCGACGAACAAGTGCTACACCTAGAGAATGACGAGCCATGTTGGGAGCTCTACTTCGATGGGGCCTCATCGATAAGGACCTCCAGTAAATCAAGTGTCCCGGAGATAAAAGCAGGGATAGGATTGGTATTCATCACGCCATCAATGGGAACCCTACGGCGTTCTTTTGCTCTCACCGAGCCTCGCACAAACAATGAGGCTGAGTATAAAGCTCTGATAGCTGGTTTGGAGCTCGCCATAGAAATGGAAATCCTTCGGCTACGGGTTTACGGTGACTCCCAGCTTGTCGTCAACCAAGTAAGCGGCGATTATAAGATATACAAACCCGAATTAGCTCGGTACAGAGGCCGAGTGGTGGAACTCATGAAACGGTTCACTCACATTGAACTAACAAGAGTCCCTAGAGCGTTGAACAGAAAGGCTGACATACTCGCTCGCCTAGCCAAGGAGCTGGCTGATCCTGACATGGACGAAATTCTGATCACGGCCAGGAGCCGACAAATTCTACCCCCAGTCTCTCTGCGAGAAGAGGAAAGCGCGGAACAGAAGAGCAGTCCTGCGGAAAAAGCTTCGATCATCCAAGACGAGCCCGATTGGAGAGAACCCTTCATAGAGTACCTCCGATACGACAAGCTGCCCGAAGAAAAATCTGCGAGAATTCAGCTGAAGAAGAGAGCTCTCCGATACATGTTTGTAAATGACACGCTATACCGCAGGTCATATGACCAACTCTGGCTCAGGTGCCTGTCATCGGCCGAAGCCCAAAAAGTCATGAAAGAAGTTCACTCAGGCGTTTGCGGTGCTCACCAATCTGGCCCCAAGATGCGACTGCAAATTAAACGGCTTGGGTATTATTGGCCAACCATGATACGGTACTGCAGAGAGCATACAAAGAAATGTTATATCTGCCAAATTCACGATGATTTTATTTACAAGCATCCCAATCCATTGCATCCTACGGTGGCGTCATGGCCCTTCGAAGTCTGGGGCACCGACATTGTTGGCCCAATTGATCCTCCGTCATCCAAAGGCCACCGGTTCATACTGGCCGCAACTGATTACTTCTCCAGATGGGCTGAAGCTGTCCCGCTAAAAGAAGTCAAGACAAAAGATATTCTGACATTCTTCCAGCATAATATTCTATACCGCTTCGGTACACCAAGAAGAATCATTTCTGACAACGGGCCTTCTTTCAAGAGCTTCAATGTCTCAAGGTTCGGTACTCAGCACAAGATAGACTGGAGATATTCCTCCATCTATAATCCAAGAGCCAACGGGCTAGCCGAAGCCTTCAATAAGACTCTATGCAAGCTCCTGAGGAAAAATGCTTCAGCCAACAAGAGAGACTGGAATCTCAAACTTCACGAGGCGTTGTGGGCATATCGTACCACGCACCGTACTCCAACTCAGTCCACTCCATACTCATTGCTCTTCGGAGTGGAGGCGGTCCTCCCTCTCGAAGTCGAAGTTCCAAGCTTAAGAATGGCCGTTCAGCACGAGTTGACGGAGGAGGAAAACGTGCTCCTTCGACTTGAAGAGCTCGATGCCCTCGAAGAAAAGAGGCTCGCGGTACAGCAAAATCTGGGGCTATACCGAGCCCAAATGTCACGGGCCTATGACAAGATAACCCGTCTCCGCGCTTTCAAGAAAGGTGAATTGGTGTTGGTCCTCAAAAGACCGATTATCCCCAATCGACATGCCAAGGGAAAATTCGAGCCAAACTGGGAAGGACCATATGTCATCGAGAAAGTGTTCGACGGAGGATCCTACCAACTAATAAGTGCCGAGGGAGAAAGGCCCATGCCACCCATCAATGGCCGATATCTCAAGAAATACTATACGTAAATGCTCCAAGTCGCAGGCGAATCGAGCACATCAGCCCTACGGTCTGGATCATACCTCCTGCAAAACCGTATACAATCCACGGGCGTAAATGACCCCTATCTCTCCCAAATTCTGCTGGTGAGACTACTTTTAAAGTCCCACGAGCGGCAAAAAAAAAGAGAAGGAAAAAAAACAAAGAAGAAAAAAAAAGGGAAAGAAAAGAGGAAAAATAAAAAGGTATGTCCACAAGCAAAACGGGCACGGATGAAAACCCGAAAGGGCTCCGTGAGTAAAAACAGCAGGACTACCGGCGAGTTTGTGAAAACCCGAAAGAGCACAAACTCGTGAAAAGAGATGAATACACTCGCAAAGTCCTCTCGACCTTGTGAGGAGAAAACCCCTGCGTGAGATCCTTACGACTCACAATGGAGCAACACACTTAGGAATCCTCACGATTCCTAAGGAGAACATGCACCTGCGAGATCCTCTCGACTCGTAGGGAGAAAATTCTTTCATGAGACCCTCACGGCTCATAAAATTGTAAAGTCTTAGGTGATAGGGACCTAAACCTGTCTCCTAAGCCATCCTTCCCCAACGGGCAACGGCAAATGATGAGTCGCTCCTGGCATTTCGCTTCAGTGTTAGCGGTGCTGATGCCGACCAAAAATCCAAATCCCAAGTCCTCCCAAGGTAAATGATGAGTTGCTCCTGGCATTATTCCAGTGCAGCAATGCTGATGCCAAACAAGATCCAAATTCCAAGTCCCCAAACAGCGAATGACGAGTCGCTCCTGGTACCACATTCCAGTACAGCGATGCAGACGCCAACCAAAATCCGATTTCTTAAAATTCTCCTGGCCCTACGGTGGGTCCCCAAATTGACCATCGTATACAATCCACGGGCTCAAATAATTCTCATCATACCCATTCCCCACCGTAATCACCAGTTACGCGACCGGTCTCCGCTTTGGGAATGATGCTCCATTGATAAGACCCACTCATGTGTCCTCACGATATATGAGGAGAACAAACCTTTGTGGGATCCTTACGACTCATAAAGGAAAAACACACTTAGGAGTCCTCACGACTCCTGAGGAGAAAATACACCTGCGGGATCCTTACGACTCGTAGAGAGAAAATGCTTTTATGGGACCCTCACGGCCCACAAAATTGAAAAGTCTTAGGCGATAGGGATCTAAACCTGTCTCCTAAGCCATCGCTCCCCAATCCCCAAATGGCGAATGATGAGTCGCTCCTGGTACCATATTCCAAGTGCAGCGATGCAGATGCCAACCAAATTCCAAATCCCATACCCCAACGGCGAATGATGAGTCGCTCCTGGTACCATATTCCAGTGCAGCGATGCAGACGCCGACAAAATCCCGAAATTTTTCCGGCCCTACGGTCTGGATCATACATCCTGCAAAACCGTATACAATCCACGGGCGTAAAACAATCCCAAAATCCTCTCAATGACAGATGATTCGCTCCTGGTACCATATTCCAGTATAGCGATACTAATGTCAACCCAAATCAAAATCAACGAGTCAACTTCCACTCCAACACCGCAGAAAGCGGAGCAAGTCAGAATCCAATCTCGACACCGCAAGAAGCGGAGCAAGTCAAATCTACCCCTGACACTGCAAGAAGCAGAGCAAGTCAAATCAAGAACCGACCGTCCAAGTCACAAAAAGGGCAGCATCGACCGTCTAAGTCGCAAAAAGGGCAGAACCGACCGTCCACGTCGCAAAAAGGGCAGCATCGACTGTCCAAGTCGTTAAAATGGCAGCATCGACCGTCCAAGTTGCAAAAATGGCAGAATCGACCGTCCAATCGCAAAAATGGCAGCATCGACCGTCCAAGTCGTTAAAATGGCAGCATCGACCGTCCAAGTCGCAAAAATGGCAGCATCGACCGTCCAAGTTGCTAAAAGGGCAGTATCGACCGTCCAAGTCGCAAAAAGGGCAGAATCGACCGTCCAAGTCGTTAAAATGGCAGCACCGACCGTCCAAGTCGCTAAAATAGCAGCACCGACCGTCCAAATCGCAAAAAGGGCAGTACCGACCGTCCAAGTCGCTAAAATGGCAGCACCGACCGTCCAAGTCGCAAAAAGGGCAGTACCGACCATCCAAGTCTCGAAAAGGGCAGCGCAGGATTCCTACAAAGCGGGAACCAGATCACTCCGGGCCAGAGAAAACGTCTATCACGGACACTCCGTCTCAGAGACATGTCAAGCAACGACCGTCCATGTCGTAAAAAGGGCAGTGCCAGCTTCCCAAAAAGCGGGAACCAAATCAAGTCGCCTCCACGTGAAAGAAGATCCATCAATTTCATGCACACGACCCACATATGTGGTGTGCATTTATTGATGGGGGGCAATTTGTTGGGGTAAAAATTTACACCCCGGTTGACCAAGTCAAAATCAAAGTCAACCCCAAGCCAAGTGGGCCCAAGCCCAGATCCAGTGGGCCCATGCCCGGGTCGAGCCAGAACATGAAGCGGCCGGCCTCCCCCCATGCCAAGATAAAAATATTGTAATAAATAATTTTGTTGTATTTCTTTTATTTTATTTTATGGATAAATGTAAGAAAAATAGGCATAAAGCCAAATTTTTGTAAAGCCCATGGCCTATGTGCAAAAAGAAATGGCACATGAGCCATGGGATAGGCAAAATGCCATTTTGTGAAGCCCAAGGGGCTATGTGTAAAGTGTATAGCCTATAAAGGCAAAGATAATGAAATATCTCAACAACTTTTTCTCTCTCCAAAAAAAAAGTTTGAGATCTAAGATCTTTGATCTTTCGTCCTTCTTCAAGGTTCCAAAACCTTCTTCTTTCTTTTGAATTAAACTAAGAGTTTTACTCTTCTTTTTATAAAACAAATTAGGTTTTCACCACAAAACCCATTAAGGGGAACTCAGATCTGCCATCAGATCTCAAAAAGGAAAGATTTTTGAATCTCACATCTCTTTATCTCCAAGATCCGGCCAGCAAAGGAAGAAGAAGGACCCATTTCCTTAACCCAAAGCATCTTAGGAGTTTAACTCCACCCTATTTTCTCTTTAGAGAATTTCCGGGGCTAAAACCCCCCTTTTTTTTCTCGCTGGTGCGCTAGCGCTCGAGCGCAAAGCGCCCACGTGCCGACACGTGGCGCGCTTGCGCTCCAGCGCTCTGCGCTCGAGCGCAAAGCGCCCTCGTGCCGACACGTGGCGCGTTGCGCTCCAGCGCACAGCGCCCACGTGCCGACACGTGGCGCGTTGCGCTCCAGCGCTCTGCGCTCCAGTGCTCTACGCTCAAGCGCAAAGCGCCCACGTGCCGACACGTGGCGCGCTTGCGCTCAAGCGCCCAGGCGCTGGCCCCACGCATCCTTTGGATGTCTTTTTCCCCCTTTTTTATATATATACATATGTATACAAATGTACACATACACATACTCCACGACACTGTCCCTGTTAGAAAAAAATTTCTAACGGGGCGCTGCCCCGCACTCCGCAAGGGGGCTGCTAGCCCCCTTGACCCCCAGCCCGCTATCCGGGTAGCGGGACCCCCGTAAAAACTCTGCGTGGCTCCTGATATATCCAAACACCCCTCCAAAACAACAACATACGTATACTGCACATTGAGTTCACATGACCAGTTTGACCCGTCAATCGGAGGTTCCCTCGCCCCAAAGGCGGGGGGTAATTAACGGCAGCTTAGTCCGCGGCTGCCGGAGATTCGGATCCCCACAATCATTAAACCCCGGCCTACCCTAGGCAGGGGGAATCTGTAGTACGCCTGACAAGCACGCGCGTATTCCCATCTCAATGGGATGACGAAAAACACCCTACAGTAACAAGCGGCAATCCCTCGATGAGAAGTTGAGACGCCTTTACTCGTTTCCCCGGGATAAAACAAGGAGACTGTTCGAACTAGCAGTGCACAACGGGCTCATCACTCTACCGGGGCCGAGACACCCACTACAACCGAACGATATCAACGATCTCAATTACTGACCCTACCATCGAGTATTGGGCCATCCACTCGAAGATTGCTACGTCTTCAAAAGTTGGGTTGAAGACCAATTCCAGCGGGGCAAGTTCGCGCTGTCTGAAAACTGGAAGGTAAATCCGCCACAACAGCACACCCCTAAAAGGGTGGACACGCCGGGGGCATCGTGCTCTTTTATAGAAGAAGCTCCATGGGAGGTCGCTCTTTCAGCCAAGACGAAAAGAATGCTGAAGGATCTCCAAACATGCCCGACAATCAGGTGGAAAAGTCCGCTGAAACCCGAGATCATTGAGGGAATGCTGAAGCCGCGCCTGACTCCAAGAATTGGTAGTGATAATCAAAATGCCCATGCCCAGCCGTCAAAGTCTTCGAAGAAGAAGAAGAAGATTAAAAAGCCTGATGAAAAGTGCACGGACCTGCAAAAACATATCGACGCGCTGGAGGAATATAACCAGAAGGCGCGAACCCCAGTCACGCTCCAAGAGTTTCTCAACCACATCCTTGAGGACGGAGATGATGACAATGATGGGGAAGAAGACTAGTCAGATGAACCGGAGAACTATGTGGCGAACTGCCACATGATCTCTCACTCGTTAATAAATGGTGAAGAAGCTCCTGATACAGAGAAACTAGGGGCAGATCCAGAACCGAAATCAAAATCCCTAGAGCCATCGGACGAATTGATTGACAGACTGCTAAGCGAACCTCTTTAGAAAGGCAAAGCTGACAAAGAGCGGGAAACGGCTATATACGAGAAGGCCAAGCGTCGGCGTCAAGTTGAAGAAGCTCCGGTATTGAGAAACCGTGGAGTACCCTAACCGGGTCGAAGCATCCCTGTCACCAGCAAAAGCGAGCTTAAAGTAAGGAAACGATTCGCTAGGGCCCTGTCAATGGGAATGAAGTTGCCTTCTTTTAGAGGAAATTACTCCTGGCGGTATACATCTTGATGAAGCGGACGTACATCCTAACTTCTTCTTATACCATTAGAGGATTACACACCCTACGGAAGAGTGCACAGCCTTTAAAAACTGGTGGTAGGGATATGTTGCACACCGATAACACGTCCAGCGAGTGAAGCGCAAGGTTCTTCGGAAACAGAGAAGCATGACAGATGAACGCAAAAGAACTGCCGGCAAATGTCACATAGTTGACAACAAGGGATCGCAAGTTCTCACCTTTGGAAGCGACTCTGTTGAACAAATAGCTCTCAGCCCTCTCTTCAAGGAATCTACCTCTGACACGAAAGATACGAAGACTTGCGATGATATCTAGCTGCGTAATCGTACGTTGCCCCGAAAAATCTCGGACTTACGAACAATGGACCGAAAAGTCCGTAAACTACAAATTTGCCTCAAATATGGCAACGATGGACCGCAAAGTCCTAAAACTTGCAATTGACCGAGACGTCTATAAACTACCACGGACCGCAGCATCCCAAGGCTGGCAAAAAAAACGGTACATCCATAAGCGAGATGGGCACGGATGAAAACCCGAAAGGGCTCCGTGAGTAAAAACAGCAGGACTACCGGCGAGTTTGTGAAAACTCGAAAGGGCGCAATCTTTTTAAAAGACACTTGCAAGGTTCTCTCGACCCTGTGAGGAGAAAATACCTGCTTGAGATCCTTACGACTCACAAGGGAGCAACACACTTAGGAATCCCCACGATTCATAAGGAGAAAACACACTTACGAGATCCTCACGACTCGTAAGGAGAATTCCCCCTTTGAGACCCTCACGGCTCATAGGATTCAAAAGCCTTAAGCTACAGGGATCTGAACAAGTTCTTAAGCCATCACATTTCCCAGATCGCCCTACAAGCATTTCAATATTGACCCTTGTATACAATCCACAGGCACGAATAAACATTTCCCTAACAGAGTCCCACTAACGACGAGGAATGCCCTCATTCGATGAACGATCCTTGTAAGTCCTCTCGACTTATAAGGAGAAAACTCTCTTGTAAGATCCTTACGACTTATAAGAGAACATAAACTTAAGAATCCTCATGATTTTTAAGGAGAAAACATACCTATGAGATCCTCACGACTCGTAGGGAGAAACACCTTTATGAGACCCTTACGGTTCATGAAGTCAAAAGCCTTAGTTGGCAGGATTTTAACTGTGTTTGCTAAGCCACCTTTGTTCGACATCGAGAAAGGCAAATGATGATTCACTCCTGGCAATATCCCAGTTGTAGCGATGCTGATGCCTAAATCGGTATCAGATCCCAAGTCCCATACCCGCGATAAAAAATCAGCGAGCCAAAAATTCATATGAAATAGCCGAAATGATGGGGAAACTTGCAACGAAATCAGCAAGTATAATATATGCATACAAAATAGCCGAAATGATTGGGCAACTCGCAATAAAAAACAGCGAGTAAAGAAAACAGCCGAAATGATTGGGCACCGCGAAAAATAGCCGAAATGATTGGGCAATCGCGACTTTCGCGATACAAAAGCTGAAATGATAGAACATCGCGGAAAGAAAACAAAAAATACATGTGAAATAATGAAACTTTTGCCCTACAGACGAGTCCATACTGACCCCTGTATACAATCCATGGGCATAAACGAAAAGCGAACCACATGTCCCCCACCAGATCCTGTCAAAAGGGAAAGCCAGATCTCAACAGTAACATCTGCATCCCAGAAGATCAACAACGGCGTTCTTTCTTATGCCAGCAGGGCACAAAGCGACACAACAAAACGGAGCCATGGTAAAGTTCCTGGTTCCAAATCTTAACAGCAACATCTACAGCCTAAAAATCAGCAACGGTGATCCTCCTCATTCCAACAGGATTCGGACGCAACATCACCAAACGAAGCCGCGGCAAAGTCCCTAGTGTAGGGTTCCTAGGCACACTAATGAGGTCTCACAAGGCATCAACCATGCCAATTTCAAATTTTACAAGTGCCGAGAAACCCTAATACGGATCGTTAACTAGATTTTAGGCGAAAAGTGAAACTAGTTAACAACTTAACTAAAAGAAAAAGGCTACAACCTTTGTAGATCCGGTTCTCCACTTCCTTAGCTCCACGTAGACGTCCCCTCGCTGTCCATATCGGATCTCGGACTCTAGCGTCGGCTTCATCGGAGAAATGGGCGGGCTAGGTCATCGACTTCGATGCCGAAGATGATCTACGTCGAGGCAACACAAGATCAAGCTCCCACTTCACCAAGTCATGAAACTTGTGAAGAAAACACCCTTTACTACTTGGCAAGAGGTAGAGGATGAAGAAATAGGAGGTGGGTTCACTTTAGAATTGGATTTCTCACTCTTTTTCACTAGTTGCCATTGATGGAGGCAATGTTTCTTCTTGAAGAAGAAGAAGATGATAGAATATGATAAATCTTTTTTTTAATAGAAAATAAAAATGAATACTTATCATATGGCAACCATGATTAGGTGTAGAGAATAAACTATGGTTAGTGGGAATGGTTAGGGTTAAGCATGAGACAAATATGGTGGACTTGTTCAAAACTTCATGAAGCTTCAACAAGCAAACAAAGAAAGCCACCATATCAATTTCTTTTCCAAAATAAATAAATAAATAAATAGATATGAAAATCAAAACCCTAACCATTTAAATAACCATGGTTTAATCTTTACACAAACTCAAGGAAGCATGTATCATCAAACATGATACAATCAAGTGCACACAAAAATATATCACATATACAATGTGCACATCAAGTGAGAAAATCCTTTTAAAGTGAACCTATACTAGTTAATGCAAAGTAATATATCAAATATATAATTATACATTAAATCATTAAATCAACACTTGATTCAATGATCCGGTCATTTCGCATATAACCGACTAGTATCCAATGTATCGACTTATCGAATCAATCCTTCATTCGATAACTAGGTTATATCACATACAACCATTCGATACATTCATCGCGAGAATGGAACACAGTATCATATACACGCATTATTCTCGGTCCCGCACATATCTCATATGCGCTCCTATTTCGTTTCGCTTGAGCTAGGAAACCTCTGTGTAGGACTCTAAAGACTCGTCAATACGCCGGCAGCAGGTGATGATCATATCAAACACCCACAAGACGCAAGCGGTCTGCTAAACGTAACGGCCACCCGGGTATTGAGCGATCAGAAGATCGACGAGCAAGCCCACTCACACTCCTGTGAATCCAACCAGTAATACTTACCGTACAGTCCGGTCTCGTTGTCTGATATGTCGCATATCTCGCCTAGGGGTGGTAAACGTCAGATCCCAATAGCTTGATAAGTCGTGTCGATATGAGGTCTATAACAGTTCGAGAAACTACAGGTAACACTTACCAGTAAATCTCTGCAACCCTGGCCAGGGATTTCCGGTTATAGCCAATCGAACACAGCGCAACATCAACTCCCTATACCGGGAGAGACGAATCCCCTCCTATCGCTCATTGCCTCCATGTGATTCGGGACTGTACCCAAAAACCACCGTTTTGCACGCCCTCTTGGACGTGGTAAGGTGGAAATCAAAGCACAGTGGGAACCACACAAGACTCTATGACGATCTCGGGTCAACAGACTACTCTGTACCAGTGTCACCAGAGAACTGCCATCTGACGTAAGGTATAATACCATCTGGGAGTTCTCGGCGAGTCCGTCCAGTGTACCCAGTCTCCACTGAGCACCCGTATATCATCTCTGATGTCAAACACCAATGGATATGGGATCATCCATCGCCCATCTGTATGGGTCGAGAAGATATACGCTAGTCTACTCTGGTATATCGATGCCCCGTCTCGATATACCCACGACTAGGGACTTTGAAGGATGTACTTATGGACTACCATGTCCCCACTAGTATGATCCGTATCATAGTCCAGGTATTCAAGTACACATCCTAAGGGCTTTACCAACATGTATCAGAGAGACAATCAGCGTACACGTTAAGGTAAAGAGCAACCAGATAGCATACTATCATGTCGAGCAAGAAAGTCCTCCCTATATATGTCCAAGCACCCACTACAATATACATCCTATGTATAGTAATGGCCTCTAGGGCATACATATAACTAACAATCTCCCACTTGCACTAGGGCCATCTGATAGCAGTGGTTGTAGTATCTCATACTCAACCATCCTATAAAAGTCTCTCTCTGGGAAAAGGCCTTTGTGAGTGGATCCGCCGTGTTGTCCTCTGAGTCTACTCTCCTAACCTCGATCACCCTGGAGATCAACCATCTCCATGATTAGGTGATACTGCCTTAGAATATGTCTGGATCACTGATGGGACGGACGTTCCTTGGCATAAGCCACAACTCCATTGTCACATAATGGGAGGAACTAGATTCATCTCTTGAACTGTTATACACCCAGACTTCCTCTTTGGTAGCATCTTAAGTAGCGATGTATCCAGCCTTTATCGTCTAGTATGCCACGGTATCTAGCTTGGAACTCTTCCAACATACCGTCCCTTTACTAAGGGTAAAGATAATGCCTGTGACTGACTTTCAGTCGTCCTTATTACCCTGGAACCCTTCCAGTGATTCTCCTCAGGATCGGTTGATACCATCTCACTACAACTAGTAAGAATCCTAACATCCAATTAGATCTATCTCATAGATCCAAAACCCAGGATTTAGGAGGTATCACTTTGATCCTATATGGAGAATCATTGTGATAAGCGGAGATTGACCGAGCGTAGCATAGGAAACTCCTTCCCTATCTAGAGTATGTCATCCACGTACTCTACGAGGATCATCACCATACTCCCTACTACCTTTTTGTATATACAAGGTTCATCTACCATTTTGATGATGTCAAACTGTTTGACTACTACATCAAAACAGATGTTCCAACTCCGCGATACCTGCTTTATCCTATAAAGCATCTTGTACACGTTTCCGCTGCTCCCACTGTCTACGAAGCCCTCTGGCTGTGTACTTATAGACGTTCTCTTCTAAAACATCATTTAGAAAAGCAGTCATGGCACCCAACCGCCAGATATCGTAGTCATGGTATGTAGCCGTGGCAAGTAGGATCTGGATGGACTTAAGCTTAGCCACTTGAAAAGGTTTCATCATTATCCACACCTGGTCGATGACGAAAAGCTTTAATAAGTCTAGCTTTGAAAGTCTCAACTTTTCCATCTACACCAAGTAATCTTCTCAAGATATACTTGCTCCTGATGTGGATTTAACCCTTCAGATATAGCAACCAAAGTCCATACTTTGTTGGTGTACATGGATTCCATCTCAGATCGCTAAGCATCCAGCCATTCTTACAGAGTCCCACTCCTGATGGCCAGCTCGAAACTAGTTGGGTCATCATCTCATGATGCAATCCTCGCTCCCACTGTCATAGAGAAACCGAAGTATCTCTCAGGCGGGTGAGGAACTTTACTAGATCGGCGGAGAGGCTGAGATTCGTTGGTAACTATTGAATCCTTTGGTTCTTTCAAATCATCAGCTGCAGTTTGTATAGCTGGAACCTTTCCAGTTCTAAATAACAGATCTTGCCTCGAGCTTGTCCGGATTTTGCTTTTAGACATAGGCCGGACAACCCAAAATCTTAACTAACTTAAGATATGGGCTCTTCCCTTTCCATATCACATATGAAGTGGTAGGCAACTGATTTGATTTGAACCCTATTCAATAGGTATGCAGCTTCTTAAGTGCATAACTCCCAAAAGGAAATAGGAAACTCAGTAGTACTCATCATAGAGCACACCTTATCATATAGGGTGTGATTGCTCCGCCCCGATATACCATCGTGCTATGGTGTATACGGAGGAGTAATGCTGAGAGAGAATCTCATTCTCCTTTAGAATAGTCCAGGAATTCCGTGCTCAAGTATTCTCCTCCTTGATCACATCAAAGGACATAATACTTATACCCGTTTTGGTTCTCTACTTCTAACTTATATTCTGTGAATATCTCAAAAGGTTCTGACTTGTGTTTCAACAGGAACATAGGTCTGAATCTCGAAAGATCATCAGAGAATGTAATGAAGTAAAAAGAACCGGTCTTGGTATGTGTAGACAGGGGACCTTCATACATCAACATGTATCATCCCAAGAGTTCAACTAACTCTTTCTCTGTTTCCAATAAACAGAGCCGTGGTCATCTTATCTCTGTGACATGACTGGTAAGTTTCACAAGATGTAAATTCAAACTGATTTAAATATGCATCTAAAATGTAACTTCAGCCAGTCGGATCGCATTGATATGACCTAGTCTACAATGCCTCAAGAAGGATTCGTTCATTTCTGAACTCTTCCTCTTTTGTGTGTTCCGTATACTAAGAACTGTAGTTTGATTTAGAACATCAATGATTTTAGATAACGTGCCTGAACCGATCAACTTTTGATATAGGAAATGTTCAAAACATTATCCAACAATACAAAATTTTATCATTTCTTTACTAATAAAGAGAGTGATATGATTTTGTATATCAGGTTCGGTATCTAATAATATTCGTTCAGAATCAATGTATTTGGAATACAGGGTGACAGTGACCAACAGACTTGGCTGCAACACTTGCCCTATTTTCTGCCTCATGAAACTTATCACCCGTTCTCAGTTCTTTACCTATCTATAGCCCATGTAACAAATTACATATGCAGGATCCTGATCCGGTATCTCATATCCAGGACGTAAAGAATACTGAGAAACAGTTCTGTATAATGAACACACCCGAAGGAGATGCATCATATGCACTTTCTTCGTTTGGGCGGTATAGGAATTCTGGTATTCCCCAATTTCCTGCTCTGTCTTACAACAATTATAAGTTGGAGCGGGACCAACGTTCCCCAGCTCAGTATAACAAGCGGGTTCGGTCAATATTCCGTATTATTATCTTGATTAAGGCGTGATATGGTCGCTACCTGGAGAGAGAGAGAAGAAAACACTCAGCGTGCGCTCTAGCAAGAATAGATTGGTTATTATTTTATCTAATCAGGATGGCTCCCACTGTTTTTATCAAATCTTCCTTCAAACCCTAAAAGGAAAGACTAGCCGGGATTAATTACACGCTACAAGTTCGCCAATCTTTCAGCCAGACCAGTGTCGGTACTTTGAGGGAGGTCCCCTGTGCTTTCGCACGAACCTAATTACAGTAAACCTCGTTTTCCCAGAGGCGTAACCTCGTTAACACCTTTCTAGACACCTACTTGATCGGCTAATTGTAATGTGTAAAACTCTCCCAGGAGTAACTCTTACTCACAGCGGGTATCGGGATCCAACTATCTCATAGAAGGTATGCAATCTCATTGCAAATTTCAACACTTGAAATTCCCGATAATTTTGCCCTTAGCGTCCTATGACCTTGACGCAGGCCAACAAACCATAGTGCGCTAGTCAAGTTCAACCCGTCATTTCCTGATTGAATTAAACCCACCCGCATGACCCTTGACGCAGGCCAACAAAGTCGCACGACTACCCTAATCCAATCTGTATCATATGCATAAGCAGATAAATACTAGTTAGCTACCGCACACTACGCCTTGACGCAGGCCAACAAACGTAGCACGAATACTAACTAGCACTTATCTGAAATGACGGAGGGCTACGACAGGTTTTTTCTGAAAACCTATTGCGTAATGAACTTGATATCGTTATAGAATCAAATGATTTTAAAATGGAGTGTTTTTGAAGCTTTTCTAGTTTTGCTAAAGGAGTCACTCCCGGTGAAGGGATCGTCGGTCCTTTCCTCATCGAATAAGGTGCGGGATATATTATATATATCACTGTGCAAAGCAAAAAACTCTTAAAAGCAATCAAAAGACAAACCGAGTGTGTAGCATCTGCCAGTTATTGCTAAAGGAGTCACTCTCGGTGAAGGGATCTCGGTCCTTTCCTCATCGAATAAGGTGCAGGATATATCACATATACCACTGTGCAAAGCAAGAACTGTAGCTACCTGTTTTATTTTTGAAATTCGATTCCACAACATCTTAGGTTTCTTTTATTTTCATTAATCACATTAATGAAGTCCCATCATTTAAGTACCTAAACATCACAGATAAATACGACGTACACTTATGCCATCCGCATTCGCCTCGATGTCCCCTCATGCACCGTTAGGTTAGGTAACTAACGGCAGAGCGGGGCAGGGCTAGCGTGGGTGTAAAACATAAGTAACGTCTATATAATATATCATATATACTATATACAGTATCTATCACAGAACATATCACATGATCACATCACAGATATCGCAGCAGAAGAAACATATGAAATATTGGATATACTAGGACGTCCGTGTTTTCAATACGAGCCAGTATAAAACACGGATTCCACGGTCGCGATGAATAGCCAAACCCACACCCCTAGACCCCTACGAGAGCGGCAAGCAACCCTACCAATTCTAGAGTTAGGAGACCCGGACTCGACTCCTCGAGTTGGTTTCCCACTGGACTCCAGAACCCGGTTACTTGTGCTCCCCTCCTTGGGTCTATCCTAGTGCGGAAAAGTAAATAATATACAAAGGGTGACATCTTCCGCAACCTGGAAGTGTCCCAATAAAAGAATATTACATACAAGTTTTTACATGAATGAAAATGAAAAACACTCATCTCACATAAAAAACCCCGGGCTATTCAAACACGACGATCCAATATAATATATCCAGCAACACATAACATCACATGTCATCAACGTAAGTAAATATGCGCATCCCAATTGTCGTTGACATATAGCAACGAAACCGGCGATATCACATATTACACTTACGGTCACAGAAAAGAAAGTGTAAAACTACAACAGTTGGAATCCGCAACCTCTTTAGATATCGCATGTCTACATCAATGAATTTCTTAGACATCGCATGCCTAACAATTATAAACCCCGCATTTTAGTCTCATTATCGAAAACTCTTTTCAATATCAAGTCGGGCAATTCAACAGGATTCCCGACATCCTGATCGAATACTCGTCGCAAACTTTAGTAGGCGGCCGCACCCCCGACACCGTCGACGAAGTGCACCAAGGCGGAACACCGCTGCCGCGAGCACCCGAACGGATGCTTTCGGCGACGGGGTTCTCCTACAGTCACTTGGTCGGGGCTATGGGACGAGGCTGTCTATTAAGTTTACCTGGCGAGTATCCGCGCACGCTACGTGATTGCGACGGACTTTTGATCACATCAAAATTCCGTGGCAACCGATCAAGTGAGACTAAACCGCTAGATTTATAACATTCATTCAGTTATCTCATAACTTATTGTGAATTCCAATTATTGTATCACATTCCGAATAAGATAGAAAATGTTAAACTTTCCGATCGAACAATCGAACACCCAAGTTTTCCCGAAACAGCTCAGCACATGAAACAAGTTTAAAAACATTCAGTTCATGCCTCAGTACCGACGGTCCAGCCGTAGAAGGGTCAAGCCAACGCCTCACATGTGGCATGCCGTACTGCCCCAAACCCTAAGGTTCAAAGGGCAGTTAAAGACGGTCACATAATCGAGTTAAGGTTTGTTGTCTTCTAGAGGGACCATCGCGTTACTTGCACTACTTAGAACGTCTTTAAACCACGGAAAAATCTAACACTTGGAAATTTCCCGATAGGGGAAAAGATGGGTATTTATATCCGGTCGAACTTTTTAACATATTCTAAAAATACCCGGAAAGCCACATAGACAAAGTCTGATAATCCGATCGAATCTACGAACTCCCAATACAACCCAGAAAACTCAACTCTTGAGTAAATATTAAAAATTCCCAGAAAATACAGCACCTGAATATAGGAATTACGGTGCAATTTAAAAAACCCAATTTGATAATATGGCCGCGGAACCGCCGCACGAGCCATGCTCGTGCCGCAGTTCCGCCGCGCTTTAGTTGAATCACGGGCACGTGCTGCACAGTTTTTCTTACAATTCCCTGCTGAATTTTCTGCATATTTTTAATGTGGAAAAAACCCAGTTTTTGAAAAAAGTCCAAAGAGCATTTTGGATTAGGGTTTCGATGTTCGTTCGGATTTCAAACGTCGTCTACACTTCGCCTAAGGCTTTAGCTAGGCTCTGATACCACTGTAGGGTTCCTAGGCACACTAATGAGGTCTCACAAGGTATCAACCATGCCAATTTCAAATTTTACAAGTGCCGAGAAACCCTAATATGGATCGTTAACTAGATTTTAGGCGAAAAGTGAAACTAGTTAACAACTTAACTAAAAGAAAGAGACTACAACCTTTGTAGATCCGGTTCTCCACTTCCTTAGCTCCACGTAGACGTCCCCTCGCTGTCCATATCGGATCTCGGACTCTAGCGTCGGCTTCATCGGAGAAATGGACGGGCTAGGTCATCGACTTCGATGCCGAAGATGATCTACGTCGAGGCAACACAAGATCAAGCTCCCACTTCACCAAGTCATGAAACTTGTGAAGAAAACACCCTTTACTACTTGGCAAGAGGTAGAGGATGAAGAAATAGGAGGTGGGTTCACTTTAGAATTGGATTTCTCACTCTTTTTCACTAGTTGCCATTGATGGAGGCAAGGTTTCTTCTTGAAGAAGAAGAAGATGATAGAATATGATAAGTCTTTTTTTTAATAGAAAATAAAAATGAATACTTATCATATGGCAACCATGATTAGGTGTAGAGAATAAACTATGGTTAGTGGGAATGGTTAGGGTTAAGCATGAGACAAATATGGTGGACTTGTTCAAAGCTTCATGAAGCTTCAACAAGCAAACAAAGAAAGCCACCATATCAATTTCTTTTCCAAAATAAATAAATAAATAAATAGATATGAAAATCAAAACCCTAACCATTTAAATAACCATGGTTTAATCTTTACACAAACTCAAGGAAGCATGTATCATCAAACATGATACAATCAAGTGCACACAAAAATATATCACATATACAATGTGCACATCAAGTGAGAAAATCCTTTTAAAGTGAACCTATACTAGTTAATGCAAAGTAATATATCAAATATATAATTATACATTAAATCATTAAATCAACACTTGATTCAATGATCCGGTCATTTCGCATATAACCGACTAGTATCCAATGTATCGACTTATCGAATCAATCCTTGATTCGATAACTAGGTTATATCACATACAACCATTCGATACATTCATCGCGAGAATGGAATACGGTATCACATACACGCATTATTCTCGGTCCCGCACATATCTCATATGCGCTCCTATTTCGTTTCGCTTGAGCCAGGAAACCTCTGTGTAGGACTCTAAAGACTCGTCAATACGCCGGCAGCAGGTGATGATCATATCAAACACCCACAAGCCGCAAGCGGTCTGCTAAACGTAACGGCCACCCGGGTATTGAGCGATCAGAAGATCGACGAGCAAGCCCGCTCACACTCCTGTGAATCCAACCAGTAACACTTACCGTACAGTCCGGTCTCGTCGTCTGATATGTCGCATATCTCGCCTAGCGGTGGTAAACGTCAGACCCCAATAGCTTGATAAGTCGTGTCGATATGAGGTCTATAACAGTTCGAGAAACTACAGGTAACACTTACCAGTAAATCTCTGCAACCCTGGCCAGGGATTTCCGGTTATAGCCAATCGAACACAGCGCAACATCAACTCCCTATACCGGGAGAGACGAATCCCCTCCTATCGCACATTGCCTCCATGTGATTCGGGACTGTACCCAAAAACCACCGTTTTGCACGCCCTCTTGGACGTGGTAAGGTGGAAATCAAAGCACAGTGGGAACTACACAAGACTCTATAACGATCTCGGGTCAACAGACTACTCTGTACCAGTGTCACCAGAGAACTGCCATCTGACGTAAGGTATAATACCATTTGGGAGTTCTCGGCGAGTCCGTCCAGTGTACCCAGTCTCCACTGAGCACTCGTATATCATCTCTGATGTCAAACACCAATGGATATGGGATCATCCATCACCCATCTGTATGGGTCGAGAAGATATACGCTAGTCTACTCTGGTATATCGATGCCCCGTCTCGATATACCCACGACTAGGGACTTTGAAGGATGTACTTATGGACTACCATGTCCCCACTAGTATGATCCACATCATAGTCCAGGTAGTCAAGTACACATCCTAAGGACTTTACCAACATGTATCAGAGAGACAATCAGCGTACACGTTAAGGTAAAGAGCAACCAGATAGCATACTATCATGTCGAGCAAGAAAGTCCTCCCTATATATGTCCAAGCACCCACTACAATATACATCCTATGTATAGTAATGGCCTCTAGGGCATACATATAACTAACACCTAGTTCCAAGATTCTACGGTCCACAGACAACCTAGAGTCAACTAATGACCTCCCCGCTGGATCAACGCTCCGTCTCGGAAACAAGTCAACCGACCCCAGAGAAATCAGTGTCCTTGGCAAAACCTCGATTCAGGGAAATCAGCGTCCTTGACGAGAGCATCTCGATTCGCGTCGACCCGCAAGGAAATCAGTATCTTTGCAGGAATCTCTCGATTCGTCTCAACTCCGAGGAAATCAGTGTCCTTGGCAAAAACCTCGATTCAGGGAAATCAACGTCCTTGGCGAGAGCATCTTGATTCATGTCGACCCGCAAGGAAATCAGTGTCTTTGCAGGAATACCTCGATTCGTCTCAACTCCGAGGAAATCAGTGTCCTTGGCAAATACCTCGATTCAGGGAAATCAGCATCCATTACGAGAGCATCTCGATTCGCGTCGACCCGCAAGAAAATCAGTGTCTTTACAGGAATACCTTGATTCGTCTCAACTCCGAGGAAATCAGTGTCCTTGGCAAAATACCTCGATTCAGGGAAATCAGCGTCCTTGACGAGAGCATCTCGATTCGCGTCGACCCGCAAGGAAATCAGTGTCTTTGCAGGAGTACCTCGATTCGTCTCAACTCCGAGGAAATCAGTGTCCTTGGCAAATGCCTCGACTCAGGGAAATCAGCGTCCTTGACGAGAGCATCTCGATTCGCGTCGACCCGTAAGGAAATCAGTGTCTTTGCAGAAATACCTCGATTCGTCTCAACTCCGAGAAAATCAGTGTCCTTGGCAAATACCTCGATTCAGGGAAATCAGCGTCCTTAACGAGAGCATCTCGATTCGCGTCGACCCGTAAGGAAATCAGTGTCTTTGCAGGAACACCTCAATTCGTCTCAACTCCGAGGAAATCAGTGTCCTTGGCAAAATACCTCGATCAACGTCCTTGACGAGAGCATCTCGATTCGCGTCGACCCACAGAGAAATCAGTGTCTTTGCAGGAATCTCTCAATTCGTCTCAACCACAGGGAAATCAATGTCCTTGGCAAAAAACCTCGATTCACTGAAATCAGCGTCCTTGGCGAGAGCATCTCGATTCGCGTCGACCCGTAAAGAAATCAGTGTCTTTGCAGGAATAGCTCGATTCGTCTCAACTCCCAGGGAAATCAGTGTCCTTGGCAAAAATCTCGATTGAGGAAAATCAGCGTCCTTGACGAAAGCATCTCGATTCGCGTCGACCCGCGGAGAAATCAGTGTCTCTGCAGGAATATACGACGTCAACAAAGCGGAGCTATAACAAAGTCCCTAGTTCCAAGTCTCGATGGCCATATCTACAGCCTGGAGACCCACAACAGCGTTCCTCCTCATTCCAGCAGGATTCGGATGCGACAATTAATCTCGGAGCCACGACAAAGTCCCTAGTTCCATGTCTCGACGACCACATCTATAGTCTGGAGACCCACAACAGCGTTCCTCCTCATTCCAGCAGGATTCAGACGCGACAATCAACCGCGGAGCCATGGCAAAGTCCCTAGTTCCAAATCTCGACGGTTCACAGACAACCTAGAGACCACCTCGACATTCGTTTCGTTACAGCAGATGCAACGTCAGCAAAGCGGAGCCATGGCAAAGCCCCTATTTCCAAATCTCGAAGGTTCACAGAAAGCCTAGAGACTATCTTGGAGCCCCGGCAAAGTTTCCAGTTCCATGGCTCAGCGGTGCACAGACAACCGAGAGTCAACTCCTGACCCCATATGGCTAAAGTCAATCCTGACCCCGTATGACTAAAGTCAAACTTGACCCCATATGGCCAAAGTCAACCCTTGACCCCGTATGGCTAAAGTCAATCTTGACCCCATACGCCCAAAGTCAATCCCTGACCCCTTATGGCTAAAGTCAATCCTGACCCCATACGACCAAAGTCAACTTTGACCCCTTATGGCTAAAGTCAATCCTGACCCCATACGGCCAAAGCCAACCCCTGACCTCGTATGGATAAAGTCAATCATGACCCTATATGGCTAAAGCCAACCCTCGACCCCGTGGAACACGGCCAAAGTCAATCCTGACCCCATGGAAAACGGCTAAAGTCAACCCTCGACCTCCCCATCAAAACAATGCTTTGATTCGGGAGCAGGCCAACCCATCAATCACTTACGAGTTCTCTCCACTTGTAAGGAAGAAAATTCCCTTGTGAGATCCTTACGACTCTCAAGAGAAAAACACACTTAGGAATCCTCACGATTCCTAAGGAGAAAATACACCTACAAGATCCTCTCGACTCGTAGGGAGAAAAGTCTTTGTGAGACCCTCACAGCTCATGAAGTTGAAAAGTCTTAGATGGCAGATTCTAACCCTGTCTCCTAAGCCATTACCACCCTTCAAAGAGTCCAAGATGGACAGCTGCATACTATCTACAGGCTACACTTGCTAAAATCACATGGCAACAACACAGTAAAGAGAAGAAAG
This sequence comes from Agapanthus africanus, assembly GCA_030015575.1. NCBI lineage: Eukaryota > Viridiplantae > Streptophyta > Magnoliopsida > Asparagales > Amaryllidaceae > Agapanthus > Agapanthus africanus. Next base: position 462,214,078 of record CM057349.1, read on the forward strand.
CAACAATGGGAGAAGAAAGAAATGTGTATCTTTTATTCATAAATTCAATGGAGTACAAGATGAATCATATAAAAGAATAAAAAAATGGATACATGTTATTCCAAAAATTACAAATGATACAAAAATAGCTACCGAGAAGGAGGCGTTTTCAATAAATCAGTCAATTGCTCGCGCACTCCTCTCAACTCCTTTTCACGATTAGTTGCCGCGGCCAACTCTGCTTCGACTCGAGCCCGTTGCTGCAAACACGATAAAACCTTCTCATCGATTTCTCGTTGGGCAGCTTCACGACTCTGCGTAACCCGCTCAATGAAGTCGAGCTTCCGCCTCAATACCAGCCCGTCCGAAATGCTTCGCTGCAAATTGTCAAAGACGACTCTCAATTGATCTAAGGACGCAGATGCTGCCACCGCTGCACTTACGTGTAAGCCACGTGAGCGCAACGGTGGATGGGTATTTGTTCCCCCAATCAGAGCAAAGCTCTGTTCAAAATTTCAAAATTTAAAATGAAGTAGCGCTTCATAAAAGCGCCAGCAAGCGGCGCCCACGTGCAAAGCACGGGTGCGCTTGCGCTAAGAGCGCCAGCGCTCTGAAGCAGCGCTCACGTGTAAAGCACGAGTGCGCTAGCGCTAGAACTAAATGTTCCCCATCGTTGGATCAAAGATCCAACAAAGATGATAAATCATCATGTTACCAGAATAAAATTCTGTTAAGAAAACATTCTTCGGAATCTTTCCAAATAAAAAGATTTTGCTCTGTAAATCAGAGCATCGTCGGATCAATGATCCAATGGTGATTAAAAATTCACTAAAATACAGAATAAATTCTGTGTGGGGAAAGATTTCCCAATCTTGTTAAAAACAAGAAAGATTGCCTTCTGTAAATCAGAAGCCCTACGATCAAAGATCCAACGGTGGGGAAATCCCCAAATCAATTAGAGAAAATATCTCTTCAACCGATTCAACAAATCAGCTTGCCCTATATAAATGCCCCAAGACTTCAAGTCTCAGAGAGAGAAACCCCCCATAAATTTTGAGAAAGTTCAGAGAGAAGAGCAAAACTCTTAGCAGAAGAAGAATTTCTTCAAGGTAAAAACAGAGAGATAAAAAATCTCATTATAAAAAGAACTTAGTTCTTATGACAGATCATAGATCTATAAGAAAAATTGTCTTTTACAAAGAGATCATAACATCTCATTATAAAAAGGGGGGAGAATAATTCAATTCTCTTAGGATCACAGATCCATAAAGGCAAAGCCTTTCACCAAAACATAAGAGATTGAAACATCTCCTATAAAATAAGAACTTTGTTCTTAGATTTATGAGACAAAGTCTCTTATAAATGAGAGTTTAATTCTCAGAGCGCAGAGCTGATCAAAGTTGCATAAAAGGAGCGACTCAGCGCTCCAAATCTAGCGCATAGCGCTGCAGAGCCTTAGCGCTCCAAATTTAAAGAAGCGCACTGTGCTCATTGTCTGGCGCACAGCGCCAAGCGCGCCACGTGCTCCTCACGTGTGCGCTACTTCACCAGAAGTGCACTGCGCTCATTGTATGGCGCACTGCGCCAAGCGCGCCGCGTGCTCCTCACGTGTGCGCTACTTCACCAGAAGCGCACTGCGCTCATTGTCTGACGCACTGCGCCAAGCGCGTCACGTGCTCCTCACATGTGCGCTACTTCACCAGAAGCGCACTGCGCCCATTGGCTGGCGCACTGTGCCAAGCGCGCCACGTGCTCCTCACGTGTGCGCTACATCACAAGAAGCGCTCATTGTCTGGCGCACAGCGCCAAGCGCGCCACGTGCTCCTCACGTGTGCGCTGAGAGAACATAAACTGTTCTTTAAATAATAAAAGCCCCAGAGCTATAATGAGTGGTCAACACTCAGTAAAAGACAAAAACAATTGTCAGAACCAATGCTCAGCATTTTAATTGAATGGGCCGAGCCCAAGTTGGCCAAAAATCCCTACTTCAGATCAATTGAGCCCATGTGCTCACAAATTTTTGATCTTAGTCCCAAATTGGACTACAGATCCCCCAACCAATATTGGTTTAAGGGTACATCTCTTCACTCCTCTGATATTTGTCGTTGTAATCCTTCAGCGTCTTCAGAGAGATGACGGGTCCCGACAACCAGACATTCCATGGACTATGGGGTCCTTAAACTCATGGACTATGATGTCCTTAAACTTTACGGACTATGATGTCCTTAAACTTTATGGACTGTGGAGTCCTTAAACTCATGGACTATGATGTCCTTAAACTTATGGACCGCAAAGTCTCTAAACTAAAACAATAGAGCCCAAATGCTCTTTTGTTGGATCTAAATGATCCTGTTAAGTAGATCTTAGTCTAAAATTAGACTAACGTATCCTTAACAAATGGTTAAGTTGATCATAGTCTAAAATTAGATTAACGTATCCTTAACAAATGTATAAGTTGATCTTAGTCTTAAATGAGACTAACGATCCTTAAACCCAACCCAAAACCAAATCTAAGAAAATACGGATTTGGACTAATCCACGCCCTACGGACAACAACATAAATTAGTCTCCGTATACAATCCACGGGCAACCAAAAATAAAACAAACACACACGACACGAAGTGACCATCTGGAGAAGGAGAAAGTTGTTACCGCGATGCGGTAGCGTAATTAACTGCAGGGGCTTGCGCCTGCAGGGAAGAGCGTCCCCGCAATAAAAAACCCCTCAAACGAGGTGGAATCTGACGAAGTCTACTGCAACGGCCTCATCCGTCTAAACTTCTGATACACGGTGCCATAAATCAACTTGGCATCTTCGAAGAGGTGGACAGATAAAACCAAATAGCATCTGCCCCCAAATTCAGGCAAGACGTCCCAACGTCTTCCCGGTCTTTCGGCGGAGAACAAACCTGACATGAATACATGAATACTTGACATGAATACTAGATCTTGACATGAACTCAATCTTGCAACTTGATGTATTCATGGATTCGAGTAAGATTGGTAACTTTAACTGTAATCTAGAATACACGGGGTGTTGGGGTAGTTCAAGTGCGAATCCAACGAAATCTCAGGAGTCCCCCTAGATCATGAATCTATGTCTACTAACACAAGCAAGCTATCATGATGGCCCATGTTTCCTTGCTCCTGAATTATAGCATATTGAGTTTGGAATACTTCAACACTAGATTGAAGTCCTGTTACTAATATTTGATTCGGGCCCGTGATTCCTTACCTCCGGATTACAGCCTGTTGGGTTCGAAAACACTCTTGAGATTGGTTGACATTCACCCTTGAACTTTCATTAGATTAGTTTACCCTTGTAAAGACCTTTTAGGATACTTACATACACTTCATGTTTACTATACATGCACTTCATGACCATGCTATACTATGCTCATGTTACTTTTCCATGATATATAGAACTGCATGTTACATAGAATTACCTTGCTTATATTAAATAACATGTTTACATACCATATCTCCTAGTCCATTGCTTCATGATATCCATTTCCAACTTGTCATCATACTTTTTACTGCACACCTTTCCTTAGGGACTTACCGAGCGAAAGTTTGCTGACGGACATCCACCTATCCCTTTCTTTTTTTAGATGTTCGTTAGATGGTTTAGAGACTAAGGAGATAGAAGAGACTGCAGGGGATTACGACCAAACCATTACACAAGCTTAGCTTAACTCATCTCTTCTTTCAGTTTATATCACCTGTTTAGGCATTTATGTTCTTGTATTTTCCTTTTCAGTTGAACTCATGTATTGCAAATGTATCATGTTTGAATGTAAATAAAGTTGTTGAAATTTAAATCTCATGTTAATTTCTTATCATTTTATATTGCTTATTTTACGCTTAGCGTATTTACTCCGGAAAATGACTTTCTCGGAACAAATACGCCGCGGGCTTGTCACGTGCCTATTTCCGTCTTCTGGGAAGCGGGGCGTGACAAGAAGAAGATCGAGGACATGCATCTTGCCACCCGTTCGCCTGGCAACTCGACGAAGTATTCCGCGGACTCTCTCACGAAACCCTTCATCGAGCAGTTACTAAGAGAGCGAGTCTCTTCCCGGAACAAGCCGCCCACAATGGCTCTTTTCGATGGGAAGTTTGACCCAAAGGACCATTTGGACGCTTTCACCGCGGGCATGAGCTTTCAAGATAACTCGGACGTGGCTCAGTGTCGAGCGTTCCCTACCATTCTCATCCGGGTCGGGCGAGATTGGTTCCGCGGCCTGACTCCACGCTCAATCTTGACTTTTGAAAAGTTGACTACTCAGTTCCTTAGTTTTTTTGTCGGCAACCGACGACAGAAGAGATCGGTCGACTACCTGTTCACTATCAAGAGTGAGAACATGAATCTCTCAAGGGCTATATTACCTGGTTCTACAATGCTCTCCTAAAGGTACCCGAGCACCGGGACGAGACGGTCATTACATGTAACATTTCAGAAAATATAAAATATTATTTTTGGAATTTAATATTAAAATAATATATTTCCCGAAAACTGCTCGATTTGCGAAATTGGGGTTTTCGAAAAAAGGTATAAATATATACCAATATTTATGAAATAATTGGAAATTAAAATGATTTATTCATTTAAAAATATATTTAAGAGATTTGGCATTTTTAAAATTTATTATATGCAGTTTTGATAAAAACCCGATTAGTACACTGCTAATCGCGATTAAGCCAAATCCATGTTTCTACAGTTTTTCATGGTAAGTGTACCATGACATGTTACATGTTATTTCATGGTGTTGTTTTATTTGGATTTATGTGTTTTGGTGAGAAAAGAGAAAGAAAAAGGTGTCATGATGAGCGAGGAGAGAGAAAGGAGACATAATGATGACTTTGAGAGAGAGAGAGTGAGAATAATTGAGAGAGAGAGAAGGGGGGCTTCCTCATACCTCTTCCCCATCATTTTTTTTGCATCTCATTCTTCATCATCCTCACCCTCATCTCCCTCCACCTTCAAACCCTAAATTCATCTCCAAAACTCCATCCAAACCCTATACTCCCTTCACAAAAATTAATCCCCATCTCTTCCTCTACACATTGAACCAAGCAAAATGGGATTTTGACAACTTTGGAACTTCTAGGGTTTTGTTTGGGAGTAACCATGAGTATATCTCTTTTCATTTAGAGTAGTTTTAATTTCCTAGCTTTTTGTTTAAGTTTAGATGTCGTTTAGTGATGGATGTGTGAACTTTGAAATCCCAAGAGAAGGGTTTGGGAAATTGATGATGTTTTGTGGCTGTCAATGAGACTTTTGAGGTGATTCTTGACCTGGACCATAACCTAGAAACCAAAATACGGATTTGGGATTTGAGTTCATGTCGGCTTTGTAAGAAAATTGGTTGTGCAGGGAAATCTGGAGCAACCTAGGGAATTTTTGAGAAAGGCAAACAATACCAGGGACCAAATTAGGGTACTAGGAGACCACCCCGACCACACGAACCCAAACAGAGGCCATGGGGCCGAGGAGGTCGGAATTTTAGGCCAAGTGGCCGGCCACTTGGTGGCATTTGGGTTCCAGGTCGTTCCAATAGCTCAAATACACTATATACATCACCTTAGACTTATTTGCTTAGATTTATTTGACCCGAGTCAAAATCTGGGAGCTTTTTAGAGTGATTTTGGCTATATTTTCCGTATTTTGGAATGCTAATTCTTGTTATTTGGATTTGTATTTGGATGTAGGATGTTCGTACATCAACACCAAGTGTTGTTTGGTTGATTTTGTACGCGTATGCTATAGGTTCTAACCTACGAGCAAGGCGCGTGCCGTTTTGGATTTTAGAACTTGATTTTTAATAGCGTTGCGATATGTGTTGTTATTGTAGGTACCTTCGCATGGATTCCGAGGCGACGGAGCATGGCATCAATGAATTCGGCAAGCGAAGACTACGGTGAGTAGATCTATATCTACCGGGGAAGTCGGGTGGATGGCGTATAGCACCCCCGCAAAGTTTTGATGGAAACTGATTTATAGAATATGGTTAAGAAAACCTAGATTTGGAAACTAGGGTTAGAGTTAAATGATAGTTAGTGAAACCATATTAGAAACTACGGATAGTTAGAAGTGATATAATACGGCTAATATGTGATGACGGGATTTGAGAATGATGTTTGACGATATTGCCGTTTAGGATACTATAGGACTAGATAGTCGACATAGATGTGTCGTCCGAACCATACATATTTCCAAACTAAAGAATCGTATGCACCTTTTAAACAGATACCTTGAGGGACGTTACGGATTTTCAAATGATATCTTTTCCTTAAAAACACTGTAGCCCTTACTTTCAAAACTACGATTCGCATTCTTCAAAAACTGTTTGTATGGTTCGGGTGTGTATGTTAGATTAGATACTTATGCTTATAGTAAAGGTAGAATGCATTTGTAAACTTGACTTGATGTGAGATATAAATACGATGAAAAGAATATAAGACGAATATGATGATTTGGTGATATGTTGGTATACGGATGCAAGTCGATTGAGATGATTTATACCTTGCTGGTCCCCTGATAAGATTGTTGCGGATGTGACCTGGGACATAGGTATATAGAGATATTTATATATGTTGTGAATCGTGAGTGATAGCCGTACGAGACGTTAGGTCCGTACCCTCCTCGTCTTATAGGATGATAGGATCCTTGATAGCTTAATGCCGTCGTACGATGATTTTCCGTGCGTGATAAGTTTGTCTTGATGATTGATCCTTACCCTTAAGTAGAGGTTGCCGTACGATGGATTGTACCGTACGCGATGTTGTGAGGCTGGATGCCGATTGATAGATTCACCGACTCGGTCATGTTAGATACGTATACCCGTCAGCATTTGCATATGATTTACTTTATGCTGCATTCATGTTATTCGCATTGCATTACTTATACCTGTGATAGTACACCTGCACCATTATCGATGATGCGTATATTACACGTACACAGATTATAGGCTCACACACTTCATCATCGATAATTGCCATGTCACTACACAGTAGGATTGCTGTATCATGATATGACTCTTCGCATATTGTACACTCATACTTGCGTATATACCCACTTGTACACCATACTTGCGCACATGCATATTGTACACCATACTTGCGCACATGCATATTGTACACCATACTTGCGCACACACATATTACACACCATACTTGCGGACATACACATTTGTACGTCCATACTTGCGTGTATACACATATGCACCTTTATATGATATCGCATTCGATTTTAGAGATTTGGGAACCGCATGATATATTTTAAAACTGGATTCATTTAAAAGAGCGGTTTTCCCTCGATATGTACATATTAATGTTCCATGGTTGCATGATATACAGATATGCTTACATTTCTATCATATGTCGCATACATCATGCTTTATGATTTTACGCATTGAGATATGCTGTTTTCATGAGATTTTTGGATTTGAGAACCGTGGCTATTTCAAAAGAAAGCATGTACTGTTTTAAAAACCCGGTTTCTCTTGATATGATATTTTAGTGCGTCCACCATGCGTTTTCTCGGTTCTGAGACGTGTGATATGTGAAACCTGATTCGAGAAGGTGGATGATTCCATTTGCGGGTACATGGTGGACCCGGTATGGTACCCCGGGGCGAGAGAGAGATTTCGTGTGGATGACGATGAGCCTGGCAGAGGGACTACTACCTACCGGTGATTGGTTGGGCCTGGTGGATATCCGGAGGATACCGACCGAAGTCGAGAGATGATATGGGCCGATCCGGACTGACGGAGCCCGAGATATGAGGATTTATGTATCGATGCTGGACACAGGTTTCATGATGTTTTCGGGTGTCGATGTTGGACACCCAGGTGTTCCCTTCTAAAAGACGGCGCGACGTAGGGACGTCTTGCCTGAGATTCGGGGCAGATACTAATTGGTGCTATCCGTCCACCTCTCCGAAGATGCCAAGTTGATTCATAGCACCGTGTATCGGAGGTTTAGACGGATGCGTCCGATGTAGCAGACTTCGTCAGATTCCCCCTCGCTTGAGGGGGTTTTGATTGTGGGGACGCTCTTCCCTGCAGGCGCAAGCCTCTGCAGTTAATTACGCTACTGCATTGCGGTAACAACTTTCTCCTTCTCCAGATGGTCACTTCGCGTTGTGTGTGTTTGTTTTGTGTTTGGTTGCCCGTGGATTGTATACGGAGATTAAATTATGTCGTCGCCCGTAGGGCGTGGACTAGTCCAAATCCGTATCTTTCTTAGATTTGGTTTTGGGGGGTTGGGTTTAAGGATACGTTAGCCTCATTTAAGACTAAGATCGACTTAAACGTTAGTTAAGGATACGTTAGTCTAATTTTAGACTAAGATCAACTTAACGGGATCGTTTAGATCCAACAAGAGAGCAATTAGGGGCCCTATTGTTTAGTTTAATGACATTGCGATCGATAGGTAGTTTAAGGACATTGTGGTCCAATTTTAGTTTTAAGACATTGCGGTCAAGGTTAAGGACGTCATAGTCCGTGGGTTTAAGGACCCCACAGTCCGTTGTTAGTTTTAAGACATCATGGTAAAGGTTAAGGACGTCATAGTCCATGGGTTTAAGGACCCCACAGTCCGTTGTTAGTTTTAAGACATCCCGGTCAAGTTTAAGGACATCATAGTCCATGAGTTTAAGGACCCCACAGTCCGTGAAATGTATGGTTGTTGGGACCCATCACCTCTTTGAAGACGTTGAGGAATTACAACGACAAATATCAAAGGAGTGAAGAGATGTACCCTTGAACCAAGGTGGATTAAGTGATCTGTAGTCCAATTTGGAACTTGGATCAGTTAATTATATTGTGAGCACGTTGGCTCAGTTGAGTCTGATTTGAGGACTTATGGCCAACTTGGGCTAAGTCCAATTGAATTTGAAGTATTGGCCCTTTGCTGGACCATTAGACATTTGTCTGGGTTCAAGCCCACATTATTTAGCAATGCTAAACATTTTCATATTCGATTTTCTCAATTTTGAGATTCATTTGGAGGAAGGACTTTTTCCTCTGGAAAATTAGCCAATTTGGCTAAAAGTAGTGTTAAGCACTAGAGAAAACAGTGTTAAACACTAGAAATAAAGCTCTCAAACTAGTGTTAAACACTATGTAAATAAAGGTCACGTGGGGACACGTGAGGGCACCCAAAGGTGGGGCCAGATCTCTTTTATTTTGTTCTCAGAATAAATAAGTGTTAAACACTTTTAATTTTTTTTAAGGCAGTCACGTGTGAGCACGTGATGGGCATCCATCCATTGGATATTAAAGGGATTTTTTAGGGGTCACGTGGGGACACGTGAGGGCGCCCTAAATATGGAGCCGGATCTCCTTTGTTTTATCCTCAAATCTGCGAATAAGTGTTAAACACTTTTTATATTTTTATTTTGAGCATCACGTGTTGACACGTGATGGTCATCTGTGCGCTGACTGTTAAAGCGTTTGCTAAGGGGTCACGTGGTAACACGTGAGAGCGCCCAAAGCTTAGATTTCCCTTGCTTTTTCTTTCTGTGTTTTGTAAGTCACGTGGGAGCACATGAGGCATTGCCTCAAAGCTGTTTCCTTTTTATTTTTGGGGGTCTTTTTAGGGGTCACGTGGGGACACGTGACCTAGTTTTATTCTTTTTTTTCTGATTACTGCGGATTGGGGTCACGTGTCATCATGTGACCAATGTTCTTTATGTGCATGGAGATCTTTCAAGTCTCTTTATTTTAAGAATTAAATTCTCTGTAGGGTTAAACCCTAATTATGTTTTAGAGGAATTAAATTCCTATGTATGTGGAAGAATTAAATTCTTATGTAGGGTTAAACCCTAATTTTCTTTTTTAGAGGAATTAAATTCCTATATATGTAAAAGAATTAAATTCTTGTATAGGGTAAAACCCTAATTTCATTTTAAGAGGAATTAAATTCCTGTGAATTTGAGAGAATTAAATTCTCAATTAGGGTTAAACCCTAGTTCTGTCCATCTTGAAGAAATTAAATTCCTGTAATTTTGGGAGAATTAAATTCTCATATAGGGTTAAACCCTAATTTTGTTTTGGAGGAATTAAATTCCCTAAACTCAATTCCCCCTCTAAGTTTTGGATCTGCATGGCAGGATCTTAACCCGATGAGAATTAAATTCTCAACTTATGGGGAGATGTGCTCTTTGCAGATCTTCAACCTGAGAAAGAACTAAGTTCTTTTGCAGAATAGTTAAACTCTTAGATTTTGAGAATTAAATTCTCTGTTTGAAGTTTTGATTCTCTTTCTTTTCTCACCTAGGGTTTTCTTTCTTGAGAATTAAATTCTCCTCTCTTTTTTTCTCTCTGTTGTTGTTATCTCCCAAAAAAAAGTAGATCCCCCTCTCTTCTCTTCTTGGTTCCTATTTATAGGAGAAAGAAAAGAATCAATTTGTTTAGTAAATCTTTCATTGAAAGATTTTGTTTGTTTTCATAATTAATATGATCCTTTAGATTACACAGTGAATTTTATTCACCGTTGGATTTTAAATCCAAAGATATTATGTTTGTTATTTCTGGTGAGATTTAGGGGAAATCTTTCCTTGTATCAAATCTTTCCATAAATTGGTGATTTTTAATCACCCTTGAATCTTTAATCCAACGGTCTCCATAATCCTTTTCCATTTGGAAAGATTTAGAGAAATTTAGAATTTTAATTCTATTTGGAAAGATTTAGAGAAATTTAGAATTTTAATTCAATTAAACTGTAAGGCTTTCAAAGCCTGGCACGTGCTGGCACGTGACCCCTGGTCATGTGTGAGCACGTGACCCCCAATTGGTTCTTTTCTCAGCGTTTATTTATGCTTCAGTTTTAACCATCACGTGTCAACACGTGACCATTGGTCACGTGTGAGCACGTGATACCTCATTGAGGTATTTCCTTCAGCCATTTGTTTTTATTTCTGTTTTAACTATCACGTGTCAACACGTGACCATTGATCACGTGCGAGCACGTGATACCTCATTGAGGTAATTCCTGATTTTTAATCAAGGAACAATGCATAGCATATTTTCTCATAACTTTTGATCCCGGATGAATTATGAGGCCCATAATATATCAAATCGAAGGGTTTTTCGAGATGCTTCCAATATCATCAGAATTTAGTTGTTTCTCCTTCGAGAGTTTATCAAAATACAGGCCGGAAGATACTGGTTCGCATTTCCTTAAGCGTATCGCTGCTATTTGATACCTTGGACTCTTTTGTGCAGAAATTTTTGGCGGGAACACCAGGTTCCGTGATTTTGATGTGTCGCGAGGGATACTGTTGATTTATATCCTCATACTTATTTGTATACAGACATTGATTATATGGTTGGACGAGATCCACCTGCATACATACATTGATTATGGTTGGACGAGATCCACATGCATACATACATTGATTATATTGTTGGATTATATCCTCATACATATAGGCATTGTTTACATTGTTGGCACATATCACCCTAGATATCATAGTATTACCTTTATGATATAGTTGACCTAGGAGTCGTTGTTTATTCAATTTCTACTTGTAGATATTTTTCTACTCACGAGTTGGCAACTTACTCCCGTTGTTCCACAGTTCTTGCAGGTTGACCGCATGGATCAGTAGCGGCTTCGCTGGCACACAGTGGCTTCATTTGGGTGTTTGCATTGGTAGGTGGGACATTTGATCGCACCCACTCTTGTATTTATATTTCACATTGTATCTAGTCAACTCCATCAATCAAAACTAGTATTTGTATAAGTAATGAGACTTGGCAAGACTGTTAGTGCGAGACTTGAACGATGGGTTTTATGTTCACCTTTTTGGGTTGATTTCTCGCTTTATTCTTTATCTTTTGTGGTGATCTTCGCCGTTGGGCGTCGTATACTTGCATATATTGTCTTGCATGGTTGTGATCCGCCGTTTGGCGAAGAGCTAGCTCCCACTTGGGGATGCCTTTATTATTATTATGTATTTGTGGTTTTGGATCAAAAAAATACAAAGGAGGTGCTGCTCAAATTTTAAAAGACGAAACATGTTTTCAAACTAGAAATTTTCACTTGCATTTTTATGTCCCTTTTCTATGCATTAAGAAAACTTGATTTACTTATACATTTATTTCAAAACTTCACCTCTTTTATCTTCTTAAAAAGGTTTAGATTTCTGGGTTTCAGCTTACTTGAATTACGTTACGCCTTTAGACGTTGCGTGATTTAAGTGCTGGTCATGAGCTAATATTTCGGGTCGTGACATTACCGCCCTGAGATCTGGTCTTAGGCGCAAAGAATGGCTCCACTCTTTTGCATTGGCGCAACCTGGGACCATGGTCGAGGTAAAGTATGGACCGAATGGGAAATCCAACTTGAATCCTAGGTGAATGCTAATCTCCCCCATGGAGACCAAAAAGGCCGAAAGAAAAGGGACCGGGAAGAGAAGAAGAAGGCCGATCGCCAGAAGCCTTATTCTCCGAAATTTCATGAGTACACGCCTCTGAACGTCTTGCAGGCCGAGCTGCTAGAGGAGGTGAAGAAGAGCAAGAGATTCTTCAACCCACCGCCGGTGATACAAAGGCCGGGCAAGTGACTCCGCGGCCTGTACAGTGCCTTTCATCAATCAGGGACACCTGACCGAGATATGCAAGCAGCTGCACGACTACATCGAAGAGCTGATTCGCTTTGATCACTTGGAAAAATACCTGCGAGACAAACGTCAAGCAGATAGGGAGTAAGACGACCAACTTCCAACTGGAGAGTTGACTGTCGGGCAGATAATGGTCGTCTCCATTAGATCGACTCCGAGCAACGAAGATACCCGCCGTATCCGGCCAATCATGACCTTAGATCCTCCCCTCCAAGAAGTGCAGGAAGGTTTCCCCCATCGCCTTCACCGACGAGGACCTACATGGCATATCTGTCCCGCAATATGATCCCCTAGTGATCATAGACCGGGTAAATAGGTACGAAGTCTTAAGAATCCTCGTTGGCTTGAGAAACTCGGCGGACATCCTATTTTATGACTGCTTCTAGCGTATGGGATTAAACCTGTCCGATCTCTGACCTATCTTGCACATTCTCTCCAGGTTCACTAACCACTCTATTCAAGCTGAGGGAACAATCACTCTCCCGATCAACATTGGGGAGACTGGAAGAACCCAAACAATGTCGGTGAGTTTCCTCATCGCTCGGGTTCCATCCTCTTATAATATCCTCTTAGGTCGCCCTACCTTAAACGCCCTTCAAGCTTAGGTCTCGACCTACCACCTTGCGCTTAAGTTTCCTCTGATCGATGGTGAGATAGGCCTTCAGAGATCAGCAAATCGCTAAAGTGTGTCTCGCCATGACGGTTTCAGAGGACAAAGAAGTTGATCTGACCGACGAACCGTGTGATCCTTGGGAGTTGCTGGATACACGTGATGACAAGAAGGAGATCCGGGGTTCCCGGTAAAAGCCTTGTCCGAAATTCCCCTTAAAGAGGGAGACAACAGCCGAACTGTCCAGATTGGCTCCCTCTTGACCGAGGAAACTCGGGACAACCTTATCCGGTTTCTCCAAGACAACTCCGACGTGTTCGCCTGGACTCCCGCGGACATGCCGAGGATCGACCCCAAGGTGATCTCCCATAAGCTCGGAGTTGACTCAAAAGCCCGGCTGATCCGGCAGAAGAAAAAGAGCTCCACGCTTGTCAAGCAGAAGGCGATTGAGGAGGAAGTGGACCGACTGCTCGCGGAAGGCTTCATCAGAAACCTGGACTACTCGGCTTGGCTAGCCAACGTAGTCATGGTCAAGAAGGCGAACGGGAAGTGGTGCATGTGCGTCGACTTGACCGATCTGAACAAGGCCTATCCAAAAGATAACTATCCGCTTCCTTGGATAGATCAGCTGGTGGATAGCTCAGCCGGTCATGAGCTGTTGATCTTCATAGACGTGTTCTCCGGTTACAATCAAATTTGGATGGACCTGGCCGACGAAGAGCTCACCGCTTTCACCACTGATCGATGGGTCTATTGTTACAAAGTAATGCCCTTTGGCCTAAAAAATGCTTGGGTAACTTATCGACGGCCGGTCAACAAGCTGTTCAAGCCACAGATTGGGCAAAACATGGAAGTCTATGTCAATGACATGCTTGTGAAGTCCAACTAGTCAGCTGAGCATACTGCGGACCCTGGCGAAACCTTCGAGGTCCTGCGAAAGTACAAAATGAAGCTGAATCCAGCTAAGTGTGCTTTCGGTGTCACGAGCGGTAAGTTCCTCGGGTTCATGATCACCCACCGAGGAATCGAAGCTAACCTAGAGAAGATCAAAGCCATTATTGATATGACGACACCCAAGAACAACATGGAAATCATGTAACTCACAGGCAGATTTGCAGCATTAAATCGTTTCATGTCCAGATCCGGGAAGAAGTGCCTACTTTTCTTCAAGGCTTTGAGGAAAATCCCAGGGTTTGAGTGGTCCGAGAAGTGCAAGGTTTCCTTAGATCAGCTCAAGTTTCATCTATCGACGCCACCACCACTCACCCGACCAGCCGAAGGAGACGAGCTACTGTTGTACCTGGCCATCTCCGGCCAGGAAGCTAGCAAGGTACTCATCAAAAAATGTGATGGAATACAGAGACCGGTTTACTACGTTAGCCACATTTTCAAAGATGCAGAGACAAGGTATCCGACCATCGAAAAGATAGTCCTAGCACTCTTCGTCACCTCCAGGAAGTTTCGGCACTATTTCCAGGCTCATACGATCATCATCCTCACCGACAGACCCTTAGGGAACATCCTCGGTTCCCCTTACTCGTCGGGGCGCTTGGAGAAATGGAGATGGGAGTTGTCGCAATTCGACATCTAGTACTGTAGGGTTCCTAGGCACACTAGTGAGGTCTCACAAGCCATCGACCATGGCAATTTCAAAAATTCTAGGTGCCGAGAGACCCGACTACGGATCGTTCGCTAGAAAACTAGGCGAAAACAAAACTAGTTAACAATTAACTAATGGGATATCGGAATACAACCTTTGTAGATCCGGTGCTCCACCTCCATAGCTCCGCAATGAAGTCGTCTCCGCTGTCCAAAACAAATCCGGGCTCTAGAGTCGGCTTCGTCGGAGAAAAAGTGAGCTAGGTCGTCGATGTCCATGCCGAAGATGATCTACGTCGAGGCATCGCTAAATCAAGCTCCACCTTCACCAAGCCCTAAAACTTGTGAAGGAAACACACTCTACTACTTGGCAAGAGGTAGAGGATGAAGAAATAGGAAGTGAGAATTGGATTTCTCACTTGTTTGCTCAATTCACCATTGATGAAGAAAGCTTTTTCTTCTTGAGTTCAAGGAAGAAGAAGAAGAAAATGTTTTGATAAGATTAATTAGAAAAGAAATATAATCCTTATCATAACTTGAACCATGGTCAAGTATAGAGAATAAATCATGGTTAGTTGGATGGTTAGGGTTAAGCATGAGACAAAATGGTCACTTGGTCAAAGTCTTCATGAAGCTTCATGAACAAAACAAAAGAAGCCACCATTTTCTCATTTGCTTTTCATTTTCCAAAATGAATGAATGAATAAATAAATAGATATGAAAATGTAAACCCTAACCATTACATAACCATGGTTTAAACTTTACACAAAACACAAGTAAACATGTATCATCAAACATGATACAATCAAGTGCACAAAAGTATATCGCATATACAATGCGTCCATCCGAGTGAGAAAATCCATCTTAAGTGAACCGATACTAGTTAATGCAAAGTAATATATCAAATATATAATTATGCATTAAATCATTAAATCAACACTTGATTTAACGATCCGGTCATATCGCATATAACCGACTAGTATACAATGTATCGGCTTATCGAATCAACCCTCGATCCGATAACTAGGTTATATCGCATATAACCATACGACACATTCATCGCGAGAATGAAATACGGTATCACATACACGAATCATTCTCGGTCCCGCACATATCTCATATGCGCTCCTATTTCGTTTCGCTTGAGCCAGGAAACCTCTGTGTAGGACTCTAAAGACTCGTCAATACGCCGGCAGCAGATGATGATCATATCAAGCACCCACAAGCCGCAAGCGGTCTGCTAAACGTAACGGCCACCCGGGTATTGAGCGATCTGAAGATCGACGAGCAAGCCCGCTCACACTCCAGTGAATCCGACCAGTAACACTACCGTACAGTCCGGTCTGATCGTCTGATATGTCGCATATCTTGCCTAGGGATGGTAAACGTCAGACCCCAATAGCTCGATAAGTCGTGTCGATTTGAGGTCTATAACTATTCGAGAAACTACTGGTAACACTTACCAGTAAATCTCAGCAACCCTGGCCAGGGATTTCCTATTATAGCCAATCGAACACAGCGCAACATCAACTCCCTATACCGGGAGAGACGAATCCCCTCCTATCGCTCATTGCCTCCATGTGACTCGGGACTGTACCCAAAAACCACCGTTTTGCACGCCCTCTTGGACGTGGTAAGATGGAAATCAAAGCACAGTGGGAACCACACAAGACTCTATGACGATCTCGGGTCAACAGACTACTCTGTACCAGTGTCACCAGAGAACTGCCATCTGACGTGAGGTATAATACCATCTGGGAGTTCTCGGCGAGTCCGTCCAGTGTACCCAGTCTCTACTGAGCACCCGTATATCATCTCTGATGTCAAACACCAATGGATATGGGATCATCCATCGCCCATCTGTATGGGTCGAGAAGGTACACGCTAGTCTACTCTGGTATATCGATGCCCCGTCTCGATACACCCACGACTAGGGACTTTGAAGGATGTACTTATGGACTACCATGTCCCCACTAGTATGATCTGCATCATAGTTCAGGTAGTCAAGTACAGATCCTAAGGGCTTTACCAACATGTAACAGAGAGACAATCAGTATACACGTTAAGGTAAAGAGCAACCAGATAGCATACTATCATGTCGAGCAAGAAAGTCCTCCCTATATATGTCCCGGCATCCACTACAATATACATCCTATGTATAGTAATGGCCTCTAGGGCATACATATAACTAACAATCTCCCACTTGCACTAGGGCCATCTGTAGCAGTAGTTGTAGTATCTCATACTCAACCATCCCATAAAAGTCTCTCTCTGGGAACAGGCCTTTGTGAGTGGATCCGCTGTGTTGTCCTCTGAGTCTACTCTCCTAACCTCGATCTCCCTGGAGATCAACCATCTCCATGATCAAGTGATACTGCCTTAGAATATGTCTGGATCACTGATGGGACCGGCGTTCCTTGGCATAAGCCACAACTCCATTGTCACACAATGGGAGGAACATAGTTCATCTCATGAACCAATATACACCCAAACAGCCTCTTTGGTAGCATCTTAAGTAGCGATGTATGCTGCCTTTTTCGTCTAGTATATCACGGTATCTAGCTTGGAACTCTTCCAACATACCGTCCCTCCACTGAGGGTAAAGACAGTGCCTGTGACTGACATTCAGTCGTCCTTATCACCCTGGAACCCTTCCAGTGATTCTCCCCAGGATCATGTGATACCATCTCACTTCGACAAGTGAGAATCCTAACATCCATTTAGATCTATCTCATAGATCCAAAATCCAGGAGTTAGTAGGTATCATTATGATCCTATATGGAGAATCATTGTGATAGACGGAGATTGATCGAACGTAGCATAAGAAACTCCTTTCTTATCAAGAGTATGTCATCCACGTACTCTACGAGGATCACCACCATACTCCTTACTACCTTTTTGTTTATACAAGGTTTATCTACCATTTTGATGATGTCAAACTCTTTGACTATTACATCAAAACAGACGTTCCAACTCCGCGATGCCTGCTTTATCATATAAAACATCTTGCACACGTTTCCGCTGCTCCCACTGTCTACGAAGCCCTCTGGCTGTGTACTTATAGACGCACTCTTCTAAAACATCATTTAGAAAAGTTGTCATGACACCCAGCCACCAGATATCGTAGTCATGGTATGTAGCCGTGGCAAGTAGGATCTGGATGGACTTAAGCATAGCTACTTGAAAAGGTTTCATCATTATCCACGCCTGGTCGATGATGAAAACCCTTAACAAGTCTAGCTTTGAAAGTCTCAACTTTTCCATGTACACCAAGTAATCTTCTCAAGATATACTTGCTCCTGATGGGGATTTAACCCTTCAGATATAGCAACCAAAGTCCATACTTTGTTGGTGTATAAGGATTCCATCTCAGATCGATAAACATCCAGCCATTCTTACAGAGTCCCACTCCTGATGGCCAGCTCGAAACTAGTTGGGTCATCATCTCATGATGCAATCCTCGCTCCCACTGTCATAGAGAAACCGAAGTATCTCTCAGGTGGGTGAGGAACCCTACTAGATCGGCGGAGAGGCTGAGGTTCGTTGGAATCTACTGAATCCTTTGGTTCTACCAAATCATCTGCTTTAGCTTGTATAGCTGGAACTATTCCAGTTCTACATAACAGACCTTGCCTCGAACTTGTCCGGATTATGGTTTTAGACCTGGGCCGGACAACCCCAAATCTTAACCAACTTAAGATATGGGCTCTTCCCTTTCCATATCATATATGAAGTGGTAGGCAACTGATTTGATTCGAACCCTATTCAATAGGTATGCAACTTCTCAAGTGCATAACACCCAATAGGAAAAAGGTAACTCAGTAGTACTCATCATAAAGCACACCATATCATATAGGGTGTGATTGCTCCGCCCCGATATACCATCGTGCTATGGTGTATACGGAGGAGTAATGCTGAGAGAGAATCTCATTCTCCTTTAGAATAGTCCAGTATTTCCGTGCTCAAGTATTCTCCTCCTTGATCTCATCATAGGACATAATACTTGTACCCTCATTGGTTCTCTACTTCTAACTTATATTCTGTGAATATCTCAAAAGGTTCAGACTTGTGTTTCAACAGGAACATATGTCTGAATCTTGAGAGATTATCAGAGAACGTAATGAAGTATAAAGAACCGGTCTTGGCATATGTAGACAGGGGACCTTACATACATCAACATGTATCATCCCAAGAGTTCACTAACTCTTTCTCTGTTTCCAGTAAACGGAGCTATGGTCATCTTATCTTTGTGACATGACTGGCGAGTTTCACAAGATGTAAATTCAAACTGATTTAAATATGCATCTTTATGTAACTCTTGCTAGTCGGGTCATATTGATCTGACCTAGTCTACAATGCCTCAAGAAGAATTCGTTCATTCTGAACTCTTCCTCTTGTGTGTGTTCAGTATACTAAAGAACTGTAGTTTGATTTAGAACATTAATGCTTTTAGATAACGTGCCTGATCCGATCAACTTTTGATATAGGAAATGTTCAAAACATTATCCATACAATACAAAATTTTATCATTTCTTTACTGATAAAGAGACTGATATGATTTTGTATATCAGGTTCGGTATCTAATAATATTCGTTCAGAATCAATGTATTCGTAATACAGGGTGACAGTGACCAACAGACTTGGCTGCAACACTTGCCCCGTTTTCTGCCTCATGAAACTTATCACCCGTTCTCAGTTCTCTACCTTTCTGTAGCCCTATGTAACAGATTACATATCTGGGATCCTGATCTGGTATCACATACCCAGGACGTAGAGGATACAGAGAAACAGTTCTTTGTAATGAACACACCCGAAGATGATGCATCAGCATGCACTCTCTTCGTTTGGGCGGCACGGGAATTCTGGTAATCCCCAATTTCCTGCTCTGTCTTATAACAATTATAAGTTGGAGCGGGACCAACGTTCCCCAGCTCAGTATAACAAGCGGGTTCGGTCAATAATCCGTATTATTATCTTGATTAAGGCGTGATATGGTCGCTACCTGGAGAGAGAGAGAAGAAAACACTCAGCGTGCGCTCTGTCAAGAATAGATTGGTTATTATTTTATCTAATCAGGATGGCTCCCACTGCTTTTTATCAAATCTTCCTTCAAACCCTAAAAGGAAAGACTAGCCGGGATTAATTACACACTACAAGTTCGCCAATCTTTCAGCCAGGCCAGTGTCGGTACTTTGAGGGAGGTCCCCCGTGCTTTCGCACGAACCTAATTAATGTAAACCTCGTTTTCCCAGAGGCGTAACCCCGTTGACACCTTTCTAGACACCTACTTGATCGGCTAATTGTAAAGTGCAAAACTCTCCCAGGAGTAACAATTACTCGCAGTGGGTATCGGGATCCAACTATCACATAGAAGGTATGCAATCTCATTGCAAATTTCAACACTTGAAATTCCCGATAATATTTTGCCCCTAGCTCGCTATGACCTTGACGGAGGCCAAACAACCCATAGTCCGCTAGTCAAGTTCAACCCGTCATTTCCTGATTGAATTAAACCCACCCGCACGACCCTTGACGGAGGCCAAACAACGCCGTACGAATACCCTAATCCAATCGCATCATATGCTAGCAGATAAGCACTAGTTAGCTACCGTACACTACGCCTTGACGGAGGCCAAACAACCGCAGCACGAATACTAACTAGTACGTATCTGAAATGACGGAGGGCTACGACAGGTTTTTCTGAAAACCTATTGCGTAATGAACTTGATATCGTTGTAGGATCGAATGAATTTTGAAATGGAGTGTTTTTGAGGCTTTTCTAGTTTTGCTAAAGGAGTCACTCCCGGTGAAGGGATCGTCGGTCCTTTCCTCGTTGAATGAGGTGCGGGATATATCACATATATCACTGTGCAAAGCAAAAACTCTTAAAAGCAATCAAAAGACAAACCGAGTGTGTAGCATCTGCCAGTTATTGCTAAAGGAGTCACTCCCGGTGAAGGGATCTCGGTCCTTTCCTCATCGAATAAGGTGCAGGATATATCACATATACCGCTGTGCAAAGCAAGAACTGTAGCTACCTGTTTTAATTTTGAAATTCGATTCTACAACATCTTAGGTTTCTTTTATTTCATTAATCTCATTAATGAAGTCCCATCATTTAAGTACCTAAACATCACAGATAAATACGACGTACACTTATGCCATCCGCATTCGCCTCGATGTCCCCTCGTGCACCGTTAGGTTAGGTAACTAACGGCAGAGCGGGGCAGGGCTAGCGCGGGTGTAAAACATAAGTAACGTCTATATAATATATCATATATACTATATACTGTATCTATCAAAGAACATCACATGATCACATCACAGATATCGCAGCAGAAGAATCATATGAAATATTGGATATACTAGGACGTCCGTGTTTTCAATACGAGCCAGTATAAAACACGGATTCCACGGTCGTGATGAATAGCCAAACCCACACCCCTAGACCCCTACGAGAGCGGCAAGCAACCCTACCAATTCTGGAGTTAGGAGACCCGGACCCGACTCCTCGAGTTGGTCTCCCACTGGACTCCAGAACCCGGTTACTTGTGCCCTCCTCCTTGGGTCTATCCTAGTGCGGAAAAGTAAATAATATACAAAGGGTGACTACTTCCGCAACCTGGAAGCGCCCCAATAAAAGAATATTACATACAAGTTTTTACATGAATGAAAATGAAAAAACACTCATCTCACATAAAAACCCCCGGCTATTCAAACACGACGATCCAATATAACATATCCAGGAACACATAACATCACATGTCATCAACGTAAGTAAATATGTCCATCCCAATTGTCGTTGACATATAGCAACGAAACCGGCGATATCACATATTACACTTACGGTCACAGAAAAGAAAGTGTAAAACTACAACAGTTGGAATCCGCAACCACCTCAGACATCTCATGCCTGACCAAATGAATTACTTAGACATCGCATGCCTAACAATTATAAACCCCGCATTTTAGTCTCAAAATCGAAAACTCTTTTCAATACCAAGTCGGGCAATTCAACAGGATTCCCGACATCCTGATCGAATACTCGTCGCAAACTTCAGTAGGCGGCCGCATCCCCTATACCGTCGATGAAGTGCACCAAGGCGGAACACCGCCACCGCAAGCACCCGAACGGATGCTTTCGGCGACGGGGTTCTCCTACAGTCACTTGGTCGGGGCTATGGAGTGAGGCTGTCTATTAAGTTTACCCGGCGAGTATCCACGTACGCTACGTGATTGCGACGGACTTTTGATCGCATCAAAATTCCGTGGCAACCGATCAAGTGAGACTAAAGTGCTATGTTTATAACATTCATTCAGTTATCTCATAACTTATTGTGAATTCCAATTATTGTATCCCATTCCGGATAAATAGAAAATGTCAAACTTTCCGATCGAACAATCGAACACCCAAGTTTTCCCGAAACAGGTCAACACATGAAATAAGTCTAACAACATTCAGTTCGTGCCTCAGTACCAACGGTCCAGCCGTAGAAGGGTCAAGCCAACGCCTCACATGTGGCACGCCGTACTGCCCCAAACCCGAAGGTTCAAAGGGCAGTTCAAGACGGTCACATAATCGAGTTAAGGTTTGTTGTCTTCTAGAGGGACCATCGCGTTACTTGCACTACTTAGAACGTCATTAAACTACGGAAAAATCCAACACTTGGAAATTTCCCGACAGGGGAAAAATTGGGTATTTATATCCGGTCGAACTTTTTTAACATATTCTAAAATTTATCCGGAAAGCCAAATAGACAAAATTTGATACCCCGATCGAAATACCGATTCCCCAAAACAACTCCAGATTATTCAACTCTTGAATAAATTTAAAAAGTACCCAGAGAACTCAACACTGGAAATATTGAATTACTGTGCAAAACTGGAACTGTGACGTCACCAAGTGGCGGCGGAACCGCCGCACGAGGCATACTCGTGCCGCGGTTCCGCGCCTGTTTAAAGTCCAAATAATCTCGTATTTGCACAGTAATTCTTACAATTTCCTGCTGGGTTTTCTGGATATTTTTAATTTGGAAAAATCCCAGTTTTTGAAAATTGGACAGAGAGCATGGTTGTATTGGGATTTCGAGTTCGTTCGGAGTTCAAAATCCGTCTAGACTTCGCCTAAGGCTCTAGCTAGGCTCTGATACCACTGTAGGGTTCCTAGGCACACTAGTGAGGTCTCACAAGCCATCGACCATGGCAATTTCAAAAATTCTAGGTGCCGAGAGACCCGACTATGGATCGTTCGCTAGAAAACTAGGCGAAAACAAAACTAGTTAACAATTAACTAATGGGATATCGGAAATACAACCTTTGTAGATCCGGTGCTCCACCTCCATAGCTCCGCAACAAAGTCGTCTCCGCTGTCCAAAACAAATCCGGGCTCTAGAGTCGGCTTCGTCGGAGAAAAAGTGAGCTAGGTCGTCGATGTCCATGCCGAAGATGATCTACGTCGAGGCATCGCTAAATCAAGCTCCACCTTCACCAAGCCCTAAAACTTGTGAAGGAAACACACTCTACTACTTGGCAAGAGGTAGAGGATGAAGAAATAGGAAGTGGGTAGACTTTAGAATTGGATTTCTCACTTGTTTGCTCAATTCACCATTGATGAAGAAAGCTTTTTCTTCTTGAGTTCAAGGAAGAAGAAGAAGAAAATGTTTTGATAAGATTAATTAGAAAAGAAATATAATCCTTATCATAACTTGAACCATGGTCAAGTATAGAGAATAAATCATGGTTAGTTGGATGGTTAGGGTTAAGCATGAGACAAAATGGTCACTTGGTCAAAGTCTTCATGAAGCTTCATGAACAAAACAAAAGAAGCCACCATTTTCTCATTTGCTTTTCATTTTCCAAAATGAATGAATGAATAAATAAATAGATATGAAAATGTAAACCCTAACCATTACATAACCATGGTTTAAACTTTACACAAAACACAAGTAAACATGTATCATCAAACATGATACAATCAAGTGCACAAAAGTATATCGCATATACAATGCGCCCATCCGAGTGAGAAAATCCATCTTAAGTGAACCTATACTAGTTAATGCAAAGTAATATATCAAATATATAATTATGCATTAAATCATTAAATCAACACTTGATTTAACGATCCGGTCATATCGCATATAACCGACTAGTATACAATGTATCGGCTTATCGAATCAACCCTCGATCCGATAACTAGGTTATATCGCATATAACCATACGACACATTCATCGCGAGAATGAAATACGGTATCACATACACGAATCATTCTCGGTCCCGCACATATCTCATATGCGCTCCTATTTCGTTTCGCTTGAGCCAGGAAACCTCTGTGTAGGACTCTAAAGACTCGTCAATACGCCGGCAGCAGATGATGATCATATCAAGCACCCACAAGCCGCAAGCGGTCTGCTAAACGTAACGGCCACCCGGGTATTGAGCGATCTGAAGATCGACGAGCAAGCCCGCTCACACTCCAGTGAATCCGACCAGTAACACTACCGTACAGTCCGGTCTGATCGTCTGATATGTCGCATATCTTGCCTAGGGGTGGTAAACGTCAGACCCCAATAGCTCGATAAGTCATGTCGATTTGAGGTCTATAACTATTCGAGAAACTACTGGTAACACTTACCAGTAAATCTCAGCAACCCTGGCCAGGGATTTCCTGTTATAGCCAATCGAACACAGCGCAACATCAACTCCCTATACCGGGAGAGACGAATCCCCTCCTATCGCTCATTTCCTCCATGTGACTCGGGACTGTACCCAAAAACCACCGTTTTGCACGCCCTCTTGGACGTGGTAAGATGGAAATCAAAGCACAGTGGGAATCACACAAGACTCTATGACGATCTCGGGTCAACAGACTACTCTGTACCAGTGTCACCAGAGAACTGCCATCTGACGTGAGGTATAATACCATCTAGGAGTTCTCGGCGAGTCCGTCCAGTGTACCCAGTCTCTACTGAGCACCCGTATATCATCTCTGATGTCAAACACCAATGGATATGGGATCATCCATCGCCCATCTGTATGGGTCGAGAAGGTACACGCTAGTCTACTCTGGTATATCGATGCCCCGTCTCGATACACCCACGACTAGGGACTTTGAAGGATGTACTTATGGATTACCATGTCCCCACTAGTATGATCCGCATCATAGTCCAGGTAGTCAAGTACAGATCCTAAGGGCTTTACCAACATGAAACAGAGAGACAATCAGTATACACGTTAAGGTAAAGAGCAACCAGATAGCATACTATCATGTCGAGCAAGAAAGTCCTCCCTATATATGTCCCGGCATCCACTACAATATACATCCTATGTATAGTAATGGCCTCTAGGGCATACATATAACTAACAAGTACAGACTAAGGCAAGCTATTAGCCCAAGCCCTAGCCGATTTTGTGGTCGAATGCACCATTCCCAACAGAGAAGAAGTGCCTGCATGGGATCCAAGCCCACAAAACTAAGTCAAAGAAAAGTTCGGTCTAATTCCGGATTAAGTACTTTATGTGGACGGTTTCTCCACAGAGGAAGGAAGTGGAGCTGGACTGGTCATCCGCGGCCCCAATGAAGCTGAGATGGAGTATTCTCTACGGTTCGACTTCAAGGCCTCGATCAACGCCGCGGAGTATGAGGCCTTATTGGCTGGACTACGAATCGCCCTTGGGGTGGGGATAAGCAAGATTGGAGTCCACAACGATTCCGCATTGGTCGTCGACCAAGTGTCCGAGCGATTCAAAACTTAAGAACCCCTTATGATGAAATATCTCGCCGAGGTGAAGAGGCTAAGGAAAAATTTCGACAAAGTCCAAGTGGAGAAAGTTCCTCGGAGTATGAACGTCGAAGCCGACGCCTTGAGCAAGCTCGCCTCCTCTTATTCGGCCAATCACAGGAGGAACATTCTCTTCGAAGTCCTGTTGCGACCCAGTATTGAAGATATAGAAGTGATACACAGGGTCTACGCTACTCAGGGAGAAACCCCAAATTGGAGAAAGCCAATAATGGAATTCCCCAAGGATGGAACACTCCCCAAGGATCAGGCAAAAGCACGCAGGCTCCGTATGAAAGCTCATTACTTCATGTGGAGCAAAGGTAACTTATATAAAAATTCATATACCTAACCTCTGCTCAGGTGCGTTGATTTCGACGAATCTGAGTATGTTCTTCAGGAGATACACGAAGGAGTCAGTGGCGCACATCAGGGGGCCAGTAATATGATCTAAAAGACGCTGCTAAAGGCCTATTATTGGCCGACGATCCACGCTGATGCAAAGAAACTCATACGGAAGTGCAAGGCGTGTCAAATCTTCGGCGACATTCCTCGGCTACTGGCCACAGAGCTAACGCCGCTGAGCCCCCCTTGGCCATTTTTCAAGGGGGAATGGAGATGATCGGCCAGCTCCCCACTGGCACACGGGCATAAGTATATCCTCGTCACTGTAGACTACTTTACAAAATGGGTCGAAACTACGCTGATCAGAAACCAGACGCCTCATCCACAGTGAAGTTCCTGCAGAACAACATAATTGCATGGTTCAGAATTCCGAGGTGCATCATCACCGACCACGGAACCAACTTCAAGAACAACCAAATTAGAGAGTTCTGCAGCGACTGCCACATACCAATGAAATTCTCTATGGTCGCTCATCCCTAATGCAATGGGCAAGCCGAGATAGCAAACCAAGGTGTCATCCATGGGCTCAGAGCCCGTCTGGAAGGAAGACATGGCGGATGGGTCGAAGAACTGCCCCGGATACAATGGGCAGTGCGAACGTTGAGGAAGACACCCATGGGGAAACCCCGTTCAGACTCTGTTATGGCACCGAGGCAATGGTCCCCGTATAAATCGGTCTATCCAGTTATTGGGTCGAACACTTCGACCAAGAAGCCAACATCTTGGCCCTTCGAAGCAAACTGAACATCCTGCTAGAGAAGAAAGACCGGGCACGAATAAGGATGGCCGCATATCAACAGCAGGCCGTCCGGTACAACAATGCTCGGGTCAGGCACCGAGCGTTCAAATCTAGAGACTTAGTCCTCTGACGCAACGAATTTGAGGACCAGGGGAAGCTGCACAAATTCTCTCCAAAGTGGACGGCCCCTTCCTCGTGACCGATGTATTGCCCGGAAGAGCGTACCGACTCCAAGATTCCTTGAGATGTAACCTTCCAGAGCCATATAATGTAGAAAAGCTTAAATTGTATCGTTAAACTTGTATTCTCTTTAATAATAAAATTTCCTGCTTCTTTGCAATCAGGACTGTTTTTCTCGTTTCCAAGTTAAAGTGCCGCGCAAGGCCGACGGGCAGCATCCTGCCCATCGTGCCCATCTACAGTGGGTAGTTTTCTGCCCGACCTAAACTATGGACCTGAAGCCCTCTCACGAGCCTATAGGCTGCTTCCAGCCGGGCTTGGAGGTAAGGAAAGTATCTCAAACCAACCTTTTACTCAAGTAAAAAAGAGTGGATGTACCTACAGGTAGTTGACCTAGGTCTCGCTCCGCTCATCTTACCTTGACTCTAAGGTGAGAAAGACACCGGTCTATCTACACTTAGGAAAATAGAAAGAAAGTTTTGTTCATTCTGATATTCTCAGTGAAAAGAAATTTATCAGTAAGAGGAATTTTTGGCTCCTCAACCTTACAAAAGTGCCCGGGGACTTACCCAAAAAATGTTATTTGATCACTTAACAATAACAACAAAGAAGGGAGAGACTCTTGAACACATTGGCCGTGGTACTCGAAACAAAAGTTCGTCGGTCGATTGTCACGACCCGAATGTAGCACGTGACCAGCACTTAAATCACGTGACATCTAAAGACGTCGACGCTGTTCAAGCAAGCCAAAACCTGGAATCTAAATCCTTTTTGAAAATATTGGAGGTGAAGTTTAAAATAGTCATCAGATGGAATCAGTTTAAAATAACATTTAAGTTTAACTAAGTATGTTTGAAAAGCATCCATGACGTTTTGAAATTCGACAACGCCTCCTTTGTAATTTGAATAAAACCCGCTACAACATAAAATACATATAGCATCCCAACGGGAGCTAGCTTCCACGCCCAAACGGCGGAGCAACCAAGCAAACAATATACGACGCACAATGGCGAAGAAAAGAAAAGCGAAGCAACATCAACAATATAAACAGGTCGACTCCAATGAGTACGACGCCCACAACACACGATTCTAAATCTCGCTTCTAAGTCCAAAATATACTAGTTCTAAGTTGATGGAGTTTTACTAGATACAAAACGATAAGAATATACAAATGTGAGTACGATACAACAGTAACCCACCTGCCAAAGCAATCACCGAAAGGAATGTGTGCCCCAAGCCGCTGATAATCCAAGCGGTAACACCTGCAAGAAACTGTGGCACAACGGGGATGAGTTGCCAACTCAGTGAATAAATGTACATCATAAGGTAGAAATCGAAATGCACAACGATACCTAGGTCATAAATATACTACCATCATATCCTTTACTAATATAATATATGATATGTGTATATATCGTAAATGCAACACTATTTATCATGCTATCCCAACGTAGAACATATCATATAAATGACCTGTATCTAGGTAAAAGCCCATAAGTAGCCGAAAATATATATGTAAAATCTCTTCTTTAAAATAGCCGCGAAATACATATATCATGACATAAAAACAGACGTGATAGTAGGAAATATAATAGGTATATACGTCCTGCAATTTTAATGAATAGTGTTAAGAGGTTTACAATTTAAAAGAGCCCAGTGTCATATCAGACACGTCAAAATAGTGAGGCTATAGCTCGATTTTGAAATCCTTTTTAAATGCAATGGGCCATAACAAGATATGTAGGTACTGTCTCCCGGATCAGTCCTGGTCGACTACAATAACAATAATATAACTGTGTACCTCATGATAGCAACATATCAATATATATGAATGTCCAGTATTGACACCCGAAATCAGAAATCCCCCGTGTCCATCACCGACACGCAAATCCTCAAATCTCTCGTGTCCATCACCGACACGCAAATGCAGATACCGTCGACACCATCTCAACAGATGATCGCCACCCGATATCCTTGGCCCCGGTCGGTATCCCCTGGATATCCACCGTGCCCAATCGAGCCCCGGCCAGTATCCCCTGGATATCTGCCGTGCTCTTCTCTATCTCCGGTATCGAGTATCCTTGCTAGGCTCCCCACCTCACATGCGGCTATCCTGCCCCTCGGTCTTGATCGGGCCCACCATGTATCCGTCTGTATACTCCCCCACTCAGCCCGGATAAGTAGCAAGTCCATAACTGTATATCTCCCCCACTCGGTTCGGAATAAAGACAATCAGAAAACATCAAGCTCATGGTGGACGTCAACTCATTATATCCCGAAATATCAAGTAAAGAATAATAATACTTGCATAGATCATTTTGATGATATATTATATATATGAATATATAATAGTGTCCCATACTACTGATATATATCATCAAAAGTAAATCATCCAGAAAACTCATAAGAATCAAATACGAATACCCCTTGTACTGGTATTCGCAATACGCAATAGGTAATAAAGGAAAATTACGTTAATAAATCATACGGCACAAATATATCATTTCTACCGTGTCATGGCAATACTAATGATGTGTAGTGTAGCATACGTGTCTGTGCTCGTGCAGTATGGCAATCATTAGTATTTATGCAAGTGTTCTAAAAGTGTATAAAGCCTATATACGCATTACGTAGTATAGCAGTCCTACAGTGACATGACAATACCAATGAGGTGTAGTGTAACATATGCGTCTGTCCTCGTGCAATATAATACTCATTGGTAGTTGTGCAGTGTTCTATTAGAGTGTTTGTATCACGGAAACGTGTAACATCGAATAATACATCGCGAATATGTAAAGTAAATATAAGCGTAACTATTAAATTAATTATTTGCTATGAGCTATACAATTATCTTTGAAAATGAAACGAAACGTTGTTTTTGAAATAAGGAAGCTGCCTTGGGTTAAAAATGGATATTTGTTTTGGAAATTGGTATCGCATCCTTGTCTTTTATCATAAAAAAGGGAAACGAATCGTTAGTTTTTTAAAAGAGTATAGCTCACACAAGTATTACGTTCTAAAACAGAATAAAACATTATTTTACGAGTCTAAAGGAAACTTGGCCGTTATTCGGCATACGAATCTCATCATCACCAATAAGGTATAATTCCCCACATTATCACTATATCTAAATCATCTCTAGCACGGTATGATCCTTCGTACCAATTTACCAAACCATGAATAAACTACATGCAAATGCATATCATGCTAGATGCAATTTAACTCCAATATCAATATCTTGAATAAATACTAAAACTAACTATATATCATACTACTATTTATAAGGTTGCGGGGGTGCTTACGCCATCCACCCAACTTCCCTCGTAGATGTAAATCTACTCACCAAATTGTCGAGCTCGTCGAATCCACGAATTTTATGTCTGCCAACTCCATCTCGGAAACCTTCGCGATCGTAGCTATAATCGTAGTTATGAAATATCGGCGTAAATATCATATCGAAATCAAAACAACAAGCTAAGCATCTATAGGTTAGAACCTACAGCTCACTTACCCCAAAAACAAAAAAAACGCCCCTAAAATTAATGTATGAACGTCAACGTTTCAGTCGCAGTACAAAATACGAAAACCCGTATCGGAATATCGAAAACTTGATAAAACTCTTACTAAAATATTCCCAGATTTCTCTGTAAGAATACTGGAACAAATCAAACAATACAGTAACTCATAAAATACTAAACTAAAGCTACAGAAGAAAAACCAACACCAAACAGCCTGGGGGGGCCGGCGACGACGGATAATTTGTGAATGTCGCCGGACTTGGTAGGGAGTTTGGAGTCTGGGCTTTAAGTGTAGTCTCCTAGTGGTCTCATGATACTTATGGTATTGTTAGTTTTTCTATTGGGTTATCCTAATAGTTCCAGATTCAATATTTGTATCACAAATATCACAAATATCCTAGTTTATGATACTGCACATAGTAAACAGATATAATACTGAATAAACTTTTACAAAGAAAGTGAGATATACCTATGAAAAGGGTGCACAAAGAAATCCAGCTCAAGAATTGTATGATGGAGGCTCTTAGGGGTTGTAGCGGCTTCTACGTTGATGGTGTGAGCAAAATTGGTGAAGGAATTCATGGCTTCTCTCTTTGTGGTAGTGAACACTTCGAAATATTTTGTGTGGAAAGCATGAAGAACCTATGATTTCAGTTGAGATTTTGCATAAAGTGTTAGAAGAAAAGAATAGGGTGAGGATGTGTGTAGAGAAAGGAGGAGGTGTCAACCATGAGGGGTGAGGTGTAGTGTTGTGAGGTGATGATGTAAAGTGAAAAGGAGGAGGTGGAGAGAGTTGAGCATGGGTGAGAGTGTGGTGTTGTGAGAGTTTAGCCTAGGTTATGATATGCCAACCATTAAGAAAAGAATTAAAACAAAGGAAACCCTTTTATGTAAAAATTTACATCCATGTTTTAAAATGAAATACTTATCATAACACTTTATTATCATTAGCTTAACGTAAAATACAATGTCATATTAAAATAATTAAAAATATCATTTTTATGATATCATACACTTTTATTCATATTTATCGAAATAACTAAATTTTTCGGATATAATTCTGATTCCCAATTTCATAAGCGATATCATTTTTGTAAACTTATTAAATTCATATTTAAAATTATAAATTAATATTTAAAATTTTCCAAAATGTTACAATATCACCCCCTTAAAGAAATTCGGTCCCCGAATTTAAATAAAAACCCCCATCTTAAAACATTTTTCTCAATCCAATCAACTCGATTTAAAACAATTTGTCGGGGTCCAAAATTTTAAGATACATAGCCCGCTCAATATAATGGAACTTCAAAGTCCTACATGAGCTAAAACGCATCATAACGCAACAGTGTGCGTGAAAACTCAAAAGATATAAATTCACATAACTGTAACTATAGCGGTTGCTATGAGAATTACATCAGTTATGATACAGAATACCAAATACGAAAACTGTTGTGTATACTAAGTACACAATCAATGCCATAACCGTAGTGCAATATCGGTGCACACGACCAAGCGAAAATATAGAAATCAAATCTATAACATATCCTATCAAGTGCAAAGCACGAAAACGAAATCAACCCTAACTGTTTGCATGCAAATCTCAAACCACACGTCACGGTGTGCATGAAAACAAAACAGCGCTAAGTGCAATAGACGTGCATGAAATGATATCCACTGCATCAACCGTGCATGGAACAAAAGTGTACAAAATTGTATTAAGTCCATCGGGGTGCACAAAATCAAATTCAAGTGCATCAGTGTGCACAAAATAAATCTCAAGTGTATCGGGGTGCAAAAAATCAAATTCAAGTGCATCAGGGTGCACAAAATAAATCTCAAGTGTATCGGGATGCACAAAACAAATCTCTTGTGCATTGGGTGTGCACAAAATCATACCAAGTATACCTAGAGTGTGTATATATATATATATATATATATATAGATAATCTCTTAATCATGTGCAACTGATGTGCAAGGAAAATATCAGTCTAGTGCCTCTGGTGTACACGACACTTCAATCGAGTGCAGTCACCTCGCACTGACATCTCAACAAGTGTACCCGGTGTGCACAAAACATCAATCAAAGTGCAATCATCATGCACGAAAATCTCAAACAAGTGCACCTGGTGTGCACAAAACATTGGTGTGACCCTCATGTCCTCAAACTACATTAATCAAAATAACGGACGTTCAGTTGTCCTTCCTTCAATATTGAAGACGAAATATTTGGATTTTAAAAACTCAAATAACAAAACAACGGACATCGAAGTATATCTTCCTCAATGTCGAAAGGTGTTTATACACCCGGAACTGGCATAGCAAGAATTTCTACTTGCCTACTGTCCCGGTCTAGCATTCTCTGTCTCTGAATTTTGGTTTTTTTTGCGGATCTCTAACGTCATGCCTCTTTTATACAATCGTCCGGTAAAGAGCAACAACACAATCAGTCCGACTGCTGATACCTCTCATCACATCTTCTTGACCAGTAGTCCAGTTTCTCACAACGCGTTGATGACGGCGATCTCTAATCTCTGTGTGTACGCCAACGACTGATTCGGGATACAATCTTACTTATTAACAACTTCTGGAAAGAATCCATCAAATCTCCTGCTGATATTATTTATCTAACCTCCCCGGAACTAGCACTCTTTACTGAATCCACTTTCTTTTTCGTATCTACTGCCATTTCCTCACGATTTTCCTATGAAAGTTTGGTCGTACGCGCCTCTGCATATGCATCAAATCTTCAATATTGACGGTGAAGAAAATTGCCCATTGAAACTTCGCACTAATCTCCTATTCCGTTACTCTCCAATATCAATCAATTAAGGAGAATATCGCGATAGTTACGCGAATTGCAAGTTATACTTGGTTATGTCCAAGCCCGGAGCTTTACAAATCTCCAAAAAAAAAACACGAATTCGGCATCTCTGAAGTTCCATAAAAGAGTCTGACTAAGCTCACCTTCAAAAACTCGTCTCAATTCATTGGAGGAAAACTTACTACACGATCTTTTTCTCGAGTGACTTGCATCAGGTCTGAGCAAGACCCATCGGAAGAAGCTAATCAACTTCACCGACCTCGCATCGGAGATCCACAACGGATTAAAATTCCTAGTCATCCCTCATTTGAATGACTACTAATCCTCTGATCCAGCTACACTTGTAAACATCGGCGACTGTCAACTTCCTGCACTCAGGAAGCAACACCTCGATAACCTCAGAAATGTTTGTACCGCTGTCTGAACAGTACACAACACCATGATCTTCGGAGAGGGGAAAGCATCACGCCTCAAGTCCGGCTGATTTCCTGCAGTGACTCGACCGTCTGGTGCGGATCCCGAAGAAACTCGCTTCAACATTAGAACCCGGTCGAATATGAATAAACGACATGTCTCTATATCACCGGAATGTCACCCTTATCAGTCCTTGTCCCAGACAAGCCTTCCCTGACCATTTCTCTAACCGCAGCCCTCTCAGCTCATGTAAACATGGCGACCGAAACAATCCACATGCATTGACAAGGATAGATCAACAGAACGAATAGAAGGAAGATCTCAAGATATAAATCCTAAGGTAACTTAGGCAGAGTATCATATCGTAAATATGCCGCGGAACATATGTACGTTACGTAACTTTACTTAGTACCTACTCCATCAACCAAGGTCTTTCTATATAACGAAAGTTCGGGTATAAGACCCCCAAAGTCAAGTCTAAGTCCTATAAGGTAAAGCCTAGGTAACACAAGCGTATGCCTAGACCCCATATAACCAAACTTAGACTCGAACAAAGGTTAAACCAAACGCTCTGATACCAACTTTGTCACGACCCAAATGTGGCACATGACCGGCACTTAAATCACGTGACATCTAAAGACGTCGACGCAGTTCAAGTAAGCCGAAATCCGGAATCTAAACCTTTTTTGAAAATATTGGAGGTGAAGTTTAAAATAGTCCTCAGATGGAATCAGTTTAAAATAACATTTATGTTTAACTAAGTATGTTTGAAAAGCATCTATGACGTTTTGAAATTCGACAGCACCTCCTTCGTAATTTGAATAAAACCCGTTACAACATAAAATACATATAGCATCCTAACGGGATCTAGCTTCCACTCCCAAACGGCGGAGCAACCAAGCAAACAATATACGACACACAATGGCGAAGAAAAAAAGCGAAGCAACATCAACAATATAAACAGGTCGACTCCAATGAGTACGACGCCCACAACACACGATTCTAAGTCTCGCTTCTAAGTCCACAATATACTAGTTTTATGTTGATGGAGTTTTACTAGATACAGAACGATAAGAATATACAAATGTGAGTACGATACAACTGTAACCCGCCTGTCAAAGCAATCACCGAAAGAAATGTGTGCCCCAAGCCGCTGATAATCCAAGCGGTAACACCTACAAGAAATTGTGGCACAACGGGGGTGAGTTGTTAACTCAGTGAATAAAATTATATCACAAGGTAGAAATCGAAATGCACAACGATACCTAGGTCATAAATATACTACTATCATATCCTTTACTAATATAATATATGATATGTTTATGTATCGTAAATGCAACACTATCTATCATGCTATCCCAAAGTAGAACACATCATATAAATGACCTGTATCTAGGTAAAAGCCCATAAGTAGCCGAAAATATACACTACTACAAATATGGGTTGCCCCTACGGATAAATCCGTAGGGGCAACCCACTGCCCCTACGGATATATGCGTAGGGGCGAAAAAATACCCCGTAGGTGCAAAGGCCGCAGGTGCAAGTTGAGGCCCTGAACTTGCCCCTACGGGCAAATTCTTGCCCCTACGGATTTATGTGTAGGTATTGTTGCCCCTACGGATTACGCCGTAGGGTATAAGATTTTATATTATTTACGGGTTTTTTAATATATTACTTGTACCTACGGGCATGTCCGTAGGGGCATGAACTACCCCCTACGGATATGTGCGTAGGTACGTTTCCGTAGGGGCAAAAAATCAGGATTCCTGATATTTGGCCCCTACGGATAACGCCGTAGGGGAGAGGCAGTGGCCCCTACGGATATATCCGTAGGGGCTTTCCCAACCCTCTGGCACTGAGATCAGGGGGGAAATATCAGTTACTGCTGATATTTTGCCCCTACGGATATATCCGTAGGGGTAACATGTTTGCCTACGGATTAATCCGTATGTACATATTTTCTGTATTTTTTTTTAAAAAATGGGCTGCTTGATTTTTTCCCGCCCTGTGCACAATAATATATACATTAATCAAATCATATATTGCAGTATTCATAATCACATCTCACGCATATATATAATATACAAAAGAAACGCAAAAACTGAATATGATATAAATACAAACCAATATCAATATCGTTTCAAAATGTAGTACAATGTGTATGATATAAATAAATACATGTTTCAAAAAATAAGAACCAAAAATCTACCATAGCTCGGTCCAGCTCCACCTCTGAATAACGATAGAATAACGCGCGCCTGCTCCTCGGTCAATAAACTCTGCAATTCGTCGCGAGCGGGAGTCTGAGCGGCATGTGGAGCCGGCGATGTGGTCTGCGCAGCCGCCGTCGAGGTAGTCGCTTGCGGAGCCGCGGCTGCGGGAGTCTGAGTGGGCGGTGGAGCTACAGGAGCTGTCTGCGGAACCGCAGCCGATGTAGTGGCTTGCGGAGCCGCAGCCGAAGGAGATGGATGTGGAGGCTCGGCCGATCTACCATGTCGCGTCTAGACATAACGTGTGTAAGAAGCATGTAAGAACCGTGTATTATTCGAATTCGTATCATTATTAAGTTATTTCGAAACCCTGTTTGGATATCTAGTTTGGAAAAGCGTTGTTTATTTTAAT
Organism: Agapanthus africanus; assembly: GCA_030015575.1. Classification (NCBI taxonomy): domain Eukaryota; kingdom Viridiplantae; phylum Streptophyta; class Magnoliopsida; order Asparagales; family Amaryllidaceae; genus Agapanthus; species Agapanthus africanus. The sequence continues at coordinate 462,250,372 of CM057349.1, forward strand.
TACATATGTATGTATGATTAATCAAACTTAAGTCTAAAACCAAATAAGCTCAAGCTACGTACTAATTATGGATATGTTGATATGTATATAATATGAAATGATATTTTACCATAAAGTAGTATACATACCAGCATCTCCTTCAACTCCTGAACGCTGGCCCTCAAGCTATCCAGTTCCTGATGGACATGCCGGTCACTGGAGACGGAGGAAGTAACCGCCGGGGTGGAGTCCAACCTCATATGGGCCCTGCTAGGGCCCAATCCCCGGCCTCTCTCCCAACCTCCGTGGTGCCCTCCGTGTGCGGTGTCCAGAACTGGGGTCAACAGCCTCGGATCGTTCTGTCCGGTAAAATCGATCCCCGAGGCCTGGGCCTGCTTAACCACCCGCTCCTACACCCACATGAAGCAGTAAAGTATAAGTATAAAATTTAAACTTGAACCTTCCAAAACTAAAATTTCAAATTTGGGTAGAAAAAATATTAACACTTACGCAGTACTCCTGGGTAGCGACGTCGGGATATCGAAGCTCGCCCGTGGCGGGATCTGTCGAGGTGCCGTGGACGGCAAGATATGCGGACAGCACGCTCGGTGTACCACCTGACGCCACGGTCCGAGATGTCTGCAATATTAGAAAGTAACTCTTAATATTAGAAATATTAGAGAATAACTCTTAATATTGCAGAATATTAGAGAATAACTCTTAATTTACCGATAACTCCATGGCTCGAGTAATGTTCCTCGAGCCACCTGTGTAAGTGGGGCGACCCCTCTTCGCCGACTTCCTGTTCTCCGTATTCTGAGCGGCCTGTTTCTGCACAACGCATTAACATTTAGTTTTCTAATTAAGAAACACAAAGAAATAAATTATATCATAAATAATGAATTAAATTTAAAATACATACCTGTTTGCGTTGGGAGTCAAAATAAGCGCACAATAGAGGCCATGTCTCTACGTCGACTCTCGCAAACGCCGGAGTAGATAGGAGGGACGCTCTCTCTGCCTCGGGGGTCGCCATCCACAGGGAGTAGCAGTCGGCCTTCAGCTCATTCCTGTTGTATCGGACCTTGGCCTGCATGTTCTTCATCAGGCCATTGTACAGAGCATGAAGGTCGAGCACCCTCCCCGGGTGATCAGGGTCGGCTACAGGCTGAAAATCGTAATCCAACTGAAAATACAAAAAAAACATTGTTATTAGATTGCAAGTGTTAATAATAAATATATTGGATAGATCAAATGAAAATATATATTAATACATACTCGAGCCTGATCAAAGAAGAGGGCGAATGAGCGCTGGTGCTGCTCGCCCCACTCAACGTGAAGTGGATAGTTCTTCACGATCCGGCTCTCGTCCCCCAAATACCGGCCGAACCTTTCGGCATGAGGACCGGTATAGCGATAGTCAAGGGTAAAAAATAGGGGGAATGCTGCCTCCCCTAGCTCTATCAGGCCTCAGCCTATGGGACTGATTCGGGCCTCGAGTCCCCCTCTGGGGATGGAGAGGCCCTGCGTCTGCACGAAATATCAAGACAATCAATAATAAGACAAAGTTGTATTAAGAAATCAAGGTTAAACAAAAATTCAAGTGTGATATATACCTCCGGTGACTAGCGCATGAGCCTGGGCCCGAGCAGCAGCACGAGCGGGACGATAGTTCCTCCGGTGAGGAACAACCGGGGTCCCGGACCCGGACGCATCCCCTCCAACTATAAAATAAATATCGACGCTAAATTTCCATGAAGTTCATATTTATTCTATAGAGTATATGTAAAATGAATAAATATTTTAAATTTATTCATACTAACCTGCAGACGATGCGGAGGGTATGGAAGCGGCAGGAGTGGCCCCTGTGGAAGGTGTGGACGTACCACCTATAATTAGACAATTAAAAATAGATTATATAAGTAATTGCAAAAAGAATGTGTAGATCAATAATATAACGTTCTAAATCAATATGCATGCACGATAGGATATATAAACATACCCGCAGGTGCGGTGGTGTCACCACCTACAGCTAGACAATAATAAAAATTGCTAAGTAAGAGCAAAAGGAATGTGTGTATTTATGATATAGCATTCTAAATCAATATACATACACTATATGATATATAAACATACCTAGAGGAGCGGGGGTGGCCTCTGTCCCAGATGTGGACGCATCACCAACAACTAGACAATCAAACATTGACAATATAAGTAATTTTGACATAAACATGTATGAATATCTGTAATATTACATTCAAAATGGATATACGTGCAGTATAGCTGGAGGTGTGGCCAAATCAACACGGAAGGAGGCATCCGAAGGGGTCTCCTATCTGGGTGCAAGACCGGCCCTCTGAAGCTCCCTACGGAGCTCTCCGGGCGGCAGAACCGCTCTGCCTCTGCCTCTGCCGCGGCTGGAGCTCCTGCCGCCCCTCGCTGCTCCCGACAACGTCATCATATCTAGATAAACGGTTCGTGGACGCATTAGACAATCATTAAAAGTATCGACTATATATGATCTAGAGCGTAAAATGTGAAGTAATAATATAACATTACCGATAACCTTTTTCGTTTCGTGGGCGCATCATACATATCTACTTGGATTTCATCGTCGATGTCATTTCTAACCCACGTAACTTCATGATCGGTCGAAGACAACCCGTCCTTCGAAACAGACGGTCGGAGCACTTTAAATCTTCGCTCTTCTTCGTCCTCATCGCTGTCCTCGTATTCTGGGACATCGTAGACATCTCTAGGTTTCCATCTGCATACAACACTCCACCCCGGATGCTTCAAACACTGTGAGTAGTATACTTGGAACGCTTGGTTCGGAAAGATAAACGGATCGTCCTGACCGTAAAATCGAAGTGTGTTCACACTGGTCAATCTATATTCATCTTTACAAGTCCCAAGACTGCTTCTCCACCTGTCCGTATCGGTTCGCGGATCGTACCAAGTACACTGGAATATATAAAAAGGTTCTGATCGTCCGGGATAGTGGATGCCGAGTATACAATTTAAGTACCCATAGTAAATCACACCGTCCGATCCTACCGTCGCAATCCCACTATTCTGAGTGGTTCTAGATGTTTCTATGTCCTTAACTTCGAATTTGTATCCAAGGACACCAAATCCTTTGTAATATGCAACATCCATACTAGGAAATTGAGCTAAACATCTTGAATCACTCTCAAATGATGCAGAAAAGTTCGGATCGTGGATCTAACAAAACAAATTTTATGACAAAATACATAACGATACAAGTTTAGATTAAAACTGATAGCAATAAATTGTTATTCGAATAACTTACATGATCTGTGACCCAATCACAAAAATTATCCTGATGGTATTTTTCCAAACGTTCTTCGTTCCAATCAGGATGCCCCTCACGTACCTCGTTAAAATGAGTTCTGTTTTCGACAAGTAATTGTGACATTAATATTATGTCATTTCATACACACACAAACACAGATATAACAATTAATCCAAAAGAACTTACTCTCTAATTTGTTCAAGATATGCGCAATTAAGCAAGATAAACCGGTATATCTTGTTGATAAACATAGTGTCTACCCTCTTATACTCGGCTTTACCATATGGCCCGTCTTGAATTCTTCGTGGTCGGTTAAGCCTTGTCTCAATGTTCTCGTCCAGATAGCGGGAACAAAATGTGGTTGCTTCATCAAGAAGATAACCTTGCATGATAGAACCCTCTGGTCGATTTTTATTGCGTATATACTTCTTAAGAGTGTAGAGGTACCTAATGAGAATATGTTGAATAAATAAATACGGGCATACATGACAACAATAAATTTATAAATTGCGCGAAACGAAAAATTACACGTACCTCTCGACGGGATACATCCATCGATATTGTACTGGTCCGGCTAACTTCGCCTCAGTTGCAAGATGAACCGTCATGTGTATTATGATATCGAAAAATGACGGTGGGAAAATACGCTCAAACTTGCAAAGTATCAACGCAATAGAATTTTCTAATTTATTCAGCATCGCAACCTCCAGTGTTTTAGCACACAACTCCCTGAAAAAACAACATAGGTCGTTGATTACTAGACCAACCGAGTCGGGGAGAGAAGTCCTGAGGGCTAATGGAAGAAGGTGCTCCACGATAACATGGTGATCATGACTTTTCAGCCCATCAATCTTGCCCTTCACAAATTTTATTTTCTTGCTGAATGATCCTGAGAAACCTGTGGGCACTTTCAAATCATGCAACACCTTCAGGAATCTTTTCTTCTCCGGTTGTGACATATGATAAGCGGCATTGGGAAGTACAAACTTTGCCCGGTTTACCCGCTACCGGTCTAGGGTGCAATTCACTTCTTATTCCCCACTCTTCTAGATCCATCCGAGCATTCATGTTGTCTTTCGATTTCCCGTCTTTACACAGAAGCAAGTTAAGTATGTGCTCTGATACTCCCTTCTCTATATGCATGACGTCCAGACAATGACGCACTGAATTTGTAGACCAGTACGGAAGCTCGAAGAAAATGCTTAACTTGTTCCAATATTGTGGTTTGACCTGTTTCGTCGGATCCATCCCGAAGGTCACGTTATTGTAACCATCCCATTTAGGAGTCACGTCCTCTCCGGATAATGGGGATGGAGCCCCAAGAAGCTCCTGATGACCATCAAAGTGAACCGTGTCTAACCTATAGGGGTGGTCTGGAGGCAGAAAACGTCGATGGCCGCAATAACAAACCTTCCTGCTAAAATTCAAAAATTTTGATGTTGTGTGTTCATGGCAATGAGGACATGCTTTGTGACCATGTACAGACCAACCTGATAGCATTCCATACGCAGGAAAGTCATTAATTGTCCACATTAAAGCCGCACGCAGTATGAAGGTTGTATTTGTGTTTGAATCATATGTCTCTACACCATCAATGAACAAAGTTTTTAGCTCCTCGATCAGAGGTCGGAGATAGACGTCGATATTGTTCCCCGGTGAGTTTGGTCCGTCGATAAGAAGAGGCATCATAAAGTATGATTGGTCCATAGCCAACCAAGGCGACAGATTATAAATTATCATTACAACGGGCCATGTACTGTGACTTCCAGCCATATAGTTGAATGGGCAGAAGCCATCGGTAGCCAGTCCGAGCCGGACATTGCGAGGATCGCTACTGAATATTGCGTGCCTCCTATCGAAATCCTTCCATGCCGGTGAATCTCTTGGATGGCTCATTTTTCCATTTTCGCTTGGAGGAGCACGGTGATGCCAAATCATTGCCTCGGCTGTTTTCTTGCACCTGAATAGCCTCTGTAGCCTCTGTGTTATGGGAAAATATCGTGCTATCTTCACAGGTATATCAGGCTTCTTATCAGAATCTTTCGGCTTATACCTGGCCTCTCCGCATGTTGGACACTCTTTCAAATCTGAATTCTCTTTCCGGTACAACACGCAATTTTTAGGACATGCTTGAATCTTCTCGCACTTTAGACCCAAATCAGACATCATTTTCTGGGCTTCGTACCAGCTTTCGGGCACATTATTTTCCGGAGGCATAGAATATTTCAAGAACGAAAGAAGCATTGTGAATGACTTGTTGCTCCATCCATTTAGGCACTTAATCTGGAAAAGTTGGATGAACCATGAGAGGATGGAATACTTCGCATTCTCATAAATTGGTTTCCTAGCATTATTCATGAAATTTTCATATTTATCCGCACGCGGTCCTTGACCGGAAGGAATGTCATCTTCGGTACGAATAGATTCACCTAGGGCAGCCTCTACCATATCCTCCATTTCTTCTGATGGAAATAAATTTCCGTCTCCTGCCGTATTACCGAATTCTTCTTCTTCTCCTGCCGCATTATCGTGTCCTCCTTCTTCTTCTACCGCAGTACTGCATTCTTCTCCTTCCCCGTGATATTTCCAAGTTGAATAAAGTCTAGTAAACCCATGTTTTACAATATGAAGCTCTGCCAATTTCTGCCAGTACTTATTGCCACATCTATCGCACGGACAGAGAATCTTCTCTATTATTATCTTATTATGTGCTCGTGCAAATTCAAGGAAAGCAGCAACTCCTGCGACAAATTTAGGTTGCATACGTTGTTTCCAATCCACATACATCCAGTCCTTAACTCTGACGTACTCATGGGCCATGTTAGACTGAATAACATATAAATTGTAGGTTATGCTGACTATATTGAGAAATATAAGAACGGGATAGTTACTGACAAAGGAGAAAATCCGTGTATATGCTTTGTGTGTGCGTTTGTCGTTGAAAATAATAAATCATCGCACGTTATGTTAACCGATAGACGGGGACTAAGTGGCGCTTTTAGTTTCATATATGAGTATCGATGGGAATATGAAGGTTTCATATTATCATATATTGGTTTTAACCCGAACATCTTGAATCGCTCTCGAATTATGCGTTTGTATGTATGTGTTCCAGCTGTCGGGGGTAGGCTTCTATCCCATTAAGAATGTATAGAGCGAACGCCCATCACTTGTGCTTTCAACCGTTTCGAGTAAATTTCGGCAGCACCTTCCCGCTGTTCTCCGAGTACACTGTAATAGAATAGATAATCATTTCAAAACTGTGAAACAACGTTGAAATGAACATCTAATCTATCTTTGTACACGGAGAACCAGCGGAAAGGTACCGACGAAATATCTCGAAACGGATGAAAACACAAGTGAATGAAGGCGTTTGCTTTATACATTCTTAACTTGTCCACACGGGACAAATCTATGGGTTACCATACGATTGAATTTTCTCGTCGCGTAGACTATACGACGGTTGTTAGTATCGAGCTATACTGTCCGATATTTAACAACCTTCGTATAGTTCTAGGTCACGACGAGTATCGCACGTATGTTAACCGATAGACGGGGACTAAGTGGCGCTTTTAGTTTCATATATGAGTATCGATGGGAATATGAAGGTTTCATATTATCATCGAGTATCATATATTGGTTTTAACCCGAACATCTCGAATCGCTCTCTAATTATGCGTTTGTATGTATGTGTTCCGGCTGTCGGGGGTAGGCTTCTATCCCATTAAGAATGTATAGAGCGAACGCCCATCACTTGTGCTTTCAACCGTTTCGAGTAAATTTCGGCAGCACCTCCCCGCCGTTCTCCGAGTACACTGTAATAGAATAGATAATCATTTCAAAGCTGTGAAACAACGTTGAAATGAACATCTAATCTATCTTTGTACACGGAGAACCAGCGGAAAGGTACCGACGAAATATCTCGAAACGGATGAAAACACAAGTGAATGAAGGCGTTTGCTTTATACATTCTTAACTTGTCCACACAGGACAAATCTATGGGTTACCATACGATTGAATTTTCTCGTCGCGTAGACTATACGACGGTTGTTAGTATCGAGCTATACTGTCCGATATTTAACAACCTTCGTATAGTTCTAGGTCACGACGAGTATCGCACGTATGTTAACCGATAGACGGGGACTAAGTGGCGCTTTTAGTTTCATATATGAGTATCGATGGGAATATGAAGGTTTCATATTATCATCGAGTATCATATATTGGTTTTAACCCGAACATCTCGAATCGCTCTCTAATTATGCGTTTGTATGTATGTGTTCCGGCTGTCGGGGGTAGGCTTCTATCCCATTAAGAATGTATAGAGCGAACGCCCATCACTTGTGCTTTCAACCGTTTCGAGTAAATTTCGGCAGCACCTCCCCGCTGTTCTCTGAGTACACTGTAATAGAATAGATAATCATTTCAAAGCTGTGAAACAACGTTGAAATGAACATCTAATCTATCTTTGTACATGGAGAACTAGCGGAAAGGTACCGACGAAATATCTCGAAACGGATGAAAACACAAGTGAATGAAGGCGTTTGCTTTATACATTCTTAACTTGTCCACACGGGACAAATCTATGGGTTACCATACGATTGAATTTTCTCGTCGTGTAGACTATACGATGGTTGTTAGTATCGAGCTATACTGTCCGATATTTAACAACCTTCGTATAGTGCTAGGTCACGACGAGCATCGCACGTATGTTAACCGATAGACGGGGATTAAGTGGCGCTTTTAGTTTCATATATGAGTTTCGATGGGAATATGAAGGTTTCATATTATCATCGAGTATCATATATTGGTTTTAACCCGAACATCTCGAATCGCTCTCTAATTATGCGTTTGTTGTGTATTCTTGTTGTATGTGTGTGTTCCGGCTGTCGGGGGTAGGCTTCTATCCCATTAAGAATGTATAGAGCGAACGCCCATGCCCCTTTTACCAATCAAGAGAATACTACTAATAACTTATTGATAACATAAACAATATAATAATATTTTAGTATGTCAGGTTAAAATAATTGTATTAGCAAATACATTTTAGATAGTTATATAGACTACAAATTTCCAGAGAGAAAAAGTGGATGGGCAAGGAAAACAGAAGTTCCACTTTATTCACTTTTTGGATGGAACGATTTTGGTAGGCGGAAATCTATCATATACCAAAAACTTCTAACTGAAACCATCAACTTCCAATATTAGATTCATTCATAACTAACAATAAAAGGTTCTACTTCTCATTTTATTTGACTGATACCAAATAAACCTATCCCATTAAAGATATACTTCAAAGTTCCAAACACCAATTCCAATTGACTAACCCCCTTACTTAATTTGGGTCAACAACATAAGCTTATTGAATATTATCAATCACTAAAGTAATATTAAGGAGTATGATAAAGTTCAATGTCAAGACCATGCATAAATTCTCGGAAGAAATATTCAAAAAAAATGATATCATGATCACTCAAGTAATATCTAATTTTCCCACAATAATTGAAAGGCATAGAGTTGAAGGGGATTATGAAGAAAGAATGGACCCAGTCACCACCCATCAAGCAGCTTTCTCCCTACACCAATTTACTTTCTGTTTTATGAAAGACATCCTAGTGTTGTCAAATATCTTACGACATGCAAATCAATCTTACGATTCAATACAAGATACAGGAAAATTAATAAGTATCTTATGAATGTATTTGTTGGATGATTGGATCAAGTAGTTTTAGGATACAATTTCTGCATCTTACAATATAATATAATGGAATCACAAATATTCAACCCAACCAATAAATGTGTTTCAAATATATTTCGAAAGATTTTTTAGTCACATTTTGGTTGCTAGTTTTAAGATGAGAAAACGGAGTATACATTTGAATTTCCTATGTTGGCGGGACACATAACATCACTAAATTCATCGATCCATCCATGTATTTTGTTGTCATCAATCTACCTAACCCTAACCCCAACCTAACCCCAGCCCCAGCCCCAGCCCCCAGCCCCCAGCCCCAGCCCAGCCCAGCCCCAGCCCCAGCCCCAGCCCCCAGCCTCCAGCCCCAGCCCAGCCCAGCCCCAACCTAACCCTAACCCTAACCCCAGCGCGGCCAGCTAAACCCCAACACCAACCCTAAGGCAAACCCTAACCCCAGCCCCAGCCCCAGCCCCAGCAGTAGCGAACCCCAACCCTAACCCTAACCCTAACCCCGACCCCGACCCCGACCGCGACCCCTGCCGAACCTCAACTCGCGCGCGCGCAACCCCCCGACCCCAGACCCAGCACGTATGTTAATCAAAAAATTCTTTAATTTACCTCAAGATTTACTCACCTGACCGGCGGTGGCGACGACCCGAACGGCGGTGGCGACGACCTGAACGGCGGTGGCGACGAGAACGCCGGTGGCGACGAGGAGGACGACGGTGGCGACGAGGAGTTGTTTTCGTGCGCGATCGAGATCGAGAGAGAAAGAAATTGTGAGCGTAGGCGATCGATTTGTGCTTTAGTAATTCGATATTTAGTTGCCCCTACGGATATACCCGTAGGTCCTTTGCGGCTCCGTAGGGGCAAACACCAAATTAAGAATTAATATTTTTATTCTTGGACGTCTGGGCCCGTAGGGGCAACCTTTTAGCCCTACGGATTAATCCGTAGGGCCAAGTTAAATCTGCCCCTACGGATTCCAATATCCGTAGGGGCAACCCCCTATTTTACTAGTGATATATGTAAAACCTCTTCTTTAAAATAGCCGCGAAATACATATATCACGGCATAAAAGCAGACGTGATAGTAGGAAATATAATAAGTATCTTGTTTAAGATATACGTCATGCTATTTTAATGAATAGTGTTAAGAGGTTTACAATTTAAAAGTGCCCAGTGTCATATTAGACGCGTCAAAATAGTGAGGCTATAGCTCGATTTTGAAATCCTTTTTAAATGCAATGGACCATAACAAGATATGCAGGTACTGTCCCCCCGGATCAGTCCCGGTCGACTACAATAACAATAATATAACTGTGTATCTCATGATAGCAACATATCAATATATATGGATGTCCAGTATCGACACTCGGAATCAGAAATCCCTCGTGTCCATCACCGACACGCAAATCCTCAAACCTCTCGTGTCCATCATCAACACGCAAATGCAGATACCTTCGACACTATCTCAACAGATGATCGCCACCCGATATCCCTGGCCCTGGTCGGTATCCCCTGGATATTCGCCGTGCCCAATCGAGCCCCGGCCAGTATCCCCTGGATATCTGCTGTGCTCTTCTCTATCTCCGGTATCGAGTATCCTCACTAGGCTCCCCGCCTCACATGCGGCTATCCTGCCCCTCGGTCTCAACCGAGTCCACCATGTATCCGTCTGTATACACCTCCACTCAGCCTGGATAAGCAGCAAGTCCATAACCGTATATCTCCCCCACTCGGTTCGGAATAAAGACAATCAGAAAATATCAAGCTCATGGTGGACGTCAACTCATCATATCCCGAAATATTAAGTAAAGAATAATAATACTTGCATAGATCATTCTGATGATATATTATATATATACATATATAACAGTGTTCCATACCACTGATATATATCATCAAAAGTAAATCATCCAGAAAACTCATAAGAATTAAATACGAATACCCCTTGTACTGGTATTCGCAATACGCAACAGGTAATAAAGGAAGATTACGTAAATAAATCATACGGCAAAAATATATCAATTCTACCGTGTCATGGCAATACTAATGATGTGTAGTGTAGCATACGTGTCTGTGCTCGTGCAACATGGCAATCATTAGTATTTGTGCAAGTGTTCTAAAAGTGTATAAAGCCTACATACACATTACGTAGTATAGCAGTCCTACAATGACATGGCAATACCAATGAGGTGTAGTGTAACATATGCGTCTGTGGTCGTGTAATATAATACTCATTGGTAGTTGTGTAGTGTTCTATCAGAGTGTTTGCATCACGGAAACGTGTAACATCGAATAATACATCGCGAATATGTAAAGTAAATCTAAGTGTAACTATTAAATGTAATTATTTGCTATGAGCTATACCATTATCTTTGAAAATAAAACGAAACGTTGATTTTGAAATAAGGAAGCTGCCTTGGGTTGAAAATGGATATTTGTTTTGGAAATTGGTATCGCATTCTTGTCTTTTATCGTCAAAAAGGGAAACGAATCGTTAGTTTTTTAAAAGAGTATAGCTCACCCAAATATTACGTTCTAAAACGGAATAAAACATTATTTTACGAGTCTAAAGGAAACTTGGCCGTTATTCGGCATATGAATCTCATCATCACCAATAACGTATAATTCCTCTCATTATCATTATATCTAAATCATCTCTAGTACGGCATGATTCTTCATACCAATTTACCAAACCATAAATAAACTACATGCAAATGAATATCATGCTAGATGCAATTTAACTCCAATATCAATATCTTGAATAAATACTATAACTAACCATATATCATACTACTATTTATAAGGTTGCAGGGGTGCTATACGCCATCCACCTGACTTCCCCCGTAGATGTAAATCTACTTACCAACTTGTCAAGCTTGTCGAATCCACGATTTTTATGTCTGCCAACTCCATCTCGGAAACCTTCGCGATCGTACCTATAATCGTAGTTGTGAAATATCGGCGTAAATATCATATCGAAATCAAAACAACAAGCTAAGTGTAACGACCCCAATATTACTATACCATCGTGTTTTCTTTCTTTAGTAAAATATTGTATTTATTTATTCGTAGTATTTTTCTGTATATTTTGTTTTCTATTATATATATATTATTTTATTATTCCATATATTTTTTTCCAAACATAATTCTTTAAACTAAATCTTAACCTATTTCAAATTAAACGCAAGACCTGACCCAGCTCATAACCCAAATCCAATCTCATTTTCATTTTCTTTTATAAAATTATGAGCCCAAAAGCCCACTTTCTTTTCAAGCAACATCATATATTAAATTCTAATTAAATATGTGCATGAACAACCTTATAGCTCATTAGTTAAGTCCTTGCATTGTTATTCCATAAGTCACATGTTCAAATCCTCATTCTTGCAATTGTTTTTTTATCATTTTTATTCTTCTCATAACCTACAAATGAGACCATTCATTTCCAAAATGAATGGTGACCTTTCATTTCTCTTTTAATTCCCATGTTGAATGCACATATTATGATAGATAATTCACCATTACACTATCTTTATTTGTCCTTCTCTTTCTTTTTCTTCCTCACATTTTTCTATCTCCCCCTTCTCCCTCTTCACCTAGAGTCCTAAAAGAAGAACACAAAGAAGTTTTCAAGAAGTTCTCTTTCTTTTTCTTCCTCACATTTTTCTATCTCTCCCTTCTCTCTCTTCACCTGGAGGCCTAGAAGAAGAACACAAATAAGTTTTCAAGAAGGTCTCGCTAGTAACGCGAGACTATCGGCGGATAGACAAGCCCGGTGACAATACCGGTTTGTGTATGCAAGTACCTTCTCCCTCCCTCCCTCCATCTCTTTATTCTTCTCTTTTCATATCTCGTGAACCCTTTTTTTTTCCATATCATAATCCTTAAGAGAAAATAAATATAAACATATACATATATATAAGTCTAAATACATATGGTTATATATGGTTTAATAATACCTTATTGCCTCTTGTTCAAATTAAAGTGTTTTCAATTCTTTGTTCATGGCTATAAATGTTTATTATGAGTAGTGAGAACATAAATTTCATGCAAAAATATATTTACGATATCTCATGGAATCGGTTTGCTTATTAAAAGAAAAGGAAAAGCTTGCATAAAAAAAATACTAGTTAATCTTTTTGCCGATTTTAGCATACATATCAATACCTTTACCTTTAAAATAAATTTTAGAAATTAATTTTTAATTCTAGAAATTTCAAGAAAATTACCTTGGATAGAATATATTTTTGTGTATACGCTGTAAAATTTTTCAATCTAATCGCATAACGTTTTAGGTGTTATGTAGTTTTTTATTCACTGTTTTTAAAACCAGAAAACTGCCAATAAGGGTTTTCTTCGAGAGACCATAACTCTATAATCGTTAATCCAAATTAAGTGTTTTCAGATGGTTTGAATATCTACATCGAAAGATATAGATTTTATTAGTTTTAAATTTTTACTGAAAACCAACGTAAGATAAAGGAAACCGCGTTATAATATTAAGCGACGGATCTGGACAGAATATGTCCTGAATCGCATACTGTTTTTAAATTAGACATAACTTAAACTCCCTATGTCCGTTCGTGACAAACTTTAGATGTGTAGATGCACAATTGATAGAAATATAATTTTCTGTATACTAGATTACTTATAAATGCATGAAACCACCCGATATAGGCTTTGCCATACAATATATAGTTGCTGTTCAGAAATCTGAATTTCTGTTTTAAATGTTGATATTAAAATGATCATAACTAGAGTTTCAGAAATCCAAATCGTGCGAATATTAGTGTTTTAGATAAGTATATCGAAATACCTACAATTTTCTAATAATTTTCTTAACCTGAAACTTGATGGAAATTGACTGAAACTATTTTTAAAAAATATGTGACGGTGCCGAATATATTCTGATCTGTTTTGCGCGACGATACGAAAACATATATACCTCCTAAACCGGTAGTCGTATTTAGTTGAAAATGGAACTCACACATGAGAAATACATAGAACCATATTTCTGTTTATATTCCGCATTCGTTCGGCTTGATTAATTAGTGATACATAATATTTCTTTACAACATTGTTTTTGGTAGTTACTCGTATAATATACTTGACTCATTTCATGCTATTCGAACATGTATATATATTTATCTTGATCATTAAATTGTTGTATGTACATACGGACGATAATTAAATAGTTGAGTTATATTTTGAAAACTATACAAGATTATTTTTACATAAAACCCCCTCAAGTTCTATAAATTACCCTAAGGACCCTAGTAAACATAGGTTTAAGCCAGACCAATCTCTTGAGTCTCAGGGAGCCGGAGAAGTGGGTGCTTGCCTATTTAAGATATACAACTTAACAAACGGTGTTATCAATACGGTAATTGTCTTTGAAAAAGACACAAATCCTGCCGTCCATGTGCAACAGTTACCGATAACATCAAAACCTAATTCACGATTCAATTTCTTTTCTAATTGTTCTGACTCAGACTAAGTCTCATTATAATTAATCTGACTTGAATATGATTCAAGTACAAACTATTATTCAATATGAATCCATGAATTAATCTATTCAATCTATTCAATCTATATTGACCGAACCGAACCATGGATATACTTCCATTTACATGATTCTCCAGTTACATCCATGATTCTCCAGTTACATACATTTACTGATATCATGGTTTCGGCAAGTCATCCAATTATACAATATATATTACAAGACAATACAAGTTGCAATACAATACAAACAATACAATGAAGACATCACGGGGTTTAAGGGGTAGATTGGTACGGAAGGTGTTAGAAGTGGCACGAGACTGCAAGATTTAAGACACCTAACTTGAATACAATCGCCGTTGTTCCGGGCATTCTAACGGAGCCTTGTACTTCTATTTGCCTTTAGTCTCTTGCATATAGAGACTCTTCTCGTATACACTGGCATCCTTCTGTACCAAGCTACAAACAACAGCGTTAACACTAAATACAGCAGTATAACAAAATAATACAACTTTAAAAGCTATACTCTCTCTCTGCGCCTATTCTACTTCTCCCTTATCTTTGGGACTTACCGAGCGATTGTTCGCCGACGACATTCCTTCTCTTCTTCTTTGGAATGTTGTCAGGTGGATCGGAAGCACTAGAGCACGAGACTATTCAGGAGCATTCGGAGCAGGCCCTTCAGCAGTACACCGAAGACCCAGAGCTGTAGCCACTTATACCTATTTCATTTCAGTACTTTCCATTTCTGTTATACCACTGTTTAGGCATTGCTTTCATTCAAATGTATTTACTTTTCCATGCATTGTACAAAAGAATATTAATAAATAAAGTTGATGTTTCATTTCATTTGTCTCTTGTGTATATTTCTTTTATATTGCTTAGTTACGCTTAGCGTATTTACTTCTGAGTAAATATATAGCGGCCAGTCGCGTCCCCTTCACCGTACATCGGGAAGCGGGGCATGACACTAAGCTTCTATAGGTTAGAACCTACAACTCACTTACCCTAAAAATAAACAAACGCCCTTGAAATTAACGTACGAACGTCAATGTTTCAGTCGCAGTACAAAATACGAAAAACCCGTATCGGAATATCGGAAACTTAATAAAACCCTTACTAAAACATTCCCATATTTCTCTGTAAGAATACTGGAACAAATCAAACAATACAATAACTTATAAAATACCAAACTAAAGCTACAGAAGAAAAACCAACACCAAACAGCCTGGGGGCCCGGCGGTGCCGGATAATTTGTGAATGTCACCGAACATGGTAGGGAGTTCGGAGCTCGGGCTTTAAGTGTAGTCTCCTAGTGGTCTCATGATACTTATGGTATTATTAGTTTTTCTATTGGTTTATCCTAATAGTTCCAGATTCAATATTTGTACCATAAATATCACAAACATCCTAGTTTATGATACCGCACATAGTAAACAGATATAAAACTGAATAAACTTTTACAAAGAAAGTGAGATATACCTATGAAGAGGGTGCACAAAGAAATCCAGCTCAAGGATTGTATGATGGAGGCTCTTAGGGGTTGTAGTACCTTCTAGGTTGATGGTGTGAGCAAAATTGGTGAAGGAATTCATGGCTTCTCTCTTTATGGTAGTGAATGTTTCCCCCAATCAGAGCAAAGCTCTGTTTTGAATTTCAAAATTCAAAAATTGAAGCAACGCTTCAGATCCCTTGCGCTGCGCGCCACGTGTCGAAAGCAGACACGCCAGCGCCAGGAGCGCTGCGCCCTAGGCAGCGCACCCCAATCAGAGCAATGCTCTGTTTCAAAATTTAAATTTTAAAACTGAAGCAACGCTTCAGATCTCTTGCGCTCTGCGCTGCACGCCACGTGTCAAACACAGGCGCTCTAGCGCAGTTGCGCTGCGCTCTGCGCTGCGCGCCACGTGTCAAACACAGGCGCGCGCTCGCGCCAAGTGCGCCAGCGCTGGAATTAAAAGAATTCCCCACCGTTAGATAAAAGATCTAATAATAATAATAAATTATTAATCAGAATTAAAATTCTGTTCTGAAAAGATCTTTCCAATCTTGTTGAAAATAAGAAGATTGCCTTCTGTAAAACAGAAACCTTCGGATCAAAGATCCAACGGTGGGGAAATATCCCCAAATCAATCAGAAAAAGATCTCTCCAACTAATTTAACAAATCAATTGGCCCTATATAAAGGCTCCAAGACTTCAAGTCTCAGATAGAAAAAAACTCTCTGCAAACTTTGAGAAGAACTCAAAAAAAAGAAAGAAAGGCAAGCCTTTGAAGAAAGAAGATCATTTCTTCATCTTTAAAAGTAAAAACAAGTAATTCTTGAACAATAGAGATGAAAACATCTCATAAAAAGAAGAATTCTCTTCTAAAAAGATCATAGATCTAAAAACAAAGAAAAAAGACCAAGATCTTTGATTAAACATAAAGGATTAAAAGATCCAATCCTTAAAATAAAGAAGTACTTTACTTCATTCACAGATCTTTTGATCTATAAAGGCAGAGCCTTTTGATAAGAACAAGAACTTTGGTTCTTGGATCTTGAGGCAAGGCCTCCTTTGAAGAACAAAAAACTTGTTCTTTGATCTTAAATTTGATTTGATGCGCTTTGCGCTACTGGACAGTGCTTTGCACTCTTGAATTGCGCCTTTGCGCTTATTGGACTGGCGCGCAGCGCCAAAACGCGCTACGTGTCAACCACAGAACAGTTTGCGTTTTGCGCTTCTAAAAATAGCGCACTGCGCTCTTGGGTTGGCGCACAGCGCCAAGCGCGCCATGTGTCACTCACTGGCGCACCCATAAACTGGCGCAGCGCACTCATAAAGCGCAGTGCGCTAACAAACCAGCGCTTAGCGCTAAGCGACACGTGTCATCCTTATGTGCGCTAGCGCAATGCGCTCTTTAATTGGCGCGCGCTGTCAGAACATATCCTATTCTAATAAATGCTATGCATTTAATTACAGACGAAATGTCAGAGCCCAATTAAAAGGGCAGAGCCCAAACAAAGGCATAACAGGCAGAAAAAAAATAAAATGTTCTTTAACTGGACTTAGCCCAATTCTGGCCATAAGTCCTCAATTTAAATTGAACTGAGCACATCCGCTCTTCCAATCAATTTACACCCGGTTCGAGGGTACATCTATTTACTCCTTTGATATCTGTCGTTGTAATCCCTCAACGTCGTCAGAGAGGTAACGGGTCCCGACAACCGCACATTACTACGGACTGTGGAGTCCTTAAATCCACGGACTATGATGTCCTTAACCTTGACCGTGATGTCTTAAAACTAACAACGGACTGTGGAGTCCTTAAATCCATGGACTATGATGTCCTTAACCTCGACCGTGATGTCTTAAAACTAACGTCGGATTCTGGAGTCCTTAAATCCATGAACTATGATGTCCTTAACCTCGACCGTGACGTCTTAAAACTAACACCGGACTGTGAGGTCCTTAAACTCATGGACTATGATGTCCTTAACCTCGACCGCGATGTCTTAAAACTAACAATGGACCGCAATGTCCTTAAACTAATTATCGACCGCAATGTCACTAAACTAAACAATAGAGCCCAATTGCTCTTTTGTTGGATCTAAACGATCCCGTTAAGTTGATCTTAGTCTAAAATTAGACTAACGTGTCCTTAACAAACGTTTAAGTTGATCTTAGCCTCAAATAAGGCTAACGTATCCTTAAACACAATCTCCCCAAACCCAAATCTAAGAAAGATACGGATTTAGACTAATCCACGCCCTACGGGCGACAACATAACTTAGTCTCCGTATACAATCCACGGGCAACCGAACACAAAACAAACACCCACGACATGAAGTCACCATCTGGAGAAGGAGAAAGTTGTTACCGCGATGCGGTAGCGTAATTAACTGCAGGGGCTTGCGCCTGCAAGGAAGAGCGTCCCCACAATCAAAAACCCCTCAGACGAGGGGGAATCTGACAAAGTCTGCTACATCGGCCGCATCCGTTTAAACCTTCGATACATGGTGCCATAAATCAACTTGCATCTTCGGAGAGGTGGACGGATAGCACCAATTAGCATCTGCCCCGAATTTCATGCAAGACGAACCTGTGCGGTCGCTTCTCTGTGTTCGTAGGGGAACAGATTCGCGATGGCGTGACGATGGCTCCTGTAGAGTCAGGCGATGAGGCAACGGGAGGTGAGACCATCCCAATGGAGGAGGGAGACACCACCCCTTCAGTAGGGCTCGGTTCTGCAGGACAAGATATATAAGAACTGATAGTTTAAAGTTTTGACAACGAAGCCTCAAAACACATTACCTGGGGTTGATTTACCGTTGGCTTCCCGAGCTGCACGTGCCGCCCGTCTATGAGCAGTAGACAAGGCGACCGGGAGCTCTTCTAAAGGAATAGCAGCGGGAGTAATAGCGCTTGTACCTGCTCCCGCGGCCAAAGCGGCACTACGCTCCCTTGCTGCGCGCCTCAGGTGCTTCCTTTCCTCCCGCGCCGTCACAACGGACCTTTTGGAAGCCTCCTTCAGCAAGGCGTCGTCGTCCGCATTCAGGGTTGCCTCCAGAGCCGTCAAGGCTTCCATCATCGGTTTTTTAAGTAGGACCTCTTGCGGCAATCCCGAAGAGGCCGGGACTTCGGTAGCTGGCCCGGGGAGAATTTCTGCATCGGCTTGCGAGGTAGGCCTTATGGTCCCTGCGATAAGATAAAGAGAAGGTCAGATCACTCATAAGAAATGGAAGCAAAAACATAGCGAACCGAAATGTACCAAGACCTAAGGATGCTCTAAGTCGTTTCTTCTCCTCGAAAGTCTTGAGAGAAGCAGCGAGGGCTTCTTCGGTAGAAATGCCTGTTAAAGAAGGAAAAGCGTTAGTCATAAACAAGGATAGAGGTACGATGCAATGACAAAAAATATACAACTAATGATTACCTGATTGCGCGAGTTTAGCCAACCACTCGTCGCGCCTTGCCAATCGCTCGGAAGCTGCGATGGCAGCCGCCAGATCAGTGTCATCTGGCGGCATGAATAGGCTGTCATTGGTCTCGTACTCACTCAAGCCCTCGCTATAAGGAGCATGAGGTTCCTGACCAAATGCAACGTCAGCAGAGAGGATCAACTTCTTCTTCCTCTTCTGCGCGCGAACTCTGGTCGCACCTAAAATCAGCTTACGCTTCGTGGGCACCTTAGGACGGCGGGTCCCGATGTCCGAGCCCACGCCGGATTCGGGTGAAACTATGTTTACCGTCTCCACGGGAGCACGGGGCGCTGATGGCACGTCCACAGGATCGCGGGGCAATCCACGCGTGAGGCTCAACACACGTGGAGGCTCAACTCCAGCATCTCCTCTTAGTGGAGGAGGGACATGGGTCCTTCGCTTTAAAGGGACATTGCGATCGCTGGCGGGGGGCGCAGTCTTGCGATCAAGCAGCAGCCGCTTCTCTTTCCTGATGACAGTGCCCATCGCGTGCTGATACCAGGCCCCATATACGTCGAGGGCCCTTGGAATGCAACTCGGCTCGCTAATGAAGAAGTGGGAGCCCGTATTTAACCGCATAAAGTGATGCGGTGCACTCCGTATTCCCTCTCCGGTGGCCGCATGCTCTTCCAAAAATGCCTCCAGTGGGACCCCCTGGTTATAACTTAGCTGCTGGGCGAAACGATGGGGGTTGTATCTCATAAAAAGCGCCGCCTCATTTTGCCTGAATATGAGGAAGCCCGGCCTGATGGAGTATAGATGTAGAATCTCCCGGGCTTTCAACACGGAGGCCCCGTCTTTGAAATTGTCGCGTAACGCCAACACCGCCTTAGAGGTTTCCGGGCCGATTGTCAGGACCTTGTCCGTAAAAGACATACCTGCTCCGACCGTGCGCGGATGAAGAAGAAACCCCCTAGCCTCCCGCGGAGGCGGATTCACGATAGAAGCACCGATCAGCCGCATAACTCTCAGGAATCTGTACTTCTCGTAAAACGAGGGTCTTTTATGAATACCAAATACCCCGAGCACGTGCATTTCCATCCACGAAGTAAAGTAGTGCATCGGGAAATTTGCGGCTTGCACCCCCGGTTCAGTTGCGTCCGCCGCCACGCTAAGACCATGGTACAGATGGGCCAACCCGGCAATTCCGATGGCCAATTGTATGCCAGCCACCATTCGATGTGCTGGGTAGAAGACGGACGGCCTCATATAGCGAGGGTGCATGGGGAGCGCGGACCAACAGCAACCCAGTGCCCCAAAGCTAGCGGATCAACTGGAAGAGAGGCGACGCTATTACAATGAGAAAATGAAGCGTCCTTACTCATTCCCACGGGATAAAACGAAGAGGTTGTTCGAGCTGGCGGTACGCAACAGGCTTATCAACTTACCAAATCTAAGGCAACCACCGCAACCCAGCGAAGTGAATAATCCCAATTATTGCCCTTACCACCAAACGGTAAGCCATCCGATCAAGGATTGCTTCGTCTTTAAAGGATGGATCGAAGATCAATACCTACAAGGCAAGTTTGCGCTGTCTGAGAAGTGGAAAGTAAACCCACCACAACCGCACACTCCTAAGAAGATGGACACACCGGAGGCAACGTGCTCTTTTGTTGAAGAAGCTCCGTGGGAGGTCGTGCTTTCAGCCAAAACCAAAAGGATGCTGAATGATCTTCAGACATGCCCGGCGATCAGGTGGAAGAACCCGCTAGAACCCCAGATCATTGAAGGGATGCTGAAGCCGCGCCCAACTCCAAAGATTGGTGGTGACAGCCAAAGCACTCACACCCAGCCGTCAAAATCTTCAAAGAAGAAGAAGAAGAGATCCAAGAAGCCCATGAAGCCTGGCGACAAGCGCACGGACTTACAGAAGTAGATTGACGCACTGGAAGAGTATAACCAGAAGGTGCGGACTCCCATCACGCTGCAAGAGTTCCTCAGCCACGTCCTTGAAGACGAAGATGATGGAGAAGAATCGTCGGACGAATCTGAGGATTACATAGCAAGTTGCCATGTGATCTCTCATTCATCACTAGACAATGAAGAGGCCCCTTGCACAAAGAAACTGGGGGCAGAGCCTGAACCAGAGCTTCTGGGGCCGTCAGATAAAATGATCGACGCATTCCTAAATGAAGCTCTTCTGAAAAGTAAAGCCAACCGGGAGCGTGAGATGGCCATATTTGAAAAAGCCAAACGCCGACGACTGGACGAAAGAGTCGAGACGCTCCCGCCAAATCAAAAGACATCCGTTGCAGATAAAAACAAGTTCAGGACGAGAAAAAGGTTCGCTAAAGCCATATCAATGGGAATGAAGCTACATCCTCCGAAGGAAACGCTCCCGGTGAAGCAGAAATGCATCCTGGCTACTGCTCATATCATCGAAAGATTTCGCACCCTACCGAAGAGTGCGACGCTTTTAAAAGATGGTGGCAGGGATATGTTGCTCACCGACAACATTTTAAGCGGATGAAACGCAAAACTCGTCGGAAGCAAAGAAGTGCGACTAAGGAGCACGAAAGAAATACCGGTAACTGTCGCATGGTCAACACCGGGGGATCGCAGATTCTCACTTTCGGAAGCGACTCTGACGAAGAGATGGCTCTTGGCCCTCTCTTTAAAGAATCCACCTTGGGGAAGGAAGAAGAACCGAAGGCCTGTGAAAACATTCAGCTGTGCAATCGCACGCTTCCAGAAAAGAATCTCGGACCAACGAATAGAAAAGATAAGGGAAAAGAAAAGGTCTCTGAGGATATTGCCCTGGATGACCAAGTCATGAAAGAACTGACCGCCAAGGACCTGCCAAAGAAGAGTAAGGTGGACTATAACGTTCTGGCGCACTTGAGGAAGTTACCCTCGCAGCTCAGTGTTTCCTGATTTAAAATCAGGAAAGCCCACGGAAGAGGCTTCAGAAAAGGGTCACGTGCTCACACGTGACCAGCAGTCACGTGTTGGCACGTGACATCTAAATGCATCGGCAAGGCAAATTCAGTTTCCCAACTATATCAAAGAAAAGGGCTTCAGAAAGGGTCACGTGCTCCCACGTGACCTGGGTCACGTGTTGGCACGTGACACTCGAAAGCAGCAGACTCAATTCCCTGATTGAATCAAGAAAAAGGCTCCAAGCCAGGGTCACGTGCTCACACGTGACCAGTTGTCACGTGGTGGCACATGACAGCTAAGCAGCGACCAGAAAGCAGAGCGCAGAAAGAAAGAAGAGGGCTCTTTCCAAGGGGGTCACGTGCCCACACGTGACCAAGGGCCACGTGGTCACACGTGACCGGCTTTCAAAGCCTATCTGCTAACGGAAATTAAATTCTGAGAAAAGACCTCTTAAATCTTTCCAAAGCAACCGATTAAATTAAAGATTTAAAGGTGATTAAATACCATCTATCTATGGGAAAATCTCGAATTTGGAAAGATTTCCCCTTTAAATCTAACCGAAATAACAAAGGAGAATCTCTGGATTTAAAATCCAATGGTGAATAAAATTCACCTAATAATCCAAAGGTCTAAAACAAATGGTGAATACAAATCAAATCTCTCAATGAAAGATTCGCCAAAACTAATTGATTCGGCTGCTTCTCCTATAAATAGGAGCCAAGAGACACAATGAAAAAAAAAGGAAAAAGAGAGAGAAAAAGGCAGAAAGGAATCGAGACAAAAAAGAGGGGAGCCTTGATACTTTGGAGAAATTTGGATATTTTGCAAAAGAAAACCCTAGGTAAGAAAGGGAAGGCCTTTTTGAAAGGAAAAGAAAGTTTAATTCTCAATAGAGTTTAACTCTGATATAAAAACAGAAGAACATAGTTCTCTCTTTGGTGGAGGATCTGTAAAGTGCACATCTCCCCTTGAGTTGAGAATTTAATTCTCAATAGGTTGAGATCCTGCCATGCAGACCCAAAGCATAGGGAGGGAATGGAAGCACGAGAATTTAATTCTCACAGAATTATAGGAATTTAATTCCTTTAAAATAAAATTAGGGTTTGACCTTGTGAATGAGCAGAATCAGGGTTTAACCCTAGTTAGGAACTTAGTTCTGTTAAAACAACAGGAATTTAATTCCCTTAATCTCATTCCCCAGAATAATTCTTTAACAGAGAGTGGGAGTTTAATTCCTTAAAGCTTTTATTAGGGTTTAACCCTATTCAGTTCTTCACATATGTAACACCCGAGCCCAATAATACTATGTATATTACTGGTTGAGGGTTATTTATCGCTCTTTCCAATTTTCCTGATTTTCTGGTGTTTATTGCTAAATTTTACCCGGTTAAGTCATTTTGGCACATAACAAATTTTAACTCCGAAAATGAAATTTAAGATGTCCATGTTAGCCTACTCGTCGCCACTAGTCGCGTGGTAGCGTCCGCGTGTCGAGATTCCGTTCCGTTTGGCTAAACGGGCAAGTTTGGGCGACTACGCGCGCGTGCAAGTGTCCGACTTGGGGGCATGCATTTTAATCATTAAACACCTCCTTTCAAAATTTGGAACCCGCTTAAAATCATATAATTTGAATTTGGAACCTTTGGGCGCAATCCGGGCGCGATTTGGAAATGTTTCATTTCGCGCCAAAACGGCCCATTTCAAGTTAATATCTTAAACTAATTTTATACGTATATATATAATTTTACCTAACAAATCATTCAGAATCTTTAACTCTAACTGTTCTCTACCTCCCTCAGCCAATCGCGGGCCACGAATCCCCGCGTGGGCCCCGCCTCCTTTAACATCTCTCTCTCTCTCTCCTTCCTCAATCTATCTCAAATCTCTTTCTCTTTCCATCAGCCTCTCTCTCTCTCCTCTATATTTTCACCATGCAGCAGCCTCCTCCCTCTAACCGACCCGACCACGAGAACCCCACGCAAACCCTAACCTAGCCTCGCGATCCCACCGCCGGCCTCCTCGAGACCTCGCCGTCGCCGCCCTCACCACCACGACCTCCACCGCACCCACCTACCTTCTTTTCCCCGTCCTCCCGACGATCCAGCGCCTGCAACCCATCTCCCCGACGCCTCCATCCCTCGCGACCTCGCCGTTAACGTCGACTCCGACCGCCGAGGCCTCCCACGACCCCCTTGCACCCTCCTCGTCGAGACCTCGCCGTCACCCCCTCCTTTCCTCGCCGGAACAGTGAACCCGACCCTTCACCCAACGTCTGCACCATCTCCAGGTCGCCGGAAATCGCGCCGACGACCCTCGTCGACGTCTCCCGCGCCACCTCCTTTCCCCCTCGACCACCCTAGCCGACCACACCCCTCTCCAACTCGCCGCAGCACCCTATTCCGCGCACACCCGAAGCCTCCATCCTTGCTGCAGCCGCCGCCGTCGCTTCGCCGGCGATCCATCGCCGTCGGCCTCATCACAGTTGCCCCTGTTCCTCCTCTGTAAGCATTCCTTTACTTCCTTTGGTGCAAACCCCGCTGATCTTGCATGTTTATCGTATTGCTAACTTCGCTCTTTTGTCGTTGCCGGAATCCGACCGTGCCGTCTGACGAACCCGACGCTCCAGCGAATCCTCCTGGTCCGTGTGATCCCGTTGACCTCTGTTGGGACTCGATCCGTGGCCCGTGCTTCCGTATCGTGGTTTCTACCGACACCGCATCCGTGTTTCGGTTTGCGGAACCGCCGAGGCAAGTATCCGAATACTTGCTTTAACATGCTACAAACTTAATAATCATGTTATTTGTTGTAACCACACGACTTGATGACAATTACAATCATCCGTAATGTTAAACCATTGTAGTTGCTACTTGTAGTTAACCGGTATGCTTTTAATCAACACCTTAACTAATTAACCAATTTGGCACATCCTTGCCTAAATTGCTAGATCATCCTCACTTCGTTTGTTAAGCCACTCATGAGGTAAATATTATGCTTAGTTCAAATTCATATAACTCCATTGTGTATACTATCGATATTGTTTCATCTTGTGGCTCTTGCACCTCAAAGGTGCGTGAACCGGGTTATTATGAAAATACAAACATCACTGAATAATATTTGCTATTTACTGTTTCCTGCTACTGTTCATTATTTGTTACTATACCTGTCATCATCATATACCTGATTGCATTCCATATTGACCGATCTTGATACACCTGACTCATGTACTGATACAATGGACACAACACCCTGTACATATCGACTCTACCTGTTGAACGTAACCTGACCTGTTACCTGATCTCATGCCTAATGCCGACAAACCTAACCATTCCTGCTGTCGATCCAGACAGACCTACCTTTACTTGACTTGTGTTGGCATTAGTCCTTGACTACTGAATACCTGACCTGACATACATAGCTTGGGGGTATGGGGAAATCAAAGGTGAAACCGACTTGTAACTCAACAGTTCGACACATTGTTCTGATCAGTCTTACGGGCTTGGCCAGCTCCGGAGTGTTGATGCTGACATCACTCATCTATCCTACTACCTTTTACTGCTTAGCGGCACGTCTCGGATTCAGCCCCGAGAATCATGACCGTGGTCCCGGGCACGCACGGGATACTATTGAGTTACATCGACGATTCATCAATTGGTTTCAAAGACTGTAGAGTAGAAAACCTGATAGGGCAGTTTAATCACCTTTGCACTTTACCCTGCTTGTTACTTCTTATTACTGTTTATTCATATTCATGCTTGCATTGTTTATTACCATGTTATGCTATATACTTGATATCATGACGCGCTGACGTCTGGGTTTTGCATGGCCCAGATTCCGTGCCCTTGACGTCGACCAAGCAGGAGTACTTCAGCCAGCAGGCTGAACTGTGAGTTCTTTAGAGTTTAGTTCATTTATGTCATTTCATTTCCAGATGTGAGCCCGCATTATGGGACATACTGTTTATTCATTGTATTGGATCATTAGCTTCCGCATTTATTGTTTATTGATTCTTGTTATTATGGATTTGGACATGTATTAGTTTAGTTTATTTTTTTCTGTTCTTGATATCTTTACAACCGTAATGTGACTGTGGATGGATACTTCCTACCCACAGGTAGCATGGTTGGCTGTGTCACGTGCCCAAATCTTGCGTACTCTGGGAAGCGGGGCGTGACATGGTTTTATGGTATCAGAGACATAGGTTAATTGGGTTGATTCTTGTAGTTGGGTATTGCACCCGATACACGAATTATAATACCCGTAATTAGGAAACATGTCCTGCCACTTGACCGTTTTACCGTTCTTGAATCATTCTTCCAGATCATGTCGACATGCAAACTTACTTTGCACTGTTAACTCGAAAACCTAAATTCTTGTTATCTCTAGGACTTAGGCGACTTGGGTGGAGTTAAGTAATTGCGGCTATGATACCGCGGCATAGCTACAATACAGTACTCTATTTAAGTATCTTGGAGTTCTAGCCTTGATTTATATATTGAATCTATCATCATGCTAATGTTGTTTGTTTTGATTTCAGGACCATGGCAGATAAGAATTTCAAGACGTATCAGAGGCGTGTGGACGAAGCCGCCATGCTAGGAGTGATACGTGGGATGTTGGAAAATCAGAAGAGGCAAACTGAGCTGATCCAGCAGCAAGCCGATTCATTTCAGGAGGGTTTGCAGGCTATGCAGCAGTCTGTAAACACCGCCGTAGCGAAGCCAGTCGACCGAGTAGGGACCGTGGCAGATTTCAGACGGTTGGGTCCTACTACTTTTACTGGCTTGGAGGAGCCGTTGCCAGCCGAGCAGTGGCTCGTGGACACAGAGAATCTATTGATTGCGGCGCAGATCCCAGAAGACAAGAGAGTTGATGTGGTGCGCATTCAGTTGGTGGATTACGCTCGAGAGTGGTGGCTTGTGGAGGAGACCCGCCTGTCTAAGCCAATCAGTTGGGCGGATTTCTCCAAAAGTTTCTTGGAAAAGTTCTTCCCGCGAACTGCACGGGAGGAAATGGAGGAGAGATTTATTGGGCTGAAACAAAATGGAGCAGCTGTGGATGTGCATGCAGCGGAGTGGACGAGACTTAGCCGTTTCGCTGGACCCTTAGTCGCCAAGGAGGCAGACAGGGCACGAAGGTTCTTGCGCAGTTTGGATGTGGACATCCAGAGGCAGATTGTCTCCCTGGGTTTGACCACTTTCTCGCAGGTTCTTACGGCAGCCAGAGAGCAACAGAGTCTATCAGGATCGAAAGGGAACCTTCACCAGACAGCAGTTGCGGCCAGGAAGCCTGCATTTGTACCTAACCGAGATCATGGGCGCAGAGGTATTCCAGTGGACCGTCGAGGTGTAGCGCCAATGAAGAAGCCTGTGATCGTTGATCGAAGGAAGAGCGTGATTTGTGATTACTGCCGATTACCTGGGCACGTGCAGAAGGATTGTCGAAGGAGACTGGGACTTTGTCTGGTTTGTGGGGCAGCCGATCACGCAGTTGGTACTTGTCCGTCGAAGCTTCGCACGAGAGATGATATACGGAAGCCTCCGCAGAGACCATTCCAAGGGCAGAAGCAGCTGACACAAGAACCTAACCAGGGCCGAGCTTTCACTTTGACAGCTGAGGAAGCCAAGGCATCAGGAGAAGTGGTTTCAGGTATTGTACTCGTTCGTGGTTTTCCCGCTTTGGCATTATTTGATTCCGGAGCATCCCACTGTTTTATGTCATCAAAGTTTATAACTACACATTCGATCACCTGCACGACCCTGTCTAGTTTTTGGGACATACACACTGGAAATGGGAAAATCATAGCTAGTAAGGAGTGTAGAGATTGTACTGTTGTTGTTTGTGGACGGGAGCTTTTTGCGGATTTCTTGGTGATTGATACGGGCAGTTATGATGTAGTCTTGGGAATGGATTTTCTTGGCACTTTCCACGCACACATTGATTGTAGGGCGAGGAAAGTAATTTTCCAGATTCCCGGACACCCTGAGTTTACTTTCATCGGAGGAAGCAGTTCTGTCGGGCCAGTCGAGTTTAGGGCTAGGCCGACGAACAGTATTCTTGCGGCTATGGTAGTGGAGAGTGATGAAGAGCCGGCAGTTGTTCGCGACTTTATGGATGTGTTTGAAGATATTTCAGGCCTACCGCCGAAGCGAGATGTGGAGTTTGCGATCGACCTTATTCCTGGTGCAGCGCCAGTATCAAAATCTTATTATCCGATGGCACCGGTGGAATTAGAAGAAGTTAAGAAACAAGTGGGTGAATTACTCGAAAAGGGATGGATTCGAAGCAGCAACTCACCTTGGGGAGCTCCAGTTCTTTTAGTGAAGAAGAAGGATGGCACGAGGAGAATGTGCATCGATTACCGAGAATTAAACCGGGTGACTATTAAGAACAAGTACCCGATCCCTCGCATTGGAGAACTTTTTGAGCAGCTTAGTGGCGCGAGGGTATTCTCGAAACTGGACTTGCGATCAGGATATCATCAGGTCCGAGTGAAGGCAGAAGACATTTGCAAGACGGCGTTTCGGACTCGGTATGGGCATTTCGAGTATTTAGTGATGCCCTTCGGAGTGACTAATGCGCCGGCAATATTTATGGACTTGATGAACAGGATCTTTTCACCGTTCTTGGACCAGTTTATTGTGGTATTCATTGACGATATTCTGGTGTACTCGAAGAGTCCGGAGGAGCATGCTGAGCACTTAAGGATCGCACTGCAAACGCTGAGACAGGAGAAATTATTCGCGAAGATGAGTAAGTGCGAATTCTGGTTGGAAGAAGTGAAGTTTCTGGGGCATGTCGTGTCGGGCGATGGAATCGCCGTTGATCCCGAGAAGATTGCAGCAGTTAGAGATTGGCCTATTCCGAAGAATGTTGCGGAGATAAGAAGTTTTCTCGGACTCGTCGGTTACTACAGAAGATTTGTGGAAAACTTCGCTCGTTTAGCCGAGCCGTTAACCAAGCTTACGCGTAAGGAGGTACCGTTTGTTTGGACAGATGGATGTGCATTGGCCTTCGAGACGTTGAAGCAGAAGCTGATAACCGCCCCTATCCTAACCGTACCGGATGATTCAGGAGGACTGGTGATTCACAGCGACGCATCTGGAAAGGGATTGGGATGTGTTTTGATGCAGAATGGGAAAGTCGTCGCTTACGCATCGAGACAGCTGAAGACTCATGAGCAGAATTATCCGACTCACGACTTGGAGCTTGCAGCCGTGATCTTCGCCCTGAAGATTTGGAGACACTACCTTCTGGGCGAGAGAGTTGAAGTCTTTACGGATCACAAGAGTTTGAAATATGTGTTCACTCAGAAGGAGTTGAACATGAGGCAACGCAGATGGTTGGAGCTGATGGCCGACTACGACCTTGATCTTAAGTACCATCCGGGAAAAGTTAACGTCGTGCCAGATGCGCTAAGTCGGTTACCAGCAATTCAGTTATTGACTGCACAGAGGGAGATCATTGAGGAGTTTCGGAGATTTGACTTGGAGGTTGTGCTACCGCGTGCTACAGGACAGTTGATGCAGTTACAAGTACAATCGTCCTTAGTTGAGAAGATTAAAGCGGCGCAATCGCAGGATCCTAGACTGCAAAAGTTTCGAGAGCAGGTTGGAGCCGGACTACGAACCGATCTACTGATCCATGAGGATGGTTCGTTGAGATATGGTAGCCGTCTATGTGTGCCAAAAGGAGATGTGCGTGAAGAGCTTATGAAGGAGGCACACAGTTCAGCTTACTCTGTACATCCAGGAGGGACAAAGATGTACCGAGATATTCGACAGCATTTTTGGTGGGAAGGTATGAAACGGGAAATCGCTCGCTTCGTGGCTAAGTGCTTGGTGTGTCAGCAAGTCAAGGCTGAACACCAAAGGGTTGCTGGTTTGTTGCAACCACTTCCGATTCCTCAATGGAAGTGGGAACATATAACCATGGATTTCGTGACGGCTTTACCGCGGAGTCCAAAGGGCAACAATGCAGTATGGGTGATTGTCGATCGGTTGACCAAGGCAGCTCACTTTATTCCGTTTCGGGTTGGTCAATCGACAGAGACTTTGGCCGAGCGGTACATGCAGGAGATTGTCAGATTGCATGGAGTACCGGTAAGCATCGTGTCCGACCGGGACACTCGGTTCTTGTCACACTTTTGGAGGAGTTTACAAGAAAGTTTGGGGACTCGATTGAAGTTCAGCACAGCTTATCACCCCCAGACTGATGGACAATCAGAGAGAACGATCCAGACCCTTGAAGATATGTTGAGGGCTTGCATGTTAGACTTCAAAGGTTCTTGGGAAGATCATTTACACCTGGTGGAGTTTTCGTACAACAACAGCTTCCAAGCAACTATTCAAATGGCCCCGTTCGAAGCGTTGTATGGTCGTAAGTGCCGTTCACCTGTATGTTGGGATGATGTGGGTGAACGAAGGTTACTAGGGCCAGATTTGGTGGTACAGACAGTTGAGAAAGTGAATACGATCAGGAAGCATATGAAGGCAGCTCAAGACAGACAGAAAAGTTGGGCCGACACGTCAAGAAGACCTCTAGAGTTCGCCGTGGGTGATTTGGTATTCCTGAAGATATCACCGACTAGAGGGGTGATTCGCTTTGGGAGTCGGGGAAAGCTTAGTCCCCGATTCGTTGGACCCTTCGAGATATTGGAGCGTGTCGGAGAGGTATCGTACCGGTTGGCGTTACCATCGTCATTAGCAGGAGTTCATGATGTATTTCATGTGTCTCAACTACGGAGGTATGTTCGTGATGAGACCCATGTTTTGGATCACTCGGAGTTGACCGTTCGGGAAGACCTGACTTTTGAGGAGCGACCAGTCGAGATCACGGATCGAAGAGAAAAGGTTCTTAAGAACAAGGTTATCCCTCTTGTGCTAGTTTCTTGGGGTAACCGATCGCATGGAGAATCTACTTGGGAGCGAGAAGACGAGATCCGGCAGAAATTCCCTTATCTTTTCCAGTAGTTAGTTATCTTGTATCCTTGGAATTTCGAGGACGAAATTCTTTTGTAGTTGGGTATGATGTAACACCCGAGCCCAATAATACTATGTATATTACTGGTTGAGGGTTATTTATCGCTCTTTCCAATTTTCCTGATTTTCTGGTGTTTATTGCTAAATTTTACCCGGTTAAGTCATTTTGGCACATAACAAATTTTAACTCCGAAAATGAAATTTAAGATGTCCATGTTAGCCTACTCGTCGCCACTAGTCGCGTGGTAGCGTCCGCGTGTCGAGATTCCGTTCCGTTTGGCTAAACGGGCAAGTTTGGGCGACTACGCGCGCGTGCAAGTGTCCGACTTGGGGGCATGCATTTTAATCATTAAACACCTCCTTTCAAAATTTGGAACCCGCTTAAAATCATATAATTTGAATTTGGAACCTTTGGGCGCAATCCGGGCGCGATTTGGAAATGTTTCATTTCGCGCCAAAACGGCCCATTTCAAGTTAATATCTTAAACTAATTTTATACGTATATATATAATTTTACCTAACAAATCATTCAGAATCTTTAACTCTAACTGTTCTCTACCTCCCTCAGCCAATCGCGGGCCACGAATCCCCGCGTGGGCCCCGCCTCCTTTAACATCTCTCTCTCTCTCTCCTCCCTCAATCTATCTCAAAT
This sequence comes from Agapanthus africanus, assembly GCA_030015575.1. Classification (NCBI taxonomy): domain Eukaryota; kingdom Viridiplantae; phylum Streptophyta; class Magnoliopsida; order Asparagales; family Amaryllidaceae; genus Agapanthus; species Agapanthus africanus. The sequence goes on from CM057349.1 coordinate 462,282,335, forward strand.
CTCTTTCTCTTTCCATCAGCCTCTCTCTCTCTCCTCTATATTTTCACCATGCAGCAGCCTCCTCCCTCTAACCGACCCGACCACGAGAACCCCACGCAAACCCTAACCTAGCCTCGCGATCCCACCGCCGGCCTCCTCGAGACCTCGCCGTCGCCGCCCTCACCACCACGACCTCCACCGCACCCACCTACCTTCTTTTCCCCGTCCTCCCGACGATCCAGCGCCTGCAACCCATCTCCCCGACGCCTCCATCCCTCGCGACCTCGCCGTTAACGTCGACTCCGACCGCCGAGGCCTTCCACGACCCCCTTGCACCCTCCTCGTCGAGACCTCGCCGTCACCCCCTCCTTTCCTCGCCGGAACAGTGAACCCGACCCTTCACCCAACGTCTGCACCATCTCCAGGTCGCCGGAAATCGCGCCGACGACCCTCGTCGACGTCTCCCGCGCCACCTCCTTTCCCCCTCGACCACCCTAGCCGACCACACCCCTCTCCAACTCGCCGCAGCACCCTATTCCGCGCACACCCGAAGCCTCCATCCTTGCTGCAGCCGCCGCCGTCGCTTCGCCGGCGATCCATCGCCGTCGGCCTCATCACAGTTGCCCCTGTTCCTCCTCTGTAAGCATTCCTTTACTTCCTTTGGTGCAAACCCCGCTGATCTTGCATGTTTATCGTATTGCTAACTTCGCTCTTTTGTCGTTGCCGGAATCCGACCGTGCCGTCTGACGAACCCGACGCTCCAGCGAATCCCCCTGGTCCGTGTGATCCCGTTGACCTCTGTTGGGACTCGATCCGTGGCCCGTGCTTCCGTATCGTGGTTTCTACCGACACCGCATCCGTGTTTCGGTTTGCGGAACCGCCGAGGCAAGTATCCGAATACTTGCTTTAACATGCTACAAACTTAATAATCATGTTATTTGTTGTAACCACACGACTTGATGACAATTACAATCATCCGTAATGTTAAACCATTGTAGTTGCTACTTGTAGTTAACCGGTATGCTTTTAATCAACACCTTAACTAATTAACCAATTTGGCACATCCTTGCCTAAATTGCTAGATCATCCTCACTTAATTTGTTAAGCCACTCATGAGGTAAATATTATGCTTAGTTCAAATTCATATAACTCCATTGTGTATACTATCGATATTGTTTCATCTTGTGGCTCTTGCACCTCAAAGGTGCGTGAACCGGGTTATTATGAAAATACAAACATCACTGAATAATATTTGCTATTTACTGTTTCCTGCTACTGTTCATTATTTGTTACTATACCTGTCATCATCATATACCTGATTGCATTCCATATTGACCGATCTTGATACACCTGACTCATGTACTGATACAATGGACACAACACCCTGTACATATCGACTCTACCTGTTGAACGTAACCTGACCTGTTACCTGATCTCATGCCTAATGCCGACAAACCTAACCATTCCTGCTGTCGATCCAGACAGACCTACCTTTACTTGACTTGTGTTGGCATTAGTCCTTGACTACTGAATACCTGACCTGACATACATAGCTTGGGGGTATGGGGAAATCAAAGGTGAAACCGACTTGTAACTCAACAGTTCGACACATTGTTCTGATCAGTCTTACGGGCTTGGCCAGCTCCGGAGTGTTGATGCTGACATCACTCATCTATCCTACTACCTTTTACTGCTTAGCGGCACGTCTCGGATTCAGCCCCGAGAATCATGACCGTGGTCCCGGGCACACACGGGATACTATTGAGTTACATCGACGATTCATCAATTGGTTTCAAAGACTGTAGAGTAGAAAACCTGATAGGGCAGTTTAATCACCTTTGCACTTTACCCTGCTTGTTACTTCTTATTACTGTTTATTCATATTCATGCTTGCATTGTTTATTACCATGTTATGCTATATACTTGATATCATGACGCGCTGACGTCTGGGTTTTGCATGGCCCAGATTCCGTGCCCTTGACGTCGACCAAGCAGGAGTACTTCAGCCAGCAGGCTGAACTGTGAGTTCTTTAGAGTTTAGTTCATTTATGTCATTTCATTTCCAGATGTGAGCCCGCATTATGGGACATACTGTTTATTCATTGTATTGGATCATTAGCTTCCGCATTTATTGTTTATTGATTCTTGTTATTATGGATTTGGACATGTATTAGTTTAGTTTATTTTTTTCTGTTCTTGATATCTTTACAACCGTAATGTGACTGTGGATGGATACTTCCTACCCACAGGTAGCATGGTTGGCTGTGTCACGTGCCCAAATCTTGCGTACTCTGGGAAGCGGGGCGTGACAACATATATGAGGAATTTAATTCTACAGAAAATTCAGAGTTCAACTCTATCCCAGAATATAAATCTTCAAAAGGAAGTAGGAATTTAATTCCTCTGAAATTATTGCCAGGGTTCAACCCTACGAGGAATTTAATTCCTGAAAGGGATTAACAGATCTTCTAAAAAACATACATAGAGGCAGGGTCATGTGTCACCACGTGACCCCCAAAAAGATCTACAGAAAAGCCCCTTTGAGGCAGTGCCTCACGTGACCCACGTGACCCTTGGCAGAGGCTTTAACATACTCCATTTAAACACCCGTCACGTGATGGCACGTGATGCTCCAAAAGATGCGATATTCTCAGCAGAACAAATGAAGGGAGGGCGCCCTCACGTGCTACCACGTGACCCCTCTTGCCTTAGCGTCTAACGCTAAATTGGAACCCCTGAATCCAGTGTTAAAACACTGTTTGGCCTTAGTGTTCCACACTAATCAAAGAGCTTTATTTGCAGTGTTCAACACTGATTACCTTAGTGTTTAACACTAATTTGAGATCTCTGCTGCCAGTGTTTTGACCTGTTTTAGTGTTTAACACTAATTTGAAAGCCTTGTTGCTGGTGTTTAACACCAACTATCTTTTAGTGTTAAACACTAACTTATCAATCTCATTCCCAGTGTTCAACACTGATTGGTCTTTAGTGTTTAACACTAGGCATTGGCCCAATTGGCTAAATGGCCAGAGGCAAAGCCTCTCCTTCAATGGACCAACAGAGGGCCAATATTTTGGACTTAGCCCAAACTGGCCATAAGTCCTCAAATCATCTTGAACTGAGCACATCTGCTCTTTCAACCAACTCATTGGTTTAAGGGTACATCTCTGAACTCCTCTGATATTTGTCGTTGTAATCCTTCAACGTCTTCAGAGAGGTGACGGGTCCCGACAACCACACATCAACACGGACTGTGGGGTCCTTAAACCCGCGGACTTATACGTCCTTAAACTAACGGACTAATGCGTCCTTAAACACACCCATATGGACTGTGGGGTCCTTAAACCTATGGACTTATGCGTCCTTAAACTACCAATGGACCACCATGTCCCTAAACTGGTAATGGACCACCATGTCCCTAAACTGGTAATGGACCACCATGTCCCTAAACTGGAACAATAGAGCCCAAACGCTCTTTTGTCGGATCTAAACGATCCCGTTAAGTCGATCTTAGTCCCAAACTGGACTAACGTATCCTTAACAACCGTTTAAGTTGATCTTAGCTTCAAATATGGCTAACGTATCCTTAAACCTTCAAACAGACTTTAGTCCCAAATTGGACTATGGATCACCCAACCAACTTTGGTCCAAGGGTACATCTCGGAACTCCTCTGACACCTGTCGTTGTAATCCTTCAACGTCGTCAGAGAGGTGACGGGTTCCGACGGCCATACATTCAATGGACCACTATGTCCCTGAACTGGAACAATAGAGCCCCCAAATGCTCTTTTGTCAGATCTAAACGATCCCGTTAAGTTGATCTTAGTCTTAAATTAGACTAACGTATCCTTAACAAACGTTTGAGTTGATCTTAGCCTCAAATATGGCTAACGTATCCTCAAACTAAAACCCCAAAACCAAATCTAAGAAAATACGGATTTGGGCTAATCCACGTCCTACGGGCGACGACATAAATTAGTCTCCGTATACAATCCACGGGCAACCAAAAACATAATAAACACCCACGACACGAAGTGACCATCTGGAGAAGTAGAAAGTTGTTACCGCGATGCGGTAGCGTAATTAACTGCAGGGGCTTGCGCCTGCAGGGAAGAGCGTCCCCACAATCAAAATCCCCTCAAACGAGAGGGAATCTGACGAAGTCTGCTACATCGGTCGCATCTGTTTAAACCTTCGATATATGGTGCCATAAATCAACTTGGCATCTTCGGAGAGGTGAACGGATAGCACCAATTAGCATCTGCCCCGAATCTCAGTGCCAAGACATCGCAGTCCTGTGCGCCGTCTTTCGGAGGGGAACAGATTCTGGCACGCCCGGTGGGACCTTTTCCTCTTTCCTCTCCACACTTCGTGTGTCGTGATTCGCGAACCAATCGCGGTTCGCTAATGGTTGCCCTTGGGTTTTAAGATTCTAAGACTTGGCGTCCTGCTTATTGCAGAAAGCAAAGAATCGATGGCTTCTACTTCTGCGAAACGCTCCAACTGCTCGGACTGCAATTGCAACCAACACTCTGCCTCGCCAGGAGGTATAGCCTACGGACCCCAAGCTGCTTCGCTATTCATAATGCCCGTGGAACAGGTCACTCGAGCCACCACAGGATTGTTTTTTGGGACCATGCTCCAACCGACAAGCTTCACCGCGCCGGTGCTGACAGAGGAAGCTCCCAAGAAGTCGGTCTTTGATCGTCTTACCCCTGCCGCGGCCCCTCTCAACGGGTCGCCCAACACCAGCGCCTCGGTCTTCTCTAGATTGGGCCAAGACTCCTGTGGACCCATAATGAGGCCTACAATCCCAGAGAAGGTTGCTTCTAAGAAAGTGACCGGTCCTGCTCCTGAAGTCGTCAAAGCGGCTTCCCCTGCCACAAAGTCGGTCTTTACAAGATTGACGGCTCCAGCTCCCGCTCCTGCTATCCAAAGGACGTCGGTCTTTGACAGGCTAACACCAGCAACGACCCCCCACCTACACAGGGGGCAAGACGAAGCTATTCTCACCACTGAACCAACGCCGTCCGCTCGACACGCTCGACGTCGCCACTGGCGCCGAGTAAGGAAGGCTGGGGGCAACTCCCCCTCTGGGCTAACTCCACCAGCCCCGACGGCAGAAGTTAATGCTGCTATTCCAACTGGGAATAGCTTTGAGATGCTAAATAAGGTGCGTAGGAATTCTCCTACCGCGATGCTAAAGAGGTCTCCTCCTCCACTAAAAAAGGTTGCGGAAATAAAGCCAGAACAACCCCGATCCCCACAACGGCTGTCTTCCAGAATCTATAAGGTTTGGCGGCAGGCCCGAGACTCGATGATCGATCTAAACTTCTCCCGCCAACACAAGAAGCTGAAAATCCAACAGGAAGCCAGTCACCAGGCTAAACCACGAAACACTGTCTAGGTGCCCGCCTTAACGGCCCCCTCAACTGCCACTGCTCATAAAAGGAGGAAGCCAGAGAAGATCCCCCAGCCTGCAACGACAGCTAAAATCACTAAGCCCAGACGCCCTAAGTTTGGGGGCATGATGGTCCATATCGTATACATGGCGTCAGGAAAGGAAGACAGCCGTGCGTCTACGGGTCATAGACCGCTTACACGGTCGGTAACCAAAGCTCAGGAGCAATAGCAAAAGCTCCAGGAAATGATGAACGCTATGGCCGCACTTACCAGGCCAAAAGAAAATCCAGAAACGTCCTCAGACGAACGCCAGGAGGAAGAAACCGACGCTGAGTTCCTTCGCCGAATATTGGAGAAGAAGGACAAAGAGGCCGCTGAACAAGCAGCCAACATACAGCGTATGGGCTTTCTCTTCCAAGATATGATAGGAATGATGATCCAACAAGACCCACCCGCTGAGGATCCCCCGATCGTCCTTGAAGACGACAGGGGGAAACGTCAAATCTACCACCGACCCTCTCAACGGCCAAGGAGGAGACAATCTCTAAGGCTGATTTGGTCGATTATATAGCCCAGCAAATCCGGGTTCATCACGCGACTGAGGCAGCTGGTTAAGTCGTAAAAACGGGCCGGCCGTATCCAAGCTGGTACGGACAAATCAGGTACCTGCCGGGTTACACAATTCCCAAGTTCCATGTTTACAAAGGAACCAGCAATCCCCACCAACATGTCGCCCAGTTCAGGGCCCTTTGCGGTAACACCGGTGGTGATGATAAACTGTTGCTTCGCCAGTTCGTGGGCAGCCTATCAGAAACAGCGTTCGAATGGTATTCGGAACTCCCGAACGATTCTATCAAGACGTTCACTGAAATGGAGTTGCTATTCACTCAGCGATTCGCAAGCGCCAGCGAACGCACTCTAATAACGGCATTGATTAACGCCAGGGTAAAACCAGGCGAAACTTGGGTCCAGTATGCTATACGCTGGCGGAATTTGTGGTCGAAATGCGAGCAACGCATTGAGGAAGCGCCCGCGGTGGGCATGTTCGTGGGAACCCTAGACCCTCACGCAACTATCTCCCAGTTTATGATGTTCTTTAAGCCGACCACATTCCAGGCTTTAATCGACAAGTTGGCTCAGATGGATCAGATGGGTCATAGACCACCTCCCCCGAAGCCAGAACCTCGGAATGACAAGGGTAAGGGAAATGCCACCTTCGTCGCGAATGCTCAGCAGCAACCCAACGCCCTAAAGCTGACGGATCAACTGGAAGAAAGACGCCGGTATTATAATGAGAAGATGAAGCGTCCCTACTCGTTCCCACGGGACAAGACGAAGCGGCTATTCGAGCTGGCAGTACGCAACAGACATATAAACCTACCAAATCCAAGGCGACTGCCACAACCCACTGAGGTGAATAACCCTAACTATTGCCCTTATCATCAAACGGTAAGTCATCCGATTGAGGATTGCTTCATCTTCAAAGGATGGATTGAAGATCAATACCTCCAGGGGAAGTTTGCACTGTCCGAAAAGTGGAAGGTGAACCCACCAAGCCGCATACTCCTAAGAAAGCAGATACACCGGGGGCAACCTGTTCCTTTATTGAAGAAGCTCTATGGGAGGTCGTGCTGTCAACTAAAACCAAAAGAATGTTGAGGGACCTTCATGCGTGCCCTGCAATCGAATGGAAGGACCCGCTTGAACCTCAAATTATCGAAGGGATGTTGAAACTGTGCCCGACTACGAAGACTCGTGGTAATGGCCTAAATACTCACGCCCAACCGTCAAAATCTTTGAAGAAAAAGAAGAAGAAATCCAAGAAGCCCGTGAAGCCTTGAGACAAGCGCACGAACTTGCAAAAGCAGATCGACGCGATGGAAGAGTACAATCAAAAGGCGCGAACTCCTGTCACGCTGCAAGAGTTCCTCAACCACATCTTTCGAGAGGAAGATGATGGAGAGAGTTCATCGGATGAATCCGAGGGATACGTGGCGAGTTGTAACGTAATCTCCCGCTCGTTTACTGACGATGAAAAAACACCTAGCACTAAGAAACTGGGGGTAGAGCCTGAACCAGAGCGTGTGTGACCAACAGATGAAATGATCGACGCCTTTCTAGACGAGATTCGTCTGAAGAGTAAAGCGGATCAGGAGCGTGAGATGGCCGCATCGGAAGGAGCCAAATGCAGGCGACTGAACGAAAGAGTTGAAGTACTCCCGCCAGATCGAAAGGCATCCGAGGTAGACAAGAAGATATTCAAGACGAGGAAAAGGTTTGCCAAAGCCATGTCAATGGGAATGAAGCTACCACCCTCGGAAGAAAACACACTCAATGGAGCGGAGAGGCACCCTAATTATTGCGCATATCATCGGAAAATTTCACACCCCACAGAGGAGTGCGACGCCTTTAGGATATGGTGGCAAGGATATGTTGCTCATCGGCAACATTTTAAGCGCATGAAACGCAAGACTCGTCGGGAACGAAGAAGTACTGCCGACGGGCACAACGGAACCACTGGCAACTGTTACATGGTTAATGTCGGAGGGTGACAAGTTCTCACCTTTGGGAGCGACTTTGATGAAGAAATGGCTCTGGGCCCTCTCTTTAAAGAATCCGTTTTAGGGAAAGAGGAGGAATCGGAGGCCTGCGAGAACATTCAGCTGCGCAATCGCACGCTCCCAGAAAAGAATCTCGGGCCCGCAAATAGAAAAGATAAGGGAAAGGAAAAGGTCACTGAGGATATCAATTTAGATGAACAAGTCATGAAAGAGCTAACTACCAAAGACCCTCCCAGGAAGGGTAAGGTGGACTACAATATCCTGGCACACCTAAGGAAGCTACCTTCTCAGCTTAGCATTCTCGATGCCCTCCTGTTATCAAAAGAAGCGCGAGAGTCACTGATTAAGGCGTTACAACAACCTGAGCAATTCCAAGCCTTCCTTGCCACTGAAAGGATGAAGGATGAACTGGAGGAAGTGCATACGGCCGACATCACTTTCGGTGACGAAGACCTTCTCCTCGGGACGTGCGACCACAACCGTCCCCTATACGTCTCCAGGTATTGCCACGATATCAATATAGGCAAAATCCTGGTTGACAATGGATCCTCCGTCAATCTCCTTAATGTTCGGGTGTTGAAAGAAATCTGCAAGAGTGTGCAACACCTCGCTCGTGACAAAATTACCATCTCTGGTTTTGACTCCCAATCGTCACGGACTCTCGGATCCGTGATACTAACATTACGCTTCGGACTGCTCGTCACGGACATCAAATTCCATGTCATTGATGCCAAGACCTGCTACAACGCCTTGCTCGGTCGCCCTTGGTTACACGAGTACAATATCATCCCTTCTACACAACATCAGTGTATGAAGTACTTTAAGGATGGTTTCGAGTATACCGTAACAGGTGAGCAGAACCCATTTTCCGTGAACGAAGTCCGCAAGTACGAAGATGCGAAGTACTTTTTGCCAGACTTCAAGGATACAGAAAGGTGTCGCAAGCCAGAGAACAAAGCCACCGCCGCCATCCTTGTCTTCGGGAGCGATACCGAAGAAGAAGAAGAGATAGTTTATGCTGGGCCATCTCAACGCAACAACCCGGGGACGTCCGCCCCCATGTTGATCTTCAGAAGTGACTCGGAAGATGAGGTTAATGCCGTGTTCTCCAATCGGCCGTCAATACAAGCACCCCCTAGCGATGATCAGAGTTTGCAAATCACCCTGGTGCCGCGAGAACACTACAAGGAGCTCGACACACTTCAAGCTTACAATGTGCAGGACCTGCAAACATTTTACGTCCCTCCCAGGCAAAGGAGTGAGAAGGCAATCCTATTCTACCAATCCTCAGAGACGAAAGTAGAAAAAGAGATCTGGCATGGCGCGGATGCTACACTCGACAGGCTCCAACCCATCCGTTTGTCCAGATACTACACAAAAGGACTAAAGAGGCTATTGAAGCGCCAAGGAGTACCCTTAAAACAGACTGTTCGACAAGCTCGGTTCTACAACAGGATTTGGGATGTTCCTGGGACTCAACGCAAATTGCCCAACGGGAAAATGGAAACACTTGGGCTTGGATACGTGAGAGCCGGGAAACGGGAACGGACCCACAGTAGCTACGCCATATATACTTTTGATGAAGAAGAGGACGCCCTGTCGGGAAATGCCAACCCCTCATCAAAACTAGAGCCCGCGATTGAAGTGCCGAGCCCGTCATTTGAAGAACGGATGGACAAGCTTATCAGGAAAGCGGGTCAAAAAGCTTGGGAAGACTACAACCGCGAGATGGCCATCTACGAGAAGGCCAGGGCGCAACGTCTATTTCAACAGGCTACAAAAGACGAAGATGCTCATCCCTGTCAACCCGTTGTACGAAAGGCCCGACGTAGAGGCAGAAATAAATCAAGAAGCGGAAAGGGGAGCCGATAACAACGACGCAGGATTAGAGAGTTACGTGATCGGATATTGCGCGGCTCGGATTTGTCCCTCACGAAGAAGATGAGTCGAGCGTACTCCTTCCCCCGAGACAAGACGGAGAGGTTACTCGAGCTCGCTATAAAACATCAAATGATCGCGCTTCCAGAGTCTAAGCACCCTGAGAAAGCTAACAAGGCGTCTCATCTGAGCTATTGCTCTTATCACCGAGCCATAGGACATCCTACCGAAGACTGCTTCACCTTCAAGAACTGGGTCGAGGACCAGTACCAACAGGGCAGATTCGCTTTATCCGACGGCTGGAGGGTAATGCCGCCACAAAAGCACGAACTCAAAACCGCAAAAGCAGAATCAGATCCACCTCAGTCCTGGAAGCGGATTCGCACATGTTACACGATTACGATATTAAAAGAAGAGTCCGAGAACATGGATGACCTTCCCTGGTGCTTTGAGAACAGCGATGATGAGGTGATCTCAGAATTTCCGCCAGCTCCGAAAGAACTGGAAGATGGCATACATACTACTGCAGATAACCTCAAGAAGATTGAGTTGGGAGCGGCAGATGATCCGCGACCGACATTTGTTAGCGAGCTGCTATCTGAAGAAAGGGTGGCTGCGTTAAAGAACGTGCTTCTACAACATAAAGACTGCTTCGCGTGGAACTATTCAGAAATGCCAGGATTGGATCCGGAGATTGCTGTGCATAAATTAGCAATATCCCCAGATATCAAGCCAGTCAAGCAGGCGCCGAGAAGGATGCGGCTCGAGCTTGAGATGAACATCAACGCCGAAGTCAAGAACCTGATCGATTCTGGATTTATCCAAGAAGTCCAGTATCCCGATTGGATCGCCAACATCGTCCCGGTAATGAAGAAAAATGGGACGGTACGCATATGCGTGGATTTCAGGGATCTCAACAAAGCTTGCCCGAAGGACGATTTCCTAGTACCGGTAACCGAGCTAATGATAGACAACACGTCCACTCACGAGGTTTTCTCCTTTATGGACGGTTCATCAGGGTACAATCAGATAAAGATGCATCCCGAAGACCAGAAGCACACCGCTTTCCGGACCCCTTTGGGTATATTCTGCTACAGGGTTATGCCCTTTGGTCTAAAGAACGCTGGCGCTACCTATCAAAGGGCCATGACAAAGATCTTCGACGACCTCATACATGACATCGTCGAGTGCTATATCGATGACCTTGTAGTAAAGAGCATGTTATACGAAGAGCATTTAAAGCATCTGGAGACTGTATTTCAACGCCTTCGGCAATATAATTTGAAGATGAATCCCCTCAAATGCGCGTTTGGAGTCTCCTCGGGTAAATTCCTGGGATTCATCATCCGACACCGAGGTATCGAAATAGATCCATCTAAGATCAAGGCGATCATGGAAATGCCTCCGCCAAGAACCCTCAAACAGTTGCGGTCTCTCCAAGGGAAGCTCACATACATCCGGCGGTTTATCGCCAATCTTTCAGGCAAGTGCCGTCCTTACAGCCACCTGATGAAGAAGGGAACTCCATTCGTTTGGAATCACAAATGCCAAGGTGCACTAGACGAGATCAAGCAGTACCTGCAGAACCCTCCGGTGTTGGCTGCGCCGGTCAAGAGAAAACCCCTCATTCTTTATACAACCGCCCTCGAAGGTTCCTTAGGCGCATTGTGGGCACAAGAGAACGATCAAGGAAAAGAGAGAGCACTCTACTACCTAAGTCGAGTTCTGCTGGGGCCAGAAAGTAACTACTCTCCCATTGAAAAACACTGCTTGGCGTTAATCTTCGCAATAACAAAACTCAGGCACTATGCGTTGGCGCACGAAGTCCGTCTCATCTCGAAGGTGGACCCCCTTAAATATTTGATGTCAAAGGCTATATTGACGGGTCGACTCGCTAAATGGGCTCTACTCCTGATGGAGTTCTCGATAACGTATCGACCTCTTAAGGCAGTGAAAGGCCAGGCCATTGCCGACTTCCTTGCTGAGCATCCAGTACCTGCCGGTTCTCCTCTGAACTGCGATTTGCCGGACGAACATGCATTCGATGCGATCGGCGGCGGTGATACCCGATGGGAACTCTATTTTGACGGGGCGTCTTCCATGAAGAAGCGCAAACAATGTACCCCCATAATCAAATCGGGAGTAGGCCTTATCTTCGTAACCTCACAAGGAGGGGTAATGCGCTTTGCTTTCTCCTTAACGGAATCGAGGACGAACAATGAAGCCGAATACGAAGCTTTGATAGCAGGCCTCGAGATCGCTATTGACATGGGAATTGAAGACCTCCTTATATACGGGGATTCTCAACTGGTCGTTAGTCAAGTAAATGGCGACTACCAAACGTGCAAACCGGAGCTGGTGAAGTACGGCGAAAAGGTGCAACAACTATTGACCCAAATTCCCTCCTACACTTTGGAAAGTATACCACGTGCGGAAAATAGCAAAGCAGACGCACTAGCTAAGCTCGCTAAAGAACTAGCTGATGAGAACCTCGATGACGTCAAAATCATGGTGCAAAGCCGTCGAGTGCTCGCCCCGGCAGAAATATCTCCGGAATCATGCGAAGAAAAGGGAGCGACTGAGCAGACAATCCTACAAATAAAAGACCGTAAGAAGGCTGAGGACTGGAGGGAAGTCTTCATAGACTACTTTAAGTCCCACCGAATGCCCGAAGGAGCGTCCTCAAGACATCAGCTCATGAAACGAGCTCTATCTTTCGCTTTCGTCAATGATACTCTGTATAAGAGGTCGTTTGATTCTCTGTGGCTAAGATGTTTAGGACCGGACGAAGCAGAAAGAGCCATTCAAGAGGTTCATGACGGAATCTGTGGTTCTCATCAAGCAGGCCCGAAGATGAAGTTAAAAATTAAACGGATGGGTTACTACTGGCCCACGATGATCCAGGACTGCCTCGAGTATGCGAAGCAGTGCCACTCGTGCCAAATCCACGGGGATTTCATCCACCAACATCCAAATCCACTACATCCAACGATGGCTAGCTGGCCGTTCGAAATGTGGGGGACTGACATAGTCGGCCCCATTGAACCAGCATCGTCCAGGGGACATCGTTTCATCTTGGCGACGGATGATTACTTCTCCAAATGGGCGGAAGCAGTACCATTGAGGGAAGTGAAGACGGAGAATATCCTCCACTTCTTCAAAACGCACGTCATCTATCGGTTTGGAACTCCACGGCGGATTATCTCCGATAACGGGCCAGCCTACAGAAGCCATAAGATTAGCCGCTTCGCGCAGCAGCACGATATAGACTGGAGATATTCTTCAGTTTACAATCCGCGAGCTAACGGTCTGGCCGAGGCCTTCAATAAGACCTTGACAAAGATCATAAAAAAGACGGTGTCCCGAAATAAGAAGGACTGGCATGAGAGGCTGCAAGAGGCCCTTTGGGCCTATCGAACTACGTTCAAGACGGTCACGAACACAACGCCGTACGCGTTGGTATTTGGGACGGAAGCAGTGCTCCCCCTCGAGATAGAGTTACCCTCTCTACGAGTGGCAGTCCACTACGAGCTGACAAACGAAGAAAATGCTCACCTTCGGCTTGAGGAGCTCGATGCCCTCGATGAAACCCGGCTCATAGCACAACAAAATCTAGAGGCCTACAAAGCAAAGATGACGCGCTCGTACGAAAGATTGACCAGGCCGAGGACATTCCGCCAGGGCGAACTCATACTAGTGGTCAAAAGACCTATGATCCCCAATCGTGCCAAGCGGGGAAAATTTGAGCCGAACTATGAAGGCCCGTATATCATAGACAAGGTCTACCAGGGTGGAGCCTATCTACTCATGGACATGCACGGTGGAAGGCCTTTCAGGCCAATAAACGGCCGCTTCTTAAAGAAGTACTATGCTTAATGAGCCACAGCCTGGGTCAATGATAAATGACGACGACTATGTCCGCTCGCTATCTTCCTAAAGCTCAAGGCTCTATAAGTAGTAGCCGGCCCTTTCCTCGACGGAGCAAAATGTCCTTAAACTAATAACGGACCGAAATGTCCTTAAACTAATAACGGACCGAAACGTCCTTAAACTAATGACGGACCGAAACGTCCTTAAACTATAGACGGACCGAAACGCCCTTAAACTAATGACGGACCGAAACGTCCTTAGACTATCGACGGACCGAAACGTCCCTAAAAATACTACCGCAGCATCTTTAGGCTGACGAGATAAAAAAAAAGAAAAAAATAAAAAATAAAAAAGAATAAAAAAACGGTATGTCCACAAGCAAAAAGGGCACGGATGAAAACCCGAAAGGGCTCCATGAGTAAAAACAGCAGGGCTACCGGCGAGTGTTTGTGAAAACCTGAAAGGGCGCAACCTCGTTAAAAGACACTTACAGGGTCCTCTCGACCTTGTAAAGAGAAACCACCCACGTGAGATCCTTGCGACTCACAAAGGAGCAACACACTTAGGGATCCTCACGATTCCTAAGGAGAAAATACACTTGCGAGATCCTTACGACTCGTAAGGAGAATTCTCTTATGGGACCCACACGACTCATGAGATTTGAAAGTCTTAAGCTACAGAAACCTAAACCTGTTCTTAAGCAAATCCCCCACAACCTTCGATGCTGCCCTACAAGTGGCTCAATACTGACCCTTGTATACAATCCACGGGCGCGAATAAACATTTCCCCAGCAAAGTCACACCCGTGACTAGGGACATGTCCATATGGTGAACAACCCTTATAATTCCTCTCGACTTATAAGGAGAAAACCCTCTTGTAGGATCCTTACGACTTACAGAGGAACATACACTTAGGGATCCTCACGATCCCTAAGGAGAAAATACACCTGCAATATCCTCACGACTTGTAGGGAGAAATACCTTTGTGAGACCCTTACGGCTCATGAAATCAAAAGCCTTGGTCGACAGGACCCTTAACCCTGTTTACTAAGCCACCTTTGTTCGACATCGACAGAGGCAAATGATGATTCGCTCCTGGCAATATCCCAGTTGTAGCGGTGCTGATGCCGAAATCGGTGTCTAAAATCCAAGCTTGCGGCGAAAAATCTAGCAAGCCACACATGCATACGAAATAGCCGAAATGATGGGGCAACTTGCAATAAAAAGCAGCAAGTAAAAATGTATGCATGAAAAATAGCCGAAATGATGGGGCAACTCGCAATAAAAAAACAGCGAGTGAAAATAAAAAAATAGCCGAAATGATTGGGCACCGCGAAAAATCGCCGAAATTATAGGGCAATCGCGACCTCCGCGATATAAAAGCTGAAATGATAGAGCATCGCGGAAAATGAAATAAAATATAAAAAAGGGGGGTTTCAATTTATGCCCTGCAGGTGATGTTCCATCACACCCTGTATACAATCCAAGGGCGTAAATAAAAAGGGATCATACTTCTCCTCCAAGTTTCATCAGAAGAAGAAGCCAAATCTCGACGGGCCAAAGGAGACCTGGAGATCGTTTCAACACTCGTCTCGTAACAACGGACACAACTCTAAGCTAAGCGGAACAGCGGCAGCTCCCAGTTCCATGGCTCGGTGGTATACATATCGCCAACAGTCAAACCTCCATTCCGTGAAATGCGGATACAATCAGCAAAATTCTTGGTTACGTGGAACGCGGATAACGTCACTCTTTGACCCCGTGGAAAACGTCCAGAGCGGATCCTGGTCCTCGCAGAGCACGGCAGTGAACCCGTGTGAAGCATCCAGAGCGGAGCCTAGTCCTCGCCGAGCACGGCAGTGAACCCGTGTGAAGCATCTAGTGCAAAATTCCTGGTTACGTGGAACGCGGATAACGTCACTCTTTGACCCCGTGGAAAACGTCCAGAGCGGATCCTGGTCCTCGCAGAGCACGGCAGTGAACCTGTGTGAAGCATCCAGAGCGGAGCCTAGTCCTTGCCGAGCACGGCAGTGAACCCGTGTGAAGCATCTAGTGCAAAATTCCTGGTTACGTGGAACGCGGATAACGTCACTCTTTGACCCCGTGGAAAACGTCCAGAGCGGATCCTGGTCATCGCAGAGCACGGCAGTGAACCCGTGTGAAGCATCCAGAGCGGAGCCTAGTCCTCGCCGAGCACGGCAGTGAACCCGTGTGAAGCATCTAGTGCAAAATTCCTGGTTACGTGGAACGCGGATAACGTCACTCTTTGACCCCGTGGAAAACATCCAGAGTGGATCCTGGTCCTCGCAGAGCACGGCAGTGAACCCGTGTGAAGCATCCAGAGCGGAGCCGAGTCCTCGCCGAGCACGGCAGTGAACCCGTGTGAAGCATTTAGTGCAAAATTCCTGGTTACGTGGAACGCGGATAACGTCACTCTTTGACCCCGTGGAAAACGTTCAGAGCGGATCCTGGTCCTCGCAGAGCACGGCAGTGAACCCGTGTGAAGCATCCAGAGCGGAGCCTAGTCCTCGCCGAACACGGCAGTGAACCCGTGTGAAGCATCTAGTGCAAAATTCCTGGTTACGTGGAACGCGGATAACGTCACTCTTTGACCCCGTGGAAAACGTCCAGAGCAGATCCTGGTCCTCGCAGAGCACGGCAGTGAACCCGTGTGAAGTATCTAGAGCGGAGCCTAGTCCTCGCCGAGCACGGCAGTGAACCCGTGTGAAGCATCTAGTGCAAAATTCCTGGTTACGTGGAACGCGGATAACATCACTCTTTGACCCCGCGAAAAACGCCCAGAGCGGAGCCTGGTCCTCGCCAAGCACGGCAGTGAACCCGTGTGAAGCATCCAGAGCAAATACCGGACTGTGGAGTCCTTAAAATCCATGGACTATGATGTCCTTAATCTCGACCGTGATGTCTTAAAACTAACGATCAACCACCCCGATTCCCTACGGATTCTGCCTTGGTTTAAGGGTACATCTCTTCATTCCTTTGATGCTTGACGCTGTAATTCCTCAACGTCTTCAAAGAGATGACGGGTCCCTGCAACCTAACATCGGATCGTGGAGTCCCTAAATCCACGAACTATGAAGTCCTTAACCTTGACCGTGATGTCTTAAAACTAATATCGGACTCTGGAGTCCTTAAATCTACGGACTATGAGGTCCTTAACCTTGACCGTGACGTATTTAAACTACGATACCTGGAGAAACCCTTGACTCTGTAAAACACGGACAAGGGTGACCACATCCAGCACTTACACGTCCTCACGACCTGTAAGGAAGAAAAACTCTCTTGTGAGATCCCTTACGACTCTCAAGGGAAAACCCGCTTAAGAATCCTCACGATTCTTAAGAAGAACTTACACCTATGGGATCCTCTCGACCTGTAGGAGGAAAGACTCTTTATGAGACCCTCGTGGCTCATAAAAAGCAAAAGTCTTAGGAAGCAGATCTTAACCCTGAATCCTGAGCCATCGCTGTCCTGTAAGGAGATCAAGATAGAATATCCGCAGAATACATTCAATAAAAAGGGGACACACCGTTGAGAGGAAAAATGTATCTTTTATTCATAAACCAAAATAGATACAAAGTACAATCTATGAAAGAAACAAAAAAGAAAGATACTCTCATCCATGAGTATGTACAAAAAAAAGGGGAAAAGATACAAGTCCTCAAGCTGGCGGGCGGTGTAGTAATTTTACCAGCTCATCGTTTTGTCGCTGAGCCACGGCTTCATGACGCAAGATCTCCAGAAGACGAGCCTCCGCCTGAGCTTGCTGAGCCTGATACGAAGCAAGCCGAGCTTCAAGCTCTTTCTCAGTGGCCTTATGGGCCTCAACCCTTTCACGAGTGAACGTGGCAGCTTTGTCGAGAGCCACCACCTCTTTGATGGACTCCTGAAGCACCCGCCAGAGTTCATACGCTTTGTTGGCTTTGGCCGTGAGATTGGCTTGAAGCTCGCTCAGCGCCTTGGAAGCTAGCTCCCTCTCCGAGAATTTGCGACCAAGCCTCTTCTCGCATGACGTCATGTTGGCCGCGCATCGTGCTATCAGACCCTGCAACTCCGCTTTTGCAGCCACGACTTCCGAGGAAAGGCGAGAACATTCAAGGGCATGCAAGCGAGCCTCCACATGCCGACAGAACTCCACCCAGACTCGCACCACCTCTTCGCTATGGTATGTGGCGAGAAAAGGATGAGAACCATTAGCTTCGGCGGCAAACGCTTCAGCGGTGGTCGCGCTACCAGCATGGAGCTCCTCATTCAAAGATGATAAGGAGACAAGGCTTAATTGGGCCAAGCGTTCTGAAGCCCGCAAGGCGTAAGGGCCGGGCGGCATCACGATGCGCGACTCCAACGCCGTGGAAACTGGCAGAGCTGTTCAAATTTGGAAGATGTCAGTAAAATTCTTAAGCAAAGAACGAATGAGAGTATGATGAAATGTCGCTTACCGACAGTCGTGCAAGTAGGAGCTGAAGGTTCCCCTGGCCCTTCGAGAACCTCGACCTCATCATCGGCCTCCAAAACTGTAGAAAACATCAATGTCAACACGCAAAATAACGACGATGCTATGAGAAGTGATGGACGACATCAACCTTGCCCGGATGAGAGGACAATACGTTGGGGGGATATCGCTTGTGGAGCTGCCATCTCCAGTAGACGCTGAAAGGATTGCCGGGGAGACAGATCGACAATAGAGGCCGCCAACTCGCGTAATTCTGAGAAAACAAAAGAGTTCAGACAACGAAAGGCTGCTAATTTAAAATTCAGAAGGTTACCTTCAACACTTCTCCCGTTCTGAGTCAGGGGTATAGCAGCTTCGACAGCCTCTGCCGGAACCTCGGGCTCCAACAGAGGGAGGGTAGTCCCCACTACCTCCATCTCAGCCTCCGGGCCGCCTTCGGGAAGAGCCGTTGGGGCAGCAATCTCTAAAGGAGCCTCCCCCAAAGGGGCAAGCACTCCCTGATCAAGAACCGCCGCTGGAGGCTCTACCATAAGAGGAGCAGCCTAGTCAGCCCCCTCCATATCGAGCAATGCTTCATCAGGAATTTCGGCAGGCTTTAGCTTCAATGAGCCCGTAGGGAGCTCCCCCAGCGTCGAAGATTCTGTACAATTCAAATAAGAATAAGGATATACATATACAGGCGTGAATAATCTGAAGAACTACAAAAAGAACAACAACGTACCGATGCGCAAAGAAGCCCTCAATATGGCTTCTTCAAGCCGCTGCTCCTTCTCAAGGAGGTGGGCTCGCCGGGGTTTAAGGGTAGACTCATGGCCGCCGGTCCATAAAGAAAGTGCATCCGCCGCGTCTTCTGAAGCGGCCTGCTTCAGAGCCCTTTCCCCCCATTCCTCCAAAGGACCGATAAATCGCCGCCGAATCCACGAAGGGTCTTCGTAAAAAATTACAGCGGGATAGGACTTCTTCGGAACCTTGGCGTTATAAGACACGTCTTTGGAACACCGTATGGCCTCAGCCAACTGTGCGGCCTCCTCATTGGCCGAACTCGGGAAGAGAAGCCCGGTGTCTGACTCTTGCAGGGCCAATGATTCGTCTTCAAGGATAGGCTCAGACTCAGCCAAAGAATCGAGCAGATTGGTAGCCGCTTTCTTCCGCCGCTTAGACCCAGAGCCGGTTGCCGAGGATGACCGTTTCCTCCCCCGCGAAGCCTTAGGGCGGCGCTGACCTACATCGCCTACGACGCCCTCATCTCTATTACCCTCGCATGGTGCCACGACTGAGGATGACACTGTCTTTGTCGATGCCATGGGGGGCGGTGCTGCCACAGGCGGCGGTGCTACTACTGGGGCCCTTCCACCTCGCGAGCGGGAACCCAGGGGCATACCAGCCGTTGGAGTAAGGTTTACCTCCGATTCTCCTGAGATGAGCGCAGTGCCAGTATCCCTTAAAGGGAAGCGGACCGGAGCCCTCGGTCGCAGCTTAGCTCCTGGAACCAGAGGAGGGGCATCGTGGCCAAGAAGCACCCTCCTTTCCTCAAGAATGATTGGGCTGACCCGATGAAGATACCAACCCGTAAACGCGCCCACGCACCGGGGCAGGTATTCAGCTTCAGGGACCATGAAGTGGGAGCCGGTGTTTAGCCTCATGAAATGATGAGCGGCATCGCGAACGGTATCGAGCGAAGGGATCGGGGCGACTATGAAAGCCTCGAAAGGAACACCCTGGTCGTATCCAAGTTGTCGGGCGAATCGATGCAGATTGTACCGCATGAAAAGAGCTGCACTGTCCTGGCGAAACACCAAGTAGCCCGGTCTACTTGTATACAAGTGCGCGGCCTCCCGAGGCTTCAAAGAAGGTGTGTTGTCTTTCGACTGGTCCCAGAGTTGTTGAACTGGACCTGAGGGAGTAGACAAGACCCGATCATTAAAAACCATCCCGCCAGCGACAGCGTAAGGAGAAATCAGCACCCGAATAGCCCCGAACTGAGTCGGGTCGGCGGCAGAAGCATCTACTAATCGCATAAGTCGTGGGAAGGGGTAGGCATCGTAAAATGAGGGCCTCTGATGCATGGCAAAAGCCCCCAGCACATGCATTTCAACCCAGGACGTGAAATAATGAAACGAAAAGTTTACTACATCCACGCCGGGAGTAGAGGTATTAGCTGCGGTGCCCAACCCGTGATAAAGATGCGCCAACGCCGGGATATCGACGGCCAACCGCGTCCCCTCAGCTATACAATAAGCCGGGTAGATAACCGAAGCCCTCATAAAACGACGATGCATGGGGATGACAAACTAACTAAGCCAGACACTGACAAACCCCACGAAGAACGTCTCCTCGTCAATACCGGGTGCTGCAATGGACTCAAAAGACATCGGCGACATGATGGGGATATAGTATTGAGGTAGATCCGATTCGGTGGTCGACAGCTTCTTCGGACCAAACCCAAAGGGGTCTCTAATGTTGGCGAACTTCGGAGCTGTCTTCGACACGACCTCCTCACGAAGGAAACAAGTAATGAAGCTCTTGAAAGTAACACCCTGCTCTTCGGATTCGGTGAACAATCGGTCGAAGATACCTAGCGCCTTGATCAAACTGGGACGCTTGTGGCAAATGGCGTTCTCAACAGACAAGCCGTCAGCCGGTGCAGACTCGGGCTCAAAGACATACTCGTCAGGAGGCAACAACTCCTCATACAGTGCACCCCTGATTGGCAATCCCGAGATTTCATAAAATTCTGCAAGAGAGATCGAGACCTCGCGATCTCCTAGAATGAAAGTGTTGGTGGGAAGATTCCATTGGTTCAAAAATGCCTTAACCTACCAGACATGCGGGGACTTATAATGGAAGAGTGACGCGTATATTGCCTGATAAAGCCCGACCTTCTGCAGCCGCGCACGATGGGTGGCAAGGATGTAGCGAGCCCAGAGAAGATAGCCCGTAGGGTGTCGGGGAGTGAGCCCTATCTTATAGATCTGCCCCCATGGGTGGGCCTCACCCTGGCAAATACGCCGCCCTAAGATATCTATGGCCGGGATCGGATGGTTCGGAATGCCGGTCGTTGAAGGCTCGAGCCTCCCCGTTGGAGTCCAGTTGGGCATTTCCACAGCAAAAACCGTTCTCGGAGGGTCCATCGGCAAGAATGGGAAAGTAGGCTCTGTCGGTACTGCACAGAGGAAACTCCGGCGACCCCGGATAATATGGCTATACCAAGTTTCCCATAGAAGCAAGTTGGTGCAGTTCGGGTCATGAGCCCGGATCATCGCCATCACTTCCTCATCGGATGGTGATTGAGGAAAAGTGGCCTCCGAACGAGTAAAGGGAAAACACGCAGCAGAAGCCATCGCACCTGAAATCGAATGAAAGAAGACCGTTAAAAGCAAAGTCAGCGATATATATCCATGCATGAACATGAAGACTAGTTAAAGAAAGCAACAGTAGATTTTTCTGGGACCATTGGCTACAAAACACATGGGCCCCACAGAATCAAGATGACGGCTCATTAATAATGAAACCGAGCAGTTGTAGTAAGACAAAGGGAATATCCTCATTAAATAAAGAATGGTAACCCTACACATTCCCCCAACAGGATCTGTCTCGGGCTCTACAATGGATCCAACAAGATCAAAGGAATTAAATTCCCACAGAAGACATCATTACAAAACTCCTGTCTCATTAATTGCAGAAGGACAACCTCGGGTCAAGAGACCCCAAGAAGCCTCCGTGTGAAGAAACTGAGATTTTCATAGGAATTAAATTCCTTATTAAGAGAAGGGAATTAAATTCCCAGAGACATTTTTGGATGGAATTAAATTCCGTGGAGTCGAACTGTCATCATCATCTCCTTGGAGGATCAGATGAACCCTAAAAGAGATTTACTACTGAAGATTAATTGGTTTCATGGGTTCATGTTTAAAGAGTAAAAGCCCTTGTTTTGGATTTAAAATCCAGAGGAATGTGAAAGTTCATCGCTCATGCGAGAGCATTACCTGAGGAAAAGAATCCTTTTCGAACAGAGTTAAACTCTGAAAATTGTTTCAAGGCAGAGAACTAAGCTCTGGAAGACGAGAATTAAATTCTCAAGGAAAAAAAAGTTCTCAAAGGAAGAAGATGAGCAAAGTGAAGGCTCTTCTGAAGAGACATGGGTATTTATAGGAGGTGATGGAAACGTTTCATCTCCCCAAATCCCTAGAGGAATCCAACGGTCACAAAAGGTGACAGCGTTGCACTCACGTGCAGACACGTGAGAACAATGCTGTGAGGGCATTTGTTTCCTGATTTAAAATCAGGAAAGCCCACGGAAGAGGCTTCAGAAAAGGGTCACGTGCTCACACGTGACCAGCAGTCACGTGTTGGCACGTGACATCTAAATGCATCGGCAAGGCAAATTCAGTTTCCCAACTACATCAAAGAAAATGGCTTCAGAAAGGGTCACGTGCTCCCACGTGACCAGGGTCACGTGTTGGCACGTGACACTCGAAAGCAACAGACTCAATTCCCTGATTGAATCAAGAAAAAGGCTGCAGGCCAGGGTCACGTGCTCACACGTGACCAGTTGTCATGTGGTGGCACGTGACAGCTAAGCAGCGACCAGAAAGCAGAGCGCAGAAAGAAAGAAGAGGGCTCGTTCCAAGGGGGTCACGTGCCCATATGTGACCAAGGGTCACGTAGTCACACGTGACTGGCTTTCAAAGCCTATCTGCTAACGGAAATTAAATTCTGAGAAAAGACCTCTTAAATCTTTCCAAAGCAACCGATTAAATTAAAGATTTAAAGGTGATTAAATACCATCTATCTATGGGAAAATCTCGAATTTGGAAAGATTTCCCCTTTAAATCTAACCGAAATAACAAAGGAGAATCTCTGGATTTAAAATCCAATGGTGAATAAAATTCACCTAATAATCCAAAGGTCCAAAACAAATGGTGAATACAAATCAAATCTCTCAATGAAAGATTCGCCAAAACAAATTGATTCGGCTGCTTCTCCTATAAATAGGAGCCAAGAGACACAGCGAAAAAAGGAAAAAGAGAGAGAAAAAGGCAGAAAGGAATCGAGACAAAAAAGAGGGGAGCCTTGATACTTTGGAGAAATTTGGATCTTCTGCAAAAGAAAACCCTAGGTAAGAAAGGGAAGGCCATTTTGAAAGGAAAAGAAAGTTTAATTCTCAACAGAGTTTAACTCTGCTATAAAAACAGAAGAACATAGTTCTCTCTTTGGTGGAGGATCTGTAAAGTGCACATCTCCCCTTGAGTTGAGAATTTAATTCTCAATGGGTTGAGATCCTGCCATGCAGACCCAAAGCATAGGGAGGGAATGGAAGCACGAGAATTTAATTCTCACAGAACTATAGGAATTTAATTCCTTTAAAATAAAATTAGGGTTTGACCCTGTGAACGAGCAGAATCAGGGTTTAACCCTAATTAGGAACTTAGTTCTGTTAAAACAACAGGAATTTAATTCCCTTAATCTCATTCCCCAGAATAATTCTTTAACAGAGAGTGGGAGTTTAATTCCTTAAAGCTTTTATTAGGGTTTAACCCTGTTCAGTTCTTCACATATATGAGGAATTTAATTCTACAGAAAATTCAGAGTTCAACTCTATCCCAGAATATAAATCTTCAAAAGGAAGTAGGAATTTAATTCCTCTGAAATTATTGCCAGGGTTCAACCCTACGAGGAATTTAATTCCTGAAAGGGATTAACAGATCTTCTAAAAATCATACATAGAGGCAGGGTCACGTGTCACCACGTGACCCCCAAAAAGATCTACAGAAAAGCACCTTTGAGGCAGTGCCTCACGTGACCCACGTGACCCTTGGCAGAGGCTTTAACATACTCCATTTAAACACCCATCACGTGATGGCACGTGATGCTCCAAAAGATGCGATATTCTCAGCAGAACAAATGAAGGGAGGGCGCCCTCACGTGCTACCACGTGACCCCTCTTGCCTTAGCGTCTAACGCTAAATTGGAACCCCTGAATCCAGTGTTAAAACACTGTTTGGCCTTAGTGTTCCACACTAATCAAAGAGCTTTATTTGCAGTGTTCAACACTGATTACCTTAGTGTTTAACACTAATTTGAGATCTCTGCTGCCAGTGTTTTGACCTGTTTTAGTGTTTAACACTAATTTGAAAGCCTTGTTGCTGGTGTTTAACACCAACTATCTTTTAGTGTTAAACACTAACTTATCAATCTCATTCCCAGTGTTCAACACTGATTGGTCTTTAGTGTTTAACACTAGGCATTGGCCCAATTGGCTAAATGGCCAGAGGCAAAGCCTCTCCTTCAATGGACCAACAGAGGGCCAATATTTTGGACTTAGCCCAAACTGGCCATAAGTCCTCAAATCATCTTGAACTGAGCATATCTGCTCTTTCAACCAACTCATTGGTTCAAGGGTACATCTCTGAACTCCTCTGATATTTGTCGTTGTAATCCTTCAACGTCTTCAGAGAGGTGACGGGTCCCGACAACCACACATCAACACGGACTGTGGGGTCCTTAAACCCGCGGACTTATGCGTCCTTAAACTAACGGACTAATGCGTCCTTAAACACACCCATATGGACTGTGGGGTCCTTAAACCCATGGACTTATGCGTCCTTAAACTACCAATGTACCACCATGTCCCTAAACTGGTAATGGACCACCATGTCCCTAAACTGGTAATGGACCACCATGTCCCTAAACTGGAACAATAGAGCCCAAACGCTCTTTTGTCGGATCTAAACGATCCCGTTAAGTCGATCTTAGTCCCAAACTGGACTAACGTATCCTTAACAACCGTTTAAGTTGATCTTAGCTTCAAATATGGCTAACGTATCCTTAAACCTTCAAACAGATTTTAGTCCCAAATTGGACTATGGATCACCCAACTAACTTTGGTCCAAGGGTACATCTCGGAACTCCTCTGACATCTGTCGTTTTAATCCTTCAACGTCGTCAGAGAGGTGACGGGTCCCGACGGCCATACATTCAATGGACCACTATGTCCCTGAACTGGAACAATAGAGCCCCCAAATGCTCTTTTGTCAGATCTAAACGATCCTGTTAAGTTGATCTTAGTCTCAAATTAGACTAACGTATCCTTAACAAACGTTTGAGTTGATCTTAGCCTCAAATATGGCTAACGTATCCTCAAACCAAAACCCCAAAACCAAATCTAAGAAAATACGGATTTGGGCTAATCCACGTCCTACGGGCGACGACATAAATTAGTCTCCGTATACAATCCACGGGCAACCAAAAACATAATAAACACCCACGACACGAAGTGACCATCTGGAGAAGGAGAAAGTTGTTACCGCGATACGGTAGCGTAATTAACTGCAGGGGCTTGCGCCTGCAGGGAAGAGCATCCCCATAATAAAAAACCCCTCAAACGAGGGGGAATCTGACGAAGTCTGCTATATCGGTCGCATCTGTTTAAACCTTCGATATATGGTACCATAAATCAACTTGGCATCTTCGGAGAGGTGAACGGATAGCACCAATTAGTATCTGCCCTGAATCTCAGTGCCAAGACATCGCAGTCCTGTGCGCCGTCTTTCGGAAGGGAACACTCAGCA
Source organism: Agapanthus africanus (assembly GCA_030015575.1). Taxonomy (NCBI): domain Eukaryota; kingdom Viridiplantae; phylum Streptophyta; class Magnoliopsida; order Asparagales; family Amaryllidaceae; genus Agapanthus; species Agapanthus africanus. The sequence goes on from CM057349.1 coordinate 462,308,068, forward strand.
TTCTCGACGCCCTTCTACTATCCAAAGAAGCGAGAGATTCATTGATCAAGGTGCTACAAGAGCCAGAGCAATTCCAAACTTTTCTTGCCGAAGAAAAGATGAAGGACGAGCTGGAGGAAGTACACACAGCCGATGTCACCTTCGGCGACGAAGACCTCCTCCTTGGGACGTGCGAGCACAACCGTCCCCTCTATGTCTCAGGATACTACCATGATATAAAGATAGGCAAAATACTGGTCGACAATGGGTCTTCCGTCAATCTCCTCAACGTGCGAGTATTGAAGGAAATCTGCATGAGCGTCCAGCATCTCGCTCGTGATAAAATCACCATCTCTGGTTTTGACTCCCATTCATCACGGACCCTCGGGTCTGTGATATTGACATTACGATTCGGGCTACTTGTCACGGACATTAAATTCCATGTCATTGACGCCAAGACATGCTATAACGCTTTACTCGGCCGGCCTTGGTTACACGAGTACAACATCATCCCTTCTACACAACATCAGTGTATGAAATACTTTAAGGATGGTTTCGAATATACCGTAACAGGAGAGTTGAACCCGTTCTCCGTAAACGAAGTCCGGAAATACGAAGATGCAAAGTACTTCTTGCCAGATTTCGAGGACACGGAGAGATGTCACAAACCGGAGAACAAAGATATCACCACCATTCCGGTCTTTGGGAGTGATACGGAAGAAGAGGAAGAGATAGTTTATTCAGACCCACCCCAGTACAACAAGCCAGGACCGTCCGCTCCCGTGTTGATCTTTGGCAGTGACTCGGAAGATGAGGTCCATGCTATATTCTCCGCTCGGCCTCAATACGAACGTTCGCCGATGAAGAGCAAAGTTTGCAAGTTGCCATGGTTCCGCCCAAACATCATAAGGAACTAGATGTTCTTGATACCTACAGTGTGGAAGAGCTGTAGACGTTCTATGTCCCTCCCAGGCGAGAAGGCGAAAGGGCGATCCTATTCTACCGCTCCGGGGAAACCAAAGTGGAGAAAGAAATCTGGCACGGTGCGGATTCTACGCTCGATAGGCTCCAGCCCATCCGTCTGCCTAGATATTATACAGAAGGCTTGAAAAAGCTATTGAAGCGTCAAGGGATACCCTTCAAACAGACCGCTCGAAAAGCTAAGTTCTATGACAGGATCTGGAACGTTCTCGGAACTCAGCGCAAGTTGCCTAACGGGAGAATGGAAGCGATCGGGCTTGGATATGTTCGGTCCAAGAAACAGGGAGCTACTCCGCGACTGCTATGTCGTACATGATTTTGATGAAGAAGGAGATGCTCAATGGGAGAATGCTAACCCCGAATCGGAAAAGGCTCCTGACGTGAAAATGCCCAGTCCGTCGTTCGAAGAACAAATGGACAAGCTTATAAGGGAAGCTGGTCAAAAAGTTCGAGACGGCCATAATCGCGAAATGGCCATCTACGAGAAAGCCAGGACGCAGCGCCTTCTCCAACAGGCTGCGAAAAATGAAAATGCCCCTCCCTGTCAACCTGTTGCCAAAAAGGCCCGACGCAGAGGCAGAAACAAGTCAAAAAGCGGAAAAGGCATTCAACTACGACAAAGCGGGACCAAGAAGTCACGCGAGCAGGAATCGAGTGGTCCGGATTTGTCCCTTATGAAGAAAATGAGTCGAGCATACTCTTTTCCTCAAGACAAGACAAAGAAGACACTTGATCTTGCCATAAGACATCAAATGCTTACACTCCCGGAGTCTAAACACCCCGAGCAAGCTAACGAGGTCTCTCATCCAGATTACTGCTCTTATCACCAAGCAATGGGACACCCCCTCGAAGTCTGCTTCACCTTTAATAACTGGGTCGAAGACCAATATCAGCTCGGCAAGTTCGCTCTATCCGACAGTTGGAGGGTAACACCGCCGCAGAAGCATGAACCCAAAGCCGCGAGAGTAGAACCAGAACAACATCGGTCTTGGAAGCGAGCTCGTACCTGTCATGTGATAACGCTGTCAGAAGAAGAGCCCGAGAATATGGATGACCTTCCCTGGTGCTTTGAAAACAATGATGACGAGGTGATCTCAGAGTTTCCACCGGCGCCAAAAGAGTTGGAAGATGGAATACACACCACTGCAGATAACCTCAAGAAAATTGATTTGGGGACGGCAAGTGACCCGCGAACGACATTCGTCAGTGAGCTGCTGTCTGAAGAAAGGGTGGCTGCGCTAAAAGACTTGCTTATGCAGCATAGAGATTGCTTCGCATGGAACTATTCCGAAATGCCAGGATTAGATCCAGAGATTGCTGTCAACAAATTGGCAATATCTCCGGACGTTAAGCCAATCAAACAAGCACCGAGAAGAATGCGGCTCGAGCTTGAGATGAGCATCAATGCCGAGGTCAAGAAGCTAATCGATTCTGGCTTCATCCAAGAGGTTCAATACCCTGACTGGATCGCCAACATAGTCCCAGTGATGAAGAAGAATGGGACAGTGCGCATATGTGTAGACTTTCGCGATCTCAATAAAGCTTGTCCGAAGGATGATTTCCCAGTACTGGTCACCGAGCTGATGATAGACAATACGTCCACTTACGAAGTCTTCTCCTTCATGGACGGATCGTCAGGATACAATCAGATAAAGATGCATCCCGAGGACCAGAAGCACACCGCGTTTCGGGCCCCTCTGGGTATATTCTGCTACAAGGTGATGTCCTTCGGTCTAAAGAACGCCGGTGCCACCTATCAGAGGGCCATGACGAAGATCTTCGATGACCTCATACATGAAATCGTCGAATGCTATATCGACGACCTCATGGTTAAAGGCAAATCATACGAGAAACATCTGAAGATCGTATTTCAACGCCTTCGGCAATACAACTTAAAGATGAACCCTCTCAAATGCGCATTCGGAGTATCCTCGGGCAAATTCCTAGGATTCATTGTTCGATACCGAGGTATCGAGATAGATCCGTCAAAGATCAAGGAAATCATGGAAATGCCTCCGCCAAGGACTCTTAAACAATTGCGGTCTCTCCAGGGAAAGCTCGCATATATCCGGCGATTTATAGCTAATCTTTCAGGGAAATGCCGCCCTTACAGTCACCTGATGAAGAAGGGAACTCTTTTCGTCTGGGATCAAAAATGCCAAAGCGCACTGGACGAAATCAAGCAATACCTGCAGAATCCGCCGGTGCTGGCTGCTCCGGTCGAGGGAAAGCCTCTCATTCTGTATACAACCGCCCTTGAAGGTTCCTTAGGAGCATTATGGGCACAAGAGAACGACCAAGGGAAGGAGAGAGCCCTCTACAATTTGAGTCGAGTTTTACTGGGGGCAGAAAGCAATTATTCTCCTATCGAAAAACACTGCCTGGCGCTGATCTTCGCGATAACAAAGCTCAGACACTATGCGTTGGCGCATGAAGTCCGTCTCATATCGAAGGTGGATCCTCTCAAGTATTTGATGTCAAAGGCCATATTGATGGGACGGCTCGCCAAATGGGCCTTGCTCTTGATGGAGTTCTCAATAACTTATCAGCCTCTTAAGGCAGTGAAAGGCCAGGCCATCGCCGACTTCCTCGCTGAGCATCCGATACCTGCCGATTCTCCTTTGATTTGCGAACTGCCAGACGAACATGCGTTTGATGCGATCGACGGTGGTGGTCCCCGATGGGAACTTTATTTCGATGGAGCATCCTCCGTGAAGAAGCGCAAACAAAACACGCCAATAATCAAATTAGGGGTAGGCCTAATCTTCGTGACTCCACGAGGAGGGATAATGCGCTTCGCCTTCTCCTTGACAGAGCCGAGGACGAACAATGAAGCCGAATACGAAGCTTTGATAGCAGGCCTCGAGATCGCCATCGACATGGGAATTGAAAACCTCCTCATATACGGAGACTCCCAACTGGTCGTTAGTCAAGTAAACGTCGACTACCAGACGTGCAAGCCAGAGCTGGTGATGTATGGCGAGAGAGTACAACAACTGCTGACTCAATTGCCTCCTACATGCTGGAAAGCATACCACGTGCAGAAAATAGCAAAGCGGATGCACTAGCTAAGCTCGCTAAAGAACTGGCCGATGAGAACCTCGATGACGTGAGGATCGTTGTGCAAAGCCGTCGGATCCTCGCACCGGTAGAAATATCTCCGGAATCATCCGAGGAAAAGGAAGCGACTGAGCAGACCGCCCTACAAATAAAAGACCAAGAAACGGTTGAGGATTGGAGAGAAGTCTTTATAGACTACTTCAAATCCCGTCGAACGCCTGAAGATGCGTCCTCAAGACATCAGCTTATGAAACGAGCGCCGTCTTTCGCTTTCGTCAATGATATTCTGTACAAGAGGTCATTTGATTCTTTATGGCTGAGATACCTGGGACCTGAAGAGGCGAAGAGAGTCGTTCAGAAAGTTCACGACGGACTCTGCGGTTCTCACCAAGCCGGCCCGAAGATGAAGCTGATGATTAAAAGGATGGGTTATTATTGGCCCACAATGATCCAGGACTGCCTCGAGTATGCGAAGCAATGCCACTCGTGCCAGATTCATGGGGACTTTATCCATCAACATCCAAATCCACTACATCCAACGGTGGCTAGCTGGCCATTCGAAATGTGGGGAACTGACATAATCGGCCCCATCGAACCAGCATCGTCCAGGGGACATCGATTCATTTTGGCGACGACTGATTACTTCTCCAAATGGGCAGAAGCAGTACCGCTGAGGGAAGTGAAGATGGAGAATATCCTCCATTTCTTCAAGACGCACGTTATTTATCGGTTTGGAACTTCGCGACGGATCATCTTTGATAATGGGTCAGCCTACAGAAGCTACAAGATCAGCCGCTTCGCACAACAGCACAACATAGACTGGAGATACTCCTCAGTTTATAATCCCCGAGCTAACGGTCTAGCTGAGGCTTTCAACAAGACCTTGACGAAGATCGTGAAGAAGACAGTGTCCCGAAATAAGAAGGACTGGCATGAGAGACTGCATGGAGCTCTCTGGGCATATCGAACTACGTTCAAAACGGACACGAACACAACACCGTACGCGTTGGTATTCGGTACAGAAGCGGTACTCTCCCTCGAGATAGAGTTACCCTCTCTACGAGTGGCGGTCCATTATGAGCTAACGGACGAAGAGAACTCTCACCTTCGGCTTGAGGAGCTCGATGCCCTTGATGAAACCCGGCTCCTGGCGCAGCAAAATCTGGAAGCTTATAAAGCAAAGATGACGCGCTCATATGAAAGATTGACCAGGCCGAGGACATCCCGCCAAGGCGAACTCGTGCTAGTGGTCAAAAGTCCTATGATCCCCAATGGCGCCAAGCGGGGAAAATTCGAGCCGAACTATGAAGGCCCGTACATCATAGACAAGGTCTACCACGGTGGAGCCTATCTACTTATGGACATGCATGATGAAAGACCTTTCAGGCCAATAAACGGTCGCTTCCTGAAGAAATACTACGCCTAACGAGTCACGGCCTAGGTCAATGATAGACGACGACTATGTCCGCTCGCTATCTTCCTAAGCCTAAACTCTGTAAGTAGTATCCAGCTTTCTTTACTACGTACCGAAACGTCCCTAAACTAACAACGGACCGAAACGTTCCTAAACTAACAACGGACCGAAATGTCCTTAAACTAACAGCGGACCGAAACGTCCTTAAACTAACGACGGACCACTATGTCCTAAAACTAGCTGTTGACCGAGATGTCGATAAACTACGGTGGATTGCAGCATCCCAAAGCTGATACGAAAAAAAAGAAAGAATAAAAAGAAAAAGAAAACGGTATGTCCATAAGCAAAATGGGCACGGATGAAAACCCGAAAGGGCTTCGTGGGTAAAAACAGCAGAGCTACCGGCGAGTCTTGTGAAAACCCGAAAGGGTGCAATCTCGTTAGAATTAAAAAAAAAGAAAACGGTATGTCCATAAGCAAAATGGGCACGGATGAAAACCCGAAAGGGTTCCGTGAGTAAAAACAGCAGGGCTACCGGCGAGTGTTTGTGAAAACCCAAAAGGGCGCAACCTCGTTAAAAGACACTTACAGGGTCCCCTCGACCTGGAAAGGAGAAATCACCCGCGTGAGATCCTTACGACTCACAAGGGAGCAACACACTTAGGGATCCCCACGATTCCTAAGGGGAAACTACACTTGCGAGATCCTCACGACTCGTAAGGAGAACTCTCTTATGGGACCCTCACGGCTCATAAGATTCAAAAGTCTTAAGTTACAGAGACCTGAACCTGTTCTTAAGCAGCCCCCACAACCTCCAATACTGCCTTACAAGCGGTTCAACACTGACCCTTGTATACAATCCACGGGCGCGAATAAACATTTCCCTAACAAAGTCCCATCCGTGACTAGGGATATGTTCGCACGGTGAACAACCCTTGTGAGTCCCCTCGACTTATAAGGAGAAAACTCTCTTGTAAGATCCTTACGACTTACAAGAAGCCATACACTTAGTAATCCTCACGATTCTTAAGGAAGAAAACACACCTACAAGATCCTCACGACTTGTAGGGAGAAATACCTTTATGAGACCCTTACGGCTCGTGAAGTCAAAAGCCTTAGTCGACAGGATCCTAACCCTGGTCGCTAAGCCACCTTTGTTCAATAGTGACAGAGGCAAATGATGATTTGCTCCTGGCAATATCCCAGTTGTAGCGGTGCTGATGCCGAAATTGGTGTCTAATCCCAAATTTGCAGCGAAAAGCCAGCAAGCCACACATGCATACGAAATAGCCGAAATGATGGGGCAACTTGCAACAGAAACAGCAAGTAAAAAAAATGTATGCATGCAAAATAGCCGAAATGATTGGGCAACTCGCAATAAAAAGCAGCGAGTAAAAATAAAACAAATAGCCAAAATGATTGGGCACCGCGAAAAATAGCCGAAATGATGGGGCAATCACGACCTTCGCGATATAAAAGATGAAATGATGGAGCATCGCGGAAAGAAATAAAATAAAAATAAAAATGAAATTTACGCCCTACAGATGATATTACATCAATCCCTGTATACAATCCAGGGGCGCAAACAAAGAAGGAATCACACTCCTCCTCCCCAGGTTTCATCAGAAGAAGAAGCCAAATCTCGACGGGTCATAGATAGCCTGGAGATCATCTCAACATTCGTCTCATTACAGCAGACACAACATCAAGCAAAGAGGAACAGCGGCAACTCCCAGTTCCATGACTCGGCGGTTACAGATGACCGAGAGTCAAATCCCAACTCCGTGAAATGCGGATATAATCAACAAAATTCCTAGTCACGTGGATCGCGGATAACGTCACTTCTGACCCAGTGGAAAACGTCCAGAGCGGATCCTGGTCCTCGCAGAGCACGACAGTGAACCCGTGTGGAGCATCCAGAGCGGAGGCTAGTCCTCGTCGAACACGGCAGCGAACCCATGGGAAGCATCTAGAGCAAAATTCCTGGTCACGTGGAATGCGGATAACGTCACTTCTGACCCCGTGGAATGTTGGAGTTAGTGCCCTCAGAGTCAATTATTGGATCACAGGCACGTGATTGCAATGATTGAGGGAGGACCTATCCCGGTAGGACAGTCTTACTCGAGATGATAGTATGCTATCTGGTTTATCTTTATCATCGTGTACTGTTTTAGGTGACCTGACATGTCGCTATTACACGTTGATAGAGCCCCTAGGATTCTTGCTTGACGACCAGCAGTATGATGGCGATCATATACGTGGGAGCTGGTAGTCTATAAGCACATCCTTAAAAGGTCCCTAGTCGTGGGAGTTTCGAGACTGGGCATCGATACTCCATTAGTAGGCTAGTGTATACAGTCGAGACCCCGACGAGGGGCGGTGGCCGGTCTCACAAGCCACTGGTGTCAGTTGGTTCACCTAAGATGTATACAGGTGCTCATTGGGTTATGAGTACACCGGACAGGACTCGCCGGGAACCTGCTAGTTGGGCTTATACCTGACGTCAGATAGCAGTTCCCTGGTGACATGTGTACAGGTTAGTTCATCGACCTGAGGATCGTCATTTGTCTCGTGTGAGTTCCCACTGTGCTTTGATTACTACCCAACCACGGCTCAAAGGAGTCGTGCAAACAGGTTTTAGTTGGGTACAGTCCCGAGCCACATGGAGGCAGTGAGCGGATCTGCAGGGGTTCGTCTCTCCCGGTATTGGGGGTGAGGTCGCGCTGTGTCTAGGAGAGCCATTACGCAAAGCCCTCGGCCGAGGCAGGAGATTCACTGGTAGGTATTCCAGTAGTATCTCAGGGCGTTCTGGGCTACGCTCCGACACGACTTGTACCGCTTTTGGGGGTCTGACTTTCACCAACCCCCTAGGCCCGCCATGCGATACTCATAGACGAACGGACCGGACTGTACGGATATTGTCACTGACAGGCTCAGTTGGGTGTCGGGGTGAGCTTCCTCATCGACGTCCCTTTTGGTCAATAGCTGGTGGCCCGTCACGTATTGGCTTATACCTCTGACGTGCTAGTGGTTGAATCCACAGCCATAGTATTGACGAGTCTTTAGAGTCCACCACACTTTCAGTTACTCAGTTTTCGGGCGAAACGCTGTAGAGGCCATATGGAGATATGGCAGGGTCCGATCAGAAACGTGCGGTATTGCACGGATCAGGATCGGACAGTTTTGTGCTAGTGGCCGTATAGTTATATGGCAGGATTCGATCAGATACGTGCGGTATTGCACGGATCGGGATCGAACGGATTTTACTAGCCGGCTTTGGTTTAAGCCGGTCATAGTCTAGTACAGTGTAGATTTTGTCTCATTGCATTTGTATCCGGACGGAATACAGATGCGGGTGTGTATGCACAGTATCGGGGTTTTCCTGTAATTTATTACGGGACCATTTTTCTGGAGTTGCCAGTTTGCATTCCGTTCCGGCCGGTTTTCCTTTGTTCTTTCCCGGCCGGACTTTACCGATGGAGGGGGTTATTTGCAGTTTTGCAAATAACTCTTTGTGGAGGGTTTTCTTGCATAAAGATCTATTATGATAGCTTTCTTTTCTTGCACCTTGACTTTCTTTAATTGTGATTTGGAAAGGGTATGGGCTTGATGTGAGTTGAAGCATGCTTGCATGTTTCTTTGTCTAGATTGTGGTCACCTTTTCTTTGTTCCTACCATCACCTCCCTCTTGCTATCATATTATGCTTGCTCCACCATTTTCAAAAGATGAGGGTTTTCATTTTAGAAAAGAGAGAAGAAAAAGAGAGAAGAAGGAGAGAGCTTCATCTTCATCTTTGAGAGAGTATATCATTCCTCATCTCATTCCATTGTTAGAAAATTGAAAGCACCAATTTTCTATACACCATTCCTCCATCCATGGCAACCAATACCCCAAAATGAGACAAGCATTTTCTATACTACATTCTACAGCATATCTTGAGCATGTCGAGTTGCCGGCTTCATGCTCGAGTTGCCTCGGTATTGAGGCGGGAGCCCGTAAAAGACGCAGGCGATGTGGTGCCCTTTCCGGCGAGGAGGCGACGATTTGGAGACTACACTTTCCGCGGGAGATCGGGGCGATGATGAGAAGACCGGAGGACTCGGATCTCGTGGTATACTTCTTTTCCCATCTCTTGTTAGCTAGTATAGGCTAATGGTTAACGATCCGGGTAATTGTCCGCGGTAGCGCCGGTTTCCAAGTTAGGAAAATTTTTGATTCCGCATTTTGGCCTCGAGTAAGAGACCGGGGCGCTGCCGTGGCGCAACATGGAAAACGTCCAGAGCGGATCCTGGTCCTCGCAGAGCATGGCAGTGAACCCGTGTGAAGCATTCAGAGCGGAGCCTAGTCCTCGCCGAACACGGCAGTGAACCCGTGGGAAGCATCTAGAGCAAAATTTCTGGTCACGTGGAACACGGATAACGTCACTTCTGACCCCACGGAAAACGTCCAGAGCGGATCCTGGTCCTCACAGAGCACGGCAGTGAACCCGTGTGAAGCATCCAGAGCGGAGCCTAGTCCTCGCCGAACACGGCAATGAACCCATGGGAAGCATCTAGAGCAAAATTTCTGGTCACGTGGAACGCGGATAATGTCACTTCTGACCCCGCGGAAAACGTCCAGAGCGGATCCTGGTCCTCGCAGAGCATGGCAGTGAACCCGTGTGAAGCATCCAGAGCGGAGCCTAGTCCTCGCTGAACACGGCAATGAACCTGTGGGAAGCATCCAGAGCAAAATTCCTGGTCATGTGGAACGCGGATAATGTCACTTCTGACCCCGTAGAAAACGTCCAGAGCGGATCCTGGTCCTCGCAGAGCACGGCAGTGAACCCGTGTGAAGCATCCAGAGCGGAGCCTAGTCTTCGCCGAATACGGCAGTGAACCCGTGGGAAGCATCTAGAGCAAAATTCCTGGTCACGTGGAACGCGGATAACGTCTTTTCTGACCCCGTGAAAAATGTCCAGAGCGGATCCTGGTCCTCGCAGAGCACGGCCGTGAACCTGTGTGAAGCATCCAGAGCGGAGCCTGGTCCTCGCCAAACACGGCAGTGAACCCGTGGGAAGCATCCAGAGCAAACATCGGACTGTGAGGTCCTTAAACTCACGGACTATGATGTCCTTAATCTCGACCTTGATGTCTTAAAACTAACAATCAACCATAATGATTTCAAACTAATTTTACCTTGGTTCAAGGGTACATCTCGTCACTCCTTTGATATTTGTCGTTGTAATTCCTCATTGTCTTCAAAGAGGCGACGGGTCCCGGTAACCACACATAACATTGGACTGTGGAGTCCTTAAATCCACTGACTATGATGTCCTTAATCTCGACCGCGATGTCTTAAAACTAACATTGGACTGTGGAGTTCTTAAATCCACGGACTATGATGTCCTTAACCTTGACCATGATATCTTAAAACTAACATTGGACTGTGGAGTCCTTAAATCCACGGACTATGATGTCCTTAACCTCGATCGTGATGTCTTAAAACTAACATTGGACTGTGGAGTCCTTAAATCGATGGACTATGATGTCCTTAACCTCGACCGCGATGTCTTAAAACTAACATCGGACTGTGAGGTCCTTAAACTCACGGACTATGATGTCCTTAACCTCGACCGCGATGTCTTTAAACTACGGAATCCTGGAAAGCAATCAGAGCGGAGCCTGGCCCTGCCAAACACGGCAGTGAACCCGTGGGAAGCACCCAGAGCCACCCCTGACTCCGTAAAATGCGGATAAGGACAACTTCACCCATCACTTACGGGTCCTCATGACTCATAAGGAAGAAAATTCTCTTGCGAGATCCTTACGACTTTCAAGAGAAAACACACCTACGGGATCCTCTCGACCGGTAGGGAGAAAATTCCTTATGAGACCCTCACGACTCATAAAGTTGAAAAGTCTTAGGTGACAGATCCTGACCCTGTTTTCTAAGCCATCACCACTCTACAACGAGCCCAAGACTGACAGCTATATGCTATCTACAGACCGCACTTGCTAAAATCACATGGCAAACAACACAGCAAGAAAGGAGAGAGCAGAGCTCTGACCCATGGGCTAAGAAACACTAAGGAAAGATCTATTTAGATCTATGGGTTCATGAGAGCAAGGCTCTGTTTATGAAACCCTAAAGGGGTTTTCTTTAGATCAAAAGATCTATGAGAGCAAGACTCTGCTAATGGGTAAGAACCCCAATTTATTAGAATTAATTTAATTTAATTTAATTTTTACCTAAATTTAGCACAGTTCTAACTCTTGAAAGTTCTTGGAAAGAAGAGCAAGGCTCTGAAATAAAATTCTTGAAGAGAAGATGATAATCATCTGAGGACCAAGAGTCCTATTTATAGGCGCTGAAACGCCTCCTCAACTTCTTAGTTGATCTAAGGGCTCAGATGTTGCCACCGCTGCACTCACGTGTGCGTCACGTGAGCGCAACGGTGGGGGGCATTTGTTTCCCCAAATCAGAGCAAAACTCTGTTTTGAATTTCAAAATTCAAAAATTGAAGCAACGCTTCAGATCCTGCGCGCTGCGCGCCGAAAGCAGACACACCAGCGTCAGGAGCGCTGTGCCCTAGACAGCGCACCCCCAATCAGAGAAAAGCTCTATTTCAAAATTTAAATTTTAAAACTGAAGCAATGCTTCAAATCCATTGCGCTCTGCGCCGCGCGCCACGTGTCAAACACAGGCGCGCTAGCGCAGTTGCGCTGCGCTCTACGCTATGCGCCACGTGTCAAACACAGGCGCGCTAGCGCAGTTGCGCTGTGCTCTACGCTATGCGCCACGTGTCAAACACAGGCGGGCTAGCGCAGTTGCGCTGCGCGCCACGTGTCAAACGTAGGTGCGCTGGCGCCAAGTGCGCCAGCGCTGGAATTAAAAGAATTCCCCACCGTTAGATCAAAAGATTTAATAATAATAATAAATTATTAATCAGAATTAAAATTCTGTTCTGGAAAGATCTTTCCAATCTTGTTGAAAATAAGAAGATTGCCTTCTGTAAAACAGAAGCCTTAGGATCAAAGATCCAACGGTGGGGAAATAACCCCAAATCAATCAGAGAAAGATCTCTCCAACTAATTTAACAAATCAATTGGCCCTATATAAAGGCCCCAAGACTTCAAGTCTCAGATAGAAAAAAACTCTCTGCAAACTTTGAGAAGAACTCAAAAAAAAGAAAGAAAGGCAAGCCTTTGAAGAAAGAAGATCATTTCTTCATCTTTAAAGGTAAAAACAAGTAATTCTTGAACAATAGAGATGAAAACATCTCTTAAAAAGAAGAATCCTCTTCTAAAAAGTCCATAGATCTAAAAAAAAAGAAAAAAAAACCAAGATCTTTGATTAAACATAAAGGATTAAAAGATCCAATCCTTAAAATAAAGAAGTACTTTACTTCATTCACAGATCTTTTGATCTATAAAGGCAGAGCCTTTTTGATAAGAACAAGAACTTTGGTTCTTGGATCTTGAGGCAAGGCCTCCTTTGAAGAACAAAAAACTTGTTCTTTGATCTTAAATTTGATCTGATGCGCTTTGCGCTACTGGACAGTGCTTTGCACTCTTGAATTGCGCCTTTGCGCTTATTGGACCGGCGCACAGCGCCAAAACGCGCCACGTGTCAACCACAGAACAGTTTGCGCTTTGCGCTTCTAAAAATAGCGCACTGCGCTCTTGGGTTGGCCCACAGCGCCAAGCGCACCACGTGTCACTCATTGGCGTACCCATAAACTGGCACAGCGCATTCATAAAGCGCAGTGCGCTAACAAACCAGCGCTTAGCGCTAAGCGACACGTGTCACTCTTATGTGCGCTAGCGCAATGAGCTCTTTAATTGGCGCAAAGCGCCTGACGCGCTATGTGGCGCGCTGTCAGAACATACTCTGTTCTAATAAATGCTATGCATTTAATTCCGGACGAAATGTCAGAGCCCAATTAAAAGGGCAGAGCCCAAACAAAGGCATAACAGGCATAACAAAAATAAAATGTTCTTTAACTGGACTTAGCCCAATTCTGGCCATAAGTCCTCAATTTAAATTGAACTGAGCACATCCGCTCTTCCAATCAATTTACACCCTGTTCGAGGGTACATCTCTTTACTCCTCTGATATCTGTCGTTGTAATCCCTCAACGTCGTCAGAGAGGTAACAGGTCCCGACAACCACACATTACTACGGACTGTGGAGTCCTTAAATCCATGGACTATGATGTTCTTAACCTTGACCGTGATGTCTTAAAACTAACAACGGACTGTGGAGTCCTTAAATCCACGGACTATGATGTCCTTAACCTCGACCGTGATATCTTAAAACTAACGTCGGACTGTGGAGTCCTTAAATCCACGGACTATGATGTCCTTAACCTCGACCGTGATGTCTTAAAACTAACACCGGACTGTGAGGTCCTTAAACTCATCGACTATGATGTCCTTAACCTTGACCGCGATGTCTTAAAACTAACAATGGACTACAATGTCCTTAAACTAATTATCGACCGCAATGTCACTAAACTAAACAATAGAGCCCAATTGCTCTTTTGTTGGATCTAAACGATCCCGTTAAGTTGATCTTAGTCTAAAATTAGACTAACGTGTCATCTTAGCCTCAAATAAGGCTAACGTATCCTTAAACACAACCCCCCAAACCCAAATCTAAGAAAGATACTTATTTGGACTAATCTACGCCCTATGGGCGACAACATAATTTAGTCTCCGTATACAATCCACAGGCAACCGAACACAAAACAAACACCCACGACATGAAGTCACCATCTGGAGAAGGAGAAAGTTGTTACCGCGATGCGGTAGCGTAATTAACTGCAGGGGCTTGCGCCTGCAGGAAAGAGCGTCCCCACAATCAAAAACCCCTCAGATGAGGGGGAATCTGACAAAGTTTGCTACATCGGCCGCATCAGTTTAAACCTTTGATACATGGTGCCATAAATCAACTTGGCATCTTCGGAGAGGTGGACGGATAGCACCAATTAGCGTCTGCCCCGAATTTCAGGCAAGACAAACCTGCGCGGTCGCGTCTCTGTGTTCGGAGGGGAACGGTGAACACTTAGAAATATTTAGTGTGGAAAGTATAAAGAACCTATGGTTTCAGTTGAGATTTTGCATAATGTGTTAAAAGAAAAGAATAAGGTGAGGATGTGTATAGAGAAAGGAGGAGGTGTCAACCATGAGGGGTGAGGTGTAGTGTTGTGAGGTGATGATGTAAAGTGAGAAGGATGAGGTGGAGAGAGTTGAGCATGGGTGAGAGTGTGGTGTTGTGAGGGTTTAGCTTAGGTTATGATATGCCAACCATTAACAAAAGAATTAAAACAAAGGAAACCCTTTTATGTGGTTTTAAAATGAAATACTTATCATAACACTTTATTATCATTAGCTTAACGTAAAATACAATGTCATGTTAAAATAATTAAAAATATCATTTTTATGATATCGCACACTTTTATTCATATTTATCGAAATAACTACATTTTTCGGATATAATTCCGATTCCCAATTTCATAAGCGATATCATTTTTGTAACTTATTAAATTCATATTTAAAATTATAAATTAATATTTAAAATTTTCCAAAATGTTACATCGATCCCAGGCGGCTTCCCATCGCTCCCTCTGCCTACGTCCATGGACCTGGGCAGCTACAGTATCGTCGAGGACTCCTGCCATTGCGCATGAAGCTATGATCAATCTCTTTTGGAAAGATCGATGAATGAGATCTATCGAACGATCTCGACTGCTCTTTGAGATCAGGCCCAACTTATAGGCCGTGCGTATCTTATCGACGGCTTCATCCAGCGCTTGTTGGGACAACGCCCTAAAAAGGCTGGAGGAAGTCCTCCGGATCGTGTGGACAAGAACATACAGGAGAGAAGATCGACATAGAAGTAACCGATCGTAATGGTGTTGCAGCCGACTTATCACGGCTTCATATGTGGCATCACAGCTGTCGTGGTTGTAATAGTAGACGTCGTCGCGAGAGACGATATTTCGAATGTTGTACGTGCTGCTGGCCATCGGAAAATGATCGACTATGAAGGTCGGAGAAAGAAGAAGAGCAGGAGCCGAAGACAACTAAAAGCAAATGGATGAAGGTGCCCAATGGGAGGATGAGAATCCTCTATTTATAGCCTCAGCGAAAATTCCCCTACGGTCGAGATTCTCTCCCACCAAAGCGCGAATTACAGAGCATCGCATCCATCGGATGAGGCGTCGCCACGTGGCTTCTGGCCATTAGGTACCTCCCTTTCACGCGGATCCGGGCAGATTAAATGACGATACCCGAAGATACATGCGGATCCAGAGATGCCACGTAGCACCAAGAATCAGGGAAGTACAAATGTTCACGTCGCGGCGATCCGACCATCCATGTATCTGAATCCCTTTCACGAGGCCGCTGGGAAGCTTCCTGTCCGGCCAATTCATAATGAGCATATTCCTGCTTGGCCTAATCTGTGAATCCCAAGTCCTCTTTCAAGTAGATTCCTGCTCCCCCCGAGGCACACCCATCCATAGCGACCAGATTCTTTCTCGGCCTAAATTGTGGATCTGAAGCTCTTTTACGAGGCCGCTGGGTAGCCTCCTGCCTGGCCAATTCGCAGCGAGTAGATTCCTACTCGGCCTAAGCTGTGGATCCCAAGCCCTATTGTGAGTAGATTCATGCTCCTCCCGAAGCACACCCATTCATAGTGAGCGGATTCCTGCTTGGCCCGAACTATGAATCCTAAAACCTCACATGAGACCGTTGGGTACACTCCTACCTGGCACGCATACTGGAAGTACGCAAACTCCTGGGTAACCTAAGTAAGGAAAGCTCGTCTGTAATCAACAACCGATCCGACTCCCATTCTATTCGAATCAACCCGTCTCCAGAGGAAGAGGGGATGTTATCGAGCTTTGAAAAATTTTTGGAGTTTCCAAGGGGATACCGGGCTATATAGACTTGAAAGGTTTACCCTGAGTTTACCTAATGTTCGTTCGACTCACATTACCTCGTCTCCAGGGTAAAGGACGGACACGGTCTACCCACACTTGGAAAAATAAAAAATAAAATTTTCCAATCAAGCACATTACAGACGAGCAAAAATACTTCATTAATTTCAAAATTGATATGCAAGGTTTTATGAGTTCCTCAACTTTACAAAATTACCCGAAGAATTACAAAGGAAAACAAAAGAAAGAAAAGAGAGCGGCGGCTTCAAGTCGTCTTGTCATCCAAGGTCTCATCGTCGCTCATCTGCGCGGTGCCTCGCCCCTTTGGCTCCTCAGGGAGGTAGTACCTTGCGTGGAGCTCCAGGTCATCGAGCCCAGGCACGATCTCCTTAACGGCGTCAAGGGCATTATATCACCCAATGGCCACAGAGTTAGCGAGGTCGAGATAGAACTGGTCGGACGTTTTATAGTCCTCCACAGCCTTCTCTGCCCTCTCCTCGGCCTTTTTCGCCGCTTCGCTGGCCAACCGGGCAACTTTCTTAGGTGAGTCTCTCAGATTCTTCATCGCATCAAAGTGCTCGTTGACTACGCCGACCTGGACCTGGAGGGCTCGGTTGTACTCGGTCAGCCTTGCGGCCTTCACCTCCTCCGAGACCAGCCATGACTTGAAGGAAGCGGCGTTGTCCTTGGCCTCCTTCTGCTTAGTGGGGATCTCTTTCTCACGTGAAGAGGTCTATCCCGCCCTTTTTATCGCTGGGGCAACCTCTTCGACATCCACAGCCGCTAGGAGGGCATAGCGATGAAGAACTTGCAGAAGGAAGCAAACAACATCCGTCAAGGACTAAACAGGGGAAAAATTACTTGAAAATTTTACAGAGAAGTCACTAACCTGGACGGCCTCCTGGCTATTGCAGCGACATGGGCTTTCATGGTGCCCCAAGGTATCTTGGTCCCCGCCGCTTTTTCCATATCCTCCAGGAGGCTATCAGCCACAGATAGTCCCGACGGCACCTCAAGACGGAAGTCGCCCTCTTGAATATGTACCCCGGCTGGCTTCGGCCGGCAAACCACCCTCTTGAGCTTCTTAGCTGAAGATTCGGTGGAAGAAGGCGCCTGTAACCTCATCCGGGGAATCTGTTCTCGGGCTTGCTTTGGCCCACTTCCCCTGCACTTTTCGGGGACAGGTGAGTGGACGACGGTCTTTGCAGAAGCCCCTTGGCGAACCGTCCCACTCGGTGCGGGCTTGGACAAGCTTGCGCTGCCGTCCTTCCTGCCCTGTGTCTTGGCAGCCATAATCTTTGACCGGTCTATGGGCTCTGCGAGGAGAAACAAAAAAGGACTAGTAACGAAAGTAGCAAAATATATCAAGTTTAGATTGATTGGTTGGGACCTAACTTACTTAGGAAGCGCGCGGGACTGAGTCCCACTTAGCTCAAGGCCTGCTTAGAAAGGAAGGCATCAGCATGCTGGATCGGCTGCCGCCGGGACACAATCCCTGCCTCAGGTGCATTTGACAACTTGGCCTTCAGGCAATCCGCCCTATGACATTCGATAAGCACCGGCCAATCCTCTCCCGTTGAGGGACCGATGAAGACAAACTTCTCTTTCCACTTGTGGATGGAAGAAGGGATGACCACTATCCTTGACCCGGCCGTCGTACCTTTGTGCTTCTTGAAAGAAAAATATACCCAACTCGGCTCGTCCTTAAGGATGCCCGGATGGTTCTTGTAGCATAGGAAGGCCAAGAGAAGCCCTAGGTTAAAAGGGATTCGATTGATTTTGAGCCGGACTAGGAATCCGAAGAGAATTCTCTATGAAGTCGGTGCTAGCTGTCTCGGGACGAGTTGGAAATGGTGAAGGACTGCACAAAGCTCAGGCAAAAAGGGAAGACACATCCCTACTCAGAACGCTTCCAAGTATATAGCAATCTCGTTACCCTGTACCTGGTCTGCCCATTCACCCTCCCTGGCCAAACAAAGCATGAAGCCAGAGGGAATGTAGAAACGAGCTCGTATGTTGGAAAGCTCATCCAACCTGTTCCGCACCGAGGCAGCGCCACGAATGTTCTCGATGCGCACCTAATTCTTGGCCCCCCGGCAGGGAACAAGGGAATCGCCACCTCTTGGGGGAGAACCCAACATGGCAGAAGAAGAGCTTCTTCGGCTATCAGAAACCGAGGAAGACGAAGAAGAACCACTAGACTCGGCTTCAGAAGACGAAGCCTCATCACTTGATTCTACCTTAACTACATCTACTAAGGATCAGAGGAAGACATTTGACCCGATTCAAAGGAGGGAAGAGCTGAAGGAGGGATTGAACCTCAAAGACGACCTAAGAATGGGAGCGCCGGGCAATCCAAAGACAACAGGAGACAAGTGAACAAAGGTGTTTTCTGGAGGCAGACTGCCCTTATTTATACACTCGGCGAAGGCCATCCTATTGTCCAGATCCTTTAATGCCAAAACGAAGTGTCGTGCCCAACAATCCATGTGGCGCCATGCGGCAGCCGACCATTGGATGCCATCTCCTCACACGAATCTGATCGGCTGAAGCGACGTCTCACATCCGCCATCCGGATGCAGCCGCGTGGCACGAAATCGACGGCTAGTTCGACGCCACGATGATCCAAGTAGGCGAAGCAGTGTCGCCATAATGATGTCGTCCTATCAGTGATCCGCTGACGCCATCCGAAGATACGCTTGAAGATTAAACCACTCGAGGATCGCCACGTAGCCACGTAGTTCCAGGACGATCCACCGCGTAGATCCCTCGACAAAAAGCCGAAGATAGATGACCAAGCAATCCACCTTCGACCCGACCAATAAATAGGTCAGAACGAATGGGGGGGCTAATGATGGTGCTCACTAATGGGGATTCATCTGATCAAGGCACATAGCAGATGGCGTGTCATCCATGTAAGCTCACTAGATTCTTGGGGGCTACGGAACTGGAATAAGCATGATGCTAAGGGAGTATTCCTCGGAGCCTCGCCTCTGAGGCTCATTCCGAGGGATAGGCTCTGACCTCTCGAGGCCCCCACTTGGTGTGTTCCTCCTTCCACTAACCGCCGGCCAATAGCTCGTCTCCGAGCAATCATAGAACTGAGCTTCCTCAGCTTCTTTGCTCGTCTCTGAGCTGTCCTATAGCTGAGATTCCTCAGTCCCCAGCTTGGCCAGGAGCATGGAGCACGAGCGTCCTCGTAACGGATTCGTATATCTCGCCACGACGAGGTCTCCGCCGCTCCACATCCCACATTCTATGCTAGCATATCTCGCCATTGATAGGATTATCTCACCATCAATGCGGACGTTACGCATGGGCGAATTGGACAGCGAAAATCTCGCATCGGTTTGCTCCATACAGCCATTATATAAAGCCCTCTTCCAGACGACTCGGGTAACTCAAACTCAATCCAATATGCCACTACTCTGCCCAATTATTCCCCGGTACTTACTTGATCGTCGGAGGGTCCTACGGTGGCATCCCACCCCGGGACTTCTTTTGCAGGTAGCTCGGTGTCAACCTCAACCAACAAACCCGTTGAGATCGACACTTTCCCTCCAAATGACAGCCTTTCAACCCCGTTGGCCTAAAGATCGACGGAGGACGACATCTGAGGGATATTCCAAGCCCCATCAGGTTGGTTTTCCAACAAGTTGAAACGGCAAATACTTGAAACCAAACACTTGATTTTTTAGTTCCATGTGGTTGGAACCACATGGAGCTTCAACTACACCCAATCAAACAGACCCTATAGCACGCGACTTTATACAAACATATAATTCCATAAAGATTTACACGACCGGTAAAGCATTGGTGCGTTTATGGATATGGAGCTCTGAATATATCTTTTTTGAAATATATATTTGGTTAGATGATTTACAACTTCATGTATACTTGGCACCGTGGCTATATGTCACAACCCGGAAGCATCACATGACCGACACTTAGATCACGTGACATCTAAAAGATGTCATCGCGATCCAAGTAAGTCAAAAACCAGGAATCTAAACCTTTTTAAAGAAATAGCAGAGGTGAAGTTTTAAAAATAATTATTAAATGGAATTAGGTTTCTTTTTAATGTATAAGTAAGTTTGTTTGAAAAATGCCTATGTCATTTTAAAATCGGGCAGTAGCTCCTTTGTAAATTTTGAAAAAACCCACATACAAAACATAATATATATAAAGCATCCCCAACGGAATCTAGTTTACACGCCCAAACGGCGAAGTAACCACGCAGATAATATACGACGTCCGGGGTGAAGAAATAGAAAGCGAAAGATAACCAACAACAATATAAAGTCGACTCCAAACGAGTGCGATGCCCAAAACAAAAAATATCTAAGTCTCACTTCTAAGTTCACAAATATACAAGTTTTGGTCGATGGAGATTTTAACTAGATCCAAAAGAATATACATATACAATATATGGTTACGATCCAACATGTAACCCACCTACCAAAGCAATCACCGAAATAAGAAGTGTGCCGGCAAGTCGCTACTGATTCGAGCAGTCAATCCTGCAAGAAACTGGGGCACAACGGGGGTGAGTTGTCAACTCAGTAAATAAAAGTATATCGCAAGGCAGAAATCGAAATGCATAACGATCTACCTAGGTCAAAAAGTATAGTACTATCATATCCTGTACCAATATATGAATAATGCACAAGTTCTATAAGCGTATCAATATCGATCACGTAAACATGGAAATATATCAACATATCATATATATATATAGCATGCATCCAAATATAAGCCTATAAAGTAGCCGAAAGATGTATGTAAAACCCTTTCAAAATAGCCGTATGATACGTATATCACGGCACAAGGAGCGGACGTAGTTTTATGAAGTATTATATGTGTTTTGTTTAAAGTATACGTCTCGCTTTTTAGAAATGAGTTTTAAGAGGGTATCCGTTTAAAAGTTTCTTGTGTCGTCCTAAACACGTTAAAATAGTGAGACTGTAACTCATTTGGAAACCTCTTTATGTGCATCAACATGTGAAAATAGAATTCAGGTACTGTCCTATGAATCAGTCATGTTCGGCTACTATAGCATAATCTATAATAGCGCATATCGACAGATGGCACAAACATCCACATATAAGTGTCCAATATCGACACTCCAAATATCATGAGTGTCTATCATCGGCACTCAAACTCATCCTCTACCGAGTGTCTATCACCAACACTCAAAATCATCATATATTTCGTGTCTAACATCGACACATAAAACCAGATATCATAGGCACTATCTCGTCAGACCGGTCCTCTCTCGATATCAATAGCCTCGGTCAGTATCTCCAGGATATCCGCCGTACTCTAATCTATCTCCGGTATCAAGTGTCCTCGCTAGGTTCCTTGCCTCAAATATGGCTTTCTTGCCCCTCGGCCTTGACCGGTTCCACCATGTATCCGACTGTATACTCCTCCACTCAGTCTAGATAATGTAGCATGTCCACAACTATATACCTTCCCCACTCGGTTCGGAATAAAAAAATCAAATCAGAAAAACATCAAGCTCATGATGTATGCTAACTCATCATATCAAGAGAAAACTGCATTTTTAAAGCATACTCAAGTTTTCATAAATCACATCGCGGTTTTCAAATTCATGGAAAACATCAAGTTCCGAAGAACAACATTTGCATAATTCATTTTGATGATATTCTCTCTCTCTGTCTGTGTGTGTATAGCAGTGTCCCATACCATTGAGATATATCATCGTAGGTAAAAACATTATAAAACCCATATCGATCATATACGAATACCCATGATAATAGTATTCGCATCTAAATCAGCAAGTATCTTAATGAGTCGTGCATATATATAGTCAACACACGAACAGATGCGACAGTTCCTACTGTATCACGGTAATACTAATGATATGTAGTGTAGCATGCGCGTTTATACTCGTGCAACATGGCAATCATTAGTAGTTGTGTAAGTGTTCTATCAATGTTTTCATAGAAGAATAGTTTTAAATCTCTATCCATGGCATACACACACACACACCAACTGATTGATCGTGAAAGTATGTGTTTATGTATTCTAAATACCGCAATCAATAACGGTGTCGCAATAGCTAGCCGCTAGTGAGTACGGGTCGTCCACAGAGAAACGGTGAACTACTTTTCTTGTTTTATACGAGTTGATAGAAGAAATGTGGGATTATTGTCGTTTATTAGTAGGAAGGTTTGAAAAGTTTATAATAGAAGGTTTGTAGGGTTTATAAGATTTAGTATTTAATGGATGGAGTTTTAAAATTAATTCTTTTTATTTTTTAATTATTTAATACTAGAGAAATAGCGATGAATGTAGATTAGGCTTCTTGGAAAGAATTAGGGTTTCCCTCTACTGACCATTGTCCTTCCATTGATCTCTATTCATCTCAATCCCTTAACGATTATTAACGAATCTCGAATCGTGGTTGTGACTATCATGAATTGATAGTGCGCCCGATAAGAAGGTTAATATTCATTTTGTTAAAATTTATAAAAATTAAAACTTTAAAAAGAATTTAAGTTATAGTTTTCATCCATTATTCTACCCTATCCTACAAACCCTAGCAAGTAAGAATTTACTCACTTATGGAGATCAACGTAACAGAAGAAAGGTGGAAGAAAATGAAACCCATAATTAAAAACAAAAATGCAGAAAGTAAATACAGAAAGTAAATACGGAAAGTAAATGCGACAAAATTAAAAGAAAGAACTATCTTTATTAATTAACTATAGCATTACAAAACTTGCTCGCTGAAAAATTAATTTACAAAACCCTAGCTTGCTCGTTAGATCTTAATCGATACTTTGGATAGATCGTTCGATGATTTTTTTTAATGATAGATGCTCTTGGTCCTTTTATAGGCTCTGAAATTAGAAACCCTAGATGTCATATTAACGTGTGTGAAAAGACAATCATGACCCTGAAGTTCCACATCCTATAGCCACCAGAAGACCACGTTTCCACCGCCGTTTGGTTGGTTCATGCCTCCAAATTTTTCATGCCTTTTTTCTCGATATTTGGGAATTCTTATGATAAAAAGATTCTAAAAATATATCTCTTATTCTTTACCGTTGCGAGATTCTTCAGTTTGCTTCTATTATTTGGCAGATTTGGTTTGGTGAATCGATTTGTTGTGAATCTCTTACTTAGATTTCAAACCTGAGCTGATCTATTGTCATACCTGCATAATATCTCAAATCATCTTGTTAATATAGCATTTTTTTAATTTGAGATATTATTCCAACCAATTATATGATATGGTATCTTAAAAATATTGGTTAAGAATATTTGATATGATATGCATATTTTAATTAATAATCTCATGGATATTTTATTTAAATATGATATGCATATATTTTCCCTAATTATATTAATTATAAATGAAGAAACATATGATAATAATCTTTTTACAAATAAACCCACATATGTTCTTTATTTACAATTAACACCTTTTAGTAGTAAACAATAATAGGGAAAATGTCCATACAAATATGCAATAAATTTGACTGATCAAATACCCCAAACTTATTTTTGATCGTCCCGAACAAACTATTTATTTTCAAAAGAAAAGAAAAAACTGAGCACACTTTTATAGGCAACACGATTGCACTTAGCTCGTTCAATAAACCTTTAAATCTCTAGGTGTCCTAGTAGGAGGAGTGTTATCTTCTGAGGGTTTTCAGCGAATTACACCCACAAAATCCCAAAATAAAAGAAAGATGATGAAGATTACATGCAAAGATAAGGAACGCAAAAACTTGAAAAGAAGAGTTTCAAACTACACTAGCTTTTTAGTTGTTATGAGCCCTATCTTAATGGTCGTGAAAAGATATCGGAAATCATATCATCCCTTAATAAAATATCGTCTTTAGTCTTCCTCCCTATCTCTCTTCCAAACATCAATCATATACCCCTACGTGTGTGTAAAAGACATCCCTACACTTGGAGAATTCAATTCAAGCTATCATACCCTTGTCCATATTCCTTAGTACTTTTTAGTCAGTGACGTTTTAGATAGATTTGCTCACACAATTTTCATGCGACCGTTAATATTTTTTGAGGTACTAACCAACCGATTACCGAATGTGCTCATTTATTAAGGCATAATTAGCAATATTCTAGCCTTGCAACACCTAAGGCTTAGCAGTGACTCTCAAACCAGTTGGTCTAAGACATTAGGCGATAAGGCACCCTCGCTATATTTTTTTATGCTGCTTTAAGTAATTACAAAACCAGTGTTCATTTTTCTGCACAATTTATATTTTATTGAATTATATATTTTTCCTTCATACTAAGGTTTCTAGGCAAGAGTATTTCAAGGTATTCTCTACTATTCCAAGTTTCAAGATGTGTGCAAGTGTATATAGTAAGGTATCGATGTTTAAAAGTTTGAACTCAAGAATAGAGACTATTTTCCAGACTTATTTTTATCATCAGATTAATGATTTCTTCATCTTACTAACCCTTGGGACAACAGCTCATGACTACGTTTACTAGTTTGGTTTTAAAACATCTAATTTTCTTGCATTTCTTAAATCTCTTCCTTTCTTTCATAAGTATTTTTCACTTTCTAACTTTTTATAAAAAAGAAATTTATATAGTGCCTAGTGCCAAATTATATGTCAATAAATACAAACCTCCCCCCAAATCTGTTTGCAGAAGTGTCCTCACTGATGTTGTTGTTCGAGCGTAAAAATCTGTAGACTTGGGTTGAGAATAATAGGGTCAAAAGTTAGTCAAATTAAAAGCCACCCACAAACTTGTTCTTTAGAACGCACAGATATTTAAATATTTTTTTATATACACACCTCCATTCTTAGATGAAACAGTGTTACCGAAATATGGAGGTGAGGCGGAGGAAAATTAATCGTAATAAAGCGACTCCTGCAAGAATAGGAGCTCCTCCGATGGGTCAGCGGAAAAGTACAGTTTTAATCTATGCCTATTTACTTTGAAAATAGAACCGTTTTTAGCTTTTTCTACATCCACTGCACCGTGTGGGTACACATACCGCACCACAAAAGGACCTTTCCAACGGGATCTTAGCTTACCCGGATGAAGATGGAGACGGGAATCGTAAAGAAGGACTTGTTGTCCCGGTGTGAAAGTTTTTCTCAAAAGGTTTTTGTCATGGAACACCTTTGTCTGGTTCTTTACTATAACCGCATTATCGTAGGCTTCATTACGAAGCTCGCTCAGCTCATTTAATTGCAGCTTCCGATAGCTGCTTCCTTGGTCAAAATTGAGATTAAGCTCTTTAATCGCCCATATTGCTTCATGTTCGATCTCGACAAGAAGGTGGCAAGCCTTCACAAACACCAGTCGGTAAGGTGACATACCAAGATCGGTCTTATATACGTTACGAAATGCCCAAAGAGCATCAGTCAATTTGGTGGACCAATCTTTACGGTTCTTAGAAACCGTTTTCTCCAAAATTTGCTTGATCTGTCTATTAAAGATCTCGGCTTGCCTGCTCGTTTGGGGATGATAGGGCATAGAAAGCTTGTGGTTGATTGAATATTTTTGCATCAAAGTCTCGAAAGACCGATTGCAGAAATGTGTCCCATTGTCGCTAATGATAGCGCGAGGGTGCCCGAACCGAGAAAAGATATTTTCTTTAAGGAACTTAATAACAACCTTATTGCCATTAGTACGGCACGATATTGCTTCCATCCATTTAGAGACATAATCAACCGCTAATAAAATGTATAAGTTCCTAAAAGAGTTTGGAAACGGGACCATGAAATCGATTCCCCATACATCAAATATCGCCACAACCAAGATTGGTTGGAGTGCTCGTTTCTCCGTGAAATCGTACCCATGTGTTGACACCGTGAACAAGTTTTGAAAAAATTATATGCATCTTTAAATAACGTTGGCCAATAAAAGCCACATTGCAAAACTTTCTCCGCCGTTTTTCTTGGACCAAAGTGACCGCCAAATGCTTGATCATGGTAGTGTTGGGGTAAAAATTTACACCCCGGTTGACCAAGTCAAAATCAAAGTCAACCCCAAGCCAAGTGGGTCCAAGCCCAGATCCAGTGGGCCCATGCCCGGGTCGAGCCCAAACATGAAGCGGCCGGCCTCCCCCCATGCTAAGATAAAAATTTTGTAATAAATAATTTTGTTGTATTTCTTTTATTTTATTTTATGGATAAATGTAAGAAAAATAGGCATAAAGCCAAATTTTTGTAAAGCCCATGGCTTATGTGCAAAAAGAAATGGCACATGAGCCATGAGATAAGCAAAATGCCATTTTGTGAAGCCCAAGGGGCTATGTGTAAAGTGTATAGCCTATAAAGGTAAGGATAATGAAAATATCTCATAACTTTTCTCTCTCCAAAAAATTTTAGATCTGAGATCTTTTCTCCTTCTTCAAGGTTCCAAAACCTTCTTCTTTCTTTTGAATTAAATCAAGAGTTTTACTCTTCATTTTATAAAACTAAATAGTTTTTCACCACAAAACCCATAAAGGGGAACTCAGATCTTCCATTAGATCTCAAAAAGAAGAGATTTTTAAAATCTCATATCTCCTGATCTTCAAGATCCAGCAACCAGAGGAGAAAGCAGAAGAACCCCTTTCATCAACCCTAAAACATCTTAGGAGTTTAACTCCACTCTGATTTCTATTTCGAGAATTTATGGGGCTAAAAGCCTCTTTTTCTCGCCGGCGCCCAAGCGCCCACGTGCCGACGCGTGGCGCGCTAGCGCTCGAGCGCAAAGCGCCCACGTGCCGACACGTGGCGCGTCGGCGCTCCAGCGACCTATGCTCAAGCGCAAAGCGCCCACGTGCCGACACGTGGCGCGCTTCCGCTTCAGCGCCCTGCGCTCAAGCGCAAAGCGCCCACGTGCCGACACATGGCGCGCTTGCGCTCAAGCGCCCAGCGCTCATGCGCAAAGCGCCCATGCGCAAAGCGTCCATGTGCCGACACGTGACGCGCTTGAGCTCAAGCGCCCTGCGCTCAAGCGCAAAGCGCCCACGTGCCGACACGTGGCGCGCTTGCGCTCAAGCGTCCAGCGCAAGCGCAAAGCGCTCACGTGCCGACACGTGGCGCGCTTGCGCTCTAGCGCCCTGCGCTCAAGCGCAAAGTGTCCACGTGCCGACACGTGGCGCGCTTGCGCTCAAGCGCCCTGCGCTCAAGCGCAAAGCACCCACGTGCCGACACGTGGCGCGCTAGCGCCTAAGCGCACAACACCTAAGCACACAGCGCTCAAGGTGCTGACCCCACGCGTCCTTTGGGCCATTTCCCCCCTTTTTATATATATACATATGTACACATACACATACTCCACGACATTGTCCCTGTTAGAAAAAATTTTCTAACGGGGCACTGCCCCGCACCCCGCAAAAACTCTGCGGGGCCTCCGATATATCCAAAACCCCTTCAAAGCACAACATTGCACATTGAGTTCGCATGACCAGTTTAACCCGTCAATCGGAGGTTCCCTCGCTCCAAAGGCGAGGGGTAATTAACGGCAACTTAGTCCGCGGCTGCCGGAGATTCGGATTCCCACAATCATTAAACCCCGGCCTACCCTAGACAGGGGGAATCTGTAATGCGCCTGACAAGCACGCGCGTATTCCCATCTCAATGGGGTGACGAAAAGCACCCTACAGATTCTGGCACGCCCGGTGGGACATTTCTCTCCTCCCATATTTCGGGTTAAATGTTCATGCGAATTCAATCAATATACATATCGATTGCCTATACTGAAATAATGTTTTCTTTTCGTGCAGCAATCAACTTTCAACGACAATGTCTCCCAAGACGAATTCAGCTTCCAAAGCGACCCCGATTCCGTACGTGGTCAAGATCAACGCTCGTGTGGTTCTTCCCGCAAGCCTCAGTCGACAGTGGGAGGAACTGCCCCACCAGTTTGGCTTCGTCATCATCTACCCTGCCGGAAGCGCTCATCTGGCGGAAATCCCGGCGAAACAGGCGGCCAAGCCGGTCTCAAAGGGCAAGAGGCCGAATGTCGTGATCGCCAAGGCACCACAACCGAAACTTAAGACGGTGTCTGAACGATTCTCTGGTGCTCCAGCAGGGGGCAAGAACTCCGGTACAAAGGGCAACATCAAATGTTGTGGACGAGCTCAGGTGATGACTCCAACAAATGCACAATTGAGCGTATCTCTAAAGCCCTCCATCGCCCGGTCTGCGGTGTCTTCCCAAAGAGCCGAAGTCTGCCAGGTGCTTAGAACAGAAAAGTTAAGGCAGAAGCGGCTCAGATATCGAGCCAACAAGAGGGCCAGGGCTTCGGCCAAGTGGAATCTTGTGAGGTTCCAAGAACAGGGTTACTCTGTGACGATGGCTGAGTCGGCCGTAAAGATCAGCAATTCCTTCGAACCTCTGGAGTGGGTTCAGAAAAATGCCATGACCGCCCGAATCAAGAAGACAGCGGTCCGAACGTCGCTACAAAGAGACGTGTCCCGGCCCCAACAGAAAAAGTATCGCACTGTCTCTTTAAGGGTCTATCAGGCGCTCTGTGTCGCACGAATGGAGTGGGGCAAATCCATAAAAGAAGCGCCAGCACCATTCAAGAATCCGGCCAGGCCATCCGCCTTCAATCGACTGCCCGCTACTGAAACAGGGGGTCAAGACAGCGATCTGTGAAATCAACTGCCGACAATAAAAAGAAGGTTGGATATATTATCCATACGGTCTATAGGGCGGGCGGGCGCCCCAGCGACAACCTTCGCAGCAAAAGCAAGGATGGGGCCACCACATCCCAAGCCCAATCTGGCCTGAATGTGGTCGCCGCTGCCCAAGAACAGCCGCCTCCGCTGGATGAAGAAAACCCTCTCGATGAGGATGATAGGCAGAAAGACCCTTCGGTCCATGCAGAGTCAAGCTCGGACAGAGAGGAAGAGCCGACTTTCCGCCCCAGGACTGCGGAGCAAGGGCTGCTTCAAGAGCTTCGAAAGCAGCTCAGGAGCAAAGATAAAGAGATGGCCAAGCTCTATTCGAAGATTGATGACTTAACGAACGTTGTGATGCAGCTTACGGCTCAAATTGCTCGAGCGCCTCCCAATCAAGCATAAGTCGCTACTAATCAGCCGGGTGATGACAATCCGAAGCAGCCATTGCCTGCTTCAAGAATGGTCGAGCCGCACGAAAGCCAGCCACATTCGGCTTTTGGGGATGCCTTGGCCCCAGATTGCACTATCCCGCTAACACAAGATCGGATAATGGATTTGGTCACCAGCAAAGTTAAAACATTGGTGGCCGAAGCTGAAGCTCAGAAAGAAATTGGCAGTAGTGGGCGGCCGTATCCCGCACACTACGATCTGATCGAGTTCCCGAGCGACTACGTCATTCCTAAGTTCGGAAGATTTGACGGAACGGGGAATGCAAATCAGCACATCGCTCACTTCAAAGTATCATGCGGAAATACAAGGGGCAATGACGCGCTTCTTCTTCGTCAGTTTGTCAACAGCCTGACCGGTGTCGCCTTCGACTGGTACGCAAGTATACCAGACGGGTCCGTCATTACTTTTGCCCAAATAGAGTCTCTATTTCGGCAAAGGTTCATGAGCGTCAGTGATAAAATATCCATTGCCGACCTTGTGAGGACCAAGCCGGGGAAGAATGAAAGCAACACCGACTTTATCGCCCGATGGCGTAATCTCACAGTCAAGTGCGAACCACCGCTGGAGCAGGACCAGTCCGTCAGCCTTCTCATTAGGAACCTCAGCAATTGGATGGTCCCATTCTTGTGTACAGCGGGCCTTAAGACATTTCAGGAGCTAACCAAGAAAGTCCAAATGCTGGAACGCTCGAAGCAAGAGTCCCCGCCCGACTCTCAGAGAGACAAAACTTGGAAAAGCAAGCGGGACGACAACCGTAGAAGCGGGAGTTCCAGCAGTACCAATGTCTTCAATGCGTCCGACAATGAAGAAAAGCGAAGGGCGGGCGAATCCAAAACCAACCGGTCTCGAAAGCCATTGCTGGGAGGAGATGGGCCTTCCCTAGAGGAGAAGAAGATCAAGGCTTACTCTTTCAGAAGGGACAAGGTCTGTAAGATATTTAAAGATGCCTTGAACAACGGCCTACAATTGCCGGAGTCGAAAAGACCCCAAGAAGTAAAAATGACCGACAATCCCCTGCATTGCCCGTACCACCGAGTAGTGAGCCATGCGATCGAGGATTGCTATATCTTCAAGGACTGGGTCGAGAAGCAGTACAAGGCTGGAGAGATCGAGCTGTCCAAAAGTGTGTTGGTGAACAATCAAGTTGCAACCACCAAATTTATACAGACAGAAGTTGAAGCCTTCTGGGAGCAGACAGCCGAACCCGCTGCCCTGAGAAATGAAACGGACTCGTCGCTGCCTCCGTGGAGTACGCACATATCTAATAAGACGAAGAAGATGATAAAGCTAGTTCGGAAAGAGCCCAGGACGGAATGGGAAGGGCAGAAGAAGCCTACTAGTCCAGCTGCCAATGCGGCTCCATCAGGCTCAAAATCCAAGAAGCTCAAGAAGAAGAAAAGTGCAGCTCGGTGCGAAAAGGAGTCTGCAGGGAGATCGACCATTCAAAAATATATCGATTCCCTTGAAGAATATGAACAGAAGGAAAGAACTCTGATTCGATTGAAGGAGTTCCTCCCTGTACGAGCGGCTGAAATTCTGGAGGAGTTAGAGGAAGACTCCAATGAAGAGATCCTATAGTGACCTGCTACGCCATCCATCTGGGCAGCGACTCTGAAGGGGAGCTCTGTTTTCCCGAAAAGGATGAGGAGCTCGCCACAAAGGCCAATCAAATCCAGCTCAGAAGCGGCAGGGCTCTACCGCCAAATCAGGGCAACGCCCCAAAAGGGAAGGAAAATAGGTGGCTAATGATGAAGACGGCAGAGAACCGGCTGATGAAAACTTAAGTCCTTCCCCAGCAGACTATAATGTTTTGGCTCACCTCCGAAAGCTTCCGTCTCTCCTTAGCATCTACGATGCCTTGGTTCTATCTCAAGAGCTTAGAGATGTTCTCATTCATGCTCTACAAAACCCTGAGCGGTATCAGGCTCGCTTTGAGGAAATTAATATGAAAGAAGCTCAATACACTTTGCAAGCCGCCGCAGTCACATTTAAGGATGAAGACTTGCTACTGGGAATGGCTGAGCATAATCGGCCGCTTTACGTGACCGGGTACAGCGATGGGGATCGGATTAATCGTATATTGATTGATCCGGGGTCTTCAGTAAACATCATGAACTTGCGAACACTGAAGAGTTTGTCAATGGACGTCCGACACCTGTCAAGGGAAAGGATTGTCATTCAAGGCTTCAATCAAAACTGGCAGCAAGTTCTGGGGTCTATACCTTTGCCAATCAAATTCGGGGATCTGCAAACTGAAGCTAAGATATACGTGATCGACGCCGACACGTCTTATAAGATTCTCTTGGGACGGCCGTGGCTCTACGATTACGGCATCGTCCCATCAACTCTCCATCAATGCATGAAGTATACTAAAAATGGCGAAGAAAGACGCATTGACGGAGACGTTTAGCCGTTCGGTGTGCATGAAGTCCGATATGAAGATTCTCGGTACTTTATGAACCACCAAAACGCTAAGCCACAACCGACTGAGGATAGAGCGGCCCCAAGACTCAAAAGCAAATCTGAGCCGGCTGTCACTTTCAAAAGCAAAAACGCCCAAGTGCGCCCGCGTTTTGGTAGCGACACTGATGAGTCCGACGCTGGAAGTCCGTCCTTCCGAAAACTCGCCCTCATTTCGGTAGCGATACGGACGAATCTGTTACTGAAGCCCCATCTAGCAACAAAGTCCGCCCTCATCTTGGCAGCGACACTGAAGAGTCGGAGGAAGAGGACCTGCCGTGCAACAGCGGTGTAGATTGGACCCCCATGCAACATGCGAAACTATGAGAGACCTTCGAAATTGCGGAAGGGTCCCTAACTGTCATAAGGGTACCGGAGCAGATGTGCAAAGAGCTCGATGCGTTGTCAGTCTCCACCGTGGACCAGCTGAAAACTTTCTACGTCCCCGGAAGGAAAAGTGGGCAGAAAGGCATCCTGTTTTATGGGTCAAACACCGTTGTGCACCCGGACGATTTGTCTGTCGTGTGCCTTCCATATGAGAGAGTCATAAGAGCCGTCCTCAATCCCAGATACTATGCGCCCGAGATGCGGGAATACTTTAAAAATTGCGGATGCCGGTTATATCAAATGGAGTCCGAAGTAAAGTTTTACGAAGGGCTATGACATCCACCTCAGGTCCGAGCACTCATCGATGGACGAATTCCAGATAGGCGGGGCATAGGTTTCATCCTGCCTGATTCTAAGGCATGCTATATGACCCATATTAGGAAAGCCAGCGAAGAGTCAAATGATGAAGACGAGCTAACCGAGCCAGAATAAGCTCCTCAGGAGCCCGAAGATGGCGGACAAGCAACCTTTGACGAGCTAACCGAGATTGACTTAGGAACGCCCGATGATCCAAGGCCGACCTACATCAGCTCACTCTTGTCGGAGGAAATGAAAGAGTAGATAATTGCCCTTCTGCATGAGTTCGTCGACTGCTTCGCGTGGACATACAAAGAAATGCCTGGCCTTTCCCCTGAAGTGGCTGTGCATAAGCTGACTATATCTCCTGATGCTAAGCCAGTTAAACAAGCTCCTCGACGAATGAGAAGGGAACTAGAAGAAAAGGTCATTGTTCCCCTCCGAATGGCGGCGCGCAGGACTGCGATGTCCTGGCACTGAGACTCAGGGCAGATGCTAATTGATGCTATCCGTCCACCTCTCCGAAGATGCCAAGTTGATTTATGGCACCATGTATCGAAGGTTTAGACGGATGCGTCCGATGTAGCAGACTTCGTCAGATTCCCCCTCGTTTGAGGGGTTTTTGATTGTGGGGACGCTCTTCCCTGCAGGCGCAAGCCCCTGCAGTTAATTACGCTACCGCATTGCGGTAACAACTTTCTCCTTCTCTAGATGGTCACTTCGTGTCGTGGGTGTTTGTTTTGTGCTTTGTTGCCCGTGAATTGTTTACGGAGACTGAGTTATGTCGTCGCCCGTAGGGCGTGGACTAGTCCAAATCCGTATTATCTTAGATTTGGGTTTGGGGGTTTGGTTTGAGGATACGTCAGCCATACTTGAGGCTAAGATCAACTCAAACGTTTGTTAAGGATACGTTAGTCTAGCTTTGAGACTAAGATCTACTTAACGGGATCGTTTAGATCCGACAAAGGAGCGTTTGGGCTCTATTGTTCCAGTTTAGTGACATAGTGGTCTATCGTATGTATGGCCATCGGGACCCGTCACCTCTCTGACGACGTTGAAGGATTACAACGACGGATGTCAGAGGAGTTCAGAGATGTACCCTCGAGCCAGAGTTAATTGGGGGGATTTATAGTCCACTCTGTTTGAAGGTTTAAGGATACGTTAGCCATCTTTGAGGCTAAGATCAACTTAAACGGGACCGTTTAGATCCGACAAAAGAGCATGCGGGGGCTCTATTGTTCAAGTTTAAGGACATTGGGGTCCATGGGTAGTTTAAGGACGTTGCGGTCCATTGGTAGTTTAAGGACATTGCGGTCCATTGCTAGTTTTAAGACATCTCGGTCAAGGTTAAGGACGTCGTAGTCTATGGGTTTAAGGACCCCACAGTCCGGTATGTACTCTGGATGCTTCACACGGGTTCACTGCCGTGCTTGGCGAGGACCAGGCTCCGCTCTGGACGTTTTCCGCGGGGTCAAAGAGTGACGTTATCCGCATTCCACGTAACCAGGAATTTTGCATTAGACACGGGTTTAAAGACCCCGCAGTCCATATCAATGTGTGGTCGTCAGGACCCGTCACCTCTTTGAAGACATTGAGGGATTACAATGCCAAATATCAAAGGAGTGAAGAGATGTACCCTAGAACCGGAGTGGATCAAATAGTCCTTGGCCCAATTTGGGATCAAGACCAATTAATTATGTTATGAGCCCATTAGCCCAGTTGATCACGAATTGAGGACTTATGGCCAGCTTGGGCTAAGTCCAATCAGGTCTGGAATATTGACTTCCTGTTGGTCTCTTGAAGGAGAGGCTTTGCCTCTATCCATTCGGCCAATTGGGCCAAAGCCTAGTGCTAAACACTACAGAGCAATCAGTGTTGAACACTGGGAATGAGGTTGACAAGTTAGTGTTTAACACTAAAAGATAATTGGTGTTAAACACTAGCAACAAGGCTTTCAAATTGTCATAAACACTAAAACAGATCAGTGTTGAACACTGGCAATGGAGATCTCAGATTAGTGTTAAATACTAAGGTAATCAGTGTTGAACACTGCGAATAAAGTTTTTTGATTAGTGTTGAACACTAAGGCCCAACAGTGTTTCAGTACTGGATTCGAGAGTTCCAATTTAGTGTTGAACACTAAGGCAAGAGGGGTCACGTGGCAACACGTGAGGGCGCCCTCCCTTCATTTATTCTGCTGAGATTATCGCATTTTTCAGAGCATCACGTGCCATCACGTGACGGGCATTCAAGTGCTTATATGTTAAAGCTTCTGCCGAGGGTCACGTGGGTCACGTGGGGTGCTGCCTCAAAGGGGCTTTCTGTAGATCTCTTTGGGGGGGTCACGTGGTGACACGTGACCCTGCCTCTATGTATGTTGTTTAGAGGATCTGTTAATCTTTTCCAGGAATTAAATTCCTCGTAGGGTTAAACCCTGACAGTAATTTCAGAGGAATTAAATTCCTACTTCCTTTTGAAGATTTATATTCTGAAATAGAGTTGAACTCTGAATTTTCTGTAGGAATTAAATTCCTCATACATGTGAAGAACTAAATAGGGTTAAACCCTAATAAAACCTTTTAAGGAATTAAATTCCCATTCTCTGTTAAATTATGATCAAGGGAATTAAATCCCCGCTGTTCTAACAGAACTAGGTTCTTAATTAGGGTTAAACCCTGTTTCTTTTTGTTCTGAAGGAATTAAATTCCCATAACACAGGGTCAAGCCCTAGTTTTATTTTAAAGGAATTAAATTCCTATAGTTCTGTGAGAATTAAATTCTCGTGCTTCCATTCCCTCTCTATGTTTTGGATCTGCATGGCAGGATCTCAACCCATTGAGAATTAAATTCTCAGCTTCAAGGGGAGATGTGCACTTTGCAGATCCTCTATCAAAGAGAGAAGAAATATGTTCTTCTGTTTTATATATCAGAGTTAAACTCTGTTGAGAATTAAATTCTCTTTTCTTTCAAGGAGCCTTCCCTTTCTTACCTAGGGTTTTCTTTTGCAGAAGATCCAAGTTCCTCGAAGTATCAAGGCTCTCTCTCCCTTTCTTCCCTCTGCGTGTGTCTCTATATCTCTCTCTCTGTGTCTCTTGGCTCCTATTTATAGGAGAAGCAGCCGAATCAATTAGTTTTTGACGAATCTTCATTGAGAGGTTTGATTTGCATCCATCATTCGTTTTTGACCTTTGGATTATTGGGTGAATTTTATTCGCCATTGGATTTCAAGTCCCGGGATTCTCCTTTGTTATTTCGGTTAGATTTAAAGGGGAAATCTTTCCAAACCCGAGATTTTCCCATAGATAAATGATATTCAATCATCTTTAAATCTTTAATTCGATTGGTTCCAGATAATCGCTTTCCTTTGGAAAGATTCGAATCTCTTTCAGAATTTAATTCTGTCAACGAAATGGGCTTTGAAAGCCGGTCACGTGTGACCACGTGACCCATGGTCACGTGTGGGCACGTGACCCCCTTGGAACGAGCCTTCCTCTTTCTTTTTTTGCGCTCTGTCTTCTGGTTGCTGCTTAACCGTCACGTGCCACCACGTGACCCCTGGTCACGTGTGAGCACGTGACCCTTGTCTGGACTCTTTTTCTTGATTTAACCGGAGAACAATTCTGATGTTTTGATCATCACGTGCCAACACGTGACCTTGGTCACGTGGGAGCACGTGACCTCTTCTGAAGCTTTTTCCTTGATTTGATCAGGAAGCGTTGGGTCTTCGCTGCTGCTTTTAAATGTCACGTGTCGACACGTGACACAGGTCATGTGGGATCACGTGACCCTTACTGAAGCCCCTCTCTTTGATGTAGTTGGGAAACTGAACTTGCTTTGCCAGTACTTTTGGATGTCACGTGCCAACACGTGACTGCTGGTCACGTGTAAGCACGTGACCCTCTTCTGAAGCCTTTTCCATAAGCTTTCCTGATTTTAAATCAGGAAACAAATGCCCCCACAACGTTGTTCTCACGTGTCAGCACGTGAGTGCAACGCTGTCACCTTTTGTGACCGTTGGATTCCTTTAGGGATTTGGGGAGATGAAGCGTTTCCATCGCCTTCTATAAATACCACTGTCTCTTCAGAAGAGCCTTCACTTTGCTCATTTCTTTCCTTTGAGAACTTTTTCTGAGAATTTAATTCTCTTCTTACAGAGCTTAGTTCTCTGCCTCGAAACCATTTTCAGAGTTTAACTCTGTTCAGGTGACCTTTTTTTTCTCTGGGAATGTTCTTGGAAAAACAGGGAACTTCCACATTCCTTTGGATTTTAAACCTAAAACAAGGGTTTTTACCCTTTTTTCTTCATGTTTTTCCATAAGAACATGAAACCGCTTAACCTTCAAACTGTAGATCTCTTAGGGTTTAGATGATCTTTGGAGAGATGATGATGGCGTTTCAACTCCATGGAATTTAATTCCATCCAAAAATGTTTCTGGAAATTTAATTCCCTTTTCTTAATAAGAAATTTAATTCCAATGAAGAACTCGATTTCTTCACACAGAGGCTTCTTGGGGTCTCTTGGCCTGAGGTCGTTCTTCTGCAATTAATGAAATGGGAGTTCTCTAATGATTCTCATGACCTTTATTTCAGGTATCATGGATGCCCATCTGTATGGTCTTGACGAGATCATTTCCTATGGGAATATTCATGCACTGGGCCGCAGTCAGAACCAGGAGTTCACCGATGCTCAATGTGCCGAGATCATGAGCCGCTTTGATGAGTACAACCATCGGCTACTCCCCCGTCGCTCTTCTCTTCTGAGGCTGATCGTGCTGGCGATCAGGGAGGCCCTCCCTTTATTCTGTGCTGGTGTGCCGCTTGGGGCATTGGACGCCGCCGAGGATAAAGTACACTCGGTGTATCTGATGCACTTGATCTCAAAGAGAAGGCGGGATAATCTCATTGATCTCCTGCATCAGATTTTTCAGCAATCAGCCATACTTGCCGCCTACCGGAGGGTAGAGGACATCCGCGGGGACCCCGATGCTTGTGATCGTGAGAGGAAGCATACTCAGGAGGTTCGAAATGCTTGGAAGATCTTGAATAAAGTTAATTTTGAGTTTCTCAACCCATGCCCCGCATCTGAAGTTTTACCATTGTAAATGTGTCCTCTATATTTTGTATGAACCTCTTGAAATATGCATGCCTTTTCTCTGGGATTTTATCATTTTGCTACTGTTGTTGTTTGTGCTTTTAATATGCAGGGTACTACTCCATATATTTTCTTTTAAGTGTACATCAGGTTTAGGCCTCACGTGTTCTGCACGTGGGGTCCCTTGATGGGGCTGTTCACAAAATTTTCCCATGCCGTATTTTCAGTGCAGAGAAAGGGACTTGGAAATAATTGCATCTCCTTAATTTTAGATGCCTTTCCTTTTTTTTTGGCCGTGGAAATAGCTTTACCATGCAAGATTTTCCGCGCACAGCACTTAATACACTTCTTTATATATGGGGCTATAGCTTTCTTTTCCCTTTACGGAGAGATTTATTATTATTATTATTTTTTGTAACTTGTCTTGAGAGACAAACGAGTGTCATGGCCTGCAATCGTCCGCACGCTCGTCGACAGCCATGGGAAGTTCCTATCGAGGAGATGCTCCCCCGCTTTGCTGCTCGGTTGGTGGATCCCCTCCTTACCGATAACGAATGCGACTCAGCCATGCATGAACTCTCGATCCGTAGGGGGTCCCCCCTCCCGATGGGTTCTCTCTGGCTCCGGATGATCCTCACGGCCGTGCTTGCCGACATCCCTCCTCACCCGGCAGATGACCCTGGCGATGCTTGATGCGGCGGAAGAAAAGCTCGAGGGCTTTCATGAGGCGTGCCTGATTACTCAGGCTTTGAAGGACTGCTCAATTCATCTGCTGAGCGAGATAAGAGCCCGACGGGCTGTTATGTCTGCTTTTGCAGATGGCCATGGTGCCAATCGATGGGAAGCGACTTCTCGTGAGAATCGTCGCTTTGATGTGTTGGAGAGAGCAGAGAGAGAGATGGAGAACCTTGTTCTTTGTTTTTTTAATCCGTGCATTTCTGATCCCTTGTTTGGTGATCTTTTCCCGGTAGTGTAGTATGTTTGAATCAATGTACTCCTTTTATCATTGGCGATTTGCATGCTTTCTGTTGAATTTTCATGTTTGTCAGATAGTCGTACGTGTGTCTTGTTTGCGTAAATGAGCTGTCTGTTTTTCTTATGGGAACTTTCTTTAATTGCGAGCACCATCATTACGTTGCATGCACCTCAGTGCCTCGGGTAACATTTCCTTTTAAACATTCGTACAGTTGCAAATGCGCGCCTGATAGGATATAGATCATAAACTTTCCTTGTTATCTCCCATATTGAGTGGTTTGTGCTGGTTTTAGATCGAGTATTGTCGTCGAAGGGAGGCTTGTATATATATAGACTTGAGTGTACGCGCCTTCCTTTGGAGATTATGGCCGAGAAGGCGAGCTTACGAGGCTTAATCGAGCGGTGCACGGCGAATATGGTGTCATGCGAGAAGAGGCTCGGCCACAAGTTCTCGGAAAGGGAGCTAGCTTCCAAGGCGCTAAGCGAGCTTCAGGCTAGCCTCACAGCCAAAGCCAACAAAGCATATGAACTCTGGCGGGTGCTTCAGGAGTCTATCAAGGAGGTGGTGGCCATCGATAAAGCTGTCACGTTCACTCGTGAAAGGGTCGAGGCTCATAAGGCCACCGAGAAAGAGCTTGAAGCTCGACTTGCTTCATATCAGGCCCAGCAGGCTCAGGCGGAGGCTCGTCTTCTGGAGATCTTGCGTCACGAAGCCGTGGCTCAGCAACAGAAAGATGAGCTGGTAAGATTGCTACATCGCCCGCCGGCTTGAGGACTTGTATCTTTTCCCCTTTTTTGTACATACTCATGAATGAGAGTATCTTTCTTTTTTTGTTTTTTTTTCATGAATTGTACTTTGTATCCATTTTGGTTTATGAATAAAAGATACATTTT
The DNA here is from genome assembly GCA_030015575.1 of Agapanthus africanus. Taxonomy (NCBI): domain Eukaryota; kingdom Viridiplantae; phylum Streptophyta; class Magnoliopsida; order Asparagales; family Amaryllidaceae; genus Agapanthus; species Agapanthus africanus. Next base: position 462,347,631 of record CM057349.1, read on the forward strand.
TCTTCTCAATGGTGTGTCCCCTTTCATTGAATGCGTTTGCGGACAATTTATCTTGATCTCCTTGCAGGGCAGCGATAGCTTAGGATTCAGGGTTAAGATCTGCTTCCTAAGACTTTTGCACTTTATGAGCCACGAGGGTCTCATAAAGAGTTTTTCTCCCCATGGGTCGAGAGGATCCCATAGGTGTAAGTTTTTCTTAAGAATCGTGAGGATTCTTAAAAGGGTTTTCCCTTGAGAGTCGTAAGGATCCCACAAGAGAGTTTTTCTTCCTTACAGGTCGTGAGGACTTGTAAGTGTTGGATGCGGTCACCCTTGTCCGTGTTCTACGGAATTAGGGGTTTCTCCAGGTATTGTAGTTTAAAGACGTCGCGGTCAAGGTTAAAGACCTCATAGTCCGTGGATTTAGGGACTCCACAGTCCGATGTTAGTTTTAAGACATCACGGTCAAGGTTAAGGACCTCATAGTCCGTGGATTTAGGGACTCCACAGTCCGATGTGTGGTTGCAGGGACCTGTCACCTCTTTGAAGACGTTGAGGAATTACAACGCCAGGTATCAAAGGAGTGAAGAGATGTACCCTTAAACCAAGGCAAAATCTGTAAGGAATCGGGGTGGTTGATCGTTAGTTTTAAAACATCACGGTCGAGGTTAAGAACGTCATAGTCCATGGATTTTAAGGACTCCACAGTCCGGTATTTGCTCTGGATGCTTCACACGGGTTCACTGCCGTGCTTGGCGAGGACCAGGCTCCGCTCTGGGCGTTTTCCGCGGGGTCAAAGAGTGACGTTATCCGCGTTCCACGTAACCAGGAATTTTGCACTAGATGCTTCACACGGGTTCACTGCCGCGCTCGGCGAGGACTAGGCTCCGCTCTGGATGCTTCACACGGGTTCACCGCCGTGCTCTGCGAGGACCAGGATCCGCTCTGGACGTTTTCCACGGGGTCAAAGAGTGACATTATCCGCGTTCCACGTAACCAGGAATTTTGCACTAGATGCTTCACACGGGTTCACTGCCGTGCTCGGCGAGGACTAGGCTCCGCTTTGGACGTTTTCCACGGGGTCAAAGAGTGACATTATCCGCGTTCCACGTGACCAGGAATTTTGCACTAGATGCTTCACACGGGTTCACTGCCGTGCTCGGCGAGGACTAGGCTCCGCTCTGGACGTTTTCCACGGGGTCAAAGAGTGACATTATCCGCGTTCCACGTGACCAGGAATTTTGCACTAGATGCTTCACACGGGTTCACTGCCGTGCTCGGCGAGGACTAGGCTCCGCTCTGGACGTTTTCCACGGGGTCAAAGAGTGACATTATCCGCGTTCCACGTGACCAGGAATTTTGCACTAGATGCTTCACACGGGTTCACTGCCGTGCTCGGCGAGGACTAGGCTCCGCTCTGGACGTTTTCCATGGGGTCAAAGAGTGACATTATCCGCGTTCCACGTGACCAGGAAGTTTGCTGATTATATCCGCATTTCACGGGATGGAGGTTTGACTGTTGGCGATATGTATACCACCGAGCCATGGAACTGGGAGTTGCCGCTGTTCCGCTTAGCTTGAAGTTGTGTCCGTTGTTACGAGACGAGTGTTGGGATGATCTCTAGGTCGCCTGTGGCCCGTCGAGATTTAGCTTCTTTCTTTGGTGAAACCTGGGGGAGGGAGGTATGTTCCCTTTTTGTTTATGCCATTGGATTGTATACAGGGTGTGATGGAACATCACCTGTAAGGCATACATTTTCTTTTTATTTTATTTCTTTTTCCGCGATGCTCTATCGTTTCAGTTTTTATATCGCGAAGGTCGCGATTGCCCCATCATTTCGGCTATTTTTCGCGGTGCCCAATCATTTCGGCTATATTTTTTTTATTTTCACTCGCTGTTTTTTATTGCGAGTTGCCCCATCATTTCGGCTATTTTTCATGCATACACTTTTACTTGCTGTTTTTTATTGCAAGTTGCCCCATCATTTCGGCTATTTCGTAGGCATGTGTGGCTTGTTAGCTTTTTCGCCGCAAGCTTGGATTTTAGACACCGATTTCGGCATCAGCACCGCTGCAACTGGGATGCTGCCAGGAGCGAATCATCATTTGCCTTTGTCGATATTGAACAAAGGTGGCTTAGTAAACAGGGTTAAGGGTCCTGTCGACCAAGGCTTTTGACTTCATGAGCCGTAAGGGTCTCACAAGGGTATTTCTCCCTACAAGTCGTGAGGATCTTGCAGGTGTATTTTCTCCTTAGGGATCGTGAGGATTCCTAAGTGTATGTTCCTCTGTAAGTCATAGGGATCCTACAAGAGGGTTTTCTCCTTATGGATCGAAAGAACCTACAAGGGTTGCTCATCATATGGACATATCCCTAGTCACGGGTGTGACTTTGCTGGGGAAATGTTTTTTCGCGCCCGTGAATTGTATACAAGGGTCAGTATTGAGCCTCTTGTAGGGTAATATCGAAGGTTGTGGAGGATTTGCTTAAGAACAGGTTTAGGTTTCTGTAACTTAAGACTTTCAAATCTCATGAGCCGTGAGGGTCCCATAAGAGAATTCTCCTTACGAGTCGTGAGGATCTCGTAAGTGTATTTTCTCCTTAGGAATCATGAGGATCCCTAAGCGAGTTGCTCCTTTGTGAGTCGTAAGGATCTCACGCAGGTGGTTTCTCCTTACAAGGTCGAGAGGACCCTACAAGTGTCTTTTAACGAGGTTGCGCCCTTTCGGGTTTTCACAAACACTCGCCGGTAGTCCTGCTGTTTTTACTCACGGAGCCCTTTCGGGTTTTCATCCGTGCCCATTTTGCTTATGGACGTACCTTTTTTTTTTAATTCTTTTTCACTTTTTGTTTTTTAACAAGGTCGCGCCTTTTCGGGTTTTCACGAACACTTGCCGGCAGCCCTGCTGTTTTTACTCACGGAGCCCTTTCGGGTTTTCATCCGTGCCCATTTTGCTTATGGACATACCGTTTTTTCTTTCAATTTTTTTATTTTTCTTTTTCTCCCCTTTTTTTTTGTCAGCCTAAGGATGCTGTGGTAGTAGTTTAGGGACGTTTCGGTCCGTCGATAGTTTAAGGACGTTTCGGTCCGCCGTTAGTTTAAGGACGTTTCGGTCCGCCGTTAGTTTAAGGACGTTTCGGTCCCCCGTTATGGGAAGGCCGGCTGCTGCTTGTAAAGTCTGAGCCTAGGAAGATAGTGAGCGGACATAGTCGTCGTCATCTATCATTGTCCCAGGCTGTGGCTTATCAAGCGTAGTATTTCTTTAAAAAGCGGCCATTTATTGGCCTGAAAGGCCTTTCACCGTGCATGTCCATGAGTAGGTAGGCTCCACCCTGGTAGGCCTTGTCTATGATATATGGGCCTTCATAGTTTGGCTCAAATTTTCCTCGCTTGGCACGATTGGGGATCATAGGTCTTTTGACCACTAGTACGAGTTCGCCTTGGCGGAATGTCCTCGGCCTGGTCAATCTTTCGTACGAGCGCGTCATCTTTGCTTTGTAGGCCTCTAGATGTTGTTGCGCTATGAGCCGGGTTTCGTCGAGGGCATCAAGCTCCTCAAGCCGAAGGTGAGCATTTTCTTCGTTCGTCAGCTCGTGGTGGACTGCTACTCGTAGAGAGGGTAACTCTATCTCGAGGGGGAGCACTGCTTCCGTCCCAAATACCAACGCGTACGGCGTTGTGTTCGTAGCCGTCTTGAATGTAGTTCTATAAGCCCAGAGGGCTTCTTGCAGCCTTTCGTGCCAGTCTCTCTTATTCCTGGAAACGGTCTTTTTTATGATCTTCGTCAAGGTCTTATTGAAGGCCTCGGCCAGACCGTTAGCTCGTGGATTGTAAATCGAAGAATATCTCCAGTCTATATTGTGTTGCTGTGCGAAGCGGCTAATCTTATGGCTTCGGTAGGCCGGCCCATTATCGGAGATAATCCGCCGTGGAGTTCCGAACCGATAGATGACGTGCGTCTTGAAGAAATGGAGGATATTCTCCGTTTTCACTTCCCTCAGCGGTACTGCTTCTGCCCATTTGGAGAAGTAATCAGTTGTCGCCAGGATAAAACGGTGTCCCCGGGATGATGCTGGCTCAATGGGGCCGACTATGTCGGTCCCCCACATTTCGAATGGCCAACTAGCCACCGTTGGATGTAGTGGATTCGGATGTTGGTGGATAAAGTCTCCATGAATCTGGCATGAGTGGCATTGCTTCGCATACTCGAGGCAGTCCTGGATCATCGTGGGCCAGTAGTAACCCATCCGTTTAATTTTTAACTTCATCTTTGGGCCTGCTTGGTGAGAACCGCAAAGTCCGTCATGAACTTCCTGAATGACTCTTTCTGCTTCGTCAGGTCCTAAGCATCTCAGCCATAGAGAATCAAACGATCTCTTGTATAGAATATCGTTGACGAAAGCGAAAGATAGAGCTCGTTTCGTGAGCTGATGTCTTGAGGACGCTTCTTTGGGCATTCGGTGGGACTTAAAGTAGTCTATGAAGACTTCCCTCCAGTCTTCGGCCTTCTCATGGTCTTTTATTTGTAGGGTCGTCTGCTCAGTCACTCCCTTCTCTTCGGGTGATTCGTATTTCCGCCGGGGCGAGCACTCGACGGCTTTGTACCACGATTCTGACGTCATCGAGGTTCTCGTCAGCCAGTTCTTTAGCAAGTTTAGCCAACGCGTCTGCTTTGCTGTTTTCCGCGCGCGGTATGTTCTCCAAAGTATAGGAGGGAATTTGGGTCAATAGTTGTTGCACCTTTTCGCCGTACTTCACCAACTCCGGCTTGCACGTTTGGTAGTCACCATTTACTTGACTAATGACCAGCTGAGAATCCCCGTATATAAGGAGGTCTTCAATTCCCATGTCGATGGCGATTTCGAGGCCTGCTATCAGAGCTTCGTATTCAGCTTCATTGTTTGTCCTCGGCTCTGTTAAGGAGAAGGCGAAGCGCATTATCCCTCCTTGTGGAGTTGCAAAGACGAGGCCTATCCCCGATTTGGTCATTGGGATACCTTGTTTCTGTTTCTTTACGGAGGACGCTCCATCGAAATAGAGTTCCCATCGGGTGCTTCCGCCGCCAATCGCATCAAATGCATGCTCGTCCGGCAAATCACAGTTCAGAGGAGAATCGGCCGGTATCGGGTGCTCAGCGAGGAAATCGGCAATGGCCTGGCCTTTCACTGCCTTAAGAGGTTGATACGTTATTGAGAACTCCATCAAGAGCAGGGCCCACTTAGCGAGTCGTCCCGTCAATATGGCTTTCGACATCAAGTACTTAAGGGGATCCACTTTTGAAATGAGGCGGACTTCATGTGCCAACGCATAGTGCCTGAGCTTTGTTATCGTGAAGATTAACGCCAAGCAATGTTTTTCAATGGGAGAGTAGTTGCTTTCTGCCCCCAGTAGAACTCGACTTAAGTAGTAGAGTGCTCTCTCTTTCCCCTGATCGTCCTCTTGTGCCCATAATGCGCCTAAGGAACCTTCGAGGGCGGTTGTATAAAGAATGAGGGGTTTCCCCTTGACCGGCGCAGCTAACACCGGCGGGTTCTGCAGGTACTGCTTGATTTCGTCTAGTGCACCTTGACATTTTTGGTTCCAGACGAACGGGGTTCCCTTTTTCATTAGGTGACTGTAAAGACGGCACTTGCCTGACAGGTTGGCGATAAACCGCCGGATATACGCGAGCTTCCCCTGGAGAGACCGCAGCTGTTTGAGAGTCCTTGGGGGTGGCATTTCCATGATCGCCTTGATCTTTGACGGATCTATTTCAATACCTCGGTGTCGAACGATGAATCCCAGGAATTTGCCCGAGGAGACTCCAAACGCGCATTTGAGGGGATTCATTTTCAAATTATATTGCCGAAGGCGTCGAAATACAGTCTCCAGATGCTTTAAATGATCTTCGTATGACATGCTCTTTACTACGAGGTCATCGATATAGCACTGGACGACGTCGTGTATGAGGTCATCAAAGATCTTTGTCATGGCCTTTTGATAGGTAGCGCCAGCGTTCTTTAGACCAAAGGGCATAACCCTGTAGCAGAATATACCCAAAGGGGTGCGGAAAGTGGTGTGCTTCTGGTCTTCGGGATGCATCTTTATCGGATTGTATCCTGACGAACCATCCATAAAGGAGAAAACCTCATGAGTGGACGTGTTATCTATCTTTAGCTCGGTTACTGGTACTGGGAAATCATCCTTTGGACAGGCTTTATTGAGATCCCTGAAATCCACGCATATGCGTACCGTCCCATTCTTCTTCATTACCGGGACGATATTGGCGATCCAGTCGGGATATTGGACTTCTTGGATAAATCCAGAATCGATCAGCTTCTTGACCTCGGCGTTGATGCTCATCTCAAGCTCGAGTCGCATCCTCCTTGGCGCCTGCTTGACTGGCTTGATATCTGGGGATATTGCTAATTTATGCACAGCAATCTCCGGATCTAATCCTGGCATCTCGGAGTAGTTCCACGCGAAGCAGTCTTTATGCCGTAGAAGCACGTTCTTTAAAGCAGCCACCCTTTCTTCGGATAACAGCTCGCTGACAAATGTCGGTCGCGGGTCGTCTGCCGATCCCAACTCAATCTTCTTGAGGTTATCTGCAGTAGTATGTATACCATCTTCCAATTCTTTCGGAGCGGGCGGAAATTCTGAGATCACCTCATCATCGCTGTTCTCAAAGCACCGGGGAAGGTCATCTACATTCTCGGGCTCTTCTCCTAATATCGTAATCGTATAACAGGTGCGAACCCGCTCCCCGGACTGAGGTGGACCCGGTTCTGCTCTTGCGGCCTTGGGCTCATGCTTTTGTGGCGGCGTTACCTTCCAGCCGTCGGATAAAGCGAATCTGCCCCGTTGGTACTGGTCCTCGACCCAGTTCTTGAAGGTGAAGCAGTCTTCGGTAGGATGTCCTATGGCTCGGTGATAAGAGCAATAACTCAGATGAGAAGCCTTGTTAGCTTGCTCAGGATGTCTGGACTCTGGAAGCGCGATCATTTGATGTTTTATAGCGAGCTTGAGTAACTTCTCCGTCTTGTCTCGGGGGAAGGAGTACGCTCGACTCATCTTCTTCATGAGGGACAAATCCGAGCCGTGCAACACCCGACCATGTAACCCTCTAATCCTGCGTCGTTGTTGTCGGCTCCTCTTTCTGCTTCTTGATTTATTTCCGTCTCTGCGTCGGGCCTTTCGTACAACGGATTGACGAGGATAAGCGTCTTTGTCTTTTGCAGCATGTTGAAATAGACGTTGCGTCCTGGCCTTCTCGTAGATGGCCATTTCATGGTTGTGGTCTTCCCGAGCTTTCTGACCCACTTTCCTGATAGGCTTGCCCATTCGTTCTTCAAACGACGGACTCGGCGCTTTAATCGCGGGGTCTAGTTTTGATGGGGGGTTGGCATCTCCTGACAGGGCGTCCTCCTCTTCATCAAAGGTATGTATAGCGTAGCTGCTGTGAGCCCGTTCCCGTTTTCCGGCTCTTGCGTATCCAAGCCGGAGTGTTTCCATTTTCCCCTTGGGCAATTTGCGTTGAGTCCCGGGGACATCCCAAATCCTGTTGTAGAACCGAGCCTGCCGAACAGTCTGTTTTAAGGGTACTCCTTGGCGCTTCAGTAGCTTCTTTAATCCATTTGTATAGTATCTGGGCAGACGGATGGGTTGAAGCCTGTCAAGTGTAGCATCCGCGCCATGCTAGATCTCTTTCTCTATTTTCGACTCTGAGGATCGGTAGAATAGGATCACCTTCTCACCCCTTTGCCTGGGAGGAACGTAAAATGTTTGCAGGTCCTGCACATTATGAGCCTGAAGCGTGTCGAGATCCTTGTAGTGTTCTCGCGGTACCATGGTGATTTGCAAACTATGGTCATCGCCAGGGGGTGCTTGTATTGACAGCCGATTGGAGAATACAGCATTAACTTCATCTTCTGAATCACTTCCGAAGACTAACATGGGGGCGGGCGTCCCCAGGTTGTTGCGTTGAGATGGCCCTGCATAAACCATCTCTTCTTCTTCTTCGGTATCGCTCCCGAAAACAGGGGTGGTGGCGGCGGCTTTGTTCTCCGGATTGCGACACCTTTCTGTATCCTCGAAATCTGGCAAAAAGTACTTCGCATCTTCGTATTTGCGGACTTCGTTCACGGAAAATGGGTTTAACTCACCTGTTACGGTGTACTCGAAACCATCCTTAAAGTACTTCATACACTGATGTTGTGTAGAAGGGATGATGTTGTATTAGTGTAACCAAGGACGACCGAGCAAGGCGTTGTAGCAGGTCTTGGCATCAATGACATGGAATTTGATGTCCGTGACGAGAAGTCCAAAGCATAATGTTAGTATCACAGATCCGAGAGTCCGCGACGATTGTGAATCGAAACCGGAGATAGTAATTTTGTCACGAGCGAGGTGTTGCACACTCATGCAGATTTCTTTCAACACCCGAACATTAAAGAGATTGACGGAGGATCCATTATCCACCAGGATCTTGCCTATCTTGATATCATGGCAGTATCCGGAGACATATAGGGGACGGTTGTGGTCGCACGTCCCGAGAAGGAGGTCTTCATCACCGAAAGTGATGTTGGCCGTATGCACTTCCTCCAGTTCATCCTTCATCTTTTCAGTGGCGAAGAAGGCTTGGAATTGCTCAGGTTCTTGTAACGCCTTAATTAGTGAGTCTCGCGCTTCTTTTGATAATAGGAGGGCATCGAGAATGCTAAGCTGAGAAGGTAGCTTCCTTAGGTGCGCGATGATGTTATAGTCCACCTTACCCTTCCTAGGAGGGTCTTTGGCAGCCAGCTCTCTCATGACTTGGTCATCTAAAGTGATATCTTCAGTGACCTTTTCCTTTCCCTTATCTTTTCTACTCGCGGGCCCGAGATTCTTTTCTGGGAGTGTGCGATTGCGCAGCTGAATGTTCTCGCAGGCCTCCGATTTCTCCTCTTTCCCTAAAACAGATTCTTTAAAGAGAGGGCCCAGAGCCATTTCTTCATCAGAGTAGCTCCCAAAGGTGAGAACTTGTGACCCCCTGGCGTTAACCATGTAACAGTTGCCAGTAGTTCTGTTGTGCCCATCGATAGTACTTCTTCGCTCCCGACGGATCTTGCGTTTCATGCGCTTAAAATGTTGCCGATGAGCAACATATCCTTGCCACCATATCTTAAAGGCGTCGCACTCCTCCGTGGGGTGTGAGATTTTCCGATGATATGCGCAATAATCAGGGTGCCTCTCCACCCCATCATGTGTGTTTCCTTCCGAGGGTGGTAGCTTCATCCCCCTTGACATGGCTTTGGCAAACCTTTTCCTCGTCTTGAATATCTTCTTGTCTACTTTGGATGCTTTTCGCTCTGGCAGGGGTAGTTCAACTCTTTCGTTCAGTCGCCTGCGTTTGGCTCCTTCTGAAGCGGCCATCTTACGCTCCTGATCCGCTTTACTTTTTAGGCGAATCTCGTCTAGAAAAGCGTCGATCATTTCGTCTGTTGGCCATGCACGCTCTGGTACAGGCTTTGCCTCCAGCTTCTTAATGCCGGGAGTTTTCCCATCATCGGTAAACGAGTGGGAGATTACGTTACAACTCACCACATATCCTTCGGATTCATCCGACGAGCTCTCTCCATCATCTTCCTCTTGAAAGATGTGGTTGAGGAACTCTTGCAGTGTGACAGGAGTTCGCGCCTTTTGATTGTATTCTTCCAGCGCGTCGATTTGCTTCTGCAAGTTCGTGTGCTCGTTTCCAAGCTTCACGGACTTCTTGGATTTCTTCTTCTTTTTCTTTGAAGATTTTGACGGTTGGGCGTGAGTATTTGGGCTCTTATCGCGAGTCTTCGTAGTTGGGCGGGGCTTCAGCATCCCTTCGATAATTTGAGGTTCAAGAGGGTCCTTCCATTCGATCGCAGGGCACGCATGAAGGTCCCTCAGCATTCTTTTGGTTTTAGTTGATAGCACGACCTCCCATGGAGCTTCTTCAATAAAGGAGCAGGTTGCCCCCGGTGTATCTGCTTTCTTAGGAGTATGCGGTTGTGGTGGGTTCACCTTCCACTTTTCGGACAGTACAAACTTCCCCTGGAGGTATTGATCTTCAATCCATCCTTTGAAGACGAAGCAATCTTCAATCGGATGGCTTACCGTTTGATGGTAAGGGCAATAGTTAGGGTTATTCACCTCGGTGGGTTGCGGCGGTCGCCTTGGATTTGGTAGGCTTATAAGTCTGTTGCGTATTGCCAGCTCGAATAACCGTTTCGTCTTGTCTCGCGGGAACGAGTAGGGACGCTTCATCTTCTCATTATAATACCGACGTCTTTCTTCCAGTTGATCTGCCGGTTTCGGGGCGTTAGGTTGCTGTTGGGCATTCGCAACAAAGGTTTCCCTTCCTTTACCCTTGTCATTCCGAGGTTCCGACTTCGGGGGAGGTGGTCTATGACCCATCTGGTCCATCTGAGCCAACTTGTCGATTAAAGCCTGGAATGTGGTTGGCTTAAAGAACATCATAAACTGGGATATAGTTGAGGGGGGGTCTAGGGTTCCCACGAACATGCCCACTGCGGGTGCCTCCTCAATGCGTTGTTCACATTTCGACCATAAGTTCCGCCAGCGTATAGCATACTGGACCCAGGTTTCGCCTGGTTTTACCCTGGCGTTAATCAGTGCAGTTATTGGAGTGCGTTCGCTGGCACTTGCGAATCGCTGAGTGAATAACAACTCCATTTCAGCGAACGTTTTGATAGAATCGTTCGGGAGTTCCGAATACCATTCGAACGCAGTTTCTGATAGGCTGCCCACGAACTGGCGGAGCAACAGTTTATCATCACCGCTGGTGTTACCGCAGAGGGCCCGGAACTGGGCGACATGTTGATGGGGGTTGCCGGTCCCCTTGTACACGTGGAATTTTGGTATCGTATAGCCTTGCGGGTATTTGATTTGGTCGTACCAGCTTGGATACGGCCGCCCCGTTTTCACGACTTGACCAGCTGCCTCAGTCGCGTGATGAACCCGGATTTGCTGGGCTATGTATTCAACCAAGTCCGCCTTAGAGATTGCCTCCTCCTTGGCCGTTGAGAGGGCTGGTGGTGGATTTGACGTTTCTCCTCGGTCGTCTTCAAGAACGATTGGGGGATCCTCGGCGGGTAAGTCCTGCTGGATCATCATTCCTATCATATCTTGGAAGAGAAGGCCCATACGTTGTATGTTGACCGCTTGTTCAGCAGCCTCTCTGTCCTTTTTCTCCAGTATCCGGCGAAGGAATTCAGCGTCAGTTTCTTCCTCCTGGCACGCGTCTGAGGACATTTCTGGGTTTTCTTTTGGCCCGGTAAGTGCGGCCATAGCATTCATCATTTCCTGAAGCTTTTGTTGCTGCTCCTGGGCTTTCGTCATGGATCGGGTTAGCGGTCGGTGGCCCGTAGAAGTGCGGCTTTCCTCCTTTCCAGAGGCCATGTAAACAGTGTGCACCACCATGCCCCCAGACTTAGGGCATCTGGGCTCAGTGCTTTTAGCCGTCGTTGCATGCTGGGGGGTCTTCTCTGGCCTCCTCCTTTTATGAGCCAGTTGATCAACAGTCTTTTGGGGTTTAGCCTGGTGACCAGCTTCCGGTTGGATTTTCAGCTTCTTGTGCCGGCGGGAGAAGTTTGGATCGATGATCGAGTCTCGGGCCTGCCGCCAAACCTTATAGATTTTGGAAGACAGCCGTTGAGGAGATCGGGGCTGCTCTGGTTTTATTTCCACAACCTTTTTTAATGGGGGAGGAGACCTCTTCAGCACTGCAGTAGGAGAATTCCTTCGCACCTTATTTAGCATTTCGAAGCTGTTCCCAGTTGGAACAGCAGCATTAACTTCTGCCACCGGGGCTGATGGAGTCAACCCGGAGGGGGAGTTGCCCCCAGCCTTCCTTACTCGGCGCCAGTGGCAACGTCGAGCGTGTCGAGCGGCCGGCGTAGGGTCAGCGGTAAGAATGGTTTCGTCTTGCCCCCTGTCTAGGTGGGGGGTCGCTGTTGGTATTAGCCTGTCAAAGACCGATGTCCTTTGGGCAGCGGGAGCAGGAGCTGAAGCCGTCAATCTTGTAAAGACCGACCTTTTGGCCGGAGAAGCTGCCTTAACGACTTCGGGGGCAGGAGCGGCCGCTTTCTTAGAAGCAGCCTTCTCTGAGATTGTAGGCCCCATGATGAGTTCGCAGGATTTCTGGCCCAATCTAGAGAAGACCGAGGCGTTGACGTTGGGCGACTCGTTGAGAGGAGCCGCGGCAGGGGTAAGACGATCAAAGACCGACTTCTTGAGAGCTTCCGTTGTCAGCACTGGAGCGGTGAAGCTTGTCGGCGGGAGCATGGTCCCAAAGAACAATCCTGTGGTGGCGCGAGTGACCTGTTCCACGGGCATTGTGAATAGCGAAGCAGCTTGGGGTCCGTAGGCTATACCTCCTGGCGAGGCAGAGCGTTGGTTGCAATTGCAGTCTGAGCAGTTGGAGAATTTCGCAGAAGTAGAAGCCATCGATCCTTTGCTTTCTGCAATAAGCGAGACGCCAATTCTTAGTATCTTGAAACCCAAGGGCAACCAATAGCGAACCGCGATTGGTTCGCGAGTCACGACACACGAAGTGTGGAGTGGAAAGAGGAAAAGGTCCCACCGGGCGTGCCAGAATCTATTCCCCTCCGAATGGCGGCGTGCAGGACTGCGATGTCCTGGCACTGAGACTCGGGGCAGATGCTAATTGATGCTATCCGTCCACCTCTCCGAAGATGCCAAGTTGATTTATGGCACCATATATCGAAGGTTTAGACGGATGCGTCCGATGTAGCAGACTTCGTCAGATTCCCCCTCGTTTGAGGGGTTTTTGATTGTGGGGACGCTCTTCCCTGCAGGCGCAAGCCCCTGCAGTTAATTACGCTACCGCATTGCGGTAACAACTTTCTCCTTCTCCAGATGGTCACTTCGTGTCGTGGGTGTTTGTTTTGTGCTTTGTTGCCCGTGAATTGTTTATGGAGACTGAGTTATGTCGTCGCCCGTAGGGCGTGGACTAGTCCAAATCCGTATTATCTTAGATTTGGGTTTGGGGGTTTGGTTTGAGGATACGTCAGCCATACTTGAGGCTAAGATCAACTCAAACGTTTGTTAAGGATACGTTAGTCTAGCTTTGAGACTAAGATCTACTTAACGGGATCGTTTAGATCCGACAAAGGAGCGTTTGAGCTCTATTGTTCCAGTTTAGTGACATAGTGGTCCATCGTATGTATGGCCATCGGGACCCGTCACCTCTCTGACGACGTTGAAGGATTACAACGACGGATGTCAGAGGAGTTCAGAGATGTACCCTCGAGCCAGAGTTAATTGGGGGGATTTATAGTCCACTCTGTTTGAAGGTTTAAGGATACGTTAGCCATCTTTGAGGCTAAGATCAACTTAAACGGGACCGTTTAGATCCGACAAAAGAGCATGCGGGGGCTCTATTGTTCTAGTTTAAGGACATTGGGGTCCATGGGTAGTTTAAGGACGTTGCGGTCCATTGGTAGTTTAAGGACATTGCGGTCCATTGCTAGTTTTAAGACATCTCGGTCAAGGTTAAGGACGTCGTAGTCCATGGGTTTAAGGACCCCACAGTCCGGTATGTGCTCTGGATGCTTCACACGGGTTCACTGCCGTGCTTGGCGAGGACCAGGCTCCGCTCTGGACGTTTTCCGCGAGGTCAAAGAGTGACGTTATCCGCATTCCACGTAACCAGGAATTTTGCATTAGACACGGGTTTAAAGACCCCGCAGTCCATATCAATGTGTGGTCGTCAGGACCCGTCACCTCTTTGAAGACATTGAGGGATTGCAATGCCAAATATCAAAGGAGTGAAGAGATGTACCCTAGAACCGGAGTGGATCAAATAGTCCTTGGCCCAATTTGGGATCAAGACCAATTAATTATGTTATGAGCCCATTAGCCCAGTTGATCACGAATTGAGGACTTATGGCCAGCTTGGGCTAAGTCCAATCAGGTCTGGAATATTGACTTCCTGTTGGTCTCTTGAAGGAGAGGCTTTGCCTCTATCCATTCGGCCAATTGGGCCAAAGCCTAGTGCTAAACACTACAGAGCAATCAGTGTTGAACACTGGGAATGAGGTTGACAAGTTAGTGTTTAACACTAAAAGATAATTGGTGTTAAACACCAGCAACAAGGCTTTCAAATTATCATAAACACTAAAACAGATCAGTGTTGAACACTGGCAATGGAGATCTCAGATTAGTGTTAAATACTAAGGTAATCAGTGTTGAACACTGCGAATAAAGTTTTTTGATTAGTGTTGAACACTAAGGCCCAACAGTGTTTCAGTACTGGATTCGAGAGTTCCAATTTAGTGTTGAACACTAAGGCAAGAAGGGTCACGTGGCAATACGTGAGGGCGCCCTCCCTTCATTTATTCTGCTGAGATTATCGCATCTTTCAGAGCATCACGTGCCATCACGTGACGGGCATTCAAGTGCTTATATGTTAAAGCTTCTGCCGAGGGTCACGTGGGTCACGTGGGGTGCTGCCTCAAAGGGGCTTTCTGTAGATCTCTTTGGGGGGTCACGTGGTGACACGTGACCCTGCCTCTATGTATGTTGTTTAGAGGATCTGTTAATCTTTTCCAGGAATTAAATTCCTCGTAGGGTTAAACCCTGACAGTAATTTCAGAGGAATTAAATTCCTACTTCCTTTTGAAGATTTATATTCTGGAATAGAGTTGAACTCTGAATTTTCTGTAGGAATTAAATTCCTCATACATGTGAAGAACTAAATAGGGTTAAACCCTAATAAAAGCTTTTAAGGAATTAAATTCCCATTTTCTGTTAAATTATGATCAAGGGAATTAAATCCCCGCTGTTCTAACAGAAATAGGTTCTTAATTAGGGTTAAACCCTGTTTCTTTTTGTTCTGAAGGAATTAAATTCCCATAACACAGGGTCAAGCCCTAGTTTTATTTTAAAGGAATTAAATTCCTATAGTTCTGTGAGAATTAAATTCTCGTGCTTCCATTCCCTCTCTATGTTTTGGATCTGCATGGCAGGATCTCAACCCATTGAGAATTAAATTCTCAGCTTCAAGGGGAGATGTGCACTTTGCAGATCCTCTATCAAAGAGAGAAGAAATATGTTCTTCTGTTTTATATATCAGAGTTAAACTCTGTTGAGAATTAAATTCTCTTTTCTTTCAAGGAGCCTTCCCTTTCTTACCTAGGGTTTTCTTTTGCAGAAGATCCAAGTTCCTCGAAGTATCAAGGCTCTCTCTCCCTTTCTTCCCTCTGCGTGTGTCTCTATATCTCTCTCTCTGTGTCTCTTGGCTCCTATTTATAGGAGAAGCAGCCGAATCAATTAGTTTTTGACGAATCTTCATTGAGAGGTTTGATTTGCATCCATCATTCGTTTTTGACCTTTGGATTATTGGGTGAATTTTATTCGCCATTGGATTTCAAGTCCCGGGATTCTCCTTTGTTATTTCGGTTAGATTTAAAGGGGAAATCTTTCCAAACCCGAGATTTTCCCATAGATAAATGATATTCAATCATCTTTAAATCTTTAATTCGATTGGTTCCAGATAATCGCTTTCCTTTGGAAAGATTCGAATCTCTTTCAGAATTTAATTCTGTCAACGAAATGGGCATTGAAAGCCGGTCACGTGTGACCACGTGACCCATGGTCACGTGTGGGCACGTGACCCCCTTGGAACGAGCCTTCCTCTTTCTTTTTTTGCGCTCTGTCTTCTGGTTGCTGCTTAACCGTCACGTGCCACCACGTGACCCCTGGTCACGTGTGAGCACGTGACCCTTGTCTGGACTCTTTTTTCTTGATTTAACTGGAGAACAATTCTGATGTTTTGATCATCACGTGCCAACACGTGACCCTGGTCACGTGGGAGCACGTGACCTCTTCTGAAGCTTTTTCCTTGATTTGATCAGGAAGCGTTGGGTCTTCGCTGCTGCTTTTAAATGTCACGTGTCGACACGTGACCCAAGTCACGTGGGAGCACGTGACCCTTACTGAAGCCCCTCTCTTTGATGTAGTTGGGAAACTGAACTTGCTTTGCCGGTACTTTTGGATGTCACGTGCCAACACGTGACTGCTGGTCACGTGTAAGCACGTGACCCTCTTCTGAAGCCTTTTCCATAAGCTTTCCTGATTTTAAATCATGAAACAGTCATCGAGGAAACCAAGAAGCTCATCGATGCTGGCTTCATCAGGGAGGAGAAATATGCGGATTGGATAGCATGCATAGTCCCAGTGAAGAAGAAAAATGGGCAGATCCGAGTTTGTGTCGATTTCAGGGACCTCAACAAGGCATGTCCTAAAGACGACTTTCCGCTACCGGTCATGGAAATGATGGTCGATGGCACCTCAAATTATGAGTTGTTCACCTTTATGGATGGCTCGTCTGGATATAATCAGATCAAGATGTCGTCCGAGGATGAGAAGCACACAGCATTCCGAACCTCGATCGGAATATACTGCTACAAGGTGATGCCGTTCGGACTGAAGAACGCAGGTGCTACGTACCAAAGGGCAATGACCAATATCTTCGATGACCTAATTCATAAAGTCGTCGAATGTTATGTCGATGATCTGGTCGTCAAGACTAAAACCAAGGCCGATCATATCCAAGATCTTAGGACCGTTCTCACCAGACTAAGGAAATACGATCTGAAGATGAATCCTCTGAAATGCGCTTTTGGCGTGTCATCGGGAAAATTCTTGGGCTTCATAGTCCGACATCGAGGGATCGAAGTTGACCCATCAAAGATAAAGGCCATCATGGAGATGCCCCCTCCAAAGAGTCTGACGCAGCTAAGATCTTTTCAAGGCAAGCTTGCTTATATACGGAGGTTTATCTCAAATTTATCGGGGAGATGTAGGCCCTTCTCAAAGCTCATGAAGAAAGGAGCTCCTTTTGTCTGGGATGCCAAATGTCAAGAAGCGTTCAAAAGTATCAAGCAGTACTTGTTGCACCCTCCAGTGCTGGCCGCTCCCATTCCAAATAAACCGCTGATTCTCTACACTGCCGCGCTGGATGAGTCACTCGGTGCGCTCCTTGCTCAGAATAACGAGGAGGGAAAAGAGAATGCCCTCTACTACCTCAGTCGAACTTTAGTCGGGGCGGAACACAACTATTCCCTGATCGAAAAGCAATGCCTGGCTCTGATATTTGCTGTGAAGAAGCTGAGGCACTATCTGCTTGCTCATCGGGTTATGCTGATCTCCAAGGTCGACCCGCTCAAACACTTGATGACCAAAGCAAGCCTAGCCGGCAGAATGGCAAGATGGGCTGTCATGCTACTTGAATTTGACATAGTTTATACTCCTCAGAAAGCAGTAAAAGGGCAAGCTCTTGCAGACTTTCTCGCTGCTCATCCCATACCAGAAGGGTCGCCGCTAAATTGTGAGTTACCCGAAGAACAAGTGCTGCACCTTGAGGAAGATGAGCCATGTTGGAAGCTCTACTTTGATGGGGCCTCATCAATAAGGAGCTCCGGCAGATCAAGCGTCCCGGAGGTAAAAGCGGGGATATGATTGGTGTTCATTACGCCATCAATGGGAACCCTACGACGTTCTTTTGCTCTCACCGAGCCTCGGACAAACAATGAAGCTGAGTATGAAGCTCTGATAGCTGGTTTGGAGCTCGCCATAGAAATGGAAATCCTTCGACTACGGGTTTACGGTGACTCCCAGCTTGTCGTCAACCAAGTAAGCGGCGACTATAAGATATACAAACCCGAGTTATCTCGTTACAGAAGCCGGGTGGTGGAACTCATGAAACGGTTCACTCACATTGAACTAATGAGAATCCCAGAGCATTGAACGGAAAAGCCGACATACTCGCTCGCTTAGCCAAGGAGCTGTCTGATCCTGACATGGACGAAATTCTGATCACAGTCAGGAGCCGGCAAATTCTACCCCCAGTCTCTCTACGAGAAGAGGAAAGCGCGGAATAGAAGAGCAGTCCCGCCGAAGAAGCTTCGATCATCTAAGACGAGCCCGATTGGAGAGAACCCTTCATAGAGTACCTCCGATACGACAAGCTGCCCGAAGAAAAATCTGTGAGGACTCAGCTGAAGAAAAGAACTCTCCGATACGTGTTTGTAAATGACACGTTATACCGCAGGTCATATGACCAACTCTGGCTCAGGTGTCTGTCATTGGCCGAAGCCCAAAAGGTCATGAAAGATGTTCACTCGGGCGTTTGCGGTGCTCACCAATCTGGCCCCAAGATGCGACTTCAAATCAAACGGCTTGGGTATTACTGGCCCACCATGATACGGGATTGCGGAGAGCATGCAAAGAAATGTCAGATCTGCCAAATCCATGGTGATTTCATTCACAAGCATCCCAATCCGTTGCATCCTACGGTGGTGTCGTGGCCCTTCGAAGTCTGGGGCACCGACATTGTTGGCCCAATTGATCCTCCGTCATCCAAAGGCCACCGGTTCATACTGGCCGCGATAGACTACTTCTCCAGATGGGCTGAAGCTGTCCCGCTAAAAGAAGTCAAGACAAAAGATATTCTGACATTCTTCCAGCATAATATTCTATACCGCTTCGGTACACCAAGAAGAATCATTTCTGACAACGGGCCTTCTTTAAAGAGCTTCAATGTCTCAAGGTTCGCTACTCAGCACAAGATAGACTGGAGATATTTCTCCATTTATAATCCAAGAGCCAATGGGCTAGCCGAAGCCTTCAATAAGACTCTATGCAAGCTCCTGAGGAAAAATGCTTCAGCCAACAAGAGAGACTGGAATCTCAAACTTCACGAGGCGTTGTGGGCATATCGTACCACGCACCGTACTCCAACTCAGTCCACTCCATACTCATTGCTCTTCGGAGTGGAGGCGGTCCTCCCCCTCGAAGTCGAAGTTCCAAGCTTAAGAATGGCCGTTCAGCACGAGTTGACGGAGGAGGAAAACGTGCTCCTTCGACTTGAAGAGCTCGATGCCCTCGAAGAAAAGAGGCTCGCGATGCAGCAAAATCTGGAGCTATACCGAGTCCAAATTTCACGGGCCTATGACAAGATAACCCGTCTCCGCGCTTTCAAGAAAGGTGAATTGGTGTTGGTCCTCAAAAGACCGATCACTCCCAATCGACATGCCAAGGGAAAATTCGAGCCAAACTGGGAAGGACCATACGTCATCGAGAAAGTGTTCGACGGAGGATCCTACCAACTAATAAGTGCCGAGGGAGAAAGGCCCATGCCACCCATCAATGGCCGATATCTTAAGAAATACTACACGTGAATGCTCCAAGTCGCAGGCGAATTGAGCACATCAGCCCTACGGTCTGGATCATACATCCTTCAAAACCGTATACAATCCACGGGCGTAAAACAACTACTATCTCTCCCAAATCCTGCCGGTGAGACTACTTTTAAAGTCCCACCAGTGGCAAAAAAGAAAGAAGAAAAGAAAAAAAAAGAAAAAAAAGAAAAAAGAAAAAAAGGTATGTCCACTAGCAAAACGAGCACGGATGAAAACCCGAAAAGGCTCCGTGAGTAAAAACAGCAGGACTACCGGCGAGTTTGTGAAAACCTGAAAGGGCGCAAACTCATGAAAAGAGATGAAATACACTCGCAAAGTTCTCGCGACCTTGTGTGGAGAAAACCCCTGCGTGAGATCCTTACGACTCACAAAGGAGCAACACACTTAGGAATCCTCACGATTCCTAAGGAGAACATACACCTGCGAGATCCTCTCGATTCGTAGGGAGAAAATGCTTTTATGAGACCTTCACGGCTCATAAAACTGAAAAGCCTTAGGTGATAGGGACCCAAACCTGTCTCCTAAGCCATCGTTCCCCAACGGGCAACGGCAAATGATGAGTCGCTCCTGGCATTTCGCTTCAATGTTAGTGGTGCTGATGCCGACCAAAAACCCAAATCCCAAGTCCTCCCAAGGCAAATGATGAGTTGCTCCTGGCATTATTCCAGTGCAGCAATGCTGATGCCAAACAAGATCCAAATTCCAAATCCCCAAACGGCGAATGATGAGTCGCTCCTGGTACCATATTCCAGTGTAGCGATACAGACGCTAACCAAAATCCAATTTCTCAAAATTCTCCAGCCCTACGGCCAGTCCCCAAATTGACTGCCGTATACAATCTACGGGCTCAAATAATTCTCGTCATGCCCATACCCCACCACAATCACCAGTTACGCGGCTGGTCTCTGCTTTTGGAATTATGCTCCATTGAGAAGACCCACTCATGTGTCCTCACGATACATGAGGAGAACAAACCTTTGTGGGATCCTTACGACTCATAAAGGAAAAACACACTTAGGAGTCCTCACGACTCCTAAGGAGAAAATACACCTGCGGGATCCTTACGACTTGTAGGGAGAAAATGCTTTTATGGGACCCTCACGGCCCATAAAATTGAAAAGCCTTAGGTGATAGGGACCTAAACCTGTCTCCTAAGCCATCGCTCCCCCAACAGGAATAGGCAAATGATGAATTGCTCCTGGCACATGTGCTTCAGTGTTATTAACGTTGATGCCTACCCTAACCCCAAAATCCCAAACTCCAATCCAATAGACCCCTAAGTCTTTAAACTAGGAACAGATGACCCCTAAGTCGTTAAACTGGGAACGGATGACCCTTAAGTCGTTAAACTGGGAACGAGGGAAATCTCCTCATGGCAGATGATGATTCGCTCCTGGTACTATATTCCAGTG
This sequence comes from Agapanthus africanus, assembly GCA_030015575.1. NCBI lineage: Eukaryota > Viridiplantae > Streptophyta > Magnoliopsida > Asparagales > Amaryllidaceae > Agapanthus > Agapanthus africanus. The sequence continues at coordinate 462,368,262 of CM057349.1, forward strand.
CAGCGATGCTGATGCCAAACCAAAACCAAAATCCCCAAATCCTGTCATGACAAATGATGATTCGCTCCTGGTACCATATTCCAGTGTAGCGATGCTGATGTCAACCCAAATCACATCAAGTCAGCAAAACAACCAATGACCTCCCTGGCAGAATCAAATTCCACCTCCGAAACAAGTCAACTTCATCCTTGACGCCACAAGAAGTGGGGCAAGTCAAATCCAGAACCGACCGTCCACGTCGCTAAAATGGCAGCATTGACCGTCCAAGTCGCAATAAGGGCAGAACCAACCGTCCAAGACGCAAAAAGGGCAGAATCGACTGTCCACGTCGCTAAAATGGCAGAACCGACCGTCTACGTCGCTAAAATGGCAGCATCGACCATCCACGTCGCTAAATAGGCAGCATCGACCATCCAAGTCGCAAAAGGGGCAGAACCGACCATTCAAGTCGCAAAAAGGGCAGCATCGACCGTCCACGTCGCTAAAAGGGCAGCAACGACCGTCCACGTCGCTAAAAGGGCAGCAACGACCGTCCAAGTCGCAAAAAGGGCAGAACCGACCGTCCAAGTCGCAAAAAGGGCAGAACCGACCGTCCAAGTCGCAAAAAGGGCAGCATCGACCGTCCACGTCGCTAAAAGGGCAGCACCGACCGTCCACGTCGCTAAAAGGGAAGCAACGACCGTCCAAGTCGCAAAAAGGGCAGAACCGACCGTCTAAGTCGCAAAAAGGGCAGCATCGACCGTCCATGTCGTAAAAAGGGCAGTGCCAGCTTCCCAAAAGGTGGGAACCGAATCAAGTCGTCTCCACGTGAAAGAAAATCCATCAATTTCATGCACACGACCCACATATGTAGTGTGCATTTATTGATGGGGGGCAATTTGTTGGGATAAAAATTTACACCCCGGTTGACCAAGTCAAAATCAAAGTCAACCCCAAGCCAAGTGGGCCCAGGCCCAGATCCAGTGGGCCCATGCCCGGGTCGAGCCCGAACATGAAGCGGCCGGCCTCCCCACATGCCAAGATAAAAATTTTGTAATAAATAATTTTGTTGTATTTCTTTTATTTTATTTTATGGATAAATGTAAGAAAAATAGGCATAAAGCCAAATTTTTATAAAGCCCATGGTTTATGTGCAAAAAGAAATGGCACATGAGCCATGTGATAGGCAAAATGCCATTTTGTGAAGCCCAAGGGGTTATGTGTAAAGTGTATAGCCTATAAAGACAAGGATAATGAAAATATCTCACAACTTTTCTCTCTCCAAAAAATTTTAGATCTGAGATCTTTTCTCCTTCTTCAAGGTTCCAAAACCTTCTTCTTTCTTTTGAATTAAATCAAGAGTTTTACTCTTCATTTTATAAAACTAAATAGTTTTTCACCACAAAACCCATAAAGGGGAACTCAGATCTTCCATTAGATCTCAAAAAGAAGAGATTTTTAAAATCTCATATCTCCTGATCTTCAAGATCCAGCAATCAGAGGAGAAAGCAGAAGAATCCCTTTCATCAACCCTAAAACATCTTAAGAGTTTAACTCCACTCTGATTTCTCTTTCGAGAATTTCTGGGGCTAAAACCTTCTTTTTCTCGCCGACGCCCAAGCGCTCAATCGCCAAGCGCCCACGTGACCAAGCGCAAAGCGCCCACGTGCTGACACGTGGCGCGCTGGCACTCCAGCGACCTGCGCTCAAGTGCAAAGTGCCTACGTGGCGCGCTGGCGCTCCAGCACCCTGCGCTCAAGCGCAAAGCGCCCACGTGCCGACACATGGCGCGCTTGCGCTCCAGCGCCCTGCGCTCAAGCGTAAAGCGCCCACGTGCCAACACATGGCGCGCTTGCGCTCATGCGCAAAGTGCCCACGTGCCGACACGTGGCGCGCTTGAGCTCAAGCGCCCTGCGCTCAAGCGTAAAGCGCCTACGTGCCGACACGTGGCGTGCTTGCATTCAAGCGTCCAGCGCAAGCGCAAAGCGCCCACGTGCCGACACGTGGCGCCCTGCGCTCCAGCGCCCTGCGCTCAAGCGCAAAGCGCCCACGTGCCGACACGTGGCGCGCTTGCGCTCAAGCGCAAAGCGCCCACGTACCGACACGTGGCGCGCTTGCGCTCAAGCGCCCAGCGCTCAAGCGCAAAGTGCCCACATACCGACACGTGGCGCGCCAGCACCTAAGCGCACAGCGCTCAAGGCGCTGACCCCACGCGTCTTTTGGGCGCTTTTTCCCCCTTTTTATATATATACATATATATATATATACATATGTATACATATGTACACACACACATACTCCACGACACTGTCCCTGTTAGAAAAAAATTTCTAACGGGACGCTGCCCCGCACCCCGCAAGGACCCCTTGACCCCCAACCCGCTATCCGGATAGTGGGACCCCCGTAAAAACTCTGTGGGCCCCCCGATATATCCAAAACCCCTTCAAAGCACAACACTGCACATTGAGTTCGCATGACCAGTTTAACCCGTCAATCGGAGGTTCCCTCGCTCCAAAGGCGAGGGGTAATTAACGGCAGCTTAGACCGCGGCTGCCGGAGATTCGGATCCCCACAATCATTAAACCCCGGCCTATCCTAGGCAGGGGGAATCTGTAATGCGCCTGACAAGCGCGCGCGTATTCCCATCTCAATGGGGTGACGAAAAACACCCTACAGGTAGAAGGACAATACACTCTTGAACTTATTATTAGGGACATATCGGCGAATGATCTGATCGGGACAACACTTAAACAAATAGGGTTCGTCTCAGTAAAAGTGTTTTACGTGGGATAAAAATCTGTGAATGTCTTGATTTGACCATTCGCTGGGTAGAAGTCCCGTTGCTAAATAATTCACAATATCAGCGAGCTAAGGTTCGCAAGATATAGTCAAGAGATGTTCGTCCGGAAAAGAATCGTTTATTGGCAATGTCAACATTGGTAAAGAAGAAAGCCGTGAAAAAAGGTCGGCTACGACGTTTTCACATCCACCTTTGTCTCGTATTACAAGGTCAAATTCTTGTAACAAAAGGATCCAACGTATTAGCCTGGATTTAGCATCTTTCTTCGATAAAAGATATCTTAGGGCGGAATGATCGGTGCAAAGTACGACCGGAGAGCCAATTAAGTAGGGCTTGAACTTTTATAATGCAAATACAACTACCAAGAGTTCTGTCTCGGTGGTTGTATAGTTCATTTGAGCATTGTTCAAGGTCCTACTGGCATAATAAATCACATGTGGTATCTTATCGATGTGCTGTCCTGAGACTGCACCAATAGCAAAATCGGATGAATCACACATAAGCTCAAAAGGCTGATTCCAATCTGGAGATGATAGAACGAGGGCTGTAGTGAGGGAACGTTTATGCGATTCAAAAGCAGCCACGCAATTCGAATCGAAGTGAAATGTTGTAGTCTTGGCCAAGAGAAGAGTTAAGCGTCTAGCAATTTTGCTAAAGTCCTTATTGAATCGTCTATAAAATCCGGCATGACCAAGAAATGCTCGTATATTTTTGACGCGTTTGGGAGGAGGAATGTTGGAAATGACATCTATTTTAACTTTGTCTATCTCAATGCCTTTTCGTGAAATGATATGCCCTAAGACAATACATTCTTGAATCATGAAATAACATTTTTTCTAATTCAAAGTTAGATTCTTATCCTTACAGCGGGTAAGAACAGTGTCAAGATGACAAAAGCATTCCTCAAAGAAGTCCTCAAATATGGAGAAATCGTCCATAAATATCTCCAGAAAATTCTCGACCATGTCCGAGAATATCCCTATCATACACCGCTGAAAATGTAGCGGGAGCGTTGCTGTCACGCCCCGCTTTCCAGTAGACAGAAATGGTGACGTGGAAAGCCCGCGACATATTTATCTAGAGAAGGTCATTCCCTAAATAAATATACTAAGCATATTGAAAACAATAATACACAATGCAAGAATAAATTGAGACTGTAAATTTTTTCAACAAATATCTTTATTTACATTCAACTTCCAATATTTACAAATACAAGAGTTTATGCTGAAAAGTAAATACAATAAGAAAAATGTCTGAACAAGTGGCATACATAAACTAGAGAAAAAGTGAAGCTGAGCTAGCCCCGAGTAGCAATCTGGTTGTAGTCCTTTTCTCTGGCTTCAACCACCTTCGTCTCGACCGTATCTGACGAACATTCCAAGAGAAGAAAAGTGGGTGGATTGCCCGTCAGCGAACTAGCGCTCGGTAAGTCCCAAAAATAGGCCAGAGTAAAGAAAATGATAAAAGAAGAATATATATATGACGAATAAAAGTATATGATTATGGGTAAATATATACTATAGCTCTCTAGATGGTCACTATGTTAACGTTAAGTTCCATGTGTGAATGTCAACGTAGCCGTAGAAGTATTCACGAGCATAAGATTAGGACCCCAAGAGCAAGGAAACATATGCCCATTTCATATGTTAGCATCGGGGCTCTAGGCTGTGGATGAGTCAACCCGACTGATATTCGAGTAAAATAAAAAAGAGAGGTTAATACGAGACTCCTGAAGCTCCGTTGGATTCACACAAGAACCTATCCCAAGCACTCCGAGTATAATATATTATTACTGGTTAATATACTTAATTGGTTTAACCGATTGATTAACATGTCTTGACCGAAACCCTAAATTGCAAAAGGTGTAGATTGTATTCGAGTGAGTCGAGTAATGTGCGAGTCATGACGATTGCAATCTGGGTTCGAGTCAAGTTGGTTCGAGTAGATTGGATTCGAGTTCATATTCGAGTTTAGATTCGAGTTAGATTAGAGTTTAAATTAAGTTTAGATTTGAGTTTGGATTTGAGTTCATGTCTTTTCATTTGAATTGATGTAAATTGTTAAAATCTTATGTTCGGGAGAAATCGGCAACTGCTGCATATGAACGGCAGGATTTGTATCTTTTTCCAAGACAATTGCCATTGATAACTCCGTTAAGTTGTCTAAGCTGAATAGGCAAGCACTCACTTTCTCCGGCTCCCTGGAGCTCAAAAGAATTGATGCCGCTTAAATCTATATTAATTTAGAGTCCTTAAATATTATTTGTATATCTTGAGGGGGTTTTATGAAAAATATATATTAATATTGTTTAAAATAAATCTTGAGGGTGATTTATAACATTTAGGGTTTTCATGAACATATATTTTATTTGTTGTGGTGTTTTGGTGATAAAACCCAGCTTTTTGAAAGTTTGTGGTATTTTTATGAAAACTAGTTCTTTTGGAAAGTTGGTGGTATTTTATCAACAAATTATAATCTTTCATTTAAAAATATAGTTTCTTAATTTGTTTTTATTGAAAATACGGATTTCATAATTTTATATAATTTTTCCAAAAATTAGTTTTTTATTAGAAAAGTCGCGTTTCTTAAAAACCGTATTTTTATTTCCTTTCGAGACCGAATACTCCGTGAGGAGTTCTGCATCTCGCTCTACTGTCCTAAGGATGTGCGATAATCCGCACCATCCATTAGCGGGTCCCCTAACAAGAGCTGTAGAGGCACAATTGCTAAGGATTTCGAAATACCGATTTAAAAAAATCTTTTTTGAAACGGTGTGGTATTTTAATGAAAAAGCTTTTACATAGAATTACTTATATGCCTAGAATACCGTGCGATGAAACCATAGAGTGCGTGTGGGGGTAGTTCATTACCCCATGAAGGTTCTAGGGTTTGGGTATACTAGATATCGAAAAGAGGTTACACTAAAGTTCATAGTATTTTAATGAAAAAGTTCATTATATGTTTGTTTCATATGAAATTTTGGTTAAACTAAAAACTAAATAATATGAATAAGGTTAGGATTAGTGTAGCATGTTAGTTTGATCTCGTTTGCTTATCACATGGCTTACAAATGTTAAAAAGAAAACTATATCGGAGATAACTCCTCTTTTGTCGGTTTTTTTAAAAAAATTATTTGAGATAGAAAGTGTCACGCCCCGTTTCCCAGAGTGCGCTAAGATCGGCACGTGACAGAGCCAACCATGCTACCTGTGGATAGGAAACATCCCTCCACAGTCACATTATGGCTGTTTAGAGATATCAAGAACAGTAGAAATAAAATAAACTATCTAGTACATGTTCATGAGCCAGAATAAACGAGTCAAGAAATAATACGCGGAAGTAATAAATCCAAAGAGCAATAACATCTGGAAAGTAAACATAACTAAACTAGATACTAACTGGATACTAACAGGATCCTCACTGCTCGGCCTTACGGCAGAAATACTTCTGATCAGCCTGCGACAAGGGTAGAGGATCTGGGCCATGCAAAACCCAGACGTCAGTGCGTCATAATATCGACAATAATATAATAAAGGGGTAGCATGACATGCAGGCATGAGTATGAACAGTAACGAGTCAACATGAATATATAGCAGTGAAGTATAGCAGTATAAGTGACGTGCAGTGATCAATCTAAACTGTGCTACTTGGGTTATCTATTCTCAAGTCTGTGAAATCAATTTGATGAATCATCGATATAACTCAATAGTATCCCGTGCATGCCCGGGACCACGGTCCAGATTCTCGGGCTGAAACCGAGACATACCGCTAGGCACTAAACAGGAAACATGTACAGATGAATGATGTCAGCAGCATCATCCCAGGGCTGGCCTAGCCCCTAAAACTGATCAGTATAAGTATCGAATTGTCGAGTTACAAGTCAGGTTTCATCATTGATTTCCCCATACCCCCAAGTTATGTGTTCAAGTCAGGTATTGATAAATCTGAAGCTAATGCCAACACAGGATCAAGCAGGAACAGTTTTGTCTATACAGACAACAGGATATGCATAAATAACTATCAGGGGTTACAACTATAGCTTCATGACTATGTAGGATGCACATTATCTAGCATGGGGTTTTAATGTAGCAGTAATATGAAATAACGTGTTATGGTATTCAACTAGATATGTAATTAATGGTATGAATGCACAAATATCGATTGGGGTTACATTTACAGCTTCAAGACTAAGTGGGATGCACATTATTAAACATGGGATGTTAATATGACAATAATATGTAATAATGTGATCTGTAGATGCAACTATATGTATATTAAATGATATGGATGCAAATGGGTATCCGAAAATGGTAAAACTTTAGTATGGATGTATAATGTGATAAACGGGTAACATTTTACTCATATGGATGCATAATACTATACCTAGCATGTAGCAAGATGAATTAGCATGCGACTAGATATGTAAATAAATGATACGGATGTGAACTGGTATCGTAAAACAGTAAAATGGTAACATTGGATGCATAATGAAATATACATGCAATATGTTTATTAATATGGATGTAACATATGTATTATAGCATATAGCAAGATAAACTTACCTCGATCGGATCACACGACGGATACGTACGGCACGTCCGACGTCGGTAAATCGTCGCAACGCACACACGACACGCGGGATAGGTCCAGGCAAGGTACGTTCACTGGGTCGCTCGGATCGTCGGCAGCGGCACAGCTCCGGCGGTCACATGAAAAGCAAGAATCAAGAAGAAGAAAGAGAAGAAGAAGAAGAAAGAGAAGAAGAAGAAGAAGAGAGGGGCTGCACTGTGGTTTGCTTCAAAAGGGTTCTCTGGTGTACGGGGACAGAGACGAGGCTAGTGGAAACGTCGACGACGAGTTTCCGGCGAGATTTACGGTGAGGCAAGTGGGCTGCTAAGGTTTTACGTAAGGGAAAAGCTCGGGTTGAGGGTTTCTTAGTGGCTGTAGGGTGAGGGTGGTGTCGAGAGGTCGTGGAAGAGAGGTGAAGGGAGATGAAGACGGTGGTGACGGAGGACGGAGTTTCGGCGATGGGTTAGGGCTTGGCGTGGGTTTCTTGTAGTCGGGTGTGCAGGGTTCTGGTCGGGGTTTGGAGAGAGGAGGAAGAGAAGGAGTTGAGGAGATGGTAAGGGTGATGACAGGGTGGTGACGACGTCGAGTCGCCGGCGGTGGAGGAGATGGGTTCTGTGGGTTTGTGGGTGTGCAGTGTTGAGGGCGATGGAGTGAAGGAGGGTGGAGACGAGGGTGGTGAAAATGGGCGGCGGCGGTGAGGTAAGGAGCTGGGGTTGTGGGTTCACAAGGAGGCGGGAAATGAAAAAAAAGAAAAGAAGAGGAAGATGCTGATGAGAGAGAGAGAGGACATGGGTTAGCACTGGGTTGTTAAAGGAAGGAAAGAAATTATATAAATAGAGAGAGAGGGAGATTGGAGAGAGAGAGAGACAGAAAGAGAGAGATGCGAGAGGAGAGAGAGAGAGAAAGAGAGAGAGAGAGAAAGATCGAGAGGAGAGAGAATTCTGTTTTTAGTGGTTAGAATATTAATTTAAAAAATCTATTTTAGTTAAATAAATTTTTAACAGTTATAATTATATTAAATATAATATTAATAAAATTTGATATTTTAACAAATACATACCTACTCCAAAATACGCCCAGGTCGGGTCTAAAAATTCAGTTTTAAAATACGAAAAATATACATGTCGACCAAAACTAAAATAGGATATCCGGTTCACGAAAATGCATACCCCCAAGAACGGATGCACGCACGTGCATGTAGCCATCCAAACAGGTCCGTTACACTGAACGGGACGAGAACAAGGTGCGCGGATGCTACGACAGGGTTAGGGGTATCATGTAGGCCATGCAATGTATTTTTAAAATATTTTACGTGACTTAAATGTTATATTAAAATACAGATGCTAGGTAAAATGCTAGTATGCAAACGAAAGTGCATGAGTCCATGTATCAAATCAGGATAAATCATAAACATGAGTCAAGACGAGTTTCAAGTATGCGGGTCGGGTCGGATGCAAATACAGATGTCAAAATACTATTCGCACCCAAAACACAGTAAATCAAGAAACTGCCATAAATAAAGAAATATTTGACTAGAATTGGTATAAATGAACTAGGGTGTTACATTATACCCAACTACAAAAATAATTTCGTCCTCGAAATTCCCAATACAAGAAGAGATAAACAATCAAGAATCTATAAGAATAGGTGTGGAAACTTCTGTTGAATCTCGTCTTCTCATTCCCAAGTCGATCCTCCGTGCGAGCGATTTCCCTAAGAAACAAGTACGAGAGGGATAACCTTGTTCTTAAGGACCTTTTCTCTTCGATCAACAATCGACATCGGTCGTTCCTTAAAGGTCAAATCCTCTCTTACAGTTAGTTCCGAATGATCCAGCACGTGTGTTTCATCTCGAACATACTTACGGAGTTGAGATACATGAAACACGTCATGAAAATTCGCCAAAGATGGTGGTAAAACCAACCGATAAGACACTTCTCCGACACGCTCCATAATCTCGAAAGGCCCTACGAATCGAGGACTAAGCTTGCCTCGACTCCCAAAACGAATCACTCCTCTTGTCGGTGATAACTTCAAGAATACTATATCACCAACAGCGAACTCTAGAGATCTTCTCGATGTATCGGCCCAACTCTTCTGCCGATCTTGTGCTGCCTTCATGTGATTCCGGATCGTATTGACTTTCTCCACGGTTTGTACGATAAGATCCGGTCCCAACAATCTTCGTTCTCCAATATCGTCCCAACAAATGGGTGAGCGACACTTGCGACCATACAATGCTTTGAATGGAGCCATCTGAATAGTTGCCCGAAAATTGTTGTTGTAAGAAAACTCCATCAAGTGTAGATAATCCTCCCACGAACCCTTGAAGTCTAACATGCAAGCTCTCAACATGTCTTCAAGATTTTGGATCGTTCTCTCCGACTGGCCATCTGTCTGAGGATGATAAGCTGTGTTAAACTTCAATCGTGTCACCAAACTTTCCTGTATACTCCTCCAGAAGTGCGATAAGAATCGGGTGTCACGGTTGGAAACGATGCTCACAGGTACCCTATGCAATCTCACAATCTCTTGCATGTACCGTTCTTCTAACGCTTCCGTTGACTGACCAACTCGAAACGGTATGAAATGGCTGCTTGGTCAATCGATCAACAATCACCCAAATTGCATTATTGCCCTTTGGACTCCGCGGTAAAGCTGTCATGAAATCCATGGTTGTATGTTCCCACTTCCATTGAGGAATCGGAAGTGGTTGCAATAAACCAACAACCCTTTGATGTTCAGCCTTAACTTGCTGACACACCAAACACTTCGCTACAAAGCGGGCAATCTCCTTTTTCATGCCTTCCCACCAGAAATGTTGTCTTAGATCGTGATACATCTTTGTGCCTCCTGGATGTACGGAATATGCGGAACTGCGCGCCTCCTTCATAACTTCTTCGTGAATATCTCCTTTCGGCACACACAAACGGCTACTATATCGCAACGAACCATCTTCATGAATCAACAAGTCCGTTCGAAGTCCCGCTTCAACCTGTTCTCGAAACTTCTGCAATCTTGGGTCCTGCGACTGCGCTGCTTTAATATTCTCGATCAACGAGACTGTACTTGTAGCTGCATCAACTGTCCCGAAGAATGTGGTAGCACGATCTCCAACTCGAATCTCCGAAAATCTTCGATAAGCTTCTTTTGTGCAGTCAACATCCGAATTGCTGGCAACCGACTAAGCGCATCCGGCACTACATTAACTTTCCCCGGATGGTACTTAAGATCAAGATCGTAGTCAGCCATCAGCTCCAACCATCTACGCTGTCTCATGTTAAGTTCTTTCTGCGTGAACACATACTTTAGGCTTTTGTGATCGGTGAATATTTCGACCCTTTTGCCCAATAAGTAGTGTCTCCAAATCTTCAATGCGAAAATCACTGCTGTTAGCTCCAAATCATGAGTTGGGCAATTCTTCTTATGGATCTTCAATTGTCCCGATGCGTAAGCTATAACCTTTCCATGCTGCATCAAAAAACATCCTAAACCTTTTCCAGATGCGTCACTGTGAATCACCAATCCTCCAAAACCGTCTGGTACGGTCAAAATAGGAGCGGTTATCAACCTTTGCTTCAACGCCTCAAAAGCTGACGCACATTTATCCGTCCATACGAACGGTACTTCCTTTCGCGTAGGCTTGGTCAAAGGCTTAGCCAAACGGGCAAAATTCTCCACGAACCTTCTGTAATAGCCGGCAAGTCCAAGAAAACTTCTGATCTCTGCTACGTTCTTCGGAATCGGCCAATCTTGAGCTGCTGCAATCTTTTCAGGGTCAACGGCAATTCCATCTCCGGATACAACATGCCCCAAAAACTTCACTTCTTAAAGCCAAAACTCGCACTTGCTCATCTTTGCATACAATCTTTCTTGCCTCAATGTCTGTAGTGCTATCTTCAAGTGTTCCGCATGCTCTTCAATGCTCCTCAAGTAGACTGGAATATCATTGATGAACACTACTATAAACTAGTCCAAGAACGGTGAAAAGATTCGGTTCATCAAGCCCATAAATATTGCCGGTGCATTCGTGACTCCAAATGGCATCACTAAATACTCGTAATGTCCATACCGAGTTCGGAACGCAGTCTTGCAGATATCCTCTGATTTAACTCAGACCTGATGATATCCGGACCGCAAATCCAGTTTCGAGAATACCTTCACGCCATTAAGCTGCTCGAATAATTCTCCAATGCGAGGGATCGGGTACTTGTTCTTAATAGTCACCCGGTTTAATTCTCGATAATCGATGCACATCCTCCTTGTGCCATCTTTCTTCTTGGCTAGAAGAACTGAAGATCTCCAAGGTGAATTACTGCTTCGAATCCAACCCTTCTTTAGCAATTCAGTAACCAGTTTCTTGACTTCTTCCAACTCCACTGATGCCATCGGATAGTACGCCTTTGAGATTGGCGCTGCACCAAGAACAAGATCGATCGCGAACTCCACATCTCATTTTGGCGGTACCCGAGATGTCCTCGAACACCCTCCATGAACTCTCGAACTACAGCTGGCGTTTCCTCCTTATCAACTTCCATTGACGAAAGAACATTGTTTGTCGGCCTAGCCCTAAACTCGACTGGCCCGACAGAACTGCTTCCTTCAGCAAAACAAACTCCGGATGTCCGGGAATGTGGAAAAAATCACTTTCTTTGCTCTACAATCAATGTAAGCGTGGAAAGTGCCGAGAAAGTCCATTCCCAAGACAACATCAAAACAAAGGGATGCACCCGAATTGAATAATACCATTGCGGGAAAAACTTGAACAAGTAGGATACCTTGAAACGAATTCATCTGAAGCAAAGATACTGAAGAAGATTAATACGGTAAACAGGATTCAAGCTTGCGATAAAATATGAACTGGTAAGCAATGAAACCGAGAGAAGCAAGGTAATATAACGACCATGAAATAAGGAAATGAATCAAGACTAGGACTCCAAGTTACTTAAATAGAGTACCGCATTGTAACCATGCTGCAGTTCATGGGTACAATCACATAACTCCGTTCAAGTCGCCCAAATCATAGTATCAGAATCGAAAGAATAAGTAGAGATTCTCGGGCTGAAACCGAGACATGCCGCTAGGCACTAAACAGGAAACATGTACAGATGAATGATGTCAGCAGCAGCATCCCAGGGCTGGCCTAGCCCCTAAAACTGATCAGTATAAGCATCGAATTGTCGAGTTACAAGTCAGGTTTCATCATTGATTTCCCCATACCCCCAAGTTATGTGTTCAAGTCAGGTATTGATAAATCTGAAGCTAATGCCAATACAGGATCAAGCAGGAACAGATTTGTCTATACAGACAACAGGATATGTCCATTCGGGACAACATGTCAGGATTATCGGCATTAGAAACATGATCAGGTAACATGTCAAGTAGTGATATATCACGTAATGTCAGGTAGTGTACATGTATCAAGTCATGTCAAGTAATGATTGTTAGTTATATGTATGCCCTAGAGGCCATTACTATACATGAGATGTATATTGTAGTGGATGCTTGGACATATATAGGGAGAACTTTCTTGCTCGACGTGATAGTATGCTATCTGGTTACTCTTTACCTTAACATGTACACTGATTGTCTCTCTGTTATATGCTGGTAAAGCCCTTAGGATGTGTAGTTGACTACCAGGACTATGATGCAGATCGTACTAGTGGGGCCATGGTAGTCCATAAGTACATCCTTTAAGGTCCCTAATCGTGGGTGTATTGAGACAGGGCATCGATGTACCAGAGTAGACTAGCGTATAGCTTCTCGACCAATATAGATGGGCGATGGATGATCCCATATCCATTAGTGTTTGACATCAGAGATGATATACGGGTGCTCAGTGGAGACTGGGTACACTGGACGGACTCACCGAGAACTCCCAGATGGTATTATACCTCACGTCAGATGGCAGTTCTCTGGTGACACTGGTACAGGTTAGTCTGTAGACCCGAGATCGTCATAAAGTCTTGTGTGATTCCCACTGTGCTTTGATTTCTACCTTACCATGTCCAAGAGGGCGTGCGAAACGGTGGTTTTTGGGTACAGTCCCGAGTCACATGGAGGTAATGAGCGATAGGAGGGGTTTCGTCTCTCCCGGTATTGGGAGTTGATGTTGCGCTGTGCTCGATTGGCCATAACAGGGAAGTCTCTGGCCAGGGCTGGTTTAGAGATTTACTGGTAAGTGTTACCAGTAGTTTCTCGACCCGTTATGAGCCTCATATCGGCATGACTTATCGGTTATTGGGGTCTGACGTTTACCACCCCTAGACTTGATATGCGACATATCAGACGAGGAGACCGGACTGTACGGTAGTGTCACTGTCAGGCTTTTGCAGGAGTTGGAGCGGGCTTGCTTGCTGATCTTCTGATCGCTCAATACCCGGGTAGCCGCTACGTCCAGCTAGTACCGCTGACGGCTTGTGGGTGCTTGATATGATCATCACCTACTGCCGGCGTATTGACGAGTCTTTAGAGTCCTACATAGAGGTTTTACTGGCTCAGGAAAAACGAAATAGGAGCGCATATGTGATATGTGCGGGACCAAGAATAATGCGTATATATGATACCGTATTCTATTCTCGCGACTTTTGTATCGGCCGGTTATATGTGATATAACCGGGTTATCGAATCAAGGGTTGATTCGATAAGTTGGTACATTTTGTGTTCGTCGGTTATATGTGATATAGCCGGATTATTAAGTCAAGTGTTGATTTAATAATTTAGTGTATAATTGTATATTGGATATACTAATTTACGTTAACTAACATTGGCTCACTTAAGTATTCTTTTCTCACTTGTGTGTACATGTAATATATATGTGATATATATTAATGTGCATTGTTTATTTTTTTGTGTCATGGTTGTTGATACACTATGCATGGGTGTATGAGACATACACCATTATAATTATATTGGTAGGGTTTTAATATTCAAAGTAAATACAAAATTAGTGGATAATTGTTCAAGTGCATGAAGCTTCATGAAGCTTGTGAGTGGATTGACCAAGTCCACTAGTTTTGTTTTACTTAGGATATTTATTAACCTAACCACTATAATTAGCCATGGTTATGTCTCTACATGAGTTAGTTTATGATACCCACTCATCCATGGTTAGCTTATCTCACTTGATCATTTTCATTCTCATTTTTGTTCATCTTCTTCCTCAAAGCCAAAAGCTTTCTAGGGTTTGATCCAAAGTGAGAAATAATGTGAGAAAAGAAATTCTAAAGTGAGCCCACTTCCTATTTCTGCATCCTCTACTAGATTAGCACTTTAGTATAGGGTGTTTGCTTCACTTTGGTGAAGTGGTAGCTGTAAGTCTACGGTAGCGCCCCGACCGTCTACAGACGCCAAATGCGGAACAAAAACTTTTTAACTGGCGCTATCGTATACTTTAACCCGGATCTGCCATTATTGCTAAACTAACAAACTGTAAAGAGTGTAGAAAGGTTATACCGAACGATCCGAGTCCTTCGTTCTTTAACCATCATCCCACGCTCCGTTGCGGCTGCTCCGATCTCATCGATCTTCGATCTGCTCGTCCAGGTGGCACCACATCACTGATTCTTTAAACGGGCTCCCGCCTCTGACTCGAGGCAACTCGGTCGTCAAGTTTGCTAAAAGAGACGACCAAGAATGATGTAGAGAATGAGTAGATGACTTTGTCTCACTACGTCCAAATCCGTGGACGATCGGTTAATGATGTTGCCACTCGAATCGGGTGATGGAATGAAATGAGCTGTGAAATTCCATGCACCCCAAATGCTATCATAATCTTTTTACAAATGAATCAAGTAACCAAATGAGAGAGGGGAGGGGCCGGCCTTATAAAGAGAAGGAGGAGGGTGAGTGTAGGAGGAGGGGAAGGTAACCATAAGAGGATGAAGCTTATCTTGATCATTAATGAAAACAATGAGTCACTAAGATACAATGAATCTAATAACCTAGTCACCATAAGCATTAATTGAACCATTAATGCAACCATGAGTCACTAAACACCTCACCACTTCTAGAACCTTCTAGAAGAATCCACACTCATCTCAAGAAAAGACAAATCCGTCTTTAACCGAATGTTAAAAGACGGCTGATAGAAAACTGGAAACTGGCAACTTCCAAAAGTGATCCTGAAACGACTTTCAGGATAACCCCGTAACTGTATAAATATACCCGCATTTGTATTACGACCGAATACAAATGCAACAGAGACAAAGATATTATATCTACTCACTACAATACTCGGATCTGGCTTAAACCAAAGTCGACCAGTATCATCTGCCCGAAAAATAACACGTGCGTAAACGCACGTGCATTTTCCGAACCCTGCCATAAAACTATACGGCCTCTACAACGTTTCGCCCGAACTTGGAAAACTGTCTGTGGGGGACTCTAATGACTCGTCAGTACCCTGGCAGTGGGTTTAACCACAAACCGTCAGCGGCACTAGCTATGCGTAACGGCTGCCCATGGACTGACCTCAAGGGAGGCTGATGAGCGAACTCATCCAGAAACCCTACTGAGCCTAACAGTGACAATGTATATACAGTCCGGTCCGTTCGTCTATGAGTATCGCATATCTGCCTAGGGGGCTAGTAACGTCAGACCCCCAATAGCAGTATAAGTCGTGTCGGAGTGTAGCCCATTAACACCCTGAGATACTACTGGAGTACCTACCAGTAAATCTCCTGCCATGGCCATGGACTTTGTGTAATGGCTCTCCTAGACACAGCACGACCTCGCCCCCAATACCGGGAGAGACGAATCCCCTGCCAATCCGCTCACGTGCCTCCATATGGCTCGGGACTGTACCCAAAAACTACCTGTTTGCACGACTCCTTTGAGCCATGGTAGGGTAGAAATCAAAGCACAGTGGGAACTCACACGAGAAAAATGATGACCTCAGGTCGATGAACTAACCTGTACACATGTCACCAGGGAACTGCTATCTGACGATAGGTATAGTACTAACTAGCAGATTCCCGGCGAGTCCTGTCCGGTGTACTCATAACCCAATGAGCACCTGTATACATCTTAGGTGATCCAACTGACACCAGTGGCTTGTGAGACCGTCCACCGCCCCTCGTCGGGGTCTCGACTGTATACACTAGTCTACTCCGGAGTATCGATGCCCTGTCTCGAAACTCCCACGACTAGGGACCACAATTAAGGATATGCATATAAACCACCCAACTCTCACGTATATGATCGCCATCATACTGTTGGTGGTAAAGCAAGATCCTAAGGGCTCTATCAAAGTGTAACATGTAATCAGTCACCTGAACATGTACACGACTGATAAAGGTAAACCAGATAGCATACTATCATCTCGAGTAAGACTGTCCTACCGGTATAGGTCCTCCGCAATCATTGCAATCACGTACCTGCGATCCAATAATTGACTATGAGGGCACTATCTCCAACAATCTCCCACTTGCACTCAAGGCTAATTATTGCAATGTCGACTACTCACAGCCCGTGTGAAACCGAACATCCAACTCCTCTACTAATCAGTTTCACAAAGCCCGTTTGTAAAACTATTGTGTTCGAGAAATAGCCTCAGTGAGTGGATCCGCCTAGATGTTTCTTTCTATATCTCTCTTAATCTCAAGTTCGCAGAGAAAGCCATCTCCCGAATTGAGTAATACCTGTCTTAGAATATGTTTGGATATCTGATGGGACCTAGTTCATAAATGAACTCCAAATCCAAACTTCTTAGACTGTATCAATCACTGAACCTAATTAGTATCCGGCACCATGCCACCCACAGTATCCTCTTGGACCACCTGTCCATAATACTGTCCCTCGTCAGAGGGAAAACTGTAACTCTGACAATCAATCTGTCATCCATGTCACCTTTGAAGCCTGGAATGATAACCGTCTCCCGAAAGAGGCTGCCGTCATCAAATCCGTAGAACATGTACTTATGTTCTAAAACTGCTTCCTTATGTTTCTCCAGGATTGGATTAATACAAACTTATTGCATCTAGTGCAAAAACAACATCTGGTGTGGTACTTGACATCTCATGATTGACTCAGTTGCCTAAGCAAGTGATCTGTCAATCATGCCCATCCCTCTCTACTTTAGTCTAAAAGACACCTTTAGAGAGGGTGACTCCATCACCTGCAGGTACACCACCATGCTAGGAGTCATCTATTCTAAAAACCATTAGAATACTGTCAAAGAACCTACATTGGGAAACTACCCAAATCCAGATCTAAAACCATAGATCTAGAAACCAGAATGTCAAATATTATATCCATATCCTGTCTGGAGAAACAACTGTGTGACGACCACAGTACAACCGATCGTAGTATAGGAATTTTACTTCCCACTCTGTGTATGTCATCCAGATACCATGACATCACACCCTACTACCTTCTTAACAGAACCATCCCTTATTCTGATTGAAGTCAAAACCATGACTTTCACATCAAAAATAGATGATCTATCTCCGCTATAACTGCTCAAGTCTATAAATAGATATAAGCAACTTGCCCACTATGCTTCTGCTGCTCCCACTGACTACGACAACCCTCCTACCGGGTCTCATAGCCTGGAACAACAGTAGTGTCAAGTCTGGGTAGATAAGAACCTCCCTGTCACCGTCCTTGAGGCTACCGAAGTACCTCTCGGGTGTCTGAGGTTACCCACCATATCTGCGGAGTGGCTATTGGAATGTCAATCTTGATTGAATATATAGGTCCTATTAAATTTTCCGTAATCGTTCGCGGTTCTGGAATCACTTCCAGTTCTACCATACTCCCACTACTGTTTTCTGAAAAAATCCATTTTACTAAAACTGTGGCGAGTCAAGAACAATATCACTATTGATCTTCCAAATGGTAGAATATCAACCCTCGTCATAGCCAGGGTCAACCCACAAACAGCCATTACAGAAACGTGCCCTGAGTTATCCAGAGTCTAGTTTTAAGCATAAGCTGGACAACTCCCCGTACCTTAACATCTTTTAAGGTACGAACAATTCTATATCCAATATAGAAACTTTGGCACTTATTTAATTGGAACCTGATTCAAATCATGCAGCTGTCTCCAGTGCATATCAACTTAATGGAAAAAGGCTAATCAGCATTACTCAACTTAGGAATCCATCCAATTATGAGTAACCTGAAAGGGAAACACGTTTCTCAAAACCATCACTATCATCTGAATACCAATCACAAGAATCTACATCTTCGATCTCTTTGAAGAATCCCGATACTTGTGATACCTGGTTCTCTACTTTATTCTTATACCCATAACTTCTCAAAACTTAGACCATGTATTTCTACGAAACACTTGTCTAAATACTAGAGAAGTTATAAGTAAACAGAACATAGTATGAGGACTTACCCCTTTGTCCTGATGGACACTTGGACAACATACAATACTCTGTATAAGTCCGATGAGTTGAACAACTCAAAACCTGTGCGTCGTAGGTTGGAAACTGTACCCTGGTGATTTCCTCAAATATCACCAATTTCAACGAATTCCGATATAATGAGAATGATCACCTAATTCCCAATATCTTACTCCCACTCATCATCTGTAAAACCATACAGATATGAGAATGAAACCTAGTAAATACATACCCTTGGAGTAAGTATCTAATCGGGAAAACAGTTTTCCTTTAACAATGCACTGAAACATGAAAATGTTTCGTAGGGGTATCATGGTATTCATAGCAATGCCTCTTCCATAATCCAATTCATGACTTCAACCGTATATTTTATTGCCATCTCTCCAAATCCCTTTATTTGTCTTTAGTCGTTACCTTCTGCACACCATCGTTAGGCTAAATGGTTTTCTTCCTTCCTTACCGTTCGGCACCAGCCTATGGTTTGGAAGAAGACTATCCAGTAAGCATAATAGGTGTACCCTCCTAAACCAAGGAGTACTGGCATCTCGAGAGAAGGTGATGATAAAAGACAACTGAATAATACCTTATTCCTTTAAAGGTGAAATAGGAGTGGCGATGAAGTACGCGGTTTGGTCGTGAATGATATGAGTCGCAATTTACTTTGCCCTCTTTCTAATCCCTTTATTTTGTCTTTAGTTATTGCCTTCTGCACACCCTACTTAGGCTAATTGGTTTTCTTCATTCCCTACCTTTCGGCACCTGCCTATGGTTTGGAGTAAGACTATCCAATAAGCGTAATAGGTGTACTCTCCTGAACCAAGGAGCTCTCGCAACCTGAGAGAAGGTGATAATAAAGACAACTGAATAAACCAATTCCATTTCTCCTGAACCTGGATCCATCCTCGAAGAACTCCCTTCGAGTTCGTATATAACCATACGATGGATCTATCCAATGGAAGTGGATATCCGTAGTAAAACGGGTGTTCTGAGAAATGCAAAGGGTAAAAGAAGGAGTGGCAATGACTTATGCAACATAGACAATCCAAAAGCCAGTATTTTTAGAAGGTTCGGTCAACCTGGTCACTGAGTCATAGTCTAGGGTCGGTCAAAGGTCGCTGCCAAGGAGAGAGAGAAAAGAAACACTCTGCGTGCACTCTAACCTAGATCAGAATGGTTATCACTTTATCTAATCCGGAAACCTCCCACTGTCCTGTCAAATTCTCCTCCAAACCTAAAGAAGAATCAATCGGGATCACCCGAAGAGTAAACCAACTCATCAGTGGGAATCGGGATCCAACTCTCATCGCATGATAACGTGATGGATTGCATCCACGTTACTCATACTCTAGAAGGTATGCGCATACTTGGCAAGTTTCTGTTTCTTTAGAAACTCCCGATACGATTTTTGCCCCATGTTCTTATAACCTTGGCTTTGGTCAAAATGTCATAAGTCACATGCCAAGTTCTACCCGTCACTATCTTGTCAATTTGAACCCACCCGCACATGCCCCTGACTTTGGCCAATCGGCAGAACGACTGTCCCAAACTAACTCATCTATCTATGCAACAATTGAATACCCAGCAGCTACCAAACACTATGCCTTAACTTTGGCTAAAATACATAGCTTGAATACTACTGAATACTCAAAAGAAGTGACGGAGGGCTACGGCTGGTTTTTGGCGAAAAACCTTTAACGTAGTGAACTTGATATCGCTGAAGGAACCTGATAGCTTTTTAAAATATAGTGGCGAAAACCTTTACTAAAGAGGTCACTCCCGGTGAAGGGATCTCGGCTCTTTCCTCGTGGAATGAGGTGCAGGATATTCCACTGAATACCGCGGTGCAAAGCAACTTATAATCGACTATAGTGAAGTTATTACCCTGACGCAAACTTCTGCCCAAGGGGTCAGTCCCGGTGAAGGGATATCGGCCCTTGCCCCGTCGAATGAGGTGCAGGATATTCCACTGAATACCGCGATGCAAAACAAAAGGAAACGTCTTTGCAATAACACTTTTTAAATTTGTTCCAACAACTGTAAACAGGTTTGTTTTACTTTGCATTGATCAGAATCAACGTAGTCCCATCAATCAATCACACCAGAAAAGAACGAAAATAAAATGTACGTATATGCCATCCGCATTCGTCACTGGGTCCCGTCATCACCCGTTAGGTTACTTAACTAACGACAGAGCGGGGACTGGACTAGCACGGGTGTAAAACATATACAACATCTAATAGTATATAAACCAATATACAATAATCGCTCCAGGCGTGATAATATGCAACATTACAGAAAAGTAATAAGCATCACAGAACAATACAGATATCTGGGATCCCCGGGTTTCACAGAGCCGCTGCTGAAACCCGACGTTCCCCTGTCGTGTGGATAGCCTGTGCAATGAAACCTAGACCCCTACGGGTGCGGCAAGTTACCCGCCAAAACCTGAAGCGAGGAAGCCCCCTACAGCAAAGTGAATGGACCACCCAGCACGTCACGGAATCTGGTAATCTTGGGCACCCCTCCTTGGGCCAACCTGTACCCCCTACGAGTGCGGCGAATAGTCTGCCAATTTTAGAGTGGGGCCCCTCTGCCTCTCAAAACCATGAGATGCGGACCCGTTGCCCTCCAGAACCCGGCTATTCGTGCACTCCGTCTCGGGACAAAACCTAGTACAGTAATGAAAAATAGTACAACAGGTACATCGACCGCAACCTGGTCGTGCCCAAAAAGAATATTATACAACAGGCAGTGACGGCAGTCCACAAGTTGGACGCTCGCCCCGCAATATCAAATGTACAAATAAACTCAAACTGCACTATCATTGCACACTGCTATCCACCACGACAAATCCGCAACATCACAGCACAACACAGAACATCAACGCGAATGTCACGTTCGCAAACCCGTCTAAAAGAACTATAGCAATCAGACGCGGTTTACCGATCAAATGACATTCCCGGTCGGAGATATAATGTAAGCACTGTAAACTAACATGTTTAAATTTCGATCGACTAAATATCACAAAGTGGGCCCCACGCACAACTGGTGAACAGTAATAAAATCTGGGCCCAAAAGATATATACCAAAAACCCCAAATTCCAATGAAGAATCAACTGTGCAAATTTGGAGGCATGATCGCCCAGAACGGCCGCGGATGCGCGGCCAAACCATGGGTTTGGCCGCGTTTCCGCGGCAGTCTTGTCGATTCAGGCGTCCAAATTTGTACGGCGTTCTTATAAAACCCTGCACAGTTTTCTGAGATGTGTGGAATATTTTTAGGACACCATTTTAAATCAACAGAAACTGTCAAATTGGAAAAATGCGATTTTTGATTTCCGGTTTGATCGATGTTTTAAACGCGTTAGTACAAGTTAGTATAGCAAAATGGTGAGGCTCTGATACCACTGTAAGTCTACGGTAGCGCCCCGGCCGTCTACAGACGCCAAATGCGGAACAAAAACTTTTTAACTGGCGCTATCGTATACTTTAACCCGGATCTGCCATTATTGCTAAACTAACAAACTGTAAAGAGTGTAGAAAGGTTATACCGAACGATCCGAGTCCTTCTTTCTTTAACCATCATCCCACGCTCCGTTGCGGCTGCTCCGATCTCATCGATCTCCGATCTGCTCGTCCAGGTGGCACCACATCACTGATTCTTTAAACGGGCTCCCGCCTCTGACTCGAGGCAACTCGGTCTTCAAGTTTGCTAAAAGAGACGACCAAGAATGATGTAGAGAATGAGTAGATGACTTTGTCTCACTACGTCCAAATCCGTGGACGATCGGTTAATGATGTTGCCACTCGAATCGGGTGATGGAATGAAATGAGCTGTGAAATTCCATGCACCCCAAATGCTATCATAATCTTTTTACAAATGAATCAAGCAACCAAATGAGAGAGGGGAGGGGCCGGCCTTATAAAGAGAAGGAGGAGGGTGAGTGTAGGAGGAGAGGAAGGTAACCATAAGAGGATGAAGCTTATCTTGATCATTAATGAAAACAATGAGTCACTAAGATACAATGAATCTAATAACCTAGTCACCATAAGAATTAATTGAACCATTAATGCAACCATGAGTCACTAAACACCTCACCACTTCTAGAACCTTCTAGAAGAATCCACACTCATCTCAAGAAAAGACAAATCCGTCTTTAACCGAATGTTAAAAGACGGCTGATAGAAAACTGGAAACTGGCAACTTCCAAAAGTGATCCTGAAACGACTTTCAGGATAACCCCGTAACTGTATAAATATACCCGCATTTGTATTACGACCGAATACAAATGCAACAGAGACAAAGATATTATATCTACTCACTACAATACTCGGATCCGGCTTAAACCAAAGCCGACCAGTATCATCTGCCCGAAAAATAACACGTGCGTAAACGCACGTGCATTTTCCGAACCCTGCCATAAAACCATACGGCCTCTACAACGTTTCGCCCGAACTTGGGAAACTGTCTGTGGGGGACTCTAATGACTCGTTAGTACCCTGGCAGTGGGTTTAACCACAAACCGTCAGCGACACTAGCTATGCGTAACGGCTGCCCATGGACTGACCTCATGGGAGGCTGATGAGCGAACTCATCCAGAAACCCTACTGAGCCTAACAGTGACAATGTATATACAGTCCGGTCCGTTCGTCTATGAGTATCGCATATCTGCCTAGGGGGCTAGTAACGTCTCACCCCCAATAGCAGTATAAGTCGTGTCGGAGTGTAGCCCATTAACACCCTGAGATACTACTGGAGTACCTACCAGTAAATCTTCTGCCATGGCCATGGACTTTGTGTAATGGCTCTCCTAGACACAGCACGACCTCGCCCCCAATACCGGGAGAGACGAATCCCCTGCCGATCCGCTCACGTGCCTCCATATGGCTCGGGACTGTACCCAAAAACTACCTGTTTGCACGACTCCTTTGAGCCGTGGTAGGGTAGAAATCAAAGCACAGTGGGAACTCACACGAGACAAATGACGACCTCAGGTCGATGAACTAACCTGTACACATGTCACTAGGGAACTGCTATCTGACGATAGGTATAGTACTAACTAGCAGATTCCCGGCGAGTCCTGTCCGGTGTACTCATAACCCAATGAGCACCTGTATACATCTTAGGTGATCCAACTGACACTAGTGGCTTGTGAGACCGGCCACCGCCCCTCGTCGGGGTCTCGACTGTATACACTAGTCTACTCCGGAGTATCGATGCCCTGTCTCGAAACTCCCACGACTAGGGACCACAATTAAGGATATGCATATAAACCACCCAACTCTCACGTATATGATCGCCATAATACTGTTGGTGGTAAAGCAAGATCCTAAGGGCTCTATCAAAGTGTAACATGTAATCAGTCACCTGAACATGTACACGACTGATAAAGGTAAACCAGATAGCATACTATCATCTCGAGTAAGACTGTCCTACCGGTATAGGTCCTCCGCAATCATTGCAATCACGTACCTGCGATCCAATAATTGACTATGATGGCACTATCTCCAACAGTAGCTTGAGTTCGTATTCCCTCGACGTAGATCATCTTCGGCCTCAAAAACTTCAAGCAAAACCGTTGCCCTCTTTTCATGGAGCCGTCCAAGAGTCTAGGAGTTCGATGATCGCAGCGAAGGGACTACCACAAGGAGCTTATGAAGTGAAGGACCGATCTACAAAGGTTGTATTTCGATTTCACTTACATAGTAAATGGTTTACTATATTTTCGTATTATATTCTAGCTAACGATTCTAGTATTGAGTTCCTTTTAACGGCAAAATTTTTTAAATGGCATGGACGATGCCTCCCGAAACCTTGCTGCCGTCGATGGGAACCCAACAGTGGTATCAGAGCCTAGTTAGGAAATTATACGGATATTGTTAGATTACGAATACGAAATGAACTCCGAACTTGAAACCCTAAAATCCATGTTTCTGTCGATTTTCAAACGAGCCATAAATTTTTTTTAAACATGTACAGAATCATATATGTATGATAACATGAACACTGATGAAATTTGGAGGCATTTGGCAACTGTAGGGCCGGCGACACCCCTCCTCACTGGCCAAATCCGAGCCCCCCTCCAAATTTTTTCAGTGTTCTACTGTATGAGTTTTGGTGCTTCAGGTGTTGTTTATCTTTGCTAAATTGTCATGTGATGTTAATTTACTATAATAACAACTCGGAGTGTTTTGTAGTCGTATTTTAACTGTTTTCGGGTTACTTTAGACGATATTAAAAAGTTCAATCGGATGTCAAATACCCACTTTTTCCCTTGCCGGAAAATTTCCAAGTGTTGGATTTTTCCCGTAGTTAAAAAGCTTTCAAAGATCATGCAAGTCATTCGATGGACCCTCTAGAAGAACAAAACCTTAACTCGATTATATGACCGTCAGAACCGCCACTGAACCCTCGGGTTTGTGGTGGTTCAGCGGTGCCACATGTGAGGCATTGGTTTGGCCCTTCTACGGCTGGTTCATTGGTGCTGTAGCATGTGCTGAATTACTTTAAACTATGCTCAAGTGTTGAGCTTTCTGGGTAATCTTGGGTGTTCGATGATTTGATTGGAATGTTTAACATCGTCTAGTTTTTCTATAATGTGATACAATATGTGGAATTCATACTGTTAGGCATGAAATGCGAAGTATGTGATATTTCGGATTTATGATGTCTAAGGTGTTTGTGGATTCCAAATGTTGTAGTTTTACAGTTTCTTTTTTGCGACCGTAAGTGTAATATGTGATATCGCCGGTTTCGTTGCTATATGTCAACGACAATTGGGATACGCATATTTACTTACGTTGATGACATGTGATGTTATGTGTTGCTGGATATGTTAAATTGGATCGTCGCGTTTTGAATAACCGGGGTTTTTATGTGAGATAAGAGTTTTTATTTTCATTCATGTAAAATTAAATGTATGTAATATTCTTTTATTGGGGCACTTCCGGGTTGAGGTTGATGTCACCATTGATGTATATTATTTACTTTTCTGCATTAGGATAGACCCAAGGAGGAGAGGACGAGGGACCGGGTTCTAGAGTCCAGTGGGAGACCAACTCGAGGAGTCGAGTCCGGGTCTCCTAACTCTAGAATTGGTAGGGTTGCCTGCTGCTCTCGTAGGGGTCTAGGGATGTGGGTTTGGCTGTTCATCGCGACCATGGAATCCGTGTTTTATGGAGGCTCAAAATAAAACACGGACCTCCTAGTATATCCAATATTTCATATGTTTCTTCTGCTGCGATATCTGTGATGTGATCATTTGATATGTTGAGATAAATACCGTATATAATATATATGATATATTATATAGACGTTGCTTATGTTTTACACCCGCGCTAGCACTGCCCCACTCTGCCGTTAGTTACCTAACCTAATGGTGCATGACAGGACATTGAGGCGAATGCGGATGGCATAAGCGTACGTCGTATTTATCTGTGATGTTTAGGTGACTTAAATGATGGGACTTCATTAATGTGATTAATGAAAGAAAAGAAACCTAAACGATGTTGTGGAATCGAATTTTCAAAAACAGGTAGCTACAGTTCTTGCTTTGCATTGCGGTGTTCCTTGTAGAACATCCTGCACCTTATTCGATAAGGAAAGGGCCGAGATCCCTTCACCGGGAGTGACCCCTTTAGCAATAACTGGCAGATGTTACAACCCTCGGTTTTGACTTTTGATTGTTTTTCCTAGTTCTTGCTTTGCATAGTGATATTGTGAATATCCTGCACCTCATTCGACGAGGAAAGAGCCGAGATCCCTTCACCGGGAGTGACCTCTTTAGCAAAACTAGCAAAGGCCTCAAAAACACTCCATTTCAAAACATTTGATTCTACAACGATATCAAGTTCATTACGCAATAGGTTTTTTGAAAAACCTATCGTAGCCCTCCGTCATTTCAGATACGTCCTACTTAGTATTCATGCTACGTTAGTTGGCCTGCGTCAAGGCGTTGTGTGCGGTAGCTGACTAGTATTTATTTGCTTATGCATATGATGCAGATTGGATTAGGGTAGTCGTGCGACTTTGTTGGCCTGCGTCAAGGGTCGTACGGGTGGGTTTAATTCAATCAAGAAATGTACGGGTTGAACTTGACTAGCGGATTATGGTTTGTTGGCCTGCGTCAAGGTCATAGGACGCTAGGGGCAAAATATTATCGGGAATTTCAAGTGTTGAAATTTGCAATGAGATTGTATACATTCTATGAGATAGTTGGATCCCGATACCCACTGCGAGTAATTGTTACTCCTGGGAGAGTTTTGCACTTTACAATTAGCCGATCAAGTAGGTGTCTAGAAAGGTGTCAACGGGGTTACGCCCCTGGGAAAACGAGGTTTATTTTAATTAGGTCCGTGCGAAAGCACGGAGAACCTCCTTCAAAGTACCGGCACTGGCCTGACTGAAAAATTGGCGAACTTGTATGGTATAATTAATCCCGGCTAGTCTTTCCTTTTAGGGTTTGAAGGAAGATTTGAAAAAAACAGTGGGAGCCATCCTGATTAGATAAAATAATAACCAATTTGATCTTGCAAGAGCGCACGCAGAGTGTGCAGGTGGTAAGATAAAACAGTTAGGTTTTGTTTTTCCGGGCAAGTCAGATCTGGTTGTGCAGGTGGATAGTGGTGCCACCTTTTACAGCTTGAATTCAGCCTTATTTGCTAGTCGGCTCTGAGGAGATGTCGTGGATTCTTGGCGTTTTTCGTGATGCTGTAGCCACAGTTGGGTTATTGGACCGGTTTTCTTTCGTGCGAGAATTTTTCCGACGTCGTTCCAAGATAAGCAGGCAAAGCTTAAGGAGCTAAGGATCTTCTGCAGAGTGGTTGTTGAGGGAGTTGTGCGTCTGAGTGTTTCGCATTTAGGAAGCTCCTATTTCTGTTCGTCCAGGAGGAAAACGACAGATTGAGGTTGTGTATTGATGGATCGTCAATTGAATTGACTTACGGTGCGAATAAGTATCCTGTACCTCGCACTGACGAATTCTTCGATCAGCACCAGAGTGCGAGACCTTGTCTAAGTTCGTTAGGGATCAGGTCATCATTGTTGCGGGTCCGGAGTGATGACATTCCGAAGACTGCCTTGTGCGTGCTACGGACTTTGTGTGTTTTGGGTGTGTCACTGGACTCACCAATGCTCTAGAAGCATTCGTAGGTGTGATGAACTGGTTTTCTTCGGGCCGTTCCTCGACTAGTTTTTGTTGTGTTATTTACGACAACCTAGTCTTTTTAGTGTGCCTTGAAGGTTAGGGTAGCACTTGAGGATCTGTTATACGGATACTGGGAGAGCCCCAGCGGTTTACTAGATTCTCGGAGTGTCCCTTTAAGCTTGTTGTGTTGACTCCTAGGTTTTGTAGTTACGGAGACGAATTGGTATGGTTTCGAGGGAGAACGTGGCCGTACAGCTTAGGCCCAAATTTGTGAGCGGGACGGAGGTCCGCATATTTTTGGCTTAGCAGGTGTTACCGCCGTCTCATGCAGGATTGCTAGTGTAATGCTGCCCGTTGACTAATTGACTGGAATGGAGGTTTCTTTTCTGTAGACTGAGGCTTGTGTACGGAGTTTCCGCAGTTGAAGACTCGGTTAACAACTGCATCAGCTCCTTCTTTGCTTTTGGTTCGGGCAACTTTGTGGTTTAACTGTGATGTTTCGTGAGTAGGACTCGAATGTGTACTGAGGTGACACAATGGAGTTATCGCTTTTGCTTCCTTACATTTGGAGGAAGTACGAGAAGGATATCCCACTCATGATCTGGAGATGGCCGCGATGGTTTTGCGTTGGAGATTTGAGACACCACTTGTTTCAGAGTCGTGTCAGATTTTCACGGACCACCAGAGTTAAGGTACATCTTCCTGCGGCGGAAATTGATTGTTGTGATAATCCTCCGCAGATTCACGGTTCTTGTGCGATCGTTGAGTACAGCATAAGTTTGTCTCTTCTGAGGAGACAGCTTGCTCATGTCCGCGCCCGACCACTTTTCTTAAATCGCTTTCACGAGACACTGCCCGCCGACGCTCGTTCGTCAGAGATATTGGAGCCTACTTGACTGGGTAATGATTTGGAATCCTTGACTTGTGGCAAGGGTGTGCTAGGCTAAAGAGACACTTGTGTACCTAATATTATAAGGAAGAAACGAGGAATCCTAGGGCAGGCACATCGGTCAACTCTCTGTACTCATTCAAGCCCCACAAACTGTTAACGTGACTTGTAAGGTAGTTACGGGTGGGCAGGGATAGAAAGAGAAGTCTTGGGATTCATTTCAAGGTGTCTGTCTTGTTGTGTGCTTGAGTTGAGCAACTGAGACTAACGGGAGAGTTGCAACCTTTAACCGTTCCGAAGAGGGAACGAGAGCAGATCTCCCCGAAATTCGTTATGGTGTCCACCCAGGAGTTGTCAGGATGTGACTCCATTCGGATGGTTGTCATCCGGTGATACTCAGTTTGCTTAGTTGTTATTGTTAAGTTGTGCGTATGTAGAAATTGTTGTCGGCAGTTGGGGATCGTCGTTTGCCATCGATAGGGTTCTCCTTTGATAGCAGTTATCAGGAGACACTCCAATTGGTAACCTTTAGGATTAGAGGTTAGGTCATGTCGATCACCAGTCTATTTTTCCTAACTCCGTGTTATAGGATTATTGGACCTCAGCTAGTTTAGAAATTTCGGAAATGACCCGGTTGTTTTGGGTCAGGATGAGAATGGTCTATTGCGGATAGAAATCAGATGCTGACCAAGAGGGTCGCAGATTCGAGTTCACAATGGCAGATCATGTATTCCCACGGAAATTTCCGATAAATGACATGTTGAGTTTTGGAAGCTTTCCAGGATAGTAAGCCTTTTTCGGATCCCTAAGGCGAGTTGGTTCGTTGCCTTAAGTTGGGCACTTCCACCCAGATTATTGAGTATTCATCCCGTATTCCCTATGTCGATACCTTGCAATTACCTTCATGACCTTTCTCATTGGATTCAGCGCCAGACCATTTAGTTCGAGCGTGACCCTTCGTTCACCCAACAACCAGTTGAAATTTTGGACCGGCAGGTGAAGAAACTTCGATCGAAGGTCTTGCCATCAGTGAAGGTATTTTGGTGCATCCCAAATGGTAAGGGAATCACTTGGGAGGCTGAGGGCGAGATGCGGAAGAAGTTCCCTCATCTCTCTGAAGGTATGCGTAGCTTTGTATTTTAAAATTCGGGGACGAATTTTCTTTAAGGGGGGAAGATTGTAACACCTTAGGTCGTGTTTAGGGGTTAATTATATTTTAATAGATAGTTTTTGGTAAAAAGTTTACCAAATTAAGTTTCTGATATTTTATTCTGGTTAATGAATATTTTATTAGGATTTTTCTAGGCGCACACACACTTGTGCATGTAAACTAGGGTTTAGATTTGGGGTTAAAACCATGATTAACAACCATGGTGGACTAACCAATTCCTAAGCCATTTTAAGTTTTGTATTAGGTGTATTTGGGTTTTTATTATGGTGGTTGTTTTCTTTGTTTTCATTATGAGAGGTGGGTTGGAATTGTTGACTTGGAGAGAGAGAGGGAGTATGGGCAACATGGCTTGACCCATGCTCATTTATTGAGAGAGAGAGAGGGGGTTGACTAGGGTGTTCTCATTTCTTTTCCTCCTCTATCTCACTCCTCTCACTCTCAATACACACACACACCCTCATACAAGCAGCAGCAGCAGCAGAGGAAGCACCAACAGCAGCAGAAGAGGCAGCAGCAGCAGCAGCAGCATGGAGCAGCAGCAGCAACAGGAGCAGTAACAGCTCCAGCAGCCTCTGTAGCAGCTCCAAACCTTCTTCTTCCTCTACTTCCTGCACTCTAAGATCTTTAAGTGAGGTATGATCTGAGCCTAACTTCCTTGCTTGCTAATCTAGTGATTGTTAAGCTTAATTAGTGTTAAAAAGTGAGATTTTGTGCTTGAAATGGTAAATTGTGTGGACTTATGGTTTAGTGCTGTTAGTGTTGGTTAACCTAGCCTAATTAGGTGTTATTAAGACCATGTAAACCTAGTTAGACCCCAGATTACACCAAGATACCATAGGGTTTCAAATTGTGCAAATTTAGTGTTTTTAAGTGAACTTTTTGGATTTCTATGATCTGCTATAGGCCCGAGTAGTTCAGGTTGAAATTGAGTTAACTGGAGCTTGTATACAAGGCATAGACCACACCACCAGAGCCCGAGACCCCCACCCCATAGAGAGGCCGCCGATTTAATCTTTCTGGCCGCAATTTGCGGCCATATAGGGGAATTTTTGGGTGATGTTTGGATGGGTAGGAGTCTGTTGTTATTTCTAGGCCAATGGTATGTATAGTTTTGTAAGTTGTTAGCCTGGGTAGAATCTGGGACGTTATATCGTATTTCTAGTACGTTTGGTTCGCGCGATACGCGCGATACGCGAGAGGGTTCCATGATTCAGCGTATCACGGCGTATCGGGGTTAGTTTTAGACGCGTGCACACGTTTAGCGTATCGTACACACGCGCGTTTAGTTCGCGACGTGAGCGTATCGTTTGACTTCGATATCGCGTTTTGCGAGATAGTTGCTTATATATGGATTCTTGTGTAATTCCAGGTTCACAGGCTGGTACGTCGGACGAAGCTAAGAAAGGGAAGCAGGTGGTCGGCTACGAGTAGCGCACGACCAGGTGAGTAGATTTAACATCTACGGGGAAATCGCCCGTATGGCGTTAAGCGTCAGGGCGAGTTAGGATATTAGATTGTAGATGTTCATATGGACTGTAGTAGCATACATTATTGTTGCATATAGAAATGATAGCATAGAACACTGCACTGTCGCTAACGGTTCAAGTCGCACGAGCACGATTGATATGCTACACTCACACCGCTAGTGATTGCCATGACACTCACATTATAGGATTGCTATAAATCATATATCATACTGATTCTACCTTATTGATGTTGTCATGATTTGCCGCATAACAGCATATATTACATCCATATTTGGGCACATATGCATCACCTACCCATACTGGTACTACATGCCCATATATATTGATATCTTCATACCTGCGCACATGCACACTGTATATTCATACCAGTGCACACATATATTGATATCTTCATACCTGCGCATATGCACACTGTATATTCATACCAGTGCACACATATATTGATATCTTCATACCTGCGCACATGCACACTGTATATTCATACCAGTGCACACATATATTGATATCTTCATACCTGCGCACATGCACACTGTATATTCATACCAGTGCACACATATATTGATATCTTCATACCTGCGCACATGCACACTGTATATTCATACCAGTGCACACATATATTGATATCTTCATACCTGCGCACATGCACACTGTATATTCATACCAGTGCACACATATATTGATATCTTCATACCTGCTCACATGCACACTGTATATTCATACCAGTGCACACATATATTGATATCTTCATACCTGCGCATATGCACACTGTACATTCATGCCAGTGCACACATATATTGATATCTTCATACTTGCTTAGATTACGCATTGAGATATGTTGTTTCCATGTTAATTCTGGATTTGGGGAACCGTAGATATTTCAAAGAGAATAGTTAATTATTTAAAAACCAGGTTTCCCTTGATATGATATTTCGGTGCGTCCACCATGTGTTTTCTCGGTACTAGAGTGATATATGTGAAACCGAATCGAGGAGTTGGATGAGGCCGATTACGGGTACATGGTGGACCCGGTATGGTACCCCGGGGCGAGAACGGTTTCGCTGTGTAGTAGACGGTGAGCCTGGCAGAGGGACTACTACCTACCGGTGATTGGTTGGACCTGGCGGTTATCCGGAGGATACCGACCAGAGTCTATGGATGGATACGGAACGACTCGTACTGTCGGGGCCGAGGGCCGATACCGCAGACAGAGCCCGTGGGTTGATCCGGACTGACGGATGCCCTATACAGGAGGATTTGCGTGTCGATGCTTGGCACGAGTATTTATTGATATTTTGGGTGCCGATGTTGGGCACTCACGGTTATATGAGATTTACAGGATTGGAGGACTGAGGAGGATGACGACGCCTGAGTAGTATTGGGATTTGGGTACATTGATGAGTACCGATTATACCATTTCACGATGACATTCCGTGTAGATGTTATATTTCCCATGCTCAGTATGTAGTAATTGATATCTCATCCTGTATCTATTATACCTGATATAGTACACATTGCTATACCTGATCATTGCACACCCTGTTCATTCTATATAGGGTTGTTAGATTGCATTACTATACCTGATCATTGCACACCCTGTTCATTCTATATAGGGTTGTTAGATTGCATTGCTATACCTGATCATTGCACACCCCGTTCATTCTATATAGGGTTGTTAGATTGCATTGCTATACCTGATCATTGCACACCCCGTTCATTCTATATAGGGTTGTTAGATTGCATTGCTATACCTGATCATTGCACACCCTGTTCATTCTATATAGGGTTGTTAGATTGCATTGCTATACCTGATCATTGCACACCCTGTTCATTCTATATAGGGTTGTTAGATTGCATTGCTATACCTGATCATCGCATATCTTGTTCATCACTTGGAGATGTTATTAGATCGCACGTGTTGCATGTTTGAGCATCCAGTTCATCATATAGATGTTATCTGTTGATATAGGTTAGAGTATCGTTGCACGTGCATACTCGCGATTACCTTTATATGTTATCTCCTATTCACGAGTTGGCAACTCACCCCCGTTGTGCCACAGTGTTTGCAGGTTGCCCTTCGGAGTAGTCGTGGCAGGCTGCGTTCTTGCATCTTTTGACACAGATACCCCTACAGTTGGTGTACTAGCTCTTTTGCTGATAGGTGGGTTTTGTGCGGTATCTGGTTATCTTTCAGTTATGTACATTGTTGTATCTAGTACTCTCCATCTACCACTTATGTATTGACTTAGAGACCAGTTGTGAGGACGATATATATTATTTTGTATTCTGGTGTCGAGCTCGTTGTGAGCCGACTTTACTTATGCAGTTTATTCTATCTGTGATGTTTCCCACTTGTTGCTCATTTTCTTCGCTACGGCGTCGTATATTGTTATCTTAGTAATTGGTTCTATTAATTGCTTAAATCACTCTATACTTTTACTGGTTTGATTTCTGGGTTTTCGGCTTACTTAGTCGCGTTACGCCGGTAGACGTTACGTGGTTAAGTGCCGGTCACGGGGCAAACTTGGGGTCGTGACAGTTATGGTATTCAACTAGATATGTAATTAATGGTATGGATGCACAAATATCGATTGGGGTTACATTTACAGCTTCAAGACTAAGTGGGATGCACATTATTAAACATGGGATGTTAATATGACAATAATATGTAATAATGTGATCTGTAGATGCAGCTATATGTATATTAAATGATATGAATGCAAATGGGTATCCGAAAACGGTAAAACTTTAGTATGGATGTATAATGTGATAAACGGGTAACATTTTACTCATATGGATGCATAATACTATACCTAGCATGTAGCAAGATGAATTAGCATGCGACTAGATATGTAAATAAATGATACGGATGTGAACTGGTATCGTAAAACAGTAAAATGGTAACATTGGATGCATAATGAAATATACATGCAATATGTTTATTAATATGGATGTAACATATGTATTATAGCATGTAGCAAGATAAACTTGCCTCGATCGGATCACACGACGGATACGTACGGCATTTCCGACATTGGTAAATCGTCGCAACGCACACATGGCACGCGGGACGGGTCCGGCAAGGCACGCGGGACGGGTCCAGGCAAGGTACGTTCACTGGGTCGCTCGGATCTTCGACAGCGGCACGGCTCCGGCGGTCACTGGAAAAGCAAGAATCAAGAAGAAGAAAGAGAAGAAGAAGAAGAAGAAGAAAGAGAAGAATAAAAAGAAGAGAGGGGCCGCACTGTGGTTTGCTTCAAAGGGGTTCTCTGGTGTACGGGGACAGAGACTAGGCGAGTGGAAACGTCGACGACGAGTTTCCGGCGAGGTCTACGGCGAGGCAAGTGGGCTGCTAGGGTTTTACGTGAGGGAAAAGCTCTGGTTGAGGGTTTCTTGGTGGCTGTAGGGTGAGGGTGGTGTCGAGAGGTCATGGAAGAGAGGTGAAGAGAGATGAAGACGGTGGTGATGGGGGTCGGAGTTCCAGCGATGGGTTAAGGCTTGGCGTGGGTTTCTTGTAGTCGGGTGTGCAGGGTTCTGGTCGGGGTTTGGAGAGAGGAGGAAGAGAAGGAGTTGAGGAGATGGTAAGGGTGATGACAGGGTGGTGACGACATTGAGTCGCCGGCGGTGGAGGAGATGGTAAGGGTGATGACAGGGTGGTGACGACATCGAGACGCCGGCGGTGGAGGAGATGGGTTCTGTGGGTTTGTGGGTGTGCAGTGTTGAGAGCGATGGAGTGAAGGAGGTGAGTACGAGGGTGAGGAGAGGAGAAGGTGGAGGTCGAGGGTGGAGACGAGGGTGGTGAAAATGGGCGGCGGCGGCGAGGTGAGGAGCTGGGGTTGTGGGTTCAAAGGAGGTGGGAAATGAAAAAAAAGAAAAGAAGAGGAAGATGCTGATGAGAGAGAGACTGGACGTGGGTTAGCACTTAGTTTTTAAAGGAAGAAAAGAAATTATATATATATATATATATATATATATATATATATATATATATATATAGAGAGAGAGAGAGAGAGAAAGAGAGAGAGACAGAAAAAGAGAGAGAGACAGAAAAAGATCGAGAGGAGAGAGAATTATGTTTTTAGTGGGTAGAATATTAATTTAAAAAATATATTTTAGTTAAATAAATTTTTAACAGTTATAATTATATTAAATATAATATTAATAAAATTTGATATTTTGGCAAATACATACCTACTCCAAATTACGCCCAGGTCGGGTTTAAAAATTCAGTTTTAAAATATGAAAAATATATATGTCGACCAAAACTAAAATAGGATATCCGGTTCACGAAAATGCATACCCCCAAGAACGGATGCACGCACGTGCACGTAGCCATCCAAACAGATCCGTTACACTGAACGGGACGAGAACAAGGTGCGCAGATGCTACGACAGGGTTAGGGGTATCATGCAAGTCATGCAATATATTTTTAAAATATTTTACGTGACTTAAATGTTATATTAAAATGCAGATGCCAGGTAAAATGCTAGTATGCAAACGAAAGTGCACGAGTCCATATATCAAGTCAGGATAAATTATAAACATGAATCAAAACGGGTTTCAAGTTTGCGGGTCGGGTCAGATGCAAATACAGATGTGAAAATACTATTCTCACCCAAAATACAGTAAATCAAGAAACTACCATAAATAAATAAATACTTGACTAGAACTGGTATAAATGAACTAGAGTGTTACAGAAAGAGAGGGGATGAAGGGACTTACGGTTTTTTGAAGGTTAAGAAGAGATTGAAGAAACTCTCGTGGGTCGTGGTTTCATCGGAGATACTCCGGTCGTCGAGTTTGACTCGCTACTCTACTTGAGGGGCTTAACTCCACTTGGCACTTAGAGAGTTTTGAGAAAATTTTGTTAGAATTTTCAGAATGGTGGAGAGCTAAGGCATGCGGTGGTATTTATAATGGAGAATTAGGGTTTGGGAATTAAAAATGTGGATTAAAATGCTTTAAAAGGGTGTTAAATGGTGAATTGAAGAGTCTTTGTTTGATTACAGGAAAATCAAACAGTGTAGGAGAGTTAAGGGGAGTTGAAGGGATGTGCGTGTAAAGCACGGAGCATTTGGACTCATATCGACCGTCGGTGCCGGCCCAAACCTTAAAACGGGCGGTCGGATCTTGAGGCATTGCCTTTAGATTCGTGCCACGTGTGTATATCTGTGTTTACTCTATTTTGCGCATGTTTGATTTTTCTGAAACTTTTCATTTCTCCGTGTATTGCACATACAACCCTTTGGCTTCCAAAAATTAAAAAGAAAAAATCTAAAAATAATTGGGTTTGATGGGAATCGAACGCACAGGCTACGTCACAGCAGTATAGAGGCTTTACTAGTAAACTACAAGTCGCTTCTTGATTTTATTTAACAAAAATAACTTTTAACTCTTACACAGGCCGTAATACTCTTTTCTGAACAATAACAAGGAAATTATGTACAGTGATTTCAGAGTCGTTACATTCTACCCTCCTTATAAAAATTCCGTTCTCGAAATTTATAATTACATGGAGACTAATTTTCAAAATGGTAAGAGTATCGTGTATTGATATTTTCTTCTCTTTCCCATATTGATTCTCCTGGTGAATCTTTTCTCTACATCACCCGGACCAAGTTTACTTCCTTGTTCCGTAATGTTTTCACCTTTCGGTCCAGGGTCTCAACTGGTTGTTGCTCGCAGATTAGTTCAGTTTGTATTATGAGCTCTGAGTGATCAAGTATGTGGCTGGGTCGCTCACATATCGTCTTAGCTGGGATATGTAGAATACGTTGTGCACTCCTTCCAAAGAGGGTGGTAGCGCTAAACGGTACGCTACTTCTCCAACTCGTTCGAGTATATTGAACGATCCTATATATCTTGGACTTAATTTACCCCTTTTACCAAAACGTATCACTCCTCTGTTTGGAGAGATCTTCAGGAACATATGTTCTCTGGGGTTGAAACTCTAAGTATCGACGCTTTGCATTT
This sequence comes from Agapanthus africanus, assembly GCA_030015575.1. Classification (NCBI taxonomy): domain Eukaryota; kingdom Viridiplantae; phylum Streptophyta; class Magnoliopsida; order Asparagales; family Amaryllidaceae; genus Agapanthus; species Agapanthus africanus. The sequence goes on from CM057349.1 coordinate 462,405,627, forward strand.
GCCTAATGCTTCTGTCGGTCTTGGCTATGCGCATCCTTTTCCTGATCGTGCAAACCACGTCCACAGTTGCCACGATCATCTCTGATCCAAGGAGTTCACGATCTCCAACGTCATCCTAACTCAGCGGGGAATGAAATTTCCGTCCGTAGAGTGCTGCGAATGGTGCCATTCCAATGCTTGTCTGATAGCTGTTGTTGTATGAAAACTCCACAAGGTGTAGGTGATCTTCCCATGAACCTCCGAATTCTAACATACAGGCTCTTAGCATGTCTTCCAGAATCTGAATTGTTCGCTCGAACTGTCCGTCTGTTTGTAGATGATACGCCGTGCTGAAATTCAAACTCATAGACTTTGCCAAAATTGTAATCGGAATCTTGTATCACGATCAGAGACGATGCAAACAGGTACTCCATGCAATCTCACGATCTCCTCCATGTACTTCCTTGCAAACATCTCGGTTGACTGGACAACTCAAAATGGAATAAAGTGAGCTGACTTGGTGAGTCAATCCATAATAACCCAAATTGCATCATTACCCTTCGTGCTGCGAGGGAGAGCAGTCACGAAGTCCATGGTAATGTGCTGCCATTTCCATTCTGGGATTGGTAACGGCTGAATAGACAAGCAGTTTTATGATGTTCAGCCTTCACTTGCTGACATACCAAACACTTGGCTACGCTCCTTGCTACTTCGCGCTTCATTCCATGCCATCGGTAGTGTTACCGTAGATCCTTGTACATCTTCGTGCCATTAGAGTGTACAGAATAAGGAGAGCTGTGAACTTCTTTCATCAACTCTTCTCGAATAGGTCCGATTTGCACGCATAAACGGCTTCCATACCGCAAGGATCCATCTTCGTGGATGATGAAGTCAGTTCGTAGTCCAGTTTCTACTTGTTCTTGTATCCTTTGTAGTTTGGCGTCATTTGCTTGAGCTGCCTTGATCTGATTTACAAGAATGGACTGGACTTGTAAGTTCATCAAATATGAAGCGTTACCTGGCATAAGTACTTCAATATATAATACGTGCAATTCTTGTTGTAGTCTCCACTGAACAGTGAGGTTCATTGCTAATGGCTGGCGACTAAGTGCATTAGGAACTACGTTCACCTTCCCATGATGATACTGTAGGTTGATGTCGAAGTCCGCCATGAGTTCTAGCCATCTTCTCTGTCGTATGTTTAGTTCTTTCTGAGTAAATACATACTTCAGACTCTTGTGGTCAGTGTATATATCCACTCGTTCTCCCAAAAGATAGTGGCGCCAAATCTTGAGTGCGAAGATGATGGCTGCCAATTCTAGTTCATGTGTTGGATAGTTGCGTTCATGTACCTTTAACTGTCCTGATGAAAAATCCACAACTTTTCCATGTTGGTGTAGAACACATCCTAATCCTTTACCGGATGCATCACAATATACCATGAATCCTCCAGATTGATCCGGTATTATAAGAATAGGTGCAGAGGTTAAGCTCAACTTGAGTTCTACAAAAGCCTTCTCACATACTTCTGACCACACGAATGATTCGTCTTTACGTACTTGGTTAGGGGTGCTGTGATTTTTGAGAAGCCTTCAATAAATCGTCGTTAGTATCCTTCTAAGCCCAAGAAACTTCTTATATTTTCACCGTCTTTGGTGTTGGCCACTCGCTGACAGCTGATACCTTAGCTGGATCCACAGAGATTCCTTCACCTGAAACGATATGTCTGAGAAATCTGACTTGATCTAGACAAAATTCACACTTGCTGTACTTGGCATAGAGCTGATGTTGTCGTAATGTCTCCAGGACAATCCGTAAGTGCTCGGTGTGTTCTTTCCGATTCTTTGAATACACCAAAATGTCATCGATGAATATAACAACAAACATGTCTAGGTACTCTCAGAAAACTTGGTTCATCAGGTTCATAAAGATGGCAGGTGTATTGGTCACTCCAGATGGCATTACGGGATATTCATAATGACCATAACGAGTCCTAAACGCTGTCTTCAGAATGTCGGACTCTTTGACCTTCACCTGATGGTAACCCGAACGAAGATCTAGTTTTGAAAAGACACAAGACCCACTTAACTGATCGAAAAGGTCATCGATGTGCGATAGTGGATATTTATTCTTAATTGTCACTTCGTTCAGAGCTCGATAATCCACACACATCCTGTAGGAACCTTCCTTCTTCTTCACAGTAGCACCAGAGATCCCCGCCTTGAAGTACTGGGAGGAATCCAACCTTTCTTCAGGAGTTCGTCCAACTGAATACGGATCTCCTTCAATCCTTCCGGACTTAATCGGTACAGAGCTTTTATTACTGGTTGTGCGCCGGGTTTTAAATCGATGCTGAATTCAAGAGCTCGATGGGGAGGCAAACCTGATATATCTTCCGGAAATACATCTTCGAACTCTCGAGCTATCTCTAGCTTCGATTCTTCCACTTGCAACGCTGCAACCTCTGCCTTCTTTGGTTTTGCTCGGTAGATGCTGGGCTCTAAGGTTCGGTCTCCACTCTTGAAATAGAACACTGGATGATCTGGTATTTCAAACACTACCCTCCTTTGGCGGCAGTCGATGGTAGCGAAAAAATTTCCCAGCCAGTCCAATCCCAAGACTACCTCGAAGTTCGGTATGTCCAGCACCTTGAATTCTGCATAAAATTCTCGACTGCAGACGACCACTAGACACAGATCGTATCCTAAAGTTGCTTTTAGAATGTCGTTCCATGAACTGACATTCCAGCTGGATACGAGTGGTGTAACTGGGATCGCATGAGTTAGGACGAACCGTTGCGATATAAAGCAATGTGATGCCTCATTATCGAAGAGCGCTAGAGCAGGTAGGGAGGCTACTAAGATTGTACCTAAGTCGTGTGGGATAGATTTAGGTATAACAGATATAAGATGATTATGAATTGAAAGGACTTCAAAGAAAATAGAAAAGAGATAGATTCAAGGAAATTTGAAATGCAAGGAAAGTAAATATTTGTTGAATTCATTAATTCTTGTGGTATATTATTTACGACTTCATGCAGAACCGACCTGTATAGGCCACCAATAAAACCTGTCACGCCCCGCTTCCCAGTAGACGGAAACGATGACGTGGCAAGCCCGCAACATATTTATCCAGAGAAGGTCATTCCCTAAATAAATATACTAAGCGTATTGAAAACAATAATACACAATGTAAGAATAAATTGAGACTGTAAAATTTTTCAACAAATATCTTTATTTACATTCAACTTCCAGTATTTACAAATACAAGAGTTTATGCTGAAAAGTAAATACAATAAGGAAAATGCATAAACAAGTGGCGTGCATAAACTAGAAAAAAAGTGAAGCTGGGCTAGCTCTGAGTAGCAATCTGGTTGTAGTCCTCCTCTGTAGTTTCAACCTCCTCCGTCTCGACCGTATCTGACGAACATTCTAAGAGAAGAAAAGTGGGTGGAATGCCCGTTAGCAAACTAGCGTTCGGTAAGTCCCAAAGATAGGTAAGAGTAAGAAAATGACAAGAGAATAATATATATGATGAATAAGAGTATATGATCATGGGTAAATATATACTATAGGTTTCTAGATGGTCACTATGTTAACGTTAAGTTCCATGTGTGAATGTCAACGCAGCTGTAGAAGTATTCATGAGCTCAAGAGTGGGCCCTCAGGAGCAAGGAAACACGGGCTCATTTCATGTGTTAGCATCGGAGCTCCACGCTGTGGATGAGTCAACCCGACTGATATTCGAGTAAAATAAAAAAGAGGTTAATACGGAACTCCTGAAGCTCCGTTGAATTCACATAAGAAACTATCCCAAGCATCCCGAGTATAATATATTATAACTGGTTAATATACTTAATTGGTTTAATCGATTGATTAACATGTCTTGACCGAAACCCTAGATTGCAAAACGTGTAGATTGTATTCGAGTGAGTCAAGTAATGTGCGAGTCATGACGATTGCAATCTGGGTTCGAGTCAAGTTGGTTCGAGTAGTTTGGATTTGAATTCATATTCGAGTTTAGATTCGAGTTAGATTAGATTTCGAGTTAAGTTTAGATTTGAGTTTGGATTTGAGTTCATGTCTTTTCATATGAATTGATGTAAATTGTTAAAATCTTATGTTCGGGAGAAATCAGCAACTGCTGCACATGGACGGCAGGATTTGTGTCTTTTTCCAAGGTAATTGCCATTGATAACCCCGTTAAGTTGTCTAAGCTGAATAGACCAGCACTCACTTTTTCCGGCTCCCTGGGGCTCAAGAGAATTGATCCCGCTTAAACCTATATTCATTTAGAGTCCTTAAATATTATTTTTATATCTTGAGGGGGTTTTATGAAAAATATATATTAATATTGTTTAAAAATAAACTTCGAGGGTGATTTATAACATTTAGGGTTTTCATGAAAATGTATTTTATTTGTGGTGGTGTTTTGGTGATAAAACTTATCTTTTTGAAAGTTTGTGGTATTTTTATGGAAACTAGTTCTTTTGGAAATTTGGTGGTATTTTATTAACAAATTCTAATCTTTCATTTTAAAAATATAGTTTCTTAAATTTTTTTTATTGAAAATACGGATTTCATAATTTTATATAATTTTTCTAAAAATTAGTTTTTTTATTAAAAAAGTCGCATTTCTTAAAAAACGTATTTTTATTTCCTTTCGAGACCGAATACTCTGTGAGGAGTTCTACATCTCACTCTGCTGTCCCAAGGATGTGCGATAATCTGTACCATCCATTAGTGGGTCCTCCGACGAGGGTTGTAGAGGCGTAATTACTAAAGATTTTGAAATACCGATTTAAAGAAACCCGTTTTGAAACGGTGTGGTATTTTAATGAAAAATCTTTTACTTTGAATTAATCATATGCTTAGAATACTGTGCTATGAAACCATAGTGTGCGTGTGGGGTAAGTCATTACCCCGTGAAGGTTCTAAGGTTTGGGTATACTAGATATCGAAAAGAGATTACACTAAAGTTCATGGTATTTGAAATAGAAAGCGAGGGGGATGAAGGAACTTACGGTTTTTTGAAGGTTAAGAAGAGGTTGAAGAAGCTCTCGTGGGTCGTGGTTTCGTTGGAGATGCTCCGGTCGTCGAGTTTGGCTCGCTACTCCGCTTGAGGGGCTTAACTCCGCTTGGCACTTAGAGAGTTTTGAGAGAATTTTTACTAGAATTTTCAGAATGGTGAAGAGCTAGGGCATAGAGTGGTTTTTATAGTGGAGAATTAGGATTTGGGAATTAAAAATGAGGTTTAAAATGCATTAAAAAGATGTTAAATGGTGAATTGAAGAGTCTCTGTTTGATTGCAGGAAAATCAAATAGTGCAGGGGCGTTAAGGGGAGTCAAAGGGTGTGTGTGCGCAAAGCATAGAGCCATTTGAGCTCATATCGACTGTCAGCACCGGCCCAAACCTTGAAACGGGCGGTCGGATCTTGAGGCATTTCCTTGAAATTCATGCCATGTGTGTATATCTGTGTTTACTCCATTTTGCGCATGTTTGATTTTTCTGAAACTTTTCATTTCTCCGTGTATTGCACGTGCAACTCTTGGGCTTCCAAAAATTAAAAAGAAAAAATCTAAAAATAATTGGGCCTGATGAGAATCGAACGCACATGCTACGTCGCAGCAGCGTATAGGCTTACCAGTGAGCTACAACTTGCTTCTTAGTTTTATTTAACAAAAATAACTTTTAACTCTTACACAGGCTATAATACTCTTTTCTGTACAATAACAAGAAAATTCTGTACAGTGATTTCTGAGTCATTACAGTTGCATAACCCAAAAGGCATGCGTCTATAAGCGAAAGTACTGAAAGGACAAGTAAAAGCTATCTTATCTTGATTCTTTTCGGTGATGGGAACCTGGTTATTGCCTAAGTATCCGTCCAAAAAACAATAGTACTCATGCCCGGCTAAACGTTCCAACATCTGGTCAATGAAGGGTAGAGAAAAGTGATCTTTCCTCGTCGCGGTATTGAGTCTTCTATAATCAATACTTACCCGCCACCCAGTTTGGGTGCATGTTTGAATCAACTCATTAGCCTAATTAGTTATGACCGTGATGCCAGACTTTTTAGGGACCGCATGAATAGGACTTACCCATCGGCTATCAGATATTGGATAAATTATACCATTGTCTAAGCATTTGACGATTTCTTTCTTCACCGCCTCTTTCATGACGGGATTCAACCGTCTTTGTGGGTCACGGGCTGGTTTGGCTTCATCCATCAAATGTATATGATGTTCAACAATCAAGAGACTAATCACTTTGATGTCCGCCATTGTCCAACCAAATACTTGCCAATTCGATCTTAAGACAGACAATAGAGCTCTTTCTTGCTCTAAAACTAGAGAATGTGATATGATAATAGGCAAAGACTCATTCTCACCTAAATATGCATATTTATGATGAGACGGCAGCGACTTGAGATTAAGTGTCGGCGGAGAGACGATAGAAGGTAGGGTAAAGGAATGATACTCGGACTCCATAAGAGGTTCATAGCTAGCGTAAGAGACTGACTCGGATAGCTCAACTAACTTATTTGACAAGTCAAAGGATTCGAACTCGGGGGTGGACTTGTCGACAGAAGGGTCCCGTGAATCAACATCATCAAGGAAAGTGGACCCTTCATATTCCTTATTAGTGTAAGGAGTAGCTGGATCAAACAATAACGCACTAGTGGCGTCGAAATCATTATCATAAAACTCCTCAATTTGCAACTGTCGGAAGCTATCTCGTTGATGGAATATATATTAATCATATGAGCAGAAGGTTCGGAGGGTTGACTTCCTACCATAAAAATGTCAAGTTCAATTGTCATCTTTCCAATGGATAGGTTCATGGAACCATTACGACAATTGAATACCGCATTCGAGGTTGCGAGAAAAAGTCGACCAAGAATTACCAGGATTTGGTTCCGTGGGTTTGCCACAGGCTGTGTATTTAAAACTATAAAGTCCACAGGGAATATAAATTCCCTTACTTTGATCAACACGTCCTCTAACTCATCCCTAGAATGGGTGATAGATCGATTAGCCATCTGGAGAGTGCGGTGCGTAGGTTTCAACTCTCCTATGCCTAATTGCTCATAAACAGAATACGGGAGCAAATTAACACTAGCACCTAGATCGAGTAGAGCGCGATTGATGTTTTTACCGCCAATAATTATAAATATTATAGGACAGCCGGGGTCCTTATGTTTCTTGGGTAAGTATTAGTAAAAGCATCACTCACATTACTCGCTAAGAAAACCATTTTAGGTACTTGAGTTTTCCTTTTCTTAGTGCACGAGTGCTTAAGAATTTTCGCATAGGATGGAACTTGTTGGATAGCGTCTAAGAGAGGGATATTAATGTTAACTTGCTTAAATATTTCCACATTCTTATCCATCTATGGACTTGGTTTGTCGGGCCTCAACCGGTTTGGAAAAGGAGCTTTATGAACAGGGGTTGGGTCCAACACTTGTGGAGAAGTTTGTGGGGATGGAATGGATCCCAAAATTGGATTTGGGGTGATCTGAGATGGTAATTCATTCAAGAAAATGGACTGAGAGTTCGAGCCCAGTGGAAAACGGAGAATAGCTCGGAAGAAGATGTTTGACTAGACGAAGTAGAAGTAGAAGTAGTAGCCGGGGTGCCATCGACATCATCAACTTGTTCACCAATATGGTTGTTCAGTACTCTTCCCGATCTCAATATTGTTACAAAAATTACATTTTGACTTTGTTGGTTAAGGATAGTGTTAGCATTTTGTGGGTTTCCGGGATTTGGTAGAGGTCGAGATGGAAGTTTCCCTTCCTCTCTTTCACTCATTGCAGCATTTAACTGTGCAATTTGTGTTTCGATAGATTTAATGCTTTCACTGTGGGAAGCAGTATGTTGCAGTAACGTTTGGATAGAAGACGTTAAATTAGCCGATGTTTGCGCATATTGTTTAATAAATGCTTCTATGTTTCTTTCGAGGGCAGAGATTTTATCGGTACCAGCCGGAGGAATGTTATTATGTGGTTGGAAAGAGTTGTTATAAGGGGCAAAGTTGCTGGCCGGATTTTGGATTGATTGCGGTTGAAAGGGCTGCTGAATTTTTTGTGGTGGTTGTTGTTGCTATGGGGGAAGAGTTTGATAGTTATTTTGACTTGGGAACTGATTTTGATTTTGGATTTGGTTTTGGTTTTGGTTCTAAGCAAAATTAGGATGATTCCTCCATCCCTAATTATATGTAGAGGAATAAGGATCGTTTCTAAGTCGTTGATGAAAAATAACCTTAGATTGTTCATGACCTTGAGATGGAAGATTCAAAAGACATTCTTCGGTTAAATGTGAAGAATCATAACAGCGACCACACACGGTTTTAGAAAGCGTAACTTGGTTTAGGAAGGCTGAAGAGAATTTGCTTTCAATAGTTTCGAGCTTCTTTTGCATCGCAGCCATTTTGGCTTTCATTGCGATGGAAGCGTCGAGCTGATGGATACCTGCCATAGATGAAGACGAAGATGATGTTGTTGGTCTTGTGCCTTCCCATTGTAATGTTCGTTCGGCGAGATTTTCAAGACACTGCCACGCTTTCTCGTCGGATTTTGACATGAAATGACATTGATAAATGGTTTCTAGCATTTGTTTTGTCGCTGGATTTACACCCTCATACATAATTTGGCAGAGTTGCCATCTTTCGATTCGGTGATGAGGGCATTGGACAAGGTGATCTTTAAACCTTTAAAAGCATTTCCAAAAAGGTTCATTTAGAAGTTAGGCAAACTGGTAAATCTCGCTCCGAATACGAGCAGTCTTATAATTAGGATAAAATTTCTTAAGGAATGTTTTAACAAACTCATCCTAATTGGTGATAGAATATGAGGAAGTGCTATAAAGCCACTTCTATGCAAGATCGCACAAGGTAAAAGGGAGAAGACGTAATCGCATAGCATCCTTTGTAAGTTGGGTGGTGCTCATCATTGCACATACGTTTTCGAATTTAGTTATTAAAATGCATGCATCTTCAGATTCAAGCCCGTGAAATTTGGTCATCAAGTTGATAAAGTGGGTCCCCATTGGCTGGTGGAAGAGACAGACACGTAGGAAGGGGTCCGCGTGTAGGGTAGCATCTGTCTTGGAGAGCGATGCATGGTGGATTTTGAATTTGCGCATTGACGGGTGGTGGCAATGTGGTGTTGTTAAAACCCGGTGGAGGTCCTTCCATCTCGGGAGATGTGGTAGGTGGAGGAGATAAAGAAGGCGAAGAAGTATCGACTTCGGAGTCGACAGCAAAAATGCGGACTAGACGGGCAAAGAATCCCGTGTCCATCCGATCATGCACTAAGTGGGTTTAGTGCACGTAGCAGCGTGTGATATGTGTGAGAACGATTTTAAAAAGGGTTTGCTTTGAAAAGAGCGACAGACACAAGGCTTGACTCAACCAATCACAAAATGTACAATCAGTCCCTAGAGTTAGGGTCCTCTAGGTCAAATCACTAGACCGCTCCTAGACTTCCAATGGATAATACTTAGGATCAATCCTCTATCACCTCCTTATCAATCTTGCAACTTGGTAAGTGTCAGGTAAGTGGGAGGTATCCGTTATACGAATCACTGAAATAGCATGCCTAATTAAGTAACCATTTTTCTTAGTCACACTTATCTAAGACACCACAAGAGAAATGCGGATAAGTAATAAATTATCCATGACCCTCTTTTGTCCTAATTGAGCGCGAATGTCCTTAGAGGTTTGGTCTAGATATTTTTTATTAACGTAGGGTGATAGTATGCTCGTTTGTGATTTGCGGGGCCTAGGAAGGGTGATGAAATCCCTACCTAATCTGAATTTGGGTTTCTTGCCCCTTATGTCCGGTTTAAATATACAAAACAAACCGAAATAAAAAACACGCAAAAAGATTTTTTGCTGTGCTGTTTGCAAAGAATCCTGCAGATAAAAATAGTTTATTGGAGTTTTAGATGAGAAAGAAAGACGATAGGAGAATACCAGAGAAATTTGGGGGCCCAACTCCTCACTATAGCCGCTCTTTCACCGCCAAAAGCACCCTTTGGGCACGGTTCCGTCGCCGTATGTTGGAGTTGTGTCTTCAAATTTTTTTCAGCACTCCAATGTTTCTCTGGTCTAATTTGAAAGTCTTTGTATTTCTGTTGGTTCGCTCCAATTACTCCAGATTTCCTTGCAAAACTCGCATAAAAATTGTTAAAAACACAAAATGCGGTTTTGGTTCTCTTTTATTTTATGTTTCTGGTTTTTATTAGAAATCAACCCGAATTACAAGAAAAATAATTACGGCTGTATCCCCGGCAACGGCGCCATTTGATTGATGCGAAAAAGTGTGTCTATGTGTTCTAAATACCGTAATCAATAACGGTGTCGCAATAGCTAACCGCTAGTGAGTACGAGTCGTCCACAGAGAAACGGTGAACCGCTTTTCTTGTTTTAGACGAGTTGATAAAAGAATGGTGAGATTGTTGTCGTTTATTACTAGGAAGGTTTGAAAAGTTTATAATAGAAGGCTTGTAAGGTTTATAGGATTTAGTAGTTAATGGATGGAGTTTTAAAATTAATTCTTTTTATATTTTAATTATTTAATACTAGAGAAATAGCGATGAATGTGGATTAGGGTTCTGGGAGAGAATTATGGTTTCTCTCTACTGACCCTAGTCCTTTCATTGATTTCTATTCAACTCAAGCCCTTAACAAAACAATTATTAATGAATCTCGAATCGTGGTCATGACTATCATGAATTGATTGCGAGATCGATAAGAGGGTTAATATTCATTTTGCTAAAATTTATAAAAATTAAAAGTTTAAAAGGAATTTAAGTTATAGTTTTCATTCATTATTCTACCCTATCCTACAAACTCTAGCAAGAAAGAATTTACTCACTCATGGAGATCAACATAGTAGAAGAAAGGTGGAAGAAAACGAAACCCATAATTAAAAACAAAAATACAGAAAGTAAATGCAGAAAGTAATTGTGGAAAGTAATGCGAAAAGTAAATGCAGAAAGTAATTGCGGAAAGTTAATGCGACAAAATTAAAAGAAAGAACTACCTTTATTAATTAACTATCGCATTACAAAACTTGCTCGTCGAAAAAGTAATTTACAAAACCTTAGCTTGCTCGCTAGATCTTAATCGATTCTTTGGATAAATCGTTCGATGGTTTTTTTGATGATAGATGCTCTCGGTCCTTTTATAGGCTCTGGAATTAGAAACCGTAGATGTCATATTAACGTGTGTGAAAAGACAATCATGACCCTGAAGTTCCACATCTTACGACCACTAGAAGACCGCGCTTCCGCCGTCTATAACCTATTTGACCGCGCTTCCGCCGCCGTTTGGTTGGTTCGTGCCTCCAAATTTTTCGTGCCTTTTTTTCTCGATATTTGGTGATCCTTCTGATAAAAGATTATAAAAATATATCTCTTAGTCTCTGCCGTTGCGAGATTCTTCAGTTTGCTCCTAATATTCGGCAGATTTGGTTTGATGAATCGATTTGTTGTGGATCTCCTACATAGATTTTAGACCTGAGATGATCTATTGTCATATCTGCACAATATCTCAAATCATCTTATTAGTAGCATTTGTTTTATTTAAGATATTATTCCAACCAATTATATGATATGATATCTTAAGAATATTGGTTAAGAATATTTGATATGATATGCATGTTTTAATTAATAATCTCATGGATAAGTTATTTAAATATAATATGTATATATTTTCCCTAATTATATTAATTATAAATGAAGAAACATATGATAATAATCTTTTTACAAATAAACTCATATATGTTCTTTATTTACAATTAACACATTTTAGTAGTAAACAATAATAGGGAAACTATCCATACAAATGTGCAATAAATTTGACTGATCACTAACCAACCCCCTATATATGGGAAGTCATAATAAACCGTATCAACATTTACATGGACATAACATGGTATAGCAGTTTTACAGTGTCATGGCAGTACAAATGATGTGTAGTGTAATATGCACGTCTATGATTTGTGCAACATAGCAATCATTGATAGTTGTGCAGTGTTCTATCAGTGTGTTCGTATGAGAATAATAACGTAACTAACATATATAATAGGCAATCGAATCGCGAGCGTATAAAAGTAACCAAATCATACATGAATGAACGTTAAACATGGGTAACTGTTATGAGCTATACCAATACAATTTAAATTAGAACGAAACATTGTTTTACAAATAAGGAAGCTGCAGTATATTTAAAATATATATCCATTTTAAAAGTAACAGCACATCCTTGCCATTTATCATTTAAAAGTGGAAACGAATCATTAGTTTTTAAAAGAGTATAGCTTAAGCATTCGAAAGGTCCTAATCGGGATAAATGCATGACTCCGCTAGTCCAAATGAATCTCTGCAGTATTCGGCACACTATCCTCATTATAATCAGTACGAAATCTGTAAGTCCACGTTACCCACCCCGGTGCTTACGGGGAGGCGGAATAGGTAAAAAACGGGTTTTTAACACAAGGTATCATGGACTAAAACTAAAGGATCTTTGCTAAACAAAACTAACAAACTAACTACAAGTTTTAGCTACTCGGTTAGAAGGTTATACCTAGGTCTTGAACTTCTTCTCTTCTTGTTGTGGTCCTCCTTCTTGCTTGCTCCTTGGAGTGGTGTAGACGGCTCCTTCCTCGTCGTCTTCTCTTTGCCGAAGAAAGATCCACCCGAAGGCCTCTACCTTGAGCTCCTACCTCAACCAAGAGGTAACTAGAGTGCTTGGCTTGCTAAATCTAGAACCCTAGAATGAGTAGAGAGAAGTCTTGATGGTTTTATCTCACAAGCTCATGGTTCTCAACACATGAGAGATGAGAGCTTTGAAAGAGAAAGAGGAAGAGCTAAAACATGAGAGAGAAAGAGCAAGAGAGAATGATAGAAAAATAACAACCATCTCTCATATGAGAGAAAATGATAATAATAATAATAATTAAAAGAAATTATGATGGTTAGTTTGGAATGACCATTATCATTTCACATTAAATGTAATTTTCAAGAATCAAGAAGCATCTTTCAAGTGAAATGATCATGGTCAAATGGTCAACAAAAGTCAAAAGGTCAACAAGAGTCAAATGGTCAACCCAACCCTAACCATGGCACAATTATCCTTAATTAATATTATTAATAATATTTCTCATTCTCATTAGGGTTAAGAAAAAGTCAACGGTCAATAACCCTAATGAGATTCCTCTGCCTCTGTCAACTGTGCATACACACCCGCCTCCGTGTTCCGAGGAACACGAATACAATGAGACAAAACCAATCCCAAAACAAATACTAGGATCTGGCTTAAACCAAAGCCCGCTAGTAATAACTGCCCGGACACCAAACATGCACAAGTGCGCGGATGTGAACGAACCCCGTCGCAAAACCATGCGACCTCTACTCTGTTTTGCCCAAAGGCGAACAACCCTCTGTGTGGGACTCTAAAGACTCGACAATACGCTGGCAGTGGGTTTAACCATAGGCCGCAAGCGGTACTAGCTGTATGTAACGGTCCCCGGGTAGATGCCGATAAGAATACCGATGAGGTGAACTCATCCAAACTCCTACTGAGCCTGAATGTGACAATCTCCGTACAGTCCGGTCTGTTCGTCTGAGAGTATCGCATGGCGGGCCTAGGGGGCCGGTAAACGTCAGTCCCCTAATAGCGGTACAATTCGTGTCAGAGTGTAGCCCAGAACACCCTGAGATAACACTGGAAACGCTACCGGTATATCTCGCTTGCCCTGGCTAGGGACTTTGTGTAATGGCTCTCCTAGACACAGCGCGATATCAACCCCCAATACCGGGAAAGACGAATCCTTTCTAACCGTCACTGCCTCTAAGTGCTTCGAGACTGCACCCAACTGCTACCTGTTTGCACGACTCATTTGAGCCGTGGTAGGGTAGCAATCTAAGAACAGTGGGAACACTCGAGGCGAAGTGTCAGTGTCAAGTCAACGGACTAAGCTGTACTCATGTCACCTGGGAACTGATAACCGACGATAAGCATAATACCAACAAACAGTTCCCAGCGAGTCCTGTCTAGTGTACTCGTAACCTAACGAGCACCTGCATACTATCTCTAGTACGACGTACTGATGGCTGTGGGACAGACCATCTCCCCTTCTGGGATGAGAAGCATATACACTAGTCTACTCTGGAGTATCGATGCCCCGTCTCGATAATCCTATGACTAGGGACCTGTATAAGGATGTGCTTGTAGATTACCCAGCCCCCACTAGTGTGACTGCCATCACAACGCTGGTAATCAAGCAAAGATCCTAAGGGCTCCACTAATACGTATAAGCTATATGCTAAAAGAAACATATGTACATATTGAAGTAGAAACAAACCAAGTAGCATACTATCATTTTGAGCAAGATTGTCTATACAACTGTGAATATCCAAAGCTTCCATTAAGTAATATACAAACTAGTATGATACAGTAATGGCTCTAGGGCATATACATTAACAATCTCCCACTTGCACTAGGGCCATATACTGGCGTATCGAAGACCTATCATCTAGATCAGCCGCTCGAACTGAGTCTGGGGTATGGCCTTAGTGAATGGATCTGCAGTGTTATCTTCTGTAGCAACCCTCCGAACCTCGATCTTCCGGCGATCCACGATCTCCCTGATCAGGTGATACCGCCTCAATATGTGTCTGGATTTCTGATGGGACCTGGGTTCCTTTGCTAAAGTTATAGCCCCGTTGTTGTCACAATACATAGGTATTGGATCAACAATGGACGGAACCACCTGAAGTTCTGTCAAGAACTTCCTCATCCAGACGGCTTCTTTTGCGGCATCTGATGCTACGATATATTCCGCTTCCATCGTCGAGTCAGCAACGGTTTCCTGTTTGGAACTCTTCCAACACACCGCCCCTCCATTGAGGGTAAAGACATAACCCGACATGGATTTGGAGTCATCCTTGTCACCATGGAAGCTGGAGTCAGCAAAGGCCTCCATCTGGAGGTCTTTTCCGCCGTAAACCAAAAACATATCCTTAGTCCTTCTCAGGTACTTCAGAATGTTCTTTACCTCTATCCAGTGCTTCTCCCCAGGGTTTGACTGATACCGGCTTACCACACTCAGTGCATAAGCTACATCTGGTCTGGTACACAACATCGCATACATTATAGAGCCTACCGCAGAGGTGTAGGGTATATTGGACATGCGATCCCTTTCCAAATCAGTCTTGGGAGACATCTCTTTGGAGAGGGTGATCCCGTGATAAGCCGGTAAATTACCGTGCTTGGAATCTTCCATACTGAATCTTTTCAGTATAGTGTCGATGTACCTGGACTGTGAAAGTCTTAATATCCTCTTGGACCTATCACGATGGATCCGGATCCCCAGAATGTAAGAGGCATCACCCAGGTCTTTCATGGAGAACCTGTGTGACAAGAACCCTTTGACAGATTGTAGCATAGGAATGTCATTTCCTATCAAGAGAATGTCATCCACGTATAAAACGAGGAATACGACAGTTCGCGCTACAATTTTACTATAAATGCATGGTTCATCTGGATTTTTGATAAAGCCAAATTCTTTGACCGTCTCATCAAAACAGATGTTCCAACTCCGCGATGTCTGCTTCAGTCCATAAATGGACTTAAGCAACTTGCACACCTTCTTGCTGCTCCCACTCTGAATGAAACCCTCTGGCTGGTCCATATAGACACACTCCTCTAAATTTCCATTTAGAAAAGTGGTCTTTACGTCCATCTGCCAAATCTCATAATCGTGGAAGGCAGCAATGGCAAGAAGGATCCGAATGGATTTGAGCATAGCCACTGGAGAAAAGGTTTCGTCATAGTCCAAACCAGGTCTTTGACGAAAACCCTTTGCAACAAGTCTAGCCTTATAGGTCTCAACCTGTCCATCTACACCAATCTTCCTTTTGAAGATCCATTTGCAGCCTACGGGTTTTACCCCTTCTGGAGCAACGTCCAAAGTCCATACTTTGTTGGTGTACATGGACTCCATTTCGGTCTGCATTGCATCCAGCCATTTTACCGAGTCAGTGCTCTGAATGGCCTGCTGGAAGCTAGTCGGCTCATCATTATCAATGATGCAATCCTCTCTATCCCCGTCTATGAGAAAACCGTAGTATCTCTCTGGCGGATGAGACTGCCTACTACTCCTGCGGAGTGGCGCGGGAATGTCCTGTTCTTTCGAACCCTGTGGTTCTACTAAACTTTCAGTAATAGCTTGTGGTTCTGGAATTTCTTCCAGTTCTATTGCGCTCCCACTTATCCGATTTTCCAAAAATTCAGTTTCCAAGAAGCAGGCATGACGAGAAACAAAAACCTTTTATTCCTCTGCGTAATAGAAGAAATATCCCTTAGAGTTCTTTGGATATCCCACAAACTTGCACTGTACTAAGCGTGCCTCGAGTTTGTCCGCATGCTGCTTTTTGACAAAAGCTGGACATCCCCATGTCTTAATGTGTTTAAGATAGGGTTTCTTCCCACTCCACATCTGATATGATGTGGTAGGCACTGTCTTAGTTGGAACTCGGTTCAAAAGATATGCAGCTGATTCTAGTGCATATCCCCAGAAAGATCGCGGCAACTCAGCGTTACTCATCATGGAACGTACCATATCCAATAGGGTTCGGTTCCGTCTCTCTGATACACCATTATGTTGTGGGGTGTATGGAGGAGTAAGTTGAGAGAGAATTCCATTCTTTTTTAGGTAACCCAGGAACTCGGCACTCAAGTATTCCCTACCTCGATCAGATCTCAGTGTCTTGATACTTTTCCTGTTTGTTTTTCTACTTCATTCTTGTATTCCTGGAATTTTTCAAAGGCTTCAGATTTATGCTTCATTAAGAAGACATGTCCATACCTTGAAAAATCATCCGTAAAAGTAATGAAGTAAGAATAACCACTTCGCGCATGTGTAGACATTGGACCACATACATCGCTGTGTACGAGTCCCAAGAGCTCGCTCGCTCTTACTCCGTGTCCAGTGAACAGAGTCTTTGTCATCTTTCCTTTGAGACATGATTGACAAGTTGCATATGATTAATATTCGAACGGATCCAAATATCCTTCTTTATGCAACTTAGTTAACCTTGTCTCATTGATGTGACCCAGTCTACAATGCCATAAGAAAGCATGATTTATTTCTGGAGACTTTCTTTTGTGTGTATTCTAGATATTAAAAATCTGTGGTTGGTTCAATACGTATATACCGTTGTTTAATGTACCCGACCCAATCAGAACATGATTAAGGTGAATGTTTACAACATTGCTTACAAATGCAAAATCATAACCTTCTTTAGACATTAAAGATACAGATATGATATTATAAGTCGAACTGGGTACAAAATAACAGTCACGCAAAACCAAAACATGTCCATCTGACAATCCCAAGTGATAGTCCCCCACGGACTCAGCATCCATGCCAGCTCCATTTGCAACTCTGAGGGTCATATCACCCGCCTTCAAAACCCTACGCTTTCTCAGTGCCTGCAAAGAATTACAGATATGAGATCCTGATCCGGTATCCAATACCCAGGAAGTAGAGTTTATTGATAGACAGTTTTCAATAACATACACACCTGAAGCCGAAGCCACAACTTGCTTCGGGTCCTCGTTCTTGGCCTTCCAAGCCTTGCAATCTTTCTTCCAGTGTTCTTTCTTATGACAATAAAAGCACTCTTCCTTCCCCACAAGCTGTCCCGCTACCTTTGCTACCTTTGCCTTTCCCTTGGCTTCCACTTTACTAACACCGCCCCTTGGTTTGGTGGGGGCCTTCTTCTTCTTTCCTTTGGCTTTCGCCTTGGACCTAGAAGAGGAAGGTCCTCCAACATACAAAGTGGATGTTTCCCTTACTTTCTGTAGGGTGTCCTCTGCACTCCTCAACATGTTGAGGAGTTCCGGAAGTTCAACTTCTTTTCCTTGCATGTTGAAGTTCAGGATAAACTGGGCGTAAGTGGAAGGAAGGGACTGGAGAATCAAGTCAGCGTAGAGCTCGTTCTCTAACGTGGTCCCGAGGTCCGCGAGCTCTTCAATGTAGCCAATCATCTTAAGCACGTGTTCCGCTACAGATGATCCGACGGCCAATCTCGCCGAAAACAACTTTTTCGAGACTTCGTATCTGGCGATACGGGATTGCTCTCCATACAGATCCTTTGTATGGAGAAATATGGATTCATGATCCATATCCTCGTGCCTCCTATGATGTTCATTGTCCATAGAGGCAAGCACGAGGCACTTGGCCTTCGCGCAGTCAATCTCCCAGGTCTTACGGATTTCCTTATCCGCAACGCTGGATTGAGGACCTGGGACACGGGGAGCTTTGGTGGTAAGGAGATACCCCAACTTGTCATAAGTGATTGCTATTTTGACATTCCTGAGCCAATCTTTGTAGTTTAGCCCTGTCAGTATATTTTTATCTAGTAGTAACTTAAGGCCGGTCATGATGTTTGGTCGCTGCAATTAGGAGAGAGAGAAGAAACACTTTAGCATGATGCTCTTGCAAGTTTAGAGTGGTTTTTAGTCTGTCTAAACAGGATGGCTCCCAATGTTTCTCGAATCCTTCCTCAAACCATAAAAGAAGAATTAGTCGGGATCGATCTCACCGTACAATACTTGCTTAACCGTTCAGCCAGGCCAGTATTGGTACTTCGAGGGAGGTTTTCCGACGCTTTCGCGAAGTTCCTTAATTAAGTAACCTCTTTTCCCTGTGGGCGTAGCCCCGCTAACACCTTTCTAGACACCTACTTGGTTTATAGCATTGATCGTTAAGTGAGAAAGTTTCCCGAGGAGTAGCATATACTCACAGTAGGATTGGGATCTAAATATCATCGTGTGATAAAGCTGAAGGAATCCTACCAGAATCATCACACTCCAAATGGTATGCAGCACTAGCAAGTTTCAGTTTCTTTGGAAACTCCCGATGTGGATTTTTGCCCCATGCTCTTATGACCTTGACTTTGGCCAACAAATCATAAGTCACATGTCAAGTTCTACCCGTCATTTTCCAGGTTAATTTGAACCCACCCGTACCTGCCCTTGACTTTGGCCAACAAGGCAGTACGACTGTCCCAAACCAAGGCATCTATCTATGCTACATATGAATATCTAATAGCTACCAATCACCATGCCTTGACTTTGGCCAACAAACACAGCTTGAATACTATTGACTATCCATATGAAATGACGGAGGGCTACGAATGGTTTTGGCGAAATCGTGAACGTAGTGAACTTGATATAATCGAAGGAACATGATAGCTTTTAAAAGGAGTGGTTTAAGCTCCGCGTTTTTAAAAGTTTTCTGTTTTGAAAAGAAACCGAGTGGTTTTGAAATTGTTCTAACGATTTTAACTTTGGTTTGTTTTCTTTGCATTAATATAATGCATCCCATCAATTAATCCTACCATTGCAGAAAACAACGAAAATATGACGTACGCTTATGCCATCCGCATTCGCCACGGGACCCCGTCATCACCCGTTAGGTTACTTAACTAACGGCAGAGCGGGGGCTGGACTAGCGCGAATGCAAAACATAAGCAACGCCTACTAGATATCATATATAGATATATACATTCGTCAGATGCAATGCTAGCCATTCCAGATCACAGATGAACACATTGGATATACTAGGAATCCGCATTTCGTTCGAGCCTACAACGAAAGACGGATTACACGGTCGCGATGAATAGCCAAAACCCCACCCTAGACCCCTACGGGTGCGGCAAACTACCAGCCAAGTACCCGAAGTGAAGAAGCCTCTCTCAACAACGTGAGTAGGCCACTCGGCGCTTCAAAGTACCCGGTAGTTTGTGAACCCCACCTTGGGTCTATCCTAGGAGCAAAAACAGTAAAAGAAATAATATACAATGGCGGCTACAACCTCATCCCGGATGTGCGGCCATAAAAGTAATATTACATCAATTTACATATTACATCAAATGAAAGAAAAAGAAACTCTCATCTCACAAACCCCGGCTATTCATCCACGACAATCCAACAAGTTCATATACACAATCCAACAACACAGGTCACAGATATGTACAACCCCCACTAATCGACGTATAGCGATTAGTCAACGTTCAGTACATATATCACATTACAGATATAACCAATTAGCTAAAGTTTATAGAATTTCGATCAATATATCATTTTGAAACTACCCCAAAAACAATACTGTTCTCTGAAGAATCTGGGCAGAAACAAATCATCTTAAAAATCACAAAACAAAAAACTGAGAACACTGCAGGAAAAACGAGTCGCGACCGAGTCGACTCGGCCGTGGATCCGCGGCGAAACGCTTGGTTTCGCCGCGCTTCCGCGGCGGCTTGATTGACTCAAGGGCTCGTTTTTCTTGGTTGTTCCTAAAATACCCTGCATGGATTTTTAAGGTGCGTGGAAATATTTTTAGGGCTGTTTTAAAAATCGGCAGAAAGTATGAGATTTCGATGTATTTTGCGATTTTTTTTCTGGATCGAATTTCTAAACACTTTGCTATCATGCTAGTTGTTATTTAGCCAGGTTCTGATACCACTGTAAGTCCACATTACCCATCCCGGTGCTTACGGGGAAGCGGAATAGGTAAAAACGATTTTTTAACACAAGGTAACATGGACTAAAACTAGAGGATCTTTGCTAAACAAAAACTAACAAACTAACTACAAGTTTTAGCTATTCGGTTAGAAGGTTATACCTAGGTCTTGAACTCCTTCTCTTCTTGTTGTAGTCCTCCTTCTTGCTTGCTCCTTGGAGTGGTGTAGACGGCTCCTTCCTCGTCGTCTTCTCTTTGCCGAAGAAAAATCCACCCGAAGGTCTCTACCTTGAGCTCCTACCTCAACCAAGAGGTAACTAGAGTGCTTGGCTTGCTAAACCTAGAACCCTAGAATGAGTAGAGAGAAGTCTTGATGGTTTTATCTCACAAGCTCATGGTTCTCAACACATGAGAGATGAGAGCTTTGAGAGAGGAAGAGGAAGAGCTAAAACATGAGAGAGAAAGAGCAAGAGAGAATGATAGAAAAATAACAACCATCTCTCATATGAGAGAAAATGATAATAATAATAATAATTAAAAGAAATTGTGGTGGTTAGTTTGGAATGACCATTATCATTTCACATTAAATGCAATTTGCAAGAATCAAGAAGCATCTTGCAAGTGAAATGATCATGGTCAAATGGTCAACAAAAGTCAAAAGGTCAACAAGAGTCAAATGGTCAACCCAAACCTAACCATGGCATAATTATCCTTAATTAATATTATTAATCATATTTCTCATTCTCATTAGGATTAAGAAAAAGTCAACGGTCAATAACCCTAATGAGATTCCTCTGCCTCTGTCAACTATGCATACACACCCGTATCCGTGTTCCGAGGAACACGAATACAATGAGACAAAACCAATCCCAAAACAAATACTAGGATCTGGCTTAAACCAAAGCCCGCTAGTAATAACTGCCCGGACACCAAACATGCACAAGTGCGCGGATGTGAACGAACCCAGTCGCAAAACCATGCGACCTCTACTATGTTTTGCCCAAAGGTGAACAACCCTCTGTGTGGGACTCTAAAGACTCGACACTACGCTAGCAGTGGGTTTAACCATAGGCCGCAAGCGGTACTAGCTATACGTAACGGTCCCCAGGTAGATGCCGATAAGAAGACCGATGAGGTGAACCCATCCGAACTCCTACTGAGCCTGAATGTGACAATCTCCATACAGTCCGGTCTATTCGTTTGAGAGTATTGCATGGCGGGCCTAGGGGGTGGTAAACGTCAGTCTCCTAATAGTGGTACAAGTCGTGTCGGAGTGTAGCCCAGAACACCCTGAGATAACACTGGAAACGCTACCGGTATATCTCGCTTGCCCTGGCAGGGACTTTGTGTAATGGCTCTCCTAGATACAGCGCGATATCAACCCCCAATACCGGGAAAGATGAATCCTTTCTAACCGTCACTGCCTCCAAGTGCTTCGGGACTGCACCTAACTGCTACCTGTTTCCACGACTCATTTGAGCCGTGGTAGGGTAGCAATCTAAGAACAGTGGGAACACACTCGAGGCGAAGTGACAGTATCAAGTCAACGGACTAAGCTGTACTCATGTCACCTGGGAACTGATAACTGACGATAGGCATAATACCAACCAACAATTCCCAGCGAGTCCTATCTAGTGTACTCGTAACCTAACGAGCACCTGCATACTATCTCCAGTACGACGTACTGATGGCTGTGGGACAGACCATCTCCCCTCCTGGGATGAGAAGCGTATACACTAGTCTACTCTGGAGTATCGATACCCCGTCTCGATAATCCTACGACTAGGGACTTGTATAAGGATGTGCTTGTAGATTACCCAGCCCCCACTAGTCTGACTGCCATCACAACGCTGGTAATCAAGCAAAGATCCTAAGGGCTCCACTAATATGTATAAGCTATATGCTAAAAGAAACATATGTACATATTGAAGTAGAAACAAACCAAGTAACATACTACCATTTTGAGCAAGATTGTCTATACAACTGTGAATATCCCAAGCTTCCATTAAGCAATATACAAACTAGTATGATACAGTAATGGCCTCTAGGGCATATACACTAACAGAATCATCCCTCGTACAATACCTATCAAATATCCCATAAATATCGTACAGACCTAAAGTCGCGTACACATATAACAAAAAACAGACACACACACACATATATCCATGCATACATATAGCCTACTATATATAAATTATATACTAATTTAGTTATAAACTAAGTTATCTAACATAACACTAGTCTAGATACATAGTATAGATATCCTAGTTAATTAGTTGCCGGGATGCTATACGCCATCCACCCGACTTCTTCCGTAGATATAAATCTACTCACCGACAAATCGAGTCAGTCGAAATCTACAACCTCCTCACCTGTCTTTACCGTTTCGGAAATCCCCGCGACCATACCTACAATCGTAATTAGGATATAACGACATAAATATCCAAATCAAAACAATACAACGAGCGAAGCGCACATACGTTAGAACCTATAGCTCACTCGCTCAAAATATGACCAAATACCCCCGACGTCGACGTACAAATGTCGAACGATCAAGTCGAGATATAGAAATACATAAAACCAAGTTTTAAATACTGGAAAATATCGCCAAAACCACACTAAAACACTCCCAGATTTCTCCACAAGAAACCGGTAACAAAAACCCCAATACAATGGCTTAATTACCACAAGATGAAGCTATAGAATAAAAATTAAGACCCAACTCAAAAATTGGGCCGCAAATTGCGGCCAAATGTATTAAATCTGCGGCCATAACTAGGAGTTAGGGGTTCAGGCTTCTAGGGTAGTCTTCTACCAGTCTCATCATATCACGGTACTCGTTAAATTTTTTTAGAGAAGTCTACTAGCTCCAGATTCAATTTGAACACCACAAACTTCACAAAAATCCTACTTTTCCGATATCTAACAAGAAAATCTGAACTTTAACACTTGGAAGCTTTCAAGAAAAAATGATCTTTACCTATATGGATGGAGAACAAAGAGAATCCAGCTCTTAAAATGTATACTTAAAGCTTCTTGAAATTGTAAGGGCTCTAGATTCATGTTTTGAACAAACTTCATAAAGGAATCATCAATTTTTCCTTTTGGTATGTGAAGAACTAAGAAATTATGGTGATGGAGCTTGAATGGAAGTGTTTGTTCAATTTAAGACTTCAAGAATTATCATTAGTGTTATGATATACTTGAAGGAGGAGGTGTAAAGAAGGGGTAGAGTAAGTAGGAGGTGTATGCATACTAATGCATGATAGGTGTGGTATTTGTGATTGTTTATTATAACCTATCATATACCAAAACACTCTTAACAAATCACAACCCTTTTACAAATAATACTTTTACATATAAATACTACTACCTTACACCAAAATCTTATATCACGTTAAAACATAATATTTATCATTTTTAGGATATCTCTTATTTTTATTTTTCCCAAAATAATTACATATTTTACTGATACCAATTCGGAAATCCAAAATCCTTAAATGATATTATTTTCGTAAACTCATAATATCCATATTTAATTTATACATTAATATTTATAATTTTTCAAAATGTTACGTTACAAAAGCAATTTTTATTTTTATAAAATAAACATCTAGTTTAATATTTTATGAAAAATACTTTTCTTACCGGGATAGTGAAATTCATGTAGGCTGCATAGATTTTAATTAGGTAAAAAATGGGCATGACATCCACAGCATAGGGAAGCTCACTCTCTAACCCACCATATAACAAATAAGTATTATGGTAGATGATGTGGTTCCACATCCTTGTTGGAAAAGTATTTCTCATGTTTTATTATAGCTAAAGATACTTGGCTTTGAACCTCATCCAGCTAATCAATGGTGTGGTCACGCCGATAAACTTATCACGTGAAACATACCGGTTGCTATAAGCAGTGTTGTACAAAAACACAAAACTAAAGGATATCAAAGATCTCTATTATGTTACATTGCCCCGGCATGACCGACAAGCAAAAAACACAAATAGAGATGATTTTATAGGCATGCACGTATCAGATGAAGCTCGAATCTATCTTGCATGCCCGAGTTCAAATGTTAGAACTTACTTTTTTATTAACTACAGAACTGTCATTGTTGTATACCACAACTAGAGATAAAATTTTCTCTTAGGAAACGTAATGGTTGAGGAATAAGTGCCATGGATTAGAGGCGTCACTTACTCGTGGCACACACATGTAAAATACCAGTCGTGTGTAGGTTCAAAAAACCTAACCACCTCTGCCTCTAAGCATTTAACTGCATCACCTATCGGCCTGATTTGTTGGATTTTGACACATCCCGTATTAAAAGAAACTATGGTAAATTATTAAAAAAAACTCGGCCCCGTTCCAAGCCTATCAAAAACTTTGGGCCTTCTTCTCTCATGAAAAACCCTTGGCCTGCTAAAAAACCTACCTTTTAACTTTAATAATTTCGTATGTTCTAAAACTGCCCCTCCACCCATGTACATTATCAGCTTATACAGCTGTAAAGATGGTTGTCGCAATACTAAAGACTTTCTTGTGATATCCGAAGACTTGCATGTAATTGTAACTGGTATTTTCCACGCATGATGCACGTTAGTAATTGAGAGAGATTTGTAGAGTTGGTTATTGGAAGAGATAGTGAAAGATAGTTAGTGCAGAGAAAGGGAGATGGTAGCCGTCATTTTTTTGTATATTTTTTGTGCTAGAAAAAATTAGAAGATTTTATAACCATTTAGAAGCCTGTCAATGAATAGGATTCTCAATTTTAATACCCCCTCCTTTTAGCATTGTAATAGTAGAGATATATATCCTGTTTTCAGCTCGTTGTTGTAAGTCTAAGCATTTAATGACTATACCAATATCTTGGTTGAAATATCCAAGCAGACTTCTTTAATATCTAAGCACTTTGCAAGTAATATCTAAGCACTTGCATGTAATATCTTCGCACTTGCATGTAATTGTTAGTAGGTTATACTCACTCTACGGTGTTCATAATGAGGCGGAATGCAAAATAATCAAAATTATTACAAGCACAACCAACATTACCCAAAATCTGTCCATTTGCCTAAACTAACTAAAAACTAAGAGTGCTAAACTACTGTGAAAAGTGATTATACCAAAAGCGTTGGTTATAATGCCCTCAAGGCAATTATTGTTATCATAGGCAAGTGATTATGATGATTGAGGGAGGACCTAGATGGGTAGAAAAATCTTACTCGAGATGATAGTATGCTATCTGGTTCATCTTTATCATCATGTACACATATAATATGGTATTACGGATCACTGTTACATGTTGATAAAGTCCATAGGATTCTTGCTTGACTACCAGGTTTATTATGGCGATCACACTTGTGATAACTAGGTAGTCCATAAGCAAATCCTAAAATGTCCATAGTCGTGGGAATATCAAGACTGGACATCGATATTTCAGAGTAGACTAGTGTATATGTTTCTTGACCCCAACGAGGAGCGATGGCCGGTCTCACAGCCATTTGTGTCAGTTGGTCACCAAAGATAGTATACAGGTGCTCATTGGAGATGAGTACACTGTACGGACTCATCGGAAACATGCTAGATGATATTATACTTATTGCCAGATAGCAGTTCTCAGGTGACATGAGTACAGGTTAGTCTGTCGACCTGAGATCGTTATTTGTCTTGTGTGAGTTCCCATTATGCTTTGATTACTTCCTTACTGATTGATATGATCTATGTGTGAGTGTGTTGTAACTGCAATCAATAACGGTGTCGCGTGTAGCTAGACCGAGATGAGTACGGGTCGTCCTCAGGAAAACGTTGAATCTTTTAATCTTACTTTAGACGTGTTAAAAAAGAAAGGAGGAATATTAAAGAATGGTTGTAGGTTCTAGATCTACGTTAAACACGGATGCAAAATATAGATCTAGATTAACTATGGATGTAAGTTTAATATTAAAAGGGGGCTTGTAGGGTTCATTAGGATTTAGTAGTTATGGATGATTAATTAAAGATTACTCTTTTTATCCTTTAATAGATTTAAAACTAGAACGACAGTGATGCATGTAGATTAGGGTTTCTAGAGGGAAAAAAGGTTCCCACTCTTAACCCCTATCTCGACATGAAACTCCGTTCATGTCTAGCCTTTACCAAAACAATCATTAATCTAATCTCTAATCGCGGTCGGGACTAACAATAAATTGGTAACGCACCCGATTAGGATGTTAATGATTCTTTTGTTAAAGTTTATAAACTTTATAGGACTTAAAAAAAGTTTAAGGATCTTCGTCATCCATTAATCTACCCTAATCCTATGAACCCTAACAGGCGGAGAATTACTCGCGCATGTTGGGAGAAGAAGAGATGGAGAGGGAAATCATATTAAAACTACAAAGAGATAGAATAAGAAAAACAACTACCTTTATTAATCAACAAAAATCATTTACACTTTGTTCCCTTAGAAAATGATTACAAAATGCTAGTTTGCTTCTCGATCTCTTCTAAGGAGGTAGATGAACCGTTGATGATCAGCCTGGGTGGGTGAGCCTGTCGTGGACTTCATGATCTTTTCAGCTTGATGAATTTTCCAAGAGGCTCTCGGTCCTTATTATAGTCCCAGAGTCAGAACCCTAGTTTCCTAATATGGAAACCAGTGGTTAAGATCCCAACATAAAAAATCTCATGCCCTAACTACCCTAGTTTCCTAATATGGAAACCAGTGGTTAAGATCCCAACATAAAAAATCTCATGCCTTAACTACCCTAGTTTCCTAATATGGAAACCAGTGGTTAAGATCCCAACATAAAAAATCTCGTGCCCTAACTACCCTATCGCGGCGGAACCGCGGCGTAATGGTGGGTTTGGCCGCGGATCCACGGTGGATTAGGAGGATCGTGGGTTCATTTCTCTTGAGGCTTCTTCTGGTGACACATGTAGACTATTTTGGTATCTGGAATCTGAAAATATTCTCTACGTCTCTTCCAGAATTGATTTCTGTAATTTACTTTACTATTTCAGCAGATTTGATCTCGATAACTCGGATTTCCTTGATTCCAGTCCTGAAATAATTTCTGCACAATTATCTCAATAAATAATGTAAGTAGAATTTGTTTTTATTGAGATATTATCTTTAACCATTTGTCATGATATTTTAGTTTTAAGAGAATTGGTCAAAGATATTTAATAAGGTAAGCATATTTAAATAGACCAAATGTTACATGGATATTATATGCTTACTTTTTCCTCCATAATGATAATTATAATATATAAACACATGAAAATAGTATTTTTGCAAATAAACCTTCATATGTGTCATATTTATAATAAACACCTTTTACTATATAGAAATAGTAGTAAAAATGTCATATTAAATGTGCAGTTTTATCAACTGAACACTTACCATGACTCAAAGAAGTCGTACAAACAGGTTTTAGTTGGGTATAGTCCCGAGCCGCATGGAGGCAGTGAGCGGATCGTCGGGGATTCGTCTCTCCCGGTATTGGGGGGAGATGTCGCGCTGTGCACGGGTGGACATCACCAGAAATCCTTGGCCAAGATGGACGTGATTTACTGATTTGGATCAGTAGTTTCTTAGAGGGTGATGGGCTTCGCACCGACAAGAAATATCGTGTTATTAAGGGTCTGACTTTATCCACCCCTAGACCCGGTATGCAATACTCTTAGATAAACAGACCGGACTGTACGAAGATTGTCATAGACAGGCCCAGTAGAGGCTCAGATGAGTTTGCTCGTTTGCCTTCCTTCGTTCAATACCTGGGTAGCCGTTATGTACAGCCAATGCCACTGACATGCTTGTAGTTAAGCCTACTACCAGCGTATTGACAAGTCTTTAGAGTTCCACACAAAGGGTTTTCCCAGTTCAGGCAAAATGATGTAGTGGTCGTATATTGATACGTGCAGGATTCCGATTAAGTATGTGTACTAGCTACACGGACTTTAATCGGAAGGATGATAATACTAGCTGGCTTAGAATTAAGCCGGATTATTAAATCAAATTTTGATTTAATAATTTGCATATATATATTTCGATATGTATATTCTAGTATTATGTTCATTGTATTTTTCTATCTCTTGGGTATTCGTATTTTGATATGAATACGGGCATGTATTTGCGGAGACGTATTCTTGTATTCATACAAGAATACTTCTAGAAGGAGGACATCTCATTTCTAAGTTTTTTCTTTTGTTAAAAGAAAATATGAAATGAGGTGGAAAAGAAAAATGGTGGAGGATATGGGCAAATGAATAATTAATTCATTTGCATATACTATTCAAGCATGGTTGTAATTTTAAAATGAAAAAAATTCTTTTAACAAAAGAAAGTTGCTTGCTTGAATTTGTAAGATGAGTTTATTCATTCTACCGTTTTTGCATCTCTCTCTTCCATGACTCCTTCTCCTTCTTCTTCATTATCTTCGACCCTCTCATTAGTTGAGAATCATGAAGATAAAAGAGAAAGAAAAATATTAAAACACTAACACACATCACTAAGTATCCTAAATTAGCAGCCTATGATCCTTAATTATTTCATTGACGAAGTTGAAGCTTGAACTTGGTTCTCTCGGGTGGATCATCATTGGCGAAAGAGAACCGGTTTGCAAACGCGATGCAGAGCACTTGAAAGCATGCTAGAGTTTAACCCAATTGGAGCAAATGAAAACGCTACAAAGGTTGTGATTTCTATCTTGTATGGTTTTTTAGTATTCTAGTTTGATATTCTAGACACGGTCCTTTGTTAAATGACTTGGAGCTCTCTTCATTTTTGAAAATGTCATGCATACTTGCTTGTAAAATAAGGTAGAGGACCCTAGGTCCAATAACAAAAAGAATCATGTCCTTCGGGTCTTCAATCACCTCTTCTTGAGCTCCTCGGTGCTCCGAGATCAAGCTTGCAAGATGGTCTTCCTTGTCGATGATGATCCACCCGAGGGAACCTATTCCAAGCCCAAACCGATGCCCCAAACTCCTTAGGAATGGAGTGAGGGTGATGTAGGGATTTTTCACTAATCTTTTGCTCTCATTTCCAAGCTTATGAGAGCAAGGAAGAAGGAGGTAGAAGATGAACCGTTATCATGGAAAAATGGCTAAGTGTTGTGTGTGTGAGAAAAATGAGAGAGTGTATGGCTTCTTTTATTTTTCAACCATCTCTTAAAATATGACATAACATTTTAGCATTTAAAAAAGAAGCCCATCCCCCTCTACATGTTTCCCTTTCCACCTCACCATGCTACCTCATTAACTTAATTTCCATAAAGGAAAAAACCAATAATGAGGTGTTCTCCTTCTAGAAAGTATTCCGTATAAATACGGAATACATCCCCCGGTATACGTATCGCTATAAATACGCGTATCCGTATAAAAATACGGATAGCCAAAAGAGAGAAAATGAATAGTGAACAATAATATTATTATTATTATTATTATATATATAATTATTAAATCAAAACATGATTTAATAATCCGGCTTAATCCTAAACCGGCTAGTATTATCAACCGACCGATTAAAGTCTGTGTCGCATGTACACATATTTAATCGGACGCCTGCACGTACCAATGTACGACCTCTACATCATATCGTCTGAACCGGAAAAACACTCTGTGTGGGACTCTATGTTGGGTTTCATAGCACGACCATAAGGTTTCGGGAGGCATCGACCATGCCATTTATAAAAATTAGTGTGCTAAGAAACCCTAACCCAAGATATTGACTAGAGAATTAGAGGTAAGCATGCATGTAAACATCTTTACATCTAAATGAATAAGGAATACAACCTTTGTAGATCGGTCTTTCACTTCAAAAGTTCAGTGTAGTAGCCCCTTCGCTCCAAGTAGTGATCTCCCGGACCCTAGTTGGACTCCACAAGGTGAAAGGAACAAGCTTGCTAGAAGTCTTCAAGGCCGAAGATGATCTACGTTGAGGAGACACTTGTTAGTGATATATGCCCTAGAGGTCATTATTGTATCATACTGGATTGTATATTACTTAATGGGAGCTTGAGATATACACGGATATAGTAACAGTCTTTCTCAAAATGGTAGTATGCTACCTGGTTTGTTTCTACCTCAATATGTGCATGTGTTTCTTTTAGCATATCGCTTATACATATTGGTAGAGCCCTTAGGATCTTTGCTTGATTACCAGCATTGTGATGGCAGTCACACTAGTAGGGGCTGGGTAATCTATAAGCACATCCTATACAAGTCCCTAATCGTAGGATTACCGAGACCGGGCATCGATACTCCATAGGAGACTAGTGTATACGCTTTTCATCCCAACAGGAGAGATGGTCTGTCCCACAGCCATTAGTACGCCGTACTGGAGATAGTATGTAGGTTCTCATTAGGTTATGAGTACACTGGACAAGACTCGTCGGGAACTGTTGGTGGGTATTATACCTGTCGTTAGGTAGCAGTTCCCAGTTGACATGAGAATAGTTTAGTCCGTCGACTTGATACTGCTGCTTTGCCTCAAGTGTGTTCCCACTGTACTTTGATTACTACCCTACCACGGCTCAAAGGAGTCGTGCAAATAGGTAGTAGTTGGGTGCAGTTCCGAAGCACTTGGAGGTAGTGGCGGTTAGATAGGATTCGTCTCTCCCGGTATTGGGAGTTGATATCGCGTTGTGTTCGGAAGGCCATTACACAAAGTCCTTGGCCAAGGCAAGCGGGATTTACCGGTAGATATTCCAGTAGTTTCTCAGGGTGTATTGGGCTACTCTCCGACACGACTTATTGCGCTATTAGGGGTCTGACGATTACCGCCCCTATGCCCGATATGCGATACTCTTAGACGAACAGACCGGACTGTACGGAGATTGTCACAATGAGGCTCAGTAAGAGTTCAGATGAGTTTTCCTCATCGGCCTTCTTATCAACATCTACCTAGGGACCGTTACGTACAGCTAGTACTGCTTGCGGCATGTGGTTAAACCCACTGCTAGCGTAGTGTCGAGTCTTTAGAGTCCCACATAGAGAGTTTCACTGCACCGGGCAAAAGGTGTAGAGGCCGTATAGTTTTACGGAAGGGCTTCGATTACTTACGTGCACTTCTGCGCGTATGATGTCCGGGTGGATAATACTAGTGGGCTTTGGTTTAAGCCGGATCCTAGTATTATATTGATGGATCGGTTTCATTTCTTTGTATTCGTGTTTCTCGGAACACGAATGCGGGTATGTATATACGGATGAGAGAGGCATAGAAGGAGACACCTCATTAGGGGTTTGATCATTTACTTGATTAAAACAATTATGAGACGGAGGAAAGTATTTGTTATTTTTGTAAATGATAATTGAGGCATGGCTACTTGTTTTAACTACTTGACTTAGTTTGACTCTTTGACTAGATATTTCTTGTGAGCTATTTTGTGGCACTAGATATTTTGGGTGAGATATTTTCTTGCCATGCTTGTAGTCAAGTCAAGGGAGCCATCTCATTTTATCATTATCATTATCAAAAATCATTTCTCTTTCCTTAAGCTAGCTCTCTTCTTCTTACTCACATCAAAAACCCTTAAGGTCTCATGAGTTGAGTAAACTAGGGTTTCAAGAGACAAATAAATCTATCTTCATTCTTTACATCACCTAGGACATCAAGTTTAGCAAGCTTTTTTCCCTAGTTACCTCAGATTTGAGGTTGGAGCTCGGACTATAGACTCTCGGGTGGATCGTCTTTGACTCGAGGAAGCCGACGAGAAAGGTACGATCCGGATCGATCCTTGGAGCCTACGATGACGAGGAGGATAGCAGAGAAGACCCAAAGGACTTGAATCATGAGGTATAACTTTGTATCATAGTAGTTAAACCTCATGTAGTTTGCTAGCTATGGTTTATGGACGATCCTTGGTTCTAGTCGGTGTTGCGAAGACCGTAAAAATCATTTTTTGCATATCCGCCTCCCCGCGAACACGTGGTGTGCGCGACATAGAATTACAGTGGTATCATAGCCTCTCATAAACCCTTGATAGCTTGTAGCGATGTTATAATTCCGCCGTTTTTTGTCGCGCAAAAACTGCCGAAAAAACAGTTTCCAAAATTGATGTTTTGAGTTGTTTGCACACCTCGCGGGCTCACGGTTTGAACCGAGAAGCCGCGGGGTGGAGCGTGCGCACCCCGGGGACCCTCCAGGGGGCCTAATGGCTGGGCCCACTCCCCAAGACCACCACAAGGTGGTCTTGGCGGTGGGGACCCGAAACTACCCCACCTTGGGCAGTTTCAGGTCTGCCTCACCCCCTGACCACCTCGTGGTGTCCTCGAGGGTGGGGTATCCCCTCTAGCCCCCCGACTCGAAATTAATTTCGTACTCTAAATTATCGCGATGGTTCGGGTGGGTTTCGAGTTCGTTTCGACTTCCGGATTGGCTTAAAACGATCGTTTTTGGAACATTAGCTCACTGGATTTCCATGTTTTGGAAAATTGGTTAAGTTTGCTAATTGCGTGCGGAATTCTAATTTCGTAGTTACTTTACAAGCTTTTTGATGTATATATGTGTTTAGAAACGTCGACTAATTTCTATACGTCGATTAGTCAGGGTTGCACATATCTGTAATGTTGTTATGATGGTTTGTGTATATGAACTTGTTGGATCGTCGTGAATGAATAGCCGGGGATGTGAGATGAGCGTTTTCATTCTTTCATTCGATGTAAATTTGTAAAGTGATGTAATATTATTTTTGCGGGGCACATCCGGGTTGAGGTTGTAGCCACCGTTGTATTATTTCTTTTACTTTTTTTGCTCTTAGGATAGACCTAAGGTGGGGTGCACAAACTACTGGGTACTTTGAAGTGCCGAGTGGCCTGCTCACTTTGTTAAGGGAGGTTGCTTCACTTTGGGTATTTTTCGGGTAGTTTGCCGCACCCGTTGGGGTCTAGGGTGAGGTTTGGCTATTTATCACGACCGTGGAATACGTCTTTCGTTACAGGCTCAAACGAAACGCGGAATTTCTAGTATATCCAATGTGTTCATCTGTGATCTGGAATACTTATCATTGCATCTGACGAATGGATATTATTATATATGTATTATATAATAGACGTTGCTTATGTTTTTCATCCGCGCTAGTCCAGCCCCCGCTCTGTCGTTAGTTAAGTAACCTAACGGGTGATGACGGGGCCCCATGGCGAAGGCGGATGGCATAAGCGTACGTTGTATTTTCGTTGTTTTCTGCAATGGTAAGTTAATTGATGGGACTGCATTACATTAATGCAAAGCAAACAAACCAAAGCTAAATCGTTGGAACAAATTTTAAAACCACTCGGTTATTTTAAAATAGCAGACTTTTAATTGCAGAGCTTAAACCACTCTTTTTAAAAGCTATCAGGTTCTTTTGATTATATCAAGTTCACTATGTTCACTGTTTCGCCAAAAACATTCGTAGCCCTCCGTCATTTCATATGAATAGTCAGTAGTATTCAAACTATGTTTGTTGTCCTTCGTCAAGACATAGTGATTGGTAGCTGCCGGGTGTTCATATGTAGCATAAATAGATGCATTGGTTTGGGATAGTTGTATTACTTTGTTGGCCTTCGTCAAGGGTATATACGGGTGGGTTCAAATTAACCTGGACAATGATGGGTAGAACTTGACATGTGACTTATGATTTGTTGGCCTTCCTCAAGGTCATAAAAGCATGGGGCAAAATTCCACATCAGGAGTTTCTATAGAAACTGAAACTTACTAGTGCTGCATACCATTTGGAGTTTGATAATGTTGGTAGGATTCCTTCAGCATTATCACGCAATGATATTTGGGTCCCGATCCTACTGTGAGTATCTGCTACTCCTCGGGAGGTTCTTCACTTAACGATCAATGCTATAAACCAAGTAGGTGTCTAGAACAGTGTTAGCGGGGCTATGCCTCCAGGGAAAAGAGGTTATTTAATTAAGGAACTTCGCGAAAGCGTCGTAAAACCTCCCTTGAAGTACCGACACTAGCCTGGCTTAACGGTTAAGCAAGTATTGTACGGTAAGATTATTCCTGACTAATTCTTCTTTTATGGTTTGAGGAAGGATTCGAGAAACAGTGGGAGCCATCCTGTTTAGATAAATTAAAAACCAATCTAAACTTGCAAGAGTATCATGATGAGTGTATTCTCTCTCTCCTAATTGCAGCAACCAGGTGACCAGATTAGGTTACAGATAGATAATTAAATGACTGAGTTATACTATATTGACTGGCAAAGGTTTGTTCAGATGTCCATTACCTATGACAAGCTGGACCACCTCATTACTACTTATACCCCCCGCCGTCCCAGGTCCAGTATCCACCGTCGCGGATAAGGATATCCGTAAGATTAGGGAAAAAGACAGTGTGAATGCCAAGTGCCTCGTGGTGGCCTCAATTGATGGTGTATACCAGAGGCAGCATGAGAAGATGGATTTAGTTTCCATTTTCCTCCATAACAATGTTTTATATGGAGAGCAATCTCGTATCGCAAGATATGAGACCTCAAAAGAATTGCTTCAAACGAGGTTGGCTGTCAGATCATCTGTAGGGGACCACGTCCCTACAATGATTAGCTATATTAAAAAGCTCACGGACCTGGAGACCACGTTGGAGAACGAGTCATATGCTGACTTGATTTTACAGTCCCTATCTCCTACTTACGCCTAGGGGAAGAAAGTTATACTTCCAGTTGAGGGAACCCTGAAGGAAACCAGGGAGACACCCGCTCTACTTATTAGGGAATCTTTCTCTTCTGGATCTAAGGCGGATGCCAAGGGTGAGAAGAAGAAGACCTCCACAAAGACGATAGGCGGTGTCGGTAAGGTATAAGAAAAGGGAAGGGCAAAAGTTTCGGGGTTAACTGCAGGGAAGGAGGGATGTTCCTATTGTTACAGGAAAGGGCATTGGCAGAAGGGATGTAGGGCTTGGAAGGCCAGAATCCAAGATCCGAAGCATATTGTGGCTTCGACTTCGGGTGTGTTTGTGATTGAAAGCAGTTTGTCAATTAACTCCTGGGTACAAGATACCGGATGAGGATCTCATATCTTTAATTCATTACAGGCTTTGAGAAACCGTAGAGTTATCAGGAAGGTGATATGACTCTCAGGATTACTAACGGAATGAGCGTGGACGCTGTATCCATAGGGTATATCATCTAGAATTGACAAGTGGGCAGATATTGATTCTACGTAACTGTTTGTGTGTACCAAGTCTAGTTTGTAAGCGATATGGTTCACATCCACCTAAATCAAAGTTTGATTAGGTTAGGTATACTAGAGGACAATATATATTGAATCTAGCTCAGGTTTTCCAATATCCAGAACACACTTAAAAGAAAGTCTCCAGAATTAAATAAGGTTCTCTTAAGGCATTGTAGACTGGGTCACATCAATGAAACACGGTTGACTAAGTTATATAGAGAGGGATATTTAGATCTGTTCGAATATCAGTCTTATGCAACTTGTCAATTTTGTCTCATAGGAAAGATGACAAAGACTCCGTTCACTGGAAACGGAGTAAGAGCGATCGAGCTCTTGGGACTCATACACAGCGATGTGTGTAGTCCAATATCTACAGATGCACGAAGTGGTTATTCCTATTTCATTAGTTTTACGGATATTTTTTCTAGGTTAGGACATGCCTTCTTGTGAAAGCATAAATCCGAACCCTTTGAAAAATCCCGGGAATATAAGAATGAAGTGGAAAAACAAACAGGCAAAAGTATCAAGACACTGAGATCTGATCGACGTGATGAATACTTAAAATTGCCGAGTTCCTGGATTACCTAAAAGAGAATGGAATTCTCTCTCAGCTTACTCTTCCATACACACGACAACACAACGGTGTATAGGAAAGGCGGAACAGAACCCTATTGGATATTGTTCGTTCCATAATGAGTAACGCTGAGTTGCCGCGATCCTTCTGAAGTTATGCACTAGAATAAGCTGCATATTTTTTGAATAAGGTTCCTACCAAGACTGTGCCTACCACACCATATCAGATGTGGAGTGGGAAGAAACCCTATCTTCAGTATCTGAAGATATAGGGATGTCCAGCTTTTGTCAAAAAGCAGTATGCGGACAAGCTCAAGGCACGCTCAGTACTGTGTAAGTTTGTGGGATACCCAAAGAACTCCAGGGGGTATCTTTCCTATTACGCAGAGGAACAAAAGGTTTTTGTTCCTCGTCATGCCCATTTTTTAGAAAATCAATTTTTTGTAAAAGGAAATAGTTGGAGCGCAATAGAACTGGAAGAAATTCCAGAACCACAAACTGTTACTGAAAGTATGGTAGAACCAGAGGTTTCAAAAGAACCAGACATCCCTACGCCAATCCGCAGGACTAGTAGGCAGTCTCATCCGCCTGAAAGATACTACGGTTTTCTCATAGACGGGGATCGAGAGGATTGCATCATTAACAATGATGAGCCAACTAGCTTTCAGTAAGCCATTCAGAGCGGCGACTCGGTAAAATGGCTAGATGCAATGCAGACCGAAATGGAGTCCATGTACACCAACAAAGTATGCACTTTGAACATTGCTGCAGAAGGGGTAAAACCAAATGGATCTTCAAAAAGAAGATTGGTGTAGATGGAAAGGTTGAAACCTATAAGGCTAGACTTGTTACAAAAGATTTTTTTGTCAAAGACCTGGTTTGGACTATGATGAAACCTTTTCTCCAGTAACTATGCTCAAATCCATTCGGATCCTTCTTACTATTGCTGCCTTCCAAGATTTTGAGATCCGGCAGATGGAAGTAGAGACGAATTTTCTAAATGGTAATTTGGAAGAGTGCGTCTATATGGATCAGCCAGAGGGTTTCAATCAGAGTGGGAGCAGCGGGACAGTGTGCAAGTTGCATAAGTTCATTTATGGACTAAAGCAGGTATCGTGGAGTTGGAACATCTGCTTTTTATTGAGACGTCAAAGAATTCAACTTTATCAAAAATCCAGATGAACCATGCATTTATAGTAAGATTGTAGCAAGAACTGTGGAATTCCTCGTTGAGTACGTGGACGACATTCTCTTGATAGGAAATGGCATTCCTATGCTACAATCAGTCAAAGTATTCTTGTCACAGAGGTTCTCCATGAAAGACCTGGGTGATACCAACTACATTTTAGGGATCCAGATCTATCGTGATAGATCAAAGAGGATGGTGTGACTTTCACAGTCAAGGTACAACAACACGATACTGAAAATATTTAGTATGGAAGATTCAAAGCACGGTAGTCTACCGGCTTGTCACAGAATCACCCTCTCCAAAGAGATGTTTTCCAAGACTGATTTGGAAAGGGCTCGCATGTCGATTATACCCTACGCTTCTGTGGTAGGCTCTATAATGTATGCGATTTTGTGTACCAGACCAGATGTAGCTTACGCACTGAGCGTGGTAAGCCGGTATCAGTCAAACCCAGGGGAGAAGCACTGGGAAGCAGTAAAGAACATTCTCAAGTATCTGAGAAGGACCAAGTAGATGTTCTTGGTGTATGGCGGAAAAGGACCTCCAGATCGTGGCCTTTGCTAACTCCAGCTTCCAGAGTAATAAGAATGACTCCAAATCCATGTCAGGTTATGGATTTACCATCAATGCATGGGCGGTCTGTTGGAAGAGCTCCAAGGAGGACACCGTTGCAGACTCAACGATGGAAACGGAGTAGTTCGCTGCATGAGACACTGCAAAAGAGGCAGTCTGGATGAGGAAGTTCTTAATTGAACTTCAGGTGGTTCCTTCCATTGTTGGTCCAATACTTTAGTATTATGACAACAACGGCGCTATAGCTTTAGGGAAGGAACCCAGGTCCCATCAGAGATCCAGGGTACCACCTGATCAGGGAGATCGAGGTGAGGAGAGTAGATACGGAGAACGACACTGCAGATTTACTCACAGAGGACATTCCTCAAACAGTGTTCGAGAGGCTATTCGAGATCTTTGGTCTTAGATATGCCAGTATATGACTTTAGTGCAAGTGGGAGATTGTTAGTGATATATGCCCTAGAGGCCATTATTGTATCATACTGGATTGTATATTACTTAATGGGAGCTTAGGATATACACGGATATAGTAACAGTCTTGCTCAAAATGATAGTATGCTACCTGGTTTGTTTCTACCTCAATATGTGCATGTGTTTCTTTTAGCATATCGCTTATACATATTGGTAGAGCCCTTAGGATCTTTGCTTGATTACCAGCGTTATGATGGCAGTCACACTAGTGGGGGCTGGGTAATCTATAAGCATATCCTATATAGGTCCCTAGTCGTAGGATTATCGAGATGGGGCATCGATACTCCACAATAGACTAGTG
Organism: Agapanthus africanus; assembly: GCA_030015575.1. Classification (NCBI taxonomy): domain Eukaryota; kingdom Viridiplantae; phylum Streptophyta; class Magnoliopsida; order Asparagales; family Amaryllidaceae; genus Agapanthus; species Agapanthus africanus. The sequence goes on from CM057349.1 coordinate 462,444,405, forward strand.
TATACGCTTCTCATCCCAGCAGGAGAGATGGTCTGTCCCACAGCCATTAGTACGCCGTACTGGAGATAGTATGCAGGTGCTCATTAGGTTATGAGTACACTGTACAGGACTCATCGAGAACTGTTGGTGGGTATTATACCTGTCATTGGGTAGCAGTTCCTAGGTGGCATAAGAACAGCATAGTCCGTCGACTTGACACTGCTGCTTCGCCTCAAGTGTGTTCCCACTGTACTTTGATTACTACCTTACCACGGCTCAAAGGATTTGTGCAAACAGGTAGTAGTTGGGTGCATTCTCGAAGCACTTGGAGGCAGTGGCGGTTAGATAGGATTCGTCTCTCCCGGTATTGGGGGTTGATATTGCGCTGTGTTCGGAATGCCATTACACAAAGTCCTTGGCCAAGGCAAGCGAGATTTACTGGTAGGTATTCCAGTAGTTTCTCAGGGTGTATTGGGCTACTCTCCGACATGACTTATTGCGCTATTAGGGGTCTGACGATTACCGCCCCCTAGGCCCGATATGCGATACTCTTAGACGAACAGACCGGACTGTACGGAGATTGTCATATTCAGGCTCAGTAGGAGTTCCGATGGGTTTTCCTCATCGTCCTTCTTATCGACATCTACCTGAGACCGTTACGTACAGGTAGTACCGCTTCCGGCATGTGGTTAAACCCACTGCTAGCGTAGTGTCGAGTCTTTAGAGTCCCACATAGAGAGTTTCCTTGCACCGGGTAAAAGGTGTAGAAGCCGTATGGTTTTACGGAAGGGCTTCGATCACTTACGTGCACTTGTGCGCGTATGATGTTCGAGTGGATAATACTGGTGGGCTTTGGTTTAAGCCAGATCCTAGTATTATATTGATAGATCAGTTTCGTCTCTTTGTATTCGTGTTTCTCGGAACACGAATGCGAGTATGTATATACGGATGAGAGGGGCATAGAAGGAGACACCTCATAAGGGTTTTGACCATTTACTTGATTAAAAAAATTATGAGGTGGAGGAAAGTATTTGTTTTGTAAATGATAATTGAGGCATGACTACTATTTTTGACTACTTGACTTGGTTTGACCACTTGACTAGATATTTCTTGTGAGATATTTTGTGGCACTAGATATTTTGGGTGAGATATTTTCTTGCCATGCTTGTAGTCAAGTCAAGGGAGCCATCTCATTTTATCATTATCATTATCAAAAATCATTTCTCTTTCCTCAAGCTAGCTCTCTTTTTCTTCCTCACATCAAAAACCCTTAATGTCTCATGAGTTGAGTAAACTAGGGTTTCAAGAGACAGATAAATCCATCTTAATTCTCTACATCATCCAGGCCATCAAGTTTAGCAAGCTTGTTGCCCTAATTACCTCAGATTTGAGGTTGGAGCTCGGACTATAGACTCTCGGGTGGATCGTCTTTGACTCGAGGAAGCCGACGAGAAAGCTACGATCCGGATCGATCCTTGGAGCCTACGATGATGAGAGGACAGTGGAGAAGACCCGAAGGACTTGAATCGTTAGGTATAACTTCGTATCATAGTAGTTAAACCTCATGTAGTTTGCTAGCTATGGTTTATGGACGATCCTTAGTTCTAGTCGGTATTGCGAAGCCCGTAAAAACCATATTTTGCATATTCCACCTCCCCACGAACACGTGGGGTGCGCGACATCGACTTACAACACTAACTCAAGCTACCTCTTCACTAATTAGGAAATAGTGAAGCAAACAACCTAAACTAAATGGCTAATCTAGTGTAGGTTGATGAAGTAGGAATTTTGCTCACTTTAAAAATATTTTTCTCACTAATTTTCTTCACCTCCCAAAAACCTAGTGAGCTTTTGGAGATGAAGAAGAAGATGAAGAGGAGAATAGAATGAGTGAGAATAGCAACCATGGGTGAGAAAATATCATATACTAACTCTTGTAGAGACTTAACCATGGCTTAAGGTAATGGTTTGGTTAATAAATATCTAATGTAAAACAAAACTAGTGGACTAAGTCAATGGTTTTACAAGCTTCCACTAAGCTCAAACCATGTGACTAATTTCCAACTAATTTTGGTTTACTTTAAATAAATAAAACCCCACATTATCATAAGTATGGTGTGAGTCTCATACACCCATGTAGCATGTAGCAACAAGCATGACATAATAATTATATATCACATATATATTAAGTGTACATACTAGTGAGAAAAAGAAATGCTTAAGTGAGCTAATATTAGTTAATGTAAATTAATATATCAAATATACAATTATACATTAAATTATTAAATCAACACTTGATTTAATAATTCGGCTATATCACATACAACCGACTAATATTATTTGTATCAACTTATCAAATCAACGCTTGATTCGACAACCCGGCTATATCACATATAACCGACCGATATCACATATCGCGAGAATAGAATACAGTATCACATACACGTATTAATCTCGGTCCCGCATATATCACATACGTGCTCCTACTTCGTTTCGCCTGAGCCAGGAAACCTCTGTGTATGACTCTAAAGACTCGTCAATACGCCGGCAGTAGGTGATGATCATATCAGTCATTCTCAAGCCGTCAGCGGTACTAGCTGGATGTAACGGCTACCCGAGTATTGAGCAATCAGAAGATCAACAAGCAAGCTTGTCTAAACTCCCGCAAAGCCTGTCAGCAACACTACCGTACAGTCCGGTCTATTCGTTTGATATGTCCCATATCTCGTCTAGGGGTGGTAAATGTCAGACCCCAGTAACTTGATAAGTCGTGCCGATGTAAGGATCATAACGGGTCGAGAAACTATTGATAACACTTACCAGTAAATCTCTATATCCGCCCTGGACAGGGACTTCCTGTTATAGCCAATCGAGCACAGCGCAACATCAACCCCCAATACCGGGAGAGACGAAACCCCTTCTATCGCTCATTGCCTCCATGTGACTCGGGACTGTACCCAAAATCCACCGTTTTGCATGTTCTCTTGAACGTGGTAAGGTGGAAATCAAAGCACAGTGGGAATCACATAAGACTCTATGACGATCTCAAGTCTACAGACTAACCTGTACCAATGTCACCAGAGAACTGCTATCTGACGCTAGGTATAATACCATCTAGGAGTTCTCGGCGAGTCATGTTCAGCGTACCCAGTCTCCACTGAGCACCCGTATACGATCTTTGATGTCAAACACCAATGGATGTGGGATCATCCATCACCCATCATATTGGTCAAGTAGCGTATATGCTAGTCTACTCTGAAATATCGATGCCCCATCTCGATACACCCTCGACAATGAACAATTAAAGGGTGAACTTATGGACTACCCTGGCCTCACTAGTATGATCTTCATCATAGTCATGGTAGTCAAGTACACATCCTAAGGACTTTATCAACATGTGAGAGCAAGACAGTATCACAATACAAGTCTACATGTTAAGACAAAGAGCAACCAGATAGCATACTATCATGTCGAGCAAGAAAGTCCTCTCTATATATGTCTAAGCATCCATTATAATATACAATCATGTACAACAATGGCCTCTAGGGCATACATATAACTAACACTCTAAACACTTGACAATACGTTGGCAGTGGCTTTAACCACAAGTACGTCAGTGGCACTGGCTATACATAACGGCTATCCAGGTATTGAACGAAAGGAAGGCCGATGAGAAAACTCATCCGTAACCTTACTGAGCCTGAATATGACAATTTCCGTACAGTCCGGTCTCTTTTTCTAAGAGTATCGCATACCGGGTCTAGGGGAGGAAAACGTCAGACCCTTACTAACCTGATAAGTCGTGTCCGAGTCAAGCTCATCACCAACCAAGAAACTATCGAACTCATATCAGTAAGTCTCATCCACCATGGCCACGGATTTAAGGTGATGGCCAACCGAATATAGCGCGACATCGACTCCTAATACCAGGAGAGATGAATCCCGGAAAATCGCTCACTGCCTCCATGTGGCTCGGGACTATACCCAACAAAAACCTGTTTGCATAACTCCTCTTGAGTCATGGTAGGGTAGTAATCTAAGTACAATGGGAACTCACACGAGATAAAATGACGATCTCAGATCAAAAGACTAACATGTACTCATGCCACTAGAGAACTTCTATCTAATGAAAGATATAATACCATCTAGAAATTCTCGGCGTGTCCGTCCGGTGTACTCACCTCCAGTGAGCACCTATATACTATCTTAGGTGACACAACACCAATGACTTGTGATACTGGCCACCACCCCTCGTCGGGGTCTTAAAACGTATACACTAGTCTACTCCAGAATATCGATGCCCAATCTCGATACTCCTATGACTAGGGATATTTAAGTATGTGCTTATAAACTACCCAGCTCTCATGTATATGATCTCCATCATAATACTGGTAGTCAAGCAAGTATCCTATGGGCTTTATCATTATATATTAGCGACACGTAATAACAAGTAAAACGTATACACATCAATGATAAAGACAAACTAGATAGCATACTATCATCTCGAGTAAGATTGTTCTACCTGTATAGGTCCTCATTCAGTTATCATAATTGCCTTCCTTCAATTATCATAATTGCCTACCTGCAATTACAATAATTTCCTTAAGGGCACTATATCCAACAATCTCCCACTTGCACTTAAGGCTAATTATTGCGGTATCGCATAGCCACATCTCGTGTTCTACCGAATACCCAATTTCTTTACTAATCAGTTTCGCAAAACTCGTTTGAGAAACATTCGTGTTCGAGAAATAGTTTAAGTGAGTAGATCCGCTACAATATTCCAACTTCCTCTCTCTATGTCTCAACTTTGTGGAGCATAACAATCTCCCGAACTAAGAGATACCCCGCCTCAAGAATTTATCTGGATACTTGATAGGACCAATTTCATAAATGAACAATTTTATCCAGCAATCTTCTTGGGCCATATCTTCCGTTGAGTCGTAACCAGCATTCTACACCATGCTTATCTCAGTATCCCTATTGGAACCTCATCTAATATACTGCTCCTCAGACGAGGGTAAACTCAAAAACTCTGACAGTATCTCTGTCTTCTAGGTCACCTTGGAAGCCTGAATCGATAACCGCCTCCCGGAGGAGGCTGTCATTATCATATACCAAGAACATCCTGTTATGTTCTTAACCGCTTCCCTTTGTTTCTCCAGGATTGGATCTGCTTACTAAAGCAAGTGTAGAAGCAGTATCTAGTTTGGTATAAGATATTGTATGATTGACTCAATTGCCTAAGCAAATGATATGCCATTCATGTCAGTTCCTCTCTTCATTGGTCTGAAAGACATCTTTTTAGAGAGGGTGACTCCATCACCTGCGGGCACATTATCACGCCAGGAGTCGTCCATTCTAAAACACTTTTAGAATGGTGTCTATGTACTAAGATTCGGACACTTCCTAAATCTAGATCTAAGACCATAAATCTAGTCACCAGAATTCCTGATATCTTATCCAGATCCTATGTGGAGAAAAAACCTTATGACAACCAAAGTTTAACTGATTGCGGTATAGGAATATCACTTCCTATTCCGGAGTATGTCATCTAAATCTCAGGACATAAGTCCCTACACCTTTATTACTAGGTTCATTTGTTGTTTTGATGAAGTCAATCACCTTGACTTTCACATCAAAAAGGAAAAATGATCCGTCTCCGCTATCCATACTTTAGTTTACGAATAGACATAAGCAACTTGCACATCTTAAGAAGCTCCCATAGACTACAATAACCCTGTGGCAAAGTCATATACACGTGCACTTCCAAATTCCTATTTGGAAATACATTATAGTCATCCACTTGCAAGATATCATAGTCTTGAATAGCAATAGTGGAAAGTCATATCCGTATGTACTTCAGCGTAGACACTGAAGTAAAAGTCTCATCACAATCCACAACGGATATTTGATGAGAATCTTTACAACAAGTCTAGCCTTATTAGGTTAATATCTTTCCACCTGTATAGATCTCGAAAGATCTACTTGCTCCTAATGAGTTTTACCCATTCAGAAGCACCCAACAAATTCCAAAATTTATAATTTGCTGAAGTACGTGGAGTCCAACTTAGGTCTAAAGTATCAGGTCACCTGGAAGTTACCACTTCGTATGACTTACAAATACCTAATAGGATCATCATAGCTATGATGCTGACCTCCCGTCACCGTTTACGAGAAAATCAAAGTATCTCTCGGGTGACTGAGATTACCTACTAAAATCTGTGGAATGACTAAGGTTTGTCGAGTCCAATTGAATCTCCAGGTTCTATTAAATTTTCAGTAACCGTTTGTGATTCTGGAATCAATTCTAGTTCTACCATACTCCAACTAGTTTGTTTTGCAAAAATATTCCTTTTATAAAAAGGTGGTAAGTCAAGAACAATGTAACTATTGATCTTAATAATGGTAGAAACAAAACCCAAGCAGATGTTTAAGATAAACCACAAACTGCCATTACCGAAACGTGCATTGAGTTTTTCCGTATTATGCTTTTAAACTGTCACGCCCCGCTTCCCAGAGTACGCAAGATTGGACACGTGACATAGCCAACCATGCTACCTGTGGGTAGGAAGTATCCATCCACAGTCACATTACGGCTGTAGAGATATCAAGAACAAGATAAATAAACTATCTAACACATGTCCAAATCCAGAATAACAAGAGTCAAAATAAATAAGTGCGGAAGCAAATGATCCAATACAATAAATAGAAAAGTACGTCCCATAATGTGGGCTCACATCTGGAAATAAAATGAAATAAATAAACTAATCACTACAGGACTCACAAATCAGCCTGCTGGCTGAAGTACTCCTGCTCAGTCGGCGACAGTGGTAAAGAATCTGGGCCATGCAAAACCCAGACGTCAGCGCGTCATGTCAACCAATAATAAAATATGAACATGGTAATAAGCAATGCAGAAAATAAACATGAATAAAGCAATAATATGAAACAACAGTGCAGGGTAGTGTGCAGTGGGTAACTAAACTGTTCTATCAGGTTTCTATTCTAAAGTCTTTGAAATCAATTGATGACTCGTCGATGTAACTCAATAGTATCCCGTGCATGCCCGGGACCACGGTCAAGACCCTCGGGGCTGAATCCGAGACGTGCCGCTAGGCAGTAATAGGTAGCAGGATGGACGAGTGATGTCAGCATCATCACTCCCGGACTGGCCAAGCCCGTAAGACTGATCAGAACAGGTATCGAACTGTTGAGTTACAAGTCGGTTTCACCTTTGATTTCCCCATACCCCCAAGTTATGTATGTCAGGTCAGGTATTCAGTAATCAAGAACTAATGCCAACACAGGATCAGGTAAAAGCAGGTTTGTCTGGGTAGACAACAGGAATGGTCCATGAGGACTACATGTTAGGTTTGTTGGCATTAGACACACGATCAGGTAACGGGTCAAGTCAAACAGTATACGGTACCATGTCGGGTAGATCCATATACATGTAGTAAGTCAGGTCAAGTTGTGAACAATATCATATGTGAATTCATAGTCAGTTATAGAATCAAGCATGGTCATCAACAACATGATATAAGCAATGAATTAAGCAATAGGCAGATGCACTCAGTTTGCAGTACAGTTATTAGTTGTGTCACAGAGAGGATTTCAACATTACAAGAATGCAGTAAGATAATTATAGTCATTTAATCATGTTAATAAGTTTAAGACTTCATGGATGCAATTATATGCAACTTAAATGCGATGGATGCAAACGGGTATCCGAAAGGTTATAAAACTATAAAATTGTAATGTGGGATGCACAACTAAGCAATATGTGATATAAATATTGATATAATAATATTAATATGGATAGCATATTCAAAGCGATTAATAACTATAAAAGTCGTATTGATTAACCACGCACAAGAAGGTTCCGTTCAGAAATTCAGCGTCACCCTAATATGTAAAATAGCTTAAAAATAACAAACGTTCTCCAAAAGGGACGTGTCTTATACCAAAACGAAGATAATTCAATAAGGTTTTCAGTTTTATAAGTATAAGCATCTCAGATTGTCCCTAAAAAAAGTTATGAATATTCGAAGTTGAAAGTTTGCTGCTGGAATTTTCCTGGACAGCAGTTTGGAGATATTTTCATTTGCATTTTACGTTATTTAAACAATTTATTTTGCAAGTAAATATTTCATACATTTATAGTATTCTGAGTTAGCTTCATAACGAACTAAAGAATGTATATTAATGATTTTTCTATGATTTATAATGAATTTTATAAGATAAGGTGTACAGTAAATTTCAGATTTGTCATATCCGATTTTCCAACGACGTTTCATGTGTAAACTACAAGATTTTCAAATGTATAACATTATAAAATAAAGATTATAAACTAATTAAAGATAATAATAATAAATATTACGACGATATATATTTTAAATGATATGGTTGCAGTATAATGTAATCTAGTATGTCACAAGATAAGTTTTCATGATCTAGATTTAATATGATATAAACGGATGCCAACGGAACATCGAAACGTTATAAAATTAAACATGAGGCACTAGATTTAAACTATAGGTATGATATTTATTTAAATACGTATAAAATGAATTATATAGCATGTAGCAAGATTAACTTGCCTTGATGGGTCGCGAATCGGGAAAACGGAACGTTAACCGTCTGCGGGGAAAACTCGCGACGGGCACACGGTTCACGGAATGAACCCAAACGACGAACAAAGGAACCACACGGGTCGGGGTACCTCGCTGGAACGTCGAGAAGCGTCACCGGCACGACGGAATTCCGGCAACCAAAAAACAGTTAAAAAAAATGAGAAACGAGACATGAAGGAAGAAGAGAAAGAATGATAAAGAGAAGTACGAGAGGATATATGAGAGAGAGAAAAAGTGGAGAGAGAGAAAGTGGGGCCCACGGGGTTAAAGGAGAGGTTGCGATTGGCTGAGAGAATAAATTGAGAAGGATATAAAAGATTGTAAAAATATTATATGGTTAACTTAAAGATTTAAAAGATAGGTAATGAACAGTAAGATATCAGATTAGTTAGAAAAAATATATGCGAAGGTTTTAATAATATTAAAATTTGGGATTTTGGCGCCAAATGAAACATTTCCAAATTGCGCCCGAGTTGGGTCCAAAAATTCGAAATTCAAATAATAGGATTTTAAGCGGGTTCCAAATTTTAAAATGAAATGTTTTATGATTAAAAAAGCATACTCCCAAAACGGACACACGCACGTGCACGTAGCCATCCAAACTCACCCGTTTCACTGAACGGGACGAGAACACAATGCACGGACGCTACCACGAGGCTAAGGGTATCAAGTAGGCCAAGATGAATATTTTCAATTTTATTTTAGGTGCTAAAATTTGTTATATGCAGAATGACTTAGCCAGATAAAATTTTACAGTAAGACCCAAACAAGGAAGATAATTGAAATGAGTAATATCTAATGCTCAACCAATAATAAAAAATAGTAGTATTGGGCTCGGGTGTTACATTATACCAAACTACAAAAGAATTTCGTCCTCGAAATTCCAAGAATACAAGATAGAAAACTACAGGAAAATGTGAGGAAACTTCCGTCGGATCTCGTCTTCTGGCTCCCACGTGGACTCTCCATGCGATCGATTACCCCAAGAAACCAGCATAAAGGGGATAACCTTGTTCTTAAGAACCTTTTCCCTTCGATCCATGATTTCAACCGGTCGCTCCTTAAAAGTCAGGTCTTCCCGTACTGTTAACTCCGAATGATCCAAGACGTGTGTTTCATCTCGAACATACCTTCGTAGTTGAGATACGTGAAACACATCGTGCACATCTGCCAAGGACTGCGGTAACGCCAAACGGTACGCTACCTCTCCAGTGCGCTCCAATATCTCGAAGGGTCCAATGAATCGAGGACTAAGCTTTCCTCGACTCCCAAAACGAATCACCCCTCTAGTCGGTGATAGCTTTAAGAATACCAAATCACCCACGGCGAACTCTAGAGGTCTTCTTAACGTGTCAGCCCAACTCTTCTGTCTATTTTGAGCTGCCTTCATATGCTTTCTGATAGTGTTAACCTTCTCAACTGTCTGCACTACCAAATCTGGTCCCAATAATCTTCGTTCACCAACATCATCCCAACAAACAGGTGAACGGCACTTACGACCATACAAAGCCTCAAACGGAGCCATCTGGATAGTTGCTTGGAAACTATTGTTGTAAGAAAACTCCACCAAGTGTAGGTGATCCTCCCATGAACCCTTGAAGGCCAACATGCATGCTCTCAACATGTCTTCAAGAGGTTGGATCGTTCTCTCCAACTGACCATCAGTTTGAGGATGATAAGCTGTGCTAAACTTCAATCGAGTCCCCAAACTTTCCTGTAAACTCCTCCAGAAGTGTGATAAGAACCGAGTGTCCTGATCGGACACGATGCTCACCGGTACGCCATGCAATCTTACAATCTCCTGCATGTACCGCTCTGCCAAAGTCTCCGTTGATTGACCAACCCGGAAAGGAATAAAGTGAGCTGCCTTGGTCAATCGATCGACAATCACCCATACTGCATTGTTGCCCTTTGGACTTCGCGGTAAAGCCGTCACGAAATCCATGGTTATATGTTCCCACTTCCACTGAGGAATCGGAAGTGGTTGCAACAAACCAGCAACCCTTTGGTGTTCAGCATTGACTTGCTGACATACCAAGCACTTAGCCACGAAGCGAGCAATCTCCCGTTTCATGCCTTCCCACCAGAAATGCTGTCGAATATCTCGGTACATCTTTGTCCCTCCTGGATGTACAGAGTAAGCTGAACCGTGTGCCTCCTTCATGAGCTCTTCACGTACGTCCCCCTTTGGCACACACACCCGGCTACCATACCTCAACGAACCATCATCGTGGACCAGTAAATCTGTTCGTAGTCCGGCTTCAACCTGCTCTCGAAACTTTTGCAGTCTAGGATCCTGCGATTGTGCCGCTTTAATCTTCTCAACTAAGGACGACTGTACTTGCAACTGCATCAACTGTCCCGTAGAATGTGGTAGCATAACCTTCAAGTCAAATCTTCGGAAATCCGCAATGATCTCCCTCTGTGTAGTCAATACCTGAATCGCTGGTAACCGACTAAGCGCATCCGGCACGACGTTAACTTTTCCCGGATGGTACTTAAGATCAAGGTCGTAGTCGGCCATCAGCTCCAACCATCTGCGTTGCCTCATGTTCAACTCCTTCTGAGTGAACACATATTTCAAACTCTTGTGATCTGTAAAAACTTCGACTCTCTCGCCCAAAAGGTAGTGTCTCCAAATTTTCAAGGCGAAGATCACGGCCGCAAGCTCCAAGTCATGAGTCGGGTAATTCTTCTCATGAGTCTTCAGTTGTCTTGATGCGTAAGCTACGACCTTCCCATTCTGCATCAAAACACATCCCAATTCTTTTCCAGATGCGTCGCTGTGAATCACCAGTCCTCCCGAATTGTCTGGTACGGTCAGGATAGGGGCGGTTATCAACTTCTGCTTCAACGTCTCGAAGGCCAATGCACATCCATCCGTCCAAATAAAAGGTATTTCCTTGCGCGTAAGCTTGGTCAACGGTTCCGCCAAACGAGCGAAGTTCTCCACAAATCTCCTGTAGTATCCGGCCAAACCAAGGAAACTTCTTATCTCAGCCACATTTCTTGGAATAGGCCAATCTCGAACGGCCGCGATCTTTTCGGGATCGACGGCGATTCCATCGCCCGACACAACATGCCCCAGAAACTTCACTTCTTCCAGCCAAAATTTGCATTTACTCATCTTCGCATACAGTTTCTCCTGTCCCAGCGTCTGCAGTGCGATCTTCAAATGCTCAGCATGCTCCTCCTGACTCTTCGAGTACACCAGAATATCGTCAATGAATACCACAATAAACTGGTCCAAGAATGGTGAAAAGATTCTGTTCATCAAATCCATGAATATTGCCGGCGCATTCGTTACTCCGAAGGGCATCACCAGATATTCGAAATGTCCATATCGAGTTCGAAACGCCGTCTTGCAAATATCTTCTGCTTTCACTCGGACCTGATGATATCCGGATCGCAAATCCAGTTTCGAGAATACTCTCGCGCCACTAAGCTGCTCAAAAAGTTCTCCAATGCGAGGGATCGGGTACTTGTTCTTAATAGTCACCCGGTTCAATTCTCGATAATCAATGCACATCCTTCTCGTGCCATCCTTCTTCTTTACTAAAAGAACTGGAGCTCCCCAAGGCGAGTTGCTGCTTCGAATCCAACCCTTCTCAAGTAATTCACCAACTTGCTTCTTAACTTCTTCCAATTCCACTGGTGCCATCGGATAATATGATTTCGATACTGGCGCTGCACCAGGAATAAGGTCAATCGTGAACTCCACGTCTCGCTTCGGCGGTAAGCCCGATATATCCTCAAATACGTCCATAAAGTCGCGAACAACTGCCGGCTCTTCATTACTATCAACTTCCATTGCTGCAAGAATATTGTTTGTCGGCCTAGCCCTAAACTCGACTGGCCCGACAGAACTGCTTCCTTACCACAACTGCTGTCTGCTGTGAACTCCCAATTTTCCTGATATGCTCTACTGTTCTCGAGCTGCCGTAAGAACCTGTGAGAAAGTGGTCAAACCCAGGGAGACGGTCTGCCTTTGGATGTCCACATCCAATCTGCGCATGGACCTTCCTGCCCTGTCTGCATCGTTGGCGACTAAAGGTCCAGCGAGACTGCTGAGTCTCGTCCACTCTGTTGCATGCACGTCCACGGGTGCTCCATTCTGCCTCAGCCCAATAAATTTCTCTTCCATTTCCTCCCGTGTAGTCCGCGGGAAGCACTTCTCCAGGAAACTCTTAGAAAACTCCGCCCAACTGATCGGCTTGGGCAAGCGGGTCTCTTCCACAAGCCACCACTCTCGGGCATAATCCACTAGCTGAATGCGCACCACATCAACTCTTTTGTCAACTGGAATATGTGCCGTAATCAGTAAATTCTCCATGTCAACTAGCCACTGCTCGGCTGACAACGGCTCCTCCAAACCAGTGAATGTAGACGGACCCCAAACGTCTGAAATCTGCCACGGTCCCTACTCGGTTAACTGGTTTAGCTCCAGCGTTGTTTACAGACTGCTGAACGATCTGCAAACCTTCCTGAAACGAATCTTCTATTGCTGGATCAGCTCAGTCTGTCTCTTTTGATTCTCCAGCATTCCTCTTATCACTCCAAGCATGGCGGCTTCGTCCACACGCCTCTGGTACGTCTTCAAATTCTTATCGGCCATAACAAAACACCCAACATTAGCATGATGATAGATTCAAAATAAAGGTCAAGGCTAGAACTCCAAGATACTTAAATAGAGTACCGCATTGTAACTATGCCGCGGTATCATAGCCACAATTACATAACTCCATCCAAGTCACCTGAGTCCTAGAGATAACAAGGAATCAGGTTTTCGAATCGATATGCAAAGGAAGTTTGCACATCGTAAAAGATATAATCAGAAAGAATGTGATTCAAGAATGGTAAAACGGTCAAGGTGGCAGGACATGTTTCCTAAACACGGGTATTCTGATCCGTGTATTGGGTACAATACCCAACTACAAAAGAATCAACCCGACTATCCTATGGCTCTGATACCAAAAGAACCATGTCACGCCCCGCTTCCCAGAGTACGCAAGATTGGGCACGTGACATAGCCAACCATGCTACCTGTGGGTAGGAAGTATCCATCCACAGTCACATTACGGCTGTAGAGATATCAAGAACAAGATAAATAAACTATCTAACACATGTCCAAATCCAGAATAACAAGAGTCAAAATAAATAAGTGCGGAAGCAAATGATCCAATACAATAAATAGAAAAGTACGTCCCATAATGTGGGCTCACATCTGGAAATAAAATGAAATAAATAAACTAATCACTACAGGACTCACAAATCAGCCTGCTGGCTGAAATACTCCTGCTCAGTCGGCGACAGTGGTAAAGAATCTGGGCCATGCAAAACCCAGACGTCAGCGCGTCATGTCAACCAATAATAAAATATGAACATGGTAATAAGCAATGCAGAAAATAAACATGAATAAAGCAATAATATGAAACAACAGTGCAGGGTAGTGTGCAGTGGGTAACTAAACTGTTCTATCAGGTTTCTATTCTAAAGTCTTTGAAATCAATTGATGACTCGTCGATGTAACTCAATAGTATCCCGTGCATGCCCGGGACCACGGTCAAGACCCTCGGGGCTGAATCCGAGACGTGCCGCTAGGAAGTAATAGGTAGCAGGATGGACGAGTGATGTCAGCATCATCACTCCCGGACTGGCCAAGCCCGTAAGACTGATCAGAACAGGTATCGAACTGTTGAGTTACAAGTCGGTTTCACCTTTGATTTCCCCATACCCCCAAGTTATGTATGTCAGGTCAGGTATTCAGTAATCAAGAACTAATGCCAACACAGGATCAGGTAAAAGCAGGTTTGTCTGGGTAGACAACAGGAATGGTCCATGAGGACTACATGTTAGGTTTGTTGGTATTAGACACACGATCAGGTAACGGGTCAAGTCAAACAGTATACGGTACCATGTCGGGTAGATCCATATACATGTAGTAAGTCAGGTCAAGTTGTGAACAATATCATATGTGAATTCACAGTCAGTTATAGAATCAAGCATGGTCATCAACAACATGATATAAGCAATGAATTAAGCAATAGGCAGATGCACTCAGTTTGCAGTACAGTTATTAGTTGTGTCACAGAGAGGATTTCAACATTACAAGAATGCAGTAAGACAATTATAGTCATTTAATCATGTTAATAAGTTTAAGACTTCATGGATGCAATTATATGCAACTTAAATGCGATGGATGCAAACGGGTATCCGAAAGGTTATAAAACTATAAAATGGTAATGTGGGATGCACAACTAAGCAATATGTGATATAAATATTGATATAATAATATTAATATGGATAGCATATTCAAAGCGATTAATAACTATAAAAGTGGTATTGATTAACCACGCACAAGAAGGTTCCGTTCAGAAATTCAGCGTCACCCTAATATGTAAAATAGCTTAAAAATAACAAACGTTCTCCAAAAGGGACGTGTCTTATACCAAAACGAAGATAATTCAATAAGGTTTTCAGTTTTATAAGTATAAGCATCTCAGGTTGTCCCTACAAAAAGTTATGAATATTCGAACTTGAAAGTTTGCTGCTGGAATTTTCCTGGACAGCAGTTTGGAGACATTTTCATTTGCATTTTACGTTATTTAAACAATTTATTTTGCAAGTAAATATTTCATACATTTATAGTATTCTGAGTTAGCTTCGTAACGAACTAAAGAACGTATATTAATGATTTTTCTATGATTTATAATGAATTTTATAAGATAAGGTGTACAGTAAATTTCAGATTTGTCGTATCCGATTTTCCAACGACGTTTCATGTGTAAACTACAAGATTTTCAAATGTATAACATTATAAAATGAAGATTATAAACTAATTAAAGATAATAATAATAAATATTACGACGATATATATTTTAAATGATATGGTTGCAGTATAATGTAATCTAGTATGTCACAAGATAAGTTTCATGATCTAGATTTAATATGATATAAACGGATGCCAACGGAACATCGAAACGTTATAAAATTAAACATGAGGCACTAGATTTAAACTATAGGTATGATATTTATTTAAATAGGTATAAAATGAATTATATAGCATGTAGCAAGATTAACTTGCCTTGATGGGTCGCGAATCGGGAAAACGGAACGTTAATCGTCTGCGGGGAAAACACGCGACGGGCGCACGGTTCACGGAATGAACCCAAACGACGAACAAAGGAACCACACGGGTCGGGGTACCTCGCTGGAACGTCGAGAAGCGTCACCGGCACGACGGAATTCCGGCAACAAAAGAACAGTTAAAAAAAATGAGAAACGAGACATGAAGGAAGAAGAGAAAGAATGATAAAGAGAAGTACGAGAGGATATATGAGAGAGAGAAAAAGTGGAGAGAGAGAAAGTGGGGCCCACGGGGTTAAAGGAGAGGTTGCGATTGGCTGAGAGAATAAATTGAGAAGGATATAAAAGATTGTAAAAATATTATATGGTTAACTTAAAGATTTAAAAGATAGGTAATGAATAGTAAGATATCAGATTAGTTAGAAAAAATATATGCGAAGGTTTTAATAATATTAAAATTTGGGATTTTGGCGCCAAATGAAACATTTCCAAATTGCGCCCGAGTTGGGTCCAAAAATTCGAAATTCAAATAATAGGATTTTAAGCGGGTTCCAAATTTTAAAATGAAATGTTTTATGATTAAAAAAGCATACTCCCAAAACGGACACACGCACGTGCACGTAGCCATCCAAACTCGCCCGTTTCACTGAACGGGATGAGAACACAATGCACGGATGCTACCACGAGGCTAAGGGTATCAAGTAGGCCAAGATGAATATTTTCAATTTTATTTTAGGTGCTAAAATTTGTTATATGCAGAATGACTTAGCCAGATAAAATTTTACAGTAAGACCCAAACAAGGAAGATAATTGAAATGAGTAATATCTAATGCTCAACCAATAATAAAAAATAGTAGTATTGGGCTCAGGTGTTACATAAACAAAAACCGGATGACCCCACATTTTAACATTCTCAAGATATGTAACCAATCTATGTCTATATAGAATTAAAGGCGCTAATTTAGATGGAACCAGGTTCAAATATCAAGCATCTATTTCCAATGCATATCACAAAATGGAAAAATGCCATACAACATTACTCATCATGGAGCGCACCCACAGATTAGTAATCTAAGAGAGAATCAAGTTCTCAATATAACTACGACGGAATACCTAACATAAATATCTATATCTTCGATCATTTCGAAGAATCCTGATACTTCCAACGTATGGTTCTCTACTTTATTGTTATACCTACAAACTTCTCAAAAATTTTGGACCTTGCATTTCAACGAATATGCGTATAAAACCAGAGAACCCATAGGTAAACTTGAATGAAGTAAGAATACCAAACCCCTGTCCTAAAGGACACCGGACAATTTACATTACCATGTATAAGTATCAAGAGTACACTAACTCAAATTACGTGTGTTGTAAGTTGAAAACTGTATTTCGGTTAAGAATGTCTATACCTTTATTGAATACACCTTACCTTATCCTCAATTGATAAAAGTAAATGTTTAGAACACGATTTTCAAAATTTATATCACACTTTATAAAATAAAGATACGGATATTCAATTTTAAAAATTGGTACATAACAACGGTTATTCGAAACCAAATATTTGCCGTTAGACAAAACCAAGCGATTTAATCCAATATTGCCAATTGTTATGAATTTTGATATTGAGGATCAAATCGCCCATTTCCTAATATTCTACTCTTATTCAGTATCTGTAACGCCGTACAGATATGAGATCCAAATCCGGTATATACATACCCTGGAGTTAGACTTGATTGGGAAAACAATTTTCAATTATAGGTACACAAAAAAACCGAAACTTAAATATTTCAAGGGGTGGTCGGGTATTCCTAATAACGGCTTCACTAAAATCCCAATTTATGGCACTAGTTCCAATTTCCTTTGCCCTCACTTCAACCCCTTTATATGTCTCTACATCTTACCTTCTGTACACCACACTTAGGCTAATTGGTTTTCTTCTTTCCGTACCATTCGGCACCAGCCTAAGGTTTGGAAGAAAACTATCCAATAAGCGTAATAGGTGTACTCTCCTAATACAAGGAGCTCTCGCAACCTGAGAGAAGGTAAAAAGAAGAGACAACCAAATAATACAATCCAAATTCTCCAGAACCAGTGGCCATCCTCGACCGAAATATTTTTTCGAGTTCGTATATAATTATACAATGGACTTTCCAAGCAATATGGATCATCGTAATAATACGGAGTGTTCTGGAAAATTGCAAAGGAAAAGTAGGAGTAGCAGGGAAATATGTGACTTTGTCATGAATCATGACAATCTAAAACCAAAGTCTGTAAGAAGATTCGGTTAACTTGGTTAATGAGTTTTAATTTAAGGTAAGTCATGGGTCGCTGTAACCACAGAGAGAGAGAGAGACACAGAGAGAGAGAGACTCAGCGTGCACTCTATCAAGATTAAATTGGTTATCACTTTATCTAATCAGGATGGCTCCCACTGTTTCCTCGAATTCTCCTTCAAACCCTAAAAGGAGAACTAGTTGGGATCATGTACACCATACAAGTTCACTAACCATTCAGCTAGGCCGGTGTTGGTATTCCGAGGGAGGTCCCCCGTGCTTTCGCACGGACCCAATTTAATAACCATGTTTCCGCAGATTCCAACCTCGAGTCACAAACCCACTCACATTATTATTATTTGTGAAGTATATGAAAAGATAAGAGAGAGAGGGTTATTATTATTATGATTATTTTTTGAAGGCCATCTCTTCTTCTTCCTCCTCACTTCACATTAGAGTTTTGAGGAAATAAAAGAGAGCATGTTGACACTTTAACTACACCTCTAAGCATCACTTTAACTACACTTCTCGCTCGAAGATGATCCATCCGAGGATGCTGGTTCAAGCTCTAGCTTCAAAGAAGCAACTAAGGATCAACTCTTGCTAGGAATTGATGTATATATCCCAAGCTTCTAAAATATAATATACAATCATGTACTATACAATAATTGCCTCTAGGGCATATATACCTAACAATTACCAATGTAAGTTCATAGTGCTCCTTGTCGTGACTAGTATGGCTTTGCAGAATCAAAAACTTTAATTTTTCTTGAGCAGTATATACTTTAACCTTAGAATTCATGTCTAAATCTAAACTAAACAAAACTACAAGATTTTAACTACTATATAAGAACTATAAGCTTTGAAGTCGATCTCTCACTTCGAAGACGATCCATCCAAGGATGCTGGTTCAAGCTCTAGCTTCAAAGAAGCAACTAAGGATCAAGTCTTGCTAGGAATTGATGCTTAGAGGTGTAGTTAAAGTGTCAACATGCTCTCGTTTGTTTCCACAAAAGAGAGCATGTGATTAGTGTTGCGGTAGCTGATTAGCGCTTATCTGCTTAAGCATGTGATGCGATTAGATTAAGGTAGTCGTGCGACCTTGTTGGCCTTTGTCAAGGGTCGTGCGGGTGGGTTTAATTCAATCATGAAATGTACGGGTTGAACTTGACTAGCATCCTATGGTTTGTTAGTCTTTGTCATGGTCATAGGAGGCTAGGGGTAAAATATTATCGGGAATTTCAAGTGTTGAAATTTGCAATGAGATTGCATACCTTCTATGAGATAGTTGGATCCCGATACCCACTGTGAGTAAGAGTTACTAATGGGAGAGTTTTGCACATTACAATTAGCCAATCAAGTAGGTGTCTAGAAAGGTGTTAACGGGGTTACGCCCCTGGGAAAACGAGATTTATTTTAATTAGGTCCGTACGAAAGCACGGGGAACCTCCCTCAAAATACCGACACTGGCCAGGCCGAAAGATTGGTGAACTTGAAGGGTGTAATTAACCCCGGCTAGTCTTACCTTTTATGGTTTGAAGGAAGATTTGATAAAAACGGTGGGAGCCATCCTGATTATATAAAATAATAATCAATCTGATCTTGCAAGAGCATACGCGGAGTGTTTTCTTCTTCTTCTTCTTCTCTCTCTCCCTCTCTCTCCTGGTAGCGACCATGTCATGCCTTAATCAAGATAATAATATGAATATATTGACCGAACCTGCTTATTATACTGAGCTGGGGAATGTTGGTTCCGCTCTATCTTATAATTGTTATAAGTTCGAGCAGGATATAGGGGAATATCCGAATTTCCACGCAACCCAAATGAGGAAAAAGTATCTTGATGCATATTCTTCGAGTGTGTTCGTAACCAAGAACTATTTCTCAGTATCCTCTACGTCCTAAGTATGAGATACCGGATCAGGATCCTATATATGTACGAGTTACATAGGCTACAGAAAAGTAGAGAACTGGGATTGGGTGATATGTCTCTAAGAGTTAGAGAATGGTGCAATTGTTGCAGCCAAATCAGTTGGCAAAGATCGCCCTGTATTAATACATTGATTCTGAATGAATGTTATTACACACCGAACCTGATATACAACATTACACCAGTTTCTTTATTAAGTTAAAGAAGGCTATAATTTTGTATTACAGGATAATGTTGTGAACATTTTTCTGAATCAAGAGTTGATTGGATCAGGCACGTTATGTAATGGCATATACGTTCTAAATCAAACCACAGTTCAAAGTATATAGAACACACACAAGAGGAGTAGTTCAGAAATGAACGAATCCTTCTTGTGGCATTGTATACTAGGTCATATCAATGCGACATGACTAGCTAAGTTTTATAAGGTTGAATATTAGAATCTGTTCGAATTTTCATATTATGGTACTTGCCAGTCTTGTCTCAAAGGTAGAATGACCAATACCCCGTTTACTGGAAACAGAGAAAGAGTTGCTGAACTCTTCGAACTGATACATGATGTATACGCTCCTATGTCTATAAATGCCAGGGTTAGTTTTGTAGGGTTCCTAGGCACACCAAGGAGGTCTCACAAGGCATCAATCATGCCAATTTGAAAGTTTAGGGGTGCCGAGAAACCTTAACAAGATCGTTGGCTAGAAATGTAGGCGACAAAGCAAACTAGTTAACACTTAACTACAAGAATATGGAAATACAACCTTTGTAGATCCGGTCCTCCACCTCCACGGCTCCGTGATGAAGTCCTCTCCGCTGTCCAAATCAAAATCCGGGCTCTAGCGTCGGCTTCATCGGAGAAATGGGCGGGCAAGGTCGTCGGTTTCGTGCCGAAGATGGTCTACGTCGAAGCATCACAAGATCAAGCTCCCACTTCACCAAGTCATGAAACTTGTGAAGAAAACACACTCTACTACTTGGCAAGAGGTAGAGGATGAAGAAATAGGAAGTGGGTAGACTTTAGAATTGGATTTCTCACTCTTTTTCATCAATCACCATTGATGGTCCAAGGTTTTCTTCTTTTAAGAAGATGAAGAAGAAGAAGATGATATTATGATAAGTTATTAAAAATAGAAAGGAAAATGAATTCTTATCATAATTGTAACCATGGTAAAGTGTAGAGAGCTAACTATAGTTAAATGAATAGTTAGGGTTAATGAGATGAAGACAAAAGGGTTTCTTTGGTCAAAGCTTCATGAAGCTTCAACAAGCTTCATGAAAGAAACCCTTTTGTTTTTCTTTTCTCTTTTCATTTCTTTTAATCCAAATTAAAAGATAAATGAAAGAATAAATGAAAATCCTAACCATTAACTAACCATGGTTTAATCTTTACACTTGACCAAGTTAACATGTATCATCAAACATGATACAATCAAGTGCACAAAATATATCACATATACAATATGCACATCCGAGTGAGAAAATCCATCTTAAGTGAACCGATACTAGTTAATGCAAAGTAATATATCAAATATATATAATTATGCATTAAATCATTAAATCAACACTTGATTTAATGATCCGGTCATATAACCGACTAATATCCAATGTATCGATTTATCGAATCAATCCTTGATTCGATAACTAGGTTATATCGCATAAAACCATTCGATACATTTATCGCGAGAATGGAATACGGTATCACATACACGCATTATTCTCGGTCCCGCACATATCTCATATGCGCTCCTATTTCGTTTCGCTTGAGCCAGGAAACCTCTGTGTAGGACTCTAAAGACTCGTCAATACGCCGGCAGCAGGTGATGATCATATCAAACACCCACAAGCCGCAAGCGGTCTGCTAAACGTAACGGCCAACCGGGTATTGAGCGATCAGAAGATCGACGAGCAAGCCCGCTCACACTCCAGTGAATCCAACCAGTAACACTTACCGTACAGTCCGGTCTGATCGTCTGATATGTCGCATATCTCGCCTAGGGGTGGTAAACGTCAGACCCCAATAGCTTGATAAGTCGTGTCGATATGAGGTCTATAACAATTCGAGAAACTACTGTAACACTTATCAGTAAATCTCAGCAACCCTGGCCAGGGATTTCCGATTATAGCCAATCGAACACAGCGCAACATCAACTCCCTATACCGGGAGAGACGAATCCCCTCCTATCGCTCATTGCCTCCATGTGATTCTGGACTGTACCCAAAAACCACCGTTTTGCACGCCCTCTTGGACGTAGTAAGGTGGAAATCAAAGCACAGTGGGAACCACACAAGACTCTATGACGATCTCGGGTCAACAGACTACTCTGTACCAGTGTCACCAGAGAACTGCCATCTGACGTAAGGTATAATACCATCTGGGAGTTCTCGGCGAGTCCGTCCAGTGTACCCAGTCTCTACTGAGCACCCGTATATCATCTCTGATGTCAAACACCAATGGATATGGGATCATCCATCGCCCATCTGTATGGGTCGAGAAGGTATACGCTAGTCTACTCTGGTATATCGATGCCCCGTCTCGATACACCCACGACTAGGGACTTTGAAGGATGTACTTATGGACTACCATGTCCCCACTAGTATGATCCGCATCATAGTCCAGGTAGTCAAGTACACATCCTAAGGGCTTTACTAACATGTATCAGAGAGACAATCAATGTACACGTTAAGGTAAAGAGCAACCAGATAGCATACTATCATGTCGAGCAAGAAAGTCCTCCCTATATATGTCCCAGCATCCACTACAATATACATCCAATGTACAGTAATGGCCTTTAGGGCATACATATAACTAATAATCTCCCACTTGCACTAGGGCCATCTGTAGCAGTGGTTGTAGTATCTCATACTCAACCATCCCATAAAAGTCTCTCTCTGGGAATAGGCCTTCGTGAGTGGATCCGCCGTGTTGTTCTCTGACTCTACTCTCCTAACCTCGATCACCCTGGAGATCATCCATCTCCATGATCAGGTGACACTGCCTTAGAGTTCGTCTGGATCACTGATGGGACGGGTGTTCCTTGGCATGAGCCACAACTCCATTGTCACACAATGGGAGAAACATAGTTCATCTCATGAACCAATATACACCCAAACAGCCTCTTTGGTAGCATCTTAAGTAGCGATGTATCCTGCCTTTATCGTCTAGTATGTCACGGTATCTAGCTTGGAACTCTTCCAACATACCGTCCCTTTACTGAGGGTAAAGACAATGCCTGTGACTGACTTTCAGTCATCTTTATCACTTTGGAACCATTCCAGTGATTCTCCCCAGGGTCGATTGATACCGTCTCACTACAACTAGTGAGAATCCTAACATCCATTTAGATCTATCTCATAGATCCAAAACCCAGGATTTAGGAGGTATCACTTTGATCCTATATGGAGAATCAGTGTGATAAGCGGAGATTGATCGAGCGTAGCATAGGAAACTCCTTCCCTATCAAGAGTATGTTATCCACGTACTCTACGAGGATCGTCACCATACTCCTACTACCTTTTTGTTTATACAAGGTTCATCTACCATTTTGATGATGTCAAACTCTTTGACTACCACATCAAAACAGATGTTCCAACTCCGCGATGCCTGCTTTATCCTATAAAACATCTTGCACACGTTTCCGCTGCTCCCACTGTCTACGAGGCCCTCTGGCTGTGTACTTATAGACTCCCTCTTCTAAAACATCATTTAGAAAAGCTGTCATGACACCCAACCACCAGATATCGTAGTCATGGTATGTAGCCGTGGCAAGTAGGATCCGGATGGACTTAAGCATAGGCACTGGAAAAGGTTTCATCATTATTCACGCCTGGTCGATGACGAAAACCTTTAACAAGTCTAGCTTTGAAAGTCACAACTTTTCCATCTACACCAAGTAATCTTCTCAAGATATACTTGCTCTTGATGGGGATTTAACCCTTCAGATATAGCAACCAAAGTCCATACTTTGTTGGTGTATAGGGATTCCATCTCAGATCGCTAAGCATCCAGCCATTCTTACAGAGTCCCACTCCTGATAGTCAGCTCGAAACTAGTTGGGTCATCATCTCATGATGCAATTCTCGCTCCCACTGTCATAGAGAAACCGAAGTATCTCTCAGGTGGGTGAGGAACCCTACTAGACCGGCGGAGTGGCTGAGGTTCGTTGGTAACTATTGAATCCTGTGGTTCTTTCAAATCATCAGCTGCAGTTTGTATAGCTGGAACATTTCCAGTTCTACATAACTGACCTTGCCTCGAGTTTGTCCGGATTTTTCTTTTAGACATAGGCCGGACAACCCCAAATCTTAACTAACTTAAGATATGGGCTCTTCCCTTTCCATATCACATATGAAGTGGTAGGCAACTGATTTGATTTGAACCCTATTCAATAGGTATGCAGCTTCTTAAGTGCATAACTCCCAAAAGGAAATAGGAAACTCAGTAGTACTCATCATAGAGCACACCTTATCATATAGGGTGTGATTGCTCCACCCCGATATACCATCGTGCTATGGTGTATACAGAGGAGTAATGCTGAGAGAGAATCCCATTCTCCTTTAGAATAATCCAGGAATTCCGTGCTCAAGTATTCTCCTCCTTGATCTCATCATAGGACATAATACTTATACCCGTATTTTGGTTCTCTACTTCTAACTTATATTCTGTGAATATCTCAAAAGGTTCGGACTTATGTTTCAACAGGAACATATGTCCGAATCTTGAGAGATTATCAGAGAATATAATGAAGTATAAAGAACCAGTCCTGGTATGTGTAGACAGGGGATCTACATACATCAACATGTATCATCCCAAGAGTTCAGTAACTCTTTCTCTGTTTCCTGTAAACGGAGCTATGGTCATCTTATCTTTGTGACATGACTGGCAAGTTTCACAAGATGTAAATTCAAACTGATTTAAATATGCATCTTTATGTAACTTCAGCTAGTCGGGTCGCATTGATATGACCTAGTCTACAATACCTCAAGAAGGATTCGTTCATTTCTGAACTCTTCCTCTTGTGTGTGTTCTGTATACTAAGAACTGTAGTTTGATTTAGAACATCAACGCTTTTAGATAACGTGCCTGAACCGATCAACTTTTGATATAGGAAATGTTCAAAACATTATCCAACAATACAAAATTTTATCATTTTTTTACTAATAAAGAGAGTGATATGATTTTGTATATCAGGTTCGGTATCTAATACATTCGTTCAGAATCAATGTATTGGTAATACAGGGTGACAGTGACCAACAGACTTGGCTGCAACACTTGCCCCGTTTTCTGCCTCATGAAACTTATCACCCGTTCTCAGTTCTCTACCTTTCTGTAGCCCTATGTAACAGATTACATATCTGGGATCCTGATCTGGTATCACATACTCAGGACGTAGAGGATACAGAAAAACAGTTCTTTGTAATGAACACACCCGAAGATGATGCATCAGCATGCACTCTCTTCGTTTGGGCGGCACGGGAATTCTGGTATTCCCCAATTTCCTGCTCTGTCTTATAACATTTATAAGTTGGAGCGGGACCAACGTTCCCCAGCTCAGTATAACAAGCGGGTTCGGTCAATAATCCGTATTATTATCTTGATTAAGGCGTGATATGGTCGCTACCTGGAGAGAGAGAGAAGAAAACACTCAGCGTGCGCTCTTGCAAAAATAGATTGGTTATTATTTTATCTAATCAGGATGGCTCCCACTGCTTTTTATCAAATCTTCCTTCAAACCCTAAAAGGAAAGACTAGCCGGGATTAATTACAAACTACAAGTTCGCCAATCTTTCAGCCAGGCCAGTGTCGGTACTTTGAGGGAGGCCCCCCGTGCTTTCGCACGAACCTAATTAATGTAAACCTCGTTTTCCCAGAGGCGTAACCTCGTTAACACCTTTCTAGACACCTACTTGATTGGCTAATTATAATGTGTAAAACTCTCCCAGGAGTAACTCTTACTCGCAGTGGGTATCGGGATCCAACTATCTCATAGAAGGTATGCAATCTCATTGCAAATTTCAACACTTGAAATTCCCGATAATTTTGCCCCTAGCGTCCTATGACCTTGACGCAGGCCAACAAACCATAGTGCGCTAGTCAAGTTCAACCCGTCATTTCTTGATTGAATTAAACCCACCCGCACGACCCTTGACGCAGGCCAACAAAGTCGTACGACTACCCTAATCCAATCTGCATCATATGCATAAGCAGATAAATACTAGTTAGCTACCGCACACTACGCCTTGACGCAAGCCAACAAACGTAGCACGAATACTAACTAGCACTTATCTGAAATGACGAAGGGCTACGACAGGTTTTTCTGAAAACCTATTGCGTAATGAACTTGATATCGTTGTAGAATCAAATGATTTTAAAATGGAGTGTTTTTTTTAGGCTTTTCTAGTTTTGCTAAAGGGGTCACTCCCGGTGAAGGGATCGTCGGCCCTTTCCTCATCGAATAAGGTGCGGGATATATCATATATATCACTGTGCGAAGCAGAAACTATAGAAGCTATCAAAAGACAAACCGAGTGTGTAGCATCTGCCAGTTATTGCTAAAGGAGTCACTCCCGGGGAAGGGATCTCGGTCCTTTCCTCATCGAATAAGGTGCAGGATATATCACATATACCGCTGTGCAAAGCAAAAACTGTAGCTACCTGTTTTATTTTTGAAATTCGATTCTACAATATCTTAGGTTTCTTTTTATTTCATTAATCACATTAATGAAGTCCCATCATTTAAGTACCTAAACATCACAGATAAATACGACGTACACTTATGCCATCCGCATTCGCCTCGATGTCCCCTCGTGCACCGTTAGGTTAGGTAACTAACGACAGAGCGGGGCAGGCCTAGCGCGGGTGTAAAACATAAGTAACGTCTATATAATATATCATATATACTATATACTGTATCTATCACAGAACATCACATGATCACATCACAGATATCGCAGCAGAAGAAACATATGAAATATTGGATATACTAGGACGTCCGTGTTTTCAATACGAGCCAGTATAAAACACGGATTCCATGGTCGTGATGAATAGCCAAACCTACACCCCTAGACCCCTACGAGAGCGGCAAGCAACCCTACCAATTCTAGAGTTAGGAGACCCGGACTCGACTCCTCGAGTTGGTCTCCCACTGGACTCCAGAACCCGGTTACTTGTGCTCCCCTCCTTGGGTCTATCCTAGTGCGGAAAAGTAAATAATATACAAACGGTGACAGCTTCCGCAACCTGGAAGTGCCCCAATAAAAGAATATTACATACAAGTTTTTTACATGAATGAAAATGAAAAACACTCATCTCACATAAAAAACCCCGGCTATTCAAACACGACGATCCAATATAACATATCCAGCAACACATAACATCACATGTCATCAACGTAAGTAAATATGCGCATCCCAATTGTCGTTGACATATAGCAACGAAACCGGCGATATCACATATTACACTTACGGTCACAGAAAAGAAAGTGTAAAACTACAACAGTTGGAATCCGCAACCTCCATAAACATCGCATGCCTAATCAAATGAATTACTTAGACATCGCATGCCTAACAATTATAAACCCCGCATTTTAGTCTCATTATCGAAAACACTTTTCAATATCAAGTCGGGCAATTCAACATGATTCCCGACATCCTGATCGAATGCTCGTCACAAACTTTAGTAGACGGTCGCACCCCCGATACCGTCGACGAAGTGCACCAAGGCGGAATACCGCTACCGTTAGCACCCGAACGGATGCTTTCGGCGATGAGGTTCTCCTACAGTCACTTGGTCGGGGCTATGGGGTGAGGCTGTCTATTAAGTTTACCCGGCGAGTATCCGCGTACGCTACATGATTGCAACGGACTTTCGATCACATCAAAACTCCGTGGCAACCGATCAAGTGAGACTAAATTGCTAGATTTACAACATTCATTCAGTTATCTCATAACTTTTGTGAATTCCAATTGTTGTATCACATTTCGGATAAATAGAAAATGTTAAACTTTTCGATCAAACAGTCGAACACCCAAGTTTTCCCGATATAGATCAACACATGAAATAAGTCTAACAACATTCAGTTCGTGCCTCAGTACCAACGGTCCAGCCGTAGAAGGGTCAAGCCAACGCCTCACATGTTGCACGCCGTACTGCCCCAAACCCGAAGGTTCAAAGGGCAGTTCAAGACGGTCACATAATCGAGTTAAGGTTTGTTGTCTTCTAGAGGGTCCATCGCGTTACTTGCACTACTTAGAACGTCGTTAAACCACGGAAAAATCCAACACTTGGAAATTTCCGGCAGGGGAAAAATTGGGTATTTATATCCGGTCGAACTTTTTAACATATTCATAAATTATCCGGAAGCCACATAGACAAAATCAGAGAATCCGATCGAATAAACGAATCCCCAAAACAACCCAGAATATTCAACTCTTGAATAAATATTAAAAATTCCCAGAAAAACCAGCACTGCAACATATGAATTACTTTGCCAAAACCAATGCAAAATACGACAAAATGGCCGCGGAACCGCCGCACAAGCCATGCTTGTGCCGCGGTTCCGCCGCTTTATAGTGGAATCATGGACACGTGTTGCACAGTAATTCTTAGGATTCCCTGCTGATTTTTCTGCATATTTTTAATTACGAAAAAGACCAGATTTCTGAAAAAGTACAGAGAGCATTTTTGGGTTCTAGTTTTCGGTTCGATCGGACTTCTAACGTCGTCTAGACTTCGCCTAAGGCTCTAGCTAGGCTCTGATACCACTGTAGGGTTCCTAGGCACACCAAGGAGGTCTCACAAGGCATCAATCATGCCAATTTGAAAGTTTAGGGGTGCCGAGAAACCCTAACAAGATCGTTGGCTAGAAATGTAGGCGACAAAGAAAACTAGTTAACACTTAACTACAAGAATATGGAAATACAACCTTTGTAGATCCGGTCCTCCACCTCCACGGCTCCGTGATGAAGTCCTCTCCGCTGTCCAAATCAAAATCCGGGCTCTAGCGTCGGCTTCATCGGAGAAATGGGCGGGCAAGGTCGTCGGTTTCGTGCCGAAGATGGTCTATGTCGAAGCATCACAAGATCAAGCTCCCACTTCACCAAGTCATGAAACTTGTGAAGAAAACACACTCTACTACTTGGCAAGAGGTAGAGGATGAAGAAATAGGAAGTGGGTAGACTTTAGAATTGGATTTCTCACTCTTTTTCATCAATCACCATTGATGGTCCAAGGTTTTCTTCTTTTAAGAAGATGAAGAAAAAGAAGATGATATTATGATAAGTTATTAAAAATAGAAAGGAAAATGAATTCTTATCATAATTGTAACCATGGTAAAGTGTAGAGAGCTAACTATAGTTAAATGAATGGTTAGGGTTAATGAGATGAAGACAAAAGGGTTTCTTTGGTCAAAGCTTCATGAAGCTTCAACAAGCTTCATGAAAGAAACCCTTTTGTTTTTCTTTTCTCTTTTCATTTCTTTTAATCCAAATTAAAAGATAAATGAAAGAATAAATGAAAACCCTAACCATTAACTAACCATGGTTTAATCTTTACACTTGACCAAGTTAACATGTATCATCAAACATGATACAATCAAGTGCACAAAATATATCACATATACAATATGCACATCCGAGTGAGAAAATCCATCTTAAGTGAACCGATACTAGTTAATGCAAAGTAATATATCAAATATATATAATTATGCATTAAATCATTAAATCAACACTTGATTTAATGATCCGGTCATATAACCGACTAATATCCAATGTATCGATTTATCGAATCAATCCTTGATTCGATAACTAGGTTATATCGCATAAAACCATTCGATACATTTATCGCGAGAATGGAATACGGTATCACATACACGCATTATTCTCGGTCCCGCACATATCTCATATGCGCTCCTATTTCGTTTCGCTTGAGCCAGGAAACCTCTGTGTAGGACTCTAAAGACTCGTCAATACGCCGGCAGCAGGTGATGATCATATCAAACACCCAAAAGCCGCAAGCGGTCTGCTAAACGTAACGGCCACCCGGGTATTGAGCGATCAGAAGATCGACGAGAAAGCCCGCTCACACTCCAGTGAATCCAACCAGTAACACTTACCGTACAGTCCGGTCTGATCGTCTGATATGTCACATATCTCGCCTAGGGGTGGTAAACGTCAGACCCCAATAGCTTGATAAGTCGTGTCGATATGAGGTCTATAACAATTCGAGAAACTACTGGTAACACTTATCAGTAAATCTCAGCAACCCTGGCCAGGGATTTCCGGTTATAGCCAATCGAACACAGCGCAATATCAACTCCCTATACCGGGAGAGACGAATCCCCTCCTATCGCTCATTGCCTCCATGTGATTCGGGACTGTACCCAAAAACCACCGTTTTGCACGCCCTCTTGGACGTGGTAAGGTGGAAATCAAAGCACAGTGGGAACCACACAAGACTCTATGACGATCTCGGGTCAACAGACTATTCTGTACCAGTGTCACCAGAGAACTGCCATCTGACGTAAGGTATAATACCATCTGGGAGTTCTCGGCGAGTCCGTCCAGTGTACCCAGTCTCTACTGAGCACCCGTATATCATCTCTGATGTCAAACACCAATGGATATGGGATCATCCATCGCCCATCTGTATGGGTCAAGAAGGTATACGCTAGTCTACTCTGGTATATCAATGCCCCGTCTCGATACACCCACGACTAGGAACTTTGAAGGATATACTTATGGACTACCATGTCCCCACTAGTATGATCCGCATCATAGTCCAGGTAGTCAAGTACACATCCTAAGGGCTTTACCAACATGTATCAGAGAGACAATCAATGTACACGTTAAGGTAAAGAGCAACCAGATAGCATACTATCATGTCGAGCAAGAAAGTCCTCCATATATATGTCTCAGCATCCACTACAATATACATCCAATGTACAGTAATGGCCTTTAGGGCATACATATAACTAATAAGTTCCTCGTACTTCATTATACTCATTGACCATCTCTCAAGATTCGGACATACATTCCAGTTGTAACACACGTCTGAAACTTTTAAGAAATTCGAGGAATATAAGCTTGAAGTTGAGAACCGGACGGGTAAAAGTATTAAGTCTTTCGATGTGATCGGAGAAGAGAATACTTGTGCATGGAGTTCCTGGATTATCAAAAAGAGAATGTGATTCTCTCTCAGCTTACTCTTTCGTGTACACCACAGCACAACGGTGTATCGGGGCAGAGGTATCGCGCCCTATGAGATATGACGCGCTCTATGATGAGTACTGTTGAGCTGCCTATTTCCTTTTTGGTGTTATGCACTTGAGAAGCTGCATACTTATTGAATGGGGTTCCATCCAAATCAGTGCCTACCACTCCATTTGAGATATGGAATGGGAAGATACCATATCTTAAACGAGTTAAGATATGGGGTTGTCCGGCCTATGTTGAAAAGCAAAATCCGGACAAACTCAAGGCAAGGTCAGTTTTGTAAGTTTGTTGGATTTCCCAAACATTTGCGAGGAAATATCTTCTACCACACCGAGAAGCAAAAGGTGTTTTGTTTCTCAGCATGTTTAGAAAATGAATTTCTTATGAAGAAATTAGTGGTCATGAGGTAGAACTGGAAGGAGTTCCAGCTAGACAAACCAACAGTCGATGATTTGGTGAAACTAAAGGATTCAATAGTCTCCAACGAGCCTCAGCCTCTCCGCGAATCTGGTAGGGTTCCTCATCCACCTGAGAGATACTATGGTTTTCTCGGTGACGGTGGGAGCGAGGACTGAATCATGGTAGATGATGACCCAACTAGGTTCAGGCAGGCCATCATGAGTGGGGACTCAGTGAAATGGCTGGATGCTATGCAATCAGAGATGGAATCCATGTACATCAACAAAGTATGACTTTGAACGTTGCATCTAAAGGGGTAAAACCCATCGGGAGCAAGTGGATCTTGAGAATATTCTTGGTGTAAATGGAAAAGTTATGACTTTCAAAATTAGACTTGTAGTAAAAGGTTTTCGTTAATAACTAAGTGTGGTTTATGATGAAACATTTTCTCCAGTGGCTATGCTTAAGTCCATCAGGATTAAAGCACGCAACGCGGAGTTGGAACATCTGTTTTGATGTGGCAGTCAAAGAGTTTGACTTCATCAAAAAGGTAGATAAACCTTGTATATACAAGAAGGTTGCAGAGAATAAGGTTATCTTCCATGTGTTGTACATAGATGACATATTCTTGATAGGAAATGGTTTCCTATGCTACACTCGGTCAAGCTCCTCTTATCATGAGGATTCTCCATGGAAGATCTGGATGATACCTACTACATCTTGTGGATTATGATCTATGGTGATAGATCTAAGAGGATGTTGGGAGTGTCCCAAATCCAGGTACATTAACACCATACCAAAGGGGTTTAGTATGGAGGATTCTAAGCGTGGTGGTTCGCCCACTTACTCATGAATCACTCTCTCCAGAAAGATGTCTTACGAGACTGATTTAGAGAAAGCTCGCGTGCAAGGGATACCCTATGCTTCGGCACTAGGCTCTATCATGTATGCGATGTTATGTAGCAGATCAGATGCAGCTAACTCACTAGGTGTAGTGATCAGGAATCAATCGGATCTTAGGAGAATCACTGAATAGCTGTGAAGGACATTCTTAAGTACTTGAGAAGCACTGAAGAGATGTTCTTCGTGTTTGGTAACGGTGAACTCCAGTGGGAGTCCTTTACAAATTCAAGCTTCCAGAGTGATAAGGTCGATTGAAAGTCAGTCACAGGCTCTGTCTTTATACTCACTGGAGGGACGGTATGTTGGAAGTGTTCCAAGTTAGATACCGTGGCAAACTAGACGATAAAGGCTGAAAACATCACTACCAACGATGCTGCCAAAGTGGATGTCTGGATATTTCTTGTTCATGAGATGAACTCGGTTCCTACTATTGAGCGTTCAATAACTGTTATTGTGACAACAATAGAGTTGTGGCTTTGGCCTAAGAACGCCAGTCCCATCAGCGATCCAGACATATTCTGAGGACAGTATCACCTGATCAGGGAGATGGTTGATCTCCAAGGGATCAACGTAAGGAGAGTTGACGCGAAGGATAACACGGCGGATCCACTCATAGAGGCTTTTCTCTAGAGAGACTTTTATGGGGCGTTGAGTATGAGATACTACAACAAATGGCCTTAGTGCAAGTGGGAGATTGTTAGTTATATGTATGACCTAGAGGCCATTATTATACATGTGATGTATATTATAGTGAATGCTTGGACATATATAGGGAGGACTTTCTTGCTCGACATGATAGTATGCTATCAGGTTGCTCTTTATCTTAACATGTACACTCATTGCCTCTCTATTACATGTTGATAAAACCCTTAGGATGAGTACTTGACCACCAGAATTATGATGCAGATCATACTAGTGGGGCAGAGGTAGTCGGTAAATACATCCTTCAAATGTTCCTAGCCATAGGAGTATCGAGATGGGGCATCGATATTCCAGAGTAGACTAGCGTATACGCTTCTCGCCCCATATGATAGGCAATGGATGGTCCCATATCTATTAGTGTTTAACATCAGAGATGGTATACGAGTGCTCAGTGGAGACTGGCTACACTGAACGGACTCGCCGAGAACTCCTAGATGGTATTATACCTATCGTCAGATAGCAGTTCTCTGGTGACACTGGTACAGGTTAGTCTGTCGACCCGAGATCAACATAGAGTCTTGTGTGATTCCCACTGTGCTTTGATTTCTACCTTACCACGTTCAAGAGAACGTGCAAAACGGTGGTTTTTGGGTACAGTCCCAAGTCACATGGAGGCAATGAGCGATAGGAGGGGATTTCGTCTCTTCCGGTATTGGGGGTTGATGTTGCGCTATGCTCGATTGGCCATAACAGGAAATCTCTGGCCAGGGTTGCTGAGATTTACTGGTAAGTGTTATCATTAGTTTCTCGAACCGTTATGGGCCTCACATCGGCATGACTTATCAGGCTATTGGGGTCTGACGTTTACCACCCCCAGGCTGTGATATGCGATATATCTGACGAAGAGACCGGACTGTACGGTGGTGTTACTTATTGAATTCGTAAGAGTATGAGCAGGCTTGCTTGTTGATCTTCTGATCGCTCAATACCCGGGTAACCGTTACGTCCAGCTAGTACCGCTGACGGCTTGTGGGTGACTGATATGATTATCACCTACTGCCGGCGTATTGACGAGTCTTTAGAGTCCTACACAGAGGTTTCCCGGCTCAGGAGAAACGAAGTAGGAGCACATATGTGATATGTGCGGGACCGATATTAATACGCGTATGTGATACCGTATTCTATTCTCGCGATATGTGATATCGGTCGGTTATATGTGATATAGCCGGGTTATCGAATCAAGTGTTGATTCGATAAGTTGATACATATGATATTAGTCGGTTATATGTGATATAGCCAGATTATTAAATCAAGTGTTGATTTAATAATTTAATGTATAATTATATATTTGATATATTAACTTACATTAACTAATATTAACTCATTTAAGCATTTCTTTTTCTCACTAGTATGTACAGTTAATATATATGTGATATATATTATTGTGTATACTTGTTGCTACATGCAACATGGGTATATGAGACTCACACCATGCTTAACATAATGAAGGGTTTTATTATTTAAAGTAAATTATAATTAGTTGAAAATTATTCACATGGTTGAAGCTTGTAGAAGCTTGTGAAACCATTGATTAAGTCCACTAATTTTGTTTTACTTAAGATATTTATTAACCCAACCATTATGATTAGCCATGGTTTAGTCTCTACAAGGGTTAGTATATGATATTAACTCACCCATGGTTGCTATTCTACACTTGCCTCATTCCATGATTGCTTTTCTTCATCTCCTTCATCTAGCTCTCTAGCAATTTGGGAGGTGAAGAAAATTAGTGAGAAAAATATTTCTAAAGTGAGCAAAATTCCTACCTCATCAACCCACACTAGATTAGCTATTTAGTTTAGGTTGTTTGCTTCACAATTAGTGAAGAGGTAGCTTGAGTTAGTGTCTCCTTGACGTAGATCATCTTCGGCCTTGAAGACTTTAAACATGCTTGTTCCTTTCATCTTGTGGAGCCTTTCTAGAGTCCGGGAGTTCACTACTTGGAGCGAAGGGACTACTACACGGAGCTATTGAAGTGAAGGACTGGTCTACAAAGGTTGTATTCCTTGTTCACTTAGATGTAAAGTTGTTTACATTCTAGTTTCGTCTAATTCTCTAGTTAAGATTCTAGGTTATGGTTCTTTAGCGCGCCAATTTATTGAAAACGGCACGGTCGATACCTCCCGAAACACAGCGGCGGTACTGCGGAACCCTTCAGTAGTATCAGATCCATGCTAGAGAATTAGACGATGTTTATAGTATTACGAAATCGTAACAACTCCGAAACATCGAAACAAATAACCTAGTTTTTGTCGAAATTTTCCGAGTGTCTGAAATTTTTTTAAGCAGTTGCAGAATGTTGCATGAGATGTAACATGAACACCTGACGAAAATGAGCTCCTTTCGCCGGATTTGGACCGGCCATATGTTGATAAAGGACCGGCTCTATTTGTTTTCTTGGCTAGTCTGTGGTTCATTTTGGTTCGGTGTTCCAGTCTCTGGGTTTTGGTGTTTCAGGTGTTGCTTGTTTTTACTGAGAGTGCATGTGATGTTATCTTTAAGTAAAGGCAATTCGGAATGTTTCTTAGTCGTAATTCTAACATCGTTTCGGGTTATCTTGACGACATTAAAAAGTTCGAACGAATATCAAATACTCGTTTTTTCTCCCTCGCTGGAAATTTTCCAAGAGTTGGTTGTTTCCAAGTTTAAAATCTTCAGAAAATCATACAGGTGATTCTATGGACCCTCTAGAAGAATAAAACCCTAACTCGATTGTATGACCACCGGAACCGCCACCAAACCCTAGGGTTTGTGGTAGTTCCGCGGCGCCATAGGTGAGGCAAGGGTTGACCCTTCTATTGTTGGTCCATAGGTGCTGTGGCGTGTTCTGGATATTTTTAAACCGTGCTCAAGTATTGAGCTCTCTGGGAAATTTTAGGTGTTTGCTGATTCGATCGAAAAGTTTAATATCGTCTTGCTATCTGTGATTATGATACGATACTTGGAATCCACAATATTTAGTTTTGTGAAAACTAATTTGAATTATATAAATTTAGCAATTTAGTCTCATGTGATCG
The DNA here is from genome assembly GCA_030015575.1 of Agapanthus africanus. Taxonomy (NCBI): domain Eukaryota; kingdom Viridiplantae; phylum Streptophyta; class Magnoliopsida; order Asparagales; family Amaryllidaceae; genus Agapanthus; species Agapanthus africanus. The sequence continues at coordinate 462,480,538 of CM057349.1, forward strand.
GTTGCCACGGGATTTTGATGTGGATCAAAAGTCCGTCGCAATCACGTAGCATACGCGGATACTCGCTGGGTAACCTTACTAGATAGCCACGCCCTATAGCCCCGACCATGTGACTGTAAGAGAACCCCGTTGCCAAAAGCATCCTCCCGGGTGCTCGCGGCCGCAATGTTCCTCCTAAGTGCACTTCGTCGACGGCATCGGGGGTGCGGCTGTCTGCTAAAGTTTCCGACGAACATTCGATAAGGATGTCGGGAATCTTGTTGAATTACCCGACTGGTTATTGAAAAGCGTTTTCAATATCGAGACTAAAATGCGGGGTTTATAATTGTTAGGCATGTGATGTCTAAGGAATTCATTTGTTTAGGTATGAAATCCAAAGTATGTGATACATTGGGTTTATGATGTCTAAGGTGGTTGCGGATTCCAACTGTTGTAGTTTTCACTTTCTTTTCTGCGACCGTAAGTGTAATATGTGGTGTATCGCCGGTTTCGTTGTTATATATCAACGAAAATTGGGATACGCATGTTTACTTACGTTGATGACATGTGATGTTATGTGCTGCTGTGATATGTTATATTGGATCGTCGTGTTTTGAATAGCCGGTTTTTTTATGTGAGATGAGAGTTTTTCATTTTCATTCATGTAAAAACTTGTATGTAATATTCTTTTATTAGGGCACTTTCGGGTTGATGATGATGTCACCATTGATGTATATTATTTACTTTTTTGCATTAGGATAGACCCAAGGAGGAGAGCACAAGTAACCAGGTTCTAGAGTCAAGAGGGAGACCGTCTCGAGGAGTCGAGACCGGGTCTCCTAACTCTAGAATTGGTAAGGTTGATTGCCGCTCTCGTAGGGGTCTAGGGATATGGGTTTGGCTATTCATCGCGACCGTGGAATCCGTGTTTTTTGCTGGCTTAATTTAAAACACGGAATTCCTATTATATCCAATATTTCATATGTGGACTTCTGTTGCTGATATTCTGTGATGTGATCACTTGATATTCCGAGACGAATGGATTATTATACATATGATATATAATAAATGTTGCTTATATTTTACACCCGCGCTAGTCCCCCCCGCTATGTCGTTAGTTAAGTAACCTAACAGTGCATAACGGGACACTGTGGCGAATGCGGATGGCATAAGCGTACGTTATATTTTCGTTTCTTCTGTAATACTTAGGAAGCATAATTGATGGGACTACATTAATAAGATTAATGAAAAAGAAAGAAACCTAAAGATGTTGTAGAATCTTGTTTTAAAAACTGGTAGCTCTAGTTCTTACTTTGCATAGTGGTATTCCTTGTAGAATATCCAGCACCTCATGCGATGAGGAAAGAGCCGAGATCCCTTCACCGGGAGTGACCTCTTTAGCAAAACTAGCAAAAGCCTAAAAAACACACATTTTCAAAATCACTCGATTCTAAAACGATATCAAGTTCATTACGCAAAGGGTTTTCTTAAAAACCTGTCGTAGCCCTCCGTCATTTCAGATAAGGACTATTTACTATTCGTGCTGCGTTTGTTGGTCTTTGTCAAGGTGTAGTGTGCGGTAGCTGATTAGTGCTTATCTGCTTAAGCATGTGATGCGATTGGATTGGGATAGTCGTGCGACCTTGTTGGCCTTTGTCAAGGGTCGTGCGGGTGGGTTTAATTCAATCATGAAATGTACGGGTTGAACTTGACTAGCATCTTATGATTTGTTGGCCTTTGTCAAGGTCATCGGAGGTTAGGAGTAAAATATTATCAGGAATTTCAAGTGTTGAAATTTTCAATGAGATTGCATACCTTCTATGAGATAGTTGGATCCCGATACCTACTGCGAGTAAGAGTTACTCATGCGAGAGTTTTGCACATTACAATTAGCCAATCAAGTAAGTGTCTAGAAAGGTGTTAACGGGGTTACGCCCCTGGGAAAATGAGGTTTATTTTAATTAGGTCCGTGCGAAAGCACGGGGAACCTCCCTCAAAGTATCGACACTGGCTTGGCCGAAAGATTGGCAAACTTGTAGGGTGTAATTAATCCCGGCTAGTCTTACCTTTTAGGGTTTGAAGGAAGATTTGATAAAAACAGTGTGAACCATTCCGATTAGATAAAATAATAACCAATCTCATCTTGCAAGAGCATACGCAGAGTGTTTTCTTCTCTCTCTCTCTCTCTCCTGGTAGCGACCATGTCACGCCTTAATCAAGATAATAATATGAATGTATTGACCGAACCTGCTTATTATACTGAGCTGGAGAACGTTGGTTCCGCTCTATCTTATAATTGTTAAAAGTTCGAGCCAGGAAATAGGGGAATATCCGGATTTTCACGCAACCCAAATGAGGAAAAAGCATGTTGATGCATATTCTTCGGGTGTGTTCATAACCAAGAACTCTTTCTCGGTATCCTCTACGTCCTAGGTATGAGATACCGGACCAGGATCCCATATATGTAAAAGTTACATTGGCTACAGAAAGGTAGAGAACTGGGATTGGGTGATATGTCTCTAAGTGTTAGAGAATGGTGCAATTGTTGCAGCCAAATCAGTTGGCAAAGATCACCCTATATTAATACATTGATTCTGAACGAATGTTATTACACACCGAACCTGATATACAACATTACACCAGTTTCTTTATTAAGTTAAAGAAGGCTATAATTTTGTATTACAGGATAATTTTGTGAACATTTTTATGAATCAAGAGTTGATTAGATCAGGCACGTTATGTAATGGTATATACGTTCTAAATCAAACCACGGTTCAAAGTATATAGAACACACACAAGAGGAGTAGTTCAGAAATGAACGAATCCTTCTTGTGGCATTATAGACTAGGTCATATCAATGCGACACGACTAGCCAAGTTATATAAGGATGAATATTAGAATCTGTTCGAATTTTCATCTTATGGTACTTGCCAGTCTTGTCTTAAAGATAAAATGACCGATACTCCGTTTACTGGAAACAAAGAAAGAGTTGCTGAACTCTTCGGACTGATACATGATGTATACGCTCCTATGTCTACAAATGCCAGGGTTGGTTCCTCGTACTCATTATATTTACTCACCATCTCTCAAGATTCGGACATATATTCCTGTTGTAACACACGACTGAAACTTTTGAGAAATTCGAGGAATATAAGCTTGAAGTTGAGAACCGGACGGGTAAAAGTATTAAGTCCTTCGATGTGATCGGAGAAGGGAATACTTGTGCATGGAGTTCCTGGATTATCAAAAAGAGAATGTGATTATCTCTCAGCTTACTCCTTCGTGTACACCACAGCACAACAGTGCATCGGGGTGGAGGTATCGCGCCCTATGAGATATAACGCGCTCTATGATGAGTACTGCTGAGTTGCCTGTTTCCTTTTTGGTGTTATGCACTTAAGAAGCTGCATATCTATTGAATGAGGTTCAATGCAAATCAGTGTCTACCACTCTATATGAGATATGGAATGGGAAGAGACAATGTCTTAAACGAGTTAAGATATGGGGTTGTCTGTCTATGTTGAAAAGCAAAATCCGGACAAACTCAAGGCAAGGTCAGTTCTGTAAATTTGTTGGATATCCCAAACATTTGCAAGAGAATATCTTCTACCACACTGAGGAGCAAAAGGTGTTTTGTTTCACAGCATGCCACCTTTTAGAAAAGGAATTTCTTATGAAGAAATTAGTGGTCATGAGGTAGAACTGGAAGGAGTTCCATCTAGACAAACTAACAGCTGATGATTTGGTAAAACCAAAGGATTCAATAGTCTCCAACGAGCCTCAGCCTCTCCGCGAATCTGGTAGGGTTCCTCATCCACTTGAGAGATACTACGGTTTCCTCGGTGACGATGGGAGCGAGGATTGAATCATGGTAGATGATAACCCAACTAGATTCAGGCAGGCCATCATGAGTGGGGACTTAGTCAAATGGCTGGATGATATGCAATCAGAGATGGAATCCATGCACACCAACAAAGTATGATTTTGAACGTTGCATCTGAAGGGGTAAAACCCATCAGGAGCAAGTGGATCTTGAGAAGATTCTTGGTGTAAATGGAAAAGTTGAGACTTTCAAAGCTAGACTTGTAGTAAAAGGTTTTCGTCAATAACTAGGTGTGGTTTATGATGAAACGTGTGGTTTATGATGAAACATTTTCTCCAGTGGCTATGCTTAAGTCCATCAGGATTAAAGCACACATTGCGGAGTTGGAACATCTGTTTTAATGTGGCAGTCAAAGAGTTTGACTTCATCAAAAAGGTAGATGGACCTTGTATATACAAGAAGGTTGTAGAGAGTAAGGTTGTCTTCCACGTATTGTACGTAGATGATGTTGGGTTACGGCAGCGCCCCGGTTATCAATCCGTAGCCAAACACGGAACAAAAACTTTTAATACCCGGCACTAACGGAACCCTAATCGACAGATCGTTCCATTAACCCTATACTAGTTATATGAAAGAAGTTTAGATAGGTTATACCGACGATCTGTGTCCTTCGGTCTTCTCACATCAAAGAAGATCCACGTCGAGGGTTCGTAATACGGGCTCCCGCCTCAAAACCGAAACAACTCGGGTATATAGTTTGCTAACCTAGATAGCCAAGATGAAGTAGAGATAGTGTGTGAATACTTTGTCTTAAAACTCCCAAGGATTCTCAACTCATGAGAGAGTTTGGGTGGAGGATTAAGAAGTTGCCATGGTGGAAAATGTGAGCTCAAGAAAGAAGCAAGTGAAAAAATGGCTAAGTATTGTGTGTGATATTTTGTGAGTCCTTGAGCAACTAAAGAAAAGCCCCACCAATAAAAGATCTGCCTCTCCTCACCAAAAAATATCCCACACAACAATCTTAGCCCAAAACAAAAAACAATCCATGTCACAATGAATTATCACAAGACCCAACACTATGAGTCACCACCAACACCATGAGTCACCAAGTGCATGCACCATGAATCAATGCTCAATACCAAGACTTGCACTCACACTTTCCACCAATTAAACATTTAAACTAAATGTTTAAAACAATAAAAGAAATGGCAGCAACTAAAGTATTCTTGTAACGAATTACAAGAATACCCCTCATCCCTATATACATACCCGCATCCGTATTCCGACTGAATACGCATACAACGAGGCGAAAATAATCCAACAATATAATACTAGGATTCGGCTTAAACCAAAGCTCACTAGTATTATCCATATGATCATGATCCGTGCATAAGTGCACGAATATGATCGAACCCTGCCATAAAACCATACGTCCTCTAAAACGTTTCGCCCGAAGCAGTGAAATCCTCTATGTTGGACTCTAAAAACTCGTCAATATGTTGGCAGTGGGTTTAACCATAAGCACGTCAGTAGCACTAGCTGTACGTAACGGCTACCCAGGTATTGAACGAAAGAGAGGCCGAAAAGCAAACTCATCCTGAAACCCTACTGAGGCTGACAGTGACAATATCCGTACAGTCTGGTCCGTTCGTCTATGAGTATCGCATATCGAGTCTAGGGGGGTGGATAAAGTCAGACCCCTAATAACGCGACATATAGTATCGGTATGAAGCTCATCACCACCTGAGAAACTACCGATCCTAGATCGGTGATTCTTGTCTACCCCGGCCGAGGATTTCTGGTGATGGCCATCCGTGCACAACGCGACATTAACTCCCAATAACGGGAGAGACGAATCCCCTGACGATCCGCTCACTGCCTCCATATGGTTCGGGACCGTACCCAACTAAAACCTGTTTGCACGACTCCTTTGAGCCGTGGTAGGGCAGTAATCAAAGCACGGTGGGAACTCACACGAGACAAATGACGATCTCAGGTCGATAGACTAACATGTACACATATCACCAGGGAACTGCTATCTGACAATAGGTATAATACTAACTAGTATATTCCCGGCGAGTCCGTCCGGTGTACTCATAACCCAATGAGCACCTGTATACATCTTAGGTGAACCAACTAACACCAATGGCTTGTGAGACCGGCTACCACTGCTCGTCGGGGTCTCGATCCATATACACTAGTCTACTCTTGGAGTATCGATGCCCGGTCTCGAAACTCCCACGACTAGAGACATTTTAAGGATGTGGTTATAGACCACCCAACTCTCATGTATATGATCACCGTCATACTGCCGGTAGTCAAGCAAGAATCCTATGGGCTCTATCAACATGTAATAGTGATCTGTAATGTCACCTGAAGCATGTACACGATGATTAAGACAAACCAGATAGCATACTATCATCTTGAGTAAGACTGTTCTACCGGTATAGGTCTTCCCTCAATCATTGCAATCACGTACCTACTATCCAATAATTGACTTGAGGGCACTATAGCCAACAATCTTCCACTTGCACTTAAGGAAAATTATTGCGGTGTCGCATACTCACAGCCCGTGTGATACCGAACACCCAACTTCTTTACTAATCAGTTTCACAAAGCTCGTTTATAAAACTATTGCGTTCGAGAAATAGCCTCGGTGAGTGGATCCGCTTCAATGTTTCTTTCTATTTCTCTCTTTATCTCAAGTTCGCGGAGAAAGCAATCTTCCGAAATGAGCAATACCTGTCTTAGAATATGTCTGGGTATCTGATGGGACCCAGTTCACAAATGAACTCCAAATCCAGTAAACTTCTTAGACTGTATCATCAACTGAATTTAATTAGTATCATGCGCCATGCCTCCCTCAATATCCGCTTGGACCACCTGTCCAAACTACTTCCCCTCAAAAAAGGGAAAACTATAATTCTGACAGTCACTCTGTCATCCAGGTCACCTTGGAAGCCTGAAATGTTAACCGTCTCCCGAAGGAGGTTGCCATTACTATATCCTTAAAATATCCACTTATGTTCAAAAACCGCTTCCGAACGTTTCCCCAGGATTTGGATTAATATAAACTTATTGCATCTAGTGCAAAAACAACATCTGGTGTGGTACTTGACATCTCATGATTGACTCAATTGCCTAAGCAAGTGATATGCCAATCATGCGCATCCCTCTCCCCTTTAGTCTTTAAGATACTTTAAGAGAGGGTGACTCCATCACCTGCAGGTACACCACCATGCCAGGAGTCGTCCATTCTAAAACACCTTTAGAATACTGTCTAAGTACCCGGATTGGGAAAATACCCAAATCTAGATCTAAAACTATAAATCTAGTAACCAGAATGCCTTATATAATATCCATATCCTATGTGGAGAAACCACTGTGTGACAACCACAATATAACCGATGTAGTGTAGGAATTTCACATCCTACAAAGTGTATGTCATCCAAATACCAGGACATCACATCCTACTACCTTCTTAACAGATCCATCTTTTATTCTGATGAAGTCAAAGCCTATGACTATTACATTAAAAATAGATGATCTATCTCCGCTATACTTGCTTTAGTCTATAAATAGACACAAGCTTCTTGTCAACCATGCATCCGCTGCTCCCACTGACTACAACAACCCTCTGGCAGAGTCTTATATACGTGCACTTCTAAAGCTAGTTTAGAACGACACTATAATCATCCTCATGCTGGATATCATAGTCTAGAACAGCAGTAAAGGCAAGTCTGGGTAAACAAGAACCCCCCTGTCACCGTCTTTGAGGATACCGAAGTATCTCTCGGGCGCTTGAACTTACCCACCATATCTGCGAAGTGGCTAATGGAATGTCAAACCCGATTGAATTTTTAGGTTCTATTAAATTTTTAGTAATCGTTTGTGGTTCTGTAATCACTTCCAATTCTACTATACTCCCACTACTGTTTTATGAAAAAGTCCATTTTGCTAAAAATGTGGCGAGTTAAGAACAATATCGCTATTGATCTTTCAGATGGTAGAATGTTAACCCTCATCAAAGCCCGGGATAACCCACAAACTACCATTATAGAAACGTGCCTTGAGTTATCCAGAGTCTGGTTTTAAGCATAAGCCGGACAACTCCATATACCTTAACATCGTTAAGATAGGAACCATTCTATATACAATATAGAAACAGAGGCACTGATTTAATTGGAACCAGATTCAAATCATGCAGCAGTCTCCAGTGCATGTCAACTAAATGGAGAGAGGCCGATCAGCATTACTCAACTAGGAGTGCATCCAAATATGAGTAACCTGAAAGAGAAGTAAGTTCTCAAAACCATTACTATCAACTGAGTACCAAACACAAGTATCTACATCTTCGATCACCTTAAAGAATCTCGATACTTGCAACACATAGTTCTCTACTTTATTCTTATACCTATAACTTCTCAAAACTTGTATAAAACTGGAGAAGTCATAAATAAACAGAATATAGTACGAGGATCAACCCCTTTGTCCTAATGGACACTGGACAACATACAATATTTTGTATAAGTCCCTTGAGTTCAATAACTCAGACCCTGTGCGTCGTAGGTTGAAAACTGTACTATGGTTAAGAAGAATTACACCACTGTTTAATGCTCCTTACCCAATCATCAACTGATATAGGTAAATATCATCTACATAATTTCAAAAAAGTTATATCTCACTTTATAAAACAAACGTACAGATATATCAGTTTGAAATTGGTGCATAATAACGGATATTCAAAACCAAATATTTGCCATCAGGCAAAACTCCAGGCGATTCTTCAAATATCACCAATTACAACGAATTCTGGTATAAAGAGGATATAATCATCTAATTCCCAATAATTTACTCTCACTCATCATCTGTAAAAACCAAACAGATATGAGAATCAAAACCTGGTAAATACATACCCTGGAGTAAGGATCTAATTGGGAAATCAGTTTTCCTTTAACAACGCACAGTGAAACTGAAACATGAAAATGTTTCGAAGAGGTAGCGGGTATTCCAAGTAATTCCTCTTCCATTATCCATATTCCTGACTGTAACCGTATATTTTCTTGCCATCTCTCCAAATTCCTTTATTTGTCTTTACTCATTACCTTCTGTACACCATCCTTAGGCTAAATGGTTTTCTTCCTTCCCTACCGTTCGGCACCAGCCAATGGTTTGGAAAAGACTATCCAATAAGCGTAATAGGTGTACTCTCCTAATCTTAGGAGTACTCGCAACTTGAGAGAAGGTAAAGATAAAAGACAATTGAATAAACTTTATTCTATTTCTCCTGAACCAGAATTCATCCTCGAAATGGAACAAGTTCCTTCGAACTCGTATATAACTATACGATGGATTATCCAATAAATGTGGATCTTCATAGTGATACGGGATGTTCTAGAGAAATTCAAAGGTGAAGTAGGAGTGGCAATGATATACGCGGTTTGGTCGTGAATGATAGCAGTCGCAATTTACTTTGCCCTCTTTCTAGTCCCTTTATTTGTCTTTAATTATTACCTTATGTACACCTCACTTAGGCTAATTGGTTTTCTTTCTTCCCTACCTTTTGGCACATGCCTATGGTTTAGAAGAAGACTATTCAATAAGCACATTAGGTTTACCCTCTCCTGATCCTAGGAGCCCTCACAACCTGAGAGAATGTAAAAAGAATAGACAATTGAATAGTCCGATTCAATTTCTCCAGAACCGGAAACCATTCTCGAATCTGAAACAAGTTTCTTCGAGTTTGTATATAACTATACGATGGTCATATCCAATAAATGTGGATCTTCGTAATGATACGAAATGTTCCGGAGAAAAGTAAAGGGTAAAAGTAGGAGTGGCAATGAAGTATGCAACTCTGACAATCCAAAAGTCAATGTGTTTTAAGAAGGTTCGGTTAACTTGGTTTATGAGTTCTAGTCTAGGGTCGGGCCATGGTCGCTGCCAAAGAGAGAGAGAGAAAAGAAACACTCAGCGTGCACTCTCATCTAGATCAGAATGGTCAATCACTTTATCTAATCAGGATGTCTCCCACTGTATCCTCAAATTCTCCTCCAAACCTGAAAGAAGAATTAGTCGGGATCATCTAAAATCACCCGAGGAGTAAACCAATTCATCAGTGGGAATCAGGATCCAACTATCATCGCATGATAACCTAATGGAATCCACTCAAGTTATCACACTCCAGAAGGTATGCTCATGTCTGGCAAGTTTCATGTATGTTTGAAACTCCCGATGTGATTTTTACCCATGCTCTTATGACCTTGACGAAGGCCAACATATCATAAGTCACATGTCAAGTTCTATCCGTCATTGTCCAGGTTAATTTGAACCCACCCGTACGTACCCTTGACGAAGTCCAAAATAGTAGTACGACTATCCCAAACCAACGTATCTATCTATGCAACAGAATAGTAACAAATAGCTACCATACACTATGCCATGACGAAGGCCAACAAACATTGTAACAACCCTAAACTTTCTGTACACTTTTTTTTCAAAAAATACAGAAAGACACACCTAAGCCTGAACATGAGTTATAATTTTGTTTTGCTTTAGAACAGCAAGAAAGAGCTTGTAGCTCATTGGTAAAGCCTTGCACTGCTGTTACAAAGCACCAGAGTTCAAATCCCATCAGCCACACATTCTTTTTATTTAAAATTCTTTTAATCCTTTAGAAGCCTAAGAGTCTTCATTACACAACACGTTAAACCAAGATTTACACTTAAAAAAAACAGATACAGATTGGTATTTAGACTATCAGGGACACGTGCCAAAAATCCAAAGCCCCAACTGTAGAATCCGACCGGCGAGATCAATGCATGGGTCCGGCGCCGCCGGTTTTCTTTGAGCCAAACCCAAAATTTTTTGAACCCTAACACCCCTTGGACTCCTCCTGTTAACCCCTGACTGTTTGTTTTCCTGTATTTTCCAGAGAATTAAAACTTTGCATTACTCCATGTTTTAATGCATTTTAATTCTCAAATTTATCACACCCTAACCCTAATTTTTCCTATAAATACCCACTCTATTTTTACACCCCTTCACACTGAAATTTCCTATAAAAACTCTCAAGAAAATTCCAAGTTCCTATAGTGTGCAAGTGGAGTTAATAAAGGGCGAAGCTCCAACGAACTTCCGGCGACGATCCAAGGAGTTTCCGACGATGAAACGATGCACCTGCACCTCCCACCTCTTCCTCCTTCTCCCCTCTTGACCCCAAGCCAGTAAGTCCCCCTTCTCTCTCTCTTTTGCTATTCCCAAACTCTTCATTCTTAAAACGTGTCGGAAGCGGAGTTATTCGGCATCCAATTCTCTTTTCTTCTAAAAATATAACTTTTTCTTAATAACACACCTACAACTTTTGATATATTGTTTAGTAATCATTAGCAAAGACAGTAGAACAAGTTTGACTTCAAAATAATAACCGTAGCAAGTTGTATTCCACTTTTATATTAAAATACCTTTATGTTTCAATTCGACATGCCTATACTTTTTAACCGTATTACCTTAGAACAACTCACGAGCTAATGACCTACCTCATCACATAACATATATCTATCATAGTACGATGAATCTTGGGATAATAGAATATGGGAAATACGACTTTGCAATTAAATACCCTTAACTTATCAAAACCGTTTTCTTTAAAATATGTATTAAAATATTTCCATGTAATTGAGCCTCTACAACCCATTTTGAGGACCTCGTTTTTTATGGTGCGGATTATCGCACATCCTTGGGCTTAGTAAAGCAAGATGCAGACCTCCGCAAGGAGCATTCGGTCTCGATGGAATTTTATACATTTTTCTTTCGAAAATGAGATTTTTATAAGAAAATAAATAAGATTATTTTCATTAAATATATATATATATATAATTATTACCAAAATACCGATTTTAAAGATATATAATATTTCATGTTTCCAAAACTCAAGAAAAGAACTCAAATATTACATGAAACTACCATGATAATTCAAAACAACATCCATATTATAAATAAATACCATATATTATGAAATTAGGTTTTATTCACTAGAAATGTCACATTTATAAAATATACATCAATGAAAACCCTAAAGACGATAATTAAATGCTTGAGATGTATTTTGAAAATTATACAAAATTATTTTTACATAAACCCCCTCAAGTTATGCTAAATTACAATAAGGACACTAGTAAACATAGGTTTAAGCGGGACCAGTCTCTTGAGCCTCAGGGAGCCGGAGATATGGGTGCTTGCCTATTTAAGCTAGACAACTTGACAAACGGTGTTATCAACACGGTAATTGTCTTTGAAAAAGACACAAATCCTGCCGTCCATGTGCAGCAGTTACCGATAGCACTAAAACATAATTCAGGACTTCAATTTTTTTTCTAATTGCCTGACTCAGACTGAGTCAGGATATAATCAATCTGAATTGAATATGATTCTAGTACAAACTACAATACAACATGATTCAATATGAATCCATCTATTCGATCTATATCAATCTGTATTGACTGAACCGAACCATGGATATATTCCATTTACATGTTCCTTCATTAAATCCGTTCCATTATTGATATCATGGTTTCGGCAAGTCTTCTATCTATACAATTTATAATACAAGACAATACAACACAAAAAATACAATCAAGACATCGCGGGATTATAAAGGGGTAGACTGGTACGGAACATGTTAAAGGCGGCATGAGGTGGTCACTTAAGACGTAATTATATCCATGTCGTTGTTCCGTCGTATTATCGACGGAGCCTTGTACTACGGGTTACCAAAGTTTCCGGTGTAAGTGGGACTCCTCTCGTATACACTGGCATTTTCCGTACCAACCTACAAACAACTCCGCTAACATTATAATAAAAATATTATAAAACTATACCCTCTCTCTCTGTCTATTCTACTTCTCCCTCATCTTTGGGACTTACCGAGCAATTTGTTCGCTGACGACATTCTCTTTCTTTTTCTTTAAAATATCGTCAGGTGATTCGGACCCACTAGAGATCGAGCCCAGCAGCGAGGACTTGGACCGGTTTGCTGAAGATCCAGAGCTCTAGTTCACTTGTACATTACATTTCCTTTATATTTCTGTTATGCCACTGTTTAGGCATTTCTTTCATTCCATGTATTTACCTTTCCAGATGTATTGTAAAAAGAATATTAATAAATAAAATTGCTGTTCAATTATATCTATTGTCACTGTCTCTTGTGCATTTTACTTATATTGCTTAGATACGCTTAGCGTGTTTACTTCAGAGTAAATACGTAGCGGCCTCATCGCGTCCTCTGCCCGTACACCGGGAAGCTGGGCGTGACAGGTTTTGTTGGTGGCCCATGCAGGTCAGTTCTGTATGGACATACAGGTCGGCTTTGTATGGATATATTGGTCTGTTCTGCGTAGACAACCTAAGCAATATAACACAAGAGCCATCAACTGAAAACATTCATTACAATACCTATTCCTTGAATCTTATCATATACTTTAAATATGTCCTAACCCAAATTTTTCTTTCAAGGTTATGGATTCCTCAAACAACACCAGCACGAATGTCAACAACACTCCCCCACCACTAACACTCACACCTGCCGTCCCTACTCTGATCAAAGAGCAGACGGTAATGCTTGAGGCAATCCGCAGCCTCCTGGAAGGACAGCAGTAGCAGACTGCTATTCTAATGAACCGACCAGAAGCGAAAGGCCCAAAGGTAAAGCAATTCCGAGCTTTACACCCCAAGCAATTCTCATGAAAATAGAGCCCTCTAGAAGCAGAGGAATGGGCTCAGAGCGTCGAAGATGACCTGGCAGCAGCACAAGTGCCAGAGATAGGTTGGGTTCGAGTTGCAAAGCTGCAGCTCACTGATAATGCACGGGTCTGGTGGAAGGCGGAAGAAAGCCGTCTTGACCAACCTATCGAATAGAAGAACTTTCGCGATATGTTTGACGCGAAGTACTTCCCTGAGACTGCAAGATTCGACATGGAACAACAATTCATCCACCTACAACAGGGTTCAATGTGGACCAAATCAGTGGATGAGTATGATGCTGAGTTTACCATGCTCAGCAGGTTTGCGGCCCATCTCATACCAACTGCTGAGATCAGGGCTAGAAGATTTCAGGAAGGGTTGGACCAAAAAATCCAAGCTGCATTAGCTACAGGGGATTTCCCAACCCATGATTTGGCTTTGAAGGCTGCCCGAAGATATGAGGCAGTGGTGAAGAGGAAGGGCAGACCTCAATCTGCCGGAGTGAAGCGCCCTGCCACTCAGATGGCAGGAGGAGCCACTTCAAGGCCAACTGTTGAACCCAGGAGATCGTAAGAAATCAATAACCAGCCGAGTCCCGATTTTTGCTTTTATTGTAAGAGGGAAGGACATTTATGGAAGGACTGTAGGCGCCCAAAAGGCTTAAGCTTAGTTTGTGGCGCATCCAATCAAGGAATTGGAAACTATCCTTATAGACGCAACCCAGCTCACACACCCACCAACTACCCGCAGCGGCCAGCTATCCAGGTTCCTGCACCTAGTCTAGCACTCCCAGCCCCACCTCCCGCACAGCCTAATCATTAATTCCATCAGGCTCTGAGGAACATGCCTCGAGGGCAGAGAAACATGCCCCAAGGACAGAGGAATGTGCCCCCAGCTAGGAGGAATGAACCACGGCACCAGGCTTTCCTTTTAGCGGCCAAAGAAGCAGAGGCTATAGACCAAAGTAACACCGGTAATTCTCTTCAACCTTTTCAAACCCTTGTATCACTTTGTTATTTTTCATACACTATCAAGTACTTCTATCACCAAACTTTCCTTGAATCCGTTACACTTTCTTTTTACAAATTTCGAGGACAAAATTTTTTAAGGAGGGTAGAATGTAACAACCCTAAACTTTCTGTACAATTTTTTTTCAAAAAATACAGAAAGGAGCACCTAAGCCTGAACACGAGTTATAAGTTTGTTTTGCTTTAGAACAGCAAGAAGGAGCTTGTAGCTCATTGGTAAAGCCTTGCACTGCTGTTACAAAGCACCAGAGTTCAAATCCCATCAGCCACACATTCTTTTTATTTAAAATTCTTTTAATCCTTTAGAAGCCCATGAGTCTTCACGTCTACAACACGTAAAACCAAGAGTTACACTTAAAACAAACATATACAAGTTGGTATATAGATCGTCAGGGACACGTGCCAAAAATCCAAAGCCCCAACCCTAGAATCCGACCGGCGAGATCAATGCATGGGTCTGGCACCGTGGTTTTCTTTGAGCCAAACCCAATTTTTTTGAACCCTAACACCCCTTGGACTCCCCCTGTTAATCCCTGACTGTTTGTTTTCCTGCATTTTCCAGAGAATTAAAACTTTGCATTACTCCATGTTTTAATGCATTTTAATTCTCCAATTTATCACACCCTAACCCTAATTTTCCATATAAATACCCACTCTATTTTTACACCCCTTCACACTGAAATTTCCTACAAAAACTCTCAAGAAAATTCCAAGTTCCTATAGTGTGCAAGTGGAGTTGACAAAGGGCGAAACTCCGACGAACTTCCGGTGACGATCCAAGGAGTTTCTGACGACGAAACGATGCACCAGCACCTCCCACCTCTTCCTCCTTCTCCCCTCTTGACCCCAAGCCAGTAAGTCCCCCTTCTCTCTCTCTTTTGCTATTCTTAAACTCTTCATTCTTAAAACGTGTCGGAAACAGAGTTATCCAGCTTCCGATTCTCTTTTCTTTTAAAAATACAACTTTTTCTTAATAACACACCTACAACTTTTGATATATTGTTTAGTAATCATTAACAAAGACAATAGAACAAGTTTGACTTCAAAATAATAACCGTAGCAAGTTTTATTCCACTTTTATATTAAAATACCTTTAT
The DNA here is from genome assembly GCA_030015575.1 of Agapanthus africanus. Lineage (NCBI taxonomy): Eukaryota > Viridiplantae > Streptophyta > Magnoliopsida > Asparagales > Amaryllidaceae > Agapanthus > Agapanthus africanus. The sequence continues at coordinate 462,496,206 of CM057349.1, forward strand.
ATTTCAATTCGACATGCCTATACCTTTTAACCGTATTACCTTAGAACAACTCACGAGGTAATGACCTATCTCATCACAACACACATATCTATCATAGCACGATGAATCTTAGGATAGTAGAATACGGGAAATATGACTTTGCAATTAAATACCCTTAACTTATCAAAACCGTTTTCTTTAAAAGATGTATTAAAATATTTCCATGCAATTGATCCTCTACAACCCATTTTGGGGGGACCCCGTTTGGGATAGTGCGGATTATCGCACATCCTCGGGCTTAGTAGAGCGAGATGCAGACCTCTGCAAGGAGCATTCGGTCTCGATGGAATTTTATACATTTTTCTTTAGAAAACGAGATTTTTACAAGAAAATAAATAAGATTATTTTCATTAAATATATATATATATAATTATTACCAAAATACTGATTTTAAATATATATAATATTCTATGTTTCCAAAACTCAAGAAAAGAATTCAAATATTACATGAAACTATCATGATGATTCAAAACAACATCCATATTACAAATAAATACCATATATTATGAAATTAGGTTTTATTCACTAGAAATGTCACATTTAAAAAATATACATCAATGAGAATCCTAAAGACGATAATTAAATACTTGAGGTGTATTTTGAAAATTATATAACATTATTTTTACATAAACCCCCCTCCCCAAAGTTATGCTAAATTACAATAAGGACACTATTAAATATAGGTTTAAGCGGGACCAGTCTCTTGAGCCTCAGGGAGCCGGAGATATGGGTGCTTGCCTATTTAAGGTAGACAATTTGACAAACGGTGTTATCAGCACGGTAATTGTCTTTGAAAAAGACACAAATCCTGTCGTCCATGTGCAGCAGTTACCGATAGCACCAAAACAAAATCAGGACTTCAATTTCTTTTCTAATTGTCTAACTCAGACTGAGTCTCAATATAATCAATCTGAATTGAATATGATTCAAGTACAAACTACAATACAACATGATTCAATATGAATCCATCTATTCAATCTATATCAATCTGTATTGACCGAACCGAACCATGGATATATTCCATTTACATGTTCCTTCATTATATCCGTTCCATTACTGATATCATGGTTTCGGCAATTCATCCATCTATACAATTTATAATACAAGACAATACAACACAAACAATACAATCAAGACATCGTGGGTTTATAAAGGGGTAGACTGGTACGGAACATGTTAAAGGTGGCACGAGGTGGTCACTTAAGACGTAAATACATCCATGCCATTGTTCCGTGGTATTATCGACGGAGCCTTGTACTACGTGTACCAAAGTCTCCAGTATAAATGGGACTCCTCTCGTATAAACTGGCATTTTCCGTACCAATCTACAAACAACTGCGCTAACATTATAATAAAAACATTATAAAATTATACCCTCTCTCTGTTTATTCTACTTCTCCTTCATCTTTGGGACTTACCGAGTGATTTGTTCGTTGACGACATTCTCTTTCTTCTTCTTTAGAATGTTGTCAGGTGATTTGGACTCACTGTAGATCGAGCCCAGCAGCAAGGACTTGGACCAGTTTGCTGAAGATCCAGAGCTCTAGTTCACTTATACATTACATTTCCTTTACATTTTTGTTATGCCACCGTTTAGGCATTGCTTTCATTCCATGCATTTACCTTTCCAGATGTATTGTAAAAAGAATGTTAAGAAATAAAGTTGTTGTTCAATTATATCTATTGTCACCGTCTCTTGTGTATTTTACTTATATTGCTTAGATACGCTTAGCGTGTTTACTTCAGAGTAATTACGTAGCGGCCTCGTCGCGTCCTCTATGCGTACACCGGGAAGCGGGGCGTGACAAATATAGCATGAATACTAAGTGCTACCCGTCTGAAATGATGGAGGGCTACGAATGGCTTTTGGCGAAAAACCTTTAACGTAATGAACTTGATATCGTTGAAGGAACCGGATAGTTTTTTACAAATATATAGTGGCGAAAACCTTTGCTAAAGAGGTCACTCTCGGTGAAGGGATCTCGGATCTTTCCTCGTGGAATGAGGTGCAGGATATTCCCACTGAATATCACGATGCAAAGAAAAAAGTAATCGACTATAGTGAAATTATTACCCTGACGCAAACTTCTGCCCAAGAGGTCATTCTTGGTGAAGAGATCTCGGCTCTTGCCTCATCGAATGAGGTGCTGGATATTCATAACCTAATACTGTTGTGCAAAACAAAAGAAAACGCCCTTATAATAACAGCTTTTGAAAATTTGTTCCAACAACATCGAATAGGTATGTTTTTCTTGCATTGATCAGAATCAACGCAGTCCCATCAATTAATCACACCATAAAAGAACGAAAATATGATGAACGTATATGCCATCCTCATTCACTACCAGGCCCCGTCATCACCCGTTAGGTTACTTAACTAACGACAGAGCGGGGTCTGGACTAGGGCGGGTGTAAAATATATACAATATCTACTAGTATATATATAACAATATATAATAATCGCTCCAGGCGTGATAAATGCAACATCACAGAATAGCGATAAGCATCACAGAACAATACAGATAATCTGGGAGCCCCGGGATTCCTTTGAGCCGCAAGTGAAACTCGACGTTCCCTTGGTCATATGGATAGCCTGTGTAATGAAAACCTAGACCCCTACGAGCGCGGCAAGTTACCCGCTAAAACTAGAAGCGAGGCAGCCCCCTTCATCAATGGGAATGGGCCATCCAGCACTTCACGGAATCCAGTAACTTGAGCACCCCTCCTTGGGTCAACCTGTACCCCCTACGAGTGCGGCGAACAGCCCGCCAATTCTAGAGTGAGGCCGCATCCTTCTCAACGCCATGAGATGCGGACCCGTTGCCTTCTAGAACCCGGCTATCCGTGCACTCCATCGTGGGGTAATCCTAGTACGGAAAAGAAAATATGTACAACGGTGACATCGACCTCAGCCCGGTCGTGCCCCAAATAAATAATATACAAACAGATAGTGACGACAGTCCACATGTCGGACGCTCGCCCCACGATATCAAATGTACAAATAAAACTAAACTGTACTATCATTGCACCCAAGCTATCTACCACGACAATTCCGCAACAACACAGCACAACACAGAACATCAACGCGAATGTCACGTTCACAAACCCGTCTAAAAGAACTATAGCAATTAGACAAGTTGTACCGCTCTAATGACATTCACGGTCGCAGATAGCAATGCATGTACTGTAAAACTTTAAACAGTGTTAGAAATATCGAGTTCGAAATAACCCCGAATAGCCCCAAACTACTAGATAAAACTATATTCAAACTGGGTTAAACTAGCAATACCACTAAACTAATATTTCAGAGACTAGACCACACAACAAATTCCAAGTCCAAACCCTTCAAAAAAACCGGCCATGCCGGATTTTTCCCCAATGTAGCCGGCCAAGAAAAGTCATTTCGTGCTCGTATTTGGTGTGTGTTCTAGTTGTCACCTGAGTAGTTTTCTGCAGTTGCTAAAATATTTTTAGAAGACTCGGAAAAAATTGACAGAGAATGGAATATGTGTCGGTATTGTTTCGGAGTTGTTTCAGTTTCGATACTTTAATATCGTCTAAAAAAACTAGTATGTAGTTAATGGGTTGATTCTGATATCATGTTGGGTTACGGCAGGGCCCCGGCCATCAATCCGTGGCCAAACGCGGAACAAAAACTTTTAAAACCCGGCACTAACGGAACCCTAATCGACAGATCGTACCATTAACCCTATACTAGTTATATGAAAGGATTTTAGAGAGGTTATATCGATCGATCCGTGTTCTTCGGTCTTCTCACATCGAATAAGATCCACGTCGAGGGTTCGTAATATGGGCTCCCGCCTCAAAACCGAAGAAACTCGGGTATCTAGTTTGCTAACCTAGATAGCCAAGATGAAGTAGAGATAGTGTGCGAATAATTTGTCTCAAATCATCCAAGGATTCCCAACTCATGAGAGGGTTTGGGTGGAGGTTGAAGAAGTTGACATGGAGGAAAGTGTGAGCTCAAGAAAGAAGCAAGTGAAAAAATGGCTAAGTATTGTGTGTGATATTTTGTGAGTACTTGAGCAACTAAAGAAAAGCCCCACCAATAAAAGATCTGCCTCTCCTCACCAAAAAATATCCCACACAACAATCTTAGCCCAAAACAAAAAACAATCCATGTCACGATGAATTATTATAAGACCCAACACCATGAGTCACCAAGTTCATGCACCATGAATCAATGCTCAATGCCAAGACTTGCACTCACACTTTCCACCAATTAAACATTTAAACTAAATGTTTAAAACAATAAAAGAAATGGCAACAACTAAAGTAATCTTGTACGAATTACAAGAATACCCCTCATCCGTATATACATACCCGCATCCGTATTCCGACTGAATACGAATACAACGAGACGAAAATAATCCAACAATATAATACTAGGATCCGGCTTAAACCAAAGCCCACTAGTATTATCCGTCCGATCATAATCCGTGCACAAGTACACGAATATGATCGAACCCTGCCATAAAACTATACGGCCTCTACAACGTTTCGCCCGAAGCAGTGAAATCCTCTGTGTGGGACTCTAAAAACTCGTCAATACGCTGGTAGTGGGTTTAACCACAAGCACGTCAGTGGAACTAGCTGTATGTAACGGCTACCCAGGTATTAAGCGAAAGGGAGGCCGACGAGCAAACTCATCCTAAAACCCTACCGAGCCTGATAATGACAATATCTGTACAGTCTAGTCTGTTCGTCTATGAGTATCGCATATCGAGTCTAGGGGGTGTATAAAGTCAGACCCCTAATAACGCAACATATAGTTTCGGTATGAAGCTCATCACCACCTGAGAAACTACCGATCCTAGATTGGTGATTCTCGTCTACCCCGGCCGAGGATTTCCGGTGATGGTCATCCGTGCACAACGTGACATCAACCCCCAATACCTGGAGAGACGAATCCCCTGACGATCCACTCACTGCCTCCATGTGGCTCGGGACTGTACCTAACTAAAACCTATTGTCACAACTCCTTTGAGCCATGGTAGGGTAGTAATCAAAGCACAGTAGGAACTCACACGAGACAAATGACGATCTCAGTTCGATAGACTAACCTGTACACATGTCACCAGGGAACTGTAATCTGACAATAGGTATAATACCAACAAGCATGTTCCCGGCGAGTCCGTCCGGTGTACTCATAACCAAATGACCACCTGTATACATCTTAGGTGAACCAACTAACACCAATGGCTTGTGAGACCGGCCACCGCCCCTCATCGGGGTCTCGATCCGTATACACTAGTCTACTCTTGGAGTATCGATGCCCAGTCTCGAAACTCCCACGACTAGGGACACTTTAAGAATGTACTTATAGACCACCCAACTCTCATATATATGATCACCATCATACTGCTGGTAGTCAAGCAAGAATCCTATGGGCCCTATCAACATGTAACAGTGATATGTAATGTCACCTGAAGCATGTACACGATGATAAAGACAAACCAGATAGCATACTATCATCTTGAGTAAGACTGTTCTACCAGTATAGGTTTTCCCTCAATCATTGCAATCACATGCCAGCGATCCAATAATTGACTTGAAGGCACTATATGTAAGTCTATGTAGCATACCCCATGTGTTCGCAGGGAGGCGGAATACATCAAAAACGATTTTTCTCACATCAAAAGATCATGTTTGACTTTGCAACATAGACTTTATCCACTTTAGAATCTTGATTAAACCTTGACTGACAAAATTAATCTACAAGAGGGCGTTAACTACTCGGTTAAAAGTATTATACCCTCGTGTCAAAGTCCTTCGGGTCTTCAAGTGGTTCTTTGCTCCTTGGTTCAAGCTTCTTCTTGATCTCCTTTCTTTGGCTCCTTCAAATCTTCAAATGAATTCGGTTGCCGGTCTCCTTTGTGTCGAAGAAAGATCCACCCGAGGGCCTATGGTCAAGCACCAACCTCAAAAGTGGTAACTTAATTATCCAAGTTGCTAAGGAAGACTACTAAGTAGTAGTAGAGAAGATATATTGGATTAAATTATCTCAATGCTCATTGATTCACAACTCATGTGATGGGATGAGCTTGAGAGAGGAGGAGAGAAAACCTAGGAGAGAGAATGATATCATGAGAATGAACTTGAGAAATGGGTGTGAGAATGACTAAGTCAATTTCCAATAATTCAAGTATGGAATAAAATACTCACATAAAATGCAACCATGCTTGAATAGGAAACCCAAATGAATAAACAATATACAAAGCCTTGCTTGCAACCCATTCCACAAATATCTCCTAATTTCCACATCATTAATCCTTTATCAAAAAAGGATAAATCAATAATGAGGTGTCTCCTTCTAAAATCTCATTCTTGTAAAATTACAAGAATGCCCTCACCGTATATACATACACGTATCCGTATTCCAAAAAATACGGATACACAGAGACAAGTATAATCTAATAGTATAATACTAGGATCCGGCTTAAACCAAACCCCGCTAGTATTATCTGTCCGAACATCATTCGTGTAGCCAGTACATGTATGCGATCGAAACCCTGCCGTTAGATCATATGGCCTCTACATCGTCTCGCCTGATCCAGGGAAACTCTCTGTGTGGGACTCTAAAGACTTGACAGCATATTGGCAGTGGGTTTAACCACAAGTCTGTCAATAGCACTAGCTGTACGTAACGGCAACCCAGGAACATGTCGAAAAGGAGGCCGACGAGCGAACTCGTCCGAAACCCCTACTGAACCTGTCCGTGATAATATTCGTGCAGTCCGGTCTATTCGTCTGAGAGTATCGCATGTAAGGTCTAGGGGGTGGAAAATGTCAGACCCCTAATAACCGTACAAGTCGTGTCTGTGTGGCTCAAGACCATCCGAGAATCTACTGGTTCGTCCACCAGTAATTCTCAATCAGCCCTGGCCAGTGACTTATGGTAATGACCAACCGATCACTGTACGATATCGACTCCCTATACCAGGAGAGACGAATCCCCAACAGTCGCTCACTACCTCCATGTGGCTCGAGACTGTACCCAACTAAAACCTATTTGCACGACTCCTTTGAGCTGTGGTAGGGTAGTAATCAAAGCATAGTGGAAATTCACAAGAGAAAAATGACGACATCAAGTCGACAGACTATCTGCACATATGTCACCAGAGAACTGCAATCTGACGCTATGTATAATACCATCTAGTCAGTCCTCGGCGAGTCCTGTCTGGTGAACTCACACCCAGTGAGCATCTGTATACAATCTTAGGTGCACATCACCAATGGCTGCGGGACCAATCCATCGCCCCTCGTCAGGGTATAAATATGTATACACTAGTCTACTCTGGAGTATCGATGCCCAGTCTCAATACTCCTACGACCAGGGACATTTAAGGATGTGCCTATTGACCACCCAGCTCCCACAAGTATGACTGCCATCACAACGCTGGTAGTCAGGAAAATATCCTACGGGCTTTACCAACATGTACACAATATATGAAATACAATGTAAAATATATCATATGTTAAGATAAAGACAAACCAAATAGCGTACTATCATATCGAGCAAGATTGTCCTATACATACATATCCCTGGCATCCTATACAATGAAAGCCTCTAGGGCATATATATCGTACTATCTTTCGGTTTGGTGGCGTTCATCTTCTTCTTCCCCTTAGCTTTCGCTTTGGACTTAAAAGAGGATGATTGGCTAACATACAGAACGGGTGTCTTCTCCTTTTTCAAGGAGCTCTCTGCTACCCTCAACATGTTGAGGAGTTTTGGAAGATCAGCTTCCATTTCGTGCATGTTGAAGTTCAGCATGAACTGAGAGAAGGTGTGTGGAAGTGACTACAAAATCAAGTCAATGTATAACTCATTTTTTAGCACGTATCCCAGGTTTGCGAGTTCCTCAACGAGGCTGCTCATTTTTAGGACATGCTCTACTACAGGTGATCCTGGAGCTAACCTCATCTGGAATAGTTTTCATGAGGTCTCGTACCTTGCGATACGAGAGTGCTCTCCATACAATTCCTTGCAATGGAGAAAAATGGATATAATATCCATACTTTCGTACTGTTTCTGGAGTTCATTATTCATGGACGCCAACACGATACACTTAGCTTTCTCGCAGTCCGGATCCCAAGTTTTGCGGACCTCTTTGTCCGCAACTGAGGAATCTGGTCCTGGGACAGGGAGAGCAGTAGCGGTGGTGATATATGCAACTTTGTCATAAGTCAGTGCAATGTTGACGTTCCTCGGCCAATCCTTATAGTTTGGTCCAGTCAGTGTATTTTTTTCAAGTAATAGTTTTAGTCCCGTCATGGTACCTGCCAGAGAGAGAGAAAAGAAACACTCAGCATATACTCTTGCAAGTTTAGATTGGTTTATTAGTTTATCTAAACAGGATGTCTCCCACTGTTTCCTCAAATTCTTCTTCAAACCATTAAAAGAAGAATTAGTCAGGATTAATCACACGTCACAATACTTGCTTAACCTTTCAGCCAGGCTAGTGTCGGTACTTCGAGGGAGGTTTTCCAACGCTTTCGCAAAGTTCCTTAATTATATAACCTCTTTTCCTGGAGGCATAGCTCCACTAACACCGTTCTAGACACCTACTTGGTTTATAGCATTGATTGTTAAGCGAGAAATTTTCCCGAGAGTAATCCTAATCATCAGTGGGATCGGGATCCAACTATCATTGTATGATGACCTAGATGGAAGCCACTCTAGTCACCACATTCCAGAAGGTATGCTAAATCTGCAAGTTTCCTTTATGTTTGAAACTCCCGATGTGATTTTTACCCCCAAGCTCTTATGACCTTGACGTAGGCCAACAAATCATAAGATGCAAGTAAAGTTCTTCCCGTCGTTGTCCTGATTAATTTAGACCCATCCATACTCGCCCTTAACGTAGGCCAACAAACATAGCATGAATATGATGTGTTGTTTATTTGAAATGACGGAGAGCTACGGCTGGTTTTTGGCGAAACCGTTAACGTAATGAACTTGATATAACTGAAGGAACCATGATAGCTTTTTAAAAGGAGTGGTTTAGGCTTCGCATTTAAAATTTGCTTTTTGAAGAAAACCGAATGGTTTTGAAATTGTTCCAACGATTTAGCTTAGGTTTGTTTCTATTGCATTAATGAATTAATGATGTCCCATCAATTAATCCTACCATTGCAGAAAGAAATGAAAAAACAACGTACGCTTATACCATCCGCATTCGCCATGGGGCCCCGTCATCACCCGTTATGTTACTTAACTAACGACAAAGCGGGGGCTGGACTAACGCGGGTGCAAAACATAATCAATGCCTACTAAATATCATGTATAGATATATACATTCGTTTCACTCAATAATAGGCATTCCAGATCACAGATGAATATATTGGATATACTAAAAATTCCACGCTTCGTTTAAGCCATAACGAGAGACGGATTCCACGGTCGTGATGAATAGCCAAAACCCCACCCTAGATCCCTACGGGTGCGGCAAACTACCCGCCAAATTCCCGATGTGAAGCAACCTCCCTCAATAAAGTGTGTAGGCCACTCAGCACTTCAAAGAACCCGGTAGTTTGTGCACCCCTCCTTGGGCCAATCCTAGGAGCAAAAACAGTAAAATAAAATAGTACAACGGTGACTACAACCTCAACTCGGATGTGCCCCGCAAAATAATATTACATCACTTTTACAAATTATATTGAATGAAAGAAAAGAAAACACTCATCTCACATCCCCCGACTATTCATCATCGACGATCCAATAAAGTTCATATACACAAACCAACATCACAGATATGTGCAACCCCCACTAATCGAAATATAGCGATTAGCAGACGTTTCAAAACACATATATCAGTACAGATAATAAATGAAACTAAACGACACAAAAACTACTACGACTTCGAAGCACTTCGAGATTGCCACGGTAAAAAGTTAACAGTGCAGTCAAAATTGGCAAAATCTAGCAACACCTGAAACACTAAATCCAAGAGACAAGAACAAAGAACAAAATTCGACGCAATCCCACACTATTGAACCGGTGAGCTCGAAAATTTTGAGGTTGTGGCCGGCCATTTTAAGGTGGAATTGCCTCGTTTTTGTTTTGTGTTCATTTCATAGGTAAAGGAGCACTCTACAATTTCTTTTAAAAAAATTTGAGGCTCTGAAAAATCGACAGAAACTTGGATTCACGTTTCGTAGTTTCGGAGTAATTTCAGTTTCGTAGTTTCATACTTCGTTTAATCTGTTAGCTAGAGTTTAATTAGGCTCTGATACCAGTGTGAGTCTATATAGCATACCCCACGTGTTCGCGGGGAGGCGGAATACATCAAAAAAGATTTTTCTCACATCAAAAGATTATGTTTGGCTTTGCAACATAGACTTTACCCACTTTAGGATCTTGATTAAACCTTGACTAACAAAATTAATCTACAAGAGGGCGTTAACTACTCGGTTAAAAGTATTATACCCTCGTGTCAAATCCTTCGGGTCTTCAAGTGGTTCTTTGCTTCTTGGTTCAAGCTTCTTCTTGATCTCCTTTCTTTGGCTCCTCCAAAGCGTCAAATGAATTCGGTTGCCGGTCTCCTTTGTGTCGAAGAAAGATCCACCCGAGGGCCTATGGTCAAGCTGCAACCTCAAAAGATGTAACTTACTGATCCAACTTTCTAAGGAAGACTACTGAGTAGAAGTAGAGAAGATATATTGGATTAAATTGTCTCAATGCTCATTGATTTACTACTCATGTGATGGGATGAGCTTGAAGGAGGAGGAGAGAAAACCTAGGAGAGAGAATGATATCATGAGAATGAACTTGAGAAATGGGTGTGAGAATGACTAAGTCAATTTCCAATAATTCAAGCATAGAATAAAATACTCACATAAAATGCAACCATGCATGAATAGGAAACCCAAATGAATAAACAATATACAAAGCCATGCTTGCAACCCATTCCTCAAATATCTCCTAATTTCCACCTCATTAATCGTTTGTCAAAAAAGGATAAATCAATATAGAGGTGTCTCCTTTTAAAAGCTCATTCTTGTAAAATTACAAGAATGCCCTCACCGTATATACATACCCGTATCCATATTCCGAAAAATACGGATACACAGAGACAAGTATAATCCAATAGTATAATACTAGGATCCGGCTTAAACCAAAGCCCGCTAGTATTATCTGTCCGAACATCATTCGTGTAGCCAGTACACGTATGCGATCGAAACCCTGCCGTAAGACCATACGGCCTCTACATTGTCTCGCCTGATCCAGGGAAACCCTCTGTGTGGGACTCTAAAGACTCGACAGTACGCTGGCAGTGAGTTTAACCACAAGTCCGTCAGTGGCACTAGCTGTACGTAACGGCAACCCAGGTACATGTCGAAAAGGAGGCCGACGTGCGAACTCGTCCGAAACCCCTACTGAGCCTGTCCGTGACAATATCAGTGCAGTCTGGTCTATTCATCTGAGAGTATCGCATGTAAGGTCTACGAGGTGGAAAATGTCAGACCCCTAATAACCGTACAAGTCATGTCAGTGTTGCTCAAGACCATCCGAGAATCTACCGATCCGTCCACCAGTAATTCTCAATCAGCCCTAGCCAGGGACTTATGGTAATGACCAATAGATCACTGTGCGATATTGACTCCTTATACTGGGAGAGATGAATCCCCAACAGTCGCTCACTGCCTCCATGAGGTTCGGGACTGTACCCAACTAAAATCTGTTTGCACGACTCCTTTGAGCCGTGGTAGGGTAGTAATCAAAGCACAGTGGGAACTCACACGAGAAAAATGGCGACCTTAAGTCGACAGACTATCTGCATACATGTCACTAGAGAACTTCTATCTGATGCTAGGTATAATACCATCTAGTCAGTCCTCGGCGAGTCTTGTCCGGTGAACGCACACCCAGTGAGTATCTGTATACAATCTTAGGTGCACATCAATAATGGCTGCGGGACCAATCCATCGCCTCTCGTCAGGGTCTAAATATGTATACACTAGTCTACTCTGGAGTATCGATGCCCAGTCTCAATACTCTTACGACCAGGGACATTTAAGGATGTGTCTATTGACCACCCAGCTCCCGCAAGTATGACCGCCATCACAACGCTGGTAGTCAGGCAAATATCCTACGGGCTTTATCAATATGTACACAATATATGAAATACAAAGTAAAATATATCACATATTAAGATAAATACAAACCAAATAGCGTACTATCATATCGAGCAAGATTGTCATGTACATACATATCTCTAGCATTCTATACAATGAAGGCCTCTAGGGCATATATACCCAACACTGTAGCTAACAGATGACATACTCTTGATAGGAAATAGTTTCCTATGCTACACTCGGTCAAGCTCTTCTTATCACGAGGATTCTGTTGGATTACGGCAGTGCCCCGGCCATCAATCCGTGACCAAATGCGGAACAAAAATTTATAAATCTTAGCGCTACCACAACCAATTACCCGGATCTACTCATAAACCCTAGATAACAAAACATGAAAAGGAGTTAGAATGGTTATACCGAATAGATCCGTGTCCTTCGGTCTTCAACCATCATCCCAAGCTTCTAGGGGCTTCCTTGATCAAGCTTGATCTCCGGTCTCCCTCCATCGAAGATGATCCACCCAAGAGTCTATGCAACGAGCTCCAACCTCATATCCGAGGCAACTAGGGCATCTAGATCGCTACTCTAGATACTGTAGATGAAGTAGAGCGTGATGAAGGATTAATTTGTCTCAAGACACCCAAGGATTCTCAACTCATGAGAGGGTTTGGGTGGAGCTAGAGGAAGAAGAAGATGTCATGAGAATGTGGTGTTGAGAGCAACTCAAGAGAGAGAAAAAGAAATGAATAATGGCTTGTGTTTTTGTTTGTTGTGTGAGTGTGATAAGAAATAATGGAGCCATCACATAAATGTCCATGTCTGCAAAATATCTTAATCAACAAGAAATATCTCAAGTCAACATAATCTCACAACAAACAAAAAGCCTAAGCATGCTAAAATAGTAACCATGACTCACTAATTAGCCATGCCACAAAAATGCGATAAACACCTCATCCTACACCTCAATAACCTTTTAATCCAAAAAGGTCTAAACCATGATGAGGTGTAATCTTATAAAAGTATTCTTGTAACAAATTACCAGAATACCCTTCAACTGTATATACATACCCGCATCCATATTCTGAAGAATACGAATACAAAGAGATGAAAATAATCCAACAAATATAATACTAGGATCCGGCTTAAACCAAAGCCCGCTAGTATTATCCGTCCGAACATCATCCGTGCACAAGTACACATATGTGATCGAACCCTGCCGTAAAACCATACGACCTCTACATCGTTTCGCCCGAATTAGGAAAACCCTCTATTTGGGACTCTAAAGACTCGTCAATACGCCGGTTGTGGGTTCAACCTAAAGCACGTCAGCGGCACTAGCTGTACGTAACGGCTACCCAGGTATTGAGCGAAAGGGAGGCCGACGAGCAAACTCATTATTCTCCTCCGAATACAGAGACGCGACCGCGTAGGTTCGTCTTGCCTGAATTTGGCGGCAGATGCTAATTGGTGCTATCCGTCCACCTCTCCGAAGATGCCAAGTTGATTTATGGCACCATGTATTGAAGGTTTAAACGGATGCGGCCGATGTAGCAGACTTCGTCAGATTCCCCCTCGTTGAGGGGCTTTTGATTGTGGGGACGTTTTTCCCTGCAGGCGCAAGCCCCTGCAGTTAATTACGCTACCGCATCGCGGTAACAACTTTCTCCTTCTCCAGATGGTCACTTCCCATCGTGGGTGTTTGTTTTGTTTTTGGTTGCCGATGGATTGTATACGGAGACTAATTTATGTTTTCGCCCGTAGGGCGTGGATTGGTCCAAATCCGTATTTTCTTAGATTTGGGTTTGGGGGTTGGGTTTAAGGATACGTTAGTCTCATTTGAAACTAAGATCAACTTAAACGTATGTTAAGGATACGTTAGTCTAATTTCAGACTAAGATCAACTTAACGGGATCGTTTAGATCCGACAAAAGAGCATTTGGGCTCTATTGTTTAGTTTAGGAACATTGCGGTCGATTACCAGTTTAAGAACATGGTGGTCCAACATTAGTTTAAGGACATTACGGTCTAAGGTTAAGGACATCATAGTCCATGGGCTTAAGGACCCCACAGACCGAGGTTAAGGACATCATAGTCCATGAGTTTAAGGACCCCACAGTCCATAGTTTAAAGACGTCATAGTCTATAAAGTTTAAGGACATCATAGTCCATAGGTTTAAGGACCCCACAGTCCAAGGTTAAGGACATCATAGTCCATGGGCTTAAGGACCCCACAGTCCAGTTTAATTACGGCATAGTCTATGGAATGTATGGTTATCGAGACCCGTCACCTCTCTGAAGACGTTGAAGGATTGCAACGACAAATATCATAGGAGTGAAGAGATGTACCCTTGAACCGATATTGGTTGGGATCTGTAGTCCAATTTGGGACTGGGATCTGAGATTTATGAGCATATGGGCTCAATTAATCTGAATGAGGGGTTTATAGCCAATTTGGGCTCGGCCCACTCAGTTAAAATTTTTAAACATTTGACAATGCTGAGCATTGATTTGAATTCTGACAGTATTTTTGTCTTTTATTGAATGTTGAGCATTCATCATAGCTTTAGGACTTTATTTGTAGAACAGTTTATGGTCTATCAACGCACACGTGAGAAACACGTGGCTCTCTTGGCGCTTTGCGCCAGTCGAAGAGCGCAGAGTGCTAGTTTATGAGCGCATTACGCTTCTGCTGGATGGCGCACATGTGAGGAGCACGTGGTGCGCTTGGCGCTTTGCGCCAGATAAGGGGCGCATTGCGTCAGTTTATGAGCGCAGAGCGCTATCTTATGAGCGCAAGCGCTATTAGTTCAGTGGCGTACACGTGGGGAGCACGTAGTGCGCTTAGCGCTAAACGCCAGTTTTATGAGCGCAGTGCGCTATATTTGGAGCGCTAAGGCTCTGCAGCGCTTTGCGCTAATCTTGAGCGTTGAGGCGCTTCTGCTAAGTAGTGCACACGTGAGGAGCACAGCCCGGAAAATACTGGTTCGCATTCAGGAGTTTGTCAAAATACAGCCCGGAAAATACTGGTTAGCATTTTCTTAAGCGTATCGCTGCCATTTGATACCTTGGACTTTTTTGCGCAGAAATTTTTGGCGAGAACAAATGCCCCCCACTAATTTGCCCATGTAGGTATGTTCGTGGGTTAAGTAGTGCAGAGTAATACATAGCGTATGACCGGTTTCGGACTGGTATATAACCTTTAGAATCTTGGTTTGAGAAGATAACGAGCGGACACAAGCATCGTCATCTATCATTGACTCAAATCTCAACTCTTAAGGGATAAAGTTCCAAACTCTGAGGTCCATAACCTGCACCCTTCTGTTTCTTTATGTCTTGATCTGGGGCAAAGTAGTTTATGTACTCATTTCGGAGCTTGTAGTTTATTCACTCATCCCGGAGTCTCTAGTTTATGAACTCATTTCAGAGCTTGTAGTTTACCTCACTTGGGCTTGTAGGCAAACTTGTCCTAACGTTACAGTTAACCCCTGCTCTTTACGACAGAGGTCCGTTAGGGTCTGTGGTACAAGGGTTTTTTTTGTCCGTCGTACCGTCGCGTTGGCTGATGTATTCCCCGATATGCAGTTTTGCTGTTCGAGTAGTCGCGCGACTGTTGTGTCTGTGATCCCTTCGTGGATGGACAAGACATCTTCAAATGATCTCCAAGGTCACATTACCGTCGGGAAAGCATATTCTCCCAAGAAATCGTGAGGATTTCTAAGTGTTCATCGCCTCCGTGAGTCGCAAAGATCTCACTCGGGTATTTTTTCCTTACGAATCGTGAAGACCCGTAAGTAGCTTCTTCATTTCAGTAGCATGTAACTTCGGCAAATGTGACCTGTAGATGGTCCATCTTGACTTTTTCGTAGGGTATGATGGCTTAGGAAACAGGTTCAGGTCTGCCGCCTAAGACTTTTCAACTTTTATGAGCCATGAGGGTCTTCTAAAGACTTTTCTCCCTGCGAGTCGAGAGGATCTCGTAGGTGTATTTTCTCCTTAGAAATCGTGAGGATTTCTAAGTGTATTTTCTCTTAAGAGTCGTAAGGATCTCACAAGAGAATTTTTCTCACTTACGAGTCGAGAGGACTTGTAAGTGGTTGTTTTCCTCCTTGTCGAGATTCGAATTTGGAGAGTGCGGCCCGTGGGTAGTCCATCTCCTTGTAGGGCAGTGATGGTTTAGGAAACAGGTTCAGGTCTGCTGCCTAAGACTTTTCAACTTTATGAGCCGTGAGGGTCTCATAAAGACTTTTCTCCCTACGAGTCGAGAGGATCTCGCAGGTGTAACACTTTGAATTTCCGTTTGAATGTCTTTCGTGATAATTAGTGATCGTACGTGTTATTATATATATGAGTGTTCCTAGGATTATTAGTTAATTTTAGTAGTGTTAACAATTTTCTTGTGCTAGTGCACACTTGCACACTTAGCCATTTTTGAGATTTAGGGTTTTGGTAGCATGTTAACCCTTCTTGTGTGCATGGTTGCTAACTTATTCCCCACCATTTTACTCTTTTCAAAACCCTTTTTCATAATTCAAATCCAATTAAACAATGAAGCATGGTGGTTAGGTGAAACTTTGACTTTTGACCCCTTTTCTTCTCTCTTCTCTCTCTTTCCCTCATTCTGAATCCCAGCAGAAATTTTCAGCAGCAAACCCTCCATTTTTCTCCATATTCTCATCTCTTTTCACTTCTCCATGATTCCCAAACAAATCCTACACAAAAACCACACATTTTCATCACAAAACCTTAGGAAAAGTGAGCTTTTTGAGGTGTTTGAAGCAAATCTGCATACTTAAGGGAAAAGCTGGAACTTTTGGTCTTTCTAGGGTCTTTTGAAGGTATAAATCTCACTCCTAGCACCCTATCTCCTTAACTTGCATGTTTAGTTTCAAAATATCACCTTTTTGTGCAATTTTAGTGCTATTGAAGGGATTTAGAGTTAATATGTTAAAGTTTATGTTGTTGTGGCTTGATTAGCTTGTTAATGAGTTATTAGTGTGGGTTTAGACTTAGGTTTGTTTCAGATTTCAGAAAAATACCCTAAAGTTTGAATTTTGTGCAAAAGTGTGGATTTTAACTAGAAATAAAGCTCTGTAGGATCTGCTGCTACCCGAGATTTTTCAGAGTAAAACTAGAGGTTACTGTAGCATGTATGGGGGGTATAGAGTGCAAACACCAAACCTGGGAGCCCAATTCCCAATCGAGGCCGCCGAAATAAGCATTCTGGCCGCAATTTGCGGCCAGATGGGGGAGTTTTGGGTTGGGGTTTGGGGTGTTGGTGTCTGCTGCTATGTGGGTTGTTTTGGTATATATAGTTTTACAATATCTTTCCTGTATCGAAATCTGGAGGTGATTACCTATTTTCCCGTATTTTCAATCTTTCGCGACACGCGTGATACGTGTGTGTGGGTTTGGGGTTTCTGCGTATCGCGACGCGTCGGAGTGGTTTCAGGTTCGTAACCACACGTTTTAGCGTATCGCGCACACGCACGCTTGGTTCACGACACGAGTTACTAGTTCGGCTTTAATGTCGCGTTTGTGTGACTTCAAGCTTACATGCGATATATTGTGTAATTCTAGGTTCGCAGGCGAGTACGGCGGACGCCGCGTAGAAGGGGAAACAAGTTGTTGGCTACTCCTAGCGAGAGACTACTGTGAGTAGATTTCACATCTATGGGGATATCGCCCGCATGGCGTTCTACGTCAGGGATGATAGGACCTTCTAGTTTCCTTTGTATACATTAACTATTCATGGCTACTTTTTAGTGCATGCTGCATTCCCTGCTATTTGGATATAAACTAGGATTGATAGAACACCGCACCATTACTAACGGTCCATGTTGCACGAGCACTATCCTGCATGTTACACACACACACCGTTAGTAATTGCCATGACACTCACACTGTAGATATCACATCGGATCATTATATTGTAGCTCATCTATATATGACTTGACATGCTATTCATACTTGATGCCTATATCACATCGGATCATTATATTGTAGCACATCTATATGTGACTTGACATGCTATTCATACTTGATGCCTATATCACATCGGATCATTATATTGTAGCTCATCTATATGTGACTTGACATGCTATTCTTACTTGATGCCTATATCACATCGGATCATTATATTGTAGCTTATCTATATGTGACTTGACATGATATTTACATTTGACGCACATATCATATCGGATCATTGACTTGCATTTTGGTTAGGATTACATGTGATTTCTGGATTTGGGAACCGTGGTAATTGCAAATATGTAATCATTTAAAAACCCGGTTCCCTTGATATGATATTTCGGTACGTCCACCATGTGTTTTCTCGGTGCTAGAGTGATATATGTGAACCCGAATCGAGGAGCTGGTTGAGGCCGATTACGGGTACATGGTGGACCCGGTATGGTACCCCGGGGCGAGAACGGTTTCGCTGTGCAGTAGACGGTGAGCCTGGCAGAGGGACTACTACCTACCGGTGATTGGTTGGACCTGACAGTTATCCGGAGGGTACTGATCAGAGTCTATAGATGGATGCGGGGTGATCCGTACTGCCGGGGCCGAGGGCCGATACCGCAGACGGAGCCCGTGGGCTGACCCGGACTGACGGGGCTCGAGGGATAAGGATTTGCGTGTCGATGCTGGACACGAGTATTTATGATATTTAGGTGCCGATGTTGGGCACTCGGGATTCTCAGAGATGTACAGGATTTGAGGGCCGATGAGAGTGCCGGCGCCTGAGCTATTTGGGGGATCTGGGTGCATTGATGGACACCGATTAAATATTCCACGTTGACATTCCGTGCAGTTTATCCTATCCATGTTGTTACCACTTGTGGATCTTGATCTTTGCTACGGCGTCGTATATTACTATCTTGGTGATTGTTTACTTAGATTTCTTATCATGTTAGTAAGTGCTTTCATTTTAAAACTTATAACACTCTTTGCTTTCACTGGTTTGATTTCTGGGTTTTCGGTTCGCTTAGTCGCGTTACGCCTGTAGACGTTACGTGATTAAGTGTCGGTCACGGGCCAAACTTTAGGTCGTGACAAAGTTGGTATCAGAGCGTAGGTTTTACCTTTCGGAGTGTAGGATGACCCTGGTATGATGGAGTAGGTAGCTGCAGCAGGGTAGCGTAGCGTGTGTATGTTCCGCGGCATACTCACGACACGGTACTCCGCCTACGCGACCTTAGGACTTGTTGATTTAAATTCCTTCTTGAGTATATACATTCTTGCGATTCGATTTCCGGATCTTTATCGAATCCTATTGTTCCTTTCAACCAATATGCCGCCAAAGACTAAGAGGGCGCAGAGAGCGGCCGCGAGGGCCGAGATTCGAGTTGACTCGTCGGAGACGAGGACTGATCCGGGTAGTACACCGGTTATGCCCAAGCAGGCTGTTCCTGCCGTGTCAGATCAGATTGCTATGTTAGGGGCTGGTGTGCAAGAGATACGCCAGACGATGGGATCCAGTATGCAGGAGATGCGCCAGATGATGGGATCTCTAGTTGAGACACTTCGAGCGCAGCGACAAGAGGTAGTTCCACCCGTTGCGGAGACCGCCGTGGTACCCACAGTTCAGGCAATTGCACCTGCGACTACAGAGGTTATTACAGTATCGCTGTCAGAGTTTATGAGGCTGAAGCCTCCGGTCTTCACAGGCACCGATGTGGCTGAGGATCCACAGTCTTTCATTGATAGGATGGCGCAGATATGTCGTTCACTTAGATGCGCAGATGCGAAATGGGTTGAGTTCGCGAGCTTTCGCTTGGAAGGTCTTGCGCAGAAATGGTGCGAATCAGTCGAGAAGGGTAGAGCAGCAGGTCTTCCTCCTATGACCTGGACAGAGTTTGTGGCACTATTCCTTGCCCGCTTTCTTCCCCTGAGTGTCAGAGATGCTAGAGCACGCAGGTTCGAGTCCTTACGCCAGACGCCAGAGATGTCAGTGGCAGAGTACGATGTGCTGTTCACCGAGCTATCCGTTTATGCTCCGTATCTAGTGGCTACTGAGGAGTTGCGAGTCAAGAGATTTGTCCGAGGCTTGCTTACACCACTATTCCTTGCTATCAGCACGCAGCATTACGAGACATACGCAGCAGCAGTAGATGCAGCATTATTAGTTGAGGAGCGCCTTGCTGAGACTTCGGCAGTTCCAGGGCTGAAGAGAGTTCGTGCAGATACGTCAGTGCAGAGACGGCCGTTCCGGCGTCGTGACAGGCACCTTGCAGGTGGCAGAGATCCGAGGCGAGGCCGGTTATTTAGCTCCTATCCCCAGGAGAGTCAGCGACCATCATCGGGATGTTACCGTTGCGGGAGTTCTTATCATCGTATGCGAGATTGTCCTGAGGTACCCCGGAGTGGGGCGGCAGCACCACATGTTACATTACCACCTTCACCACCCCAGACGGCATTGCCGATAGTACCTACTGTTACTCCGCGTCAGACGCATACACAGAGAGGTCGTGGTCGTGGAGGATTTGTTCATAGAGGACGAGGTGACCGAGGCAGAGGGCAGCCAGCGGCCGGCAGGGGACAGTTAGTTGCAGGTGGAGGACAGGCGCGAGTTTTTGCTTTAACGCATCAGGACGCACAGGCGTCCAATGCGGTGGTCTCAGGTATCCTTTCTGTATGTTCGGTTGATGCACACGTGTTATTCGATCCCAGATCCACGCACTCGTACGTATCCACACACTTTGTGCCGAGTTTGGGTAGAGAGTCCGGTTTGCTTGACCAGCCGCTTGTTGTGACTACTCCTGTGGGAGAGTCGTTTGTTGCTAGGCACGTGTTCCGATCCTGTACCGTCCGTATTAGCGAGAGAGAGTTGCCGGTCGATTTGATCCTTCTTGGGATGTTGGACTTCGACGTTCTTTTGGGCATGGATTGGTTAGCCACGTGCTATGCTTCTGTTGACTGCCGCGAGAAGACAGTTCGATTTTATTTTCCCGGCGAGTCGGTTGTTGTTGTGTTGGGGGACCGTGGTGCCACCCCTCACAGTGTGATTTCTTCTTTTCGCGCTGGACAGCTTTTGAGGAAGGCATGTCAGGGATTTCTCGCATATGTTTGTGATACTAGAGCTACAGAGGTTCCTCTGGATCAGGTTCCGGTTGTTAGCGAGTTCCCTGATGTGTTCCCTGACGAGCTTCCTGGGCTACCGCCCGAGCGTGATAATTCTTTCTGCATTGACTTGGTTCCTGGCACGGGGCCTATTTCTGTACCGCCTTATCGGATGGCCCCGACGGAACTTAGAGAATTGAAGGGCCAGTTGCAGGACTTGCTGGATAAGGGACTTATTTGACCCAGTGTTTCTCCTTGGGGTGCTCCAGTCCTGTTCGTCAAGAAGAAGGACGAGTATGCGTTTGTATATCGACTACCGTCAGCTGAACAGGGTGACAGTGCGGAACATATATCCTTTGCCACGCATCGACGATTTGTTCGACCAGCTTCAGGGGGCAGGATACTTTTCGAGGATCGATTTGCGATCGGGCTACCATCAGCTGCGGGTTCGACAGGAGGACATTTCTAGGACAGCTTTCCGCACGCGTTACGGCCATTATGAGTTTTTGGTGATGTCGTTCGGACTCACCAACGCGCCAGCGGCATTTATTGACATGATGAACCGTATTTTCCGGCCGTATCTTGATCTGTTCATCATAGTGTTTATTGACGATATCTTGGTGTATTCTCGGAGTAGAGAGGAGCACGAGCAGCACCTGCGGATTACACTGCAGACCTTGAGGGAGCATCAGCTTTTCGCCAAATTTTCAAAGTGTGCCTTCTGGCTAGACAGCGTAGACTTCTTGGGGCACGTGATTACACGAGATGGTATATGTGTCGACCCGAGGAAGATAAAGGCAGTTCGGAGTTGACCTAGACCCACGTCAGTGACAGCTTTCTAGGGCTGGCAGGCTATTACAGGCGATTCATGCAGGACTTCTCTCGCATTGCTACACCTTTGACCGGGTTGAGCCGGAAGGGAGTTCGCTTCGATTGGACGGAGGAGTGTGAGCACAGTTTCCAGCGGCTATGGGCTCTACTGACTACGACACCAGTGCTATCATTGCCTTCAGGATCAGGCGGATTTGTGGTCTACTGTGATGCTTCACGAGTAGGGCTAGGGTGCGTTTTGATGCAGCATGACAGGGTGATCGCGTATGCTTCGCGGCAATTAAAGAAACATGAACAGAATTACCCCACTCATGATCTGGAGATGGCTGCAGTGGTCTTTGCACTCAAGATCTGGCGACATTATCTGTATGGAGAGTCGTGCCAGATATTTACTGACCACAAGAGCTTAAAGTACATATTTCAGCAGCGAGACCTGAACCTTAGACAGCGCCGATGGATGGAGTTAGTGAAGGACTACGATTGCGAGATCTTGTATCACCCGGGCAGGGCGAATGTAGTGGCGGATGCTTTGAGCAGGAGGCCCGGGGGTAGTCTATCCTGCTTGAGCGCAGTGCAGAGGCAGTCGTCGGTGGATTGGCAGATCTTATGCGACAGCCGGGTACAATTCGAGTTTACGCCGATCGGAGGACAGATTGCGCATGTTCGTGCACGCCCACAGTTGCTTGACCGTATATATGAGGCACAGCACAGTGATGACCGCTGTTCAGAGATCAGGACACAGATGGGACAGGGCAGATTTTCCGAGTTCGTGATCGATGATCAGGGGATACTATGATTTGGAGCTAGACTGTGCGTACCAGATGCTGAGGGATTGCGGCGTGAGATTCTTGAGGAGGCACATCGGTCGGTATATAGTGTTCATCCCGGTTCCACCAAGATGTACCATGATATGAGAGATGTTTACTGGTGGGACGGTATGAAGAGGGACATTGCAGATTTTGTGTCGAGATGCCTGACTTGTCAGCAAGTCAAGGCTGAGCACCAGAGGCCCGCGGGAGAGCTACAGCCGTTACCCATTCCGGAGTGGAAATGGGAACAGATATCTATGGATTTCATTGTGGGTCTACCCAGGACTAGTCGAGGGTATGACTCCATCTAGGTGATCGTGGATCGTTTGACGAAAGCGGCTCACTTCCTACCGGTGAAGACGACTTTCGGATTTACTCAGTATGCCCAGATTTACATTGATGAGATTGTAAGACTGCACGGAGTTCCGACTTGCATCGTGTCCGATAGAGGCACCCAGTTTACCAGCCGGCTATGGCAGAGGCTTCAGGAGGCTTTGGGCACTCGCTTGAGTTTCAGCACAGCATTCCATCCGCAAACCGACGAACAGTCAGAGTGGACTATTCAGACTCTCGAGGACATGCTCAGAGCATGCGTTTTAGACTTCGGAGGTAGCTGGGATCATCATTTGCCCTTAGTAGAGTTCTCCTACAACAACAGCTACCAGGAGACCATTCAGATGGCACCGTTTGAGGCTCTTTATGGGAGGAGATGCAGATCGCCCACCTGTTGGACGGAGCTCAGTGAGAGCAGTATCTTAAGACTGCAGATTGTGGAGGAGACAACCGCGAAGATCCAGTTGATTCACGATAGGATGAGAGCAGCCCAGAGTAGGCAGAGATCTTATGCGGACCGTCGTCGGCGCAGACTTGAGTTTTCCATTGGTGATCATGTTTTCTTGAGGGTCTCCCCAATGAAAGACGTGATGAGGTTTGGGAAGAAGGGGAAGCTTAGTCCCAGATTCGTGGGCCCCTTCGAGATCCTTGAGCGTATTGGTGCGGTTGCGTATCGATTAGCTCTTCCGCCAAGTTTTCCAGACGTGCACCCCGTATTTCACGTTTTGATGCTCCGCAGATATCTTCATGATCCTTCGCATGCGATTCAGCACCCGACGATCCAGCTTGAGCGCGACCTTTCCTATGCAGAGCAGCCGGTGATGATCTTGGATCGACAAGTGAAGAAATTGAGGTCGAAAGAGATACCGTCCGTCAAAGTACTTTGGCGTGGCCAGAGCGGTGAGAAAGTCACTTGGGAGACCGAGAGCGAGATGAGGAGGAGGTATCCCCATCTTTTTGAAGGTGCGTATAGTTAGATTTTTAAATTCGGGGACCGAATTTCTTTAAGGAGGGTAGATTGTAACACTTTGAATTTCCGTTTGAATGTCTTTCGTGATAATTAGTGATCGTACGTGTTATTATATATATATATATATGTGTTCTTAGGATTATTAGTTAATTTTATTAGTGTTAACAATTTTCTTGTGCTAGTGCACACTTGCACACTTAGCCATTTTTGCGATTTAGGGTTTTGGTAGCATGTTAACCCTTATTGTGTGCATGGTTGCTAACTTATTCCCCACCATTTTACTGTTTTCAAAACCCTTTTTCATAATTCAAATCCAATTAAACAATGAAGCATGGTGGTTAGGTGAAACTTTGACTTTTGACCCCTTTTCTTCTCTCTTCTCTCTCTTTCCCTCATTCTGAATCCCAGCAGAAATTTCCAGCAGCAAACCCTCCATTTTTCTCCATATTCTCATCTCTTTTCACTTCTCCATGATTCCCAAACAAATCCTACACAAAAACCACACATTTTCATCACAAAACCTTAGGAAAAGTGAGCTTTTTGAGGTGTTTGAAGCAAATCTGCATACTTAAGGGAAAAGGTAGAACTTTTGGTCTTTCTAGGGTCTTTTGAAGGTATAAATCTCACTCCTAGCACCCTATCTCCTTAACTTGCATGTTTAGTTTCAAAATATCACCTTTTTGTGCAATTTTAGTGCTATTGAAGGGATTTAGAGTTAATATGTTAAAGTTTATGTTGTTGTGGCTTGATTAGCTTGTTAATGAGTTATTAGTGTGGGTTTAGACTTAGGTTTGTTTCAGATTTCAGAAAAATACCTTAAAGTTTGAATTTTGTGCAAAAGTGTGGATTTTAACTAGAAATAAGGCTCTGTAGGATCTGCTGCTACCCGAGATTTTTCAGAGTAAAACTAGAGGTTACTGTAGCATGTATAGGGGGTATAGAGTGCACACACCAAACCTGGGAGCCCAATTCCCAAGCGAGGCCGCCGAAATAAGCATTATGGCCGCAATTTGCGGCCAGATGGGGGAGTTTTGGGTTGGGGTTTGGGGTGTTGGTGTCTGCTGCTATGTGGGTTGTTTTGGTATATATAGTTTTACAATATCTTTCCTGTATCGAAATCTGTAGGTGATTACCTATTTTCCCGTATTTTCAATCTTTCGCGACACGCGTGATACGTGTGTGTGGGTTTGGGGTTTCTGCGTATCGCGACGCGTCGGAGTGGTTTCAGGCGCGTAACCACACGTTTTAACGTATCGCGCACACGCGCGCTTGGTTCACGACACGAGTTACTAGTTCGGCTTTAATGTCGCGTTTGTGTGACTTCAAACTTACGTGTGATATATTGTGTAATTCTAGGTTCGCAGGCGAGTACGGCGGACGCCGCGCAGAAGGGGAAACAAGTTGTTGGCTACACCTAGCGAGAGACTACTGTGAGTAGATTTCACATCTACGGGGATATCGCCCGCATGGCGTTCTACATCAGGGCTGATAGGACCTTATAGTTTCTTTTGTATACATTGACTATTCATGGCTACTTTTTAGTGCATGCTGCATTCCCTGCTATTTGGATATAAACTAGGATTGATAGAACACCGCACCATTACTAACGGTCCATGTTGCACGAGCACTATCCTGCATGTTACACACACACCGTTAGTAATTGCCATGACACTCACACTGTAGATATCACATCGGATCATTATATTGTAGCTCATCTATATGTGACTTGACATGCTATTCATACTTGATGCCTATATCACATCGGATCATTATATTGTAGCTCATCTATATGTGACTTGACATGCTATTCATACTGTTAGTTGTATGTATGCCCTAGAGGCCAGTATTGTACAGATGATGTATATTATATTGGATGCTTGGACATATATAGAGATGACTTTCTTGCTCGATATGATAGTATGCTATCTGGTTACTCTTTATCTTAACATGTACACTTGTCCTTTTAAACTGTCTTATAGTTACATGTTGATAAAGCCCTTAGGATGTGTACTTGACTACCTGGACTGTGATGCAGATCATACTAGTGGGGACATGGTAGTCTATAAGTACATCCTTCAAGGTCCCTAGTCGTGGGTGTATCGAGACAGGGCATCGATATACCAGTGTAGACTAGCGTATACGCTTCTCGACCCATGAGATGGGCGATGGATGATCCCATATCCATTGGTGTTTGACATCAAAGATGGTATACGGGTGCTCAGTGGAGACTGGGTACACTGGACGGACTCGCCGAGAACTCCCAGATGGTATTATACCTCACGTCGGATGGCAGTTCTCAGGTGACACTTGTACAGGTTAGTCTGTAGACCCGAGATCGTCATAGAGTCTTGTGTGATTCCCACTGTGCTTTGATCTCCACCTTACCACGTCCATGAGGGTGTGCAAAACGGTGGTCTTTGGGTACAGTCCCGAGTCACATGGAGGCAATGAGCGATAGGAGGGGTTTCGTCTCTCCCGGTATTGGGAGTTGATGTTGCGCTGTGCTCGATTGGCCGTAACAGGGAAGTCCCTGGCCAGGGCTGATCAGAGATTTGCTGGTAAGTGTTACCAGTAGTTTCTCGACCCGTTATGAGCCTCACATCGGCACGACTTATCGGTTATTGGGGTCTGATGTTTACCACCCCTAGACTTGATATGCGACGTATCAGACGAACAGACCGGACTGTACGGTAAGTGTTACTGGTTGGATTCACAGGAGTGTGAGCGGGCTAGCTCGTCGATCTTCTGATCGCTCAATACCCGGATGGCCGTTACGTTTAGCAGACCGCTTGCGGCTTGTGGGTGCTTGATATGATCATCATCTGCTACCGGCGTATTGACGAGTCTTTAGAGTCCTGCACAGAGATTTCCTGGCTCAAGCGAAACGAAATAGGAGCGCATATGAGATATGTGCGGGACCGAGAATAATGCGTGTATGTGATACCGTATTTCATTCTCGCGATGAATGTTTCGATTGGTTGTATGCGATATGACCTAGTTATCAAATCATTGATTCGATAAAACGATAAATTGGATACTGGTCGGTTATATGCGATATGACCGGATCGTTAAATCAAGTGTTGATTTAATGATTTAATGTATAATTATATATTTGATATATTACTTTGCATTAACTGGTATTGGTTCACTTTAAATGGATTTTCTCACTTGATGTACATGTTGTATATGTGATATACTTTTGTGCACATCTTTGTATCATGTTTGATGATACTTGCTCATTTGGTTAAGTGTGAAGAATTAAACCATGGCTAAGAGATGATTAGGGTTTAGCCTTTTTATTTATTTGTTTGTTTATTTATTTAGAAAAGGTTTAGATGAGAATGGTGGCTTTCTTTGTCTCTTATTGAAGCTTCATGAAGCTTTGACTTTTGCAACCATTCTTGTCTTCATGCTTAACCCTAACTCATCCAAGTAACCATGGTATATTCTCTACACTTAACCTTAGTTAGGATATGATAAGTATTGTTTTTCTTTTTCATTTTAAATCACTTATCATATTCCTTCTTCTTCTTGACCTTCTTCTTCAAGATAGAAAGCTTGATGCCATCAATGGCAACTTGAGATCTAAAGTGAGAAATCCAATTCTAAAGTGAACCCACCTCCTATTTCTTCACCCTCTACCTCTTGCCAAGTTGTTTTGGGTGTTTTCTTCACAAGTTTCACAACTTTGTGAAGTCGGAGCTTGAACTTGTGATGCCTCGACGTAGATCATCTTCGGCACGAAGCCGACGACCTAGTCCGCCCATTTCTCCGATCAAGCCGACGCATGAGTCCGGGATTCGAGATGGACAGCGAGAGGACGCCTACGTGGAGCCAAGGAAGTGGATATCCGGATCTACAAAGGTTGTAGCTTCTTATCTTTAGTTAAGTTGTTAACTAGATTCATATTTCGCCTAAACTTCTAGTCAACGATCCGTATTAGGGTTTCTCGGCACCCATAATTTTTGAAATTGGCATGGTTGATGCCTTGTGAGACCTCTATAGTGTGCCTATGAACCCTACAGTGGTATCAGAGCCAGACTAGAGCCTTAGGCGAAGTCCTGACGACGTTTGAAGTCCGATCGAACCAAAACCCTAACCCGAAAACGGCTCTCTGTACATTTTTTAAAAAATGGGTTTTTTCAAAATTAAAAATATGCAGAAAACTCAGCAGGGAATTCTAAGAATTACGGCGCAAAATTTATTTCATGATCCCTCAAATGAGCGGCGGAACCGCGGCATAAGCCTAGCTGATGCGGTGGTTCCGCGGCTAAAGTATGACGTCAGCCCTAAAAATTTGCACAGTAATTCCTAATCAACAGTGCTGAGTTCTCTGGGTATTTTTAAATTTTATTCAAGAGTTGAATTTTCTGGGGTTGTTTTGGGGATTCGGTGTTTCGATCGGAGTATCAGATTTTGTCTTTGTGGCTTTCCGGATAATTTTTAGAATATGTTAAAAAGTTCGACCGGATATAAATACCCAATTTTTCCCCTGTCGGGAAATTTCCAAGAGTTGGATTTTTCCGTAGTTTAACGACGTTCTAAGTAGTGCAAGTAACGTGATGGACCCTCTAGAAGACAACAAAGCTTAACTCGATTATGTGACCGTCTTGAACTGCCCTTTGAACCTTCGGGTTTGGGGCAGTACGGCGTGCCATATGTGAGGCGTTGGCTTGACCCTTCTACGGCTGGACCGTTGGTACTGAGGCATGAAGTGAATGTCTTTGAACCTATTTCATGTGTTGGACGGTTTTGGGAAAACTTGGGTGTTCAAATGTTCGATCGGAAAGTTTAATATATTCTATTTATCCGGAATGGGATACAATAATTGGAATTCACAAACAGTTATGAGATAACTGAATGAATGTTATAAATCTAGCGGTTTAGTCTCATTTGATATTGAAAAGAGTTTTCGATAATGGGACTAAAATGCGGGGTTTATAACTGTTAGGCATGTGATGTCTAAGTATTTCATTTGATTAGGCATGTGATGTCTAAAGAGGTTGCGGATTCCAATTGTTGTAGTTTTACACTTTCTTTTCTGTGACCGTAAGTGTAATATGTGATATCGCCGGTTTCGTTGCTATATGTCAACGACAATTGGGATGCGCATATTTACTTACGTTGATGACATGTGATGTTATGTGTTGCTGGATATGTTATATTGGATTGTCGTGTTTGAATAGCCGGGGGTTTTTATGTGAGATGAGTGTTTTTCTTTTTCATTCATGTAAAAACTTGTATGTAATATTCTTTTATTTGGGGCACTTCCAGGTTGCGGAAGTTGTCACCTTTTGTATATTGTTTACTTTTCCGCATTAGGATAGACCCAAGGAGGGGAGCACAAGTAACCGGGTTCTGGGGTCCAGTGGGAGACCAACTCGAGGAGTCGAGTCCGGGTCTCCTAACCCTAGAATTGGCAGGGTTGCTTGCCGCTCTCGTAGGGGTCTAGGGGTGTGGGATTGGCTATTCATCACGACCGTGGAATCCGTGTTTTATATTGGCTCGTATTGAAAACACGGACGTCCTAGTATATCCAATGTTTCATATGTTCCTTCTGCTGCGTTATCTGTGATGTGATCATGTGATGTTCTGTGATAGATACTTTATATAGTATATATGATATATTATATAGACGTTACTTATGTTTTGCACCCGCACTAGCCCTGCCCTGCTCTGTCGTTAGTTACCTAACCTAACGGTGCACGAGGGGACATCGAGGCGAATGCGGATGGCATAAGTGTACGTCGTATTTATCTGTGAAGTTTAGGTACTTAAATGATGGGACTTCATTAATGTGATTAATGAAAGAAAAGAAACATAAGATGTTGTAGAATCAAATTTTAAACAAAACAGGTAGCTACAGTTCTTGCTTTGCATAGCGGTATATATGATATACCCTGCACCTTATTCGATGGGGAAAGGACCGAGATCCCTTCACCGGGAGTGACTCCTTTAGCAATAATTGGCAGATGCTACACACTCGGTTTGCTTTTGATTGTTTTTGAGTTTTGCTTTGCACAGTGATATATATGATATATCCCGCACCTCATTCGACGAGGAAAGGGCCGACGATCCCTTCACCGGGAGTGACCCCTTTAGCAAAACTAGAAAAGCCTCAAAATCACTCCATTTCAAAACTTCATTTGATTCTACAACGATATCAAGTTCATTACGCAATAGGTTTTCAGAAAAACCTGTCATAGCCCTCCGTCATTTCAGATAAGTAGTAGTTAGTATTCGTGCTACGTTTGTTGGCCTGCGTCAAGGCGTAGTGTGCGGTAGCTAACTAGTATTTATCTGCTTATGCATATGATGCAGATTGGATTAGGGTAGTCGTACGACTTTGTTGGCCTGCGTCAAAGGTCGTGCGGGTGGGTTTAATTCAATCAGGAAATGACGGGTTGAACTTGACTAGCGCGCTGTGATTTGTTGGCCTGCGTCAAGGTCATAGGACGCTAGGGGCAAAATATTATCGGGAATTTCAAGTGTTGAAATTTGCAATGAGATTGCATACCTTCTATGAGATAGTAGGATCCCGATACCCGCTGCGAGTAAGAGTTACTCCTGGGAGAGTTTTACACATTACAATTAGCCGATCAAGTAGGTGTCTAGAAAGGTGTTAACGAGGTTACGCCTTTGGGAAAACGAGGTTTACATTAATTAGGTTCGTGCGAAAGCACGGGGGACCTCCCTCAAAGTACCGACACTGGCCTGGCTGAAAGATTGGCGAACTTGTAGTGTGTAATTAATCCCGGCTAGTCTTTCCTTTTAGGGTTTGAAGGAAGATTTGATAAAAAGCAGTGGGAGCCATCCTGATTAGATAAGATAATAACCAATCTGATCTTGCACGAGCATACGCTAAAGTGTTTTCTTCTCTCTCTCTCCAGGTAGCGACCATTTCATGCCCTAATGAAGATAATAATATGGATGTATTGACCGAACCCGCATGTTATACTGTGCTGGGAAACGTTGGTTCCGTTCTTTCCTATAAGAGTTATAGGAATGAACAGGATATAGGGGAATACCAGGATTCCCATGCTACCCGAATGAAGAAAGTACATGTTGATGCATTTTCTTCGGGTGTGTTCGTTACAGAGAACTGTTTCTCCATTTGCTCTACGTCCTGGGTATTAGATACCGGGTCAGGATCCCATATATGTAATCAGTTACATGGGCTAAGGAAAGGTAAAGAACTTGGAGAAGGTGATAAAGACATTAGAGTTGGAAATGGTGCAATTGTTGCAGCTAAGACTGTCGGAGAATATCACCTTGTATTACCGACTGGCAATACATTGGTTCTGAACGAATGCTATTACATGCCGAACCTGATATGCAACATTATATCGGTTTCTTTATTAAGTAAAGAGGGATATAATTTTGTATTACAGGACAATGTTATGAACATTTTCCGTAACCAAAAGTTGGTTGGATCAGGCACGTTGTGCAATGGCATTTATGTTATAAATCAATCAACAGTTCTGAGCATAACAAACACACACAAGAGGAAGAGTTCAGAACTGAACGAATCCTTCTTGTGGCATTGTAGACTGGGTCACATCAATGCGACACGACTGGCTAAGTTGCATAAGGATGGATATTTAAATCCTTTTGAATTTTCATCTTATGACACTTACCAGTCATGTCTCAAAGGCAAGATGACCAAAACTCCGTTTACGGGACACGGAGAAAGAGTTACCGAACTCTTGGGACTTATACATAGTGATGTATGCGGTCCCATGTCTACACATGCCAGGGATGGTTCTTCGTACTTCATTACATTCACTGACGATCTCTCTAGATTCGGATATGTGTTCCTGATGAAACACAAATCAGAAGCTTTTGAGAAATTTAGAGAATATAAACAAGAAGTCGAGAACCAAACCGGAAAAAGTATTAAAATCCTTCGATCTGATCGAGGATGAGAATACTTAAGCAATGAATTCCTGGACTTCCTAAAAGAGAATGGGATTCTCTCTCAGCTGACTCCTCCATATACACCACAGCACAACGGTGTATCAGAACGGAGGAACCGCACCCTATTGGATATGGTGCGCTCTATGATGAGCACAGCTGAGTTACCTATTTCCTTCTGGGGATATGCACTGGAAACAGCTGCAGATCTATTGAATATGGTTCCCACCAAAACCGTGCCAACCACTCCATATGAGATATGGAAAGGAAAGAGACCATGTCTTAATTATGTTAAGATATGGGGTTGTCCGGCATATGTAAAAACGCAAAATCCGGACAAACTCGCGGCAAGGTCCATTCTGTGTAAGTTTATTGGATATCCCAAACATTCGCGCGGGTATATCTTCTACCACACCGAGGAACAAAAGGTGTTTGTTTCTCGACATGCCACCTTTTTAGAAAAGGAATTTCTTGAAAAAGAGATTAGTGGCAAGGAGGTAGAACTGGAAGAGGTTCCAGCAATACAGACTACAACAGAAGATTTGGTTGAACCAGAGGATTCAGTAGTTTCCAATGAACCTCAGCCTCTCCGCCGATCTAGTAGGGTTCCTCGCCCACCTGAGAGATACTACGGTTTTCTCATGGATGGTGGGAGCGTGGATTCCATCATGGAGGATGATGACCCAACTAGCTTCGAGCAGGCCATCACGAGTAGGGACTCAGTGAAATGGCTGGATGCTATGCGGTCCGAGATGGAATCCATGTACACCAACAAAGTATGGACTTTGGAAGTTGCTCCTGAAGGGGTAAAACCCATCGGGAACAAGTGGATCTTCAAGAAGAAACTTGGTGTAGATGGGAAAGTGGAGACTTTCAAAGCTAGACTTGTAGCAAAGGGTTTTCGTCAAAGACCAGGTGTGGACTATGACGAAACCTTTTCTCCAGTGGCTATGCTTAAATCCATCCGGATCATGCTTGCCATCGCTGCATACCATGATTACGAAATCTGGCAAATGGATGTTAAGACCGCCTTTCTAAATGGTGATTTAGAAGAGTGCGTGTACATGACACAGCCAGAGGGCTTCGTAGACAGTGGGAGCAGCGGCAAGGTGTGCAAGCTGCTTAAATCCATTTATGGATTAAAGCAAGCATCGCGGAGTTGGAACATCTGCTTTGATGTCGTTATCAAAGAGTTTGATTTCGTCAAAAACCCAGATGAACCTTGTATTTACAAGAAGGTGGCAGGGAGTAAGGTTGTCTTCCTCGTATTGTACGTGGACGACATACTCTTGATAGGAAATGATATTCCTATGCTGCAATCGGTCAAGCTCTTCTTATCACAAAGATTCTCAATGAAAGATCTTGGTGATGCCTCCTGCATATTGGGAATCAGGATCTATAGAGATAGATCCAAACGGATATTGGGATTGTCCCAATCCAGGTACATTGACACTATACTAAAGAGGTTTAGTATGGAAGAATCCAAGCGTGGGAACTTGCCCACGATCTCTGGAGTCACTCTCTCCAAAGAGATGTCTCCCAAGACTGATTTGGAGAGAGCTCGCATGCAAGGGATATCCTATGCTTCAGCTGTAGGCTCTATCATGTATGCGATGCTATGTACCAGACCCGATGTTGCATACTCACTAAGTGTAGTGAGCAGGTATCAAGCTGATCCTGGAGAGAATCACTGGACAGCTGTGAAGAGCATTCTCAAGTACTTGCGAAGGACTAAAGAGATGCTCTTGGTGTATGGTAACGGAGAACTCCAAGTGGAGTCCTTTACCGATTCGAGCTTCCAGAGTGATAAGGATGACTCTAAGTCGCAGTCGGGCTTTGTCTTTACCCTTTACGGAGGGGCGGTTAGCTGGAAGAGTTCTAAGCAGGAAACCGTGGCAGACTCGATAATGGAGGCTGAATACATCGCTGCCAACGATGCTGCTAAAGAGGCTGTCTGGATCAAGAAGTTCTTTACTAAACTTGGAGTGGTTCCATCCATTGAGCATCCAATACCTTTGTATTGCGATAACAATGGAGCAGTGGCTTTGGCCAAGGAACCCAGGTCCCATCAGCGATCCAGGCATATTCTGAGGCGGTATCACCTGATCCGGGAAATAGTTGATCGCCGGGAGATCGAGGTCAGGAGGGTTGACACGAAGAACAACACGGAGGATCCACTCACGAAGGCCATTCCCCAGATACAGTTTGAGAGACTCTTCGGGATGCTCGGTATGCGATACTACAGCAGCTGGCCCTAGTGCAAGTGGGAGATTGTTAGTTGTATGTATGCCCTAGAGGCCAGTATTGTACAGATGATGTATATTATATTGGATGCTTGGACATATATAGAGATGACTTTCTTGCTCGATATGATAGTATGCTATCTGGTTACTCTTTATCTTAACATGTACACTTGTCCTTTTAAACTGTCTTATAGTTACATGTTGATAAAGCCTTTAGGATGTGTACTTGACTACCTGGACTGTGATGCAGATCATACTAGTGGGGACATGGTAGTCTATAAGTACATCCTTCAAGGTCCCTAGTCGTGGGTGTATCGAGACAGGGCATC
This sequence comes from Agapanthus africanus, assembly GCA_030015575.1. Taxonomy (NCBI): domain Eukaryota; kingdom Viridiplantae; phylum Streptophyta; class Magnoliopsida; order Asparagales; family Amaryllidaceae; genus Agapanthus; species Agapanthus africanus. The sequence goes on from CM057349.1 coordinate 462,530,836, forward strand.
GATATACCAGTGTAGACTAGCGTATACGCTTCTCGATCCATGAGATGGGCGATGGATGATCCCATATCCATTGGTGTTTGACATCAGAGATGGTATACGGGTGCTCAGTGGAGACTGGGTACACTGGACGGACTCACCGAGAACTCCCAGATGGTATTATACCTCACGTCGGATGGCAGTTCTCAGGTGACACTTGTACAGGTTAGTCTGTAGACCCGAGATCGTCATAGAGTCTTGTATGATTCCCACTGTGCATTGATCTCCACCTTACCACGTCCATGAGGGCGTGCAAAACGGTGGTCTTTGGGTACAGTCCCGAGTCACATGGAGGCAATGAGCGATAGGAGGGGTTTCTTCTCTCCCGGTATTGGGAGTTGATGTTGCGCTGTGCTCGATTGGCCGTAACAGGGAAGTCCCTGGCCAGGGCTGATCAGAGATTTGCTGGTAAGTGTTACCAGTAGTTTCTCGACCCTTTATGAGCCTCACATCGGCACGACTTATCAGTTATTGGGGTCTGACGTTCACCCCTAGACTTGATATGCAACGTATCAGACGAACAGACCGGACTGTACGGTAAGTGTTACTGGTTGGATTCACAGGAGTGTGAGCGGGCTAGCTCGTCGATCTTCTGATCGCTCAATACCCGGATGGCCGTTACGTTTAGCATACCGCTTGCGGCTTGTGGGTGCTTGATATGATCATCATCTGCTACCGGCGTATTGACGAGTCTTTAGAATCCTACACAAAGGTTTCCTGGCTCAAGCGAAACGAAATAGGAGCGCATATGAGATATGTGCGAGACCGAGAATAATGCGTGTATGTGATACCGCATTTCATTCTCGCGATGAATGTTTCGATTGGTTGTATGCGATATGACCTAGTTATCGAATCATTGATTCGATAAAACGAACATTGGATACTGGTCGGTTATATGCGATAAGACCGGATCGTTAAATCAAGTGTTGATTTAATGATTTAATGTATAATTATATATTTGATATATTACTTTGCATTAACTGGTATTAGTTCACTTTAAATGGATTTTCTCACTTGATGTACATGTTGTATATGTGATATACTTTTGTGCACATCTTTGTATCATGTTTGATGATACTTGCTCATTTGGTTAAGTGTGAAGAATTAAACCATGGTTAAGAGATGATTAAGGTTTAGCCTTTTTATTTATTTATTTGTTTATTTATTTAGAAAAGGTTTAGATGAGAATGGTGGCTTTCTTTGTCTCTTATTGAAGCTTCATGAAGCTTTGACTTTTGCAACCATTCTTGTCTTCATGCTTAACCCTAACTCATCCAAGTAACCATGGTATATTCTCTACACTTAACCTTAGTTAGGATATGATAAGTATTGTTTTTCTTTTTCATTTTAAATCACTTATCATATTCCTTCTTCTTCTTGACCTTCTTCTTCAAGATAGAAAGCTTGATGCCATCAATGGCAACTTGAGATCTAAAGTGAGAAATCCAATTCTAAAGTGAACCCACCTCCTATTTCTTCACCCTCTACCTCTTGCCAAGTTGTTTTGGGTGTTTTCTTCACAAGTTTCACAACTTTGTGAAGTCGGAGCTTGAACTTGTGATGCCTCGACGTAGATCATCTTCGGCACGAAGCCGACGACCTAGTCCGCCCATTTCTCCGATCAAGCCGATGCATGAGTCCGGGATTCGAGATGGACAGCGAGAGGACGCCTACGTGGAGTCAAGGAAGTGGATATCCGGATCTACAAAGGTTGTAGCTTCTTATCTTTAGTTAAGTTGTTAACTAGATTCATATTTCGCCTAAACTTCTAGTCAACGATCCGTATTAGGGTTTCTCGGCACCCATAATTTTTGAAATTGGCATGGTTGATGCCTTGTGAGACCTCTATAGTGTGCCTATGAACCCTACACATACTTGATGCCTATATCACATCGGATCATTATATTGTAGCTCATCTATATATGACTTGACATGCTATTCATACTTGATGCCTATATCACATCGGATCATTATATTGTAGCTCATCTATATGTGACTTGACATGCTATTCATACTTGGTGCCTATATCACATCGGATCATTATATTGTAGCTCATCTATATGTGACTTGACATGCTATTCATACTTGATGCCTATATCACATCGGATCATTATATTGTAGCTTATCTATATGTGACTTGACATGATATTTACATTTGACGCACATATCATATCGGATCATTGACTTGCATTTTGGTTAGGATTACATGTGATTTCTGGATTTGGGAACCGTGGTAATTGCAAATATGTAATCATTTAAAAACCCGGTTCCCTTGATATGATATTTCGGTACGTCCACCATGTGTTTTCTCGGTGCTAGAATGATATATGTGAACCCGAATCGAGGAGCTGGTTGAGGCCGATTACGGGTACATGGTGGACCCGGTATGGTACCCCGGGGCGAGAACGGTTTCTCTGTGCAGTAGACGGTGAGCCTGGCAGAGGGACTACTACCTACCGGTGATTGGTTGGACCTGACAGTTATCCGGAGGGTACTGATCAGAGTCTATAGATGGATGCGGGGTGATCCGTACTGCCGGGGCCGAGGGCTAATACCGCAGACGGAGCCCGTGGGCTGACCCGAACTGACGGGGCCCGAGGGATGAGGATTTGCGTGTCGATGCTGGACACGAGTATTTATGATATTTGGGTGCCGATGTTGGGCACTCGGGATTCTCAGAGATGTACAGGATTTGAGGGCCGATGAGAGTGCCGGCGCCTGAGCTATTTGGGGGATCTGGGTGCATTGATGGACACCGATTATATATTCCACGTTGACATTCCGTGTCGATATTATATTGCCCTGCTCAGCATTTACTACTGTACCTCATCCTGTAGTTACATTACCTGATAGAGCATATGCTACCTTATCCTGTAGTTATATTACCTGATAGAGCATTTGCATGATTATTGCACATACTGCTTATCACACATTGATATCATCTGTTGGTATATGATAGAGTAGCGCAGTATGTGCATGCTCGCGATTTCCTTTATATGTTATCTCTATTCACGAGTTGGCAACTCACCCCCGTTGTGCCACAGTGTTTGCAGGTTGCCCTTCGGAGTAGTCGCGGCAGGCTGCGGTTGCATCTTTTGATACAGATACCCCCATAGTTGGTGTACTAGCTCTTTTGCTGATAGGTGGGTTTTGTGCGGTATCTGTTTTTCTTTCAGTATGTACATTGTTGTATCTAGTATTCTCCATCTACCATGTATGTATTTGACTTAGAGACAGTGTGAGGACGATGATGTATTTTATTTGTATTCTGGTGTCGAGCTCGTTGTGAGCCGACTGTACTTGCAGTTTATCCTATCTGTGTTGTTACCACTTGTGGATCTTGATCTTCGCTACGGCGTCGTATATTACTATCTTGGTGATTGTTTACTTAGATTTCTTATCATGTTAGTAAGTGCTTTCATTTTAAAACTTATAACACTCTTTGCTTTCACTGGTTTGATTTCTGGGTTTTCGGTTCGCTTAGTCGCGTTACGCCTGTAGACGTTACGTGGTTAAGTGCCGGTCACGGGCCAAACTTTGGGTCGTGACAGCAGGTGTATTTTCTCCTTAGGGATCGTGAGGATTCCTAAGCGTGTTTTCTCTTGAGAGTCGTAAGGATCTTACAAAAGAGTTTTCTCCCTTACGAGTCGAGAGGACCCATAAGTGATTGATGATATTGACATTATCCGCATTTCACAGGGTCAGGGATTGACTTTATCCGCATTTCACGGCGTCAGGGGTTGACTATCCGCATTTCACGGTGTTAGGGGTTGACTTTATCCGCATCTCACGGAGTCAGGAGTTGACTTTATCCGCATTTCGCGGAGTCAGGGGTTGACTTTATTCGCATTTCGCGGGGTCAGGGTTTGCTCTGGACGCTTCCCACTGGGTCAGATTGACATTAGCCATGTTATACGGGACCAGAAGGTGCTCTGGGCGTTTCCCACGGGGTCAGGATTGACATTAGCCGTATTCTATGGGACCAGGATTTTCCCTCTCGGTTGTCTATGAACCGTCGAGGTTTAGAACAGGGACTTTGCCATGGTTCCAAGGTTGATTGTCGCATCTGAATCCTGCTGGAATGAGGAGGAACGCTGTTGGCGTTCTCTTGGCTGTAGATGTGGCCATCGAGACTTGGAACTAGGGACTCTGCCATGGCTCCATTTGGCTGACGTCGTATATTCCTGCAGAGACACTGATTTCTCTGCGGGTCGGCGTGAATCGAGATGTTCTCATCAAGGACGCCGATTTCCCTGAATCGAGGTATTTGCCAAGGACGCTGATTTCCCTGGGGGTTGAGACGAATCGAGGTATTCCTGCAAAGACACTGATTTCCTTGCGGGTCGACGCGAGTCGAGATGCTCTCGTCAAGGACGCTGATTTCCCTGAATCGAGGTATTTGCCAAGGACACTGATTTCCTCGGAGTTGAGACGAATCAAGAGATTCCTGCAAAGACGCTGATTTCCTTGCGGGTCGACGCGAATTGAGATGCCCTCGTCAAGGATGCTGATTTCCCTAAATCGAGGAGGTTGCCAAGGACACTGATTTCCTTGGGGTTGAGACGAATCGAGGTATTCCTGCAAAGACGCTGATTTCTCTGTGGGTCGACGCGAATCGAGATGCTCTCATCAAGGACGCTGATTTTCCTGAATTAAGGAGGTTGCCAAGGACACTGATTTCTCTGGGGTTGAGACGAATCGAGGGATTCCTGCAAAGACGCTGATTTCCTTGCTGGTCGACGTGAATCGAGATGCTCTTGTCAAGGACGCTGATTTCCTTGAATCGAGGTATTTGCCAAGGACACTGATTTTCTCAGAGTTGAGACGAATCGAGAGATTCCTGCAAAGACGCTGATTTCCTTGCGGGTCGACACGTATCGAGATGCTCTCGTCAAGGACGCTGATTTCCCTGAATCGAGGTATTTGCCAGGGATGCTGATTTCCTTGGGGGTTGAGACGAATCGAGTTATTCCTGTAAAAACACTAATTTCTGAAGGGTCCCGGCAGCGCCCCGACCGTCTAAACGCGGCCAAATTGCGGAACGAAAATTTCTTAAACCGGCGCTACCGCGACCCGAAACCCGGATCGACCTTAAACCCTATACTAGCAAACTAATTAAGAGTTAGAATCGTTATACCGAGTTGATCCATGTCCTTCGGTCTTCATTCCAAGCTCCTAGTGATCCTTTGACGATGTTTGGTTGCTGGTCTTCCTCCATCTCCGATGATCCACCCGAGAGAAACGGCGCAATCTCCAACCTCGTCGAACGAGGTAACCGACGCTCCAACGTCGCTAGCGATGGAGAGTGGGGGTGTCTGAATATGTCACTACAATTTTTCTCTCATCCCTTGAGCTCAAGAGAGCATCCATGGAAGATGAATGAAGGTGGTGAAGCTTTTGGCATGAGCAAAGGAAAATGGCTAAGTTTCTTTTTGTGAATAAGAGAGTGAGGGAATAATCCAAGTGTAATGAAAAAACATCAAATGAAATCAACCCCCAACCATAATGGCCGGCCCCCCTTCTCACATTCACCAAAAGAAAAATATCATTTCCTTTGATTAATTCCATTAAACAAATGCACCATATCTTTGCTCCATGCCCAAAACACTATGCAAATGCCACCTCACACCTCCACCTCATTTGTGAGTCAAATGAATTTCCAAAAATGAAAATTCATACAAATGATGTGGCACCTTCTAGAAGCTATTCCGTAGAAAATACGGAATACTTCCCGGTACATGTACCGAAATACATATACGCGTATTCGCACAAAAATACGAATAGCCGAGAGAGAAAACGAATAGTGAACAATAATACTAGAATACGTATATACAAATACATATGTAAATTATTAAATCAAAAACCCGATTTAATAATCCGGCTTAATCCTAAGCCGCTAGTATTATCAACCGTCCGATTAAAGTCTGCGCAGCATGCACATATTTAATCGGACACCTGTATGTACCAACATACGTCATGTACACCATATCGCCTGAACCGTGAAAACCCTCTGTGTGGGACTCTAAAGACTCGTCAATACGCTGGAAGTGGGTTTAACCACAAGCACGTCGGCGGCACTAGATGTACGTAACGGCTACCCAGGTATTGAGCGAAAGGGAGGCCGACGAGCAAACTCATCCTGAACCCTTACTGAGCCTGTCAGTGACAATATCCGCACAGTCCGGTCTGTTCGTCTAAGAGTATCGCATATCGAGTCTAGGGGGTGGATAAAGTCATACCCCCAACAACGCGACATTTAGTGTCGGTATGAAACCCATCACCCCCTGAGAAACTATCGATCCTGGATCGGTAGTTCTCGTCCACCGTGGCCATGGATTAATGGTGATGGCCATCTGTACACAACGCGACATCAACCCCCAATACCGGGAGAGATGAATCCCCGACGATCCGATCACTGCCTCCATGTGGCTCGGGACTGTACCCAACTAAAACCTGTTTGCACGACTCCTTTGAGCCGTGGTAGGGTAGTAATCAAAGCACAGTGGGAACTCACACGAGACAAATGACGACCTCAGGTCGACAGACTAACCTGTACACATGTCACCTGGGAAATGCTATCTGACAATAGGTATAATACCAACTAGCAAGTTCCCGGCGAGTCCGTCCAGTGTACTCATAACCCAATGAGCACCTGTATACTATCTTAGGTGAACAAACGAACACCAATGGCTTGTGAGACCTGGCCACCGCCCCTCGTCGGGGTCTCGATCAGTATACACTAGTCTACACTGGAGTATCGATGCCCGGTCTCGATACTCCCACGACTGGGGACATTTAACGATGTGCTTATAGACCCCCAGCTCCAACGTATGTGATCGCCATCACAATGCTGGCAGTCAAGCAAGAATCCTATGGGCTCTATCAACATGTATATGATGATAAAGACAAACCAGATAGCATACTATCATCTTGAGTAAGACTGTTTTATCGGTATATGTCCTGCCTCAATCATCATAATCACAAGTCCGCGACTATGATAATTGCCTTGAGGGCACTATAGCCAACAATTTCCTTGCGGGTCGACGCGAATCGAGATGCTCTCGCCAAGGACGCTGATTTCCCTGAATCGAGGAGTTTGCCAAGGATACTGATTTCCTTGGGGTTGAGACGAATCGAGGTATTCCTGCAAAGACGCTGATTTCTCTGCGGGTCGACGCGAATCGAGATGCTCTCGTCAAGGACGCTGATTTTCCTGAATCGGGGAGGTTGCCAAGGACACTGATTTCCTTGGGGTTGAGACGAATCGAGGTATTCCTGCGAAGACGCTGATTTCTCTACGGATCAACGCAAATCGAGATGCCCTCGTCAAGGATGCTGATTTCCCTGAATCGAGGAGGTTGCCAGGGACACTGATTTCCTTGGTGTTGAGACGAATCGAGGTATTCCTGTAAAGACGCTGATTTCTCTGCGGGTCAACGCGAATCAAGATGCTCTCGTCAAGGACGCTGATTTCCCTGAATTGAGGAGGTTGCCAAGGACACTGATTTCCCTGGAGTTGAGACGAATCGAGCGATTCCTGCAACGACGCTGATTTCTCTGCGGGTCAACGCGAATCGAGATGCCCTCGTCAAGGATGCTGATTTCCCTGAATCGAGGAGGTTGCCGGGGATACTGATTTCCTTAGGGTTGAAAAGAATCGAGGTATTCCTGCAAAGACGCTGATTTCTCTGCGGGTCGACGCGAATCGAGATGCTCTCGTCAAGGACGCTGATTTCCCTGAATTGAGGAGGTTGCCAAGGACACTGATTTCCCTGGGGTTGAGACGAATCGAGGGATTGCTGCAAAGACGCTGATTTCTCTGCGGGTCGACGCGAATCGAGATGCTCTCGTCAAGGATGCTGATTTCCCTGAATTGAGGAGGTTGCCAAGGACACTGATTTCCCTGGGGTTGAGAAGAATCGAGGGATTCCTGCAAAGATGCTGATTTCTCTGCGGGTCGACGCGAATCGAGATGCTCTCGTCAAGGACGCCGATTTCCCTGAATTGAGGAGGTTGCCAAGGACACTGATTTCCTTGGGGTTGAGACGAATCGAGGTATTCCTGCAAAGACGCCGATTTCTCTTCGGGTCGACGTGAATCGAGATGATCTCGTCAAGGACGCCGATTTCCCTAAATCGAGAAGGTTGCCAAGGACACTGATTTCTTTGGGGTTGAGACGAGTCGAGGTATTTCTGCAAAGACACTGATTTCTCTGTGGGTCGACGCGAATCGAGATGCTCTTGTCAAGGACGCTGATTTCCCTGAATCGAGATATTTTGAGTTGAATTGATTCCGAGACGGGGTCATTGGATGACTCTGGCTTATCTGTGAACCGTAGAGTCTTGGAACTGGGGACTTTGCCATGGTTCCGATTGATGGTGTAGCATCTGTGTCCTGCCGGAATGAGGAGGTATACCGTTGTTGGTCTCCAGGCTGTAGATGTGGCCATTGAGATTTGGAACTAGGGACTTTGCCATGGCTCCATTGTTTTGACCCTGGGGTCGTTTGTTGACGTCGCATCTGCATCCTGCTGGAGTAAGGAGAAACGCCGTAGGTGATCTCTAGGCTGTCTGTGACCCGTCGAGATTTGGAACTAGAGGACATTGCCATGGTTCCGGGGTAGTCTCTAGGCTGTATGTGAACCGTCGAGATTTGGAACTAGGGGACTTTGCCGTGGCTCCGTTTGTTGATGTTGCGTCTGCGTCCGATTGGAGGGAGGAAGAATGCCGGTGTTGATCTCTAAGTTGTCGATGTTGACGTTGAGACCCTGAAGCTAGGGATCTTCCTTCACTTCGTTTGTTGACGTTGCGTCTGCAATATTGCGACGAATGTCGAAATTGTCTCTAGGTTGTCTATGAACCGTCGAGATTTAGCTTCGCTTCGATGAAGCCTGGTGGGACGATATGGTTCCCTTCTTGTTTGCACCCATGGATTGTATACAGGGGTCAATGTGACCTCACCTGCAGGGCAAAAAGTTTCATTCTTTCATTTTTTTTAATTCTTTCCGCGATGCTCTATCATTTCAGCTTTTTATATCACGAAAATCGCGATTGCCCAATCATTTCGGCTATTTTTCGCGGTGCCCAATCATTTCGGCTATTTGTTTTATTTACTCGCTGCTTTTTATTGCGAGTTGCCCAACCATTTCGGCTATTTTGTATGCATATATTTTTACTTGCTGATTTTTTTGCAAGTTGCCCCATCATTTCAGCCATTTCATATGCATTTGTAGATCGCTGGCTTTTTGCTGCGAGTTTAGGATTTTATACTGATTTAGGCATCAACATCGCTACAACTGGGATATTGCCAGAAGCGAATCATCATTTGCCTTTGTCGATGTTGAACAAAGGTGGCTTAGTAAACAGGGTTAGGATCCTCTCGACTAAGGCTTTCGACTTTATGAGCCGTAAGGGTCTCATAAAGGTATTTCTCCTTACGAGTCGTAAGGATCTCGTAAGTGCGTTTTCTCCTTAAGAATCGTAAGGAATCCCAAGTGTATGGTCTTTTATAAGTCGTAAGGATCTTACAAGAATGTTTTCTCCTTATAAGTCGAGAGGACTTACAAGGGTTGTTCACCGTGTGAGCATATCCTCAGTCTCTGGTGGGACTTTGTTAGGGAAACGCTTATTCATGCCCGTGGATTGTATACAAGGGTCGAGATGCTTGTAGGGCAATCTGGCGATTGTGATGGCTTAAGAACAGGTTCAGATCCCTGTAGCTTAAGGCTTTTGAATCCCATGAGCTGTGAGGGTCTCATACGGGGAATTCTTCTTACGAGTCGTGAGGATCTCGTAAGTGTATTTTCTCCTTAGGAATCATGAGGATCCCTAAGTGTGTTGCTTCCCTTCGTAAGTCGTAAAGATCTCACGCGGGTAGTTTTATCCTTACATGGTCGAGAGGACCTTGCAAGTGTCTTTTAACGAGATTGCGCCCTTTCGGGTTTTCACAAACTCACCGGTAGCCCTGCTGTTTTTACTCACGGAGCCCTTTCGGGTTTTCATCCGTGCCCATCTTGCTTATAGACGTACCTTTTTTTTCTTTTTTTTCTTTTTTTTAACCACGTCAGCCTAGGGACGCCGCGGGTTTGTAGTAGTTTAACGACGTATCGGTTAATCGTTGCCGTATTTAAGGCGAATTTCTAGTTTACGGACTTTTCGGTCCATGGGGGTTTCTCTATGAATGAGCACGATGCCCCCGGCATGTCCATCCTTTTCGGAGCATGTGGTTGTGGCGGGTTCACCTTCCAGTTTTCGGACAGCACGAACTTTCCCTGTTGATACCAGTCTTCAACCCAGTTTTTGAAGACATAGCAATCTTCAATCGGATGGCCCAATACTCGGTGGTAGGGGAAGTAACTGGGATCGTTGACATCGTTCAGTTGTAGTGGGTGTCTCGACTCTGGTAGAGTGATGAGCCCGTTGCGCACTGCCAGGTCAAACAGTTTCCTTATTTTATCCCGGGGAAACGAGTAAGGGCGTCTCAACTTCTCATCGAAGGATTGCCGCTTGTTGCTTTGGCGAACAACCGGTCTCGGGCCACTCGGTTGTTGTTGAGCGTTGGCGACGAAGGTTGCTTTCCCTTTTCCCTTTTCATTCCAAGGCTCCATCTTTGAAGAGAAAGGCCTATGGCCCATCTGGTCCATTTGGGCCAGCTTGTCAATCAAAGCCTGTAAGGTGGTCGGCTTGAAGAACATCATGAATTGGGATATTGTTGCTTGCGGATCGAGGGTTCCTACGAACATGCCTACCGCAGGAGCCTCTTCGATGCTTTGTTCGCACTTCGACCATAGATTCCGCCACCGTATAGCGTATTGCACCTATGTTTCGCCTGGCTTTACTCTGGCGTTAATTAATGCAGTGATTGGGGTGCGTTCGCTAGCGGTTGCGAACCTCTGTGTAAAGAGTAACTCCATTTCTGCAAACGTCTTAACGGAGTCATTCGGGAGCTCCGAATACCACTCGAATGACGTCTCTGACAAGATGCCAACGAATTGGCGGAGCAACAATTTATCATCATCTCCCGTATTGCCGCACAAGGCTCTCAATTGAGTGACGTGCTGATGCGGATTTCCCGTCCCCTTATATACGTGGAATTTGGGGATCGTATGTCCCGGCGGGTACTTTATTTGATCGTACCAACCTGGATAGGGTCGTCCAGTTTTAACAATTTGGCCGGTCACTTCATTCACCTGGTGAACTCGTATTTGCTGAGCAATGTAATCATCTAGGGCAGCTTTGGAGATGGTCTCCTCTTTGGCTACTGAAAGAGTCGGCAGAGGATTTGATGTCTCTCCTCTATCATCTTCAATTATTATTGGAGGGTCTTCAGCTGGATGGTCCGGCTGGATCATCATTCCCACCATATCTTGGAACAGAAGGGCCATTTGTTTTATATTGGCCGCTTGTTCCGCGGCCTCTTTGTCCTTTTTCCCAAGCATTCTCCGAAGGAATTCGGCATCGGTTTCCTGCTCACGGTGCTGCTCCGAGGATTTCTTCGGGCTTGCTTTCGGTCCCGTAAGTGTGGCCATAGCCGTTAGCATTTCTTGGAGCGTTTGTTGTTGTTGCTCCTGAGCTTTAGTCACTGATCGCATAAGCGGTCGATGACCAGTGGAGATACGGCTATCCTCTTTTCCGGATGCCATATAGACGGTATGCACCACCATGCCCCGGCCTTAGGGCGTTTGGGTTCAGTGGTCTTGCGATTCGTCGCAGACGCAGGGATTTTCTCCGGCCTTCTCCTCTTGTGGGCGGTCGAAGTTGAGGGGGCCGCTGCAGTGGGCACCCAAGTAGCTGTCGCCTTTTGTGGCTTCACAGGATGGTCGTCTTCTCGCTGAACTTTCACCTTTTTCTATTGGTGAGAGTAATCTTGATCAATCACCGAGTCCTGGACTTGACGCCAGGCCTTGTAAATTTTAAAGGACAGACGCTGAGGGGGCTGCTCCAGCTTTGCCTTTGGGGCTTTCTCCATAGGTGGAGGAGATCTCTTCAGCACGGCAGTCGGAGAGTTTTTGCGCACTCTCCTCAACGGTTCAAAGTTGTTCCCAGTTGGAACAGCAGCATCGATTTCCACCGTTGTAGCCAGCGGATTCGGTCAGAAGGAGAGTTTCCCCCAGCCTTCCTTACTTGGTGCCAGTGGTGACGTCGAGCGTGTCGAGCCGTTGGGATTATCTCACCCGTAGGAGTGACTTCCTCATGCCCCCTGTGTTAGTCAGAAGTTGGCGTTGTCAGCCTATTGAAGACTGATGTCTGCTGAGTGGGGATAGCCAACCTATCGAAGGCAGACTTCCGAGCAGGGGGAGCAGCGTTGATGATTTCGCCTGGAATAGGAGCTGAAACAGTCAGTCTTGTGAAGACCGACCCTTTGACAGGAGAAGCCGCCTTGACGACTTCAGGAGCAGGAATGGCTATCCGCTTAGGGATAACCCTTTCTGGTATCGCGGGCTTCTTCATGGGCCCAAATGAGTTTTGGCCTAGTCTGTCAAAGACTGAGGCGTTGGATTTGGGCGACCCGTTGAGAGGGGCCGCGGTAGTGGTAAGTCGATCAAGGACCGACTTCTTTGGGGCTTCTTACGACAGCAGCGGGGCATTAAAGCTCATCGGTAGGATCATGGTCCCAAAGAACAGCCCAGTGGTGGCCTGAGTTACTTGCTCCACCGGGATCATGAACAGGGAGGCCGCTTGGGGCCCGTAGGTTACTCCTCCAGATGAGGCGGAACGGGAGTTGCAATTGTAGCTGGAGCGGGTAGAGGCCATTGATGTTCTTTTTTCTGCACGAGAGCAAAACCAAATCTTAGTACCTCGAACCCAAGGGCAACCATATTAAACCGCGATTCGTTCGCGAACACGACACACGAAGTGTGGAGTGGAAAGAGGAAAAGGTCCCACCGGGCATGCCAGAATCTGTTCTCCTCCGAATACAGAGACGGACCGCGTAGGTTTGTCTTTCCTGAATTTGGGGGCAAATGCTGATTGGTGCTATCCGTCCACCTCTCCGAAGATGCCAAGTTGATTTATGGCACCATGTATCGAAGGTTTAAATGGATGCGGCCGATGTAACAGACTTCGTCAGATTCCCCCTCATTGAGGGGTTTTTGATTATGGGGACGCTTTTCCCTGCAGGCGCAAGCCCCTGCAGTTAATTATGCTACCGCATCGCGGTAACAACTTTCTCCTTCTCCAGATGGTCACTTCGTGTTGTGGGTGTTTGTTTTGTTTTTGGTTGCCCGTGGATTGTATACGGAGACTAATTTATGTTGTCGCCCGTAGGGCGTGGATTGGTCCAAATCCGTATTTTCTTAGATTTGGGTTTGGGGGTTGGGTTTAAGGATACGTTGTCTCATTTGAGACTAAGATCAACTTAAACGTATGTTAAGGATATGTTAGTCTAATTTCAGACTAAGATCAACTTAACGGGATCGTTTAGATCCGACAAAAGAGCATTTGGGCTCTATTGTTTAATTTAGGGACATTGTGGTCGATTACCAGTTTAAGGACATGGTGGTCCAACATTAGTTTAAGGACATTACGGTCCAAGGTTAAGGACATCATAGTCTATGGGCTTAAGGACCCCACAGTCCGAGGTTAAGGACATCATAGTCCATGAGTTTAAGGACCCCACAGTCCATAGTTTAAAGACGTCATAGTCTATAAAGTTTAAGGACATCATAGTCCATAGGTTTAAGGACCCCACAGTCCAAGGTTAAGGACATCATAGTCCATGGGCTTAAGGACCCCACAGTCCAGTTTAAAGACGTCATAGTCTATGGAATGTATGGTTGTCGGGACCCGTCACCTCTCTGAAGACGTTGAAGGATCAACGACAAATATCAGAGGAGTGAAAAGATGTACCCTTGAACCGATATTGGTTGGGATATGTAGTCCAATTTGGGACTGAGATCTGAGATTTATGAGCATATGGGCTCAATTAATCTGAATGAGTGGTTTATAGCCAATTTGGGCTCGGCCCACTCAGTTAAAATGTTTAAACATTTGACAATGCTGAGCATTGATTTGAGTTCTGACAGTATTTTTATCTTTTATTGAATGTTGAGCATTCATCATAGCTTTAGGGCTTTATTTGTAGAACAGTTTATGTTCTACCAGCGCACACGTGAGAAACACGTGGCGCGCTTGGCGCTTTATGCCAGTCGAAGAGCGCAGAGCGTTAGTTTATGAGCGCATTGCACTTCTGCTAGGTGGCGCATACGTGAGGAGTGTAAGTCCACGTTACCCACCCCGGTGCTTACGGGGAGGCGGAATAGGTAAAAAACGGATTTTTAACACAAGGTAACATGGACTAAAACTAGAGGATCTTTGCTAAACAAAAACTAACAAAACTAGCTACAAGTTTTAGCTACTAGGTTAGAAGGTTATACCTATATCTTGAACTCCTTCTTTACTTGTTGTGGTCCTCCTTCTTGCTTTCTCTTTGGAGTGGTGTAGACGGCTCCTCCTCCTCGTCTTCTCTTTGCCGAAGAAAGATCCACCCGAAGGCCTCTACCTTGAGCTCCTACCTCAACCAAGAGGTAACTAGAGTACTTGGCTTGCTAAACCTAGAACTCTAGAATGAGTAGAGAGAAGTCTTGATGGTTTTATCTTACAAGCTCATGGTTCTCAACACATGAGAGATGAGAGCTTTGAGAGAGGAAGAGGAAGAGCTAAGCATGAAAGAGAAAGAGCAAGAGAGAATGAGAAGAATAAATACAACCATGATCTCATATGAGAATAATAATAATAATAATAACTAAAGAAAATTGTGATGGTTAGTTTGGAATGACCATTATCATTTCACATTAAATGCAATTTGCAAGAATCAAGAAGCATCTTGCAGAAGAAATGATGATGGTCAAATGGTCAACAAAAGTCAAATTGTCAACCAAAGTCAAATGGTCAACCAAAGTCAAATGTTCAACCTAACCATGGCACAATTATCCTTAATTAATATTATTAATCATATTTCTCATTCTCATTAGGGTTTCGAAAAAGTCAACTGTCAAAAACCCTAATGAGATTCCTCTGCCTCTGTCAACTGTGCATACACACCCGCATCCGTGTTCCGAGGAACACGAATACAATGAGACTAAACCAATCCCAAAACAAATACTAGGATCTGGTTTAAACCAAAGCCCGCTAGTAATAACTGCCAGGACACCAAACGTGCACAAGTGCGCGGATGTGAACGAACCCCGTCGCAAAACCATGCGACCTCTACTCTGTTTTGCCTAAAGGCGAACAACCCTCTGTGTGGGACTCTAAAGACTCGACACTACGCTGGCAGTGGGTTTAACCACAGGCTACAAGCGGTACTAGCTGTACGTAACGGTCCCAGGAAGATGCCAATAAGAAGACTGATGAGGTGAACCCATCCGAACTCCTACTGAGCCTGAATGTGACAATCTCCGTACAGTCCGGTCTGTTTGTCTATGAGTATCGCATGTCGAGCCTAGAGGGCGGTAAACGTCAGACCCCTAATAACGGTACAAGTCGTGCCGGAGTGTAGCCCAGAACACCCTGAGAAACTACTGGAAACACTACCAGTAATTCTCGCTTGCCCTGGCCAGGGACTTTGTGTAATGACTCTCCTAGACACAGCGCGATATCAACCCCTAATAACGGGAGAGACGAATCCTATCTAACCGCTACTGCCTCCAAGTGCTTCGGGACTGCACCCAACTACTACCTGTTTGCACGACTCCTTTGAGCCATGGTAGGGTAGTAATCAAAGTACAGTGGGAACACACTCGAGGCGAAGTAGCAGTGTCAAGTCGACGGACTAAGCTGTACTCCTGTCACCTGGGAACTGTTATCTAACGATAGGTATATTACCAACCAACAGTTCCCGATGAGTCCTATCCAGTGTACCCATAACCTAACGAGCACCCGCATACTATCTCCAGTACGACGTACTAATGGCTGTGGGACAGACCATTTCCCCTGCTGGGATGAGAAGCGTATACGCTAGTCTACTCCGGAGTATCGATGCCCCGTCTCGATAATCCTACAACTAGGGACTTGTATAAGGATGTGCTTGTAGATTACCCAGCCACCACAAGTGTGACTGCCATCACAACGCTGGTAATCAAGCAAAGATCCTAAGGGCTTCACTAATATGTATAAGCGATATGCTAAAAGAAACACATGCACATATTAAAGTAGAAACAAACCAAGTAACATACTACCATTTTGAGCAAGATTGTCTATACAACTGTGAATATTCCAAGTTTCCATCAAGTAATATACAAACTAGTATGATACAGTAATGGCCTCTAGGGCATATACACTAACAATCTCCCACTTGCACTAGGGCCATGTACTGGCGTATCGAAGACCTATCATCTCAATCAGCCGCTCGAACTGAGTCTGGGGTATGGCCTTCGTGAGTGGATCTGTAGTGTTATTCTCCGAATCTACTCTCCTCACCTCGATCTCCCGGCGATCTACGATCTCCCGGCGATCTACGATCTCCCTGATCAGGTAGTACCGCCTCAAAATGTGTCTGGACTTCTGATGGGACCTGGGTTCCTTCGCTAAAGCTATAGCGCTGTTGTTGTCATAATACAACGGTATTGGATCAACAATGGTAGGAACCACCTGAAGCTCCGTGAGGAACTTCTTCATCCAGACAGCTTCCTTTGCGGCATCGCAAGCAGCTATGTACTCCGCTTCCATAGTTGAGTCAGCAACAGTTTCCTGCTTGGAGCTCTTCCAGCAAACCGCCCCTCCATTGAGGGTAAAGACATAACCCGATATGGACTTGGAGTCATCCTTGTCACTCTGGAAGCTGGAGTCAGCAAAGGCCTCGATCTGGAGGTCTTTTCCGCCATACACCAAGAACATCTTCTTAGTCCTTCTCAGGTACTTGAGAATGTTCTTTACTGCTATCCAGTGTTTCTCCCCTGGGTCCGACTGATACCGGCTTACAACGCTCAATGCGTATGCTACATCTGGTTTGGTACACAACATCGCATACATTATAGAGCCTACCGTAGATGCGTAGGGTATAGATGACAGGCGAGCCCTTTCCAAATCAGTCTTGGGAGACATCTCTTTGGAGAGGGTGATTCCGTGACAAGCCGGTAGATTACCGCGCTTTGAATCTTCCATACTGAATTGTTTCAGTATGGTGTCGATGTACCTGGACTGCAAAAGTCCCAACATCCTTTTAGATCTATCACGATAGATCTGGATCCCCAGAATGTAGTTGGCATCGCCCAGGTCCTTCATGGAGAACCTCTGTGACAAGAATCCTTTGACTGACTATAGCATAGGAATGTCATTTCCTATTAGGAGAATGGCATCTACGTACAAGACGAGGAATACCACAGTTCTCCCTACAATCTTACAGTAAATGCATGGTTCATCCGGATTTTTGATAAAGCTGAATTCTTTGACAGTATCATCAAAGCAGATGTTCCAACTCCGTGATGCCTGCTTTAGTCCATAAATGGACTTAAGCAACTTGCACACTTTACCGCTGCTCCCACTCTGAATGAAACCCTCCAGCTGATCCATATAGACGCACTCTTCCAAATTTCCATTTAGAAAATCCGTCTTTACGTCCATCTGCCAGATCTCATAATCGTGGAAGGCAGTAATAGCAAGAAGGATCCGAATGGATTTAAGCATAGCCACTGGAGAAAAGGTTTCGTCATAGTCCAAACCAGGTCTTTGACGAAAACCATTTGCAACAAGTCTAGCTTTATAGGTTTCAACCTGCCCATCTACACCAATCTTCTTTCTGAAGATCCATTTGCAGCCTACGGGTTTTACCCCTTCTGGAGCAATGTCCAAAGTCCAAACTCTGTTGGTGTACATGGACTCCATCTCGGTCCGCATTGCATCCAGCCATTTTACCGAGTCACCGCTCTGAATGGCTTGCTGGAAGCTAGTAGGCTCATCATTTTCAATGACGCAATCCTCTCGATCCCCGTCTATGAGAAAACCGTAGTATCTCTCGGATGGATGAAACTGCCTACTACTCCTGCGGGGTGGCGCTGGGATGTCCAGTTCTCCTGAAGCTTCTGGTTCTACCAAGATTTCAGTAATAGCTTGTGGTTCTGGAATTTCTTCCAGTTTTACTGTGCTCCCACTTGTTCCTTTTTCTAAAAACTGATGTTCCAGAAAGTGGGCATGACGAGAAACAAAAACCTTTTGCTCCTCTGCGTAATAGAAAAGATACCCCCTGGAGTTCTTTGGGTATCCCACAAACTTACACAGTACTAAGCGTGCCTAGAGTTTGTCCGCATGCTGCTTTTTAACAAAAGCTGGACATCCCCATATCTTCAGATATTGATGATGGGGTTTCTTCCCACACCACATCTGATATGGTGTGGTAGGCACAGTCTTGGAGGGAAACTTGTTCAAAAGATATGCAGTTGATTCTAATGCATAACCCCAGAAGGATCGTTGTAACTCAGCCTTACTCATCATGGAACGAACCATATCCAATAGGGTTCGATTCCGCCTTTCAGATACACCGTTGTGTTGAGGTGTGTATGGAGGAGTAAGCTGAGAGAGAATTCCATTCTCTTTAAAGTAGTCCAGAAACTCGGCACTCAAGTATTCACCACATCGATCAGATCTCAGTGTCTTGATACTCTTGCCTGTTTGTTTTTCAACTTCATTCTTGTATTCCCGAAATTTCTCAAAGGCCTCGGATTTATGCTTCATCAGGAAGACATGTCCATACCTAGAGAAATCATCCATAAAAGTAATGAAGTATGAATAACCACTTCGCGCATATATAGACATTGGACCACACACGTCACTGTGTATGAGTCCCAAGAGCTCGCTCGCTTACTCCGTGTCCAGTGAACGGATTCTTTGTTATCTTTCCCATGAGACAAGATTTACAGGTATCATAAGAATGATACTCGAACGGATTCAAGTATCCCTCTTTATGTAACTTTATTAACCGTGTCTCATTGATGTGACCCAGTCTACAATGCCATAAGAAAGCCTGGTTTAATTCCGGAGACTTTCTTTTAAGTGTGTTCTGGACATTAAAAACCTGAGCTTGATTCAATACGTATATTCCGTTTTCTAATGTACCTGACCCAATCAGAACTTGATTTAGGTAGATGTAGACCACATCGCTTACAAAAGTAAAATCATATCCTTCCTTAGAAAGTAAGGATACAGATATGATATTACAAGCCATACTAGGTACATACAAACAGTTACGCAGAATCAATATCGGCCCACTTGTCAATCCAAGGTGATATTCCCCTACGGATTCAGCATCCACGCTCATTCCGTTAGCAACCCTGAGAATGATATCACCTACCCTGATAACTCTACGGTTTCTCAAAGCCTGTAATGAATTACAGATATGAGATCCTGATCCGGTATCCAGTACCCAGGAAGTAGAGTTAATTGACATACAGTTTTCTATTGCAAACACGCCCGAAGCCGAAGCCACAACATGCTTCGAATCCTGGCTACTGGCTTTCAAATCCCTGTAATCCTTCTGCCAATGTCCTTTCCCACAACAATAGGAACGTCCCTCCTTCACTACATCCAGTCCTGAAACTTTTGCCCTTCCCTTTTCTTCTACTTCCCTGGTTTCCTTCAGAGTATAAGTAGAGGGAAGAGACTGTAGAATCAAGTCAGTATTTGACCCGTTCTTCAACGTGCTCTTCAGGTCCGTGAGCTCATCAAAATAGCTGGTCTCTGTAAGAACGTTGCCCCCTACAGATGACCCGACAGCCAACCTCGTTTGAAGCAATTCGTTCGAGGTCTCATATCTTGCGATACGAGATTGCTCTCCATATAAATCTTTGTTATGGAGGAAGATAGAAACTAAGTCCATCTTCTCATGCTTCCTCTGGTATGCACCATCAACTGAGGCCAACACGGGGCACTTAGCATTCGCACAGTCTTTTTCCGACGTCTTACGGATATTAATATACGCGACAGTGGAAACTGGTCCTGAGACGGCAAGGGTTTGATTAGTTAAGAGGTGTCCCAACTTGTCATGGGTAATGGACATCTGGACAGGCCTTTGCCAGTCATAACAGTCAGATTCAGTCATTTTATTATCTAGATGTAACCTATGTCTGGTCACTGGGTCGCTGCAATTAAGAGAGAGAGAGAAGAAAACACTCAGCATGATGCTCTTGCAAGTTTAGATTGGTTTTTAGTTTATCTAAACAGGATGGCTCCCACTGTTTCTCGAATCCTTCCTCAAACCATAAAAGAAGAATTAGTCGGGATCAATCTCACCGTACAATACTTGCTTAACCGTTTAGCCAGGCCAGTGTCGGTACTTCGAGGGAGGTTTTACGACGCTTTCGCGAAGTTCCTTAATTAAATAACCTCTTTTCCCTGTGGGCGTAGCCCCGCTAACACCTTTCTAGACACCTACTTGGTTTATAGCATTGATCGTTAAGTGAAAAGTTTCCCGAGGAGTAGCGGATACTCACAGTAGGATTGGAATCCAAATATCATTGTGAGATAATGCTGAAGGAATCCTACCAACATTATCAAACTCAAAATGGTATGCAGCACTAGCAAGTTTCAGTTTCTTTAGAAACTCCCGATGTGGATTTTTGCCCCATGCTCTTATGACCTTGACGAAGGCCAACATATCATAAGTCATATGTCAAGTTCTACCCGTCATTATCCAGGTTAATTTGAACCCATCCGCACATACCCTTGACGAAGGCCAAAATAGTAGTACGACTGTCCCAAACCAACGCATCTATCTATGCTACAGATAAATATTCAGCAGCTACCAATCACTATGCCCTGGCGAAGGTCAAAATACATAGCTTGAATACTACTGAACATTTAACTGAAATGACGGAGGGCTACGAATGGTTTTGGCGAAACCGTGAACGTGGTGAACTTGATATAATCGAAGGAACCTGATAGCTTTTAAAAGGAGTGGTTTAAGCTCCGCGTTTTTAAAAGTTTTTCTGTTTTGAAAAAAAACGAGTGGTTTTGAAATTGTTCCAACGATTCAGCTTTGGATTGTTTTCTTTGCATTAATTTAATGCGTCCCATCAATTAATCCTACCATTGCAGAAAACAACTAAAATATGGCGTACGCTTATGCCATCCGCATTCGCCACGAGGCCCCATCATCACCCGTTAGGTTACTTAACTAACGACAGATCGGGGGCTGGACTAGCGCGGATGCAAAACATAAGCAACGCCTACTAGATATCATATATAGATATATATACATTCGTCAGATGCAATGATAGCCATTCCAGATCACAGATGAACACATTGGATATGCTAGGAATCCGCGTTTCGTTCGAGCCTGCAACGAAATACGGATTATACGGTCGCGATGAATAGCCAAACCCCACCCCAGACCCCTACGGGTGCGGCAAACTACCCGCCAAGTACCCAAAGTGAAGCAACCTCCCTCAACAACGTGAGTAGGACACTCGGCACTTCAAAATACCCGGTAGTTTGTGCACCCCACCTTGGGTCTATCCTAGGAGCAAAAAACAGTAAAAGAAATAATATACAATGGCGGCTACAACCTCATCCCGGATGTGCGGCCATAAAAATAATATTACATCAATTTACAATTTACATCAAATGAAAGATAAATAAACTCTCATCTCACAAACCCCGGCTATTCATCCACGACAATCCAACAAGTTCATATACACAATCCAACATTACAGATCACAGATATGCACAACCCCCACTAATCGACGTATAGCGATTAGTCGACGTTCAGTGCATATATCACATTACAGATATAACCATTTAGCTAAAGTTTATAGAATTTCGATCAATAACTGTATTTGAATCTACCCCAAGTAAAATCCAGTACTCAGACAAATCTGGGCAGAAACAAAAATTCCCAGAATACACAATACTAACACAGAGAACACCAGAAGAATTTTGGTGCGCCGCCGAGTTGACTCGGCCGCGGATCCGCGGCGGATCGCTTGGATCGGCCATGGATCCGCGGTCCTATGAGCGATTCAGGCGCCCAAAATTCTACAGATTTCTCAAAAAAGCCTGCTTGTATTTTTCATGTCTCTGAAAATATTTTTAGGCCAGTTTTGAAATTCGACAGAAAATACAATATTTTGGTGTGTTTTCGGGATTTTTTCCGTGATCGAAGTTCTAACGACTTTGCTAACAGTTATTTGTTGTTTAGCTAGGCTCTGATACCACTGTAAGTCCACGTTACCCACCCCGGTGCTTACGGGAAGGCGGAATAGATAAAAAACGGATTTTTAACACAAGGTAACATGGACTAAAACTAGAGGATCTTTGCTAAACAAAAACTAACAAAACTAGCTACAAGTTTTAGCTACTAGGTTAGAAGGTTATACCTAGATATTGAACTCCTTCTTTTCTTGTTGTGGTCCTCCTTCTTTCTTGCTCCTTGGAGTGGTGTAGACGGCTCCTCCTCCTCGTCTTCTCTTTGCCGAAGAAAGATTCACCCGAAGGCCTCTACCTTAAGCTCCTACCTCAATCAAGAGGTAACTAGAGTGCTTGGCTTGCTAAACCTAGAACCCTAGAATGAGTAGAGAGAAGTCTTGATGTTTTTATCTCACAAGCTCATGGTTCTCAACATATGAGAGATGAGAGCTTTGAGAGAGGAAGAGGAAGAGCTAAGCATGAGAGAGAAAGAGCAAGAGAGAATGAGAAGAATAAATACAACCATGCTCTCATATGAGAATAATAATAATAATAATAATAACAACTAAAGAAAATTGTGATGGTTGGTTTGGAATGACCATTATCATTTCACATTAAATGCAATTTGCAAGAATCATGAAACATCTTGCAAAAGAAATGATGATGGTTAAATGGTCAACAAAAGTCAAATTGTCAACCAAAGTCAAATGGTCAACCTAACCATGGCACAATTATCCTTAATTTATATTATTAATCATATTTCTCATTCTCATTAGAGTTTAGAAAAAGTCAACTGTCAAAAACCCTAATGAGATTCCTCTGCCTCTGTCAACTGTGCATACACACCCGCATCCGTGTTCCGAGGAACACGAATACAATGAGACTAAACCAATCCCAAATCAAATACTAGGATCTGGCTTAAACCAAAGCCCGCTAGTAATAACTGCCCGGACACCAAACGTGCACAAGTGCGCGGATGTGAACGAACCCCGTCGCAAAACCATGCGACCTCTACTCTGTTTTGCCCAAAGGCGAACAACCCTCTGTGTGGGACTCTAAAGACTGGACACTACGCTGGCAGTGGGTTTAACCACAGGCCGCAAGCGATACTAGTTGTACGTAACGGTCCCCAGGAAGATGCCGATAAGAAGACTGATGAGGTGAACCCATCCGAACTCCTACCGAGCCTGAATGTGACAATC
This sequence comes from Agapanthus africanus, assembly GCA_030015575.1. Taxonomy (NCBI): domain Eukaryota; kingdom Viridiplantae; phylum Streptophyta; class Magnoliopsida; order Asparagales; family Amaryllidaceae; genus Agapanthus; species Agapanthus africanus. The sequence continues at coordinate 462,554,189 of CM057349.1, forward strand.
TCCGTACAGTCCGGTCTGTTCGTCTATGAGTATCGCATGTCGGGCCTAGGGGGCGGTAAACGTCAGACCCCTAATAGCGGTACAAGTCGTGCCGGAGTGTAGCCCAGAACACCCTGAGAAACTACTGGAAACACTACCAGTAATTCTCGCTTGCCCTGGCCAGGGACTTTGTGTAATGACTCTCCTAAACACAGCACGATATCAACCCCTAATAGCGGGAGAGACGAATCCTATCTAACCGCTACTGCCTCCAAGTGCTTCGGGACTGCACCCAACTACTACCTGTTTACACGACTCCTTTGAGTCGTGGTAGGGTAGTAATCAAAGTACAGTGGGAACACACTCGAGGCGAAGTAGCAGTGTCAAGTCGATGGACTAAGCCGTACTCCTGTCACCTAGGAACTGTTATCTGACGATAGGTATACTACCAACCAACAGTTCCCGACGAGTTCTGTCCAGTGTACCCGTAACCTAACGAGCACCCGCATACTATCTCCGGTACGACGTACTAATGGCTGTGGGACAGACCATTTCCCCTGCTGGGATGAAAAGCGTATACGCTAGTCTACTCCGGAGTATCGATGCCCCGTCTCGATAATCCTACGACTAGAGACCTGTATAAGGATGTGCTTGTAGATTACCCAGACCCCACAAGTGTGACTGCCATCACAACGCTGGTAATCAAGTAAAGATTCTAAGGGCTCCACTAATATGTATAGGCGATATGCTAAAAGAAACACATGCACATATTAAAGTAGAAACAAACCAAGTAGCATACTACAATTTTGAGCAAGATTGTCTATACAACTGTGAATATCCCAAGCTTCAATTAAGTAATATACAAACTAGTATGATACAGTAATGGCCTCTAGGGCATATACACTAACAAGGAGCACGTGGGGAGTACGTGGTGCGCTTAGCGCTAAGCACCAATCTTATGAGCGCAGTGCGCTATATTTGGAGCGCTAAGGCTTTGCAGCACTTTGCGCTACTCTTGAGCGCTGAGGTGCTTCTGCTAAGTAGCGCACACGTGAGGAGCACATGGTGCGCTTGGCGCTGTGCGCCAGTCTTGAGCGCAAAGCGCTAACTGATCAACTTTTTTATCCAGAAAGAGACTTTGTCTCAAGATTCTAAGAACAAAAGTTCTTATTTTGTAGGGGATGTTTTTAATCTCTTATGTTGATGAAAGGCTCTCCCCCCTCTTTTATATTGAAATACTATAATCTCTTTTGTGAAAGACAATTTGTCTTATAGATCTATGATCTGAAGAAGATTAAGTTCTTCCCTTTATTTTTATGATGAGATATTTTGATCTCTTTGTGAAAGACCTTGATCTTATAGATCTAAGATCTTAGAAAAAGAAGTAAACTCTTCTTTTTATATAAGACGATTTCATCTTTCTGTTCTTTTTTTCTCTTTTTTGTTTCTTTTCCTTTTTTTTGAAAAGAAGGATCATTGGTCGTTGGGACCCACCACCCCTCCGACGACACTGAGAGATTATAGCGCCATATATCAAAGGTGTGGAGAGATGTACCCTTTGAACCATGTCCCACTCATTAGGGGGAAAGAACAGGCTCGAGCTTAAGCTTCTCGCTGCTGAAAAAGGCTTCTTTGCGTTCGCGCACGTGCGTCGCACGTGTTGGGCGCACGTGCGTCGCACGTGTTGGGCGCACATGTTTGCACGTAGCGCACATGGCACATGCGCATATGCACATTATGGGGGGAGAAAGCTACTATGGAGAAATAATCTCCTTTGAGTATTATGGAATACTCCCACGTGTGTTGCACGTGTTTGGCTCACGTGCGTTGCACGTAGCACGCATGTGGCTGGCTCACGTGCATTGCACGTGGTGCTTACGCATATGCGCATTATGGGGGAGCAAGCTCCTATGGAGAAATAATCTCCTTTGAGTATTATGGAATACTCCCAAGTGTGTTGCACGTGTTTGGCTCACGTGCGTTGCACGTGGCGCGCATTTGGCCGGCGCACGTGCATTGCACGTGGCGCACATGGCACTTACGCATATGCGCATTATGGGGGGAGCAAGCTCCTAACATTGAGAACTAAGCTCCTTTGAGAATTAAATTCTCCCACGTGCGTTGCACATGTTTGGCTCATGTGCGTTGCACGTGGCGCGCATGTGGCGGGCGCACGTGCATTGCACGTGACGCACATGGCGCTTGCGCATATACGCATTATGGAGGGCAACTATGGCCCTAACTAGGAGAACTAAGCTCTTTTGAGAATTGAATTCTCTACCTTTTCTAAGAGGTATCCCCTCTTATTTATATGGGAGTGATAGAGAAGAGATCTCTCTTTCTCCCGATGTGGGACTAAAAATGCATCCCCCATGTAGCAGAGCATTACTTTAGATTACACGTACGTAGCACATTTGCTCATAACTTTTGATCCCGGATGAACTATGAGGCCCATAATATATCAAATCGAAAGATTTTTCGAGGCGCTTTTGATACCATCAGAATTTAGTTGTTTCTCATTTGGGAGTTTGTCAAAATACAGCCCAGAAAATACTGGTTCGCGTTTTCTTTCTTAGATTACACGTGCGTAACACATTTGTTCATAACTTTTGATCCCGGATGAATTATGAGGCCCATATATATCAAATCGAAGGGTTTTTTGAGACGCTTTCAATACCATGAGAATTTAGCTGTTTATCATTCGGGAGTTTGTCAAAATACAGCCCGGAAAATACTGGTTCGCATTTTCTTAAGCGTATCGCTGTCATTTGATACCTTGGACTTTTTTGCGCAGAAATTTTTGGCGAGAACAAATGCCCCCCACTACTTTGCCCATGTAGGTATGTACGTGGGTTAAGTAGTGCAGAGTAATATATAGCGTATGACCGGTTTCGGACTGGTATATAACCTTTAGAATCTTGGTTTGAGAAGATAGCGAGCGGACACAAACGTCGTCATCTATCATTGACACAAATCTCAACTCGTAAGGGATATAGTTCCAAACTCTGAGGTCCATGAGCTGCACCATTCTGTTTCTTTATGTCTTGATCTGGCGCAAAGTAGTTTATGTACTCATTTCGGAGCTTGTAGTTTATTCACTCATCCCGGAGTCTCTAGTTTATGAACTCATTTCGGAGCTTGTAGTTTACCTCACTTGGGCTTGTAGGCAAACTTGTCCTAACGTTACAGTTAACCCCTGCTCTTTACGACAGAGGTCCGTTAGGGTCTATGGTACTAGGGTTTTTTTGTTCGTTGTACCATCGCATTGGCTGATGCATTCGCCGATATGCAGTTTTGCTGTTCGAGCAGCCGTGCGACTGTCGTGTCTGTTCGTGGATGGACAAGACGTCTTCAAATGATCTCCAAGGTCACATTACCATCGGGAAAGCATATTGTCCCTAGAAATCGTGAGGATTTCTAAGTTTTCATCGCCTCCGTGAGTCGCAAGGATCTCACTCAGGTATTTTTTCTTTACGAATCGTGAGGACCCGTAAGTAGCTTCTTCATTTCAGTGGCATGTAACTTCGGCGAATGTAGCCTGTAGATGGTCCATCTTGACCTTTTCGTAGGGTATGATGGCTTAGGAAACAGGTTCAGGTCTGTCGCTTAAGACTTTTCAACTTTTATGAGCCATGAGGGTCGCCTAAGACTTTTCAACTTTTATGAGCCGTGAGGGTCTCCTATGGGCTCTATCAACATGTAATAGTGATCCGTAATGCCATCTAATGCTGTACATGATGATAAAGACAAACTAGATTATATACTACCATCTCGAGTAAGACTGTTCTACTGGTATAGGTCCTCCCTCAATCATCATAATCACCTGCCTGCGACTACGATAATTGCCTGGAGGGCACTATAGCCAACAGATTCTCCATAGAAGATCTGGATGATACCTACTACATCTTGTGCATTATGATCTATGGTGATAGATCTAAGTGGATGTTGGGAGTGTCTCAAATCCAGGTACATTAACACCATACGAAAGGGGTTTAGTATGGAGGATTCTAAGCGTGGTGGTTCGCCCACTTACTCATGAATCACTCTCTCCAAAAAGATGTCTCCCGAGACTGATTTGGAGAAAGCTCGCGTGCAAGGGATACCCTATGCTTCGGCACTAGGCTCTATCATGTATGCGATGTTATGTGCCAGACCAGATGTAGTTAACTCACTAGGTGTAGTGATCAGGAATCAATCAGATCTTGGGAGAATCACTGGACAGCTGTGAAGGACATTCTTAAGTACTTGAGAAGCACTGAAGAGATGTTCTTGGTGTTTGGTAATGGTGAACTACTGTGGGAGTCCTTTACCAATTCAAGCTTCCAGAGTGATAAGGTCGATTGAAAGTCAGTCACATGCTCTGTCTTTACCCTCACTGGAGGGACGGTATGTTGGAAGTGTTCCAAGCTAGATACCGTGGCAAACTAGACGATAAAGGCTGAATACATCGCTACCAACGATGCTGCCAAAGTGGATGTCTGGATATTTCTTGTTCATGAGATGAACTTGGTTTCTACCATTGAGCATTCAATAACTGTTATTGTGACAACAATGGAGTTGTGGCTTTGGCCTAGAAACGCCGGTCCCATCAGCGATCCAGACATATTCTGAGGACGGTATCACCTGATTAGGGAGATGGTTGATCTCCAAAGGATTAAGGTAAGGAGAGTTGACACGAAGGATAATACGGCGGATCCACTCACAGAGGCCTTTCTCTAGAGAGACTTTTATGGGGCGTTGAGTATGAGATACTACAACAAATGTCCTTAGTGCAAGTAGGAGATTGTTAGTTATATGTATGCCCTAGAGGCCATTATTATACACGTGATGTATATTATAGTGGATGCTTAGACATATATAGGGAGGACTTTCTTGCTCGATATGATAGTATGCTATCTGGTTGCTCTTTATCTTAACATGTACACTCATTGTCTCTCTATTACATGTTGATAAAGCCTTTAGGATGATTACTTGACTACCAGGATTATGATGCAGATCATACTAGTGGGGCAGAGGTAGTCGGTAAGTACATCCTTCAAATGTTCCAAGCCGTGGGAGTATCGAGACGGGGCATCGATATTCCAGAGTAGACTTGCGTATACGCTTCTCGACCCATATGATGGGCGATAGATGATCCTATATCCATTGGTGTTTGACATCAAAGATGGTATACCGGTGCTCAGTGGAGACTGGGTACACTGAACGGACTTGCCGAGAACTCCTAGATGGTATTATACCTATCGTCAGATAACAGTTCTCTGGTGACACTGGTACAGGTTAGTTTGTCGACCCGAGATCGTCATAGAGTCTTGTGTGATTCCTACTGTGCTTTGATTTCCACCTTACCACATTCAAGAGAACGTGGAAAACGGTGGTTTTTGGGTACAGTCCCGACTCACATGGAGGCAATGAGCGATAGGAGGAGATTTTTTCTCTCCCGGTATTGGGAGTTGATGTTGCGTTATGCTTGATTGGCCATAACAGGAAATCCCTGGCCAGGGTTGCTGAGATTTACTGGTAAGTGTTATCAGTAGTTTCTAGAACCGTTATGGGCCTTACATCGGCATAACTTATCAGGCTATTGGGGTCTAACGTTTACCACCCCCAGGCTGTGATATGCGTCATATCTGACGAAGAGACCGGACTGTACGGTGGTGTTACTTATTGGATTCGTAGGAGTATGAGCATGCTTGCTTGTTGATCTTCTGATCGCTCAATACCCGGGTAGCCGTTACGTCCAGCTAGTACCGTTGACAGCTTGTGGGTGACTGATATGATCATCACCTACTGTCGGCGTATTGACGAGTCTTTAGAGTCCTACACAGAGGTTTCCTGGCTCAGGAGAAACGAAGTAGGAGCACATTATTAGTTATATGTATGCCCTAGAGGCCATTATTGTACATGTGATGTATATTATAGTGGATGCTTTGATATATATAGAGAGGACTTTCTTGCTCGACATGATAGTATGCTATCTGGTTGCTCTTTATCTTAACATGTTGACTTGTATATGTAATGCTGTCTTGCTCTCATATGTTGATAAAGCCCTTAGGTTATGTACTTGACTACCAGGACTATGATAGAGATCATACTAGTGGGGCCAAGGGTAGTCCGCAAGTACACCCTATAATTGTTCCTAGTCGAGGGTGTATCGAGACAGGGCATCGATATTTTGGAGTAGACTAGCGTATACGCATCTTGACCCATATGATGGGCAATGGATGATCCCACATCCATTGGTGTTTGACATCAAAGATGGTATACAGGTGCTCAGAGGAGACTGGGTATACTGAACAGACTCGTCGAGAACTCCTAGTTGGTATTATACCTATCGCCAGATAGCAGTTCTCCGATGACACTGGTGCAGGTTAGTCTGTAGACCCGAAATCGTCATAGAGTCTTATGTGATTCCCACTGTGCTTTGATTTCCACCTTACCACGTTCAATAGAACATGCAAAACAGTGGCTTTTGGGTACAGTCCCGAATCACATGGAGGCAATGAGTGATAGGAGGGGATTCGTCTCTCCCGGTATTGGGGGTTGATGTTGCGTTGTGCTCGATTGGCCATAACGACAAGTCCCTGGCCAGAGCTGCTACGGAGATTTACTAATAAGTGTTATCAGTAGTTTCTCGACCCGTTATGAGCTTCATATCGGCATGACTTATCGGTTATTGTGGTCTGACATTTACCACCCATAGACTAGATATGCGAGATATCAGACGAAGAGACCGGACTGTACGGTAGTGTTACTGACAGGCTTTTGCAGGAGTTAGAGCGGGCTAGCTTGCTGATCTTCTGATCGTTCAATACTCGGGTAGCTGTTACGTCCAGGTAGTACCGCTGACGGCTTGTGGGTGCTTGATATGATCATCACCTACTGCCGGCGTATTGACGAGTCTTTAGAGTCCTACACGGAGGTTTCACTGGCTCAGGCAAAACGAAGTAGGAGCACATATGTGATATGTGCGGGACCGAGATTAATACGAGTATATGATACCGTATTCTATTATCGCGATATAAGGTATCGATCGGTTATATGAGATATAATCAGGTTATCAAATAAAGTGTTGATTCGATAAGTTGATACAAATAATATTAGTTGGTCATATAAGATATACCCGGATTATTAAATCAAGTGTTGATTTAATGATTTAATGTATAATTATATATTTGATATATTAATTTACATTAACTAATATTAGCTCGCTTAAGTATTTCTTTTTCTCACATGTGCACACTTAATATATATGTGATATATATTAATTGTGTTTTATTTATGTGTCATGGTAAATGATACATGCAACATGGGTGTATGAGACTTACACCATGATAAAGATAATGTAGGGTTTATTTATTTATGGTAATTCAATTATTAGTTGGAAATTTGTCACATGGCATGAAGCTTTGAGAAGCTTGGAGATCCATTGACTTAGTCCACTAGTTTTGTCTTACACTAGATATTTGTTAACCCAACCATTATCTAAACTACTGGTTAAGTCTCTACATGAGGGATATTAGATATTTTCTCACCCATGGTTTCCATTCACTCTCTCATCTATTATTTGCTTCTTCTTCCTCAAAGCTCAAGAGAGCTCTCTAGGTTTTCATGAGAGGTGATAAAAACTAGTGAGAAAAGTAATTCTAAAGTGAGCAAAAATCCTACTTCATCATCCTCTACTAGATTATCACTTTAGTATAGGGTGTTAGCTGTAAGTCCACGTTGCCCACCCCGGCTCTTACGGGGAGGCGGAAACGGTAAAAACGATTTTTTATGACAAGGCAACATGGACTAGAAAAGAGGATCTTTGCTAAACAAAAACCTAGCAAACTAACTACAAGTTTAACTACTATATTAGAGGGTTATACCTAGGTCTTGAACTCCTTCTCTTCTTTCTCCTTGGAGTGGTTTGAACGGCTCCACCTCGCGGTCTCCTCTTTGTCGAAGAAGGATCCACCCGAAAGCCTCTACTTTGAGCTCCTACCTCAACCGAGAGGCAACTAAAGTGCTTGGCTTGCTAAACCTAGAACTCTAGAGTGAGTAGAGTGAAGTTTTGAAGGTTTTATCTCAATAGCTCATGGTTCTCAACACATGAGACATGAGAGCTTTGAGAGAGAGGAAGAGGATGAGCTTTGGATGAGAGAGAGTGAGCAAGTGAGAATGAGATCATAATTTACAACCATGGTCACAAAAGTAAGAATAATGATGATAATAATAATAATTAAGAATTGTGATGGTTAGTTTCAATGACCATTATCATTTCATGCATTTAATGCATTTTGCAAAGAACAAGAAGCATCATTGAAATGAAATGATGATAGTCAACAAGTCCACAATGGTCAACCGGTCAACAAAGTCAACAAGTCAACAAAAGTCAAATGTTCAACTCAACCATGGCACAATAATCCTTAATTAATATTATTAATCATATTTCTTATTCTCATTAGGGTTTAGAAAAAGTCAACGGTCAACAACCCTAATGAGAATCCTCTGCCTCTGCCTCTGTCAACTGTGCATACACACCCGCATCCGTGTTCCGAGGAACACGCATACAATGAGATAAAACCAATCCCAAAACATATACTTGGATCTGGCTTAAACTAAAGACCGCTAGTAATAACTGCTCGGACACCAAATGCACAAGTGCGTGGATGTGAACGAACCCTGTCGCAAAACCATGCGACCTCTACTCTGTTTTGCCCAAAGGCGAATAGCTCTCTGTGTGGGACTCTAAAGACTCGACACTACGCTAGCAGTGGGTTTAACCACAGGCCACAAGCGATACTAGCTGTACGTAACAGTCCCCAGGTAGATGCCGATAAGAAGACTGATGAGGTGAACCCATCCGAACTCCTACTGAGCCTGAATGTGACAATCTCCGTACAGTCCGGTCTGTTCGTCTGAGAATATCGCATGGCGGGCCTAGGGGGTGGTAAACGTCAGTCCCCTAATAGCGGTACAAGTCGTGTCGGAGTGTAGCCCAGAACACCCTGAGATAACACTGGAAAACCTACCAGTATATCTCGCTTGCCCTAGCCAGGGACGACTATGTGTAATGGCTCTCCTAAACACAGCGCGATATCAACCCCTAAATACTGGGAGAGACGAATCCTGTCTAACCGTCAATGCCTCTAAGTGCTTCGGGACTGCACCCAACTACTACCTGTTTGCACAACTCTTTTAAGCCGTGGTAGGGTAGTAATCAAAGAACAGTGGGAACACACTCGAGGCGAAGTGACGGTGTCAAGTCAGCGGACTAAGCTGTACTCATGTCACCTGGGAACTGATAACTGACGATAGGTATAGTACCAACCAACAGTTCCTGACGAGTCATGTCCAGTGTACTCGTAACCTAACGAGCACCCGTATACTATCTCAAGTACGACGCACTGACGGCTGTGGGACAGACCATCTCCCGTGCTGGGATGAGAAGCGCATACGCTAGTCTACTCCGGAGTATCGATGCCCCGTCTCGATAATCCAACGACTAAGGACCTGTATAAGGATGTGCTTGTAGATTACCCAGCCCCCACTAGTATGACTGCCATCACAACGCTGGTAATCAAGCAAAGATCCTAAGGGCTCCACTAATGTGTATAGGCGATATGCAAAAAGAAACACATGCACACATTGAAGTAGAAACAAACCAAGTAGCATAGTACCATTTCGAGCAAGATTGTCAATACAACTGTGAATATCCCGAACTTCCATCAAGTAATATACAAACTAATATGATACAGTAATGGCCTCTAGGGCATATACACTAACATTAGGTTCACTAATTCCACATTAGTGAAGAGGGTAGCTTGGGTTTGTGACTCCTCGACGTAGATCATCTTCGGCTTTAAAGACTTCAAGCAAGCATGCATCCTTCTTCTTGTAGAGCCGTTCGAGAGTCCGCAGGATCGCAACTTGGAGTGAAGGGACTACTACAAGGAGCTAAAGAAGTGAAGGACCGGACTACAAAGGTTGTAATCCCTACTCACTTAGATGTAAAGTAGTTTACACATCGTATTGTCTAAATCTTTAGTTAAGATTCTAGAGTTAGTATTGTTAAGCATGGCAATTTTTTGAAAATGGCATGGACAGGAAGGGTTACCAAGACGGCAGCAAGGTTTCGGGAGGCATCGTCCATGCCAAATTCAAAAAATTTCCATTTTAGCTAACCCTAACTTGAATCATAAACTAGAAATATTCGGAATCAAATGCAAACACTTTGCAATAAGTAAAGAGAGCGAGGAATACAACTTTTGTAGACCGGTCCTTCACTTCAATAGCTCCGTGTAGTAGTCCCCTTCGCTGCGATCGTAAACTCTGGACTCTAGAGAGGCTCCCATGAAGAAACGAACACGCTTGCTACGATGACTTCGAGACCGAAGATGATCTACGTCGAGGAGACACTAACCCAAGCTATTTCTTCACTAGGTCATGAACTTTGTGAAGAGAACACTCTATACTATATGGCAAGTAGTAGAGGATGATGAAGTAGGAAGTGGGCTCACTTTAGAATTGATTTTCTCACATTTTTTCTCATACCTCCATTAGAGCTAGAAAGCTTTTTGAGAGGAAGAAGAAGAAAACGATGAACTCAAGTCAATAATTCATCCAAATGAATTATGTAACCATGGGTGAGTTAAGTCCTCATGCTTAACTCATGTAGAGAATTAACCAAGGTGTAAGGTTAAGGTTTGGGTTAAGAAATATCCTAAGGAATGACAAAAGAGTTGACTTTGTCAATATTTCTACAAGCTTCAAGCAAGCTTGACAACATTGACCAAGTATTCTCTCTTTTGTTATTTCTTAAGAAATAAACAAAACCCTAATTTAACCTTTGGATGGTCTAAGTCTCATACACCCATCTTGTATGTATTATCAAGCATGACACAAACATGTACACTTGCATATATCACATATATACAATGTGCACAATCTAGTGAGAAAAGAAATCTTAAGTGAGCTAATACTAGTTAATGTAATATAATATATCTAATATATAATTATACATTAGATTATTAAATCAACTCTTGATTTAATAATCCGGCTATATCACATATAACCGACTAATATCAAAAGTAACAACTTATCGAATCAACACTTGATCCGATAACCCGGTTATATCTCATATAACCGACAGATGTCACAAATCGCGAGAATAGAATACGGCATCTCATATCGTATCAATCTCGATCCCGCACATATCACATATGTGCTCCTACTCCGTTTCTCTTGAGCCAGGAAACCCCTATGTAGGACTCTAAAGACTCGTCAATACGCCGGCAGTAGGTGATGATCATATCAAACACCCACAACCCGCAAGCGGTCTGCTAAATATAACGGCCACCCGGGTATTAAGCGATCAGAAGATCAACAAGCAAGCCTGCTCACACTCTTGTGATTCCAATCAGTAACACTACCGTACAGTCTGGTCTCTTCGTCTGATATGCCGCATATCTCGTCTAGGGGTGGTAAACGCCAGACCCCAGTAACTCGATAATTCGTGTCAATATGAGGCTCATAACGGGTCGAGAAACTACTGATAACACTTACCAGTATATCTCTGAAGCAGCCTTGGCCAAGGACTTCCTGTTATAGCCAATCGAGCACAGCGCAACATCAACCCCCAATACCGGGAGAGACGAAACCCCTCCTATCGCTCATTGCCTCTATGTGATCCGGGACTGTACCCAAAAGCCACCGTTTTGCACGTTCTCTTGAATGTGATAAGGTGGAAATCAAAGCACGGTGGGAATCACACAAGACTCTATGACGATCTCGGGTCTACAGACTAACTTGTACCAGTGTCACCAGAGAACTGCCATCTGACGTGAGGTTTAATACCATCTAGGAGTTCTCGGCGAGTCCGTCCAGTGTACCTAGTCTCCACTGAGCACCCGTATACTGTCTCTGATGTCAAACACCAATGGATATCGGATCATCCATCGCCCATCTACATGGGTCGAGAAGTTATACGCTAGTCTACTCTGGTATATCGATGCTCTGTCTCGATACACCTACAACTATGAACAATTGAAGGATGTACTTAGAGACTACTCTGTCCCCACTAGTATGATCTGAATCATAGTCCTGGTAGTCAAGTACTCATCCTAAGGGCTTTATCAACATGTAACATAAAGACAATCAGCGTACATGTTAAGATAAAGAGAAACCAGATAGCATACTATCATGTCGAGCAAGAAAGTCCTCCCTATATATGTCCAAGCATCCACTACAATATACATCGTATGTACAGTAATGGCCTCTAGGGCATACATATCACTAACAATCTCCCACTTGCACTAGGGCCATCTGTTGTAGTATCTCATACCCAACAATCAGCAGTGGTTGAAATATCTCATACTCAACCATCCCATAAAAGTCTCTACTGGGAATAGGCCTTTGTGAGTAGATCCGCCCTGTTCTCCTCTGTTTCTACTCTCCTAACCTCGGTCTTCCTGGAGATCAACCACCTCCATGATTAAGTGATACTGCCTAAGAATATGTATGGATCACTAATGGGACGGGGGTTCCTAGGCCAAAGCCACAACTCCATTGTCACACAATGGTAGGAACGAAGTTTATCTCATGAACTATATACATCCAGACTACCTCTTTGGTAGCATCTTTGGTAACAATGTATCCAGCCTTTATCGTCTAGTATGTCATGGTATCTAGCTTGGAACTCTTCCAACATACCGTCCCTCTACTGAGGGTAAAGACAATGCCTGTGACTGACATTCAGTCGAACTTACCACCCTGGAATCTATCCAGGGATTCTCCCCGGGATCTATTGATACCATCTCACTACACCTAGTGAGAATCCTAACATCCATCTAGATCTATCTCATAGATCCAAAATCCAGGATTTTGGAGGTATCACCTTGATCCTATATGGAGAATCCTTGTGATAAGAGGAGATTGACCGAGCGTAGCATAAAAAACTCCTTCCCAATCAAGAGTATGTCATCCAAGTACAATATGAGGATCATCACCATACTCCCTACTACCTTTTTGTATATACAAGGTTTATCTACCATTTTGATGAAGTCAAACTCTTTGACTACCACATCAAAACAGATGTTCCAACTCCGCGATGCCTGCTTTAACTCATAAAGCATCTTGCACACGTTTCCACTGCTCCCACTGTCTACGAAGCCCTCTGGCTGTGTACTTATAGACGCTCTCTTCAAAATCACCATTTAGAAAAGCAGTCATGACACCCAACCGCCAGATATCGTAGTTATTGTATGTAGCAATGGCAAGTAGGATCCAGATGGACTTAAGCATAGCTTACAGGAGAAAAGGTTTCATCATAATCCACACCTGGTCGATGACGAGAACCTTTTGCAATAAGTCTTAACTTTGAAAGTCTCAACTTTTCCATGTACACCAAGTAATCTTCTCAAGATATACTTGCTCCTGATGGGGATTTAACCCTTCAGATAAAGCAACTAAAGTCCATACTTTGTTGGTGTATATAGATTCCATCTCAGATCGCTTAGCATCCAGCCATTCTTACAGAGTCCTCACTCTTGATGGCCTGCTCGAAACCAGTTGGGTCATCATCTCATGATGCAATCCTCGCTCCCATCGTCATAGAGAAAACTGAAGTATCTCTCAGGTGGATGAGGAACCCTACCAGATTGGCGGAGAGGCTAAGATTCGTTGGAAACTATTAAATCCTCCAGTTCTACCAAATCATCAGCTTCAGTTTGTATAGCTGGAACTCCTTCCAGTTCTACTTCATGACCACTAATTTCTTCACAAGAAATTCCCTTTCTCAAAGGTGGCATGCTGAGAAACAAAACACCTTTTGCTCCTCAGTATGGTAGAAGATATTCCCTTGCGAATGCTTGGGATATTCAACAAACTTCCACAGATCTGATCTTGCCTCGAGCTTGTCCGGATTTTGCTTTTAGACATAGGCCGGACAACCCCAAATCTTAACATCCTTAAGAGATGGGCTCTTCCCATACCATATCATATATGGAGTGGTAGGCACCTGATTTGATTGGAACCCTATTCAATAGGTATGCATCTTCTCAAGTGCGTAACCCCAAAAGGAAATAGGCAACTCAGCAGTACTCATCATAGAGCACACCATATCACATAGGGTGCGATTGCTCCGCCCCGATACATCAACGAACTGTGGTGTATGGGGAGGAGTAATGCTGAGAGAGAATCTCATTCTCCTTTAGAATAGTCCAGGAATTCCGTGCTCAAGTATTCTTCTCCCTGATCTCATCATAAGACATAATACTTATACCCTTTTTGGTTCTCTACTTCTAACTTATATTCTGTGAATATCTCAAAAGGTTCAGACTTGTGTTTCAACAAGAATATATGTCCGAATCTAGAGAGATGATCAGTGAAAGTAATGAAGTACAAAGAACCAGTCCTGGTATATGTAGACAGGGGACCTACATACATCATCATGTATCAATCCCAAGAGTTCACTAACTCTTTCTCTGTTTCAAATAAACGGAGCTATGGTCATCTTATCTTTGTGACATGACTGGCAAGTTTCACAAGATGTAAATTCAAACTGATTTAAATATGCATCTAAAATGTAACTTAGCTAGTCGGGTCGCATTGATATGATCTAGTTTACAATGCCTTAAGAAGGATTCGTTCATTTCTGAACTTTTCCTCTTGTGTGTGTTCTGTACGTTAAGAACTGTGGTTTGATTTAGAACGTATATACTTTTAGATAACATGCCTGAAACGATCAACTCTTGATATAGGAAATATTCAAAACATTATCCAACAATACAAAATTATATCCTTCTTTACTAAATAAAGAGACTGATATGGTGTTGTATATCAGGTTCGGTATCTAATAACATTCGTTCAGAATCAATGAATTTGGTAATACAGGGTGATAACTGCCAACAACTTGGCTGCAACACTTGCACCGTTTTCAACTCTTGAAACATATCACCTGTTCTCGGTTCTCTACCTATCTGTAGCCCATGTAACAGATTACATATGCGGGATCCTGATCCGGTATCTCATACCCAGGACGTAAAGAAAACTGAGAAACAGTTCTTTGTAATGAACACACTCGAAGAAGATACATCAGCATGCACTTTCTTCGTTTGGGCGGCACGGGAATTCTGGTAATCCCCTATTTCTTGCTCGGTCTTATAACAGTTATAAGTTGGAGCGGGACCAACGTTCCCCTAGCTCAGTATAACAAGCGGGTTCAGTCAATATATCCGTATTATTATCTTGATTAAGGCGTGACATGGTCGCTGCCTGGAGAGAGAGAGAAGAAAACACTCAGCGTATGCTCTTGTAAGATTAGATTGGTTATTAATATATCTAATCAGGATGGCTCCCACTGTTTTAGTCAAATCTTCCTTCAGACCCTAAAAGGAAAGACTAGCCGGGATTAATTACACCCTACAATTTCGCCAATCTTTCGGCCAGGCCAGTGCCGGTACTTTGAAGGAGGTTCCCCGTGCTTTCGCACGGACCTAATTAAAATAAACCTTGTTTTCCCAGGGGCGTAACCCCGTTAACACCTTTCTAGACACCTACTTGACCGGCTATTTTTAATGTGTAAAACTCTCCCAGGAGTAACACTTACTCGTAGTGGGTATCGGGATCTAACTATCTCATAGAAGGTATGCAATCTCATTGCAAATTTCAACACTTGAAATCCCCGATAATATTTTTGCCCCTAACCTCCTATAATCTTGACAAAGGCCAACAAACCATAGGATGCTAGTCAAGTTCAACCCGTCATTTCCTGATTGAATTAAACCCACCCGCACGACCCTTGACAAAGGCCAACAAGGTCGCACGACTACCCTAACTCAATTGCATCATATGCTTATGCAGATAAGCAGTAATCAGCTACCGCATACTACGCCTTGACAAAGGCCAACAAACGCAGCACGAATACTAACTATTACTTATCTGAAATGACGGAGGGCAACGACAGGTTTTTAAGAAAACCTTTTGCCTAATGAACTTGATATCGTCGTAGAATCGAGTGATTTAGAATGGAATGTTTTTGAGGCTTTTACTAGTTTTGCTAAAGAGGTCACTTCCGGTGAAGGGATCTCGACT
This sequence comes from Agapanthus africanus, assembly GCA_030015575.1. Taxonomy (NCBI): domain Eukaryota; kingdom Viridiplantae; phylum Streptophyta; class Magnoliopsida; order Asparagales; family Amaryllidaceae; genus Agapanthus; species Agapanthus africanus. The sequence goes on from CM057349.1 coordinate 462,570,242, forward strand.
CTTTCCTTATCGAATAAGGTGAAGGATATTTCACAAATACCACTATGCAAAGCAAAAACTATAAAAAGCAATCAAAAGACAAACCGAATTTATAGCATCTGGTAGTTTCGCTAAAGTGGTCACTCCCGGTGAAGGGATATCGGCTCTTTCCTTATCGAATAAGGTGCTGGATATTCTACAAGAAATACCGCTATGCAAAGCAAGAACTAGAGCTACCAGTTTTCGAGACAAGTTTCTAAAACATCTTTAGGTTTCTTTCATTTCATTAATCTCATTAATGAAGTCCCATTTATTATGCTTCCCAAGCATTAGATATGAAACGAAAGCAGCAATATTAATTATATCTCATATATATAATATATAGGCATTCGTCTTAGAATATAATCAATGATCACATCACAGAATATCGCAGCAGAATAAAAACATATGAAATATTGGATATACTAGGATTTCCGGGTTTTATTTTAAGCCTGTATAAAAAACGGATTCCATGGTCGTGATGAATAGCCAATCCCACACCCCTAGACCCCTACGACAGCGGCAAGCAACCCTACCAATTCTAGAGTTAGGAGACCTGGTCTCGACTCCTCGAGATGGCCTCCCACTGGACCCTAGAACCCGGTTACTTGTGCTCCCCGCCTTGGCTCTATCCTAATGCGGAAAAGTAAATAATATACAATCGTGACATCATCCTCAACCCGGAAGTGCCCCAATAAAAGAATATTACATACAATGAATTTTACAAGAATGAAAATGAAAAACTCTCATCTCACATAAAACCCCCAGCTATTCAAACACGACGATCCAATATAACATATCACAACAACACATAACATCACATGTCATCAACGTAAGTAAATATGCATATCCCAATTGTCGTTGACATATAGCACCGAAACCGGCGATACACTACATATTACACTTACGGTCGCAAAAAAGAAAGTGAAAAACTACAATAGTTGGAATCCGCGACCACCTTAGATATCATAAACCCAATATATCACATATATTGGATTTCATGCCTAACTAATTGAATTCCTTAGACATCACATGCCTAATAATTATAAACCCCGCATTTTAGTCTCGATCTCGAAAAAACTTTTCAATATTAAGTCGGGCAATTCAACAAGATTCCCGACATTCTGATCGAATGCTCGTCGGAAACTTTAGTAAACGGCCGCACCCCCCGATACCGTCGACGAAGTGCACTAAGGCGGAACACCGCTGCCGCGAGCACCTGAACGGATGCTTTTAGCGACGGGGTTCTCCTACAGTCACTTGGCCGGGGCTATGGGGCGTGGCTATTTATTAAGTTTACCCGGCGAGTATCCGCGTACACTACGTGATTGCGACGGACTTTTTATATCATCAAAATCCCATGGCAACCGATCAAATGAGACTAAACTGCTAGATTTATAACATTCAAATTAGTTATCTCATAACTACTTGTGGATTCCAAATATTGTATCCTATCACATAATATCCGGACGGCGATAAACTCTTCGATCGATTCATCAAAGTCCTACAATTTCCCAACAGCTCAACACTTGAGCACAGTTTTAATAATACCGAGAAGATACCACAGTACCTATGAACCAGCCGTAGAAGGGTCAAACCAACGCCTCACATGTGAAAACGCTAAACTACCACAAACCCTAGGGTTCAAGTGGCGGTTTTGACGGCCACATAATCGAGTTAAGGTTTCGTTCTTCTAGAGGGTCCACAGAATCACTTGCATGTTTTTCCGAATACGTTAAACTTGGAAAAATGGGTTTTTGACATTCGATCGAACCTTTTAACTTCGTCTAGACAATATGTGAATAAGCCGAAACGATGTTAAAACTATGAATACGAAACACTCTGAATTGCTTATAGTGTAAGATTACATCACGTGCAAAATTAGCAAAAACAAACAACACCTGAAATACCAAAACCAAGTCACTTGAACACAGGCAAAAAATCAGGGGGGGAGCTCGGATTTTGGCCGAGATTGGGTAGGTGGTGCTCGGCAAAATTTTCATGGAATGCCCTGAAATTTTGTGTGTGTTCGTGATATATCCCATACATCACTCTGTACTTGTTTGAATTTTTTTTGACAACTATTTAAAAATGACAGAGAGCAGGTTTAGGCGTTGCAAGTTTCGCAGTATTTCAGTTTCGTAATCTTAACAAAATCCGTATAAATTTCTAGCAAGGCTCTGATACCACTGAAGGGTTACCAAGACGGCAGCAAGGTTTCAGGAGGCATCGTCCATGCCAAATTCAAAAATTTGCCGTTTTAGCTAACCCTAACTTGAATCGTAAACTAGAAATATACGGAATCAAATGCAAACACTTTGCAATAAGTAAAGAGAGCGAGGAATACAACCTTCGTAGACCGGTCCTTCACTTCAATAGCTCCGTGTAGTAGTCCCCTTCACTGCAATCATAAACTCCGGACTCTGGAGAGGCTCCCATGAAGAAACGAACACGCTTGCTTCGATGACTTCGAGGCCGAAGATGATCTACGTCGAGGAGACACTAACCCAAGTTATTTCTTCACTAGGTCATGTGAAGAGAACACCCTATACTATATGGCAAGTAGTAGAAGATGATGAAGTAGGAAATGGGCTCACTTTAGAATTGATTTTCTCACACTTTTTCTCATACCTCCATTAGAGCTAGAAAGCTTTTTGAAAGCAAGAAGAAGAAAAAGATGAACTCAAGTCAATAATTCGTCCAAATGAATTATGTAACCATGGGTGAGTTAAGTCCTCATGCTTAGCTCATGTAGAGAATTAACCAAGGTGTAAGGTTAAGGGTTGGGTTAAGAAATATCCTAAGGAATGACAAAAGAGTTGACTTTGTCAATGTTTCTACAAGCTTCAAGCAAGCTTGACAACATTGACCAAGTCTTCTCTCTTTTGTTATTTCTTAAGAAATAAACAAAACCCTAATTTAACCTTTGGATGGTCTAAGTCTCATACACCCATACTGTATGTATCATTAGGCATGACACAAACATGTACACTTGCATATATCACATATATACAATGTGCACAATCTAGTGAGAAAAGAAATCTTAAGTGAGCTAATACTAGTTAATGTAATATAATATATCTAATATATAATTATACATTAGATTATTAAATCAACTCTTGATTTAACAATCCGGTTATATCACATATAACCGACTAATATCAAAAGTAACAATTTATCGAATCAACAATTGATCCGATAACTCGGTTATATCTCATGTAACCGACCGATGTCACAAATCGCGAGAATAGAATAAGGTATCTCATATCGTATCAATTTCGGTCGCGCATATATCACATATGTGCTCCTACTCCGTTCCGCTTGAGCCAGGAAACCCCTGTGTAGACTCTAAAGACTCGTCAATATTCCGGCAGTAGGTGATGATCATATCAAACACCCACAAGCCGCAAGCGGTCTGCTAAACGTAACGGCCACCCGAGTATTGAGCGATCAGAAGATCAACAAGCAAGCCTTCTTACACTCCTGTGAATCCAATCAGTAACACTACCGTACAGTCCGGTCTCTTCGTCTGATATGCCGCATATCTCGTCTAGGGGTGGTAAATGCCAGACCCCAGTAATTAGATAAGTCATGTCGATATGAGGCTCATAACAGGTCGAGAAACTACTTATAACACTTAACAGTATATCTCTGCAGCAGCCTTGGCTAAGGACTTCCTGTTATAGCCAATCGAGCACAGCGCAACATCAACCCCCAATACCGGGAGAGACGAAACCCCTCCTATCGCTCATTGCCTCCATGTGATTTGGGACTGTACCCAAAAGCCACCATTTTGCACGTTCTCTTGAACGTGGTAAGGTGGAAATCAAAGCACAGTGGGAATCACACAAGACTCTATAACGATCTCGAGTCTACAGACTAACCTGTACCAGTGTCACCAGAGAATTGCCATCTGACGTGAGGTTTAATACCATCTGGGAGTTCTCGGCGAGTCCGTCCAGTGTACCCAGTCTCCACTGAGCACCCGTATACTGTCTCTGATGTCAAACACCAATGGATATGGGATCATCCATCGCCCATCTACATGGGTCGAGAAGTTATACGCTAGTCTACTCTGGTATATCGATGCTCTGTCTCGATACACCTACGACTAGGAACAATTAAAGGATGTACTTAGCGACTACTCTGTCCCCACTAGTATGATCTGAATCATAGTCCTGGTAGTCAAGTACTCATCCTAAGGGCTTTATCAACATGTAACATAGAGACAATCAGCGTACATGTTAAGATAAAGAGCAACCAGATAGCATACTATCATGTCGAACAAGAAATTCCTCCCTATATATGTCCAAGCATCCACTACAATATACATCGTATGTACAGTAATGGCCTCTAGGGCATACAGATCACTAACAAGACGATGCCTCCCGAAACCTTGATGTCGTGCCTAGCAATCCTGCACACATATGTGATATGTGCGGGACCGAGATTAATACGCGTATGTGATACCGTATTCTATTCTCGCGATATGTGATATTGGTCGGTTATATGTGATATAGCCGGGTTATCGAATCAAGTGTTGATTCGATAAGTTGATACATATGATATTAGTCGGTTGTATGTGATATAGCCGAATTATTAAATCAAGTGTTTATTTAATAATTTAATGTATAATTATATATTTAATATATTAACTTACATTAATTAATATTAGCTCACTTAAGCATTTATTTTTTCTCACTGGTATGTACACTTAATATATATGTGATATATATTATTCTGTCATTCTTGTTGCTACATGCAACATGGGTGTATGAGACTCACTCAATGCTTAACATAATGAAGGGTTTTATTATTTAAAGTAAATCATAATTAGTTAGAAATTATTCATATGGTTGAAGCTTGTGGAAGATTGTGGAACCATTGACTGAGTCCTTTAATTTTCTTTAACTTAAGATATTTATTAACCCAACCATTATGATTAGCCATGGTTTAGTCTCTACAAGGGTTAGTATATGATATTAACTCACCCATGGTTGCCATTCTATACTTGCTTCATTCCATGGTTGTTTTTCTTCATCTCCTTTCTCTAGCTCTCTAGCAATTTGGGAAGTGAAGAAAATTAGTGAGAAAAATATTTCTAAAGTGAGCAAAATTCCTACTTCATCAACTTACACTAGATTAGCCATTTAGTTTAGGTTGTTTGCTTCACAATTAGTGAAGAGTCAGCTTGAGTTAGTGTCTCCTCGACGTAGATAATTTTCGGCCTCGAAGACTTCAAGCAAGCTTGTTCCTTTCATCTTGTGGATCCTTTCTAGAGTCCGGGAGTTCACTACTTGGAACGAAGGGACTACTACACGGAGCTATTGAAGTGAAGGACCGGTCTATAAAGGTTGTATTCTTTGTTCACTTAGATGTAAAGATGGTTACATTCTAGTTTCGTCTAATTCTCTAGTTAAGATTCTAGGTTAGGGATCTTTAGCGCGCCAATTTTTTGAAAACGGCATGGTCGATGCCTCCCGAAACACAGTGGCGGTGCTGCGGAACCCTTCAGTAGGTGCTTGGCATGTACTTTCCGACTCTTAGAATACACCGGGATGTCGTCGATGAAGATGATAACAAACCTGTCTAGGTACTATCGGAAAACTCGATTCATTAGGTTCATGAATATAGCTGGTGCGTTGATCACTCCAAATGGCATCACAAGAAACTCATAATGACCATAGTGAGTCCTGAATGTCGTTTTCTGAATATCAGACTCTTTGACATTCACCTAGTGATAACCCGAACGAAGATCTAATTTGGAGAAAACGCAAGAGCAACTTAGCTGATCGAACAGGTCGTCGATGCGCGGAAGTGGATACTTGTTCTTTATAGTTACTTCGTTCAGAGCTCTATAATCAATGCACATTCGATATGAACCTTTCTTCTTCTTCACAAGTAGAACTGGCAATCCCCAACTTGAAGTGTTGGGACGAATTCACCCTTTTGTCAATAATTCATCCAACTGAGTACGGATCTCCTTCAAACCTTCAGGGCTTAACCGATACGGTGCTTTGATCACCGGTTGTGCTCCAGGTACTAAATCAATGCTGAATTCAAGAGCTCGATCGGGAGGCAAACCTGATATGTCTTTAGGAAATACATTATCGAACTCTCGATCTATCTCTGGCTTCGATCCTTCCTCCGTTTGAAGTGTTGCAATCAAAACATTCTTCGGTTTTGCTTTGTATGTGCTTGGCTTCAGGGTGCGGTCTCCACTTTTGAAATAAAAGACCGGGTGTTCTGGAATCTCGAACACTACCCTCTTTTGACGGCAGTCAATGGTAGCATAGAATGTTCTTATCCAATCCATACCCAAAACGACATCGAAATTCGGTATGTTCGACACATTGAAGTCAGCATAGAATTCTCTGCTGAAGACGACCACTGGACACAGGTCGTATCTCATTATTACCTTTAGAACGTCGTTCCCTGAACTGACATTCCAGCTGGATACAAGAGATTTGACTGGAATCGCATGAGTTCGAACGAACCGTTGCGACATAAAGCAATGAGATACTCCAGTATCGAAGAGTGCTAGTGCAGGAAGTGAGGCTACTAAAATTGTACCTAAGTTATGTGGGATAGGTTTTAGGTATAAGAAAAAGATATATGGGTATATATAAAGACCGAAAGAAAGATTGAAAGAAAATAGTTACCAGTGATGACTTGTCCAGTGACTTCAGCTTCTTCCACGGTCATTGTGAAAGCCTGTCGCCTCGGTATATTCCTCCTTGCTGGAGGAGCATTCCTGTGTCTGTTCCTCTATACTTGAGGTAAGTTCCTTTGTGCTTGGTGGAACCGATGAGGAGGAGGTGCAGTCGGTCCATGAGGAGGTGGAGCTAGGAGAGTGAGTCATGGAGCAGGTGCCTGGATGGCTGGGCGCTGCTGATAAGTAATTATTGGTCTGGGTGCAGCATTTGGGTTGTGTCTACAAGGACAAGACCCAATGTCATGAGTGGCTGAGCCGCAGACTAAGAAAAGACGATTTGCACGCCGGCAGTCTTTCGCCAGGTGTCCATCTCTCCTGCAGTAGATACAAAAGGCTGGGTTGGGCTGGTTGTTTGGTACTCCCGGTCTCCTGGGAAAAAATTGTGGCCTTGAAGACGCTCCTCCTGCCATCTGAGTGGCAGGGCGCTTCACTCCGGCAGATTGGGGTATACCCTTCATCTTCACCACTGCCTCATATCGACGAGCAACTTTCAGGGCCAGTTCGTGGGTTGGGAAATCCCATGTAGCTAAGACAGCTTGGATTTCCAGATCTAACCCTTGCTGAAATCGTCTGGACCTGATCTCAGCAGTTGGTATCAAGTGTGCCACGAACCTGTTAAGGTCTTGTGTTAGCTGTATAATATGTGATATTTGAAAATCGAATATTGAGACATATCTTACCTATCGAGCATGGTAAACTCAGAGTCATATTCATCCACTGATTTGATCTATATAGAACTATGTTGTAGGTGGATGAACTGCTGCTCCATGTCAAATCGGGCATTCTCTGGGAAGTATTTCGCGTCGAACATGTCGCGAAAAGTCCTCCATTCGATAGGTTGGGCAAGACGGCTTTCTTCCGCCGTCCATCAAACTCGGGCGTTGTCGGTGAGTTGCATCTTTGCAACTCGAACCCAAGCGATCTCTGGCACTTATGCCGCTGCCAGGTCATCCTCAACACTCTGAGCCCATTCTTCAGCTTCCAGGGGGCTCTCTTTTCCCGAAAATTATTTTGGGTGCAATGCCCGGAATTACTTTACTCCGGGCGCTTCTGCATCTAGACGGTTTAGTAAGATAGCAGTCTGCTGCTACTGTCCTTCCAGGAGGCATCGGATTGCCTCAAGCAGTATCGTCTGCTCATTGATCGGAGCAGCATCGGTAGGCGTAAGCAGTAAAGGTAGTGGTGTGTTGTTGAAGTTGGTGCTGGTGTTGTTTGGAGAATCCATGACCTTGAAAGAAAAATAGGGTTAGGATAGATTCAAAGTATATGAAATTATAAGATTCAAAGAATATGAATTGTAAAGAATGTGTTTAGTTGCTGATTCTTGTGTTATATTGCTTAGGACTTCATGCAGAATTGATCCGCATGTCCATGCAGAACTGACCTGCATGGGCCGCCAACAAAACTTGTCATTCCCCGCTTCCCGGTGTACGGATAAGGAGACGTGACTAGGCCCACGACGTATTTATTCAGAAGTAAACACGCCAAGCGGAAATAAGCAATATAATGTAAATATACAAAAAGACATGAAATGTAAATTAACAACTTTTATTTATTTAACAATTCTTTACAAGTACAACTGGAAATGTAAATACATGAATAGAAAGCAATGCCTAAATAATGGCATAACTGAAATGAAAAGTATATACAAATATCTAAAGCTCGGGGTAAAAGGCTAACTACTCCAAGTCCTCAGTACTAGGCTTAATCACCAGTGAGTCCGATCCACCTGACAATTCCAAAGAAAGAAGAAAGGAATGTCGTCAGCGAACAATCGCTCGGTAAGTCCCGAAGATAGATAGGGATAGAATAGACAGAAAGAGAGTATAACTGGTAATGTTGAATATGCCAGTGTATATGAGAGGAGTCACACTATTCCGGAGACTAAGGTATACGGAGCACAAGGAACCGTTCAGCCACGGTACAACGGCAATGGATATTCAGGTTAGGTGTATTAAAGTGACCGTCTCGTGCCACTTCTAACACATTCTGTACCAATCTACCCCTTTAAAACCCCATAATATATTTTGTATTGAATTGTATTGCTTTGTGTAATATATTTTACGACTTGCCGAAACCATAATATCATGTAAATGGAATGAATATAAATGGATAGTCATGTAATCAAAGTATATCCATGGTTCGGTTTAGTCAATATAGATCGATATAGATTGAATTCTGGTATAGACAGATTCATGTTGGACTGCAGTTATACTTGAATTGAATTCAAGTCAGATTGATTAGATTGAGACTCTGTCTGAGTCAGACACTTTGAAAAGAAATTGATGTCCTGAATTAGTTTTGATGTTATTGGTAACTGCTGCACATGGACGACATGATTTGTGTCTTTTTCCAAGACAATTACCGTGTTGATAACACCATTATTAGATTATCTACCTTAGATAGGCAAGCACCCATATTCTCCAGCTCGCTGAGGTTCAAGAGAACTGGTTCCACTTAAACCTATATTTACTAGGGTCCTTATTGTAATTTAGTATAACTTGAGAGGGTTTTATGTAAAAATAGTTTTGATATAATTTCAAATACACCTCAAGTATTTAATTATCGTCTTTAGGGTTTTCATAGATGTATATTTTATAAAAGTGAAATTTTCTAGTGAGTAGAACCTAGTTTTCATTGTATATGGTATTTTAATGAAATATTGGAATTTGTATTGAACTGTAATGGTAGTTTCATGAAATGGTGATTCCTTTGATTTAGAAAACATGGAATATTCATATCTTATATTTAAAATAGATATTTTGATAATAATTATATATATATATATATATATATTTAATAAAAATAAAGTTTATTTATTTTTTAGAAATCTCATTTTCTTAAAAATTGAATCAAAAATTCCATCGAGATCAAATGCTCCTTGCGGGGGTCTGCATCTCGCTCTACTAGGCCCGAGGATATGCGATAACCCGCACCATCTCGATCGAGGTTCCCCAAAATGGGTTGTAGAGACGCAATTGCAAGGAATTAAGTAACACACTTTTTAAAGAAAACGATTTTTGAATATTTAAGGTATTTATTCGTAAAAGTGTATTTTCCCATAAACTAGAATCCCAAAATTCATCATGCTATGTCAAAAAATGTGTGTTGTGATGAGGTAGGTCATTACCTCATGAGTTTTCTAAAGGTAATACGGTTAAAAGTGGATAACAATATCGTTTGTAAACATGATGGTATTTTACTGTAAAAGTGAAATAGAAATTGCAACATGAATTATTTTGAGATGAAACTTGTTCTAATATGTTTATTTATGTTTGTTAAATATTATGAGAGAATATGGTATTTTATTGTTTCAGAAAAAATGGAGTTTTTAAAGAAAAACGAATCGGAAGTCGGAATAACTCCGCTTCCGACGAGTTTTGAAAAAGAGAAGTTTTAGAATAGAGATGGAGGAAGGGAGCGGGGACTTAGAGGTTATTAAGAAAGAAGGGAGGAGGAGGAAACTTTAGGAACCGTCGGGACGTCGTTTCGTCCCTGGAATCTCCTCGAAACGTCGTCGGAACTTCGCCTCTTGCTAAATCCCCTTGTACAACTTGGGACGTGAAATTTTATAGAGTTTTTGTAATACAATTCTGAATAAGGAGGGGTGAAATGTGGTGTGGTATTTATAGGGAAAATTAGGGTTTAGGGTAATGAAGAATAGAATTAAAATGTGCATTAAAATGTGGATTAATGCCCATTTTTAATTCTCTGAAAATGTGCAGAGAAATCAAACAGTATGGAGGTTGTGAGGTAGGCCAAGGGGTGCTGGGTTAAGATCTTGGAGCATCCTCTACGGGTATGCCCGGCGGTGCCGGTCCCCATCACACGCCTCGTCGGTCCAAAACTTGTGAAATTGGTTTGGATTCACGCCTCGTGTTGGGGTCCGTGTAAATGCATTTCCCATATGTTTGTTTTCTGTGTGGCTTTTCATTTTACGTGTAGTGCACGTGTAAACCTTTGGGCTTCTAAAAGATTAAAAGAAAAATCAACAAAAAGATAATGTGGCTGGGGGGATTCGAACACAGGGGCTATGTCACAGCAGTGCAAGGCTTTACCAATGAGTTACAAGTGCTTTCTTGCTATTTAAAAGCAATTCAAATACTTATAGTGTACACAGGATTGCAAATACTCCATTTGTACATTAACTTTTAAATAATTTTCTATATATTGAAATTGGAATTGTTACATTCTACCCTCCTTACAAAAATTTCGTTCTCGAAATTTACAATTATTTTTAAGACTAGTTTACAAACAAATAAGGGTATCTTGCACGCATGTCGTCCTCACGTTCCCATGTTGATTCTCCTGGTGAATCTTTTCTCTACATCACTCGAACCAAGTTTACTTCCTTGTTCCGAAGTGACTTCATCTTTCTATCTAGGATTTCAACAGGTTGTTGCTCACAGGATAAATCTGGCTGTACAGTGAGCTCGGAGTGATCAAGAATATGGCTGGGGTCACTCATATACCTTTTGAGTTGGGATATGTGGAACACATTGTGCACTCCTTCCAATGAAGGTGGAAGTGCTAAGCGATAAGCCATTTCTCTGACTCGTTGGAGTATGTCAAACGGTCCAATATATCTCGGACTGAGCTTACCCCGTCTTCCAAAACGAATCACTCCATGGTTCGGAGATATCTTCAAAAATACTTGTTCTCCCAGTTGGAACTCCAAGTGACGGCGCTTTGCATCAGCCCAGTGCTTCTGTCGATCTTAGGCTATGCGCATTCTTTCTATGATAATGCGGACCATATCTACAGTTGCTACTATCATCTCAGGTCCAAGGAGTTCTCTATCTCCGATGCCGTCCCAACTTAATGGCGATCGATAGAACGCTGCAAACGGTGCCATTCCGATACTTACTTGGTAGCTGTTGTTATATGAAAACTCCACAAGATGTAGGTGATCTTCCCACGATCCTCCGAAGTCTAGCATACATGCTCTTAGCATATCCTCTAAGATCTGAATCGTTTGCTCAGACTGATCGTCTGTTTGTGGATGATACGCTGTGCTGAAGTTCAGACTTGTTCCCAAGCTAGCTTACAGACTCTGCCAAAATTGCGATCGGAATCTGGTGTCACGATTGGAGACAATGCAAACCGATACTCCATGCAATCTCACGATTTCCTGCATGAGTTCATGGGTATCAGAAATAGTACATAATGAAGAGTTAAATCTTACTTAGATTCATACTTACTTCCATATACTTCTTTGCTAATGTCTCAGTAGATTGACCATCTCGAAATGGGATGAAGTGAGCCTTCTTTTATATGGCTAATGTCTCATTGCCAAGCAGTTTAGTTATTTTGACTGAATATATACATATAGTGCTAAGCACCCTTTTTTTATATGGCGTCCACGTGAGGAGCACGCGAGACACTGGGCGCTGCCCAATCAGTGCTAAGCACTCAGCCGTTTTGACTGTATATAAAGTGCTAAGCACTTTTGTATGGCGTCCACGTGAGGAGCACGTAAGACACTGGGCACTGCCCAATCAGTGCTAAGCACTCAGCCATTTTTGCTGTATATAAAGTGCTACACACTTTTGTAAGGAGCACATGAGGTGCTGGGCGCTGCCCAATCAGTGCTAAGCACTCAGCCGTTTTGGCTGTATATGAAGTGCTAAACACTTTTATTCAGTGCTCACATGTATTTCACGTGAGGTGCTGGCCTTCTGCTTTGGGCGTCCGCGTGTTTTTCATGTGGGGCACTGGGTGCTGTTGGGAGGGCACCCACGTGGGAATTACATAAAGCGCTAAATTCTTTTCTTTTTTAGAGATTGAATCTCTGTTAATGGTATTTTGACCATTAATGATCACCAAGATCTTTGTTTTGAAGATCTGGGACCCAGATTTTCTTTAAGAAGTAAGTTCTTTTATATGAACTAAATTTCTTTTAGAGTTAAATCCTATTTTCCGAGGAATTAAATTCCCACAAGATAGGTTCTTTTCCTTTTTTCCTTTCTTTTTAACCTAGTTCTTTTCTGAATCTTTGATTCTTAAGAACAAGATCTTCCTAATAAGAATTAAATTCTCAACTTGTGGGAGACTTGTCTTGTGGATCTATGATTAAGAGAAAGAACTAAGTTCTTGAGAAGGGTTAAACCCTTAGATATGCTATGATAGATAAAGGAGATATTTTGCTCTCTGTGGTTTATTTACCTAGGGTTTGAGAGGAAAAAGATCTCCTTCATTATTGAGAATTAAATTCTCTGTTGTTTTTGAGAGCCTTCTGTATTTTTGCAGAAACTTATGGGGGGTCTCACTATCTGAGACTTGAAGTCTCGGGTCCTTTATATAGGAGAGGCAAGTTTGTTAATTAATTTTAGAAAATCTCTCATTGAGAAACTCCAATTGATTTTATTGGTCTCAAAGATTATCTGGGAAAATTTTCCACCGTTGGATCTTTAATCCAAGAATCTCTGTTTTACAAAATACGTTTTCTTATTTTTAACAAGATTGGGGAAATATTTTCCTATGTACAACATTTTAATGGTGATAAAAAATCATCATTTTACTCTGTAAAATGATGATTTTTTATCACCATTGGATTTTTGATCCAAGAGCTCCCTGTTATACAGAGCACAACTTTCTTTGTAACAGAATTTTTATTCTATTATTTGATGATTTATCATTACCATTAGATTTTTGATTCAACGGCTCTGTTTAACAGAGAGTATCCCAATTATCAGGGAAATATCCCCATGTAGAATTCAATTCTACTTGATTTTGCTTGGGCACGGGCGCTCACGTATTGTGTACGTGGGCGCCACTAAAGAATTTAATTCTTATATATGATAGGCACTCCTGTGGTTTGCACATTGGCGTCTGTTCATATCAGATTTTTGCATTTTTATACCGCCCAATTTTTATCACATTGCTTATCAGTAGGTACTCTTGAGCCGTGTTTGCTAGTCAATTGCAGGATACAGGTTCTCAGCTCTAAACAGTGAAATTCATGGAAAAACACGACAAATTACGGATTACTGCCAACCACAGATAAAACACGGGTCTCCGCTCTCTATCCGTATGTTGCCGCACACCAGTTTAAGGGACAAAATGGCAAATCGATTGTCATTTTCATGCACAAAGCACAATGTCAACACAAGATCCAACATATCTACGCGGAGCTCAAGAAAATCATGGCAAAAGATCCACATCAAATCACCTTTTGATCTACTGAAATTCTGGAAAAATTGTGAAGAGATTCTGAGAAACAACATACACCACACTGAAGAGTACAGACAACCAGGGAAACCGACAAAAATTGAAGACCTAACTCCCTATTATGGACGCGGTTCCGCGGCATAAGCGCGCTTAGGCCGCGGAACCGCGGCCATGCTGGCTTGTCAGTTGATCAAATTTCAGGGGTATATGGGTCTTTTCATGTAGGGTCAGAATGCGGCCCTAGGGTTTCAGTTTCCTGCCTATAAATAGCCCAGAACTTGCCAAGCCAAAGGGTGCTTATTCTTGTATTTAGATTTTAGAATACATGTTGTTCTTCTTCTTCCTCTTCTAATCTCTTCTCCATTAAAACCTTGTAGTGAGATTTTGTGAGTGAAGGATGAATAAAGAGTTCTTTTTGTTACCATGCTTGTCTTATTATTAATTATAATTGCTTGTATTTTTCATTTGCTAATCTAGTTGTTGTTATTTGTTGTTTGTTTCTTTCTTGTTCTCTTTTTCTTTATCCTTAACAACAATGATGCTTAATCTTGATCCTTGCCAAGGTGAGGTCTCAAATAACTAGTTGTAATCTTCTAACCTCTTTCTTTCTATCTTCCTCCTTTTGTTTTATTTCTTTTTCTTATAATGGGTGAGTAGTTTTCATACTTGTTAGGGTAGGATAAGGAAAGTTTGAGAGAAGGAAATCTCTCTCACTCTTTTCTTGCCCAACATCTTAATTCGGACTCCCGTTAATTGAACCACAATCTGCTCCCTACGGCACCATATCCTACATGATAGCGGTGATTCCTTAGTGAGACCGGTTGTGGTTGAATTAACCGGAGGTTAAAGCTAAGAGCCAAGAACGGACGGACAAGCACCAAAAGGAAGAACTTAAGCGTTGGAAAGCCTAGCTTATACTCGCAAGTTCCTCTTTCTAGTCGTGCTAATCCCCGTTGTTGCCGATTACCGTAACACTGATATTAAGAGTGGCAACGAAAGAAGTGAGCGACTCCTAACTCAAACTAACCTAATCCTAACCCTAACAAGCTCTCTTTATATATCATTTTAGCACATAGTTAATCTCAAAACAAACCTGGACATTTGGACTTAACTCGTTAAAGCACATAGAAAAAGATTCCCATCTCCCTGCGGACGACCCGTACTCAACCGGCTAGCTACAAGCGAAACCGTCTTGATTGCGGTAATTAACTAAGCACGCAAAAACTATACCAATCAAATGGCGCCGTTGCCGGAGAGACGGTAGTTTATTTCTTTGTGTAATTTCGGGTTAATTTGTGAATATAAATCTAACCGAAAAACAAAACAAAAAAATATACATTGTAAAAAAATCATCTTGTTATTTTTGATTAGTTTTTGTGCAAGTGTGCAGGATAAAACGAAGTTCGAGTTCAGTGCCAAAGACGTGGGAAGTTAGACCCATATCTCGCGGCTACAGCGCAGGTGGTCAAGACGAAACAAACGTTCTACTGAAAGATTCTGGAGCAGATCCAGTGGGCAAATCAGGATTCAGGAGCTCCAGAAAAGAAGAAAACACCCAGAACAGAACAGAACAGGAATCTGAAGGCTCATTCCCACTATCCTACCGCGGAACCGCGGCATAAGGAGTCTATTGCCGCGGAACCGCGGCTTTTTAAAGCCATTGATCCCAAAAATTCCCTGTGAGTGTTCCTTACTCCTTCCCCACTCCTCTGAACTCCACCGAACTGTGTTTTCTGCAGCATTCTTTCCGCAAACTCTCTCCCCCCTTCCACTAAATTGTTTTTGTGCAGGATTCTTTGCGCCGCACTAAAAAATAAAAAAAAATTGATTGCAGTTGATTGTTACTGCTTTGCATATATTAATACGGACTTTAAGGGGCTTGAAACCAATCCAGATTGGGTAGGGATTTCATCACCCTTCCCAGGACCCCAGAAATCACAAAAAGCATATGCATTGACCATTGTTTAATTAAAAAAATACTAGACTCGGCCCTAAGGACTTCGCGCTCAATAGGACAGAGGACTAGTTACAGGCATCAGCCGTTTATCCTATCCTGACTTTGCGGTGTCTAGGCAAGTGCGTCCAAGGCAAGTGGTTACTTAATTATGACCACTACTTATGTAGTGGGGAGCCTCCCACTTACCTGGCACTTACCTGTCCGCAATTGGCGGAGAAGAGGCGGTTTGAGGTCCTATTTCTAGCCCTTTAGAACAGTTAGGAGCTGTCTAGCTGACCTAGGTGACCCTAGATCTAGGTGTGATTGTGCATATCTTGTTTGTGATTGCTTGAAACCGTAAGTACGTACATATTTCTGTAAAGCTCTTTCTAAAAAAAACCAAAAACTTTTATAAAAACTTGCCCTTTGTCGCCAGAATCCATTTTTCACCCACCGCCCATCGTATTTCTCCATTGACGTTTTCTTACCCTCACCTTCTCCGCTTTGACTATACTAAACTCGTTTAGTGTATGTCCGCTTGGACTCGGGACACTAGTGCCCGCCTAGTCCGCGTTACGTTAGTCGCTACCGACTACGCGATCGACTCAGACGTCGAAACTCCGTCCATGCCTCTTTCACCCTTACCTTTGCCGGCCAACTCCGATGTTGACCGGAATTCTGTTCATACATCCTCACCTTCACCATCACCAACCTCTTCTTCTGCGATGTCAGGATTTAATCCAAACATCTCTTTGACTCTCCCGGGATTGATTCCACCTCCTATGGATGCGAATAACCCACCACCACCGCCTGTTGTAGCGCCACAGCGAATCGCACTCCAGGATCGTTTCTATCCCACCCGTTCTGCACTTCCCACCTGTCTTTCCCTTCCATCGGCCAATGGGGATAATTTTGAAATTAAGCCCCACTTCATTAACATGCTTCCGAAATTTCATGGGCTTGAATCTGAAGATGCCTATATCTTGATCAACAAGTTTCAAAATGTTTGTGCCATGATGAAAACGACCCAGCTGTCGGACGATGCTATACGGCTACGGGTCATTCCGTTCACTTTGTGCGATCTTGCTGAAAAGTGGCTGTATAGCACCGCTTCCCACTCCATAACCAGTTGGGATAAGTTTGTGAAAGCGTTTCTCAAGAAATTCTATCCGAATCATAAAACCGCAAGGATCCGTAACGAAATCAATCAATTCTCTCAGCTTCCTACTGAACCCTTCTGGAAGTGCTTTGACCGGTATAAAGACCTTCTTGTTCAGTGCCCTCACCATGGTATTGAGAAATGGCAACTTTGCCAAACCTTATACGAGGGCATGAACCCAGCAACCAAGCAGTTGTTGGAAACCATTTGTCAGGGCCACTTCCTATCGAAATCTGACGAGGAAGCGTGGCAATTCTTCGACGATCTTGCGGAACAAACGCTTCAATGGGAGAGCACCAGACCAACTTCTTCTTCTTCTTCCTCCACTTCTGCTGGTCAGTCTAGGGTAGGAATTCACCAACTTGATGTCTCTATTGTGATGAAAGCTGAAATGGCTGCAATAACGAGAAAACTTGAAGCGATAGAGAGCAAATTTTCATCTCCTGCTCCTGCCCCTGTTCTTCCTCTTTGTACCATTTGTGCTTGTTGTTCCGATCCTTCTCACTTAACCGAAGAGTGTCCTTACAATCCACCATCTCAAGGACAGGATCAGGTTAATGCTGTATTTCAGCAAAAACCGAGAAATGATCCATACTCTTCCACCTACAATCCCGGTTGGAGGAACCACCCCAATTTCGCCTGGAATCAGAATCAGCATCAATTCCAAGGCAACAATTTCCAGAGGCCCCCTCCTCTGCAACAACAAGCGCAACAACAAACTCAACATCAGTTTCAGCAGCCCTTCCAACCCCAACCTTTTCAAAATCAGACAAACAACTTTGTTCCGTCAAACAACGATAAGGTTTTCTCGCTAGAACGAAATCTGGAGGCGTTCGTTAAACAATCGACACAATCCACTGCCAACATCCAGTCGTCTATTCAGTCTTTGGTGCAACACACTGCTGCACACGGGAAAAGCATCAAGACCATCGAAGCCCAGATTGCACAGCTGAATACGGCGTTAAGCGAGCGAGAAAAGGGGAAGCTTCCATCTCAACCACTCCCAAATTCCGGTCACCCACATAATGTACATGTTGCTCTTGAACAACAGAACCATAATGTGAGTGTTGTGACTACATTGAGATCGGGAAGGATGCGGCAAAACAATATTGGCACACGGATCAACGATGACACCCCGGCCGCTTCTTCTTCTTCTTCTTCTCCTTTCTCGTCTTCTGAGCCTATTCTTCATTCTTCAAAAGGCTCTTCTTATTCTTCTTCTGCTCTGAACGGACCCACTTCTCACTCCACGAAAACACCAGCTATGGGATCCGTTCCAACTCCACAGTCTCCTCCACAAGCATTGGACTCAACCAATTTTAAAAACATTCCATTTCCAAACCGGTTGAGGTCCAATAAATAAAATCCACAAATGGAGAAGATTCTGGAGTTTTTTAAGCAGGTTAACATCAACATTCCCCTTTTAGATGCTATCCAACAAGTCCCGTCCTACGCGAAAATCTTAAAGGACTTGTGCATGAAAAAGAGGAAGTCTCAGGTACCCAAGAAAGTTTTCTTGGCTAGTGCTGTCTTACCCAATCTTTACCGCAAAAACGGAAGGACCCTGGCTGTCCTACGATTTCTATTACCATCGGGGATAAGAACATCAACCGCGCACTATTAGATCTTGGTGCCAGTGTTAACCTGCTTCCGTACTCAGTATATTAGCAATTAGGTGTAGGAGAACTGAAACCCACACACTGTACTCTCCAAATGGCCGACCGATCAATCACCCACCCTAGGGGTGAGCTAGAGGATGTGTTAATCAAGGTTGGGGACTTCATATTCCCCGTTGACTTCATTGTATTAGACACACAGCCTGTAGCTAACCCCCGGAATCAAATTCCGGTGATACTCGGTCGCCCATTCCTTGCAATCTCAAATGCTGTGATCAATTGTCGAAATGGTTCAATGAACCTATCTTTTGGAAACATGACAATTGAACTCAACATTTTTAGGTTAGGGAATCAGCCCTCCGAACCTAATGCTCATATACTAGACGTTTGCTCAATCCAGGAGATCACCCCAGAAGAGTGTGAATTCGAGGAGTTTTTGTTTGATCACGATAACCTTAACACCACTAGTGCGTTCCTCTTCGAACCTGCTGTTGTTTCTACGCCCGACAATGACTACGAGTGTTTCACTTTCTCGAACGATCTTAGCCACTCACCACCCGAGTTTGAATCCTTCGAATTTCTGGATGAGTTACCTGAACCATCCAACTCGGTCGCTTACACTCGTTTTGAACCTTTGCTGGAATCCTTTGAGTTCGAGACCTTTTCACCAATCCTGCCTTCAATCGTTTCACCTCCAACGCTCGAACTCAAGCCTTTGCCATCTCACCTTAAGTACGCTTACTTGGGTGGGAACGAGACCTTCCCTGTCATCATCTCGGCTTCTCTAGCTCCAGAGCAAGAGAAAGCCCTTCTTGCGATCTTGCACGGCAATAGGCAAGCTTTTGGCTGGTCCATAGCGGACATCAAGGGGATTAGTCCCCTGATCATTGAACATCACATTCATCTGATGGATGATGCCAAACCAGCCAGGGATCCACAAAGGCGACTCAACCCAGTCATGAAAGAGGATGTGAAAAAGGAAATCGTTAAGTGTCTGGATAGTGGTATCATTTACTTTATCTCTGATAGCCAGTGGGTTAGCCCCATTCATGTTGTCCCCAAGAAATCAGGCATAACGGTCATCACTAATGAGGCGAACGAGTTAATCCCTACTCGCACCCGACTGGGTGGCGAGTATGCATCGATTACAGAAAACTCAAAGCCGCAACGCGGAAGGACCACTTTCCGCTACCTTTCATTGACCAAATGCTTGAACGATTGGCCGGACACGAGTACTACTGCTTTCTTGATGGCTACTCCGACTATAATCAGATTCCCATCGCCGAAAAAGACCAGGACAAGACCACATTCACTTGTCCTTTCGGCACGTTTGCATATCGTCACATGCCCTTTGGGTTATGCTATGCGCCCGCTACCTTCCAACGGTGTATGATGGGAATCTTCTCAGACATGGTGGAGAAATTCCTGGAGATCTTCATGGACGATTTCTCCATCTTCGGCGATTCCTTCAATGAGTGTTTGTTGCATCTCGACGCTGTCCTTACCCGATGTAAGGACAAGAACCTCACTTTGAATTAGGAGAAGTGCCACTTCATGGTGCGCGAAGGTATTGTCTTAGGACATATCATTTCGCAAAATGGCATAGAGGTTGACAAAGCGAAGATTGAGGTCATTTCCAATCTCCCTCCTCCCAGATGCGTCAGAGACATCCGAGCCTTCCTTGGCCATGCCGGTTTCTATAGACGGTTCATCAAGGACTTTAGCAAGATTGCTAGGCCCTTGACTCTTCTACTGGCCAAGGACACGCCATTCAACTTCGACTCGAGCTGTGTGACTGTGTTCGAGTCATTAAAAAGCTCACTCACTTCTGCTCCCGTTCTTTCTTCACCTGACTGGACGCACCCATTTGAGATTATGTGCGATGCATCCGACTTTGCCATTTGTTTCCTGATTTAAAATCAGGAAAGCCTACGGAAGAGGCTTCAGAAAAGGGTCACATGCTCACACGTGACCAGTAGTCACGTGTTGGCACGTGACATCTAAAAGCATCGGCAAGGCAGATTCAGTTTCCCGACTACATCAAAGGAAGGGGCTTCAGAAAGGGTCACGTGCTCCCACGTGACCAGGGTCACGTGTTGGCACGTGACATTTAAAAACGGCTTCAAAGGCACATCAGTTCCCTGATTAAATCGAAGAAAAGGCTTCAGAAAGGGTCACGTGCTCACACATGACCGGGGGTCACGTGTTGGCATGTGACGGTTGAACAGCGGCCAGAAGACAGAACGCAGAAAGAAGAAGAAGGCTCGTTCCAAGGGGTCACGTGCCTACACGTGACCAGGGGTCACGTGCCTACACATGACCAGGGGTCACGTGGCTATACGTGACCGGCTTTCAAAGCCTATTTATTTAACAGAATCAAATTCTGAAGAGATCATTCAAATCTTTCCAAAGGAAAATGATTATTTGGAACCGATTGGACTAAAGATTTAAAGGTGATTAAATATCATCTATCTATGGAAAAATCTTGAACTTGGAAAGATTTCCCCTTAAAATCTAACCGAAACAACAGAAGAATATCTTTGGATTTAAAATCCAATGGTGAGTAAAATTCACCTAATAATCCAAAGGTCCAAACGAATGGTGAATACAAATTAAATCTCTCGATGAAAGATTCACCAAAACTAATTGATTCTGCTTCTTCTCCTATAAATAGGAGCCGAGAGACATGCAGAGAGGGACAAAGAGGATAGAAAGAGAAAAAAAAAGAGCCTTGATACTTTGAGAGGAATCTGGATCTTCTGCAAAAGAAAACCCTAGGTAAGAAAGGGAAGACTTTTTGAAAGAAAAAAGAGAATTTAATTCTCAACAGAGTTTAACTCTAATATTAAAAAGAAGAAACATAGTTCTCTCTTTAGCAGAGGATCTGCAAAGTGCACATCTTCCCATGAATTGAGAATTTAATTCTCATTGGGTTGAGATCCTGCCATGCAGATCCAAAGCATTGAGAGGGAATGGATGTTTGAGAATTTAATTCTCATAGAACTATAGAAATTTAATTCCTGTGAATTAAAATTAGGGTTTAAACCTATGTCATAGGAATTTAATTCCTTTAAAATGAATAGAACCAGGGTTAACCCAAGTTAAGAACTCAAATCTATCAAAATAACAGGAATTTAATTCCTCTAAAGTTTATTGCTAGGGTTTAACCCTATGAAGAATTTGATTCTTAAAAAGATAAACACATCTTCAAACAGGCAGGGTCACGTGCTACCACGTGACCCCTGTAAAGAGCCACCGCTAAAACTTTGAGGCAACGCCTCACGTGCTTCACGTGACCCCCAAAGCGCGCAAAGAAAAAGCAAAGGAAAAAAAGCTCTGGGGCGCCCTCACGTGTCACCACGTGACCCCTAATGAATATTCTAACAGATCAAAGCGCAAGCCCCCATCACGTGCCCACACGTGATGGCTTTTAGAATTAAAAGTGTTAAACACTTATCTGTAGAACAAAATAAAGGGAAACAGGGCGCTATCACATGCTACCACGTGACCCCTTGGCTGAAGCTTTAACAGATAAGCACCAAAATACCCATCACGTGACAGCACGTGATGCTCCAAAGTATTCAATACTTTTGACAGAATAGAAGGAAGGGAGGGCGCCCTCACGTGCTACCACGTGACCCCTCTTGCCTTAGTGTTTAACACTAAATTGGAATCCCGGAATCCAGTGTTAAACACTGTTTGGCCTTAGTGTTCAACACTAATTAAAGAACTTTATTTGCAGTGTTTAACACTGATTATTCTTAGTGTTTAACACTAATCTGAAATCCCTGCTGCTAGTGTTTGACATTGATTTGCTCTAGTGTTTAACACTAATTTGAACCCCCTGTTGTTGGTGTTTAACACCAACTGCCTTTTAGTGTTAAAACACTAATTTGTTCCCAGTGTTCAACACTGCTGATCTTTAGTGTTTAACACTAACTTCAGCCCAGTTGATTAAATGGCCAGAGGCAAAGCTTCTCCTTCAATGGACCAACAGAAAGCCAGTATTCTAAACATGATGGGACTTAGCCCAAGATGGCCATAAGTCCTCAATTCAAACATAACTGGGCTAATGGGATCATAACACAATTAATTGGTCTTGATCCCAAATTGCGCCAAAGACTGTTTAATCCACCCCGGTCCAAGGGTACATCTCTTCACTCCTTTGATACTTGGCGTTGTAATTCCTCAACGTCTTCAAAGAGGTGACGGGTCCCGATGACTACACATTGACGCGGACTGTGGGGTCCTTAAACTCATGGACTATGAGGTCCTTAACCTTGACCGAGATGTCTTAAAACTAACAACGGACTGTGGGGTCCTTAAACTCATGGACTATGAGATCCTTAACCTTGACCGAGATGTCTTAAAACTAACAACGGACTGTGGGGTCCTTAAACCCATGGACTATGACGTCCTTAACCATGACCGCAATGTCTTAAAACTAACATTGGACCGCAATGTCCTTAAACTACCCATGGACCGCAATGTCCTTAAACTACCTATTGACCGTAATGTCATTAAACTAAACAACAGAGCCCCCCCTTTTTATTGCTCTCTTGTTGGATATAAACGATCCCGTTAAGTTGATCTTAGTCTAAAAACTAGACTAACGTATCCTTAACAAACGTTTAAGTCGATCTTAGTCTCAAACGAGACTAACGTATCCTTAAACCCAAACCCCCAAACCCAAATCTAAGATAATGCGGATTTGGACTAGTCCACGCCCTACGGGCGACGACATAACTCAGTCTCCGTACACAATCCACGAGCAACAAATATAAAATAAATACACACGATACGAAGTGACCATCTGGAGAAGGAGAAAGTGGCTACCGCGATGCGGTAGCGTAATTAACTGCAGGGGCTTGCGCCTGCAGGGAAAAGCGTCCCCACAATCAAAAACCCCTCAAGCGAGGGGGAATCTGACGAAGTCTACTAAATCGGACGCATCTGTTTAAACCTTCGATATACGGTGCCATAAATCAACTTGGCATCTTTGGAGAGGTGGACGGATAGCACCAATTAGCATCTGCCTCGAACCTCAGGCGAGACGCCAGTCGCGCCGCCTTTCGGAAGGGAACACCATTGGTGCTGTCCTTGGACAACACATCAACAAGATGCCGCACGTAATCTATTATGCTAGCCGAACCCTGAATGACGCCCAACTTAACTACACAACAACTGAGAAGGAATTCTTAGCTGTTGTATTTGCTTTAGAAAAGTTCAGGCCCTACCTCATCGGCTCTCCAGTCATCGTCTATACAGACCATTCTGCTCTGCGCTATCTTTTTGCGAAGAAAGATGCAAAATCTCGGCTGATACGTTGGATCCTCTTGTTTCAAGAGTTTGACCTTGTCATCAAGGACAAAAGAGGATGTGAAAACGTAGTTGCCGACCATCTCTCATGACTTCCTTCTTCGTTGTCGCCTCAACTTCCGATCAACGACGTTTTTCCGGATGAACAACTCTTGACAGTATCGTGCGAACCCTGGTTCGCAGATATGGTGAACTATTTGGCCACAGGGTTGCTACCGACTGAATGGTCAAGTCAGGACAGACTTCGATTCTTATCCCAAGTAAAACACTTAAAATGGGACGAACCCTATCTGTTCAAGTAATGTCCCGACCAGATTATTCGTCGGTGTGTCCCTGACGATGAATTCAAGAGTGTGCTGTCATTTTGCCATGATCAAGCATGTGGCGGGCATTTTGGCCCCAGAAAGACAGCTGAGAAGATCTTGCAGTGTGGTTTCTACTGGCCACAACTCTTCAAAGACGCTCATGACTACTGCAAGACTTGCTCCCGGTGCCAACACTTGGGCCAGATATCCCGGAGGAACGAGATGCCGCTCCAACCAATCTTGGTTGTGGAGATTTTCGACGTTTGGGGGATAGATTACATGGGGCCGTTTCCCAGCTCTTTCGGGAACTTGTACATCCTTCTCGCTGTTGATTACGTCTCTAAGTGGGTCGAGGCTGTGCCCAGCCGGACTAACGACAATAAGGTTGTCGTTAGGTTTCTTAAAGAAAACATTTTCTCCCGTTTTGGGCACCCCCGAGCGATTATTAGCGACAATGGAACTCATTTCTGCAATAAGACTTTCGAGGCCTTGATGCGGAAATATTCCATTAATCATAAGCTATCTACGCCCTACCACCACCAAACCTGTGGGCAAGCCGAAGTTTCAAATCGGCAAATCAAGCAGATACTGGAGAAGACGGTTTCCAAGAACCGTAAGGATTGGTCGTTGAAACTCACTGATGCCCTTTGCGTATTTCGAACCGCTTATAAGACCGATCTTGGCATGTCTCCCTATCGGCTTGTGTACGGAAAAGCTTGCCACCTCCCTGTGGAAATAGAGCATCACGCATTTTGGGCGATAAAAGAGCTGAATCTATCTCTCGAAGATGCGGGCAGCCATCGGAAGCTGCAGTTGAATGAATTGAGCAAGCTTAAGGATGAGGCTTACGAAAACGCGGTTGTCGTTAAGAACCGAACTAAGGTGTTTCACGATAAACACCTTTTGCGCAAAACTTTCGTACCTGATCAACAGGTACTGCTTTACGACACCCGGCTACACTTCCATCCAGGAAAGCTCAGATCTCACTGGAAAGGGCCGTATTTTGTGCGGAATGTGTATCTGCATGGCGCTGTGGATTTGGAGAATCCAAAGGACGATTCATTTTTCAAAGTAAATGTACACCGACTTAAACCGTACCTTAGCGCCGAACCAACAGAGGAGCTCCTGGTCTTACAGGAGCCGGTTTACCCTGCATAATCTTCCTCTACCTACCACCAAACTTCGGTTATCCAGCCAAGAACAGTGGACACTGTTACAAATAACTTTGGGGGTATGTATATACCATTTTGTATTTATTTGTGGATATTCTTTTCCATTTTTTCTCTTTTTCTTTTCTTTAAAATCAAAAAAAAAATGTGTATATCTAACCGACAATTTTGACCCTTCAATGATCTCTTCATGCAATGACAGTGAGGACACTGTCTAGTTTAAATATGGGGATACGCTCGGTACGCATTTCTAACCTTCGCATTCATATGTATATTTTGCATCTGCATACTAAAATCCATAAAAATCAGAAAATTCTAAAAACATAAAAACTTTTTGTCGAGTTAGCTAGTGGGAGAACTCAGATTCAACATTTTGACGGTTTTGTTTGACAAGATAAGAATTAACTAAATCTTATTTTTATATTTTGAAAACCTGAAAGATAACTCTCCTTTGAAGTTAACTATAGCTGATATACGTCTTTACATCACACTACACGTGTCGTGAGTTTTGGAAATTAGATGACAAGTCTTTTATGTCTAAAAACTTTTAAATGGATAAATGATTTTCTGAGGATCAAATAGGTTTGTTCTGAAATAAGTAATATCAAGAATAGTTTATGAAGTGAAGTGAATATGAAGGGATATTATTGATGCCTTAATTGGAACTAATTCTGAAAAATAACCCATCTGAAACTTGATTGGAATGATTACACACCTAACCCACTAAACACGTCTTTTATCCCAAAAAAAATAACTGAACTGCCGGTTATATCTCCGTTCGTATTGAATCATCATGATTTTCACGCTAAATTGTCTTTTGTTTTTAGACCTAGGTAACTTGAGTAATTAAGTCCGCTGGGATGTTTCTACACCTAATGCCCTAAAGCCAACTGGTTTGGGTGCATTGGCCCAAAGCTCGTTAAGAAGCCTAGAAAGTCCAGATTAAAACAAAGTCAAGCAAGTGTTCTCTCCGAGTTAAAATTCCTAACGGTTCTTTGTGTGAGAATAATCTTGACAAAAGACAGGTTTTTATAAAAAAAATATTTCTAGCGGAGATATGAAGGTTTTATTCTATGATAAAGACTATTGCACGTTCATAGAGGTGTGTATGAAATGAAAACAAGAAAAAGGTGGAGTGAAAAATAAGACCTAGTTTCCTGTTAAGGAAGATAGAAATTCTGAAATTGAAACCTTACTGGAAAACGAAACTTGAAAAATACTTAACTCTTTATAAAACTTATGTGATCCTTTTAGAATTGTTATCTGGGCTGTATTGTGTGACATGATGACTTTAACCGATCCTTCTGGAACTTAACGACACTATTTGCACTGCACGTAAAAACATATAAAATCTTTAGTTAAATAAGAAGCGAGGTGTGAAAAATAAAGGTTCGATAGTCTAGACTTAGGATAATAGAATTGTTATTTTCTGAAACAAAACCCTTGGGTTTGAATCATAGTTATTTTGCAAAACTAGCTTGACCGGATTTTGTGGGTAGTATCCGCTGAAAACCCTCAGGAGACAACACTCCTCCTACTAGGGACACCTAGAGGTTTAACGGCTTGTTGCACATGCTCAGTGCAATCGCGTTCCCTGCGAAAGTGAGGTTAGGAATTTTTGTGAATAAATCGGCTTTGCTCGGGACGAGTAAATGATAAGTTTGGGGGTATTTGTTCATATCAGATTTTTGCATTTTTATACCGCCCAATTTTTATCACATTGCTTATCAGTAGGTACTCTTGAGCCGTGTTTGCTAGTCAATTGCAGGATACAGGTTCTCAGCTCTAAACAGTGAAATTCATGAAAAAGCACGACAAATTCCGGATTACTGCCAACCACAGATAAAACACGGGTCTCCACTCTCTATCTGTATGTTGCCGCACACCAGTTTAAAGGACAAAATGGCAAATCAATTGTCATTTTCATGCACAAAGCACAAAGTCAACACAAGATCCAACATATCTACGCGGAGCTCAAGAAAATCATGGCAAAAGATCCACATCAAATCACCTTTTGATCTGCTGAAATTCTGGAAAAATTGTGAAGAGATTCTGAGAAACAACATACACCACACTGAAGAGTACAGACAACCAGGAAAACCGACAAAAATTGAATACCTAACTCCCTATTATGGCCGCGGTTCCGCGGCATAAGCGCGCTTAGGCCGCGGAACCGCGGCCATGCTGGCTTGTCAGTTGATCAAATTTCAGGGGTATATGGGTCTTTTCATGTAGGGTCAGAATGCGGCCCTAGGGTTTCAGTTTCCTGCCTATAAATAGCCCAGAACTTGCCAAGCCAAAGGGTGCTTATTCTTGTATTTAGATTTTAGAATACATGTTGTTGTTGTTCTTCCTCTTCTCATCTCTTCTCCATTAAAACCTTGTAATGAGCTTTTGTGAGTGAAGGATGAATAAAGAGTTCTTTTTGTTACCATGCTTGTCTTATTATTAATTATAATTGCTTGTATTTTTCATTTGCTAATCTAGTTGTTGTTATTTGTTGTTTGTTTCTTTCTTGTTCTCTTTTTCTTTATCCTTAACAACAATGATGCTTAAGCTTGATCCTTGCCAAGGTGAGATCTCAAATAGCTAGTTGTAATCTTCTAACCTCTTTCTTTCTATCTTCCTCCTTTTATTTTATTTCTTTTTCTTATAATGGGTGAGTAGTTTTCATACTTGTTAGGGTAGGATAAGGAAAGTTTGAGAGAAGGAAATCTCTCTCACTCTTTTCTTGCCCAACATCTTAATTCGGACTCCCGTTAATTGAACCACAATCCGCTCCCTACGGCACCCTATCCTACATGATAGCGGTGATTCCTTAGTGAAACCGGTTGTGGTTGAATTAACCGGAGGTTAAAGCTAAGAGCCAAGAACGGACGGACAAGCACCAAAAGGAAGAACTTAAGCGTTGGAAAGCCTAGCTTATACTCGCAAGTTCCTTCCTAGTCGTGCTAATCCCCGTTGTTGCCGATTACCGTAACACCGATATTAAGAGTGGTAACGAAAGAAGTGAGCGACTCCTAACTCAAACTAACCTAATCCTAACCCTAACAAGCTTTCTTTATATATCATTTTAGCACATAGTTAATCTCAAAACAAACCTGGACATTTGCACTTAACTCGTTAAAGCACATAGAAAAAGATTCCCATCTCTCTGTGGACGACCCGTACTCAACCGGCTAGCTACAAGCGAAACCGTCTTGATTTCGGTAATTAACTAAGCACGCAAAAACTACACCAATCAGCGTCCATGTGAGCTTCACGTGCGGCGCCATCATAAGATTCAATTCTAAGGGGTTGGCGCTGGTGCCGGCGCCCTCGTGGGGAACACGTGAGGCGCTGCCTCATTAAATTTTAACAGAGCTTAGCTCTTCAGTTACATTCAAATATTAGGGGAACAAATGCCCCCCACCGTTGGTCTCACATGGCTCACACGTGAGTGCAACGGTGTCACTTTTACCACTGTTTGATCTTCTAGGGAGTTGAACCGCCCCTTCACATCCTATAAATAGGTCCTTTGTCCCTTGAGATGACTGCCGTCTCATCATCTTTCTTAAGTTTCCTTCTTCCTTGAGAATTTAGTTATCATCTCAGAACTTAAATCTCTACCCACAGAACTCAGAGTTAAACTCTGTCACACAAAAAATTGCTAAAGATTATGAACAGAGTTTAACTCTTAAAAGAACCTCCCTTTGTTGTTTTGGGTTTCTAACCCATTAACAGAGATGGACTCTTTTCTTGAAATGATCTCTTAGAGATCTCAAAAAAGAACTTTTCCCGCTTTTTTCAGTAGACTGCAGGTCTTAAATCAATGGATATTCTTGAGAATCGTTGATTCTGTGCTTAAGGTTTTACCCTATTATTGATCTTGATCTTCGAGGGTCTCTGGAATTCAATTCCATTATATTTCTCATCTGTCTCCCAACATGGGGGATTTCTGAGATTTAATCCCATTATTGGAGGAATTTAATTCCATTTTGTACTCTGAGAAATTTTGGATCTTTTGGGAATTTTATTCCCCTTCCCATTCTTTTTAGGGTTTTAATATCTTTTTTACAGATTTGAATCTGTTGTTATTTTTAATAGAACTCGTTTTTCGAGGAAATTGGGAGTTTTTAACTCCTCTGCTTAATGGGACTATTCATTTAATGATAATCCTTTTGAATTCTCACAATGGGCGCATGTCTCATCATTGATGAGCCATCACCTTGATTTTGTAGGGCCCACTGTTTTTCCTTTAAACTGTAGTGATTTTAATATGCTAGTCGCTAACCATCCACTAGTTTTTCTTTTCAGGTACTATGGCTAGTCGTCTGTATGATCTTGAAGAGATTATCTCTTATGAGGATATTCGCATCCAATGCCGCTGTCTAGGCCAGGAGTTTACAGACGCCCAATGCGACGCGGTGATGCGTCGCTTCGATGATTAGAACGGTCGATTGCTTCCCCGCCATTCTGCCCTTTTGAAGATCATCGTTGGGTCGATCTGGGAAGCTATACCTGGGTACCTTGAAGTTATGCCGCTTCAAGCGCTCGATGATGCTGAGGATAAGGTACATTCAATATACTTGATGGGGTTGAACTCAAAGAAATGGAAAGATAATCTCGTCGCCATCTTGCACCGCGTTTTTCAGCAGAAAGCAATAATGTCAGCATATCAGAGGGTTGAGGACATCAATGGTGACCCTGACGCTTGCATCCGAGAGAAGATGCATAAAAAGATGGCTAATGAAGCTGAACGTGCATTGCTCAAACTCGCTTTTGAGTTTGAGAATCCATGTCCAGAGTTCAGTGTCTTTCCATTGTAGACATTTTGATGATGTTTTTTTAGCATCATCCTTATTACTCATGTATAAATTTCTTTTGAAGTATGAATGAAAAAGTCCCCCTTTTTTACGCCAACGCTCACATGCGCTTCACGTGAGGCGTTTTTTATATAAAAGAACTAGCGTCGGCATCCACGTGTCATGCATGTGAGGCGCTACTATAGACTTATCCTTAAAAAAACTAGTGTCGGCGCTCACGTGTCATGCACGTGAGACGCTGCTACGGGATACAAAGGAATCGTTTCGCCTTCTTGCTTCTCTTTTCATAAATCAACTCTTTCTTTTCCCATGCCCTTTTTGTCGGGACTTGGAAATAATTCCGCCATGAACAATATTTTCTGTGCTTAAACTTAAATATTTCTCTTTATAATCTGAAATAATGTTTACCTTCTTCTTCATGAGGAGAGAACCATTTTTAATAGACCAAGAGTCATAACTTACAATCGACCACATGCTCGTCGGCAACTATGGGAGGTGTCTATCGAGGGAATTGTTTCTCGTTTTGCTGCATACTTGGTAATCCCGTTCTTACGGATGACCAATGCGACACGGTGATGCACGAGCTCCTGACTCGTAGAGGGTCTTTTCTTCCTATCAGCTCCATTTGGTTCTGGATGATCTTTCTGTCCGTGCTTGCTGGCATTCCCCCTCATCCAGCGGAGATGATTCTGGTGATGCTCGACGCCGTGGAGGACAAGATCGAGTGCTTTCATGAGGTAGATTTGATTACCTAGCCTCTAAGGAATCGCTCTGTTCAGTTGCTAAGCCATATACGGGCTCAGCATGCCATCATGTCTGCCTTCGCTGATGGGCACGGCGCTGACCGATGAGGAGCGACTCCTCACAAAGATCGCCGCTTCGACATGGTGGAGAAGGCTGAGAGGGCTTTAGAAAACTTTGTTCATATTTTTTTAAACCCTTTTGCTTTTGATCTCGTCTTCGGTGATCTTTTTCCTGTGGAATAAAGTGTTTATTTAAATATGTTTTTTTTATTGTTGACCGCTGAATGTTTCACCCCCAGCACATATCCATGTAGACGTCTTTCCTTTGTACATATACTTTGCACTTTACCCTTAGGAGTTTCTGCTGCGTACTGTTCACCGCCGAAAGACGCGACCGGGACGTTGGGACGTCTGGCCTGAATTTCGAGGGCAGATGCTATTTGGTGCTATCCGTCCAACTCTCCGAAGATGCCAAGTTGATTTATGGCACCATTTATCGAAGGTTTAAACGGATGCGGCCGTTGTAGCAGACTTCGTCAGATTCCCCCTCATTTGAGGGGTTTTTTTATTGTGGGGACGCTCTTCCCTGTAGGCGCAAGCCCCTGCAGTTAATTATGCTACCGTATCGCGGTAACCACTTTCTCTTTCTCCAGATGTTCACTTCGTGTCGTATGTGTTTGTTTTATTTTTGGTTGCCCGTGGATTGTATACGAAGACTAATTTATGTTGTCGCCCATAGGGCGTAGATTAGTCCAAATCCATATTTTCTTAGATTTGGATTTTGGTTTGGGTTTAAGGATCGTTAATCTCATTTGAGACTAAGATCAACTTAAACGTTTATTAAGGATACGTTAGTCTAATTTTAGACTAAGATCAACTTAACATTTGTTAAGGACACGTTAATCTAATTTTAGACTAAGATCAACTTAACAGGATCATTTAGATCCAACAAAAGAGCATTTGGGCTCTATTGTTTTAGTTTAAGGACTTTGCGGTCCAGTTTAAAGACATCTTAGTCTGTAAATTTTAAGGACATCATAGTCCATAAGTTTAAGGACCCCATAGTCCGTGGTATGTCTGATTGTCGGGACCCGTCACCTCTCTGAAGACGTTGAAGGATTACAACGACAAATATCAGAGGAGTGAAGAGATGTACCCTTGAACCAATATTGGTTGGGAGATCTGTAGTCCAATTTGGGACTAAGATCAAAGATTTATGAGCTTATGGGCTCAATTAATCTGAATGAGGGTTCTGCGGCCACTTTGGGCTCGGCCTACTCAGTTAAAATATTGAACATTTAGCAATGCTGAGCATTGGTTTAGATTCTGACAGCCTTTTTGTCTTTTATTGAGTGCTGAGCACTTATCATAGCTCTGGGGCTTTATTGTTTAAAGAACAATTTATGTTTTCTCAGCGCACACGTGAAGAGCACGTGGTGCGTTTGGCGCTGAGCGCCAGTTAATGAGCGCGGTGCGCCAGTCAATGAGCGCGGTGCGCTTCTGTCAAGTAGCGCACACGTGAGGAGCACGTGGTGATATGCGCCAGATAATGAGCGTATTGCGCTTCTGGTGAAGTAGCGCACACGTGAGGAGCACGTGGCGCGCTTGGTGCTGAGCGCCAGACAATGAGCGCATTGCGCTTCTGGTGAAGTAGCGCATACGTGAGGAGTACGTGGCGCGCTTGGCGCTGAGCGCCAGACAATGAGCACATTGCGCTTCTGGTGAAGTTTGGAGCGCTAAGGCTCTGCAACGCTTGCGTTAAATTTGGAGCGCTGAAGCGCTTCTTTTGATTGGAGCACTGTGACTCTGCAGCGCTGTGCGCCAGATTTGGAGCGCTGAGCGCTAGATTTAATTAGAGCGCTAAGGCTCTTTTTAGGCGGCTTTGCGCTCTGAGAATTAAGTTCTCTCTTATAAGAGACTTTGTCTCATGGGTCTAAGAACAAAGTTCTTATTATTTTTTTTATAGGAGATGTTTCAACCTCTTATGTTTTTTGGTGAAAAGGCTTTACCTTTTTAGATCTTTGATCCTAAGAGAATTGAATTATTCTCCCTCCTTTTTTATAATGAGATATTATAATCTCTGAAAGACAATTTGTCTTATAGATCTATGATCTGAAGAAGATTAAGTTCTTCCCCTTATTTTTATGATGAGATACTTTGATCTCTGTTGTGAAAGACCTTGGTCTTATAGATTTATGATCTTAGAAAAAGAAGTAAATTCTTCTTTTTAAATGAGATGATCTCTCTGTTCCTTTTTTTTTACCTTGAAGAAAATCTTCTTCTTCTTCTGAGAGCTTGCTCTTCGTCTTTGAATTTTCTCAAAGTTTATGGGGAGGTTCCTCTCTATCAGACTTGAAGTCTTGGGGCCTTTATATAGTGAAAACTGATTTGTTCAATCGGTTAAGGAGATCTTTTCTCTAATTGATTTGGGGATGTTTCCCCCGTTGGATCTTTGATCCAAGGGCTTCTGATTTACAGAAAGCAATCTTCTTATTTTTAACAAGATTGGGAAATCTTTCCCCACACAGAATTTATTCTGTATTTTAGTGATTTTTAATCACCATTGGATCATTGATCCGACGGCGCTCTGATTTACAGAGCAAAATCTTTTTTTGTTTGGAAAGATTATGAAGAATGTTTTCTTAACAGAATTTTATTCTGGTCAACTGATGATTTTTAATCATGTTCGTTGGATCTTTGATCCAATGGTTGGGAACATTTAGTTCCAACGCTAGCACTCTCGTGATGCGCTTCTTAGATTGCAGCGCACTTAGCGCTAGCGCTTACGTGCTTTGCACGTGGTGCGCTGCAGCGCTCTTAGCGCTAGCACTCATGTGCTTTGCACGTGAGCGCTGCTTCAGAGTCTTTGACTCTCAGCGCTGGCGCTATTATGAAGCGCTGCTTCATTTCAAAATTTGAAATTTGAACAGAGCTTTGCTCTGATTGGGGGAAATAAATGCCTCCCACCGTTGCGCTCACGTGGCTCACACGTGAGTGCAGCGGTGGCAGCATTTGCGCCCTTAGATCAACTTAGAAGTTGAAACGGCTCTCAGTGCCTATAAATAGGACCCTTGGCCCTTTGAGATGATCTATGTTCATCTTCTTACTTTTTTCTGAGAATTATTTCTCCTTCAGAGCACAGCTCTTCGTCTTAAGAATTTTCTTAGGGACAAAACTCTGTCAAAAATTTAGGTAAAGATTAAATCTTTCTAGAGTTTCACCCATTAACAGAGCTTTGCTCTTTTCAAATCATATAGATTTTTAGGGTTTCTTAATAGAGCTTTGCTCTTCATAGATCTAAAGAGATCTTTCTTAGGGTTTCTTAACCAATTAACAGAGCTTTGCTCTTTTCAAGTCATATAGATTTGTTAATCTTTCATGAAAACTCTTAGAGTTTGTTCATAGATCTTGAAGATCTCGGAATTTTTGATTCATTAAAAAGCTTTGCTTTAAATTTTCTGATGGTTTATTCCATCATCCTCGCAGAGCATGACTCTTAGAATTCTCGGGGAATTTTCTTTTATTCCCCTCATAATTTATTTTGACAGGTGTCACTCCTGTCTGCAGAGCATTGCTCTTGAGGAGTTTAACTCCTCGGCCCGAGGAGCCTCCCATTAAATGAGAAATCCTTTTAGGATTCCCTCCTTAATTGTACAAAATTAAATTCATTGGGTGTTTTAATCAGTACTTGTTTTCTTCATGAGGATGTCAAGAGTTGTTTAAATCCCCGTGTTTGTTTCAATAAGCTTTTTCAGTCTGTCCACTAACTCTCGTTGATTTTCTTTTTCAGACGTTATGGCCGCTCATCTGTATGATCTCAATGAGATTATTTCTTACAGAGACATCCGCTCACTAGGCCGCTGCCAGAACCAAGAGTTCACAAACGCTCAGTGCGCCGAAATCATGCTTCGCTTTGATAAATACAATGGTCAACTGCTTTCTCGTCGTTCTGCTCTTTTAAAGCTCATTGTGAGAGCGATCTGGGGAGCACTTCCTTTATTTTATCAAGGCATGCCGCTTAAGGCATTGGATGATGCCGAAGACAAAGTGCACGCGGTGTATCTGATGGGCCTAATTTCAAAGAAAAGACGAGACAATCTTGTTGATATTCTGCATCAAACTTTTCAACAGGCGACGATAATCGCCGCTTATCGAAGGGTAGAGGACATCAGCGAGGACCCTGACGCTTGTGATCGTGAGAGGAAGCACACGAGAATGGTCCGAGAGGCCCGAAATATTTTAGATGGCCTTAATTTTGAATTTCTCAATCCATGTCTTGCCATTGTAATCATTTTAATGATGTTTTTGTTTACTGTTTTCATCGCTGTACGAACCTTTTGAAGTATGAATAGCAAATTCCTCGTTTCCGTCTGTTTATTTTATGCGCTAAATCTTTTGCGCACACATGAGTAAGTACGCTTTGAATGCTTAAACGGATACGAATCAGACGTTCTTTTTACTGTCTTGCATAATATGTAATTGACGTCTGTAGGTTATGCATTTCTGTTTTGACTTGGCACAGAGCAGTTGACGTACTCTTGAGCAGCATCTCGATTTCAACGGCCCGTAATTTTGGCAAGTGTGGCTTGTAGATAGTATGTAGCTGTCCATTTTGGACTCTTTGCGGGGTGGTGATGGCTTAGGAAACAGGGTTAGGATCTGTCACCTAAGACTTTTCAATTTTATGAGCCATGAGGGTCTCATAAAGATTTTTTTCTCCCTACGAGTCATAAGGATCTCATAGGTATATTTTCTCCTTAGAAATCGTGAGGATTCCTAAATGTGTTTTCTCTTGAGAGTCGTAAGGATCTCACAAGAGAATTTTCTCCCTTACAAGTCAAGAGGACTCGTAAGTGATTGTTTCCCTCCTTGCCGATGTTCGACTTTGGAAAATATGGCCCGTAGATAGTCTATCTTGACCTCCCTACAAGGCAATGATGGATTAGGAGACAGGGTTAGGATTTGTCACCTAAGACTTTTCAACTTTATGAGCCGTGAGGGTTTCATAAATATTTTTCTCCCTACGAGTCGAGAGGATCTCATAGATGTATTTTCTCCTTAGGAATCGTGAGGATTCCTAAGTGTACTTTTCTCTTGAGAGTCGTAAGAATCTCACAAGAGAATTTTCTTCCTTACAAGTCGAGAGGACTCGTAAGTGATTGTTTCCCTCCTTGCCGATGTTCGACTTTGGAGAATATGGCCCGTAGATAGTCCATCTTGACCTCCATGCACGGCAATGATGGCTTAGGAGACAGGGTTAGGATCTGCCACCTAAGACTTTTCAACTTTATGAGCCATGAGGGTCTCATAAAGATTTTTCTCCCTATGAGTCGAGAGGATCTCGTAGGTGTATTTTCTCCTTAGAAATCGTTAGGATTCCTAAGTGTGCTTTTCTCTTGAGAGTCGTAAGGATCTCACAAGAGAATTTTCTTCCTTACAAGTCGAGAGGACTCGTAAGTTATTGATGAGTTGACCTACTCCCGAATCAAAGCGTTGCTTTGACGGGGAGGTCGAGGGTTGACTTTGGCCGTTTTCCATGGGGTCAGAATTGACTTTAGCCGTGTTCCGCGGGGTCAGGGGGTTGACTTTGGCCATATGGGGTCAGGATTGACTTTAGCCATACGGGGTCAGGGGTTGACTTTAGCCATATGGGGCCAGGATTGACTTTAGCCATACGGGTCAGCATTAACTTTGGCCATATGGGGTCAGGATTGACTTTAGCCATACGGGGTCAGGGGTTGACTTTGGCCATATGGAGTCAGGATTGACTTTAGCCATACGGGGTCAGGATTGACTTTCGGTTGTCTGTGCACCGCCGAGTCCTGAAACTAGGGACTTTGCCATGGCTCCGCTTTGCTGACGTTGCATCTGCTGTAATGAGACAAATGTCGAGGTGTCTCTAGGTTGTCTGTGAACCGTCGAGATTTGGAACTAGGGACTTTGCCGTGGCTCCGAGATTGATTGTCGCGTCTGAATCCTGCTGGAATGAGGAGGAACGCTATTGTGGGTCTCCAGGCTGTAGATGTGGCCGTCGAGACTTGGAACTAAGGACTCTGCCGTGGCTCTGTTTTGCTGACGTCGTATATTCCGGCAGAGACAATAATTACTCTGCGGGTCGGCGCGAATCGAGATGTTCTCGTCAAGGACGCTGATTTCCCTGAATCGAGGTATTTGCCAAGGACGTTGATTTCCCTGGGGTTGAGATGAATCGAAGTATTCATGCGAAGACACTAATTTCCTTGCGGATCGACGCGAATCGAGATGCTCTCGTCAAGGACGCTGATTTCCCTGAATCGAGGTATTTTCCAAGGACACTGATTTCCTCGGAGTTAAGAAGAATCGAGGTATTCCTGCAAAGACACTAATTTCCTTGCGGGTCGACGCGAATCGAGATGCTCTCGTCAAGGACGTTGATTTCCCTGAATCGAGGTATTTGCCAAGGAAACTGATTTCCTCGGAGTTGAGACGAATCGAGAGATTCCTGCAAAGACACTGATTTCCTTGCAGATCGACGCGAATCGAGATGCTCTCGTCAAGGACGCTGATTTCCCTGAATCGAGGATTTGCCAAGGACGCTAATTTCCCTGGGGGTTGAGACGAATCGAGGTATTCCTGTAAAGACACTGATTTCCTTGCGGGTCGACGCGAATCAAGATGCTCTCGCCAAGGACATTGATTTCCCTGAATCGAGATTTTTGCCAGCGACGCTGATTTCCTCGGAGTTGAGATGAATCGAGCTATTCCTACAAAGACACTGATTTCCTTGCGGGTCGACGCGGATCGAGATGCTCTCGTCAAGGACGCTAATTTCCCTGAATCGAGGTTTTTTCCAAGGACACTGATTTCCTTGGAGTTGAGACGAATCGAGGTATTCCTGCAAAGACATTAATTTCCTTGCGGGTCGACGCGAATCGAGATGCTCTCGTCAAAAACGCTAATTTCCCTGAATCAAGGTATTTGCCAAGAACACTGATTTCCTCGGAGTTGAGACAAATCGAGGTATTCCTGCAAAGACACTAATTTCCTTGCGGGTCGACACGAATCGATATGCTCTCGTCAAGGACGCTGATTTCCCTGAATCGAGGTATTTGCCAAGGACACTGATTTCCTCGGAGTTGAGACGAATCGAGAGATTCCTACAAAGACACTGATTTCCTTACGGGTCGACGCGAATCGAGATGCTCTCGTCAAGGACGCTGATTTCCCTGAATCGAGATTTTGCCAAGGACACTGATTTCCCTGGGGTCGGTTGACTTGTTTCCGAGACGGAGCGTTGATCCGGCGGGGAGGTCATTGGTTGACTCTAGGTTGTTTGTGGACTGTAGAGTCTTGGAACTAGGGACTTTGCCGTGGCTCCGTTTGGTGATGTTGCGTCTGAATCCCGTTGGAATGAGGAGGATCACCGTTGCTAATTTTTAGGCTGTAGATGTTGCCATTAAGATTTGGAACTAGTAACTTTGTCATGGCTCCGTTTCGTTGCGTCGCTTCTGTGCCCTGCTGGCATAAGAAGGAACGCCGTTGTTGATTTTCTGGGATGCAGATGTTACTGTTGAGATCTGATATTTCTCTTTTGACAGGATCTGATGGGGGACATGTGGTTCCCTTTTCGTTTATGCCCATGAATTGTATACAGAGGTCAGTATGGACTGCCTGTAGAGCAAAAGTTTCATTCTTTCATTTTTTATTTATTTTTTTCCTTTCCGCGATGCTCTATCATTTCAGCTTTTTATATCGCAAAAGTCGTGATTGCCCAATCATTACGGCTATTTTTCGCGGTGCCCAATCATTTCGGCTATTTTTATATGCATATATTTTAATCGCTGATTTTTTATTGCGAGTTGCCCAAACATTTCGGCTATTTCATATGCATTTTTTTTTAGTATGGAACTCAAGGTCTGATACCAATCTTGCATCAGTATCGCTGCGACCGGAATGTTGTCAGGAGCGAATCATCATTTGCCTTGAAAGGACTTGGAATTTGTTACCGATTTAGGCATCAGCATCGCTACCACCGGGACATTGCCAGGAGTGAATCATCATTTGCCTCTATCGATGTCGAACAAAGGTGGCTTAGCAAACAGGGTTAGGATCCTGTTGACTAAGGCTTTTTGACTTTACGAGCCGTAAGGGTCTCATAAAGGTATTTCTCCCAACGAGTCATGGGGATCTCGTAGGTGCATTTTTTCCTTAGGAATCGTGAAGATTCTTAAGTGTGTGTTCTCTTATAAGTCGTAAGGATCTTATAAGAGTGTTTTCTCCTTATAAGTCGAGAGGACTTACAAAGGTTGTCCATCGTATGCGCATATATCCCTAGTCACTGGTGGGACTTTGTTAGGGAAATGTTTATTCGTGCCCGTGGATTGTATACAAGGGTCAATATTGAAATGCTTGTAGGGCAAAATCGGGGTGTATGACGGCTTAAGAACAGGTTCAGATCCCTTTAGCTTAAGGCTTTTGAATATTATGAGCCGTGAGGGTCTCAAAGAGGAATTCTCCTTATGAGTCGTGAGGATCTCGTAAGTGTGTTTTCTCCTTAGGAATCGTGGGGATTCCTAAGTGTGTCGCTCTCTTGTGAGTCGTAAGGATCTCACGCAGGTATTTTCTCCTTGCAAGGTCGTGAGGACCTTGTAAGTGTCTTTTAACGAGATTGCGCCCTTTCGGGTGTTCACAAACTCGCTGGCAGTCCTGTTGTTTTTACTCACGGAGCCCTTTCGGGTTTTCATCCATGCCCATCTCACTTATGGACGTACCTTTTTTTTTGTGTCAGCCTTCGGATGTTGCGGTCTGTAGTAGTTTATAGACATCTCGGTCGGTCGCTAGTTTTAGGACATTGCGGTCCATCGTTAGTTTAGGGACGTTTTGGTCCGTCGCTGCCATTTTGGAGACAGCGGTTTCGCTGAATACTACTTATAGAGTTTGGGCTTAGGAAGATAGCGAGCGGAGATAGGCGTCGTCATCTATCGTTAACCCAGGCCGTGACTCGTCAAGCGTAGTATTTTTTAAGGAACCGGCCGTTTATTGGCCTGAAGGGTCTTTCGCCATGCATATCCATGAGCAAGTAAGCCCCACCCTGGTAGACTTTATCTATGATGTACAGGCCTTCATAGTTTGGCTCGAATTTTCCCCGTTTGGCACGATTGGGGATCATAGATCTCTTGACCACTAGCACGAGTTCGCCTTGGAGGAATGTTCTTGGCCTAGTCAATCTCTCGTATGAGTGTGTCAATTTTGCTTTGAAAGCTTCCAAGTTTTGCTACGCCATAAGCCGGGTTTCGTCGAGGGCATCAAGTTCTTCAAGCCGAAAATGAGTATTCTCTTCATCTGTTAGCTCATAATGAACTGCCACTCATAAGGAGGGTAGCTCTATCTCCAAGGGGAGTACTGCTTCAGCGCCGAATACCAATGCATATGGCGTTGTGTTTGTGGCCGTTTTGAACGTGGTTCGATACGCCCAGAGAGCTTCATGCATTATTTCGTGCCGGTCCTTTTTATTTTTGGACACCGTCTTTTTCACGATCTTCGTCAAGGTCTTGTTGAAAGCCTCAGCCAGACCGTTAGCTCGGGGATTATAGACCGAAGAGTATCTCCAGTCTATATTATGTTGTTGTACGAAGCGGATGATCTTATGGCTTCTGTAGGCTAGCCCATTATCGAAGATAATCCGTCGCGGAGTGCCAAACCGATAGATGACGTGTGTCTTGAAGAAATGGAGGATATTCTCCGTCTTCACTTCTCTTAGCGGTACTGCTTTTGCCCACTTCGAGAAGTAATCAGTTGTCGCCAGTATTTTCCCATGCTTCAATAGTGTATCCAAACTAATAAACAAATCCAAGAGCCATGCTTCATCCCATGCCAAGTATGTCTCTAATTTCCACCTCACTAATCTATTTCTCAAAAATAGATAATCCAAATAATGAGGTGTCCCTTTCTAGAAGCATGCCATGTAAAATTACAAGAATGCTCTCACCGTACATACATACTATTCGTATTCCGAAAAATACGAATACAATGAGATGATAACAATCCAATAATACAATACTAGGATCCGGCTTAAACCAAAGCCCACTAGTATTATCAGTCCGAACATCATCCGTGTAGCCAGTACACGTATGTGATTGGAACCCTTCCGTAAAACCATACGGCCTCTACATCGTTTCGCCCGAAACAGGGAAACCCTCTGTGTGGGACTCTAAAGACTCAACATTACGCTGGCAGTGGGTTTAACCACAAGTCCGTCAGCGGTACTAGCTGAACGTAACGGCTACCCAGGTATCTGTCGATAAGAAGGCCAATGAGCAAACTCATCTGAACTCCTACCGAGCCTATCTGTGACAATCTCCGTACAGTCTGGTCTGTTCGTCTAAGATACTCGCATATCGGGCCTAGGGGTGGCAATCGTCAGAC
Source organism: Agapanthus africanus (assembly GCA_030015575.1). NCBI lineage: Eukaryota > Viridiplantae > Streptophyta > Magnoliopsida > Asparagales > Amaryllidaceae > Agapanthus > Agapanthus africanus. Next base: position 462,611,601 of record CM057349.1, read on the forward strand.
TCTTAATAGCGCAATAAGTCATGCCGGGGTAGAGCCCAATACACCCTGAGAAACTGGAGTACCTACCAGTATATCTCTATTGCCCTGGCTAGAGACTTTGTGTAATGGCTTTCCGAACACAGCGCGATATCAACCCTCAATACCGGGAGAGACAGATCCTATCTAGCTACTACTGCCTCCAAGTGCTTCAGGACTGCACCCAACTACTACCTGTTTGCATGACTCCTTTGAGTCGTGGTAGGGTAGCAATCTAAGTATAGTGGGAACACACTTGAGACGAATAGCGATGTCAAGTCAACGGACTAACCTGTACTCATGCCATCCGGGAACTGCTACCTGACAACCAAGGACCTGTATAAGGATGTGCTTATAGACTACCCAGCCCCCACTAGTGTGACTGCTATCACAATGCTGGTAGTCAAGCAAAGATCCTAAGGGCTCTACCAATATGTATAAGCGAAATGCTAAAAGAAACACATGCACATATTGATGTAGAATCAAACCAAGTAGTATACTACCATTTTGAGCAAGACTGTTATTATAACTGTGAATATCCCAAGATTCCAATATGTAATATACAATCCAGTATGATATAATAATGGCCTCTAGGGCATATATCACTAACAGCAAAAGTATCAAGACACTCCGATCTGATCGGGTGATGAATACTTGAGTGCTGGGTTCCTGGAATATTTAAAAAAGAATAGAATTCTCTCTCAGCTTACTCCTCCATACACACCTCAACACAATGGTGTATCAGAAAGGCGGAACCGCGCCTTACTTGATATGGTACGTTCCATGATGAGTAATGCTGAGTTACCGCGATCTTTCTAGGTTTATGCACTAGAATCTGTTGCATACCTTTTGAACAAAGTTCCAACTAAGTCAGTGTCTACTACTCCATATAAAATGTGGAGTGGAAAAAAACATATATTAAGTATCTTAAGATATGCGGATGTCCAACTTTTGTCAAAAAGCAGCATACGGACAAGCTCAAGGCATGATCAGTATTGTGTAAGTTTATGGGATGCCAAAGGAATTTCAGGGGGTATCTTTTATATTACAAATAGAAATAAAAGGTTTTTGTTCTCGACATGCCCACTTTCAAGAGACTCAATTTCTTGAAAAATAAATAAGTGGGAGCGCAATAGAACTGAAAGAAATTCCAAAACTACAATCTATTACTGAAAGTTTAGTAGAACCCAAAATTTCAAAAGAACCGGACGTACCTATGCCACTTCACAGATCTAGTAGGCAATCTCATCTGCCCGAGAGATGATATGGTTTTCTTATAGACGGGAATAAAAAGGATTGCATCATCGATGATGATGAGCCTACTAGTTTTCCGCAGGCCATTACGAGCAGAGACTCAGTAAAGTGGTTGGATGCTATGCGGTCCGAGATGAAATCCATGTACACCAACAAAATTTGGATTTTGGATGTTGCACCTCCAGGGGTAAAACCCGTAGGCTGCAAATGGATTTTCAAAAAGAAGATTGGAGCAGATGGAAAGGTTGAAACCTATAAAGCTAGACTTGTAGCAAAAGGTTTTCGTCGAAGATCTGGCTTGGACTATGATGAAACATTTTCTTCAGTTGCTATGCTTAAATCCATTCGGATCCTACTTACCATTGTTGCCTTCCATAATTATGAAATTTGGAAGATGTACGTAAATACCGCTTTTCTGAATGAAAGTTTGGAAGAGTGTGTTTATATAGATCAGCCAGAGGGCTTCATAGAGAGTGAGAGCAGCGGAAGAATATGCAAATTGCTTAAATCCATTTATGGATTAAATCAGGCATCACGGAGTTAGAACATCTGCTTTGATGAGACGGTCGGAGAATTTGACTTTGACAAAAATGTAGATAAACTATGCATTTATAAGAAAATTGCAGAAAGAACTATGGTATTCATCGTCTTGTATATGGAAGATATTCTCTTGATAGGAAATAACATTGCTATGCTACAATCGGTCAAAAGATTCTTGTTATAAAAGTTCTCCATGAAAGACATGGGTGATGCCTTCTACATTCTGAGGATCAAGATCTTTCGTGATAGATCTAAGAGAATATTGGGACTTTCATAGTTCAGGTACATTGACACCATACTGAAAAGATTTAGTATAGAAGATTCCAAGCACAGTAATTTACCCGCTTGTCATGGGATCACTCTTTCCAAAGAGATGTCTCCCAAGGCTGATTTGGAAAAGGATCTCATGAGTATTATACCCCACACTTTGGCGGTAGGATTTATAATGTATGTGATGTTGTGTAATAGACTGGATGTAGCTTACGCACTAAGCATGGTAAGCAGGTATCAGTCAAACCGGGAGGAGAAGCACTGGATAGCAGTAAAGAACATTCTCAAGTACCTGAGAAAGACTAAGGAGATGATCTTGGTATACGGTAATAAAGACATCCAGATCGAGGTCTTCGCTGACTCCAGCTTCCAGAGTGACAAGGATGACTCCAAATCCATGTCGGGTTATGTATTCACCTTCAATAGAGGGGCGGTCTGTTGGAAAAGCTCTAAACAAGACATCGTAGCCGACTCAATAATGGAGGCAGAGTATATCGCTGCTTGTGACACCGCGAAAGAAACAGTCTGGATGAGGAAGTTCATTTCTGAACTTCAGGTGGTTCCGTCCATTGTTGACCCGATACCTTTGTATTGTGATAACAATGAGGCTTTTGTTTTAGCGAAGGAAACACAGTCCCATCAGAGATCCAGAAACATCTTGAGGCGGTATCACCTGATCTATGAGATTATAGATCGCTAGGAGATCGAGGTGCAGAGAGTAGAAACGAAGGAAAACACTGCAAATCCACTCACAAAGGCCATACCCGAGACGCAGTTCGAAAGGATATTCAAGATGATAGGTCTGCGACACGTGAATACATGGCCTTAGTGCAAGTGGGAGATTGTTAGATATATATGTTCTAGAGGCCATTATTCTATAGTACAGGATTGTATATTACATTTTGGAAGTTTGGGATATATATATATATATAACAGTATTGCTAAATATGATGGTATGTTATCTGGTTTGTGTCTATCTTAACATGTGTATATGTTTCTTTTTACGTATCGCTAATATATATTGATAGAACCCGTAGGATCATTGCTTGACTACCAGCGTTGTGATGGAAATCATACTTGTAGGGGCTGGGTAGTCTATAAGTACATCCTTAAAATTGTCCATAGTCATAAGATTATCGAGACTGGGCATCGATACTCCAAAATAGACTAGTGTATACGCTTCTTATCCCCGTCAGGGGAGATGGTTAGTCCCGCGGCTATTAGTATATGGTACCAAAGATAGTATACAGGTGGTCATTAGGTTATGAGTTACACTGGACGGACTTGCTGGGAACTACTAATTGGTTTTATATCTATCGTCAGATAGCAGTTCTCTGGTAACATGAGTACAGATTCGTCCGATGACTTGACATCACTATAAGTCTCGAGTGTGTTCCCACTGTACTTAGATTACTACCCTGCCACGGCTTTAAAGAATCGTGCAGACCGGTAGTAGTTGGGTGCGGTCCTGAAGCACTTAGAGGCATTAGGTGATAGAAGGGATTCGTCTCTCCTGGTATTGGGAGTTGATATCGCGCTGTGTACGGTTGGCCGATACTACAGGTCTCTAGCCATGGCAAGTGAGATTTATTGGTAGGTACACCAGTAGTTTCTCGGGTTGTATTGGGTTCCACGCCGACATGATTTGTCGCGCTAATAGGGGTTTGACGTTTGCCATCCCCCTAGGCCTGATATGCAATACTCTTATACGAACAGACCGAACTGTACGCAGAATGTGATCTATAGGCTCAGTAGGGGTTCGGACAAGTTTTCTTGTTGATCTTCTTTTCGACAGATACATGGGTAGTCGTTATGTACAGCTAGTGCCACTGACGTGCTTGTGGTTAAACCCACTTCCAGAGTAGTGTCGAGTCTTTAGAGGCCCACATATAGGGTTTTCCAGTTCAGGCGAAACGGTGTAGTATGCGTATTTCGATACGCTCGGGTGTTCGATTGAACACGTGTATTTTTATACACATGCTTTTTCGGACTATTTAGTAATACTAGCAGGCTTGATTGATAACCAGATATGGAGCTAGTATTATATTTCTTTCTTTTGGGTATTTGTATTTTAACACGAATACGCTATTTTTACGAATACGTGTATTTGTATAAATACAGGTATTTGTGTCTTGATACAAATACATATATTTCTTTCTAAATATGAATACACGTATTTTGTATTTTCGATACAAATACGGTATTTGTATTTTGGTAGAAATACAGTATACGTATTTATTATAAATACGGGTATTATGGTATACTTGATTATATATATACATATATATTTATATGTGTATGTATATGTGTACTATGGTGAGGTGGCTCTCTCTACTTCTAATCTCTTCTTGGTTTTTCATGAAGTGTGTGGGCTTGTGACTCACACTAGTAAGTCACAAGCCTACTCACTTCTTATCATTTTTATTATAGAAAAGGAAATGAAGAGATAAGAAGTGAGAGTGAGATATTATTATGGTTTTGATATTATCCTTAGCCATCTCTTCTTCATCTTCTTCCTCACTTCACACTAGAGTTTTTAAGAAATTAAAATAAGAGCATCTTGAGTTGTAACTACACCACTAAGTATCTAGACTTAGCAAATCTAGATCTTTAGTTGCTTCTTGGAAGCTATAGCTTGAACCGGCATTCTCAGGTGGATCGTCTTTGACGCGGGGAGATCAACTCGAAAGCTCGATCCTAGAACCCTAGGAGCTTAAGAAGAAGACTACAAAAGACCCGAAGGACTTGTCTTCAAAAGTTGTAGTACTCAACCTACTAGTTAAACTCTTGTAATTTAGTTTAGTTTAGTTTAGTGATTGAATATGAATTCTAGGGTTTTAGTTTATAGTGCTCAAGTTAAAATTAAATTTTTTTATTCCGCAACGCCGTAGTAGTCATGGAAAGGAGTACTATACACTTACAGTTAACACTTTCTAGACACCTAACAGGTTAGCTAATATGAAGTGAAAATCTCCCGAAGAGTAATACCTACTCATCAGTGGGAATCGGGACCCAACTATCATTGTGTGATAATTTTGATGGAACCCGACCAAAATTACTACACTCCAGAAGGTATGCACAAACTTGGCAAGTTTTCCTTATATTTGAAACTCCCGATATGTTTTTTGCCCCTGAGACCCAAGTGACCTTGACTGAGCCAAATCATAAGGTCCTAGTCAAGTTCAACCCGTTATTATTTTGATTGCATTAAATCCACCCGCACGAACCCTTGACTAGGCCAACGAGACCGTACGACTGTCCTAACCAATCGCGATACCATGCAATAGAAAAGTACTACAGAGCTACCGAACACTACGCATCGGCTGAGCATGACAAACGTAACACGAATACTAAGTAATACTAATCTGAAATGACAGAGGGCTACGACTAGTTTTTCTACGACTGGTTTTTGGCGAAAAACCTTTACGTAATGAACTTGATATCGTTGAAGGAACTCGAGTGGCTTTGAAATTGAGTGGTTTAAGCTCCGCTTTTAAAAACTAGTAACATGAACTTTTGCTTAAGAGCGAACTCCCCGTGAAGGGATTAAGGCTCTTTCCTCATAGAATGAGGTGCAGAATATTCCTAACCGAATATCTCTATGCAAAGCAAAAGAATATGACTATGATTTTGAAGAAAATCGAGTAGTTTTAAAAATTGGTTCCGACAACATCAAATAGGTTTGTTTTCATTACATTAAACATATAACGCGGTCCCATCAAATTAACTTTCTAAGCCACACCAAAAACAATCAAAATAACATGCTTTTATATGCCATCCGCATTCACTACGGGGTCTCGGGCCTTCACGTTAAAGTTACTTAACTTATGTCAGAGCAGGGATAGGGCTAGCGCGGATGCAAAACATATAGAAGTATATATATATACATATACATATACATACATACATATATATATATATATATATATATATCAGCATCGCAGGTAAATAATAATCATCACAGGCATGCAACAAACAATATGGAATAGCGGATAAACTTGGAGACCCGCGTTTCATCTGAGCCGCAAATGAAACGCGGCGTTCTCCGGTCGTGTGGATTGCCCTTACAACATCGATCTTAACCCCTACGAGCACGGTGAGCCACCCGCCAATCCTAGAAATAGGCAGCACGATCTCAACTCCATGAGATGGTTACCCTCTGAATTCTAGAATCCAGTGACTCATGCACTCCTCCGCGGGGTAATCCTAGTAAAGAAATGAAATATATACAAAGGTGAAAACGACCGCATCCTGGTCGAGCCGCAATAAAAGAATATACATAAAACGGAAACGGTGACCACAGGTTGGAGCTCATCCCGAACAAATGAATATAACATATATAAAACAAAACTGTACAAGCAAACGTACGAGGGGCTATCCATCATGACAATCCGGCTAAACCATCACACATACACACACACACACACACACACACACACACACACATATCACAGAAACAAGTAACATAAGAAAGTGTGTAATCCCGTCTAAATGAACATATAGCAATTAGAATATATTCAACAACACATGTAATCATGACCTTGGAATTCATCACCCGCGAAGTTCACGCTTGAGATTCGACGGAAATTGAGTGAACTTCGACATCCAAAAAACCATACCATTTTGCGAAAACCAAGAGTCCGAATGACTCGTAATGTGCCCCAGTGTCCGATGGGTTGCTCGGGCACTCCCTGGGGTACCTCCGATCCCCTTCGTGGGTTCTTGTTCTGAATCAAGATCTCTTGGGGATCGGAATTCACAAAAAAATATTCAGTTTTGGACAGCCACAAAAATCAGTTTTAAACCTTCGAAAAACAGCGACTAAACTCGATAGAACTTAGAAAAAATTGCTACCTGAGACTTCCCGGGTCACCCTCAATACCCTACAGAGTCCCCGTTCGAAAACGAGAGCCCCGGGCATCAAGTAAACGCATGAAACAACAGTTTAAAATCCAAAGTGTCGCTGTTTCGGACAGAAACATCTTGGCTGATTTCAGTCGCGAAAAACAGCCCCAAATTGCAAAAACCGGTTTAGAAAAGAGGTTCCTGAGACCCGACGGGTCACCCTCGATGCCCTACGGAGTCTCCATTCCAAAACGAGAGCTCCGGGCATCATGTACAAGTTAGAAAAAAAACAGTTTTTGCAAATATAGTCGTTGGTTTGAAAACAGTTTTGAAACCAATGATTTGCGATGAAATTCTAAGGTCATATGAGATAGTTTAGGCAGATGGAATGGCTCCGATATCATGTTAGTGGGTTGTTCTCACTCTACGGTGTTCGTAACGAGGTGGAATGCAAAATAAACAAAAGTATTACAAGCACAACCAACATTACCCAAAATCCGTCCATTTGCCTAAACTAACTAAAAACCAAGAGTGCTAAACTACAGTGAAAAGTGATTATACCAAAAGAATCGTGTCCTTCGGGTCTTCAATCACCTCTTCTTGAGCTCCTCGGTGCTCCAAGATCAAGCCTGTAAGATGGTCTTCGTTGTCAATTATGATCCACCCGAGGGGACCTAGTCCAAGCTTAAACCGACACTCCAAACTCGCTTGGAATGGAGTGAGGATGATGTAGGAATTTTTCACTAATCTTTTACTCTCATTTCATGCTCAAGAGAGCAAGGAAGAAGGAGGAAGAAGATGAACCATTATCATAAAAAAAAATGGCTAAGCGTTGTGTGTGTGAGAAAAATGAGTGAATATATGGCTTCTTTTATTTTTTAACCATTTCTTAAAATGTGATATAACATTTTAGCATTTAAAAAAGAAGATCATCCCTCCCTACAAGTTTCCCTTTCCACCTCATTGACTTAATTTTCATAAAAGAAAAACTTATAATGAGGCGTCCTCCTTCTAGAAGGTATTCCATATAAATACGGAATATATCCTCCAGTATACGTATCGCTATATATACACATATCCGTATAAAAATACGGATAGCCAAAAGAGAAAAAATGAATAGTAAATAATAATACTATATATAGAAAGAATAATGAAGGAAAGAAGCCATAGGAGGGAATTTCCCATCTATCGTTTTTTCCGACGATCGGAATGTATCATCTTCATCATTATCATCTAAGATGTGGGTACACCAAATTTCATGTGATTCTATAACTTTTTCACCGTTGATTTAGCAATGTAAAAAGTTCTATTGTCGGTAAACCGTTAATTTTGAACCCACTAATTCAACGGTGAAAAAGTTATAGGATCACATGAAATTTGTTATACCCATATCTTAAATGATAACGATGAAGATGATGCATTTCGATCGTCAAAAAACACGATAGAATGTGTGTTTTTTCGACGCCATAGGAGGAAATTCCCTCCTATAGCATCTTTCCTCCATTATTCTCATATATATATATATATATATATATATATATTATTAAATCAAAACTTAATTTAATAATCTAACTTAATCCTAAGCCGGTTAGTATTATCAACCGTCCGATTAAAATCTGTGTAGCATGTACACATATTTAATCGGACACCTGCACGTATTAACTTATGACATCTACATTATATCGCCTGAATCGGGAAAACTCTTTGTGTGGGACTCTAAAGACTCGACAATACGCTGGCAGTAGGTTAACCATAAGCACGTCAGCGGTACTTGTTGTACATAACGGCTACCCAAGTATTGAACGAAAGGAACGCCGACAAGCAAACTCATTTGTAACCCTACTGAGCCTGAATGTGACAATCTCCATACAGTTCGATATCTTCGTCTAAGAGTATCGCATACCGAGTTTTGGGGGTGGATAACGTCCGACCCCTACTAACCCGATAAGTCGTGTCGGAGTCAAGCTCATCACCAACCGAGAAACTACTGAACTCATATCAATAAATCTCATCCACCATGGCCACGGATTTACGGTGATAGCCAACTGAACACAGTGCGACATCGACTCCTAACCAGAAGAGATGAATTCCTGACTATCGCTCACCGTCTCCATATAGCTCGGGACTATACCCAACTAAAACTTATTTGCATGACTCCTCTTGAGCCATGGTAGGGTAGTAATCTAAGTACAGTGGGAACCCACACGAGACAAATAACATCTCAGATCAAAAGACTAACATGTACTCATTCCACTAAAGAACTTCCATCTGACGATAGATATAATACCATTTAGAAGTTCTCGTCGAGTCCGTCCGGTGAACTCACCTCCAATGAGTACCTGTATACTATCTTAGTTGACACGACACTAATGGCTTGTGAGACCGGCCACCGCTCCTCGTTGGGGTTTCGAAACGTATACACTAGTCTACTCCGGAATATCGATGCCCAGTCTCGATACTCCCACGACTATGAACATTTAAGGATGTACTTATGGACTACCTAGCTCTCATTTATATAATCGCCATCTTAATGTTGGTAGTCAAGCAAGTATCATTACATATTAGCGACACGTAATAACAAGTAAAATGTATACACATTAATGATAAAGACAAACCAGATAGCATACTATAATATCGAGTAAGATTTTTCTACCTGTATAGGTCCTCCTTCAATTATCATAATCGTCTATCTATAATTACAATAATTGCCTTGAAAGCACTATATCCAACAGTAATATCTATTCAGTTGCTTGTAATATATGATCACTTCCTATAATATCTAAGCATCGCCATCTCTTCCGCCGAAACCATTTCGGATTGGTGGAAAGGAAGAGAGAAGGAAGAGTAGGAGGGAGGAACTCTCTCTGAATGGTGGAAGGAGGAGAAGCGGCGGATGATGGAGAAAGGGGAGGAGAGGGGGAGCAGCAGAGGAGACAGAAGAAGCGAAGGTTTTGAGGGAAGGGAAGAGAGAGAGTTGGGGGGAATATGAACAAGAGAGAGTTTGAAGGGGAGATGTGTATTTTGGGGGGAATACTGCTCGGCAATCCTATAGAAATACTCACGATCCTCCCGTGCTAAAGTAGAAGGATCAGGGCTATGCAAAACTCAGATGTCAGTGCGTCATAAATATCATAATAATAATATAAACATTAAATGATATAGTATGCCATGTGTAAATGTCGTAAGTATAAACAATAATAGGCAATAGCAATAACAGGTGATGCAACAATCAAGACATCAGTATCAATCATATCTTGTATATCATATGGGTCCATGTCGCTAGGTTATCTAACCTACAGATATTTGAAACCAATTAATTAATACTCATCGTAACTCAACGGTATATATCCCGCTCATTCCCCATGGGACCACGATACAATATATCTCGTTCTTCCCCACGGAACCACAGTAAAATTAACAGTGGTTATTCTGTTCACTCCCGGAATCACGGTAACAATACTATCCTCTTGAATTACGTTTCAGTTACTGTAACGACTCTGAATTTTCTGTACAATTTTTTTTTAAAGTATAGAAAGGAGTTCCTTAGCCTGAGTACAAATTATAAGTTAAATTTGTTTAAGAACAGCAAGAAACAACTTGTAGTTTATTGGTAAAGCCTTACTCTGTTGTGGCGTAGCCCCTGTTTTCGAATCCCCTCAAACACGTTATATTTTTTCAAATTTTATTTCTAAATATTTTGGAAGCCCAAAAGCTTACACGTGCAATGCACACAAAATGAAAAGGCTGAAGAAATCAAACATGTGCACAATGGAGTTAATACAAAGATGTACACGTGGCCAAAATCCAGAGCATCAGAGCCCCCACACGACCGGCGAGATTTTTCCCTAGGCCGGCACTAACGGCTTGATTTAGTCCAAATGACCCCGTACTCTTTACACTAGTCATTTCCTCTACCCTCATTACCCCTGTACTGTTTGTTTACTCTGAAATTAAACGGAGACTTCAATTTTATCTTTAAATCAAATTTAAATGCATTTTAATTCATTCTTTCAATTCCAAAACTCTAATTTCACATTATAAATACTAGCTCATACCTTAACCCTTCCTCATTCTGAAAATTCTAGTCAAAACTATCATATTTTTCTAAGTACAAGAGAAGTACAAGTGGAATTAGCCAAAGACCAACTTCCGGCGAGGAATCGAGCAAGTTCTGGCGACTCCGCGACGCCACGACAACTACACCCTCTTCTTCCTCCTCATCTTCACTATTCTAGCTAGTAAGTTTCTTCTAATCCCCCCTTCTCTAAAAGTCTCTTTTCATAAAACATGTCAGTAAATAGAGTTATACCGACATCTTATTCTAAACTCTTAAAACTTCACTATTTCTTCCATATCTTTCATTCAAATTCTTACTCTATATTTATAACCATAAAACTAATGTTTAGAAATAACTTTCACTCAAAAATATCATGCTAGATAACTTTAATCTAACTTTTACAGTAAAATACCATAAACTTTGTATCTACCATATTTTATTACTTTGCTTAATCATACCTCTAGAAAACTTCACGAGGTAATGACCTACCCTTCACATACACACATGTTTACATAGCACAATACTCTTTGAATATATTTTTGTGGCGAACACAGCATGTCATTAAAATACCATGTACTATAAAAACGGTTTTCTTTTCAATTGTATTATTAAATTCTTTGCAATTATGGCTCTACAACCTATTTCGGGAACCCGTTATCGGATGGTGCAAATTATCGCACATCCTTGGGCTAGTCGAGCGAGATGTAGACCTCCTCACGGTGCATTCGGTCTCGAAAGATTTTTAATACAAGTTTTAAGAAAAACACAATTTTCTATTTAATAATAAAATTAATTTTAATAATTATATAAATATTATTAAACCACATATTTTCAAGATATAATAAAATTCCATGTTTTCTAGAAAATAAAAGAATGAAAAGTTTTATCAAAATACCTTCAAGTTATCCAAAAGACAAGTTTTACACTAAAATACCTTGAACTATCTAAGATAAACTATTATCATTAAAATACTTCCCATTCTTAAAATTAACAATCATGGAAACCCTAAATAATATAAATAAACATTCGAGATTTATTTTGAAAGTATATAAATTATTTTTCATAAAACCCCCTCGAGTTATACAAAATTACATTTAAGGACCTTAGTAAATATAGGTTTAAGCGGGATCAATTCTCTTGAGCCTCAGAGAGCCGGAGAAAGTGAGTGTTTTTCTATTTAAGCTAGAAAAACTTAACGGAATTATCAATGGTAAATGTCTTGGAAGAATACACAAATTATGTCGTCCATGTGTAGCAGTTACGGATAACACCCGAACTTAATTCAGGATACAAATCAGTTTAAAGTGTCTGACTCAAATCTGAGTCTAACTCAAATCAGAATCCAATTCTAACATGAATTTAACATGTATACCTGAACCTGAACCTGAATCCCAGAACAATATCAAAATGCAAATATGACTTGATATGACCGAACCATGGCTATACCTTAACTTGATTACATGACTACTTGTTTACATCCTGAACCTGATTACATGAACAACTTGTATCCATGGTTTCGGCAAGCCTTGTAACTATAATCAACACAATATGCATTACGGGGTTTAACGGGATAGATTGGTACGGGATGTATTAGAAGTGGAACGAGATGGTCACTAAAAGACATTTACATGAACTCTCGTGACGTTATCCCGTAGGTTTTGACGGGGCCTTGTACCACATGTTATCATAGTCCACGGAGCAAGTTGGACTCCTCTCGTATATACTGATATCTTCTAACTAACTTACAAACAACTACGTTAGTATAACAGACATATACTTATACAAATTACCAGTTCTATTCTCTCTACTTACTCCTATTCTATTCTATTCTTTCTTTTGGGACTTACCGAGCGCTAGTTCGCTGACGATATTCCTATCTCTTTCTTTCTTTGAAATGTTCGTCAGGAGGACAGGACCCTCAGGAGATCGAGCCCAGCCAGGAGGACTTGGACCAGTTCACAGAGCTGCCAGATATTAGCCTACTTGTATTTATTTCTTTTCATATGCCATTGTTTAGGTATTGCTTTATATCCTTATACTTTCCTTTTCAAAACAATGTATCGTAGAGATGAATGTTAATAAAAATTGTTGTTTATATTAGATCTCTTGTCATTCTTGTGCATTTATTTATATTACTTATTTACACTTAACGTATTTATTTCCGAGTAAATACGTTATGGCCTGCCACGTCACCGTTTCCGTACACTGGGAAGCGGGGCATGACAGTTACATTCTCGATTTTCCTCAGGTTTCATGTTCAAGTCAGGTATCAATATAATATATACCTAATACCAACACAGAACAATCAGGTACATATTACGTCCATCAGGACAACATGTCCAGTCAATCAAGTCAATATCAGTAGTAGTTGGCATGGGTAAATATTACATGGCAAGTGTGTACTGGCATGATAACGATAACAATCTAAACATGTGCTTACGAAATAAACAATATACTAGCATGATTAGAAATATCATAATCGATGAATAACAATGAACAATCTAATAAATTAACTGTGCAAAATGACCGATGTATGCTATTTTAATTTGTAAGATTTGATTAATTATTTACTGTATGATATAAGTTAGGAACCATTTGACTATTAATCTATAATCACATTAAACCCTTACAATATGCTAGTGCATGACCATGTATACTATGCAACCATATTTATATATATTGTAATTAACATTAAAATACCATAAACTTGTTACATGTTCCGGATGTAAAATGCCTACAATCTAAATATCGATGTGTTCTATTGTTAATTAAACTACTCTAGCATATGTTAAATTAAATGTATCTATCTAAATTATTATAGATTAAACTCATTATAAGTCAAACTTATTATTGAAGATTATTTGTTAGATTAGTTAACGACATGAGATGATAAAATAATAATCACATAAAATAATTTAATATATGGTATTACGGTAAAATATATATATATATATATATATATAGCAGGTAGTAAATTAAAAACTTGCCTCATTCGATTACTCAAAAAACAATACGACTGAAACGAGACTAGTTGAATAGTAGAATTAGTTTTACAGAACCAGTGGCAATTTTATATGTAAAGTACCAATCCAAGTGATGTCTATGTATTAATCATATGGCAATAAATATTGATTGCGGTTAGAACCTAAGTCTCAGAATATAAAATTAATTCCTAAAAGCTCGGTTCAACCTATAACAATGCACAGATTATTTCATAATCAAGAGATTCAATTTCAAACAACATATCACAATTAAAACCACTCTCAAACAATGCATGATACAATCAGTTACTGCTAGCGTCAAACCTAAAAAAAGCATACACCCTATACTTAGATTGGACGTATAATATTAGGGAAGATTAAAACTTGTCGTAACTAGCATGTAAACAAGTATTAAATACTTGCCTCCGAGACGGTGATCACGGAAAAGACACGACACGGAGACGAATCACGACATGAGCAAGATCGAAACTTGGAGGCTCGGGTAAAGCTCGGCTTGGGCAACAAGGATCTCGGCTTGGGTGTTAGAAGAAGAAGGCGATGATGATTGCTGGGTTGCAGGTGGTAGGAGTCGGCGCAGGAAGCAAGGCAATGGCTGCGGCTGATGGGTTCTCAGATTTGGATGCATGGGTTGAAGGAAGAAGATGAAAACAGCGGCAGTAAAGGATGGCGATGGTGGTGACGCGGCTGGTGAAGGGTGTTGCACCGGCGAGGGTTGATGGGTTGCGGCTAGGGTTTGGAATAATAGAGGAGAAAGATGGATGAAAACGGGAGAGAGAGACACTGGGTTATCTATATATATAATAGGTTTAGGAAAAATTTGCTCAAAAGCCCCCCATAGGATCCATCTGTTACCAGCCCCAATAACATTTTTTAAGAGATTCACTTAGAAATTTTTAGTTATCTATACATTTTAGTTATCTATACACAACTCTTGTAAACACAAACAAACTAATATATATATATATATATATATATATATATATATTGAGAGAAAATAATGGAGAAAAGAGGCCAGATGAGGGAATTTCCTCCTATAGCGTCGAAAAAGTACGCCCTCCCTCATTTTTTCCGATGATCGACACCCATCATCTTCATCGTTATCATCTAAGATGTGGGTACACCAAATTACATGTGATTCTACAACCTTTTCACCGTTGTTTTAGCAATATAAAAAAATTTATTGTCGGTAAACCGTTAATTTTGAACCCACTAAATCAACGGTGAAACAGTTATAGAATCACATGAAATTTGATGTACCCACATCTTAGATGATGACGATGAAGATGATGGGTGCCGATCGTCGGAAAAATGGAGGGAGGGCGTACTTTTCCGACGCTATAGGAGAAAATTCCCTCCTATAGCATCTTTCCTCCATTATTCTCATTATATATATATATATATATATATAAAAGACATTTATCAACTAGCAAACAAATATTAAATCAACTATCATCTAAATAACAAACTAGCTAACCATAAACTATTCTATCACAAATATAAAACTCCGAATAAATACTAGTTTTATGTGCAAGTGGGTCGGGTACAAATATGATAATCACGCATGCTCATCCAAATTAATCATAACCCAATACTAATGATAATTTAAAACACCCAACACAATTATTTAATATAATTAAAAACGTACGATCGTGCGAGAATGTTACATTATACCCAACTATAAAAGAATTTCGTTCTTGAAATTCATAAGAATGAAATAACCAAAACAAGGAAAAGAACAAGAACAAGAAACTCGGATTCATGGAAACAGATTCGGAACCTCATAGACGTAAGGTAATGTGAGAACACGTGCTATCAAATAAATATAAATACAGGAAGGTAAACGTGCAGGAAGACCATGCAGATAAACAATATGTCAAGCCGGATGTCAATAATCGAATCAAACAGTGTCAATTCTAAAGGTCAAACAAGGTGTATAATGAAATTGGCTGATGGACATACACGGATCCTTGGAGCATCCTATAACTAGCTGGAAGCAATAAAAGCTGGGGCACACGTTCCTGGGACGACAACAAAATCAAGAATCAGTTCAGTAATGTGAACATTCTCGAGAGGTGTCCCAAGACTACGATAGAGTTTTGTCTAGCGTGTATATCGTCCGAGTGTATGGGTATCTCCACCTTCCAATCCCAACAAACAACAATTCTAAACTGGTGATCTATTAATCAGATCTCATATGCTGACTAATATATACAAAAGCCAGGTCAATGTAAAGTCACGATAGTCCAACCAATCTATGTCAACGATAATCAAATAACAAGAAATGTCTTGTAACATGTCATATTACGGATCATTCAGCATCGACTATGGAATCAGATTTAGTGTCATAGTCTCAAGATAAACAGGTGACAGAGAATCAAGACTCAAGGTAAATTAGATATCAAGATGTCCAAACAAGCCAAATAAATGTTAGGAGAGATACGCATGCCCTAAAGTAATACCGAACTGATCATGATACGCTATATCAATCTAAACCATGCTAAAGAAATGAAGCGACATCAAACAAGTACGGTAAGAAGGAGAATCAAACCGTGCTAAGTCATCAACCTTTGGCAAGCAAGTGCCACACAAACTCCTAATTTCCTGCATATGCTTCTCTGTTAACGCCTCCCGAAATGTAACAAATATGCTGAGCTATGTGCTCCCATCATAACTCCATCACGAATTTCTCTTTTTGGCATGCACAAGTGATTCCCATACCATAAGGACCTAGCTCCTTGAATTAGCAAATCTGCTCTAAAATTAGTGGACCATAGGGTTATCACGATTCCGCTGCGCCACTCTGATAAGTTGAGGTAAGTCTTCAAACTTCTTGAATCACGCATCTCACGTCTAAACGTCCTTGATGCGGTTTACCCAAGATGACTGTACTTGAACACTTGTCTCCATTCAAGCCAATCTCCAACTGCTACAATCCTTTTCTCTGGATCCACTGCCCTGCCATTTCCTGATTTGACATGGCCTAAGACTTCTATTCATCCATCCAAATCTTTGGCTCCAATGTCTCAAGTATAATCCTTAAATGCTCGTCGCTACTGGACGAGATGGAGAATAACGCGGTCGTCTGTTACCATCAGACCCCAGCGGTCGGTTAAGAAAGAATACAAAGATTGTTAGATTCGATGTTCAAGATAAGACATAGGTTTGGAAGTAAAAGAACAATGGATAAGCAAGTAATACACACAATCAAGTCAAGTAAAAGAATCAAGAATAGGACTCCAAGTTACCTAAGAAGAGTACCGCATTGTAACCATGCCGCGGTACATAGTTACAATCACGTAACTCCATCTAAGTCGTCCAAATCCTACTATCAAAGTCAATGGAATACAGTTTAAGAAAACAATAAAGAAATCAAGAAGATTGTAAAATCAACGGAAATGAAAGGTTCGAAAAACTATTTCCTTTTCGCCAAGATACGATCGTCAGAAAGGTAGGAAGTATTCAAGAATGAACCTGGGTGTAATCATTACAAACTAACTTTACAGTCTATGTAAAAGTTGTATCTAGGGATTTAACTAACGAACTAGGAAAACACAACAGTGGGATGCTAAGGAAACAAGTAAAGCTAAACTAGGAAAACCCCATGCGAAAAGATACCTGAAATTACATCTTCTAAAGCTTTGGCTCTCTCGGCCATTAGGGTGTCACGCCCCGCTTCCCAGTGTACGGGGAAGGAGACGTGGCGAGGCACGTGACGTATTTACTCAGAAGTAAACACATTAAGCGTAAATAAGCAATATAAATGAATAACACAAGAATAACAAGAGATGTAATAAAACAACTTTTTATTGATAATCATTCTTTACATACAACCGAAAAGTAAAGTACAATGATAGAAAGTGATGCCTAAACAATGGCATATGAACTGAAAATAAAATAGTACAAGTAAGGCCTAAAAGTCTGCCTCCTCTGTAAACTGCTCCAAGTCGTCCTTTCTGGGCTCGGTCCCCTGAGAGTCGGGTCCTCCTGACGAACATTCCAAAAAAAGAATAGACAGGAATGTCGTCGATGAATTGTCGCTCAGTAAGTCCTAAAAGATAGAATGGAATAAACAAGTAAAGAGAATAGAACTGGTAAAGTATATGTTTGTTATGCTAACGTAGTTGTTTGTAGCTTGGTACAGAATGTATCAGTGTATACGAGAGGAGTCCAACTATCCAGTGGACTATGAAAAACGGAAAGTACAAGGCCCCGTCATTCCCACGGGACAACGGCAATGGATGTTTAACTACGTCTTTTAGTGTCCATCATCGTGCCACAGTTAACACATTCCATACTAGTCTACCCCATTAAAACCCCGTAGTGTATATTGTATTGATTTGTAGTTATCAGACTTGTCGAGACCATGGTATAAGTTGTTTATGTAAACGGATTTAGAAGGTAAATGGTAGTCATGTAATCAAGTCAAGATATAGCCATGGTTCGATCAAGTCAAGACATGTTGCATGTTGATATGTTCTGGTATTCAGGTTCAAGTTCAAGTATACATGTTTGGTATATTGGATTCATGTTGAATTGGAGTTATGATTTGATTCATATTTGGATTGTATTCAGATTAGACTGAGACTCAGATTGAGTCAGACACTAAAACAGATTTGGATCCTGAATTAGATTTTGGTGTTATCGGTAACTGCTGCACATGGACGGCAGGATTTGTGTATTTTTCCAAGATAATTATCATTGATAACCCCGTTTTAGTTTTTTTACCTTAAATAGGCAATCACCCACTTTCTCTGGCTCCGTGAGGCTCAAGAGAATTGGTCCCGCTTAAACCTATATTTACTAGGGTCCGTATTGTAATTTAATATAACTTGAAGGGTTTTATGAAAAATAGTTTTTAGTATACTTTCAAATAAAATCTCAAATATATTTATGTTATTTAGGGTTTTCATGGATGTAAATTTTTAAAGAATAAAGTATATTGGTGAAACTTGAATGGTTCAAGGTATTTTAGTGTAGAGTTTGACTTGTATTGGGGTATTTTCATGAAACTTGTAATTCTTTTATTTTGTTTAGAAAACATGGAATTTAATAATATCTTTAAAATATGTGATTTGATAATATTTATATAATTATTAAAAATAAATTTTTATTATTAAAAAGAAATTCTCGTTTTTCTTAAAAATTGTATTAAAATTCTATCGAGATCGTATGCTCCGTGAGAAGATTTGCATCTCGCCCTACTAGCCCATGGATGTACGATAATCCGCACCATCCAATAGCGGGTTTCCCGAAATAGGTTATAGAGGCACAATAGCAAAGAATTAAGTAACACAATTTAAGAAATCCGGTTTTTTAATAGTTTAAGGTATTTTAATGAAAAGTCGTATTTTGCCACAAAAATATTGTTCAAGAGAATCGTGCTATGTCAAGATGTGTATATGTGAGAGGTAGGTCATTACCTCGTGAGATTTTCTAAAGGTATGCTAAGCAAAATAATTAAAAGATGTCGTATGTAAACTTCATGGTATTTAAATGTAAAAGCTTAATTAAAATTATTTAACATGGAGTTTTAGAGTGAAATTGGT
The DNA here is from genome assembly GCA_030015575.1 of Agapanthus africanus. Taxonomy (NCBI): domain Eukaryota; kingdom Viridiplantae; phylum Streptophyta; class Magnoliopsida; order Asparagales; family Amaryllidaceae; genus Agapanthus; species Agapanthus africanus. The sequence goes on from CM057349.1 coordinate 462,631,130, forward strand.
TTCTAAACATTAGTTAAATGATTAAAAGTAAGGTATATACATGAGTAAAAGTGATTCTTAAGAAGAATTGTGGTTTTCAAAGGTTTTAGAAACAAATGTCGGTATAACTCCACTTACCGACATGTTTTGAAAAAGAGAAGTTTTATAGTAGAAAGAGAAGAAGAGACATGTGACTTACAAGTTTAAAAGAGAGAGGGGAGGTAGAGGATGAGGGTAGTAACCTTCGTGGAGTCGTGGGGTCGCCGGAAACGTCTAGTATTCTTGCCGGAATTTGACCTAGGGCTAACTCCACTTGTACTCTTCTTGGACTTGGAAATTTTTTAGAATTTTGGCAATAGATTTCAGAATGAAGAGGGCTAGGGTATGCGGTTGTATTTACAGTGTAAAATTAGGGTTTTGGAATTGAAGAAAGAATTAAAAATGCATTAAAAATGGGATTTATGATGAATATAAATTCTCTGGATAATTGCAGGAAAAATAAACAGAACAAGAGTAGTGGGGTAGGCCGAGGGGTTTAGTGGGCAAAACACGAGGGCTTTTCCCCACGAGAGGACCGTCGACGTCGGTCTGGGGGCCGATCTTGCCGGTCGAAATGAGGAGTTGGGGGCTTGGATTTGTGCTACGTATCCATGTCAGTTCATACAACATTTAGCAAATGTTTGATTTTCTGTTACTTTTCATTTTATGTGCAGAGCACGTGTAAACTTTTGGGCTTCCAAAAATTTTAAAAGAAAAATCAGTAAAAATATATGTGGCTGATGAGATTCAAACACATGGGCTATGTCACAGCAGTGTAAGGCTTTACCAATTAGCTATAAGTATTTTCTTGCTATTCTTAAGAAAGAATAACTTTTAACTTGTACTCAAGCTAAGCAATTCCTTTCTATACTTTTAAAAAGAAAAATTTTGTTCAGAAAATTCAGGGTCGTTACATTCTACTCTCCTTATAAAAATTTCGTCCTCGAAATTTATAGAATGAAGTTGTAACAGATCAAGGAAAAATTGATGATAGTGGTGGTGAAAGAATCACTAAAAGTGCATGAAAAATATTTGAAAAAGCGAAAGGTTTGCAAGAGTAGTTTTCAAGAAAGCTGCGAGTATGAAATTAAATAGAATAAACATAAATTAAAATTGGATTATCAAGAACGGTACAAAGATATTTAAAATCAGGAAAGAATATGAATTATCAAAGAAGATAGGATTCGATAATTATAAATATATGATAGAACATAGCTAAATTAAGAGGAAAGAGAGTCAAAGGCAGAACTCTAAGTCACTTGAGAAGAGTACTGCATTGTAATCATATTGCAATTCATAATTACAATCAGTTAACTCCATTCAAGTCACCCAAATCCTACTATTAGAGTCAATAGAATAAGTTTAATAAGAAATCAAGAAGATTACAAAATAAGATCAAATGGAGATGATGCATACGCGGTTTTGTTTACTTTAGGTCAAGACACGATTAACGTGGAAAGTAAGAAAAGATTTAAAGAGATGAACTGACGGTGTGAACGTTACAGTCTACTTTCCTTAAAAGAATTTCGTCCGCGAAATTCGCTTAAGGAATATTATGCAGCAAAGCGTGAGAAAGTAAGGAAAAGATTGGGGTAAGTCTTCTTCGAGCTCTGTCGATTGATACTCTAACCAACTGAGCTAAAAAGCCTACGAGATACAAGTAGAAGGGTGAACCGGAGATAAGGATTCAAAACTCGAAAGGTTATATTTAAGGAATTTGAAAGTGAAGTTCAAGATAGATTCAAGGAATTCGAAATGTAAAGAATGTATAGTTGCTGATTCTTATAATACTTGTGATATATTGCTTAAGACTTCATGCAGAACTGGCCTGCATGGGCTGCCAATAAAACATGTCACGCCCCGCTTCCCAGTGTACGGGGAAGGAGAAGTGGCGAGGCATGCGACGTATTAGTCAGAAGTAAACACGTTAAGCGTAAATAAGCAATATAAATGAATAACACAAGAATAACAAGAGATGTAATAAAACAACAACTTTTTATTGATAATCATTCTTTACATACAACTGAATAGTAAAGTACAATGATAGAAAGCGATGCCTAAACAATGGCATATGAACTGAAAAGAAAATAGTATAAGTAAGGCCTAAAAGTCTGCCTCCTCTGTAAACTGCTCCAAGTCGTCCTGGCTGGGCTCGGTCCCCTGAGAGTCGGGTCTTCCTGACGAACATTCTAAAGAAAGAAGAGACATGAATGTCGTCAGCGAACTAGCGTTTGATAAGTCCCAAAAGATAGAATGGAATAGACAAGTAAAGAGAATAGAACTGGTAAAATATATGTTTATTACGCTAACGTAGTTGTTTGTAACTTGGTACAGAATGTATCAGTGTATACGAGAGGAGTCCAACTATCCTGTGTACTATGGGAAATGGAAAGTATAAAGCCCCGTCATTCCCACGGAACAACGGCAATGGATGTTTAACTACGTCTTTTAGTGTCCATCATCGTGTCACGGTTAACACATTCCGTACCAATCCACCCCATTAAAACCCCGTAGTGTATATTGTATTGATTTATAGTTATCAGACATGCCGAGACCATGGTATAAGTTGTTCATGTAAATGGATTTAGGAGGTAAACGGTAGTCATGTAATCAAGTCAAGATATAGTCATGGTTTGGTCAAGTCAAGACATGTTGCATGTTGATGTGTTCTGGTATTCAGGTTCAGGTTCAAGTATACATGTTTGGTATATTGGATTCATGTTGAATTGGAGTTATAATTGGATTCATGTTTGGATTGTATTCAAATTAGACTGAGACTCAGATTGAGTCAGACACTTATGTTGGATATAGTGCCCTCAAAGTCAATTATTGGATCGCAGGCACTTGATTGTAATGATTAAGGAGGACCTATACCGGTAGGACAGTCTTACTCGAGATGATAGTATGCTATCTGGTTTGCCTATATCAGTTGTGTACAGGTTCAGATGACTGATCACTATTACACGTTGATAGAGCCCTTAGGATCTTGCTTGACTACCAACAGTATGATGGTGATCATATACGTGAGAGTTGGGTAGTCTATAAGCACATCCTTAATAGTGGTCCCTAGTCGTGGGAGTTTCGAGACAGGGCATCGATACTCCGGAGTAGACTAGTGTATACAGTCGAGACCCCGACGAGGGGCGGTGGCCGGTCTCACAAGCCACTGGTGTCAGTTGGATCACCTAAGATGTATACAGGTGCTCATTGGGTTATGAGTACACCGGACAGGACTCGCCGGGAACCTGCTAGTTGGTATTATACCTAGCGTCAGATAGCAGTTCCCTGATGACATGTGTACAGGTTAGTTCATCGACCTGAGGTCGTCATTTGTCTCGTGTGAGTTCCCACTGTGCTTTGATTTCTACCCTACCACTGCTCAAAGGAGTCGTGCAAACAGGTCTTTTTGGGGTACAGTCCCGAGCCAAATGGAGGCAAGTGAGCAGATCGGCAGGGGATTCATCTCTCCCGGTATTGGGGGTGAGATCGCGCTGTGTCTAGGAGAGCCATTATACAAAGCCCTCGGCCGAGGCAGGAGATTTACTGGTAGGTACTCCAGTAGTATCTCAAGGTGTTCTAGGCTACACTCCGACACGACTTATACCGCTATTGGGGGTTTGACGTTACCAGCCCCCTAGGCCCGATATGCGATACTCATAGACGAACGGACAGGACTGTATGTATATTGTCACTGTTAGGCTCAGTAGGGTTCCAGGATGAGTTCGCTCATCGGCTTCCCTTGAGGTCAGTACATGGGCAGCCGTTACGCACTGCTAGTGCCGCTGACGTGCTTGTAGTTAAACCCACTGCCAGGGTACTGATGAGTCATTAGAGTCCCCCACAGATAGTTTCCCAAGTTCGGGCGAAACGTTGTAGAGGCCGTATGGTTTTATGGCAGGGTTCGAAAATGCACGTGCGTTTGCGCACGTGTCATATTTCGGACAGATAATACTGGTGGGCTTTGGTTTAAGCCGGATCCATGTATTATATTGAGTCAAAATATTTTAGTCTCTCGTATTCGTATTCGGTCGGAATACGGATACAGGTATGTATATACAGGTGAGGGATATTTTCGTAATCCGTTATGAGAATATTTTAGAAGATGCATTTTTTTTTGGATTAATCATTTTGGTTTAAATGATTAATTGGTTTTGGAAAGGGTGACTCATTCTTAGTGACTCATTACTTCTAGAATGATCACTAATGACTCATGTAATGAGTCATCTAGTGAGTCATTAAGTATTAATGAGTTTTGTTTTGTAAAGAGATATTTGAGGAGATATTTTTAATAGATATTTCTCTTTGGTTTTTTGATAAAAGATGAGAACCTCATTTATCTATTCACATAAGAAGAAAAAGAGAGAAGTTTTATATGCTTGAGTTCTTTTGCTCTCTTGAGTTTCTTGAGTTCACCATTTCCAAACCCTAGCATCTTCTTCAACCTCCACCCTAACCCTCTCATGTGATGAGAACCCTAGGGTGTTTGAGACAAAGTATTCTACTCGTTCTCTACTTCATCTTGGTCATCTCTTTTAGCAGACTTGATGACCGAGTTGCCTCGTTATAGAGGCGGGAGCCCGTTTAAAGATCCGTAGATGTGGTGTCACCTCGACGAGGAGCAAAGAGATCGGAGCTGCCGCGAGGAGCGTGGGATGATGGCTAAAGACCGAAGGACTCGGATCGATTAGTATAGCCTTTCTAACTCTTTACAGTTTGTTAGTTTAGCGTTAATGGCAAGATCCGGGTTATAGTATGCGATAGCGCCAGTTATAAAAGTTTTTGTTCCGCGTTTGGCATCAGAATGACGGCCGGGATGCTACCGTAGACTTACATGGTATCAGAGCCATGCCATTAACCTTTACTAACTTGTTCTAACGCGTTTAAAATATCGATCGAACGAAATTTCCGAAACCGCACTTTTCAGGCTAAAGTTTCTGTCGATTTTTAAAACAGGTCTAAAAATCATTTTGAGCATTTCAGAAAATCAAGCAGGCTTTTTAAAGAAAACTGAAGAAATTTGGTCTACTGTTTCCACGGTACTGCCGCGGAACTGTCGCACAAACCATGGTTTGGCCGCGGTTCTGCCGCCAGTTTATGGGAACAGTAAACCCTATTTCTTATGTGTGTTCTGCATGGGAAATTGTGGTTTCTGGAATGTTTTGTTTGGGTCCAGATTTTGTTTGAGTACTGCAGTTGTACGTGGGGCCAACTTCGGGAAGTTTTGTCGATCGGAATTTTAAACTTGTTACTTTACAGTACTTACATTATATCTCCGACCGTGAATATCATTCGAGCGGTAAATTGCGTCTAATTGCTATAGCTCTTTTAGACGGGTTTGCGAACGTGACATTCGCGTTGATGTTCTGTGTTGTGTTGTGATGTTGCGGATTTGTCGTGGTGGATAGCAGTGTGCAATGGTAGTGCAGTTTGGATTTATTTGTACATTTGATATTGCGGGGCGAGCGTCCAACATGTAGACTGCCGCCACTGCCTGTTTGTATAATATTCTTTTGGGGCACGACCGGGCTGAGGTCGATGTACCCGTTGTACATATTTTTCATTTCTGTACTAGGTTTACCCCGTGACGGAGTGCACGGATAGCCGGATTCTAGAGGGCAACGGGTCCGCATCTCATGGCTTTAAGAGGCGGAGGGGCCTCACTCTAGAATTGGCAAACTATTCGCCACACTCGTAGGGGGTACAGGTTGACCCAAGAAGGGATGCTCAAGTTACCAGATTCCGTGAAGTGCAGGGTGGTCCATTCACTTTGTTGTAGGGGGCTGCCTCGCTTCAGGTTTTGGCGGGTAACTTGCCGCACCCGTAGGGTCTAGGTTTCATTGTACAGGCTATCCACACGACTAGAGAAACGTCGGGTTTCAGCAGCGGCTCTGTGAAACCCGGGGATCCCAGATTATCTGTATTGTTCTGTGATGCTTATTACTTTTCTGTAATGTTGCATTTATCATGCCTAGAGCGATTATTGTATATTGGTATATATACTAGTAGATATTGTATATGTTTTACACCCGCGCTAGTCCAGTCCCCGCTCTGTTGTTAGTTAAGTAACCTAACGGGTGATGACGGGACCCAGTGACGAATGTGGATGGCATATACGTACATTTTATTTTCGTTCTTTTCTGGTGTGATTAATTGATGGGACTGCGTTGATTCTGATCAATGCAAAGCAAAACAAACCTGTCGGACGTTGTTGGAACAGTTTTTAAAAAGTGTTATTACAAGGACGTTTCCTTTTGTTTTGCACAGTGGTATTCAGTTGGAATATCCCGCACCTCATTCGACGAGGCAAGGACCGAGATCCCTTCACCGGGAGTGACCCCTCGTGCAAAAGTTTGCGTCGGGGTAATAACTTCACTATAGTCGATTACATGTTTTGCTTCGCGGTATTCAGTTGGAATATCCTGCACCTCATTCCACGAGGAAAGAGCTGAGATCCCTTCACCGGGAGTGACCTCTTTAGCAAAGGTTTTCGCCACTATATTTTTATAAAAAGCTATCAGGTTCCTTCAGCGATATCAAGTTCGTTACGTTAAAGGTTTTTCGCCAAAAACCAGTCGTATCCCTCCGTCGTTTCAGATGGGTAGCACATAGTATTCATGCTATGTTTGTTGGCCTTCGTCAAGGCATAGTGGATGGTAGCTGCTTGTAACTTTTCTGTTGCATAGATAGATGAGTTGGTTTGGGACAGTCGTATTACCTTGTTGGCCTTCGTCAAGGGTATGTACGGGTGGGTTCAAATTGACAAGATAATGACGGGTAGAACTTGACATGTGACTTATGATTTGTTGGCCTTCGTCAAGGTCATAAGAACATGGGGTAAAAATCACATCGGGAGTTTCTAAAGAAACTGAAACTTGCCAGGTATGCGCATACCTTCTGGAGTGTGATAACGTGAGTGAATTCCGTCACGTTATCATGCGATGAGAGTTGGATCCCGATTCCCACTGATGAGTTAGTTTACTCTTCGGGTGATCCCGATTGATTCTTCTTTCAGGTTTGGAGGAGAATTTGACAGTACAGTGGGAGGTTTCCTGATTAGATAAAGTGATAACCATTCTGATCTAGGTTAGAGTGCACGCAGAGTGTTTCTTTTCTCTCTCTCTTTGGCAGCGACTTTTGACCGACCCTAGACTATGACTCAGTGACCAAGTTGACCGAACCTTCTTAAAATACTGGCTTTTGGATTGTCTGAGTTGCATAAGTCATTGCCGCTCCTTCTTTTACCCTTTGCATTTCTCAGAACACCTCGTATCACTACAAACATCCACTTCCATTGGATAGATCCATCGTATGTTTATATACGAACTCGAAGGGACTTCTTCGAGGATGGATCCAGGTTCAGGAGAAATTGAATTGGTTTATTCAGTTGTCTTTTATTATCACCTTCTCTCAGGTTGTGAGGGCTCCTTAGTTTAGGAGAGTACACCTATTACGCTTATTGGATAGTCTTCTTCCAAACCATAGGCATGTGTCGAAAAGTAGGGAAAGAGAAAAACCAATTAGCCTAAGTAGGGTGTACAGAAGGTAATAAGTAAAGACAAAATAAAGGGATTAGAAAGAGGGCAAAGTAAATTGCGACTGCTATCATTCACGACCAAACCGCGTACTTCATCGCCACTCCTACTTCACCTTTGCTTTTTTCCCAAGTTCGGGAGAAATAGAATAAGGTATTATTCAGTTGTCTTTTATCATCACCTTCTCTCAAGTTACGAGTACTCCTTGGTTTAGGAGAGTACACCTATTATGCTTACTGGATAGTCTTCTTCCAAACCATAGGCTGGTGCCGAACGTTAGGGAAGGAAGAAAACCACTTAGCTTAAAGTGGTGTACAGAAGGTAACGACTAAAGACAAATAAAGGGATTTGGAGAGATGGCAAAGAAATATACGGTTACAGTCATGAATTGGATTATGGAAGAGGCATTACTAGGAATACCAGGATACCCCTACGAAACATTTTCATGTTTCAGTTTCACTGTGCATTGTTAAAACGAAAATTGATTTCCCGATTAGATACTTACTCCAGGGTATGTATTTACCAGGTATGTTTCTCACATCTGTATGGTTTTACAGATGATGAGTGGGAGTAGGTTATTGGGAATAAACTGATCATCCTCATTATATCGGAATTCGTTGTAATTGGTGATATTTGAGGAAATCGTCTGGGTTTTTGCCGGACGGCAAGTATTTGGTTTTGAGTATCCGTTGTTGTGCACCAATTTCAAACTGATATATCTGTACGTTTATTTTTATAAAGTGAGATATAACTTTTTGAAATTATGTCCGTGACATTTACCTATATCAGTTGACGATTGGGTAAGGAGTATTGAACAGCGGAGTAGTTCTTAACTATAAGTACAGTTTTCAACCTACGATGCACAGGGTTTTGAGTTATTCGACTCAGGGGACTCATACAGAGTATTGTATGCTGTCCAGTGTCCATCAGGACAAAGGGGTTGGTCCTCGTACTATATTCTGTTCACTTGTGACTTCTCTAGTTTTTAGACAAGTGTTTCGTAGAAATACAAGGTCTAAGTTTTGAGAAGTTGTGAGTATAGGAATAAAGTAGAGAACCAGATGTCGCAAGTATCGGGATTCTTCAAAGAGATCGAAGATGTAGATACTTGTGATTGGTATTCAGTTAATGGTTTAGAGAAACTTGTTTCTCTTTCAGGTTACTCATAATTGGATGTATTCCTAAGTTGAGTAATGCTGATTAGCCTCTCTCCATTAAGTTGATATGCACTGGAGACAGTTGCATTATTAGAATCTAGTTCCAATTAAATAAGTGCCAAAGTTTCTATATTGGATATAGAATGGTTCATATCTTAACGATGTTAAGGTACGGGGAGTTGTCCGGCTTATGCTTAAAACCAGACTCTGGATAACTCAAGGCAGGTTTCTGTAATGGCAGTTTATGGGTTGACCCATGCTATGACGAGGGTTGACTTTCTACCATCTGGAAGATCAATAGTGATATTGTTCTTGACTCGCCACAGTTTTAATAAAATGGATTTTTTCAGAAAATAGTAGTGGGAGTATGGTAGAACTGGAACAGATTCCAGAACCGCAAACGATTACGGAAAATTTAATAGGACCTATAGATTCAATCAGGTTTGACATTCTATTAGCTACTCCGCAGATATGATGGGTAACCTCAGGCACCCGAGAGGTACTCCGGTAGCCTCAAGGACGGTGACAGGGAGGTTTTTGTTTATCCTGACTTGACACTACTGTTGTTCCAGGCTATGAGATCCGGCAGGAGGTTAAGTATAGTGTCGTTCTAAACTAGCTTTAGAAGTGCATGTATATATTATTCTGCCAGAGGGTTGTTGTGGTCGGTGGGAGCAGCGGAAGCATAGTGGGCAAGTAGCTTATGTCTATTTATAGACTTGAGCAGATATAGCGGAGATAGATCATCTAATTTTGATGTGCCAGTCATGGCTTTGACTTCATCAGAATAGGGGATAGATCTGTTGAGAAGGTAGTAGAGTGTGATGTCCTGGTATTTAGATGACATACACAGAGTAGGAAGTAAAATTCCTATACTACGATCGATTGTACTGTGGTCGTCACACAGTTGTTTCTCCACAAAGGATATGGATATAATATCTGACATTCTGGTTTCTAGATCTATGGTTTTAGATCTAGATTTGGGTAGTTTCCCAATATGGGTACTTTGACAGTATTCTACTAGTATTTTAGAATAGATTACTGCTGGCATGGTGGTGTACCTGCAAATGATGGAGCCACCCTCTCTAAAGGTGTCTTACAGACTAAAGGGGAGAGGGATGTGCATGATTGGCATATCACTTGCTTAGACAATTGAGTCAATCGTGAGATGTCAAGTACCACACCAGATGTTGTTTTTGCACTAGATGCGATAAGTTTATATTAATCCAATCCTGAAGAAACATAAGGAAGTAGTTTTAGAACATAAGTGAATGTTCTACGGATTTGATAACGGCAGCCTCCTTCGGGAGACGGTTATCATTCCAGGCTTCAAAGATGACATAGATGACAGAGTGATTATCAGAGTTATAGTTTTCCCTCTGACGAGGGGCAGTATTATAGACAGGTGGTCCAAGAGGATACTGTAGGAGGCATGATGCTGGATACTGATTAGTTTCAGTTATCGATACAGTCTAAGAAGTTTGGATTTGGAGTTCATTTATGAACTAGGTCCCATCAGATATCCAGACATATTCTAAGACAGGTATTACTCAAATCGGGAGATGGCTTTCTCCGCGAACTTGAGATTAAGAGAGACATAGAAAGAAACATCGGGGTGGATCCACTCATTGAGACTATTTCTCGAACACAAGAGTTTTTACAAACGAGCTTTGTGAAACTGATTAGTAGAGGAGTTGGGTGTTCGGTATCACACGGGCTATGAGTATGCGACATCGCAATAATTAGCCTTAAATGCAAGTGGGAGATTGTTGGATATAGTGCCCTCAAAGTCAATTATTGGATCGCAGGCACGTGATTGCAATGATTGAGGAGGACCTATACCGGTAGGACAGTCTTACTCGAGATGATAGTATGCTATCTGCTTTACCTTTATCAGTCATGTACAGGTTCAGGTGACTGATCATTATTACACGTTGATAGAGCCCTTAGGATCTTGCTTGACTACCAACAGTATGATGGCGGTCATATACGTGAGAGTTGGGTAGTCTATAAGCACATCCTTAATAGTGGTCCCTAGTCGTGGGAGTTTCGAGACAGGGCATCGATACTCCGGAGTAGACTAGTGTATACAGTCGAGACCCCGACGAGGGGCGGTGGCCGGTCTCACAAGCCACTGGTGTCAGTTGGATCACCTAAGATGTATGCAGATGCTCATTGGGTTATGAGTACACCGGACAGGACTCGCCGGGAACCTGCTAGTTGGTATTATACCTAGCGTCAGATAGCAGTTCCCTGATGACATGTGTACAGGTTAGTTCATCGACCTGAGGTCGTCATTTGTCTCGTGTGAGTTCCCACTGTGCTTTGATTTCTACCCTACCACGTGCAAACAGGTCTTTTTTCGGTACAGTCCCGAGCCACATGGAGGCAAGTGAGCGGATCGGCAGGGGATTCGTCTCTCCCGGTATTGGGGGTGAGATCGCACTGTGTCTAGGAGAGCCATTACACAAAGCCCTCGGCCGAGACAGGATTTACTGGTAGGTACTCCAGTAGTATCTCAAGGTGTTCTGGGCTACACTCCGACACGACTTATACCGCTATTGGGGGTTTGACGTTACCAGCCCCCTAGGCCCGATATGCGATACTCATAGACGAACGGACCGGACTGTATATATATTGTCACTGTTAGGCTCAGTAGGGTTCCAGGATGAGTTCGCTCATCGGCTTCCCTTGAGGTCAGTACATGGGCAGCCGTTACGCACTGCTAGTGCCGCTGACGTGCTTGTAGTTAAACCCACTGCCAGGATACTGATGAGTCATTAGAGTCCCCCACAGATAGTTTCCCAAGTTCGGGCGAAACGTTGTAGAGGCCGTATGGTTTTATGGCAGGGTTCGAAAATGCATGTGCGTTTGCGCACGTGTCATATTTCGGACAGATAATACTGGTGGGCTTTGGTTTAAGCCGGATCCATGTATTATATTGAGTCGGAATATTTTAGTCTCTCGTATTCGTATTCGGTCGGAATACGGATACAGGTATGTATATACAGGTGAGGGATATTTACGTAATCCGTTACGAGAATATTTTAGAAGATGCATTTCTTTTTGGATTAATCATTTTGGTTTAAATGATTGATTGGTTTTGGAAAGGGTGACTAATTCTTAGTGACTCATTACTTCTAGAATGATCACTAATGACTCATGTAATGAGTCATTAAGTATAAATGAGTTTTGTTTTGTGAAGAGATATTTGAGAAGATATTTTTATTAGATATTTCTCTTTGGTTTTTTGATAAAAGATGAGAACCTCATTCATCTATTCACATAAGAAGAAAAAGAGAGAAGTTTTATATGATTGAGTTCTTTTGCTCTCTTGAGTTTCTTGAGTTCACCATTTCTAAACCCTAGCATTTTCTTCAACCTCTACCCTAACCCTCTCATATGATGAGAACCCTAGGGTATTTGAGACAAAGTATTCTACTCGTTCTCTACTTCATCTTGGTCATCTCTTTTAGCAGACTTGATGACCGAGTTGCCTCGTTATAGAGGCGGGAGCCCGTTTAAAGATCCGTAGATGTGGTGCCACCTCGACGAGGAGCAAAGAGATCGGAGCTGCCGCGAGGAGCGTGGGATGATGGCTAAAGACCGAAGGATTCGGATCGATCGGTATAACCTTTCTACCTCTTTACAGTTTGTTAGTTTAGCGTTAATGCAAGATCCAGGTTATAGTATGCGATAGCGCCAGTTATAAAAGTTTTTGTTCCGCGTTTGGCGTCAGAATGACGGCCGGGACGCTACCGTAGACTTACAACTTAAACAGATTTGGATCCTGAATTAGATTTTGGTGTTATCGGTAACCGCTGTATATGGACGGCAGAATTTATGTCTTTTTCCAAGATAATTACCATTGATAACCCCGTTTTAGTTTTCGACCTTAAATAGGCAAGAACCCACTTTCTCCGGCTTCCTGAGGCTCAAGAAAATTGGTCCCGCTTAAACCTATATTTAGTAAGGTCCTTTTTGTAATTTAATATAACTTGAGGGGTTTTATGAAAAATATTTTTTAGCATACTTTCAAAATAAATCTCAAGTATTTATTTATTTTATTTAGGGTTTTCATGGATGTAAATTTTTAAAGAATGAAGTATATTAGTGAAATTTGAATAGTTCAAGGTATTTTAGTGTAGAGTTTGATTTGTATTGATCCTTGATGGTATTTTCATTAAACTTGTAATTTTTTTTATTCTTTTTAGAAAACATGGAATTTAATAATATCTTAAAAATATGTGCTTTGATAATATTTATATAATTATTAAAAATAATTTTTTATTATTAAATAGAAATTCTCGTTTTTCTTAAAACTTGTATTAAAATTCCATCGAGATCATATACTCTGTGAGGAAATCTGCATCTCGCCCTACTAGCCCATGGATGTGCGATAATCCGCACCATCCAATAGCGGGTTTCCCAAAATGGGTTATATATGCACAATCGCAAAGAATTAAGTAACACAATTTAAAGAAATCCGGTTTTTTAATAGTTTAAGGTATTTTGATGAAAAGTCGTATTTTACCACAAAAATATTGTTCAAGAGAATCGTGCTATGTCTAAATGTGTGTTTGTGAGAGGTAGGTCATTACCTCGTGAGGTTTTCTAAAGGTTTGCTAAGAAAAATAATTAAAAGATGTCGTATGTAAACTTCATGGTATGTAAACGTAAAAACTTAATTAAAGTTATTTAACATGGAGTTTTAGAGTGAAATTAGTTTCTAAACATTAGTTAAATGATTACAAGTAAGGTATATACATGAGTACAAGTAATTCTTAAGAAGAATTGTGGTTTTCAAAGGTTTTAGAAACAAATGTCGGTATAACTCCACTTACTGACATGTTTTGAAAAAGAGAAGTTTTATAGTAGAAAGAGAAGAAGGGATATGAGACTTACAAGTTTAAAGGAGAGAGGGGGTAGAGGATGAGGGTAGTAGCCTTCGTGGAGTCGCGGGGTCGCCGGAAACGTCTCGAATCCTTGCCGGAATTTGACCTAGGGCTAACTCCACTTGTACTCTTCTTGGACTTGGAATTTTTTTTAGAATTTTGGCAATAGATTTCAGAATGAAGAGGGCTAGGGTATGGGGTTATATTTATAGTGTAAAATTAGGGTTTTGGAATTGAAGAAAGAATTAAAAATGCATTAAAAATGGGATTTATAATGAATATAAATCCTCTGGATAATTGCAGGAAAAATAAACAGAACAGGAGTAGTGGGGTAGGCCAAGGGGTTTAGTGGGCAAAACACGGGGACTTTTTCCCACGCGGCACTGTCGGCGCCGGTCTGGGGGCCGATCTCGCCGGTCGAAGTGAGGAGTTGGGGGCTTGGATTTGTGCCATGTGTCCATGTCAGTTCATACAACATTTAGCACATGTTTGATTTTCCGTGACTTTTCATTTTATGTGCAGAGCACGTGTAAACTTTTGGGCTTCCAAAAAGTTTAAAAGAAAAATCAGTAAAAATATATGCGGCTGATGGTATTCGAACACATGGGTTATGTCACAGCAGTGTAAGGCTTTACTAATGAGCTACAAGTATTTTCTTACTGTTCTTAAGCAAGAATGACTTTTAACTTGTACTCGAGCTAAGGAATTCCTTTTTGTACTTTTAAAAAGAAAAATTTTGTACAGAAAATTCAGGGTCGTTACATAGGATGAAGGCTCGTCCCTAATTAGGCCTTTGAGTAATCTGCTTCTGCTGTACTTTCGGAGCTTCATCCTTCATCTGAACTCTCGATGGACAAGTATTGACCTGATGATTAGCTGCTCCGCAAATTAGACACTACCTAAGCCTTATCCGGCACTCCCTCTGGAAATGACCCGGTCGTTGGCAGAAATCACAAACCACATTCTTCTTCTGCGTTGAAACGAAGGGCTTCTTTATAGGAACTGTACCCCGTCTCCTAACCAGAATACTCCAACGCCTTGAAGTTTTGGTCTGTGCATACAAGGTCTTCCGCGTCATAACCTCCTGCTGATGGGTATCCTTTTTTCTCTCTAATAATCTCTGTTGTTTTCTAGCCGCCGTGAGAACTTGAGAAAAAGCGGTCAACCCCAACGATCTGATATGCCTCTGAATCTCCACATCTAGACTACGCATAAACCGTCTTTCCCTATTCGCCTAGTTGGCCACCAAGGGCCCCTAAATCGACTGAGCCGGGTCCACTCAGCCGCATGTGTATCAACATATCCGTCATTCTGCTTTAAGCTGATGAAATTTTCTTCCATTTTCTCCCTAGCAGATTGCGGAAAGAACTTCTCCAAGAAACTCCGCGTATAAATCGCCCAGCTGGTTGGTTTTGCCAAACGAGTCTCCTCAATAAGCCGCCACTCGCGAGCGTAATCCACCAACTGAATGCATACCACATCCATCCTTTTTTCGTCCGGAATCTGTGCAGCAATTAAAAGATTCTCTGTATCCACTAGCCACTGCTCCGCTAGTAAATGCTCTTCTAATCCTGTAAACGTGGTCGGACCGAGCTTCCTGAAGTCCGCTACAGTACCCTCACGCTGAGCTGGTCTAGAAACCGCCGCCATCTCAATTGCCGTGATAGCAGTTTGTTGGGCCGTCCTCAAGCCCTCTTGGAAAGCCTCGGCCTGTCGCCGGTTCAACTCTGTCTAACGTTTCTGGTTCTTCAGCATACCGCGTATGACCCTAAGTAATGTGGTGGCATCTACACGCCTCTGATATGCCCGTGAATCTCTTCCCGCCATGATTCTGAATTCAAGAACACTGAAGAGGATTAGCAATGGAAACACGATTCAATAAAATAAGGAATCAATAAACTATAGATTCAAGAATGGCAAGATAGTAATGTGGCAGGACACGTTCCTAATTCCGGGTTTTCAGGTCAGTGTATTGGGTACGATACCCAACTACAAAAGAAACCAAACCCGGCTAACTGTAACGACTCTGAAATCTCTGTACGGAAAATTCATCTATTAATATACAGAAAAGAGTTTGACAGTCTGTGTATGAGTTATAAGTTACTTTTATTAAATAAAAGCACGAAGCCACTTGTAGCTCACTGGTAAAGCCCTTGCACTGCTGTGACGTAGCCTGTGTGTTCGATTCCCATCAGAAACAATTATTTTTCTGATTCTTTTTTTAACTTTTTCGAAGCCCAAAAGGTTGCACGTGTAATACACGGAAAACGAAAAGTTTAGAAAAATCAAACAAATGGAAAATGGTGTAAAAATTGAATTTATCTGGTGGCACGAATCTTGAGGACAGAGAGCCAAGATCGACCGGCCAAATCACCCTGAGGGCCGGCGGGTCCGGCTGAGATGAACCCAAATTTCTCTATGTTTTGCACACTCGTCCCTTCAGCTCCTATTAACTCCTCTGCACTGTTTGATTTCCCTGCAATCAAATAGAGACCTTTCATTTCCCAATTTAACACAATTTTAATATTTTTTAATCCACATTATTAATTCCAAAACTCTAATTCTCCACTATAAATACCACCCAATGCCTTAGCTCTTCACCATTCTGAAAATTCTAGAAAAAACTTTCTCAAAAGTTCCTAAGTACAAGTGGAGTAAAGTGGAGTTAGCGAGTAAGCTTCTTCCATCGAAGATCGAAACCGATTCTGGAGCTCCCGCGACACCACGAAACCTCCCTCCTCTTTTTTAACCTCTTCTTGACATTTCCAATCGGTAAGTCCCTCCCAAACTCTTTTTCTCTTCATTGAATTTCATCTTTAAACTTATATCAGTAAAGTGGAGTTATTACCGATATTCTTTTTCTAAACCCTAGAAGCTCCCTTTCCTTTATATGTTGATCAACCTAATTTTTACACAATACTTATAACCTTAAATACCAATATTTAGAATTAAGTTTAACCAAGAATCTCATGTGAAACAACCATAATTGAACTTTTTCATTAAAATACCTTGAACTTTATTATCACTTCTTTTTTGTTTTCGTTAAAACTATACCTTTAGGAAAAACTTCACGGGGTAACGACCTACCCCACACGTACACTTTGGTACCATAGCACGATACCTTTTTGTATGTATTTTTGTTTCGTAGAATAGTATTTACAATAAAATACCACATACTTTAAAACCGGGTTTCTTTTAAAACGGTATTTCATATTCCTTTACAATTATGCATCTACAACCCTCTTTAGGGGACCCTCTAATGGATGGTGTGGATTATCGCATATTCTGGGGACAGTAAAGCGAGATGCAGTACTCTCCACGGTGCATTCGATCTCAAAAGGATATAAATACGGTTTTTAAGAAAAACGAATTTCTAAATAAAACTAATTTTTCTAAAAATTATATAAAATTATAAATCCATATTTTCATTATATCATGAAAATATATTTTTATAAAGATGAAAGATTAAAAATATTAATAAAATACCATCAAGATACCAAAAAAGGACAAGTTTTCCAATAAAATACCATAAACTTTCAAATGCTAAGTGTTTATCATTAAAATACCCCAATACTTAAAATACATGCTCATGAAAACCCTAAGTAATACAAATCACCCTCGAGGTTTTATTTTTTAACTATACTAAACTATTTTTTCATAAATTCCCCTTGAGATATACAAAACAATATTTAAGAACTTTAATAAATATAGGTTTAAGCGGGATCAATTCTCTTGAGCCCCAGGGAGCCGGAGAAAGTGAGTGCTTGCCTATTTAAGTTAGATAACGTAACGGTGTTATCAATGGCAATTGTCTTGGAAAAAGACACAAATCATACCGTCCATGTGCAGCAATTGCCGATTACTCCCGAACTTAAGATATTGCAAGAACAAAGTCCTTTTCATAAGATTCTAACTCCAATATGAATCCAAACTCAAATCTGAATCCAAAATCAAACTTGAACTTGAATATTTGATCATGAACTAGAACACTTAAACTTGAATATCCTAAAACTTGAATATTAGAATACTATGACTTGACATGAATACCAGAACACAAAGGCTGCTATTGGAAACTGACTTGACTCGAACCATGAATACAACTTGACATGAATACATGGACACTTGACACAAATACTTGATATTGACATGAACTCAATCTTGCAACTTGATATATTCATGGATTCGAATAAGACTAGTAATATTAACCGTAACCTAGAATTTACGGGGTGTTGGGGTAGTTCAAGTGTGAATCTGACGGAATCTTATAATGAATCCATATTTACTAACACAAGCATACTATCATGAGGGCCCGTGTTTCCTTACGCCTGGATTATAGCCTGTTGAGTTTGGAATACTTCAATACTAAGTTGAAGTCCCGTTACTAACACTTGATTCGGGCCATGGTTCTTTATCCCTGGATTACAGCTTGTTGGGTTCGAGAACACTCTTGAAATTGGTTGACATTCACCCTTAAACTTATGTTACATTAGTTACCCATGTACAGACTTTTTAGGACACTTACATTCACTTCATTTCCACTATACCTATACTACACGGCCATGATATACTATACTCATGTTATTTTGCTATGATATATATATATATATAATTGCATGTTATATAGAATTGACATGCTTATATTAAATAACATGTTTCAACACCATATCTCATAATCCATTGCTTTATGATATCCATTTTCTTTAACATTATACTTTTATACTTCATACCCATTTATTGGGGACTTACCGAGCGAAAGTTCGCTGACGGGCATTCCACCCACCTTTGTTTCTTGGAATGTTCATCAGATACTGCGGAGGCTAAGGAAGTGGAAACCACCAAGGAGGAGCATGATCAGATCGCGACTTAGGTCTAAACTAGTTATCATCTCTTTCAGTTTATGTATGCCACCTGTTTAGGCATTTCATTTCTTGTATTTTCTTTCAGCTGAACTTATGTATTGTAAATGTATTAAGTTGAATGTAAAAAAAGTTGTTGAAGTTTCAATCTCATGCTAATTTCCTGTCATTTTCTATTGCTCAATTACGCTCAGCGTATTTATTCCGGGAAATGACATTCTCGAAAAAAATACGCCGCGGCCTCGCTACGTCACCGCTTCCGTCTATTGGGAACCGGGACGTGACACTAACCTAAAACCTATGCTCTAATACCAACAAAACTTTGTCACACCCTACTTCCTAAAATACCAAATTTCGGGTTGGGATTCCTTAGCACCCTACTGGGTTTTCACAGCAACTACCATGCCAAATTTAAAAAATCTAAGGTGCTAATCAATCCTTAGCCAGGATCAAGCTAGAGTAACTAGACAATATGTCACGTCCCGCTTCCCAAAATACAGAAAACGAGGGATGACTAGGCCAGCCATGCTCCTACGGTCAAGGAATCATCCTGCCGTAGTCACACTTCGGCTTCTAGCATTGCATGGTAATCAGTAAATAAAGCGCAGTGGTAAAGGAATCACATTACTAATTTATTATATTAATATTCCATTGTTCACAATTTACAGATGACAAGAACAAATACTAACCGAAGTCAAACTTACGATCACTTTTATGGAAAGCAGAAAAGGAAGGTACACCAGTCTAAATCTCCGCGAACTCGAAGGGTAGGTCCGTCTCCCGTGCTGGTCCTCCCGCGGGATCTGAGCATGCATACTCAGGTCGTCAGAGCGACACAGTAACAATATTATTATAATGAGATGAAACAGGTATATGAGGTAATACTGGTGTAAGAACAATGCAAGCAATCGCTATGTCACTATATGATGCAGAATATGTTATGTGTCCCTATCGGTCTCTAGGTCGAGTTTGAAATCACATAGTGGAAGGAGGATCATGTTTAACAGGAGTCTCGTACATACCCGAGACAACGGCCCACATGCTCGGGACATAACCCTGTCAGCCGAATCGCTAGATCCTATCCTACATGTATCAGTATCTCTGTTCGAATGATCATCCTCTAAACTGTTAGTGTTTATGCCCTAGAAGGCCATTACTGTATCATACTAGCTTGTATATTACTTAATGGAAGCTTGGGATATTCACATGTATATAACAGTCTTGCTAAACATGGTAGTATGCTACTTGGTTTTTCTATCTTAATATGTGAGTGTACGTATTGATAGAGCTCTTAGGATCTTGCTTGTCTACCAGCGTTGTGATGGCAGTCACACTAGTGGGGGCTGGGTAGTCTACAAGCACATCCTTATTCAGGTCCCTGGTCGTTGGATTATCGAGACAGAGCATCGATACTCCGGAGTAGACTGGTGTGTACGCTTCTCATCCCAGTTGGGGAGATGGTCTGTCCCACAGCCGTCAGTACGTCGTACTGGAGATAGTATGCAGGTGCTCGTTAGGTTACGGGTACACCGGACAGGACTCACAGGGAACTGTTGGTTGGTTTGATACCAGTCGTCAGTGAACAGTTCCCAGGTGACATGAGTACAGCGTAGTCCGCAGACTTGACACTGCTACTTCGCCTCGAGTGTGTCCCACTGTTCTTAGATTGCTACCCTACCACGGCTCAAAGGAGTCGTGCAAACAGGTAGCAGTTGGGTGCAGTCCCGAGCACTTGGAGGCAGTGGCGGTTAGACAGGATTCGTCCCTCCCGGTATTGGGAGTAGATATCGTGCTGTGTCAGAGAGCCATTACGCAAAGTCCCTGGCCAGGGCAAGCGAGATTTGCTGGTAGGTTCCAGTAGTTTCTCAGGGTGTAATGGGCTTCACTCCGACACGACTTATACCGCTATTAGGGGACTGACGCTTGCCGCCCCCCTAGGCCCGATATGCGATAGTCTTGGACGAACGGACCGGACTGTATGGACATTGTCACATCAGACTCAGTAGGAGTTCGGATGGGTTTACTCATCGGCCTTCTTATCGACAACTACCTGGGGACCGTTACGTACAGCTAGTGCCGCTTACGGTCTGTGGTTAAACCCACTGCCAGCGTAGTAGTCGAGTCTCTAGAGTCCCACACAGAGAGTTTCCTACTCCAGGCGAAACGATATAGAGGTTGCATGGTTTTGCGACAAAGGGTTCGGACGCATACGTGCGTTTACGCACGTATGACTTTCGGACAGTTTTTACCAGTCGGCTTTGGTTTAGGCCAGTTACTGGTATCCGGTTATTGGATTTTTACAGTCTAAAGTTTTTCCGTATTTTTACGGATCGGGGGGCGTTCTCGTAATTGTACGAGAAGCTTCTAGAAGATGTGACTAAGGAGGTTTCTTTTGGATAAGAAAGTGAGTCATGGTGGTGATTCATTCATTTCATTAATGCACATTTATTGCTTAATGACTCATGCTAATGAATCACCACTAGATATTTCATGAAGCATGCTTATTCATTTCCTTTATTCATTTTTCTTAAAAAGAAATGCTTCATGATATATTATGATACACTCTCTCTCTTCTCTCATTATCTCATTCACATTCTCTCTCCTCAAGCTCTCATCTTCAAACCCTAATCCTTACACCTCATGAGTTGAGATCAAAGGATTAGTTAGACTAAACAATCCATAACCATCACTCTTTATCATCCTTTCATCTTTGATTAGCAATCAAAGTTGATTAGTTACCTCAAGTGAGAGGTTTAGCTTGGAGTTTTGCTCTCGGGTGGATCGTCTACTACCTAGAGAAGGCCGAGGAGAACAAGGAGATCGTAAAGACGAAGGACTAGTATCGATAGGTATAATCCCTTAACAATTTAGTTTAGTATAACTATGTGTTTGGTTATTAGTTGTTTAGCTTCGATTTAAGCGGTTAGTCGATGTTCGTTCTTTAAACTTGATCGTTTTTGAAAATTCCGCCTCCCCACAAGTACTGGGGTGTACTACATCGACTTACAGTGGTATCAGAGCCTCGCTAAACACTAAATAACTTAATTGCAAATTTGTACGAATTTCGAACGGAAAAACGAAGCCGAAAAACCCTAATTCTGTCATGTTTCTGTCGAATTTAAAACGATGTCAGAAAATTTTTCAGGTGAGTTTATAGAGCTTTACATGACACCAGAAGAACACCCAAGAAAAACAGTCGACTGAATCGACCATCTCGCAGCGGAAGCGCGGCCTCAGCCTACTGAGTCGCCGCTCTTCCGCCGCCGAGTTGGCGAGTCAGCGACCGATTTTTCTTATGTTGCTTCTCTGTAAAATTTAGGGTTTTCTGGAATATTTAATTATTGCTCAGGTTACTGTTTAACAGAGCAGATTTTGGAGCAATATTGATGTTGTTTATTCGATCGAATTGTACAGTATTTGCGTATTGGATTATATCTGTGATTGTTTGATGTGTTCGTAAACCTCCCCCAACTGCTAGTATGTCGGTTGGCAGGGGGTTGCACATTTCTGAAATGGTTATATCTGTTTGTGCATATAAACTGTATTGGACTGTTGTGGTGTATAGCCGGGGTTTGCAATGGGTTATTGATTAATTCATTTGTTGTAAATGTAATTTGTTGTAATATTATTTTTGCGGGGCACTTCCAGGTTGCGGTCGTAGCCACCGTTGTATTATTTCATTTTACTGTTTTTGCTCCTAGGACTGACCCAAGGTGGGGTACACAGACTGCCGGGTGGGTAGTTTGCCGTACCCGTAGGGGTCGAGGGTGGGGTAACGGCTATTCATCACAACTGTGTAATCTGTCTTTTCTTGCAGGCTCAAAAGAAATACAGATTGCTTGCATATCCAATATTGTTTATCTGTGTTCTGGAATGAATATCATTGCGTCAGACGAATGTAAAATATCTATATTTATTGTAGCTATTTAGACGTCACTTATGTTTTACACCCGCGCTAGCCCAGCCCCCGCTCTGTCGTTAGTTAAGTAACCTAACGGGTGATGACGGGACCCCGTGGCGAATGCGGATGGCATAAGAGGACGTTGTATTTTCGTTGTTTTCTGCAATGATAGGTTAATGATGGGACGCATTATCTGTAATGCAAAGAAAACAAACCAAAGTTTAAATCGTTGGAACAATTTAAAAGAAACCACTCGGTTATTTTTAAAACAGATATTTTTAAATGCGGAGATTTAACCACTCCTTTTAAAAGCTATCAGGTTCCTTCGGTTATATCAAGTTCACTACGTTCACGGTTTCGCCAAAACCATTCGTAGCCCTCCGTCATTTCATCTGGGTATTCAGTAGTATTCAAGCTATGTATTTTGACCTAACGCCAAGGCATAGTGTTTGGTAGCTACTGGGTATTCATTTGTTGCATAGATAGATGAGTTAGTTTGGGACAGTCGTATTATCATTTTGGCCGAACGTCAAGGATATATACGGATGGGTTCAAATTGACAAGATAATGATGGGCAGAACTTGACATGTGACTTATGACATTTTGACCTAACGCCAAGGTTATAAGAGCATGGGGCAAAAACTTATATCGGGAATTTCAAAAGAAACTGAAATTTGCAAAGAGATGCATACCATTTTGAGTTTGATGAATGTTGGTAGCATTCCTACAACATTATCAGACGATGATATTTGGATCCCGATCCTACTGTGAGTATATGCTACTTATCAGGATATTCGTCACTTAACGATCAATGCTATAAATCTAGTAGGTGTCCAGAAAAGTGTCAGCGGGGTTACGCCCCCAGAGAAAAGAGGTTATTTAATTAAGGAACTTCGCGAAAGCGTTGGAAAACCTCCCTCGAAGTATCGACACCGGCCTGGCTGAACGGTTAAGCAAGTATTGTACGGTGAGAATAGTCCTGGCTAATTCTTCTTTTATGGTTTGAGGAAGGATTCGAGAAACAGTGGGAGCCATCCAGTTTAGATAAACTAAAAACCACTCTAAACTTGCAAGAGCATCGTGCTAAAGTGTTTTCTTCTCTCTCTCCTAATTGCAGCGACCCTGAAAATGACTGGACTTAAGTTACTTTTAGAAAAGAATATACTGACGGGGCCAAACTATAAAGATTGGCTGCGGAATGTCAAGATGGCCTTGACCTATGACAAATTGGGGTACGTCCTCACCGCTACGGCACCTGCTGTCCCTGGTCCCAAATCCAGCAATGCGGATAAGGAAATCCGCAAAACCTGGGATTTAGATTGCGCGAGAGCCAAGTGCATCGTGCTTGCCTCGATGAACAATGAACATCAGAGGAGGCACGAGGATATGTCCCTAGATGGCATATTTCTCCATACAAAGGAACTTTATGGAGAGCAATCTCGTATTGCAAGATACGAGACCTCGAAGAAATTATTTCGAGCGAGGTTGGCTGTCGGGTCATCGGTAGGTGAACATGTCCTACAGATGATCGGCTATATTGAGGAGCTCGCAGACCTTGGGACGACTTTGGATAATGAGCTCTATACAGACCTTATTCTCCAGTCCCTTCCTCCCACCTACGCCCAGTTTATCCTCAACTTCAACCTTCAAGGAAAAGAAGTTGAACTTGCGGAACTCCTGAACATGTTAAGGAGTGCAGAGGGCACCTTACAGAAGGTAAGGGAAACACCCGCTATGTTTGTTGGCGGTTCATCTTCTTCAGGGTCCAAGGCTAGGGCCAAAGGAAGGAAGAAGAAGGCCGCACCCAAACCTAGAGGAGGTGTTAGTAAGGTGAGAGGGAAGGGAAAGATAAAGAAAGCAGTACCGATAGTTGGTCAGGATGAGTGCTTTCATTGTCACAGGAAAGGGCACTGGAAGAAGGATTGCAAGGCGTGGAACGCCAAGAACCAGGAACCGAAGCAAGCTGTGGCTTCGACTTCAGGTGTGTTTGTAATTGAGAATTGTCTGTCGATCAACTCTACTTCCTGGGTATTGGATACCGGATCAGGATCTCATATTTGCAATTCATTGCAGGCACTGAGAAACCGTAGAGTGCTGAAGGAAGGTGATATGATCCTCAGGGTTGCTAACGGAGCTAGCGTGGGAGCTGCGTCCGTCGGGGATTATCACCTAGGATTGACGAGTGGACATATTTTGGTTTTGCATAACTGTTATTTTGTACCCAGCTTAACGTGTAATATCATATCAGTTTCCTTGTTATCAAATAAAGGTTATGATTTCACGTTTGTAAGAGATGTTGTCAACATCCACCTTAATCATGGTTTGATTGGGTCCGGTACTCTAAATAACGGCATATATGTTTTAAACCAACTCCAAATTTTCAATGTCCAGAACACACTAAAAAGAAAGTCTCCAGATTTAAATAAAGCTTTCTTATGGCATTGTAGACTGGGTCACGTCAATGAGAGAAGGTTAACTAAGTTGCATAGAGAAGGATATTTGGACACGTTTGAATATCAATCCTATGACACTTGTCAATCTTGTCTCAAAGGAAAGATGACAAAGACTCCATTTACTGGACAAGGAGTAAGAGCGAGCGAGCTCTTAGGACTCATACACAGTGATGTATGTGGTCCAATGTCTACACATGCGAGAGGTGGTTTTTCCTATTTCATTACTTTCACGGATGATTACTCAAGATACGGATTCATTTATCTGATGAAACATAAATCCGAAGCTTTTGAGAAATTCCAAGAGTATAAGAATGAAGTAGAAAACCAAACCGGCAAAAGTATTAAGACACTTAGATCTGATCGAGGTGGTGAATACTTGAGTGCCGAGTTCCTAGGTTACCTAAAAGAGAAAGGAATTCTCTCTCAGCTTACTCCTCCGTACACTCCACAGCATAACGGTGTATCGGAGAGACGGAATCGAACCCTATTGGATATGGTACGATCCATGATGAGTAATGCTGAGTTACCGCGATCTTTCTGGGGACATGCGCTAGAATCAGCGGCATATCTTTTGAACATGGTTCCTACCAAGACTGTGCCTACCACTCCATATCAGATGTGGAGCGGGAAGAAACCCCATCTACAGTATATAAAAATTTGGGGATGTCCAGCTTTTGTTAAAAAGAAGCATGTGGACAAGCTCGAGGCACGATCAGTAAAGTGTAAGTTTGTGGGATATCCAAAGCACTCCAGGGGATATCTATTCTATTACGCAGAGGAACAAAAGGTATTTGTTTCTCGTAATGCCCATTTTCTAGAACATCAGTATTTAGAAAAGGAATCAAGTGGGAGCGAAATAGAACTGGAAGAAATTCCAGAACCACAAACTGCTACTGAAAGTTTGGTAGAACCAGAGGTTCAAGAAGAACAGATCATTCCCGCACCCCTCCGCAGGAGTAGTAGGCCGTCTCATCCGCCTGAGAGATACTACGGTTTTCTCATAGACGGGGATAGAGAGGATTGCATCATAGATGATGATGAACCTACTGACTTCCAGCAGGCCATCCAGAGCGGCGACTCGGTACGATGGCTAGATGCAATGCGGACCGAGATGGAGTCCATGTACACCAACAAAGTATGGACTTTGGACTTTGCTCCAGATGGGGTAAAACCCATAGGATGCAAATGGATCTTCAAGAAAAAGATTGGTGTAGATGGACAGGTGGAAACCTATAAGGCTAGACTTGTTGCAAAGGGTTTTCGTCAAAGACCTGGTTTGGACTATGACGAAACTTTTTTCTCCAGTGGCTATGCTCAAATCCATTCGGGTCCTTCTTGCTATTGCTGCCTTCCATGATTATGAAATCTGGCAGATGGACGTAAAGACGGCTTTTCTGAATGGAAATTTAGAAGAGAGCGTCTATATGGATCAGCCAGAGGGTTTCAATCAGAGTGGGAGCAGCGGGAAAGTATGCAAGCTGCTTAAGTCTATTTATGGACTAAAGCAGGCATCGCGGAGTTGGAACATCTGTTTTGATGAGACAGTCAAAGAATATGACTTTATCAAAAATCCAGATGAACCGTGCATATATAGTAAAGTTGTGGCCAGAAGTGTCGCATTCCTCGTCTTGTACGTGGATGACATTCTATTGATAGGAAATGACATTCCTATGCTACAATCTGTCAAAGGATTCTTGTCACACAGGTTCTCCATGAAAGACCTGGGTGATGCCTCTTACATTCTGGGGATCCGGATCTATCGTGATAGATCCAAGAGGATGTTGGGACTTTCGCAGTCCAGGTATATCGACACTGTACTGAAAAGATTCAGTATGGAAGATTCTAAGCGCGGTAATCTACCGGCTTGTCACGGAATCACCCTCTCCAAAGAGATGTCTCCCAAGACTGATTTGGAAAGGGAACGCATGTCTATTATACCCTACGCTTCTGCGGTAGGCTCTATAATGTATGCGATGTTGTGTACCAGACCAGATGTAGCTTACGCACTGAGCGTGGTAAGCCGGTATCAGTCAGACCCAGGGGAGAAACACTGGATAGCAGTAAAGAACATTCTCAAGTACCTGAGGAGGACTAAGGAGATGTTCTTGGTTTACGGCGCTAAAGACCTCAGGTTGGAGGCCTTTGCTGATTCCGGCTTCCAGAGTGATAAGGACGATTCCAAGTCCATGTCGGGTTATGTCTTTACCCTCAATGGAGGGGCGGTGTGCTGGAGGAGCTCCAAGCAGGACACCGTTGCTGACTCGACGATGGAAGCGGAGTATATAGCTGCTTGCGATGCCGCTAAAGAAGCAGTCTGGATGAAGAAGTTCCTAACAGAACTTCAGGTTGTTCCTACCATAGTTGATCCAATACCTCTGTATTGCGAAAACAACGGAGCTATAGCTTTAGCGAAGGAACCAAGGTCCCATCAGAAGTCCAGACACATCTTGAGGCGGTATCACCTGATCAGGGAGATCATTGATCGTCAGGAGATCGAGGTTCGGAGAGTTTCTTCAGAAGAGAACATTGCTGATCCATTCACGAAGGCCCTTCCTCAGATTCAGTTCGAGAGGCTGCTCGAGATCATTGGTCTACGATATGCCAGTACATGGCCCTAGTGCAAGTGGGAGATTGTTAGTGTTTATGCCCTAGAAGGCCATTACTGTATCATACTAGCTTGTATATTACTTAATGGAAGCTTGGGATATTCACATGTATATAACAGTCTTGCTAAACATGGTAGTATGCTACTTGGTTTTTCTATCTTAATATGTGAGTGTACGTATTGATAGAGCTCTTAGGATCTTGCTTGTCTACCAGCGTTGTGATGGCAGTCACACTAGTGGGGGCTGGGTAGTCTACAAGCACATCCTTATTCAGGTCCCTGGTCGTTGGATTATCGAGACAGAGCATCGATACTCCGGAGTAGACTGGTGTGTACGCTTCTCATCCCAGTTGGGGAGATGGTCTGTCCCACAGTCGTCAGTACGTCGTACTGGAGATAGTATGCAGGTGCTCGTTAGGTTACGGGTACACCGGACAGGACTCACAGGGAACTGTTGGTTGGTTTGATACCAGTCGTCAGTGAACAGTTCCCAGGTGACATGAGTACAGCGTAGTCCGCAGACTTGACACTGCTACTTCGCCTCGAGTGTGTCCCACTGTTCTTAGATTGCTACCCTACCACGGCTCAAAAGAGTCGTGCAAACAGGTAGCAGTTGGGTGCAGTCCCGAGCACTTGGAGGCAGTGGCGGTTAGACAGGATTCGTCCCTCCCGGTATTGGGAGTAGATATCGTGCTGTGTCAGAGAGCCATTACGCAAAGTCCCTGGCCAGGGCAAGCGAGATTTGCTGGTAGGTTCCAGTAGTTTCTCAGGGTGTAATGGGCTTCACTCCGACACGACTTATACCGCTATTAGGGGACTGACGCTTGCCGCCCCCCTAGGCCCGATATGCGATAGTCTTGGACGAACGGACCGGACTGTATGGACATTGTCACATCAGACTCAGTAGGAGTTCGGATGGGTTTACTCATCGGCCTTCTTATCGACAACTACCTGGGGACCGTTACGTACAGCTAGTGCCGCTTACGGTCTGTGGTTAAACCCACTGCCAGCGTAGTAGTCGAGTCTCTAGAGTCCCACACAGAGAGTTTCCTACTCCAGGCGAAACGATATAGAGGTTGCATGGTTTTGCGACAAAGGGTTCGGACGCATACGTGCGTTTACGCACGTATGATTTTCGGACAGTTTTTACCAGTCGGCTTTGGTTTAGGCCAGTTACTGGTATCCGGTTATTGGATTTTTACAGTCTAAAGTTTTTCCGTATTTTTACGGATCGGGGGGCGTTCTCGTAATTGTACGAGAAGCTTCTAGAAGATGTGACTAAGGAGGTTTCTTTTGGATAAGAAAGTGAGTCATGGTGGTGATTCATTCATTTCATTAATGCACATTTATTGCTTAATGACTCATGCTAATGAATCACCACTAGATATTTCATGAAGCATGCTTATTCATTTCCTTTATTCATTTTTCTTAAAAAGAAATGCTTCATGATATATTATGATACACTCTCTCTCTTCTCTCATTATCTCATTCACATTCTCTCTCCTCAAGCTCTCATCTTCAAACCCTAATCCTTACACCTCATGAGTTGAGATCAAAGGATTAGTTAGACTAAACAATCCATAACCATCACTCTTTATCATCCTTTCATCTTTGATTAGCAATCAAAGTTGATTAGTTACCTCAAGTGAGAGGTTTAGCTTGGAGTTTTGCTCTCGGGTGGATCGTCTACTACCTAGAGAAGGCCGAGGAGAACAAGGAGATCGTAAAGACGAAGGACTAGTATCGATAGGTATAATCCCTTAACAATTTAGTTTAGTATAACTATGTGTTTGGTTATTAGTTGTTTAGCTTCGATTTAAGCGGTTAGTCGATGTTCGTTCTTTAAACTTGATCGTTTTTGAAAATTCCGCCTCCCCACAAGTACTGGGGTGTACTACATCGACTTACAGTGGTATCAGAGCCTCGCTAAACACTAAATAACTTAATTGCAAATTTGTACGAATTTCGAACGGAAAAACGAAGCCGAAAAACCCTAATTCTGTCATGTTTCTGTCGAATTTAAAACGATGTCAGAAAATTTTTCAGGTGAGTTTATAGAGCTTTACATGACACCAGAAGAACACCCAAGAAAAACAGTCGACTGAATCGACCATCTCGCAGCGGAAGCGCGGCCTCAGCCTACTGAGTCGCCGCTCTTCCGCCGCCGAGTTGGCGAGTCAGCGACCGATTTTTCTTATGTTGCTTCTCTGTAAAATTTAGGGTTTTCTGGAATATTTAATTATTGCTCAGGTTACTGTTTAACAGAGCAGATTTTGGAGCAATATTGATGTTGTTTATTCGATCGAATTGTACAGTATTTGCGTATTGGATTATATCTGTGATTGTTTGATGTGTTCGTAAACCTCCCCCAACTGCTAGTATGTCGGTTGGCAGGGGGTTGCACATTTCTGAAATGGTTATATCTGTTTGTGCATATAAACTGTATTGGACTGTTGTGGTGTATAGCCGGGGTTTGCAATGGGTTATTGATTAATTCATTTGTTGTAAATGTAATTTGTTGTAATATTATTTTTGCGGGGCACTTCCAGGTTGCGGTCGTAGCCACCGTTGTATTATTTCATTTTACTGTTTTTGCTCCTAGGACTGACCCAAGGTGGGGTACACAGACTGCCGGGTGGGTAGTTTGCCGTACCCGTAGGGGTCGAGGGTGGGGTAACGGCTATTCATCACAACTGTGTAATCTGTCTTTTCTTGCAGGCTCAAAAGAAATACAGATTGCTTGCATATCCAATATTGTTTATCTGTGTTCTGGAATGAATATCATTGCGTCAGACGAATGTAAAATATCTATATTTATTGTAGCTATTTAGACGTCACTTATGTTTTACACCCGCGCTAGCCCAGCCCCCGCTCTGTCGTTAGTTAAGTAACCTAACGGGTGATGACGGGACCCCGTGGCGAATGCGGATGGCATAAGAGGACGTTGTATTTTCGTTGTTTTCTGCAATGATAGGTTAATGATGGGACGCATTATCTGTAATGCAAAGAAAACAAACCAAAGTTTAAATCGTTGGAACAATTTAAAAGAAACCACTCGGTTATTTTTAAAACAGATATTTTTAAATGCGGAGATTTAACCACTCCTTTTAAAAGCTATCAGGTTCCTTCGGTTATATCAAGTTCACTACGTTCACGGTTTCGCCAAAACCATTCGTAGCCCTCCGTCATTTCATCTGGGTATTCAGTAGTATTCAAGCTATGTATTTTGACCTAACGCCAAGGCATAGTGTTTGGTAGCTACTGGGTATTCATTTGTTGCATAGATAGATGAGTTAGTTTGGGACAGTCGTATTATCATTTTGGCCGAACGTCAAGGATATATACGGATGGGTTCAAATTGACAAGATAATGATGGGCAGAACTTGACATGTGACTTATGACATTTTGACCTAACGCCAAGGTTATAAGAGCATGGGGCAAAAACTTATATCGGGAATTTCAAAAGAAACTGAAATTTGCAAAGAGATGCATACCATTTTGAGTTTGATGAATGTTGGTAGCATTCCTACAACATTATCAGACGATGATATTTGGATCCCGATCCTACTGTGAGTATATGCTACTTATCAGGATATTCGTCACTTAACGATCAATGCTATAAATCTAGTAGGTGTCCAGAAAAGTGTCAGCGGGGTTACGCCCCCAGAGAAAAGAGGTTATTTAATTAAGGAACTTCGCGAAAGCGTTGGAAAACCTCCCTCGAAGTATCGACACCGGCCTGGCTGAACGGTTAAGCAAGTATTGTACGGTGAGAATAGTCCTGGCTAATTCTTCTTTTATGGTTTGAGGAAGGATTCGAGAAACAGTGGGAGCCATCCAGTTTAGATAAACTAAAAACCACTCTAAACTTGCAAGAGCATCGTGCTAAAGTGTTTTCTTCTCTCTCTCCTAATTGCAGCGACCCTGAAAATGACTGGACTTAAGTTACTTTTAGAAAAGAATATACTGACGGGGCCAAACTATAAAGATTGGCTGCGGAATGTCAAGATGGCCTTGACCTATGACAAATTGGGGTACGTCCTCACCGCTACGGCACCTGCTGTCCCTGGTCCCAAATCCAGCAATGCGGATAAGGAAATCCGCAAAACCTGGGATTTAGATTGCGCGAGAGCCAAGTGCATCGTGCTTGCCTCGATGAACAATGAACATCAGAGGAGGCACGAGGATATGTCCCTAGATGGCATATTTCTCCATACAAAGGAACTTTATGGAGAGCAATCTCGTATTGCAAGATACGAGACCTCGAAGAAATTATTTCGAGCGAGGTTGGCTGTCGGGTCATCGGTAGGTGAACATGTCCTACAGATGATCGGCTATATTGAGGAGCTCGCAGACCTTGGGACGACTTTGGATAATGAGCTCTATACAGACCTTATTCTCCAGTCCCTTCCTCCCACCTACGCCCAGTTTATCCTCAACTTCAACCTTCAAGGAAAAGAAGTTGAACTTGCGGAACTCCTGAACATGTTAAGGAGTGCAGAGGGCACCTTACAGAAGGTAAGGGAAACACCCGCTATGTTTGTTGGCGGTTCATCTTCTTCAGGGTCCAAGGCTAGGGCCAAAGGAAGGAAGAAGAAGGCCGCACCCAAACCTAGAGGAGGTGTTAGTAAGGTGAGAGGGAAGGGAAAGATAAAGAAAGCAGTACCGATAGTTGGTCAGGATGAGTGCTTTCATTGTCACAGGAAAGGGCACTGGAAGAAGGATTGCAAGGCGTGGAACGCCAAGAACCAGGAACCGAAGCAAGCTGTGGCTTCGACTTCAGGTGTGTTTGTAATTGAGAATTGTCTGTCGATCAACTCTACTTCCTGGGTATTGGATACCGGATCAGGATCTCATATTTGCAATTCATTGCAGGCACTGAGAAACCGTAGAGTGCTGAAGGAAGGTGATATGATCCTCAGGGTTGCTAACGGAGCTAGCGTGGGAGCTGCGTCCGTCGGGGATTATCACCTAGGATTGACGAGTGGACATATTTTGGTTTTGCATAACTGTTATTTTGTACCCAGCTTAACGTGTAATATCATATCAGTTTCCTTGTTATCAAATAAAGGTTATGATTTCACGTTTGTAAGAGATGTTGTCAACATCCACCTTAATCATGGTTTGATTGGGTCCGGTACTCTAAATAACGGCATATATGTTTTAAACCAACTCCAAATTTTCAATGTCCAGAACACACTAAAAAGAAAGTCTCCAGATTTAAATAAAGCTTTCTTATGGCATTGTAGACTGGGTCACGTCAATGAGAGAAGGTTAACTAAGTTGCATAGAGAAGGATATTTGGACACGTTTGAATATCAATCCTATGACACTTGTCAATCTTGTCTCAAAGGAAAGATGACAAAGACTCCATTTACTGGACAAGGAGTAAGAGCGAGCGAGCTCTTAGGACTCATACACAGTGATGTATGTGGTCCAATGTCTACACATGCGAGAGGTGGTTTTTCCTATTTCATTACTTTCACGGATGATTACTCAAGATACGGATTCATTTATCTGATGAAACATAAATCCGAAGCTTTTGAGAAATTCCAAGAGTATAAGAATGAAGTAGAAAACCAAACCGGCAAAAGTATTAAGACACTTAGATCTGATCGAGGTGGTGAATACTTGAGTGCCGAGTTCCTAGGTTACCTAAAAGAGAAAGGAATTCTCTCTCAGCTTACTCCTCCGTACACTCCACAGCATAACGGTGTATCGGAGAGACGGAATCGAACCCTATTGGATATGGTACGATCCATGATGAGTAATGCTGAGTTACCGCGATCTTTCTGGGGACATGCGCTAGAATCAGCGGCATATCTTTTGAACATGGTTCCTACCAAGACTGTGCCTACCACTCCATATCAGATGTGGAGCGGGAAGAAACCCCATCTACAGTATATAAAAATTTGGGGATGTCCAGCTTTTGTTAAAAAGCAGCATGTGGACAAGCTCGAGGCACGATCAGTAAAGTGTAAGTTTGTGGGATATCCAAAGCACTCCAGGGGATATCTATTCTATTACGCAGAGGAACAAAAGGTATTTGTTTCTCGTAATGCCCATTTTCTAGAACATCAGTATTTAGAAAAGGAATCAAGTGGGAGCGAAATAGAACTGGAAGAAATTCCAGAACCACAAACTGCTACTGAAAGTTTGGTAGAACCAGAGGTTCAAGAAGAACAGATCATTCCCGCACCCCTCCGCAGGAGTAGTAGGCCGTCTCATCCGCCTGAGAGATACTACGGTTTTCTCATAGACGGGGATAGAGAGGATTGCATCATAGATGATGATGAACCTACTGACTTCCAGCAGGCCATCCAGAGCGGCGACTCGGTACGATGGCTAGATGCAATGCGGACCGAGATGGAGTCCATGTACACCAACAAAGTATGGACTTTGGACTTTGCTCCAGATGGGGTAAAACCCATAGGATGCAAATGGATCTTCAAGAAAAAGATTGGTGTAGATGGACAGGTGGAAACCTATAAGGCTAGACTTGTTGCAAAGGGTTTTCGTCAAAGACCTGGTTTGGACTATGACGAAACTTTTTCTCCAGTGGCTATGCTCAAATCCATTCGGGTCCTTCTTGCTATTGCTGCCTTCCATGATTATGAAATCTGGCAGATGGACGTAAAGACGGCTTTTCTGAATGGAAATTTAGAAGAGAGCGTCTATATGGATCAGCCAGAGGGTTTCAATCAGAGTGGGAGCAGCGGGAAAGTATGCAAGCTGCTTAAGTCTATTTATGGACTAAAGCAGGCATCGCGGAGTTGGAACATCTGTTTTGATGAGACAGTCAAAGAATATGACTTTATCAAAAATCCAGATGAACCGTGCATATATAGTAAAGTTGTGGCCAGAAGTGTCGCATTCCTCGTCTTGTACGTGGATGACATTCTATTGATAGGAAATGACATTCCTATGCTACAATCTGTCAAAGGATTCTTGTCACACAGGTTCTCCATGAAAGACCTGGGTGATGCCTCTTACATTCTGGGGATCCGGATCTATCGTGATAGATCCAAGAGGATGTTGGGACTTTCGCAGTCCAGGTATATCGACACTGTACTGAAAAGATTCAGTATGGAAGATTCTAAGCGCGGTAATCTACCGGCTTGTCACGGAATCACCCTCTCCAAAGAGATGTCTCCCAAGACTGATTTGGAAAGGGAACGCATGTCTATTATACCCTACGCTTCTGCGGTAGGCTCTATAATGTATGCGATGTTGTGTACCAGACCAGATGTAGCTTACGCACTGAGCGTGGTAAGCCGGTATCAGTCAGACCCAGGGGAGAAACACTGGATAGCAGTAAAGAACATTCTCAAGTACCTGAGGAGGACTAAGGAGATGTTCTTGGTTTACGGCGCTAAAGACCTCAGGTTGGAGGCCTTTGCTGATTCCGGCTTCCAGAGTGATAAGGACGATTCCAAGTCCATGTCGGGTTATGTCTTTACCCTCAATGGAGGGGCGGTGTGCTGGAGGAGCTCCAAGCAGGACACCGTTGCTGACTCGACGATGGAAGCGGAGTATATAGCTGCTTGCGATGCCGCTAAAGAAGCAGTCTGGATGAAGAAGTTCCTAACAGAACTTCAGGTTGTTCCTACCATAGTTGATCCAATACCTCTGTATTGCGACAACAACGGAGCTATAGCTTTAGCGAAGGAACCAAGGTCCCATCAGAAGTCCAGACACATCTTGAGGCGGTATCACCTGATCAGGGAGATCATTGATCGTCAGGAGATCGAGGTTCGGAGAGTTTCTTCAGAAGAGAACATTGCTGATCCATTCACGAAGGCCCTTCCTCAGATTCAGTTCGAGAGGCTGCTCGAGATCATTGGTCTACGATATGCCAGTACATGGCCCTAGTGCAAGTGGGAGATTGTTAGTGTTTATGCCCTAGAAGGCCATTACTGTATCATACTAGCTTGTATATTACTTAATGGAAGCTTGGGATATTCACATGTATATAACAGTCTTGCTAAACATGGTAGTATGCTACTTGGTTTTTCTATCTTAATATGTGAGTGTACGTATTGATAGAGCTCTTAGGATCTTGCTTGTCTACCAGCGTTGTGATGGCAGTCACACTAGTGGGGGCTGGGTAGTCTACAAGCACATCCTTATTCAGGTCCCTGGTCGTTGGATTATCGAGACAGAGCATCGATACTCCGGAGTAGACTGGTGTGTACGCTTCTCATCCCAGTTGGGGAGATGGTCTGTCCCACAGTCGTCAGTACGTCGTACTGGAGATAGTATGCAGGTGCTCGTTAGGTTACGGGTACACCGGACAGGACTCACAGGGAACTGTTGGTTGGTTTGATACCAGTCGTCAGTGAACAGTTCCCAGGTGACATGAGTACAGCGTAGTCCGCAGACTTGACACTGCTACTTCGCCTCGAGTGTGTCCCACTGTTCTTAGATTGCTACCCTACCACGGCTCAAAAGAGTCGTGCAAACAGGTAGCAGTTGGGTGCAGTCCCGAGCACTTGGAGGCAGTGGCGGTTAGACAGGATTCGTCCCTCCCGGTATTGGGAGTAGATATCGTGCTGTGTCAGAGAGCCATTACGCAAAGTCCCTGGCCAGGGCAAGCGAGATTTGCTGGTAGGTTCCAGTAGTTTCTCAGGGTGTAATGGGCTTCACTCCGACACGACTTATACCGCTATTAGGGGACTGACGCTTGCCGCCCCCCTAGGCCCGATATGCGATAGTCTTGGACGAACGGACCGGACTGTATGGACATTGTCACATCAGACTCAGTAGGAGTTCGGATGGGTTTACTCATCGGCCTTCTTATCGACAACTACCTGGGGACCGTTACGTACAGCTAGTGCCGCTTACGGTCTGTGGTTAAACCCACTGCCAGCGTAGTAGTCGAGTCTCTAGAGTCCCACACAGAGAGTTTCCTACTCCAGGCGAAACGATATAGAGGTTGCATGGTTTTGCGACAAAGGGTTCGGACGCATACGTGCGTTTACGCACGTATGACTTTCGGACAGTTTTTACCAGTCGGCTTTGGTTTAGGCCAGTTACTGGTATCCGGTTATTGGATTTTTACAGTCTAAAGTTTTTCCGTATTTTTACGGATCGGGGGGCGTTCTCGTAATTGTACGAGAAGCTTCTAGAAGATGTGACTAAGGAGGTTTCTTTTGGATAAGAAAGTGAGTCATGGTGGTGATTCATTCATTTCATTAATGCACATTTATTGCTTAATGACTCATGCTAATGAATCACCACTAGATATTTCATGAAGCATGCTTATTCATTTCCTTTATTCATTTTTCTTAAAAAGAAATGCTTCATGATATATTATGATACACTCTCTCTCTTCTCTCATTATCTCATTCACATTCTCTCTCCTCAAGCTCTCATCTTCAAACCCTAATCCTTACACCTCATGAGTTGAGATCAAAGGATTAGTTAGACTAAACAATCCATAACCATCACTCTTTATCATCCTTTCATCTTTGATTAGCAATCAAAGTTGATTAGTTACCTCAAGTGAGAGGTTTAGCTTGGAGTTTTGCTCTCGGGTGGATCGTCTACTACCTAGAGAAGGCCGAGGAGAACAAGGAGATCGTAAAGACGAAGGACTAGTATCGATAGGTATAATCCCTTAACACTTTAGTTTAGTATAACTATGTGTTTGGTTATTAGTTGTTTAGCTTCGATTTAAGCGGTTAGTCGATGTTCGTTCTTTAAACTTGATCGTTTTTGAAAATTCCGCCTCCCCACAAGTACTGGGGTGTACTACATCGACTTACATAAACACGGTCCCGCTAAATACGATACTCTTTCCACTTTGATTTCCCCTTTTTCCCCAGGTTCTCACTAGTTATGATCTTGATCTAGTTGTGTATAAGTATACCAATGGCACGGTTTTGTCACTGTTCACTGTATCAATCACTGTCACGAATATTCACTTTTCATTGGTGTACTCGTCACAACTAAACCAACATCTATCACGTACGATAATGCAATGTCCACACGTACTAACACTGAGTATATGGCAAGGGTATGATATATGTATGTATGCTACCAATGAATTCTGTATATCATGAATCAACATGCATGTCATGAACTGAAATAAATTGCACAAATTATTATGTTAAGAATTCAGCGAAACGATGTAAGTGAGATATATAGAACAATCAGTCTGTAATTCATCAAAATTTGTTTCAGTTCAATCGGAGTTTCGGTTTTCAAGATATAACCGTTTTAGTTTAAGTGCTCGCGGCTGGAATTTCAATTTCAGAACTGAACGTCTGTTTCGCGGCACGAATTGCACCCAGTTGGGCTCAGAATTTAGCGATGTCACAGTTAAATGAAATTTAGGGTTTTCGATAAAGTATTCAACGCAACAAACGGACCCTCAATCTCATCTGTACGTTGAAGGTTATACACAGTTTAATCTCAATAAGTCATTTCAGAATCTGTTCTGGACAGTCATACGTTCTGTCCTTTTAAATACATTTTAAAATAGCAAACGGCGATGAAATGAAATGGAACCACTTGGTTTGTTAAACTAACAGAAATATCTTTAATCTACAGTATAATTCCGTAACATACGACTTCAAGAAACACAGTGGTGCAGATCTTTGAACAGAGCACAATAATCAGAAACGCTCTGGACTGCAGTCCAGAGTCGTGTTCCGACCCAATTATCATCATGATTACAGAACAGAAATCATTAAGATTTTCCATAGGGTTAAAGTTCGTCGAGTCGGCTTCGATTTAAGCCCTCGAACGTCTCAATCCAGTATGCATATGATTTATGGTGATTTTATTCGTTTTCAGGCATGAGAAAATTCTAGTTTAAACGGCATATTTGGGGTATCAATTTTTGTTACAAACAATCGTATTTTCCAGCGAGATTCATACACTATGTTTATCACTATATGGGCCAACATAAAACATCGGGTTCCGTCAAAATAAACAATCATTTTCATGGGAGATTAGCATCGAACACATTGATCGTATTATGTATTAGTATTCGACAAAATCCGTAAACTAGATATTTTAGTTTCATATCACTAATAATTTAGCATGAAGCAAGTAAACACTTGCCTGGTAACGTCTCGGGGTCGCGAGGCAGCAACGTCGTCACGAACGCGCGTTGTACGCCGCGGAACGAGTTCGCACGAGCTTCGATCGAAACACGGGTTTTTCGTCGGAGTTTCCAAGTGCTCGCCGGAGGTATAGAGTGTGCTCTGTGGGTGGCCTGGGACTTGCTGGGGTCGACGACGATCGACGGTGTCGCTCCGGCAGCGTGCACGGAGAGTGTGCAGTGAGGGAAAGAATGGGTTTTTTGTAGGTTTTTGGAGAGAGAGAGGGGGAGCAGAGTAGGGTCGGGTCTGGAGAGATGAGAGTGGCGCAGAGGATGTAGGGATGTCGACGTCGTGGTGGGAAGTTCGCCGGCGTGAGGGTGCCGGTGGGTGTTTGGCTCGGGTGTATTGGGTTGGTGTGCAGGGAATCTCGATTTGATGAGAGTGTGGTGTTCGAGTGAAGTGTCTGAGTCGTTGGGGCGAAGGTGATGAAGGAAGGGGTCGGGGAGGTTCGTCGTCGTCGTCGTCGAGGGGAGCGTCGAGTTGCAGTGGGTTAGTGGGGGAAAGTTTGAGGGTTGGAGAATTTTTGAGGAGTTGGGAAGTGAGAGGGAGAAGGGGGAGTTGGAGAGTCGTGGTCGGGGGTCGCGGGTCGTGGGCGACGGCGAGGACGACGTGGGGAGCTCGGCGCGACGTGGGGGCGACGTGGGAGAAGGAAACGAGCGGGAGTTTGGACGTGGGGAAGATGAAAGGATTTGGTAACGGGTCAGGTTGGGCTGTAGGAGTCGGGCCGGCTCGTGAAGAAATTAATTCCCAAAAACAAATAAAAAACAGAAGTGGGCTGGGTGAGAAACAGTAAGGGGCCGAGAAAAATTTTATTTGTTAATAAAAGGATTTTTGGGCTGAGGGTTTAATAGTATGTATAGATTTATTTTATATTAGGTTTTAGTTTAATTGGCTTGGGTTTTAATTGTTTTAATTTCTGGGTTTTAACTTTTAGGTTTTGGGGAAAAATATAAATATCTTGCTTAACCAACCAATTCAAAAATATGAGGGAAAAGAAAAGAAAATCACTGGAATTCAGAGAATACGAAACTTTACTTAGAATGGAAACGGGGATTTACATCATACCCCCCTTAGCAAAAATTTCGTCCTCGAAATTTAACAAGGATACAAATAAAAAAACAAAAGTACTAAACAAAGAGATGTGGATATCGATCACGGATGTCTTCCTCCCGCTCCCAGGTGGATTCCCCTGGGGAACGACCGCCCCAAGACACTCGGACTAACGGAATGACCTTATTCTTTAGCACTTTCTCTCTGCGGTCGAGAATGGTAGTAGGCTGCTCCTCGTACGATAAGTCAGTACCCAAAACTAGCTCTGAGTGGTCCAGGACATGGCTCTCATCTCGAACGTAACGCCGCAACTGCGACACGTGGAAGGTATTGTGCACACCAGCTAGCGATGGAGGCAAGGCGAGTCGATAGGCCACCTCTCCTACTCGCTCTAGCACCTCAAAAGGTCCGATAAAACGGGGACTAAGCTTTCCCCGACCTCCGAACCTGATAACTCCACGAGTAGGGGAAATCTTCAAGAATACATGATCTCCGACTTCGAACTCAAGTGCCCTTCTGCTGGTATCTGCCCAACTCTTCTGTCGATCCTGAGCAGCCTTGATACGCTGTCTGATCATTTGAACTTTGTCGACTGTCTGAACGATGAATTCGGGGCCCAGTAGTCTTCGCTCTCCCACATCATCCCAACATACTGGGGATCGACATTTCCGCCCGTAGTGCTTCAAAAGGGGCCATCTGAATACTAGCCTGATAACTATTGTTATAAGAGAACTCAACTAGATGCAGATGGTCCTTCCAGGAACCTTGAAAGTCCAACATACAGGCTCTCAACATGTCCTCGAGCGTCTGAATCGTACGCTCGGATTGTCCATCCGTCTGTGGGTGATAAGCTGTGCTAAAATTAAGGCGGGTACCCAAGCTCTCCTGTAAGCTCTTCCAAAAGTGCGACAAGAATCTCATGTCCCGGTCTGACACAATGCTGACTGGAACACCGTGAAGTCGTACAATCTCCTGCATATATCTTTCTGCCAATGATTCTGTCGACTGTCCTACTCGGAAGGGTAGAAAGTGTGCAGCTTTTGTGAGGCGATCGACGATAACCCAAATGGCATTATTGCCCCTAGGGCTCCGTGGTAAGGCCGTCACGAAATCCATAGTAATGTGCTCCCACTTCCATTCCGGTATCGGCAGGGGTTGTAATAGTCCTGCTGTCCTCTGATGCTCCGCCTTCACCTGTTGGCATACCAAGCACCTGGATACGAACCTCGCAATTTCCCGTTTCATTCCGTTCCACCAAAAGTGTTGCTTTAGGTCCTGATACATTTTTGTACTTCCCGGATGCACAGAATAAGCTGAACTGTGTGCTTCAGCCAACACTTCTTCTCGAACACCTCCTTTAGGTACGCAGAGTCTGCTACCGAATCTCAGTGAGCCATCTTCATGTATAGTCAGTTCCGTTCTCAATCCAGCTTTCACTTCCTCTCTGAACTTTTGCAATCGGGGATCGTCCGCTTGCGCAGTCTTGATGCGGTCCACCAGAGAAGATTGCACCTGCAGTTGCCAAAGTTGACTGAGTGCGTTCGGCGTAACGACCTCAAGTGCAAGTCTCTGGAAATCCTCAATAATACTCCTCTGATCGGTCAACATCATGACCGCTGGCTTGCGACTGAGCGCATCTGGTACAACATTCACCTTCCCCGGATGATACTGTAGGTCCAAGTCGTAATCTGCCATCAGCTCTAGCCATCGGCGCTGCCTCATATTCAATTCCTTCTGGGTGAAAACATACTTCAAACTTTTGTGATCTGTGTACACCTCCACTTTCTCACCCAAAAGGTAGTGCCTCCAAATCTTCAATGCAAAGACTACCGCGGCTAACTCCAAGTCATGTGTGGGGTAGTTCTTCTCGTGGTTTCTCAGTTGTCGAGAGGCGTAAGCAACCACACGTCCGTGCTGCATCAAAACACAGCCTAAACCCTTCCCTGAGGCATCACTGTGTATCACCAAACCACCTGAGTCATCTGGTACAGTAAGAATAGGCGCCGTGGTTAACTTCTGCTTTAGTGTGTCGAACGCCTGAGTGCACTCCTCCGTCCATGTAAACGACACGTCCTTCCGTGTCAGCCTCGTCAATGGTTCCACAATTCTGGAGAAATCTTGGACGAATCTCCGATAATAGCCTGCTAATCCCAGAAAACTCCTGATCTCAGCCACTGACTTCGGCGTCGGCCAATCTCTGACAGATTCTATCTTTGCCGGGTCCACCGAAATGCCTTCGCCCGAAACAATATGTCCCAAAAACTGTACCTTGTCGAGCCAGAACTCACACTTGCTTAGCTTCGCATACAGCTTCTCCTCCCGAAGAATTTGTAGGACTGTGCGCAAGTGTTCAGCGTGCTCCTCCTAAGTCTTCGAGTAGACGAGTATGTCGTCGATAAACACAACGACAAACGTGTCCAAGTATTTTGCGAACACCCTGTTCATCAAGTCCATGAATATTGCTGGGGCGTGTGGGTACGTGCTGGAACGACCGGGGGTCTCCTGAACTTGTTAATCAGTTGCTCCTGAACTCTCGCTGCGTTGAGCACCTGTGCGAAAGTCTGTAGATCCAACGATGCAATCAACTGCTACAACTCAAAATCTAACCCCTGAAGGAAACGCCTGGCCCTGGTGACCTCTGAGGTGACCATGTATGGAGCGAAACGACTCAAGCGGTTGAACTCTGCCGCATAAACATCCACTGGGCGCCTATTCTGCTTCAAAAGAATAAACCTCTCCTCCATTTCTGCCTTGGCTGTGGAAGGAAAGTAATGATCTAGGAAGCACTCCTTAAACTTGCTCCAATCGATCGGCCTGTCAAGTTTGCTCTCTTCCACCGACCACCATGTACGGGCTTCGTCTTCTAATTGAATCTTCATCACGTCCACTCTGTCTTCCTCTGGAACCCTGGCGGCAGTCAATAAATTCTCCATGTTCACCAGCCATTGCTCAGCCTCAAGGGGTTCAGCTAGCCCTGTAAACGCAGCTGGGTGCAACCGTCGGAAGTCTGCTACTGTACCAGCCCTAGCATGATAAGCTGGTGGAACAACGCCCTCGGGGGCGGTAAAAAGTGCGGAGGGTCCTCCTGTGGCGGTAATCGCCCTGAGTCCCTCGGTGAGCAAGTCGGTCTTCCTCTCCTGAGCTTCCGCGAGAGTGGTCAGTGCACTGAGTATCCTTTCCGTGCGGTCCTGAGAGCTGGAGTCCGAGGAGGGGTCGTTCGGGGATGTCATATCACTGGAAGATTCAAAAGGATAGGATCAGATTCAAGGATGGAAATCAAGAGTAGTGAAACAAGAATAACGTAATACAGCATAGTTAATGTTATCCCTTGATACTAAACACAGGCTTTGATACCAACTAAACCATGTCACGCCCCGCTTCCCAAAATACGGAAAACGAGGGATGACTAGGCCAGCCATGCTCCTACGGTCAAGGAATCATCCTGCCGTAGTCACACTTCGGCTTCTAGCATTGCATGGTAATCAGTAAATAAAGCGCAGTGGTAAAGGAATCACATTACTAATTTATTACATTAATATTCCATTGTTCACAATTTACAGATGACAAGAACAAATACTAACCGAAGTCAAACTTACGATCACTTTTATGGAAAGCAGAAAAGGAAGGTACACCAGTCTAAATCTCCGCGAACTCGAAGGGTAGGTCCGTCTCCCGTGCTGGTCCTCCCGCGGGATCTGAGCATGCATACTCAGGTCGTCAGAGCGACACAGTAACAATATTATTATAATGAGATGAAACAGGTATATGAGGTAATACTGGTGTAAGAACAATGCAAGCAATCGCTATGTCACTATATGATGCAGAATATGTTATGTGTCCCTATCGGTCTCTAGGTCGAGTTTGAAATCACATAGTGGAAGGAGGATCATGTTTAACAGGAGTCTCGTACATACCCGAGACAACGGCCCACATGCTCGGGACATAACCCTGTCAGCCGGATCGCTAGATCCTATCCTACATGTATCAGTATCTCTGTTCGAATGATCATCCTCTAAACACGGTCCCGCTAAATACGATACTCTTTCCATTTTGATTTCCCCTTTTTCCCCAGGTTCTCACTAGTTATGATTTTGATCTAGTTGTGTATAAGTATACCAATGGCACGGTTTTGTCACTGTTCACTGTATCAATCACTGTCACGAATATTCACTTTCCATTGGTGTACTCGTCACAACTAAACCAACATCTATCACGTACGATAATGCAATGTCCACACGTACTAACACTGAGTATATGGCAAGGGTATGATATATGTATGTATGCTACCAATGAGTTCTGTATATCATGAATCAACATGCATGTCATGAACTGAAATAAATTGCACAAATTATTATGTTAAGAATTCAGCGAAACGATGTAAGTGAGATATATAGAACAATCAGTCTGTAATTCATCAAAATTTGTTTCAGTTCAATCGGAGTTTCGGTTTTCAAGATATAACCGTTTTAGTTTAAGTGCTCGCGGCTGGAATTTCAATTTCAGAACTGAACGTCTGTTTCGCGGCACGAATTGTACCCAGTTGGGCTCAGAATTTAGCGATGTCACAGTTAAATGAAATTTAGGGTTTTCGATAAAGTATTCAACGCAACAAACGGACCCTCAATCGCATCTGTACGTTGAAGGTTATACACAGTTTAATCTCAATATGTCATTTCAGAATCTGTTCTGGACAGTCATACGTTCTGTCCTTTTAAATACATTTTAAAATAGCAAACGGCGATGAAATGAAATGGAACCACTTGGTTTGTTAAACTAACAGAAATATATTTAATCTACAGTATAATTCCGTAACATACGACTTCAAGAAACACAGTGGTGCAGATCTTTGAACAGAGCACAATAATCAGAAACGCTCTGGACTGCAGTCCAGAGTCGTGTTCCGACCCAGTTATCATCATGATTACAGAACAGAAATCATTAAGATTTTCCATAGGGTTAAAGTTCGTCGAGTCGGCTTCGATTTAATCCCTCGAACGTCTCAATCCAGTATGCATATGATTTATGGTGATTTTATTCGTTTTCAGGCACGAGAAAATTCTAGTTTAAACGGCATATTTGGGGTATCAATTTTTGTTACAAACAATCGTATTTTCCAGCGAGATTCATACACTATATTTATCACTATATGGGCCAACATAAAACATCGGGTTCCGTCAAAATAAACAATCATTTTCATGGGAGATTAGCATCGAACACATTGATCGTAT
This sequence comes from Agapanthus africanus, assembly GCA_030015575.1. Lineage (NCBI taxonomy): Eukaryota > Viridiplantae > Streptophyta > Magnoliopsida > Asparagales > Amaryllidaceae > Agapanthus > Agapanthus africanus. Next base: position 462,675,936 of record CM057349.1, read on the forward strand.
TATGTATTAGTATTCGACAAAATCCGTAAACTAGATATTTTAGTTTCATATCACTAATAATTTAGCATGAAGCAAGTAAACACTTGCCTGGTAACGTCTCGGGGTCGCGAGGCAGCAACGTCGTCACGAACGCGCGTTGTACGCCGCGGAACGAGTTCGCGCGAGCTTCGATCGAAACACGGGTTTTTCGTCGGAGTTTCCAAGTGCTCGCCGGAGGTATAGAGTGTGCTCTGTGGGTGGCCTGGGACTTGCTGGGGTCGACGGTGTCGCTCCGGCAGCGTGCACGGAGAGTGTGCAGTGAGAGAAAGAATGGGTTTTTTGTAGGTTTTTGGAGAGAGAGAGGGGGAGCAGAGTGGGGTCGGGTCTGGAGAGATGAGAGTGGCGCAGAGGATGTAGGGATGTCGACGTCGTGGTGGGAAGTTCGCCGGCGTGAGGGTGCCGGTGGGTGTTTGGCTCGGGTGTATTGGGTTGGTGTGCAGGGAATCTCGATTTGATGAGGGTATGGTGTTCGAGTGAAGTGTCTGAGTCGTTGGGGCGAAGGTGATGAAGGAAGGGGTCGGGGAGGTTCGTCGTCGTCGTCGTCGAGGGGAGCGTCGAGTTGCAGTGGGTTAGTGGGGGAAAGTTTGAGGGTTGGAGAATTTTTGAGGAGTTGGGAAGTGAGAGGGAGAAGGGGGAGTTGGAGAGTCGTGGTCGGGGGTCGCGGGTCGTGGGCGACGGCGAGGACGACGTGGGGAGCTCGGCGCGACGTGGGGGCGACGTGGGAGAAGGAAACGAGCGGGAGTTTGGACGTGGGGAAGATGAAAGGATTTGGTAACGGGTCGGGTTGGGCTGTAGGAGTCGGGCCGGCTCGTGAAGAAATTAATTCCCAAAAACAAATAAAAAACAGAAGTGGGCTGGGTGAGAAACAGTAAGGGGCCGAGAAAAATTTTATTTGTTAATAAAAGGATTTTTGGGCTGAGGGTTTAATAGTATGTATAGATTTATTTTATATTAGGTTTTAGTTTAATTGGCTTGGGTTTTAATTGTTTTAATTTCTGGGTTTTAACTTTTAGGTTTTGGGGAAAAATATAAATATCTTGCTTAACCAACCAATTCAAAAATATGAGGGAAAAGAAAAGAAAATCACTGGAATTCAGAGAATACGAAACTTTACTTAGAATGGAAACGGGGATTTACACAATATAACATGTAATCTACCATTACACTAAGTGAATGAGAAATACAACCTTTATAGACCGGTCCTTCACTTCTAAATCTCCGTGTAGTAGTCCCTTCGCTGCGAGTATCAATCTCCCGAACTCTAGTATGGGTTCTCCCGGAGAAAGCTCGAAGTCTTCGAGGCCGAAGATGATCTACGTCGAGGAGACTCAAACCCAAGCTACATCTTCACTAGGTCAAAAACTTTGCGAAGAGAACACCCTTTACTACCCAAGCAAGTGTATAGGATGATGAAGTAGGAAGTGGGCTCACTTTAGATTTATTTTTCTCACAATATTTTCTCACCATTTCGAAAGCTAGAGAGCTTTATCTCAAGGATGATGAAGATGAAGAGAGAGAAAGAGAATGAACTAATTGAGGTGAGAATAGCAACCATGGGTGAGTTAGTGTCATACACTAACCCATGTAGAGGCTTAACTATGGCTAACAATAATGGTTAGGTTAATAAATATCTTCAAGTAAAACAAAATTAGTGGACTTGGTCAATGGTTCCACAAGCTTCTACAAGCTTCAACCATGTGACTAATTACCATTAATTTTGATTAACTTTAGATAAATAAAACCATATCATTATTATAAGCATGGTGTGAGTCTCATACACCCATGTAGCATGTGGCATCTAGCATGACACAAAATAATGTACATTAATATATATCACATATATACTAAGTGTACACAAGTGAGAAAAAGAAATATCTAGTGAGCAAATATTAGTTAATGTAAGTTAATATATCAAATATATAATTATACATTAAATTATTAAATCAACACTTGATTTAATAATCCGGCTATATCACATACAACCGACTAATATCAAATGTAACAATCTATCGAATCAACATTTAATCCGATAACCCGGTTATATCACATATAACCGACCGATGTCACAAATCGCGAGAATAGAATGCGGTATCACATACGCGCATTAATCCCGGTCCCGCACATATCTCATATGTGTTCCTACTCCGTTTCGCCTGAGCTAGGAAACCTCTGTGCAGGACTCTAAAGACTCGTCAATACGCCGGCAGTAGGTGTTGATCATATCAAACACCCACAAGCCGCAAGAGGCGTGCTAAACATAACGGCTACCCGGGTATTGAGCAATCAGAAGATCAACAAGCAAGCCTGCTCATACTCCAGCGAATCCAATCAGTAACACTTACCGTACAGTCTGGTCTCTTCGTCTGATATGTCGCATATCTCGTCTAGGGGTGGAAACGTCAGACCCCAGTAACTCGATAAGTCATGCCGATGTGATGCTCATAACAGGTCGAGAAACTACTGGTAACACTTACCAATAAATCTCAGAATCAGCCCTGGCCAGGGACTTCATGTTATAGCCAATCGAGCACAGCGCAACATCAACCCCCAATACCGGGAGAGACGAATCCCCTCCTATCGCTCATTGCCTCTATATGACTCAGGACTGTACCCAAAAATCACCGTTTTGCACGTTCTCATGAACGTGGTAAGGTGGAAATCAAAGCACGGTGGGAATCACACAAGACTCTATGACGATCTCGGGTCGACAGACTAACCTGTACCAGTGTCACCAGAGAACTGCCATCTGACGTGAGGTATAATACCATATGGGAGTTCTCGGCGAGTCCGTCCAGTGTACCCAGTCTCCACTGAGCACCCGTATATCATCTCTGATGTCAAACACCAATGGATATGGGATTATCCATCGCCCATCTACATGGGTCAAGAAGCTATACGCTAGTCTACTCTGGTATATCGATGCCCCGTCTTGATACACCCACGACTAAGGACATTAAAGGATGTACTCACAGACTACCTTTGTCCCACTAGTATGATCTCCATCATAATCTAAGTAGTCAAGTACGCATCCTAAGGGCTTTACCAACATGTAACAGAGAGACAATCAGTGTACATGTTAAGATAAAGAGTAACCAGATAGCATACTATCATGTCGAGCAAGAAAGTCCTCCCTATATATGTCCAAGCATCCACTACAATATACATCTCATGTACAGTAATGGCCTCTAGGGCATACATATAACTAACAATCTCCCACTTGCACTAGGGCCATCATATAGCAGTGGTTGTAGTATCTCATACTCAACCATCCCATAAAAGTCTCTCTCGGGGAAAAGGCATTTGTGAGTTGATCCGTCGTGTTGTCCTCTGAGTCTACTCTCCTAATCTCGATCTCCTGGAGATCAACCATCTCCATGATCAGGTGATACTACCTTCGAATATGTCTGGATCACTGATGGGACGGGGGTTCCTAGGCCTAAACCACAACTCCATTGTCACACAATGGTAGGAACGAAGTTCATCTCATGAACTAATATACACCTTAGTAGCATCTTTGGTAGCGATGTATCCAGCCTTTATCGTTTAGTTTTCCATGGTATCTAGCTTGGAACTCTTCCAACATATCGTCCCTCCACTGAGGGTAAAGAAAATGCATGTGACTAACATTCAGTCGACATTACCACCCTGGAAGCTATCCAGTGATTCTCCCCAAGATCGATTGATACCATCTCACTACACCTAGCGAGAATCCTAACATGCACTTAGATCTATCTCATAGATCCAAAACCCAGGATTTAGGAGGTATCACCTTGATTCTATATGGAGAATCCTTGTGATAAGAGGAGATTGACCGAGCGTAGCATAGGAAACACCTTTCCTATCAAGAGTATGTCATCCACATACAATATGAGAAAGACCACCGTACTCTCTAGTACCTTTTTGTATATACAAGGTTCATCTACCATTTTGATGAAGTCAAACGATTTGACTACCACATTAAAACAGATGTTCCAACTCCGCGATGCCTGCTTTAACATGTAAAGCAACTTGCACACGTTTCCGCTGGTCCCACTGTCTACGAAGCCCTTTGGCTGTGTACTTATAGACACTCTTTTCTAAATCAATATTTAGAAAAGCAGTCATGATACCCAACCACCATATATCGTAGTTATGGTATGTAGCAATGGCAAGTAGGATCCGGATGGACTTAAGAATAGCTTCAGAAGAAAAGGTTTTATCATAATCCACACCTGGTCAATGACGAAAACCTTTTACAACTAGTCTAGTTTTGAAAGTCTCAACTTTTCCATGTACACCAAGTAATCTTCTCAAGATATACTTGCTCCTGATGCGGATTTAACCCTTCAGATATAGCAATCAAAGTCTATACTTTGTTGGTGTATATGGATTCCATCTCAGATCGCTTAGCATCCAGCCATTCTTACAGAGTCCCCACTCTTGATGGCCTGCTCAAAACTAGTTGGACCATCATCTCATGATGCAATCCTCGCTCCCACTGTCATTGAGAAAACCGAAATATCTCTCAGGAGGATGAGGAACCCTACCAGATCGGCGGAGAGGCTGAGATTCGTCGGGAACTATTGAATCCTTCGGTTCTACCAAATCGTCAGCTGTAGTTTGTATAGCTGGAACTCCTTCCAGTTCTACCTCATGACCACTAATTTCTTCACAAGAAATACCCTTTCTAAAAGGTGGCATGCTGAGAAACAAAACACTTTTTGCTCCTCAGTATGGGAGAAGATATTCCCTTACGAATGCTTGGGATATCCTACAAACTTCCACAGAACTGACATTGCCTCGATCTTGTCCGGATTTTGCTTTTGACATGGGCCGGACAACCCCAAATCTTAACTTACTTAAGACATGGGCTCTTCCTATACCATATCTCATATGGAGTGGTAGGCACCTGATTTGGTTGGAACCCAATTCAATAGATATGCAGCTTCACAAGTGCATAACCCCCAAAAGGAAATTGGCAACTCAGTAGTACTCATCATAGAGCGCACCATATCTAATAGGGTGTTATTGCTCCGTCCCGATACACCGTTGTGCTGTGGTGTACACGGAGGAGTAATGCTGAGGGAGAATCTTATTCTCCTTTAGAATAGTCTGGGAATTCCGTGCTCAAGTATTCTCCTCCCTGATCTCATCATAGGACATAATACTTATACCTATTTTGGTTCTCTACTTCTGACTTATATTCTTTGAATTTCTCAAAAGCTTCAGACTTGTGTTTCAACAGGAACATATGTCCGAATCTTGAGAGATCATCAGTGAATGTAATGAAGTACAAAGAACCAGTCCTGGCATGTGTAGATAGGGGACCTACATACATCATTATGTATCAATCCCAAGAGTTCACTAACTCTTTCTCTGTTTCCAGTAAACGGAGCTCTGGTCATCGTATCTTTGAGACATGACTGGCAAGTTTCATAAGATGTAAATTCAAACTGATTTAAATATCCATCTTAATGTAACTTAGCTAGTCGGGTCGTATTGATATGACCTAGTATACAATGCCTCAAGAAGGATTCGTTCATTTCTGAACTCTTCCTCCTGTGTGTGTTCTGTACGTTGAAAACTGTAGTTTGATTTAGAACGTATATGCTTTTAGATAACGTGCCTGAACCGATCAACTCTTGATATAGGAAATGTTCAAAACATTATCCAACAATACAAAATTATATCCTTCTTTATTAAATAAAGAGACTGATATGATGTTGTATATCAGGTTCGGTATCTAATAACATTCGTTCATAATCAATACACTTGATAATACATGGTGATAACTGCCAACACTTTGGCTGCAACAATTGCACTGTTTCCAATTCTTGAAACTTTATCACCCGTTCTCAGTTTTCTACCTATCTGTAGCCTATGTAACAGATTACATATGTGGGATCCTGATCCGGTATCATATACCCAGGACGTAGAGGATACTGAAAAACAGTTCTCGGTAATGAACACACCCGAAGAAGATGCGTCATCATGTACTTTCTTCGTTTGGGCGGCACGGGAATCTTGGTATTCCCCAATTTTTTGCTCGGTCTTATAACAATTATAAGTTAAAGCGGGACCAACGTTCCCCAGCTCAGTATAACAAGCGGGTTCGGTCAATACATCCATATTATTATCTTGATTAAGGCGTGACATGGTCGCTACCTGGAGAGAGAGAGAAGAAAACACTCTGCGTGCGCTCTTGCAAGATCAGATTGGTTATTATTTTATCTAATCAGGATGGCTCCAACTATTTTTATCAAATCTTCTTTCAAACCCTAAAAGGAAAGACTAGCCGGGATTAATTACACCCTACAATTTCGCCAATCTTTCAGCCAGGCCAGTGCCGGTACTTTGAGGGAGGTTCCCCGTGCTTTCGCACGGACCTAATTAAAATAAATCTCGTTTTCCCAGGGGTGTAAGCCCGTTGACACTTTTCTAGACACCTACTTGATCGGCTAATTGTAATGTGCAAAATTCTCCCAGGAGTAACTCTTACTCGCAGTGGGTATCGGGATCCAACTATCTAATAGAAGGTATGCAATCTCATTGCAAATTTCAACACTTGAAATTCCCGATAATATTTTGCCCCAAGCGATCTATGACCTTGACAAGATCAACAAACCATAGACCGCAAGTCAAGTTCAACCCGTCATTTCTTGATTGAATCAAACCCACCCGCACGACCCTTGACAAGGTCAATAAGGTCGTACGACTACCCTAATCCAATCGTATCATATGCTAGCAGATAAGCACTAATCAGCTACCGCACACTACGCCTTGACAATGTCAACAAACGCAGCACGAATACTAAATACTACTTATCTGAAATGACGGATGGCTACGACAGGTTTTAAGAAAACCTTTTGCGTAATGAACTTGATATCGTTGTAGAATTTAGTGATTTTGAAAAGGAGTGTTTTGAGGTTTTTACTAGTTTTGCTAAAGAGGTCACTCCCGGTGAAGGGATCTCGGCTCTTTCCTTATCGAATAAGGTGCATGATATTTCACAAATACCGCTATGCAAAGCAAGAACTATAAAAGCAATCAAAAGACAAACCGAGTTTGTAGCATCTGCTCGTTTCGCTAAAGAGGTCACTCCCGGTGAAGGGATCTCGGCTCTTTCCTTATGGAATAAGGTACTGGATATTCTACAAGGAATACCGCTATGCAAAGCAAGAACTAGAGCTACCAGTTTTTAAAACAAGTTTCTACAACATCTTTAGGTTTCTTTTCTTTCATTAATCTCATTAATGAAATCCCATCATTTTAAGTTACCTAAACATCACAGATAAATACAACGTACGCTTATGCCATCCGCATTCGCCTCGATGTCCTGTCATGCACCGTTAGGTTAGATAACTAACGACAGAGCGGGGCAGGGCTAGCGCGTGTGTAAAACATAAACAACGTCTATATAATATATCATATATACTATATATAGTATATATCTCAACATATCAAATGATCACATCACAGATATCGCAGCCGAAAACAACATATGAAATATTGGATATACTAGGATTTCCGGGTTTTATATTAAGCCTATATAAAACACGGATTCTACGGTCGTGATGAATAGCCAAACCCACATCCTTAGACCCCTACGAGAGCGGCAAGCAACCCTACCGATTCTAGAGTTAGGAGACCCGGTCTCGACGCCTCGAGATGGTCACCCACTAGACTCTAGAACCCGATTACTTTTGCTCCCCTCCTTGGGTCTATCCTAATGCGGAAAGGTAAATAATATACAATGGTGACATCATTCTCAACCCGGAAGTGCCCCAATAAAAGAATATTACATACATTGAATTTTACATGAATGAAAATGAAAAACTCTCATCTCACATAAAAAAAACCCGGCTATTCAAACACGACGATCCAATATAATATACCCCAGCAACACATAACATCATATGTCATCAACGTAAGTAAATATGCGTATTCCAATTGTCGTTGACATATAGCAACGAAACCGGCGATACACCACATATTACACTTACGGTCGCAGAAAAGAAAGTGAAAAACTACAACAATTGGAATCCGCACTGCCCTTAGACATCATAAACCTGGAATATCACATATTCTGGATTTCATGCCTAACAATGCAAATTTTACATTTAGGTCTCAACCATGAAAACACTTTTCAAAGGAAGTCGAGTAATTCAACAAGATTCCCGATTCCGTCCGAGGCCGAAATGTTAAACTTGCATGCAACTGGATAGATTCCAATTATTGTATCTCATCACATGATATCCGGACGACGTTAAACTTTTCGATTGACTCATAAAAGTCCCATAATTTTCCGACAGCTCAACACTTGAGCACGGTTTTAATAATACCCGGAACATGCTGCAGTACCTATGGACCAACCGTAGAAGGGCAAACCCAAGCCTCACTCATGTCGCCACGGAACTGCGGCAAACCTAGGGTATGACCGCGGTTCCGCGATCCAAAAAAATCGAGTTAGGGTTTCATTCTTCTAGAGGGTCCACAGAATTACTTGCATGTTTTTCCGAATACGTTAAATTTGGAAAATTGGGTTTTTGACATTCGATCGAACTTTTTAACTTCGCCTAGATAACTTGTGAAAACCCAAATATAATGTTAAACTACGAATACGAAACACTCCGCATTGTTTATAGTGTAAGATTACATCAAATGCAAAATTAGCAAAAACAAACAACACCTGAAACACTAAAACCCATGCAATGGAACACTGGAAACATTTGGAGGGGGGCTCGGATTTGACCGATATGGGGGGGTCTCGCCGGCCAAAAAATCTCCAAATGGCTCCAAATTTCACCAGTGTTCATGTTATCACACATATATGATTCTGCACTTGTTTGAAAAAATTTTAGAGCTCATTTAAAAATCGACAGAATGCAGGTTTCGATGTTTAAAGTTTCGGAGTATTTCGGTTTCGTAATCTAACAAACACCGTCTAATACTCTAGCCCGTCTCTGATACCACTGTTGGGATTCCTTAACACCCTACTGGGTTTTCACAGCAACTACCATGCCAAATTTAAAAAATCTAAGGTGCTAATCAATCCTAAACCAGGATCAAGCTAGAGTAACTAGACAATATAACATGTAATCTACCATTACACTAAGTGAATGAGGAATACAACCTTTGTAGACCGGTCCTTCACTTATAAAGCTCCGTGTAGTAGTCCCTTCGCTGCGAGTATCGATCTCCCGAACTCTAGTATGGGTTTTCCCGGAGAAACCTCAAAGTCTTCGAGGCCGAAGATGATCTACGTCGAGGAGACTCAAACCCAAGCTACCTCTTCACTAGGTCAAAAACTTTGCGAAGAGAACACCCTTTACTACCCAAGCAAGTGTATAGGATGATGAAGTAGGAAGTGGGCTCACTTTAGATTTATTTTTCTCACAATATTTTCTCACCATTTCAAAAGCTAGAGAGCTTTATCTCAAGGATGATGAAAATGAAGAGAGAGAAAGAGAATGAACTAATTGAGGTCAGAATAGCAACCATGGGTGAGTTAGTGTCATACACTAACCCATGTAGAGGCTTAACTATGGCTAACGATAATGGTTAGGTTAATAAATATCTTCAAATAAAACAAAATTAGTGGACTTGGTCAATGGTTTCACAAGCTTCTACAAGCTTCAACCATGTGACTAATTACCATTAATTTTGATTAACTTTAGATAAATAAAACCATATCATTATTATAAGCATGGTGTGAGTCTCATACACCGATGTAGCATGTGGTATCTAGCATGACACAAAATAATGTACATTAATATATATCATATATATACTAAGTGTACACAAGTGAGAAAAAGAAATATCTAGTGAGCAAATATTAGTTAATGTAAGTTAATATATCAAATATATAATTATACATTAAATTATTAAATCAACACTTGATTTAATAATCCGGCTATATCACATACAACCCAATAATATCAAATGTAACAATCTATCGAATCAACACTTGATCCGATAACCCAGCTATATCACATATAACCGACCGATGTCACAAATCGCAAGAATAGAATGCGGTATCACATACGCGCATTAATCTCGGTCCCGCACATATCTCATATGTGCTCCTACTCCGTTTCACCTGAGCCAGGAAACCTCTGTGTAGGACTCTAAAGACTCGTCAATACGCCGGCAGTAGGTGATGATCATATCAAACACCCACAAGCCGCAAGAGGCGTGCTAAACGTAACGGCAACCTGGGTATTGAGCGATCAGAAGATCAACTGAGCACCCGTATATCATCTCTGATGTCAAACACCAATGGATATGGGATCATCCACCGCCCATCTACATGGGTCGAGAAGCTATACGCTAGTCTACTCTGGAATATCGATGCCCCGTCTCGATACACCCATGACTAAGGACATTAAAGGATGTACACACGGACTACCTTTGTCCCACTAGTATGATCTCCATCATAATCTAGGTAGTCAAGTACGCATCTTAAAGGCTTTACCAACATGTAACAGAGAGACAATCAGTGTACATGTTAAGATAAAGAGTAACCAGATAGCATATTATCATGTCGATCAAGAAAGTCCTCCCTATATATGTCCAAACATCCACTACAATATACATCTCATGTACAGTAATGGCCTCTAGGGCATACATATAACTAACAACTCGGCCAGCCATGCTAACTACGGTAAGAAAATATCCATCCATAATCATATTAAGATTGTTAATCAGTAATCAAGAACAATAATATAAACATCTATATCTAAACATATTCAATATTCATGATAAACAATAACAAGAAACAATAACCGGTAATTTTCCCTTATGGGATTACAACGATAAAACCGATAAGTTCAATACTAGAAAGAAATCTAAAGTATCGATAAAACTAAATCAGTAAACTGCTCTTCACTGCTCAGCAATTCTGTCGAAATACTCACGATCCTCCTGTGCCAAAGTAAAAGGATCCAGGCCATGTAAAACTCAGACATCAGCGCGTCATAAATATCATAATAATAGTATGTCATAAATATCATAATTATAGTATAAACATTAAATCATATAGTATGACGTGTGCAAGAACTAAATGTCGTGAGTATAAACAATAATAGGCAATAGCAATAACAGGTGATGCAACAATTAAGACATCATTATCAATCATATCTTGTATATCCTATGGGTACATGTCGCTGGGTTATCTAACCTAGAGATATTTAAAACCAATGAATATAATTCTCATCGTAACTCAACAGTATATATCCCGTTCATTTCCCACGGGACCACGGTACAGTATATCTCATTCATTCCCCACGGGACCATGGTACAATCAACAATGGTTATTCCGTTCACACCCGGAATCACGGCAATAATAATATTCTCTTGAGTTACGTTTCAGTTAAATTCTTGGTTTCCCCTTTTCCCCAGATTTCATGTTCAAGTCAGGTATAAATATAATATCTATCTAATACCAACACAGGAACAATCGGGTATATATTACGTCCATCAGGACAACAGGTCCGGTCAATCAAGTCAATATCAGTAGTGGTTGGCATGGGTAAATATTACATGGCAAGTATGTACTGGCATGATAACGATAACAATCTAAACATGTGCTCACGAAACAACAAATATACTAGTATGATTAGGAATATCATAATCAATGGATAACAATGAATAATCTAATTAATTAACTGTGCAAAGCGATTGATGTATACCAATTTAATTTGTAAAATCCGATTGATTATTTACTATATGATATGAGTTATGACTATTTGACTATTAATCTATAATCACATTAAATATTTACGATATGCCGGTGAATGATCATGTATATCATGTGTCACGCCCCGCTTCCCAGAATACGGAATACGAGGGGTTGACAAGGCCAGCCATGCTCCTACGGTCAAGGATACATCCTGCCGTAGTCACACTTCGGCTTCTAGCTTTACATGGTAATCAGTAAATAATGCGCAGGCAATGAGAAATGCAGTAACTGAAACGAAACAATATAAAGAACTGACCTGATGGAAACAAAAGAGTATAACTCTGGATAGCTGATCGAGGTGTCCGCGATATGCGTCTGGTCCTGGTCCAGGCTAAATCCTCTCCTCACACTGAGCATGCATACCCAGGTCGTCAGAGCGACACAATAGCAATATAATATATAGTTACAAGTGACAACTCAAACAGTGATGATAGATATATATGACAGTAAATCAATGACGGTATAGGTATGAACACGCAGTAATCAATGCAGTGGAACAGTAAAAGCAGTGAAATAATATGCCAAGTATGTCAACACAGTGGGTAAGTATGTCGATGCTATCACTCCTATTAGTCTCTAAGTCTCACTGAACAGGTCACTAAGCCTATCGTCAGTCCAAGTGTGAGAGTCAACCACTCGCGAGTGTCCTCCACCCAAGGGTAGAACCCAGGGGCAAGGGACCACGGGCCCAACATGTAACTCACGGTAATAATCATGTACCCTGTAAATCTTCATATATCTCCATATATATAAGCCGGCAAGGGACTCCCGAGATTCTGTTGAACTCACACTCAAACTACCCCACACCCCGTGGTCTACATCAAACGCTAACCATAACCCTAAATACCAATCGGTCTGTGACAAGTCTGCGCGAGAACTGAAGGCAGGACCTCCATCAAGCACGTCCCGACTAATACCTAAGATAAATGGCAGAGTCTGATGTCTTATCTGTGACACCCATGCAAGAGTTTCCATAAGTGTCCCATACCACTTATAGTCACACGTACACGCGTCCCACGGACGTCGACAATGCAATAGAATAATAAGGTTCACTGATTGTGTACAAATACGTGTCACTTTCACTTATTCACTGATACCCGAACACTAACGTACTTGCCACAATCATCACTAATACCTAACACTGGATAATGCACGTTATCACTAGGTTATCAATGCAGTGACATGTGTATAATATGATGCGTAAACAGTATGTAAAGCATGATTAGGGTGTCATGAATCAATAATCTACCGCTTGCATAATTTATCATAAATCATACGGTTACAGTTTAGTGAAACAATAAACGGGGAATAAATAGTATGTTCAGTTATCCATCCAGCGAATTTGGTTTCATGCCAATCGGGTTCCAGGGTCATTAATTATAGCCATTTCATTTTAAGCGTTCACGGCTGGAAATCCGGTTTCAGAATCGGAAGTCCGTTTCGCAACGCATTTTAACCCCAGTTGGGATAAGATTTTAGCGACGCTACAGTTGAATGAAATCTAGGGTTTTCAGTAAAGTTTTCAACTCAATAGACGGATCTTCAATCGAGTCTGTACGTCAGGTGATATACACTGTTCAATACTGGTATGTAAATTCTGGTTCTGTTGGGACTGTTATACGTCCCCATCTTTTAAATTGCAGATTAAATAGCAAATGATGACGAAACAGGGTGAAACCACTTGTGTTATCTAGCTAATGGATTCACCTTTTATAAACAGCAGAGTTCTGCAGTCTACGAGTTAAGAAAACAGGGTGATGCTCATTGCGGGACAGCACACAGTAAACTGAGTCGCTCTGGACTGCAGTCCAGAGTCGCACTCCGATCCAAATATTGTCACAGTTTAAGTACAGAAACAAAAAGAAACTTACATAGGGTTATATTTTGTCGAGTCGGATTTGATTTAATCCCTCGAACGCAACATTCCAGTATATATATAATTTATGGTGATTTTAATGGTTTTCAGGTACAGGAAATTTCCAGTTTTACAGGTAAACTTGGGGGTTGTCGTTTTAGTAGTTAATAGTCATATTTTCCAGCGAAATTTGTATAATGTATTCATCACTACACGGGCCAATATAAACAATCCAGTTCCATCAAATTAAGTGAGTATTTTCATTGAGAACATGCATCGAACAGTTGCGTCGTAATATTTAACAGAAAAGTAAAACATGGAATATACACGATTGTAATTTGTAATTATCATAAAGTAGCATGTAGCAAGTAGGGAACTTTCCTGGAAACGTCTCGGGGATGCACGGCAGCGACGCGGTCTATTGCAATGGCACGGCGCGATCACGACGCAAATACGACAAAGATTTGCCTCGGCTCGAGCTTAGCTTGACGGCTCGGTGCAGTGGGTGGTGACGAAGATGACCAGGGTGTCGGTGCTCAGGGTAGGATTGAGGGCTCGGGTTTGGTGAATGAGTTGATGGGGTGAGAGAGAGATCAAAAGAGAGAGATCAAGAGATATAGAGAGAGAGAGGAGTGTTGAGAGAGACAGAGAGAGTGAGGGCTGTAGAGAGAGAGAGTGAGAGGGATACAGAGAGGGGGAGAGAGTTGTAGAGAGAGGTAGAGAGATTGAGAGAGATTAGAGAAAGGATTAGAGAGAGAGAGAAAGAGAAACACACACACAGAGAGAGAGGAATTTAGAGAGGGAGACGGAAGGTGTGAGTGAGATCAGAGAGTGAGAGAGAGATGATGATGACGACGATGATGCGGGGAGTCGACGGGATGCAGGTGTGTCGACGACGAGGCGAGAAGCTCACCGGCGTCGGGGCAGGGGGTGGTCGAGCTCGACTGTGGGTTTTGGGGTATTGGGTGATGGTGGCAGGGAAGAGTGAGGGAGGGTGGTGAGAGGATGAGGGCGGTGATGAGGGCCCGACGAGATGGCCGGCGGAGTGGGGTGATGGCGATGGAGGAGGCGTGTGCGTGAGCTTGAGAGAGGGAGAACGGGAGTGAGGGGCTCGGGGCGAGGAGGGTGGTGAAGAGGAGAGAGAGGTGCGGGAGACGGAGGTCGTGAGGGTTGCGCGTTGTGGGGGTAACGGTGCATGCGCGAGCATGGGCGGGGGCGAAGGAGGCGGATCGGGGAAAGCGGCGGGAAATTAGAAAGTAGCCGTTGGGAAGAAGGCACTGTAGGAGGCGGGTCGGGTTCGAGGCGCGGGTGAGGGGGAAGTGAGTGGGCCGGGCCTGGGATAAAAGTTAATTAATTAACAAATAAAAAAAAGGAGTGGGCTGAGGCACTGGGCCGCTGGAAAATTTTATAAAAGGGAAAAAGAAATTCGATGAGGAGAGTGGGCCGCAGGGAAAAACCGGGGGAAAATAAATTGAAATGGGAACGGGCTGGGCTGAGAGATTAATTAATTTGTGGTTTGATTTTAATTTTGTTGGGCTGAGGAAATAGTGAAAAGAGAGAAGGAAAGATTTGGGTTTGGTGTTAATAAAAGAAATTAAGTTATAAAAAGGAATGGGCTTGGGATTGGTAGGGTTTGGGAAATTCAAGAATAATAAAGAAAATTAAGTTTATTAGATAGGGAATGGGCTGGGTTTAATTTTAATAAAAGAAATGGACTGAGTGAATATATTAATAAAAGGGAAAAAGTGGTATTGGGTTTGATGGAGTTTCTTTAAAATAATTAAATACTTAAAAATAACAAAATTTATAGTTTAAAGAGAAATACGGATTTAGGCGTATATAAAGGAACCGGGTATTACACCGTGCAACGCTATTTATATATATCCTAATTAACATTAAAATACCATGAACTTGTTACATGTTCCGGATGCACTACTACAATAAAGGGTTGCCCCTACGGCTACAGGAATCTGTAGAGGCAACTTTTTATTTCCCCTACGGATTAGTCCGTAGGTCCCCATGGTTATCCCTACGGTGCCCTACGCTTTAAATTAAAAATATTAAATCGTAATTTGTTGTTTGGCCTTACGGAACCGCAAACAAATGACCTACGGTTAAGTCCGTAGGGGCATATATATGGGTTATTAATATAAAAAAAGGCGCAGAAAAGCCCTCGCCGTTGTGACGCCCCGCTTCCCAGAATACGGGCAGAGGACGCGACGAGGCTGCTACGTATTTACTGTGAAGTAAATACGCTAAGCGTATCTAAGCAATATAAAAGTAAATGTACAAAAGACAAGATATAATAAAACAACAACTTTATTTATTCACATTCTTTCTGTACAATGCATGGAAATGTAAATACAACTGAAATAAAGCAATGCCTAAACAATGGCATAACAGAAAAGGAAAGGTACTGAAATAAAAGTGTACAATGAACTAAAACTCTGGGTCTTCAACGAAATGGTCCAAGTTTTCAGCGATGGGCTCGATCTCTGACGTGTCCAGATCACCTGACGACATTTAAAGAAGAAAGAAGTGAATGTCGTCAGCGAACAGATCGCTCGGTAAGTCCCAAAAATAAGAGAGAAGTAGAATAGACAGAGAGAGTGTGTGTGTGTAACTTTTAAAGTTGTATTATATTTTATAATGTTGTATTTAGTGTTAACCCTGTTGTTTGTAGCTTGGTACAGAAAGATGCCAGTGTATACGAGAGGAGTCTCACTTGCCCCAGAGACTAAGGTATCAGGAACTCAAGGAACCGTTCATGCCACGGTACAATAGCAAAGGAATACAGGTTAGGTGTCTTATGGTTGCAGTCTCGTGCCACTTCTAACACCTTCCGTACCAATCTACCCCCTTAAACCCCGCGATGTCTTGATTGTATTGTTTGTATTGTATTGCAACTTGTATTGTTTTGTAATATAGATTGTATAATTGGATGACTTGCCGAAAACATGATATCGGTAAATGGATGTAACTGGATAATCATGTAAATGGATGTAACTGGAGAATCATGTAAATGGATGTATATCCATTGTTCGGTTCAGTCAAGTTGTATAGATTGATAGATTGAACAGATTGAATATATGGATTCATGTTGAATTGTTATATTGTAGATTGTACTTAAATCATATTCCAGCCAGATTATTTAAAATGAGACTCAGTCTGAGTCAGAACAATTAGAAAAGAAATTGAAGTCCTGAATTAGGTTTTGGTGTTATCGGTAACCGCTGCACATGGGCGGCAGGATTTGTGTCTTTTCCAAAGACGATTACTGTATTGATAACACCGTTTGTTAGACTGTCTACCTTAGATAGGCAAGCACCCATATCTCCGGCTCCCGGAGGCTCAAGAGACTGGTTCCGCTTAACCTATATTTACTAGGGTCCTTATTATAATTTATATAACTTGGGGGGGTTTATGTAAAAAAATAATTTTGTATAGTTTTCAAAATACAACTCAAGTATTTAATTATCGTCTTTATGTACATATAACAATTTAATGATCAAGATAAATATGTATACATGTTCGAATAGCATGAAATGAGTCAAGTATATTATTCGAGTAACTACCATAAGCAATGCTGTAAAGAAATATTATGTACGACTAATTAATCAAGTCGAACGAATGCGGAATATAAACAGAATATGGCTCTATGTGTTTTTTATGCATGAGTTCCAGTTTCACCTAAATACGACTACCGGTTTGGGAGGTATAGGTTTTCGTATCGTCGCGCAAAACAGATCAGAATCTATTCGGCACCGTCACATATTTTTAAAACATAGTTTCGGTCAATTTCCATCAGGTTTCAGGTTAAGAAAATTATCAGAAAATTGTAGGTCTTTCGATATACTTATCCAAAACACTAAGATTCACACGATTTGGATTTCTTAAACTCTAGTTATGATCATTTTAATATCAACATTTAAAACATAAATTCAGATTTCTGGACAGCAATTATATGTTATATTGCAAAGCCTATATCGGGTTGTTTCATGCATTTCTAAGTAATCTAATATACAGAAAATTATAGCTTTATCAATTATGCATCTATACATCTAAAGTTTGTCACGAACGGACATCGGGAATTTGAGTTATGTCTAATTTCAAAACAGTGTGCGAATCAGGACAGATTCTGTCCAGATTCGTCACTTAATAATGTAACGCAGTTTTGTATATTTTACATCGGTTTTCAGTGAAAATTTAAAACTAAGAAAATCTATATAATTCGATGTAGATATCCAAAACACCTGAGTTTGCTCAATTTGGAGATCGGTATACCAAGTTATGTGTCCTATAAGTTGACCGATAACTGCAGTTTTTGATTTACGAACAGTTAATAAAAACGATGTAATTCCTAAACCGTTATGCGGTTCGATCTAAAATTTTTACAGCGTGTACAGAAAAAATATATTCTATCATATGTAAATTTCTTGAAATTTCCAGAATAAAAATTAATTTCTGAAAGTTATTTTAAAAGTAAAATATTGATATGTCATATGTGAAAAATGAGAAAACTATGGTATTTATTCGTAACTTCATTTTTTTAATAAAATTTAAATAAAGTAATTTAAAATACAATAACAAACGATGCAATCCTAATTGGTCACTATGAAATCTTAACATATGAATTAAGAGTAATGAAAAAGACTTTACAAACTATATATGTGTGTATGTTTGTGTATATTCATTATTTATATATGTATCCATTTAATTAATTATTTAGGGACTATGATATGACAAGGGAAGTTTTTCATGGCAATATAAAAAAGAGAAGGATAAAGAGAAAGAGATGGAGGGGGAAAAGAGATAAGGGACTTATATACACAAACCGGTATTGTCACCGGGCTTGTCTATCCGCTGATAGACTCGCGTTACTAGCGAGACCTTCTTGAAAACTTCTTTATATTCTTCTTCTTGGACTCTAGGTGAAGAAGGAGAAGTGAGAGATATAAAAATGTGATGAAGGAAAAGATAGAGGAGGACAAATAAAGATGGTGTAATGATGAATTATGTATAATAATATATGCATTCAGCATGGGACTTAAAAGAGAAATGAAAGGTCTCATTTGTAGGTTATGAGAAGAATAAAAATTGATAAAAAATAATTGCAAGAATAGGGATTTGAACATGTGATCTATGAAATAACAATGCAAAGACTTAACCAATGAGCTACAAGGCTGTTCATGCACATATTTAATTAGAATTAAATATATGTCGTTGCTTGAAAAGAAAGTGGGATTTTGGGCTCATAGTTTTATAAAAAAATGAAATTGAAATTGGATTTGAGTTATGGGCTGGGTTAGGTCTTATGTTTAATTTGAAAAAAGTTAAAATTTAGTTTTAAAGAAATGTGTTTGGGAAAAATAAATGGAATAATAAAATAATATATTTATAAAAAACAAAATATACAGAAAATACTAAGAATAAATATATATAATATTTTACTAAAGAAAGAAAATACGGAGGTATATTAATATTGGGGTCGTTATATTCTACCCTCCTTAAAATAATTTCGTCCTCGAAATTACTCAAGAAGGATGTTGCAACAGAGTAAGGAAACAGAATTAGAATAATGTCGTCTTCGAGCTCCGTCGATCGATACTCTAACCAATTGAGCTAATAAGTCTACAAGATACAAATAGAAAGGATGAATAAGAATTAAGGATTTAAAAGTGGAGAGATGGACTTTAAGGAAACCGAAGGTGGAGTTCAAGATGGATTCAAGGAATATGCAATGTAAAGAATGTTTTCAGTTGCTGTTTCTTGTGTTATATTGCTTAGGTCTTCATGCAGAACTGACATGCATGGTAGGGTTCCATACAGCTCTGACCTGTATGGGCCATCAACAAAACCTGTCACGCCCCGCTTCCCAGTATATGGGTAGAGGACGCGACGAGGCCGCTACGTATTTACTGTGAAGTAAATACGCTAAGCGTATCTAAGCAATATAAAAGTAAATGCACAAGAGACAAGATATAATAAAACAAGAACTTTATTTATTCACATTCTTTCTGTACAATGCATGGAAATGTAAATACAACTGAAATAAACCAATGCCTAAACAATGGCATAACAGAAAAGGAAAGGTACTGAAATAAAAGTGTACAATGAACTAAAACTCTGGGTCTTCAACGAAATGGTCCAAGTCTTTAGCTCTGGGCTCGATCTCTGACGTGTCCAGATCACCCGACGACATTCAAAGAAGAAAGAAGTGAATGTCGTTAGCGAACAGATCGCTCGGTAAGTCCCAAAAATAAGGGAGAAGTAGAATAGACAAAGAGAGAGAGTGTGTGTGTAACTTTTAAAGTTGTATTATATTTTATAATGTTGTATTTAGTGTTAACGCTGTTGTTTGTAGCTTGGTACAAAAGGATGCCAGTGTATACGAGAGGAGTCTCACTTGAACTGGAGACTAAGGTATCAGGAACTCAAGGAATCGTTCATGCCACAGTACAACAGCAAAGGAATACAGGTTAGGTGTCTTATGGTTGCAGTCTCGTGCCATTTCTAACACCTTCCGTACCAACCTACCCCCCGCGATGTCTTGATTATATTGTTTGTATTGTATTGCAACTTGTATTATCTTGTAATATAGATTGTATAATTGGATGACTTGCCGAAAATATGATATCAGTAAATGAATGTAACTAGATAATCATGTAAATGGATGTAACTGGAGAATCATGTAAATGGATGTATATCCATGGTTCGCTTCAGTCAAGTTGTATAGATTGATAGATTGAACAGATTGAATATATGGATTCATATTGAATTGTTATATTGTAGATTGTACTTAAATCATATTCAAGTCAGATTATTTAAAATGAAACTCAGTCTGAGTCAGACCAATTAGAAAAGAAATTGAAGTCCTGAATTAGGTTTTAGTGTTATCGGTAACCGCTGCACATGGGCGGCAGGATTTGTGTCTTTTCCAAAAACGATTACTGTATTGATAACACTGTTTGTTAGATTGTCTACCTTAGATAGGCGAGCACCCATATCTCCGGCTCCTGGAGGCTCAAGAGTCTGGTTCCGATATTTACTAGGGTCCTTATTATAATTTATATAACTTGGGGGGTTATGTAAAAACATAATTTTGTATAGTTTTCAAAATACAACTCAAGTATTTAATTATCGTCTTTATGTACATATAACAATTTAATGATCAAGATAAATATGTATACATGTTCGAATAGCATGAAATGAGTCAAGTATATTATTCGAGTAACTACCATAAACAATGCTGTAAGGAAATATTATGTACGACTAATTAATCAAGTCGAACGAATGCGGAATATAAACAGAAATATGGCTCTATGTGTTTTTCATGCGTGAGTTCCAGTTTCACCTAAATACGACTACCGGTTTGGGAGGTATATATGCTTTCGTATCGTCACGCAAAACAGATCAGAATCTATTCGGCACCGTCACATATTTTTAAAACATAGTTTCGGTCAATTTCCATCAGGTTCAGGTTAAGAAAATTATCAGAAAATTGTAGGTATTTCGATATACTTATCCAAAACACTAAGATTCGCACGATTTGGATTTCTTAAACTCTAATTATGATCATTTTAATATCAACGTTTAAAACATAAATTCAGATTTCTGGACAGCAACTATATGTTATATTGCAAAGCCTATATCGGGTTGTTTCATGCATTTCTAAGTAATCTAATATACAGAAAACTATAGCTTTATCAATTATGCATCTACACATCTAAAGTTTGATATCGAGAGTTTGAGTTATGTCTAATTTGAAAACAGTGTGCGAATCAGGACAGATTCTGTCCAGATTCGTCACTTAATATTGTAACGCAGTTTTGTATATTTTACGTCGGTTTTCAGTGAAAATTTTAAACTAAGAAAATCTATATGATTCGATGTAGATATCCAAAACAGCTGTGTTTTCTCAATTTGGAGATCGGTATACCAAGTTATGTGTCCTATAAGTTGACCGATAACTGCAGTTTTTTATTTACGAACAGTTAATAAAAACGATGTAATTCCTAAACCGTTATACAGTTCGATCTAAAAATTTTACAGCGTGTACAGAAAAAATATATTCTATCGTATGTAAATTTCCTGAAATTTCCAGAAGTAAAAATTAATTTCTAAAAGTTATTTTAAAAGTAAAAGTATTGATATGTCATATGTGAGAAATGAGAAAACCATGGTATTTATTCGTAACTTTATTTTTTTTTACAAAATTTAAATAAAGTAATTTAAAATACAATAACAAACGATGCAATCCTAATTGGTCACTATTTAACATATAGATTGAGAGTAATGAAAAAGACTTTACAAACTATATATGTGTGTATGTTTGTGTATGTTCATTATTTATATATGTATCCATTTAATTAATTATTTAGGGACTATGAAATGACAAGCGAAGTTTTTCATGGCAATATAAAAAAGGGAAGGATAAAGAGAAAAAGATGGAGGGGGAAAAGAGAGAAGGGACTTACATACACAAGCCGGTATTGTCACCGGGTTTATCTATCCGCCGATAACCTCGTATTACTAGCGAGACCTTCTTGAAAACTTCTTTGTGTTCTTTTTCTTGGACTCTAGGTGAAGAGAGAGAAGTGAGAGATAGAAAAATGTGATGAAGGAAAAGATAGAGGAGGACAAATAAAGATGGTGTAATGATGAATTATGTATAATAATATATGTATTCAACATGAGAATTAAAAGAGAAATGAAAGGTCACCATTCATTTTAAAAATGAAAGGTCTCATTTGTAGGTTATGAGAAGAATAAAAATTGATAAAAAATAATTGCAAGAATAGGGATTTGAACATGTGATCTATGAAATAACAATGCAAAGACTTAACCAATGAGCTACAAGGCTGTTCATGCACATATTTAATTAGAATTAAATATATGTCGTTGCTTGAAAAGAAAGTGGGATTTTGGGCTCATAGTTTTATAAAAAAAATGAAATTGAAATTGGATTTGAGTTATGGGCTGGGTTAGGTCTTATGTTTAATTTGAAAAAAGTTAAAATTTAGTTTTAAAGAAATGTGTTTGGGAAAAATAAATGGAATAATAAAATAATATATTTATAAAAAACAAAATATACAGAAAATACTAAGAATAAATATATATAATATTTTACTAAAGAAAGAAAATATGGAGGTATATTAATATCGGGATCGTTACGGCCATTCCCAAAAATTCTCTCTCTCACTCTCCCGCGTCTCGATCGTTCCCGCGCCTCGTCGCCACCGCCCTCCCCCCGCGGCCCGCCACCTTCCTCGATCGTTCCCAAAACTTCCTCGTCGACTTCCTCGTCGCCACCGCCCGTGACTCGTCGCCGATTGCTTCGTCGACCACCGGTCTCCTCCGTCGTCTCCTCTACCGCCCGCTACAGGTTAGTAAATCTCAAATTATTTATAATTTTGATGATGTTTGGGCTAGGGTTCAGGGTTCAGGGTTCAGAGTTCGGGTAGGGGTGAGGGTTAGGGTTAGGCATCGGGTTCAGTTTAAGGTAGGGTTAGGGTTAGGTTGGGGTTGGGGTTGGGGTTGGGGTTAGGATTAGGGTTCGGTTGGGGTTGGGGTTGGGGTTAGGGTTCGGTTGAGGTTGGGGTTGGGGTTGGGGTTGGGGTTAGGGTTAGGGTTCGGTTGGGGTTGGGGTTAGGGTTAGGGTTAATTAGTTAGGCTTAGAGTTAGGGTGTTGATTAGGGTTAATTAGGTTAATTTGGGTAAATTGGGTTAAGTTTGGGTTGATTAGGGTTAATTAGGTTAATTTGGGCAAATTGGATTAAGTTTGGGTTAATTAGGGATAATTTGTGTTAGGATAACGATTATGGTTAATTGTGGTTAATTAGGTTAATTTGGGTTATTTCGGGTTAGGGTTTAGGGTGCACTAGTTCATTGCAGTAGGATACTCGATGATAACGTAAACGTACAACTTTACCGTAAACGCAAGAAAAATTTACTCTAAACTTGAAATTTCGAACTCTTAATAACGAAACGTAAACGTAAAACCTATTCATGTTAAATATTCAAGTTAAAACCAATATATGATACTCGATGATAATATGAAACTTTCATATTCTCATTGATATTCATATATGAAACTCAAAGTGCCACTTAGTCTCCGTCTATCGGTTAACATACGTTCGATATTCGTCGTGACATAAAACTATACGAAAGTTGTTAAATATCGGACGGTATAGCTCAGTACTAACAACCGTCGTGTAGTCTATGTAGCGAGAAGATTCAATCATATGATAACCGATAGACTTGTCCCGTGTGGACAAGTTAGGAATGTATAAATCAAACACCTGCATTCACTTGTGTTTTCATCCTTTTCGAGCTATTTCGTCGGTACTTTTCCGCTGGTTCTCCGTGTACAAAGATAGATTAGATGTCCATTTCAACGTTGTTTCACAGCTTTGAAATGATTATCTATTCTATTACAGTGTACTCGGAGAACAGCGGGGAGGTGCTGCCGAAATTTACTCGAAACGGTTGAAAGCACAAGCGAATGTGTGTCTTCTCTATACATTCTTAATGGGATAGAAGGCTTACCCCCGACAGCCGAAACACACACATACAACACGAATACACAACAAACGCATCATTGGAGAGTGATTCAAGATGTTCAAGTTAAAACCAATATATGATACTCGATGATAATATGAAACTTTCATATTCTCATCGATACTCATATATGAAACTCAAAGCGCCACTTAGTCCCCGTCTATCGGTTAACATACGTTCGATGTTCGTCGTGACATAGAACTATACGAAGCTTGTTAAATATCGGACGGTATAGCTCGGTACTAACAACCATCGTGTAGTCTATGTGACGAGAAGATTCAATCGTATAATAACCGATAGATTTGTCCCGTGTGGACAAGTTAGGAATGTATAAAGCAAACACCTGCATTCACTTGTGTTTTCATCCGTTTCGAGTTATTTCGTCGGTACTTTTCCGCTGGTTCTCCGTGTACAAGATAGATTAGATGTTCATTTAAACGTTGTTTCACAGCTTGGAAATGATTATCTATTCTATTATATTATCTATTTTATTACAGTGTACTCGGAGAACAGCGGAGAGGTGCTGCCGAAATTTTCTCGAAACGGTTGAAAGCACAAGCGAATGGGTGTCTGCTCTATACATTCTTAATGGGATAAAAGCCTTACCCCCGACAGCCGAAACACACACATACAACACGAATACACAACAAACGCACACACAACACATACACACTAACAACCCTACACTTAAGCGAAATCATAAATTGAAACACACATATATAGAATACAACTCATACATGGTTATCCTCAAATCTAACTTTGATTATCGATAATTTATTCTTTTCAACGACAAACGCACACACAAATCATATACACGGATTTTCTCCTTTGTCAGTAATCATCTCGTTCTTAGATTTCTCAATATAGTCATCATAACCTACAATTTATATGTTATACAGTCTAACATGGCTCATGAGTATGTCAGAGTTAAGGATTGGATGTATGTGGATTGGCAACAACGTATGCAACCTAAGTTTGTCACAGGAGTTACTGCTTTTATTGAATTTGCATGCGTACATAATAAGATCGTGATAGAGAAGATTCTCTGCCCGTGCGATAGATGTGGGAATAAGTACTGGCAGAAGGTAGAATTTGCAAAGATTCATATTGTTAAATATGGTTTTACTAGACTTTATACAACTTGGCTATATCACGGGGAAGGAGAAGAACACAGTAATGCGGCAGAAGAAGAAGGAGAAGACAATAATGTGGCAGGAGAAGAAGGAGAAGACGGTAATACGGCAAAAGAAGAAGACGGTAATTTCTTTCCATCAGAAGAAATGAAGGATATGGTAGAGGCTGCCCTAGGTGAATCTATTCGTACCGAAGATGGCATTCCTTCCGGTCAAGGATCGCGTGCGGATAAGTATGAAAATTTCATGAATGATGCTAGAAAACCAATTTATGAGAATACAAAGTATTCCACCTTCTCATGATTCGTCCAACTTTTCCAGATTAAGTGCATAAATGGATGGACTAACAAGTCATTCACAATACTTCTTTCTTTCTTGAAAGATTCTATGCCCCCGGAAAATAATGTGCCCGACAGCTGGTACGGAGCCCAGAAGATGATGTCTGATTTGGGTCTGAAGTGTGAGAATATTCAAACATGTCCTAAAAATTGCGTGTTGTACCGGAAAGAGAATTCAGATTTGAAAGAGTGTCCAACATACGGAGAGATCAAGTATAAGCCGAAAGATTCTGATAAGAAGCCCGATATACCTGTCAAGATAGCACGATACTTTCCCATAACACAGAGGCTGCAGAGGCTATTCAGGTGCAAGAAAACAGCCGAGACAATGATTTGGCATCACCGCGCTCCTCCAAGTGAAGATGGAAAAATGAGTCATCCAAGAGATTCACCGGTATAGAAGGATTTCGATAGGAGGCACGCAATATTCAGTAACGATCCTCATAATGTCAGGCTCGAACTGGCTAGTGATGGCTTCTGCCAATTCAACTATATGGCTGGAAGCCACAGCACATGGCCCGTTGTAATGATAGTTTATAATCTGTCGCCTTGGTTGGTTATGGACCAATCATACTTTATGATGCTTCTTCTTATCGACGGACCAAATTCACCGGGAAACAATATCGACGTCTATCTCCGACCTCTGATCGAGGAGTTAAAATCTTTATTCATTGATGGTGTAGAGACTTACGATGCAAACACAAATACAACATTCATACTGCGTGCGGCTTTAATGTGGACAATTAATGACTTTCCTGCGTATGGAATGCTATTAGGTTGGTCCGTACATGGTCACAAAGTATGTCCTTATTGCCATCAACATACAACATCGAAATTCTTGAATTTTAGCAGAAATACTGCGTAAGTGTTAATATTTATTCAACCCCTATTTGAAAATTTTGTTTTGAAAAGTTCAAATTTAAATGATATACTTATATTTTACTGGTTAATGTGGGTGTAGGAGCGGGTGGTTGAGCAGGCGAAGACATCAGGGATCAATTTTACTGGACAGAACGATCTGATACTGCTGACCCCAGTCCTAGACGCCGCACACGGAGGGCACCACGGAGGTTGGGAGAGAGGCCGGAGACTGGGTCCTAGCGGGCCCATATGAGGTTGAACTCCACTCCGGCGGTTACTTCCTCTATCTCCCGTGAGCGACGTCTATAGTAAGAACTTGACACCTTGAAGGCCACCGTCCAGGAGTTGAAGGAGATGATATGTATACTACTTAATAGTAAAATATTATGTCATATTATAGATAGCAACATATCCAATATTAGTACGTAGCCTGACTTATTTGGTTGTAGACTTAGCTTTGATTAATCATACATACATAGAACTGTCTAATTAAAATAAACTACGGTTTTTCAAACTAGATATCCAAACGAGGCCTAAGTTCCTAAGTATTCATAGATTGGGGTTTCGCAATAACCTGATAATGATACGAATTCGACTAATACACAGTTCTTACTTGTTTATTACACGCAAAACTGAACACGCGGCAGGGTACTTCGGTTGAGACTCCACATGCATCTTCTTCGGCTGCGGCTTCGCAAGCCACTACCTATAATCTAAATATCGATGCGTTCAATTATTAATTAAACTATTCTAGTATATGTTAAATTAAATGTATCTACCTAAATTATTATAAATTAAACTTATTATAACTTAAGCTTATTATTGAATGTTATTTGTTAGATTAGTTAACGGCATGATATGATAAAATAACAATCGCATAAAATGATATAATATATATGGTATTACGGTCTCTCTCTCTCTCTCTCTCTCTATATATCTATCTATCTATCTATATATATATATATGGTATTACGGTGTCTCTCTCGCTATATATATATAGCAAATTAAAAACTTGCTTCAATCGATCACTAAAAACAATACGGCAGAATCGAGACTAGTTGAATAGTAGAATTAGTTTTACAGAACCAGTGGCAATTTTATATGTAAAATACCAATCCAAGCGATGTCTATGTATTAATTATATTGCAATACATATTGATTGTGGTTAGAACCTAAGTCCCAGAATATAAAATTAATTCCTAAATGCTTGGTTCAACATTTAATAATGCACAGATTATTTCATGACCATGAGATTCAATTTCAAACAACATATCACAATTAAAACCTCTCTCAAACAATGCATAATGCAATCAAATTACTGCTAAGCATCAAACCTAAATAAATATAAAAAAGCAAACACCCTATACTTAGATCGGACATATAATATTACAGCAAGTTTAAAACTTGTCGTAACTAGCATACAAACAAATATCAAATACTTACCTGGGAGACGGTGATCGTGGAAAAGACACCACATGGAGACGCAAATCACGACATGAGCAAGATCGAAACTTGAAGGTTCGGGTAAAGCTCGGCTTGGGCAATAAGGATCTCGGCTTGGGTGTTAGAAGAAGAAGGCGACGATGAGTGCTGGGTTGCAGGTGGTAGGAGTCAGCGCAGGAACCAAGGTGATGGCTGCGGCTGATGGGTTCTCAGATTTGGATGTGTGGATTGAAGGAAGAAGATGAAAACAGCGGCAGTAAGGGATGGCGATGGTGGTGACGCGGCTGGTGAAGGGTGCTGCGCCGGCAAGGGTTGATGGGTTGCGGCTAGGGTTTGGAATAATAGAGGAGAGAGGGATGAAAACGTGAGAGGGAGAAAGTTTGATAAGAAAGGGAGAGAGAGACTGGGTTATCTATATATATGGGTTTTGGAAAAATTTGCTCAAAAGCTCCCCCGTAGGATCCATCCGTTACCGGCCCCAACAACATTTTTTTTATAAGAGATTCACTTGGAGGTTTTTAGTTATCTATACACAAATCTTGTAAACACAAACAAACTAATATATATATATACACACACATACGTATACATACACATACCTGTGTGTGTCTCTCTCTCAAAGATATTTATCCACTAGCAAATAAATATAAAACTATCCTCTAAATAACAAACTAGCTAACCATAAACTATTCTATCACAAATATAAAACTCCGAATAAATACTAGTTTTATGTGTAAGCATCTCGGGTACAAATATGATAATCATGCATGTCCATCCAAATTAATCATAACCCAATACCAATGACAATTTAAAATACCTAACACAATTAATTAACATAATTAAAAACGTACGATCGTGCTACGGTGTTACAAGAGTTTTAGAGTTACTAGTATTTTTTCACGTACGCTAAATGTAGAGTGAATACTGTATTATCTATAAAATACTATGCAGATCAAAATTAAATAAATGTTATGCCATGTAAATGGTTTGAGATTATAATTTTAAAATGAGTTGGAACTATAATCTTGTTATTGGTATTTGGTTTTAACAAGTGGGTAGGGGTGTAACCGAGCCGATCTTGAACGATCCAACCCTTATCCAAGCTCGGCACGACTTAGTTTATGCTAGCTCGAGCTCGGCTCGAGTTCGTCTCGAGCTGAGCAGGTCTGGCTTATGTTCAACTCGTTAGCTTACTGAGCTTTAAACGAGCCAAGGTCGAGCTCAGATGCATCTACTATTAGGTGATCTCCGAAAGGAAAATGACAAAGAGACGTTTGGTGGAGGATGAGGATAGGTCAACGGCTATTACATGTGTTTTAGAAGAAAATATGAAAGTATTCTGTAAGAGGTTAGGCCGGGGACAACAATCATAGAGCCTAAGACTCAGGGGTTTGAGATATGGAAAGATTAAAAAAAATTAACATCTAGAGCATTTAATGGGTCTAAGTGTTGGGTTTTATATTCACCTCATTTGCACTTCATATATTGCCCCTTAATTGAATTAAGTGTCCTGAGAGTTGTATAGAGTTTGTCCTATATTACATATTAGCGTTTTTTTTCCAAACCGTGCAGCCGAGCCGAATTCGAGTTAATACCGAACGAGCCTGGCTGAACTTGAGTTCGGCTCGTTTAATAAACGGGCCAGGCTTTCAGGCTCATGTTCGGCTCATTAATAAATGAACTGAGCTTGAATGAGCTAATAACGAGTTGAACCCTAATCGAACCCGAGCTGGCTTGTTCAATTACCACCTCTAGACGTGGGAAATAAAGGTTGCTGATGGGATGAGGATGTGATTAATTTTCATAAGCAAGCATTTTGATTATCATGAATTTTAACTCATTTTAGCAATATTGATTTTTTTTTATTTTCAAATAAAATAGAGAGAGATACATGTTTTCTTTTTAAGCCGTGTTCGAGACTCAATTGGGATTCACATAAGTTTTGTGATTTTAATATTGGAGATATAGATAGTTATAATAACCGGGTAGATGCTTGACACAGGCCATTCGCAACACTCGTATCTGGGTGGCCCGACCCATGTCCATGGGCCTGGGCCTAAACAACGATGTTCGATTAAATCGAGCCTAAACTCATCCCGAACATTCCAGAAACACGACCCCTCATCACAAGGTCATCCTACTAGAATTCTCTCCTCGCAACTACTTAAATAAAAAGAAAAGAGCTCTCTTTTTTCTCTCATCAAAAATCAATCCAAGCGCCGTCTCTCCCCAAAACCCTCGCTTTTAGATCTCCCTCTAAAACTTCATCCCATCCCAATGGCCGACGAGGCCAAAGCCAAGGGCAACGCCGCCTTCTCCTCCGGCGACTTCGCCGCCGCGATCAAGCACTTCTCCGACGCCGTCGCTCTCGCCCCCACCAACCACGTCCTCTACTCCAACCGCTCGGCCGCCTATGCCTCCCTCAACCGCTTCGCTGAAGCCCTATCCGACGCCCAGAAGACCGTCGAGCTCAACCCTAGCTGGTCCAAGGGCTACAGCCGCCTCGGCGCCGCCCACCTCGGCCTCGGCGACGTCGAGGACGCCATCGACGCCTACGAGAAGGGCCTCGCCATCGATCCCAACAACGAGGCGCTGAAGTCGGGCCTCGCCGATGCGAAATCGAAGCTGCGATCGTCGATGGGGGCGTCGCCTTTTGGGAAGATCTTCCAGGGGCCGGAGCTTTGGGCGAAGCTGACGGCGGATCCGACGACGAGGGCGTACCTGCAGCAGCCTGACTTTGTTAGGATGATTCAGGACATTCAGAAGAATCCGAACAATATTAACATGTATTTGAGTGATCAGAGGATGATGAATGTGTTGGGGGTTTTGCTTAATGTGAAGATGAGTGGTAGGCCTGGGGATGATGAGATGGAGAAGGAGAAAGAGCCGGAGGTTGCAAAGAGGGCGCCGGAGCCTGCTCTGGATCCGGAGCCGATGGAGGAGGAAGTGAACGTTGAGGAGAAGTCGGTTAAGGAGAGGAAGAAGGAGGCGCAGAAGGAGAAAGAGGCTGGGAATGCCGCTTACAAGAAGAAGGATTTCGATAAGGCGATTGAGCATTATAGCAAGGCCTTGGAGCTTGATGATGAGGATATCTCGTTCCTTACGAATCGGGCTGCTGTCTATTTGGAGATGGGCAAGGTAATTTCCCCTTCTTATTATTCTGGGTGTTTATCATGTTTACATTGATATAGATTGCATATTTCGTACAGTTTCATTTGCAGTTATTGCTTTCCATCTGAAATACCACCGTATGCGCCTCACAGATTGTTTGTTCATGGATAACAAAAGTAGGATTAATGAATAGTGTGTATGCATGACTGCATGTTTTATACTTTCATTGATATTGTTATATGTTGTAGATTGTTTGAATATGGCATGTTTGCAATTTAGTTTAGCAGACCTCTGTCAGTCGATGCACTTCATTTCATATGCGATTTAAGGCATGTTTAGTATTGTGGATATAATGATATTGTGTTTTTAATTATTTTGGGGGTGGTTGTGTGGGGCTTCTGTCTCTCTCTCTCAATTAGACCGAATTCAAACCACTAGTACATGCACAATATCCATATTAAGTTCGTCTTCTTTGTCTACCCCTTTCATGGCAAAACCAACCTTTCCAAGTTAAAAAGGCAAAGTGTTGTCTGGTAGAATGGGTTTGGCAGTAGGAGGATGAAGGAGATAAAGTGGATATGAAGAGCTAGATGGATGAACAAACCTTTTAGGGCCTCCATTTCGATGGGTTTGGGTTTGAGCTTCACAATGGAGTACTTATGAATATTGAAGTTTTTGAAAACACAATAAGAACGAAGAGTTTCAGACTTGGGGCTTTCTAAATCGTGTACAAAATAAAGTGGATGGAAGAGACAGAAGGAGATGAAAGAATTCTAGGATACATGGGGCATTTTATTAGGTGTTTGATCCCATCCTCCCAAAAAGCACCTAATTTTATATTCCCTCCGTTCTTAGTGGTATTTTAACCACTGTTATGGAATGCCCAATGTATGCCATTAATTAACATTCGGTGTATTTAGAACAACATAAATTTTTATAGAGGGTGATATAAAACTATGAAATGAAGGGTGATATACGGAATTCGATAACTGTTGGGGGATAAATATGCAAAGGAAAAATGCCTAATTTCCCCGCAAATTGGTCCAAGATAAGTTTAGCCTAAATTAATGCTTTTTTCCCGCATATAGTTTTGCTACCAAATAGGATACATAAGAACATTTCAACTGAAGTAAAATTATGAAAGAGGCATGCCTTACAACCGATCCTTCTGTTGCTTCATTATCCATGTTCAAAATACAAAGACATGCCAATTCCACGCCATGAACTGGTCATAAGTGATAAGGTTGTCGAATTTACTCAGACGTTCAGGTCTTTGTGCCTTACACTTGTTCCCTCTCCTATGCATGATTTACGGAACGATGGCACTACCAAACACAAACTTATAATGGCTCTCTGGCTGCTTATTGAATGGACCTGTCATACAGAATCCATTCAATTTGGCGTTCTCAACTGCTGTACCTGCTCTTGGGGATTTATTTGAATCAGCATTTCCAAACGAAGTGCCTTACTATCTTAAATAGGGTTCAGGAATAGGTTTGCTGCTTAAAATTTGTGAAAAGCATTCAAATATGAACACCGGCAGCACTATAGATATAAAATAATGATCTTTGTATTCTAGGTGGAAGGAATTCACGGAAGGAGGGGTGCTTGTTAAATAGATATTTACATATGGAGGATGTGTATAGCGTGTGTGCCTACAGGCTACAGATGTACATATCCATATATGCGGTCTGTTTATATGTGTGGATGCGTATATGTGCATTGGGCAGACGAACACTCGAGTGAAGTAGTGAACTGGTGCTGTTAACATCTTGTTCCTATTATGAGTTTTTCTGAGAATGTAATGTTCCATTTCCAAATAGCTATTCTCAACTTTGACTGTTGCTCCTTCCACTCTAGGCCTTCTCATAATACTGCGGCCTCTCTCTCTCTCTCTCTCTCTCTCTCACACACACACACACACACACTCACTGGATCTCTTTTTCTTAATCAAGGGCAGCTGATTGATCTGATCATTGAAGGCAGATGTATTGTTTATTTTTCAGTATAATGTCAGCGATTAGGGCACAATTTTGCTCCATTTGATTTTTTTGGGGAGATATATAATTCATCATATTATGTTCATGTCACACAATCCCGAAAAATAAAGGCGACTCAGAGAAAAAGAAGACATAAAACTTGGTTATAGGTGACTAGTGACAGCAAGTGCTACATGCAGTCGCCCTGTATGATGAATACTTGATTTTTGGGTGACATACCACTGAGTGATTTAGCTGTCTTTGGGACTTCCCGAGCTGTTCTGAGAAATTTTTTAATGGTTCTCGGTAGTAAATAACTCCTGTTGATAGATTTAATGTCATTGTTATCTTCATATCTAATAACCAGGGGAGTAACTTCCTTATTCAATAGCCAACTCTTAATGGAATATCTTAAATGATATTATTTTTTCTTTTGGACTCAGTATGAAGAATGTATAAAGGACTGTGACAGAGCTGTTGAAAGAGGCCGTGAGCTTCGTTCCGACTTTAAGATGATTGCAAGGGCATTGACTAGAAAAGGGAGTGCGCTCGTGAAGCTTGCCAAAACTTCCAAAGATTATGATCCTGCCATTGAGACTTTCCAGAAGGCCCTGACTGAGCATCGCAACCCGGATACATTGAAAAGGCTTAATGAAGCAGAGAGAGCAAAGAAAGAATTGGAGCAGCAGGAATACTATGATCCTCAATTGGCCGATGAAGAGCGTGAGAAAGGTATTCTTCTTTTGACATGAAAATGATGTTTCATGTTCCTTTTGGTTGGCAACATTGACCATCACATCACATGTTATACGTCCCAGTTTTCGTCCCAGTTTTCGACCATTTAATTTTCACACTCAAAGGTGCAAGTGGGTTAGTTATACCAAGGCTGATGTTTTGCATCTTCCATATTAACTGTTACAATTTCTATGGACTACCCAAAATATACATTTCACTTTCATAGTTTCCATGGACTACCAAAATTTGTATTGAAAAAAACTTACTAACACTTCAAAAATCTATGATGAAGTTAAAAAGGTCAGGCATTGTTGTATAAAGTTGCATGTAATTCTGTAGGCATCGTATCTTAGAGGTTATGTGTTTGTAAAGTGTTTCGGTATCAATCCTCGAATAAAAAATCAATCCTAAGAGGAAGAAGCAATTTTCCGCTTTAAATTTGCAAGTTTGAAGTTGGGCGGCTTAGTAAATGGTTTTGATTTACCCTGATGTAGTTGATCCATGAATCCTTGACATCCAATTTCGATTTCTGTAAGCTACAGTTTGAAAATGTTTGATAATGTGAAGTCATATGGTATAGTTAATATTACAACTATCTTTTGAGGTTTAAAACTAGTTCAGATACATGTTACATAGAAATCTTGGAAAAGGGTCAGATGCTGTCATATCTACTAAAGGAACAAATCCCTCTATTCTATCCTCAAATGGTTCGTCATTTCGGTATCTTGCTCCCTGATTCTTTGCATGTAATTTACTATTTACCCTCGCCTTATCTGATAGGGCAAGTTCTTGAGTCTTCATGTGATTCACCGTCTCATGCTATACTTTCCCTTCTTTGGCATTACAATTTACATGCATCTTTGTGGAGTTCACAGGACCAAATGGTCCTCATTAATATCTTTAGAACAACTTAATTAAGCATTTCTCTTATGAAAGCTGCTTATTTATTTTTATCGGGGAAAAAACTTTTTAAATTTTTATAAAGTTATTTCTCTTTGCCGGTTCTGACAGATGTTGTGCTCCACGCACTCTTTCATATTTTGATGCAAAAATGTCATATACTTGTATTAGTTCAATTTACAATGAGGACCAATTACCCATCTAATTGATTTTCAATCGCAGGTAATGAATTCTTCAAGCAGCAGAAATACCCAGAAGCTGTGAGGCACTATACTGAAGCACTTAAAAGGAACCCTAAAGACCCAAGGGTAATATTCCTTGATCGAACATATAAAATCGGTGATTTTTTATCCCTGCTGTAAGGAACTTTGTAAATAATACCTTGCAACTTCCTCTGTTTTAGGTTTATAGTAATAGAGCTGCATGCTACACAAAACTGGCAGCTCTACCAGAGGCACTGAAAGATGCAGAGAAATGCATTGAGTTGGATCCAACTTTTACTAAGGGCTACACAAGGAAGGGTACTGTCCAGTTCTTTATGAAAGAATACGACAAAGCACTCGAAACATATCAAGAGGGTTTGAAACATGATCCAAACAATCAAGAACTTCTTGATGGTGTTCGAAGGTAAAACAAATGTGCTAGCTATTCTTGCTGTACATTCTGGCAGCTATGGTTTTTGTACTGCTAAAATCTGGGTGTTGGTGTTTTTGTTAAGGTGTGTTGAACAAATTAACAAGGCTAACAGAGGTGATATTAGTCCTGAGGAGCTCAAAGAAAGACAGGTCAGTTACCATTTAACATTTATTTTCTTCCTTTTTTCTCTCATAGGAATTTGTTTGAATGTTTGTTATTTAACCTTGGTTGTTGAATAAATAGGCGAAGGGAATGCAGGACCCAGAAATTCAGAATATCTTATCTGATCCCATAATGAGACAGGTACATTTAGCAGCATCCAAAAAAGAAAATATATTTAGGGCAGCCTTGTTATTTTGTATTTTATTTTATTATTGTATGTTGTGGCTTTCTTGTTAATTTGATGCTGTGGTTTTGGATGTTGATGTATCAGATATTGGTGGACTTCCAGGAGAACCCTTCAGCCGCTCAAGCTCACCTGAAGAACCCACAAGTATTGCACAAGATTCAGAAGCTAGTCAGTGCCGGCATTGTTCAGATGAGATAATAAGTATCAGGATCCTTCGCTTTTGCATGAACGTGTGGTCGTGCTTATGTTATAGTCATTTATGGACCAATTCTACTTGTTTTTATTTTTAATTTTTGTTTCGGTGTCACTTGGTATTCGTCACCCTCCAAAACATCTTTTTCACAAGTAAAGTGGTTTTTGATTGTTATCATGTTTTATGTTTGTGCACGATAAAATAACGTGATCATTGATGCGAATGGCCAAGTGTTGTGATCTGTTAGTTTTGGTGTGTTGGCAAGGCAAAGAAATGAGGGGTTTTGCGTTCTCAATTGAGGATGTTTCTCCCTAAGTGCAGATGAGTTGGTTCCTTGGTGGTTCTGTTGTTATAGGCGTCAAACCTTTCTTCCCTTGGATGGGTTC
The DNA here is from genome assembly GCA_030015575.1 of Agapanthus africanus. Classification (NCBI taxonomy): domain Eukaryota; kingdom Viridiplantae; phylum Streptophyta; class Magnoliopsida; order Asparagales; family Amaryllidaceae; genus Agapanthus; species Agapanthus africanus. The sequence continues at coordinate 462,712,173 of CM057349.1, forward strand.
AGAGATTTGTGTTTAATTTTTTTATTTTTTAGACCCAATTTATGCAGCTTGATGTTCCTGGAGTGTGGTCCCTGGATATTCGACACAGGACAAGGTTGCCTTCGTTCCCGAGGCTTTTGCTGTTGCTGACCATTTGGTGAGAGAAGCTCGGTTTGATTTGAAACTTGGGGAAGTTATTTGGCTTCCGAGTTCAATTTTGGTTTGGCAGGTTAAGAACTTGGGGTATAGGTTTGAAGTTGGTCTAAACTTGAAGTGTTGGAGAGGATATCTCGATATTTCGTGAAACAGTGTCTGGTTTTCACTTTTTAGCTGATAGTCGAAAACCAAAAAGATTGTATCTTTAATTTTTGTTCTTCTTGTCTTGGAATTTGGGTGCCTAGACTAAATTGTGTGTGGATTTGTGTGTGAGAAATCATGTTTAGAAAGTGATAGATAAGTCTATTTCTCAAAAGGACAACGGTAAAGAAATTTTATGATGGTTGCTAGTTAGATAGTAACCAATTAATTGTTGTCAAGTGGATCCAAATATCCACATAAATAATGAGAAGAAAAAAAAAGGATTTGCTGGCATAAGAATCTAGTTATTATATAGTATCCAATTAAATATTGCTAAGTGGATCCAAATATCCACAGGAAGAAAACAATAAAAGAAAAGATTTGTTGAGATGAGAATCTAGTTTTTGTATGGAAATTATTGATTTTTCCCTCTCCTCATGTCATAAATTGAATTCTCTTTTGCAATAGATCTCCTACCTTCCTCATCCTCCACAAAATTATTTACATATCTATTAAGAAATCCAAGATAAAGAAAAAATATAAATTTAAAATGCATTAAAAAAATGTCTTTTGAGACGATTAAGCTAACATTTCTCCTTATTTTTCTTTAATTTTTCAATGCATAACTTTAATGTAATGTTTTTCTTCTTGTTTAATTTATCCATTTCCATGATTTTATTTTTGATTATATGGAGAGAAATAGAATATTGGTTGCATAATTTGATTATATAATTCCTAAATTTCATATATTGAAATGATGAAAAAATTTCAGCCGTGCTTTTAGGTATATTAAATTTTTAGTGCATTTTATATTCTCATTTATCAACTCGCTTTTTGTTTCGATAATTTTTTTAAGAATAGAAAGCGCCATCCATGCTCTGGAAGAATTTAGAATATCAGTCCGTTGATAGTTTGAATAAAATGAATTTCGAGATACTGTTATGCTTTAGACATTTTGAAGCTCAATTTTTACATAAAATTTAATTACGTATTTGAGAAATACGGAATTGCAACTTTATTTTTCTCTCATTAAAAATATTATTTCTTGCCAAGTTGAGAATTCCAACCGTAAGCATGTTTTGATTTTCTCTCATTGGCCTTGTTTTTCTCAAAAATCGAGTCAAACCGAAATAAGAAATATTTAAAAAGAGTATGAAAGAGAATGTGTTGAACAAGAACTCCAATTAAGTGATGAATGAAATGTGAGCTCAATTTGTATGATTACATGTTCTTAAGAAATTGTTATGCAGAAATATTAATTATCTATTTGATTACCTTCAAAATTTTAAAAAATGAAAAAAATGGAATTCATGTTAGTTTAAAATAACAAATCATATTTCTATAGCCAAATTAATAGTAGAGGAAAATCACGACAAATAATTAAATCAATAAAATATATGTACATATTAATATGAGAAAACACAAAAAAGAAATTTTTCTCTTGCATTCATTTCGCATTTGATAATGCACGATATCGGCGACCTCCAAGATCATGACACGTGGCGTGTGACGTGTCCCAGAACTCAGAAGACAGGGCCCGCAGGGGCCGACCAGGCCATCCTGAACCCGATCCGCAAGCACAAAGCTGGCTCGCCTCGGGGCCCCCCGCAAATTGACCTCCTCGGCCCTCAGCTCATGCCGAGCTGCCACCAAACCAAGACTCCTCGTTCCCCTTCGCTCGTCCTCGAGCTCCCCAGCCGAGGCCGTCTTCCCCGGTCCTCTGACCAACTCCACCGCTCACAGGCGTAACCGCTGCTCCGCGAATCTCGCCATGCGTAGATTCTCCGCCAGCAACATCCCACGTTCCACGCCATCACGATCCCCATTAATGGGCGATCTGCTCTCTAGGCGGGCGTGACGTCGGGAGCGTAACTGCCGGCGGAATCTTCGCACCTGCTATTGTGTGCTAGCGCCACTATATAAACCCCCATCACAGAGGGGTGGGTCAAGTAAGCCATTCTTTACACTTACGCCGTTACTCTGCTCGGATATTGTCATTGACTTGAGCGTTGGAGGGTCCTCGGTGGTACCAAACCACCCCGGGACTTCTTTGCAAGTACACGGCGGCAGCCTTCTCATCCCACTTTGTCCTATCAAATCCATTAAGACCCACACGCAACGAAGGACTATCAACTCAGTTCACTTTGAGATCAACGGAAGACAACATCTGACGGAGGCCTGAAAAGGAGCTCCATCAGTTGGCGCCGTCTGTGGGAAACAATAACTCCCCAAAATACAAAGTTGGCCTTCCGATCTCCGCCCGCATGGCAACCGACTCCCCTAAGGATCCAAACGCTCGCTACCGCCCCCTCGCGATGGGGGCACGGGAGGATCCTCGCCCGAGGTCGTCGGCCTCCCCGCGGGCTACCACCCCACACGCTCCGGCGGCCGCCCGACCAAAAGAGCTAGGGGCTGGGAGCCCATCACCTTTGGCGACGAGGATCTCCACGACATATTTGTGCCCCATAGCGACTCACTGGTGATCGTAGCGCGAATTCACCGATACGAGGTCCACCGAATACTCGTCGATTCAGGCAGCTCGACGGACGTCCTCTTCCACAACATGCCTGGGATCGACCCCAAAATCATCTCCCACAAGCTCGGGGGCGATCATGCGGCCCGACCCGTCAGGCAGAAGAAGAGAAGTTTTGCCCCGGTCAAACAGAAGGCCATCGAGGAAGAAGTTGACCGACTCCTCGCCGCCAACTTCATCAGGAATGTGCCCTACTCGGAATGGCTGGCCAACGTGGTCCTGTTCAAGAAATCGAGTGGGAAGTGGCGTATGTGCGTCGACTTCACCGACCTCAACAAGGCCTGCCCCAAAGACAACTTCCCGCTTCCCCGCATAGACCAGCTCGTCGACAGCTCGGTCGGGCACGAGCTCCTGAGCTTCATGGACGTTTTCTCCGGCTATAACCAAATCCGTATGAATCCTGACGACAAAGACATGACCGCATTCACGACGGACCGGGGGGTGTACTGTTACAGGGTGATGCCATTCGGCCTCAAGAATGCCGGGGCTACATACCAGAGGCTGGTCAACCGCATGTTCAAGCCGCAGATCGGTAGAAATATGGAGATCTACGTCGACGACATGCTTGTCAAGTCCGTCTCGTCGGCAGACCATGTCAAGGACCTGGGCGAGGCGTTCAAGGTGCTCCGCAAGTTCAATATGAAGCTGAACCCCGCCAAGTGTGCATTCGGAGTGACCGGAGGGAAATTCCTCGGGTTCATGGTTACTCACCACGGGATTGAAGCTAACCCGGAGAAGATCGACGCCATCCTGAACATGACTGCGCCCCGGACCAACGTCGAAATCATGCGGCTCACAGGACGGATCGCCGCTCTGAGCCGTTTCATGTCCAGGTCGGGGGAGAAGTGCTTCCCGTTCTTCAAGGCGTTGAGGAAAATCCCAAAGTTCGAGTGGTCGGAAGATTGCCAAGCCGCCTTCGACTAACTGAAGAGGCACCTCGCAACGCCACCCCTACTCACCCGGCCAGTGGAAGGGGACGAGCTATCGCTGCACCTGGCGGTATCCGACCAAGCAGCAGGGTCGGTGCTCGTCCAAGAGGCCGAAGGGGTGCAGAGGCCAGTGTATTATGTGAGCCATGTGTTCAAAGACGCGGAGATGAGATACCCCGCCATAGAGAAGATCGTCCTGGCCCTCGTGGTAACCTCGCGGAAGCTGCGGCACTACTTCCAGGCACACACCATCATCGTCCTCACCGAGCGCCCCTTGGGGGCTATCCTGGCCTCGCCAGAATCCTCTGGCCGCCTAGAGAAATAGAGATGGGAGCTGTCTCAATTCGACATAAGGCATCGCCCGAGGCAAGCCATCAAGGCGCAGGCCCTGGCCGATTTCGTCGTCGAATGCACCATCCCCAGCAGGAAGCTGGATCACGCGCCGCCCCTCGCAGCCCGGCATCCCGACCGGGAAGGCCGTAGCTCAGCCCCGGAGTGGATCATCTACGTCGATGGGTCTTCCACCGAGGAAGGCTGCGGTGCCGGCCTCATTATCCGAGGCCCGAACGAAGCCGAGATGGAGTACTCCTTGAGGCTCGGTTTCAAAGCATCAAACAACGCGGCGGAGTACGAAGCCCTCCTAGCCGGGCTGCGCATGGCCGTCGGGCTAGGGCTGAAGGCCGTCCGGGTCCGCAGCGACTCGGCCCTGGTCGTCGGCCAAGTAACCGGACGTTTCGAGGCTCGGGAGCCCCTAATGATGAAATATCTAGACGAGGTGAGAAAACTCCGAAGAAACTTCGACGAAGTCCAGGTGGAACAAATACCTAGACAAATGAATACTCAAGCAGACGCCATGAGCAAGTTGGCTTCATCATACTCGGCCAGCAACAGGCGCTCGATACTCTTCGAAACCTTAGCCCGACCCAGCGTTGAAGACGAGGCAGCGACGCTCCAAGTGTACACAACACAGGAGAATGACCCAGATTGGAGGAAGCCCCTCGTGGAATTCCTGAAAGACGGCACGCTCCCGGAAGACAGGGCAGCCGCCCGGCGCCTCCGGGCCAGAGCCACCCACTTCGTCTGGAGCAACGGGAACCTCTACAAGAAGGCCTTCACTCAACCCCTGCTATGGTGTGTTGACCCCCACGAGGCCGACTATGTCCTGCGGGAAATCCATGAAGGGGTGGGCGGCGCACACCAGGGGGCTCGAACCCTGACCCAAAAAGCGCTACTTCAGGGGTACTATTGGCCCACCATGCACGAAGACACCCTGAAGCTGGTCAGGAGGTGTAAGAGCTGCCAACTCCACGGCAGTATCCCCCGCCTCCCGGCTACCGAGCTAACGGCCCTGGCGTCACCGTGGCCATTCGCCCAATGGGGATTGGATATGATCGGCCAGTTTCCCACGGGGGCTGGCGGACATAAGTACGTCCTCGTCGCGGTGGACTATTTCACCAAATGGATCAAGGCCGTTCCCATCAGGAAACCGGACGCCGCCACAACCATCAAGTTCCTCCAAAACAACCTAATTCACCGGTTCGGGATCCCAAGGTGCATCATCACCGACCACGGGACGAACTTCGAGAACGAGAAAGTAAGGGACTTCTGCAAAGAATACCACATCCTCATGAAGTTTGCCGCGGTCGCGCACTCCCAATGTAACTGGCAGGTCGAGGTCGCTAACCGGAACATCCTCAGGGGACTCCGAACCCGCCTGGAAGGGAGGCAGGGCAGTTGGGTCGAGGAACTACCCCGGGTCTTATGGGCCCTGCGCACGTCAAAAAAGACCCCTACCGGGGAGATCCCTTTCAGCCTCTGCTGCGGGACCGAAGCAATGGTCCCAGCAGAGATCGGGCTACCCAGCCACCGAGTCGAGCACTTTGACGATGAAGCAAACACCATGGCTCTACGAACCAACCTCGACGTATTGTTGGAAAAAAGGGATCGGGCCCAGATCAGAGCCGCCGCCTACCAACAACAAATGACCTGGTACTATAACGCTCGGGTAAAACACCGATCCTTCAAGGCCGGGGACCTAGTCCTGCGGCGGAACGAGTTCATCGACCAAGGCAGGCTTCAAAGTTCTCCCCAAAGTGGGAGGGTCCCTTCATCGTCTACGAAGCGCTCCCCGGCGGAGCCTACCGCCTGCAAGGTGTGGACGGACGGAAGCTACCTTGGCCTTACAATGCGGAGAAGCTCAAGCTATACCTATGAAGTCAAAACTAGCAAAATGCCGTGCCCCGGCTACCGCTCAAAATCTCCCTTTGAAATGATGATGTACAGCGTTGTCTAAAATTCCTAACCATGCGAATAAAGAAACTTTCAAACCTTCTCTCCCGGTAGGGTTCCCCCTGTACAACGAGAAAGGTCCCCCAGAAAGGATCGGGCCCGAGGTTCTCTCGCTTGGCAATCTCCAGCGGGCAGCTCCCCTGCCACGGCACCAGGAATCGAAAGCCCTCTCAGAGGCAGCCGAGCCTGAGGTTCCCTCGCTCGGCTATCCCCCGCGGGCAGCTTCCCTGCCACAACACCGGGGATCAAAAAGCCCTCCCAGAGGCAGTCGAGGCCCGAGGTTCTCTCGCTCGGCTATCCCCCGCGGGTAGCTTCCCTACCACAACGCCGGGGATCGAAAAGCCCTCCCAGAGGCTGTCGAGGCCAAAGGTCCCCTCGCTCGGCTATCCCCCGCGGGCAGCTCCCCTGCCACAACGCCGGGGATCAAAAAGCCCTCCCAGCGGCAGTCGAGGCCAGAGGTTCCCTCGCTCGGCTATCTTTCAGGACACAAGCCCTCACCAAGAGGCACCGGGCGGTATCCCTGTCCGGCCAAGGGTCCTTGGTGGCTTCCTACGGCCTTATAGCTTTCCTAGCGCCAGGGGCCAAAGTCCTCCCAGAGGCAGTCGGGTCCTTGCCCGGCTATCCCCGGCTGGTAGCTTTCTACCACAACCGACAGGGATCAAAGTCCTCGCCAAGAGGCACTGGGCAGTAACCCTGCTCGGTCCCATCCTGAAGGATCTGAAAGCCCTCCCAGAGGCAACCGAGCCCGAGGTTCCCTCGCTCGGCTATCCCTAGCGGGCAGCTTCCCTGCCACACGCTGGGGGTCGAAATTCCTCCCCGAAGCGGTCGGGTCATTGCCTAACTGTCGATGGCTGGTAGCTTCCTACCACCGTCCTGAAGGAGCATGAGCCCTCGCAAGGGGCAACCGAGCAGCTACCCTGCTCGTCAAAAACTCCGGCTGGTAGTTGCCAAACCCCGACGCCAAAGACCGGACCCTTCACCAAGCAGCAACCAAACGACCACCCTGCTCGGCCGAACCCGACGTCTGCCTGCGGCCGCGCTCAAGGATCTGAGACACCCGGAAGAATGGCTGGTTCATCCAAATCTGAACGTCCTCCCGCCGACCTAGCGGGCACACAACAATACAAACAAGGGCATCCTATGGACGTCCTTCACACAAAAAAAGAGAAGAAAAAAGGGGGGGAACACAAACCGACGAGTTAAGGGTTCTTTTTTCCTCTTATTGCCGAAATCAAGATCTTTACAAAGGGTACTCTGGGCCCCCGGCCCTACATACTGCCCGGAGGCTTACTTCGGCCACTTCGTCGTCGGCGTCACAGCCCAAGGCCCTACCACCGAAGACTTTGCCACCATGGGCGCACCAGGCTCCCCTCGTCGTCCCTCACCGGAGACCTCGTCGCCGGAAGCGGGACCCGAGCGCGGAGTTCACCATCGTCGAACTCGGGAAGCTGTTCCTTCACGGCGTCCAAAGCCTTATTCCACGCAACGGCAGAGTACTCCCCGAGCTCAGCGTAAAACTGCTCCGATGCCTTGTACTCGGCCACAGCTTTCTTAGCCCGAGCCTCAGCAACCTGAGCCCTCAGCAGCGCCGACTCAGCATCCCCCCTACTTGCGTCCCTCTCCTTCTCCAGTGCCGCAAAGCGTCCGGCTAGGTCCGCCAGCTTCCTATCGGCGACCCGGAGTGACGCGTTTAGGCGGCGAAGGGCACCCCGAATCGCCGAGTTGGCGAGCTCCGCGGCCTCCGCCCGGCTAGCCACGACGTCGGCCTTATCCCTCTCCCGGCGTAGGTCACGTTGCCAGATCTCGACCTCCGAAGGAAACGCCTCCACTGGCCTCGGGGCGTGGAACGCTCTCTCGGCCTTCATGCGAACGGCGAGGGCGCAGTGCTGAAGAACCTGACAGAAAGCCAGTGAGAAACCAAGGAGAGGCATACCAAGGCGAATGCGCGTAGAAAGATTCATACCTGAACCGCCCCTTGAGCCATGGCCTCCAACTGATCCCTCAAGGAGCCACACGGGAGTCTTCCCCCGGTCGATTCCTCCATCCCGGCGAGCAGACCAGTAGCAATGGAAAGCCCAGACGGTACAGTGAAGACGGAGCCCCCTTCCCGCACGGGAATCCCTCCGGGGGCCTTCGATGACGGCGCGCGAGAAACCGTCATTTTCCTCTTAGAAAGGGGCCGGCCCTCGCCACCAGTCTGGGACTCGGGTGACGGCTGACGACTTCGGCCGCCGCCAGAAAAGCCCCCAGGTGCCGCTGACGAGATGGACGGCCCAGCCGTCGGCGGAGAATTAGGCGGAGGGCGCAAGTCGGCCGGGGGCTCGGCCACGCCACTGGCTTCCCCCCGGCGCGGGCCGCCCGAAAAATGGGAACGAACCATGTCTCGCGAGGGAGGAAGAACGCCGAGCGATAGCGACTCAAGGAAGGAAGGAGATGAAAGGTCGGGGGCCCTGGGGCAGGCCCCGCCACCGTTTTATCGCCGCAACCAACGGCGCCCGTCAACTCCCGCCGAAACGACTCCTCACGAATTAGCGGCTCCGATCGACCCACGTGTCGGCCCTAAACTGGGTTGCACCCAATCGGGCGCTGTGGGCTCGCATACGTCACACCAGCCAGTCGCCCTTTGACACGTGGACCATTGCTTCAGTCACACGGTGCTCGAGCCGACGCACCCCTTTTAAGGTGCGGAGACATCGCCTCGTTTCGCTAGCAGAAAGACGGCCAATGGACCGAAGGCTCGCCCCGACGAAACCACAGAAGGGATCTCGCCCCAGGAGGCTCGGCAGTCCACTCCTGTCCCGACCACTATCTGGTCGGTACAAGAGTGGGGGGCTAATGATAATGCACGATATCGGCGGCCTCCAAGATCATGACACGTGGCGTGTGACGTGTCCCAGAACTCAGAAGACAGGGCCCGCAGGGGCCGACCAGGCCATCCTGAACCCGACCCGCAAGCACAAAGCTGGCTCGCCTCGGGGCCCCCCGCAAATTGACCTCCTCGGCCCTTAGCTCATGCCGAGCTGCCACCAGACCAAGACTCCTCGTTCCCCTTCGCTCGTCCCCGAGCTCCCCAGCCGAGGCCGTCTTCTCCGGTCCTCCGACCAACCCCACCGCTCACAGGCGTAACCGCCGCTCCGCGAATCTCGTCATGCGCAGATTCTCCGCCAGCAACATCCCACGTTCCACGCCATCACGATCCCCATTAATGGGCGATCCGCTCTCTACGCGGGCGTGACGTCGGGAGCGTAACTGCCGGCGGAATCTTCGCGCCTGCTATTGTGTGCTAGCACCACTATATAAACCCCCATCACAGAGGGGTCAAGTAAGCCATTCTTTACACTTACGCCGTTACTCTGCTCGGATATTGTCACTGACTTGAGCGTCGGAGGGTCCTCGGTGGTACCAAACCATCCCGGAACTTCTTTGGAGGTACACGGCGGCAGCCTTCTCATCCCATTTTGTCCTCTCAAAACTCATTGAGACCTACACGCAACGAAGGACTATCAACCCAGTTCACCTTGAGATCAACGGAAGACAACATCTGACGGAGGCCTAAAAAGAAGCTCAGCATTGTTTCAAGAAATCGAATGGTTCCCATCAGCTCTAAAAATCTCTTTTACTATATTTTAGAGGAAGAAAAAGACATCAGATGGACCGGAAGAGATGAACGATGATGGAGGAAAGGGAAAGATCACTAATTTGCAAAAGATCTAGATTCTTTACTTAAAAAAAAAAAAAATTCTTCTCATTGCTTATGTGGAGATTTAGATCCACTGGGCAATATTTGATTGATTACGATATATCTAGTCAGCTAATAACTAGCTATATCACAAACACCATAAAATTTCTCCAACGATGCGAGCGCAGTTACCTCCGTAAGAAAAGAGAAAAACTACATGGTGTTTTCATGAAATAACTAAATGGTGAGAACCAGGGCTGTGTGTGGGTCAGGTTGGATGTGTTTTGGACTAAAAAGAAATCCGAATCCGTTAGGGTGGGCGGGTTTTCTATCCACATTAAAATCGCCTGCTATTATAGGTACATGAACCTGCACCCAATGGGTTCAGGCAGCTTTCGGGCTCGGGTTTCCCTAATTCCGACGGGTTACCACGGTTTGGGATAGGTATCGCATATTAAACTTATCATTTATTATATATAAAATCTGAAAGAAAAACAAATCTTATATAACCTTATTTGCTGATTTAAACACATCCGATACACTATACGATATTCAAAGTTGCAAGATAAAACAAATATTATTAATCAGAATTATTGTGGCGGTACAAAACAAAAAAGAGAATTGAAAGAACTAATAAGCAGCAGGAAAATAAAACGAGAAAATAAGAAACAAAAATTAGCATACATGAATTTATATAGGTCTAGGCTTTTACTCTTTCCATGGCAATAAATATTTCTATTGCTCATATTTTTAGTAAACGGACGGGTTTGGGTTGGTTGTAGACGGGTTGGGTTGGGGGCGGTTGCGGGCTCGGGCTCGGACGGGTTTTATAAGATCCAAAAACCCATCTTATTCTAATACGGACGGGTTCGGGTTTTGTACCCGTCAAATATGGACGGGTTTCGAATGGATTCTGTGCCCGTCAAATGCGGACGGGTACCGGGTCCGAATTGACCCGGGCACAGCCCTAGTGAGAACCATATAGGCAAATTCTTTCATTTTTCTTTTTTGGGTGGAATTCCCTTTCTCTGAAACCCTAGCTCCCTTGGTTCTCCTTCCTCCATCAATGGCGCCGTGATCGGATCTCCCGATAGAGCTCTTAGCCATAATCCGCTACAAAATCAGCGACATCGCCGACTACGCTTGTTTCCCCAGCGTGTGCAAATCATGGAGATGCGCCGCCGCCACTGAATTGCCCAATCACCAACCTCAGCTGCCACGGCTCCTTCTCCCTTACGATCTCAACACCAGTTCCCGTTCCTTCTTCATCCCTTCAACCCAGCGCATCTACGCCTTCGACATCCTCGAAGCCGAGGGCCACGCCATTCTCGCCTCCTCCAATGGATGGCTCGTCCTCCTCTCCTAATCCCTAGACGTCTGGCTCCTCAACCCGATAACCCTCATCCGATCCCACTGAAGGATCCCTCGTATCGATGGTTTTCTCCATGGCCTCACCAGCTTGGCCTCCATCTGATGTGGGTATCTAAGCTGCTACGAATTCTTGAATTCCTCAACCTATGGCGTCATCGCTTTATGTGGCACGTCCTCATGTCTCTATTACTGTATGCTCGGAGATGAGGCCTGGATAAGCGTCCCTCTCGGGATCGATTGTGTAATGTCCCTCGAGCACCACGGAGGGAGATTCTACTGTGCTAACGACATTTCATTGTTTCAAGTTTACGGCGTAGGATCAGCCGGGAGACCGAGGAACGAGTTACCGTTTGAGGCTCCTTCGCGGTTCGCTTTCTTTGTGAAAAGTGGGCTCTGTTGGGAGAAAGTCGATACACGGAACAATCCTACGACGCAAACAAATCACGCCTCAACACAAATATCGATGAAAGAACAATAATTAAAATACGTGATATCAAAATTGAGAGATCACTGTAATTGAGAAGCAGTGAGATTTGTATAGAGAGATTTGAGAGAAATCTCTTAGAATTGTTTTTGCTTGTAAACTTGATTCAAGGATAATATACATCTGCAGATTCCGCTCTACCGGGACTAGCATACGGTGAGTGAACACCGTTAACAAATTTTCGTGCCTATTTGTTTGTTATTTTATTTTGTTATTGCGTATTTTAAATTGTTCTTTCGTCGGTATTTGTGCTGCGTGAATTGTTTGCGTCATAGTATTGTTTCGTGTTTCGACTTTCTCCCAACAACTGGCATCAGAGTGTGGTTAAGGAACCCAGGGTTTTTCGATCTTACGATCTAGGTTAACGATGGGTAATGACGCTTATGTTCTCTTCCCATCTTTCATAGATCGTAGTTTTGAAGGCGTTGATTCAGATCAAGCAAGAAGTTGAGTTTGCTGCGGCGCAGACGAAAAGATTGCGGGATAAGATGAGGATCGAGAAATTCAATGGTCACAGCTATAGTTAGTGGCGCATGCAGATGGACTACCTATACCAAAAGGACATGCATCCTCCGTTGCTAGGAGAAAAGCCCGAGAAGATGACCGATAAGGCGTGATACCTTTTGGATAGGAAAGACATGGTGACGTTCAGACCATCGTTGACTTTGCACGTGGCTTTTAATATCTCAAAGGAGAAGACAACCATGGTGCTAATGACGACATCAGCAAAGTTGTATGAGAAGCCGTCAACATCAAATAAGATATTCTTGATAAAGAAGCTTTTCAACATGAAAATGGCTGAAAGCGGTTCGGTGACTGAGCACCTGAACGAATTCAACAGTGTGATGAGCCAGCTCGAGTCGGTTTCAATCGTTTTTGAAGACGAGATCTGAGCCCTATTATTCTTCTGTTCGTTGCCGGAGAGTTGGGAGAACTTAGTTATGGCGGTTAGTAACTCTATCTTAGGGACTCTCACATTTAAAGATGCCGTGAGCAGCATACTAAGTGATGAGACGTAGAGAAAGGCCGTGAGTGAGAGTTTTGGAACTTCGGCACTTTCGGTTGAGAATCGTGGCAGAACGATGGAAAAGGGGAAAGGGAAGAAGGGCAAGTCTAAAATCCGAGGAAAATCTCAAGGAAAAATCCAAGGCACCTGTTAGAATTGCGGAAAGAAGGGTCACAGAAAAAGTGAATGTAGACTTCCAAAGAAAAACTCAAATAAGAAGACAGATGAAAAGGAAGCTAATATGGTGTCTACATAAGAACAAGGAGAACACGGGCCTTGTCTATCGGCGAGCGAGAACACAAAGGCGGATACTTGGTTTCTAGATTCAGGGGCTTCTTTTCACTGCACTTAAGGCCGGCATCACTTCAGCGGGTATGTTCAAGGCGAACTTAGACATGTGACGTTAGGAAACGGTCAGCCGTGTAAGATCATTGGCAAAGGGATGATCATCCTATAATCGTTAGGAGGATGTTAAATCAAATTGAAGAATGCTAGGCATATTCCGGATTTGAAGAAAAGTCTTATTTTCATAAGTCAGCTTGACAACGAAGGTTACATGACGGCATTTGTGAATTCTCAGGAAAGATTTCCAAAGAATCGTTGGTTGTCGCAAAGGGCAAGTTGAATGGTTCATTGTACCCATTCAGTGGGAGCAGTGGAAGTTCGGTTGCATTGGCGGCAAGCTCAGAAGCAGATTCTGAATCTTCGTTGTGGCATAAGCGATTGAGACATCTCAGCGAGAAGAACATGAAAATTCTTCAGGATAGGGAGCTTCTTTCAAGGTTGAAGAATGTAGAGTTGGGCTGTGCGAGAGTTGCGTTTGTGGGAAGCAAAACGCGCTTAGATTGCAAATTGGAGGCATAGCGAAGAAGACCAAGAAGCCGGAGTTGGTGCATACGGATGTATGGGGTCCGGTCTTGGTGGAGTCTTCTGGAGGAAATCGGTACTTCGTAACATACATTGACGATTCAAGCCGGAAGACATGGGTGTATGCAATCAAGTTGTCCAATATGTTATCTTCAAACACTGGATTGCGCAGGTGGAGAACCAAACGGTGTTGAATGTTAAATGCCTAAAGTCTTATAATGGTAGGGAATATTGCACGCAAGAGTTCGAGACATTTTGCTCACAAAAGGGCATTCGTTGGCTGAAGACGGTACCGGGGACGCTGCAACAGAACGACATCACTGAAAGGACGAACAAGATGATCCTTGAGCAGGTGAGAAGCATGACCTTGGATGCGGGGCAACAGCTGTCGATGCTGCTATGTATCTGATCAACAGAATCCCGGCAAGCGCGCTCGATGGAGGTATTATGGAAGAAATTTGGCCAGGTAAACCGGTTAATTATTCGCAACTTAAAGTATTCGGCCGCATTGCTTATTCATTGATTGATAAGGCGAAAATGAGTAAGCTTAACTTCAAGTTTAGAAAGTGTGCTTTCGTAGGGTATGGTAGAGACGAGTTCGGATATCGGCTGTGGGATTACACAAGTAAGAAGGTAATACGAAGCCGAAACGTCGTCTTTGATGAGCAACACTTGTACAAAGAAGAGAAGTAGACAAAGATGATGCGGTATCGGAGTTCGTTGAGTTGGACGGAACTGAAGAGGTCAATCATGTACCTACATGTGGAGATCAGAACATGGAGGAGACTGCAGTGTAGGATCAGGTTCAAGAACATGTTAGTGACTAGGTTCAACAATCGGATGTACTGCCAGTTCTGAGGAGATTTACAAGAGATAGGAGGCTACCTGAAAGATTTGTTACCGACTTCATATTGTACACAGATTCGGGGGAGCCTGAATCCCTTGCAGAGGCGACGCAAGACGGTACTAGCATGCAGTGGGAGCAAGCTATAGACGAGAAGATAAATTCTTTGAAGAAGAACTGTATGTGGAGCCCAGTGAAGCGACCCAAGGGTCGGAAGGCGTTGCTAAATAGTTGGATGTACATGATTAAAGATTAGACTGATGATGTGAACCGGTATAAGGCTCGTTTGGTAGTCAAGTGTGTAGAGTGTTTTTTGTCACCCTATTGAGATAGGAATGTGCGTCGCTTGTCAGGCATATTACCGATTCCTCCTGTCAGGGGTAAGCTAGAGTTTAATGATTGTGGGGTCCGAATCTCCGGCAGCCGCGGACTAAGCTGCCGTTAATTACCTCTCGCTTTTGGAGCGAGAGAACCTCCGATTAACAAGTCATACAGATCATGCAAACTCAATATGCAATATGTGCGTGTTGTATTTGGGAACAAGTTTGAGAGTGATTCGGGCATATCGGGGGCCTCGCAGAGTTTTTACGGGGGTCTCGCTACCTGGATAGCATGCTAGGAGTCAAGGGGCTAGCAGCCCTCTTGTGGGATACGGGGCAATGCCCCATTAGAAATTTTTTCTAGTGCGCACGTGGCAAGGTGCGCATGTGATGAGTGCGCACGTGCCAAAACGCACACCTAGTGAGGTGCGTACCTAGCAAGGGGCGCACATGACGAGTGCACACCTGCCGAGACACGCACCTAGCAAGATGCACGCATGACGAGTGCACACCTGCCGAGATGCGCACCTAGTAAGGTGCGAGGGAGTGAAGGGAGCCAAAGGGCCCCGAAAGGGTTAAAAGGTCCAGTAAGGTGCGCACTTAGGGAAGTGCGCACCTGGTGAGGTGCGTACCTGAGCCGGTGCGCACTTGGCTCGATATGCATCCAATGAGGTGTGCATTCAGCCAAATGAGCACCTAGCACGGTGCAAGTAGGGTCGAAAGCCAATGAAGCAACAGTCCTAAAACACCAAGATTTTGACTTTTGAAAATCAAAAGGGGTTTCCCCCCTTTTTCAAAGCCTCCTGATGTGCACACTTAAAAAAAAAGAAAGGAGGAGAGAAAGAGAGACTTGCGCACTAATGAATAGCTCAAAATCTTAGATTTTTATTTTTGGGGAATCAAGATTAGTTCTTCCCTTTTTTATCAAATCATCATGGAGGGCCTTTAATAGGCTTACATTTTTTCATTTAGCCCCATGACTTGTACAAAATTGGCATTTTGCCCATCCCATGCTCATGTGCTTATTTCTTTTTGCACATGAGCCACGTGCTTTACAGAATTTGGCTTTTTGCTCGCTTATTTTACATTTATCTATGAAAATTACATCAAATCTATTTATTGCTTGATGATTATTCCTTTGGCATGGGGGCCGGTCTGGGCTTAGGCCTACCTGCTTGGACTTGGGTTCGGGCGTTGGCCCGGCTTGTGTTCGGGCGTGGGCCCGGCTTGGATTCGACAGTAAGGTCCGTTTGCTTTGGTTTGAGCCTATTTGTTCTTGGTTTGACTTTGTCTTTAACTTTTGGTCAATGGAGTGTAAATTTTAACCCCAAATGCCCCCATCAATGAATGCACACTATATGTATGGGTCGTGTATATGAAATTGATAGATCTTCTTTCGCGTGGGGTTGACTTGATTTGGTTCCTGCTTTTGGGAAGCTGGCACTGCCTTTTTACGACTTGGATGGTCGATACTTGACGTATCTTTGAGACGGAGTGTCAGTGTATGACGTATCCCCGGCACGGAGTGTCGCTGGTTGACGTTTCGCTGAGACGGAGTGTCAGTTTGACGTTTTTCTGGCATGGAGTGTCGTTGGTTGACGTTTCTGCGAAACGGAGTGTCGCTGGTTGACGTTTCCCCGAGACGGAGTGTCTGTACGTGACGTATCTCCGAGACGGAATGTCGCTGGTTGACGTATCCCCGGCACGGAGTGTCGGTGTATGCCGTTTCCCTGACACGAAGTGTCGCTGGTTGACGTTTCCTCGAGACAGAGTGTCGGTGTATGACGTATCCCCGAGACGGAGTGTCGCTGGTTGATGTTTTCCTGAGACGAAGTGTCGGTGTATGACGTATCTCTGAGTCAGAGTGTCGGTGTATGACGTATCCCCGATATGGTGTCACTGTTTGATGTTTTCCCGAGACGAAGTGTCTGTTTGATGTATCCTCGAGACGGAGTGTCGCCGGTTGACGTTTTCCCGGCACGGAGTGTCGCCGTTTGACGTTTTCCCGAGACGGAGTGTCCGTTTGATGTATCCCCGAAACGGAGTCACTGGTTGACGTGTCCCCGACACGGAGTGTCACTGTCTGACGTTTTCCCAAGACGGAGTGTCGTTGGTTGACGTGTCCCTGACACGGAGTGTCAGTACGTGACGTATCTCTGAGATGGAATGTCGCTGGTTGACGTATCCCTGGCATGGAGTGTCACTGTATGACGTTTCCCTGACACGGAGTGTCACTATATGACGTTTTCCCGTGACGGAATGTCGCTGGTTGACGTATCCCGAGATGGAGTATCGCTAGTTGACGTTTCCCCGAGACGGAGTGTAGGTGTATGACGTTTCTCGAGATGGAGTGTCGCTGGTTAACGATTTCCCGAGACGGAGTGTCGGTGTATGACGTATCCTCGAGACGGAATGTCGATGTTTGACGTTTTCCCGAGACGAAGTGTCACTGTCTGACGCTTCCCCAAGACGGAGTGTCTGTTTGACGTATCCCCGAAACGGAGTGTCGCCGGTTGACGTTTCCTCGGCACGGAGTGTCACCGTTTGACGTTTCCCCGAGACGGAGTGTCCGTTTAACGTATCCTCGAGACGGAGTGTCACTGGTTGACGTGTCCCAGATACAGAGTGTCATTATCTGACGTTTCCCCGAGATGGAGTGTCTGATTGACGCATCTCCAAGATGGAGTGTCGCTGGTTGACGTGTTCCCAACACGGAGTGTCACTGTCTGACATTTTCCCGAGACGGAGTGTCTGTTTGACATATCCCCAAGATGGAGTGTCACTGGCTGACGTGTTCTCGACACGGAGTGTCACTGTCTGATGTTTTCCCGAGACGGAGTGCCTGTTTGACGTATTCCCAAGACGGAGTGTGTGTTTGACGTTTCCCCTTGCACTCAGTGTCTGTTTGACTTTTCCCCTTGCACGGAATGTCACTGTTTTTGATGTAGAGGTCGTTGTTGGAATTGGTTGGTTTGATTTGTTTTAGGAGGTTCTAATCTGTCCGGTGAGACTTTTGAGCTTGGAAGCGCTTCCGGGTGGGACTTTAGTTTGATTTGTCTGATTCCTGCTTTGTTTAGCGGGACCTTTGAATTTGAGGCATTGCAGTGCGGGACTTAGAATTTGGAATTTTGTTTGGCATCAGTATCACAATACTGGAATATGGTATTAGGAGCAAATCATCATTGGCCATGAGAGGATTTAGGGATTTTGGTTTTGGTTTGGCATCGACATCGCTACACTGGAATATGATACCAGGAGCGAATCATCATTTGCCATGAGGATTTGGGGATTTTGGTTTTGGTTTGGCATCCGCATTGCTACACTGGAATATGATACCAGAAGCGAATCATCATTTGCCACGAGAGGATTTGGGGATTTTGGTTTTGGTTTGGTATCAGTATCGCTACACTGGGATATGATACCAGAAGCGAATCATCATTTGCCATGAGAGGATTTGGGGATTTTGGTTTTGGGTTGGCATCAACATCGCTATACTGGGATATAGTACCAGGAGCGAATCATCATTTGCCGTGAGAGGATTTCCTTCATTCCCAGTTTAACGACTTAAAAGTCATCTGTTCCCAGTTTAATGACTTAGGAGTCTCTGCTCCCAGTTTAATGACTTAGGGGTCTCTTGAATTTGAAAGCTTGGAATTTTGGGGTTGGGGCCGGCATCAACGTTGTTAACACTGGAGCACAGATGGCAGGAGCAATTCATCATTTGTCTTGGAAAAATTTGGGTTTGGGTTTTGGGTCGGCATCAGCACCGCTAACACTGAAGCGTAATATCAGAGAGCGATTCATCATTTGCCGTTGCCCGTTGGGAAGTGATGACTTAGGAGACAGGTTTAGGCCCCTGTCACCCAAGGATTTTCAATTTTATGAGCCGTAAGGGTTTCATAAAAGCATTTTCTCCCTACGAGTCGAGAGGATCTCGTAGGTGTATTTTCTCCTTAGGAGTCGTGAGGACCCCCGAATGTGTTGCCCCGTTGTGAGTCGTAAGGATCTCACGCGGAGATATTCTCCTCACAAAGTCGAGAAGACTTTTTGCCAGTGTATTTCGTTTCTTTTCACGAGTTTGCGCCTTTTCGGGTTTTTTCACAAAGTCGTCGGCAGTCATGCTGTTTTTACTCACAGTGCCCTTTCAGGTTTTCATTCGTGCCCGTTTTGCTTGTGAACATAGCGTTTTTTCCAACGAGTTTGCGCCCTTGCGGGTTCTCACAAGCTCGTTGGTAGTTTTGCTGGTTTTACTCGCGACGCATTTTCAGATTTTCATTCGTGTCCCTTTCGCTTGTAGACCGACCCTTTATTTCTTATCTTTTATTCCCTTTTTCTTCCTTTTCCCCCTTTTTTTATTTCCCAGTTTAACGACTTAGGGGTCAATTATTCCTATTGTAACGACTTAGGGGTCAACTGCTCCCAGTTTGACGACGTAGGGGTCGTCTGTTGTGTGCTTATTCAAAATTCTTGAACTTTGATTTTAAGGTGTTTCAATGTTATCTTTGTCTTTTTGGAAGTATGTGTGTCCCGTAGGAGCAGTGGTGGACCGGGTCATTTTCTGAAGTGGAGGATTGAACCGTTTGCCCCTAGACGGTTTTGGTCATCGTTAGTATAGAGTTGGTGATCGTTGCTTGGTCGTTTGCTAACGCGTCTTTGGCCAATAAGATCACTCCCTCCTTGTATTGTTTTTCAATCCAATCTTTGAAAATATAGCAGATTTCGATTATATGACTTTCTACCCTATGGTATGGGCAATACAAGGGATTGTCGATCATATTTACTTCATGAGGCCTTTTTGGTTCGGAGAGTTGCAGACCGTTGTTTAGGGCGTCCTCGAATATTTTATGGATCCTGTCCTTTTTGAAGGAATATACTTTAGTCAACTTCTCTTCTAGGGGCGATTCTCCTCTTCCTCCCAACACTGGTTTTCGAGGCTGGTCGGGATTAGGCCTGCATGTTCCTCGCTTACTTCGGTTAGCAGAGCTATTAAAAGTTTCAGTGTTGTTGGGACGTCTACCTTTGTGGTTGTCGTTTTCCTGACATTTGAACTTGTTATATTGGAATTTTTGAAGAGATTCGGGACCCGTATGTTTCAACGTCTGGACTCTTTTAATTAGGTCTTGAAGAGTTTCGAGGTTCGTCGATGACTTGTCCTTGATTTTGTCTCGTGTCAATTTGCCCCAGTCATGCATCAGGACTTTCTTGGAGGCTGGTCGCCGTTGACTTTCATGAAGGTGCTCCGGTCTTATATTGGAGGGAATAACCGCTGGCTGCTATGGGGGCGGGGGGGGGGCAATCCCTGGTTCATGGACCGAACCTTGATCTTGTTGTGATTGAATTTGAATGACTTGGGTTGCGAGATTTGTCATAACATTTACCAGATCGTCGAATTTGAAACGGATCTTGGCTAACTCCTTATCTCTGTCCTGAAATTGCTCTTAAAGCCATTGGAATAATGATCGTTATGTAATTTCAGGGATAATAACTGGGTTATTCTCATCGTCTGAGCTTAATTCTCCGGGAGCCATAGGCCCTTTTTGCTTACCAGCTTGAGCAGGGTCCTTATCATTATCTGAACCAAGCCAGTATTGAGCAGCATTCTCCATATCATCACTATTGGTATGAAGCGTAGGAGGATTTGTTTCTCCAGGTACGACCATTTAAACCGTATGGATTGCGTATCCGTCCGTTGCCTCTTCATTGTCAGTGTTATCTACTGAACCTTTGGATTGTCGCCGTGGTTTGCTCTTTTCAGGGAAGGGTGAACAATTGAGAGTGGTCGGTTCCCGAAATACCCCGGTCTCTGTTTGTATGAAATTGGCGGTCGCAACTTGATTGTTCGCTAACACACCAGGGGACATCGAGATTTCTCCCGCATTGTAGACCCAATCCTCGAAAATACAACAGTTTTCGATAGTATGTCCCAACACTCGGTGGTATGGGCAAAAATTGGGATGATCCGTCATGTTTGCTTCACTCGGCCTCTTTGGTTCCGGCAGCTGCAGGCCATTCTTAAGAGCATCCTTGAATATTTTGTAGACCTTGTCTCTTTTGAAAGAGTATACCCTGTTTCTCCTTTCCTCTAAAATTGGCTCTCAGGGTTGGTTGACATCGGGCCCGCCCGACCCTTACTTATTTCGGTCAACCAAAATGTTGAAAGATTCAGCATCGTCGGACTTTCCGCCTTTGTGATTATCGTCCTTTTGGTTCCTTCAGGTTCTGTTAGTTTGGGGGTCCGAAGGGGATTATTGCTTTGAGCGCTTCAACATTTGAAATTTCTTGATCAGCTCTTGGAATGTCTTGAGACCCGTAGTGCATAGAAAAGGATTCATCCAGGTGCCGAGATTTCCGATGAGGAGATTGACGGATTGGTTTTCTTCCAACGATGGCTCACATTTGACGGAGAGATTGCGCCATCGGATTATAAAATTCGTGTTGCTTTCGTTCTTTGGTTTGGTCCTTACGAGGCCGGCAATGGTAATCTTATCGCTAATACTCATGAACCTTTGCTGAAATAGAGATTCCATCTGGACGAAAGTAATAACGGAGCTATCCGGTATGCTCGTGTACCAGTCGAAAGCGACATCGGTTAAGCTATTAACGAACTAGCGGAGGAGAAGCGCATCATTGCCCCTAGTATTCCCACATGATGCTTTAAAGTGGACGATGTGCTGATTCGCATTTCATGTCCCGTCAAATCTTTCGAATTTGGGGATGACATAGCCATTAGGAAACTCTACCAGATCATTTCGTGCAGGGTACGGCCTCCTACTATTGCAGACATCCTTCTGCGTTTCGGCTTCGGCCGCCAATGCTTTGACTTTGTTGGTGACCAAGTTTATGATTTTATCTTGAGTTAGCGGGCTACTGTTATTGAGAGTCGAGACATTTCTTGAAGCGGAATGTGGTTGATTTCATGAGGCTCGTCTTCCTTTGGGCTTAAGGAAACTGGCGTCGGCTGCTTTGTGTGGTTGTCACCGAGCCTCCGAGTAGAATTTTATGCTTGATTGGGCTATTGAGGGGCAATTTGGGCCGTTAGCTGTAAGACGGCGTTTTTCAAGTCGTCAATTTTTGAGTAAAACTTGGCCATTTTCTTATCTTTGTTTTTGAGCTTCTTTTGGAGCTCTTGAAGGAGTTGTTGCTCTGCGGTCCTGGGGCAAAAAGTCGGCTCCTCATTGCTTTTCGAGCCTGATTCCTCATGAACCGAGATCTCTCTCTGCTTATCAGCCTTACTGGCAGGGTTTTCATTATCTTCTGGAGGAGGCAGGTCTTGGGATCTGGTAGCTACGTTCAAACCCGGTTGGACTTGAGATGTGGTGGCCCCATCCTTGCTCGTGCTATGTGTACCTACCATGTAGACGGTGTGGACCATATATCCGGCTCTCTTTATCTTTGGTGGTTGATCTTTCGAATTGTCGTCGTGGCCTTTCTGCTTCGGGAAA
This sequence comes from Agapanthus africanus, assembly GCA_030015575.1. Lineage (NCBI taxonomy): Eukaryota > Viridiplantae > Streptophyta > Magnoliopsida > Asparagales > Amaryllidaceae > Agapanthus > Agapanthus africanus. The sequence continues at coordinate 462,734,213 of CM057349.1, forward strand.
GGTCAATCGACCGAAGACGGTTTGCCTGGCCTGGTTGTTGAGTGGCACTGGCGCCTCTTTTCGGGCTTTCCCGTTGCTTTTGCGCGGCACAGAGCGTCTGATAGACTCTTGAAGAGATGACGTCATGCTTTCTGCTTTGGGGCTTGGATATGTCATTTCGCAGTATCGTCTGGATCGCAGTCTTCTTGATTTTTGCGATCATGTCATTCTTCTGAACCAATTTCAATGGCTCAAAAGGGTTAGCAAGCTTCACTGCCGGCCCGGCTTGTGTCGCGGGGTAACTGGGTTCTTGGAATTTTATGAAATCCAACTTGGTCAGAGCCCTAGTCCTTTTGTTGGCTCTATATCTGAGCCGCTCCTGTCTTAACTTCTCCGCTTTGAGGGCTTGGCGGGCATTCGCTCTTCGGGAAGCCGCCGTAGGCCGAGTGATGGAGAGTCTTGGAGATACGTCTAACTGTGCACTTGTATGATGTATCGCCTGAGGTTGCCCATAATGTTTGCTGACTTCCTTTGTTTCGACGATCTTGCCTCTAGTTGGAGCGCTAGAGAGTCGTTCGGACACCGTCTTACGTTTAAACTGTGGTGCCTCAGCGATCACAACGTTCGCCCTCCCGCCTCTTGAGGTCGGCTTGGACACTTAGTTTGCCTGGGTTTCTGCCAGATGAGTGCTTCCGGCAGGGTAGATGATGACAGCCAAATTGGCTGGGCGATTCCTCCCATTGCTGTCCGAGACTTGCGGGGAGAACCACACGAGTATTGATCTTGCCTACGTACGGGATCAGATTTGCCTCAGAGATCGAACTGGTTCTTGGAGACATTCTTACCGAGTTTGTGAATTGCGGTTGAAAAGCCGTTATTCAGCACAAAGAAGCATAATTTTAGTATAGGCGATCGATATATATTTGTATATTGAGTTTGTATGAACGTTTAAACCGAAATATGGGAGGAAAGACTGGTCCCACCGGACGTACCAGAATCTATTGAAGATTTTTCGTCACCCTATTGAGATAGGAATACGCGTCGCTTGTCAGGCATATTACAGATTCCCCCTTCCTGAGGTAGGCTGGGATTTAATGATTTTGGAGATCCGAATCTCCGGCAGCTGCGGACTAAGCTGACGTTAATTTTCCCTCGTTTTTTAAGTGAGAACCTCTTATTAACAAGTCAAACAGATCACGCGAAGTCAATATGCAATATGTGCGTGTTATGTTTGGGAATAAGTTTGAGAATGCTTTAGGCATATCGGGAGCCTCGCAGAGTTTATATGAGGGTCCCGCTATCCGGATAGCGGACTGGGGGTCAAGGGGGCTAGCAACCCCTTTGCGGAATGAGGGGCATCACCTCGTTAGTAATTTTCTAGTGCGCGGTGGCAAGGTGCGCACGTGATGAGTGCACACCTTCCAAAACACGCATCTAGTAAAGGTGGGCACCTAGCAAGGGGCGCACATGACGAGTGCGCACTTGCCGAGACGCGCACCTAGCAAGGTGCGCACTTGCTAAGGTGCAAGGGAGTGAAGGGGGCTAAAGGGTCCCAAATGGGCTAAAAGATCCAGTAAGGTGCGTACTTAGGGAAGTGCGCACTTAGCGAGGTGCGCACATGGGCTGGTACGCACTTGGCTCAATATGCACCCAACGGGGTGCGCACCTAGACAAATGAACGCCTCGCACGGTGCAAGTAGGGTCGAAACCCAATGAAACAACAGTTCAAAAATACCATGATTTTGACTTTTGAAGATCAAAAGAGGGTTCTTTTTCCCTTTTTCAAAGGCTCCTGACATGCGCACTTCAAAAAAAGAAAGGAGGAGAGAGACTTGCGTACTAAAGAACAGCTCAAAATCTTAGATTTTTATTTTTGGGGAATCAAGATAAGTTTTTCCCATTTTTTATCAAATCATCATGGAGGGCCTTTTATAGGTTTACATTTTTTTATTTAGCCCCATGGCTTGTACAAAATTGGCATTTTGCCATCTCATGCCCATGTGCTTATTTTTTTGTACATGAGCCATGGACTTTACAAAATTTGGCTTTTTGCCCGTTTATTTTACATTTATTCATGAAAATTACATCAAACCTATTTATTGCTTGATAATTATTTCTTTGGTATGGGGGTCGGTCTCGGCTTGGGCGTACCTGCTTAAACTTGGGTTCGGGCGTAGGCCCGGCTTGGGTTCGGGCGTGGGCCCAGCTTGGATTCAACAGTGGGGTCTGATTGCTTTGGCTTGAGCTTACTTGTTCGCGGTTTGACTTTGATTTTTGGTCAATGAGGTGTAAATTTTGACCCCAACAAAGGGTTATGTGCAAAAGGAAGGAATAGACTTTCAAGAAATATTTTTCCCTGTAATAAAGATGATATTTATTCGGGTGATTCTCAGTATCGTAGCGGTGGAGCATTTGCATTTAGAGCAGATGGATGTGAAGGTCGCGTTCCTTCATGGAGATTTGGAGGAGGTCTATATGATGTAGCCACCGAGATACGATGTAAAGGGGAAATAAACTATGGTGTGTAAGTTGCGAAAGAGTTTGTATGGCCTTAAGGAAGCTCCAAGGTTGTGGTATCTTAAGTTCGATCAGTTTATGATAGAGACAGAATTTGTGCGCTGTGAATTAGATCATTGTGTGTACGTTCAAACGTTCAAGGATGACGACTACATCATTCTATCACTTTACGTGGATGACAGGTTGGTATCGGTTCCGAATTTTAAGAAGATTGAAAATCTGAAGAAGATGGTGGCTGAGAAATTTTCTATGAAGGATTTGAGAGTGACCAAGCAAGTCTCGGGCATGAAGACCGTGAAAGATAGGAAGCAGCGGAAACTGTGGTTATCGCAAAGGGATTACATCGAGAAGATTTTGAAGCGGTGCAACATGGACAAGCCAAAACCGGTGCGTACGCCCTTAGCGAAGTATTTCAAACTCAGTAAGGAGTTGTGCCCGACAACTCAAGAGCAGATAGACGAGATGACAAGAGTGCCTTGTGCATCTGCGGCGGGGAGTTTGATATATGCAATGGTAGGTACGACACCCGATATTGCACATACAGTGAGAGTTGTGAACCGGTATATGTAAAACCTGGGGAAGGAACATTGGAATGCGGTGAAGTAGATATTGAGATATCTTAGAGGTATATCCCGCCATCGCTTATGTTTCGGTGGTAACTCTCTTAATGTGCAAGGTTATGTTGATGCGGACTATTCGGATGATCGAAATAGTGGAAAGAGCACAACGGGGTATGTATTCATGGTTTGGGACAGCGGTAAGTTCGGTCTCTTAATTGCAAAAGGTGGTGGTATTGTTAACTACGGAGGCCGAGTAAGCAGCGATAACGGAAGCCAGCAAGCAGATGATATGGTTGCAAGAGCTATTTGAAGAATTGGGTAAGAAACAAGACTTCAATACCTTGTGGAGTGACAACCAAAGTGCGATACATTTGGCGAAACATGCTGCATATCACTCTCGGACGAAGCACATCAAGATGTGGTACCACTTCATATGTATAGCGTTAGAAAATAGTGAGTTGACACTGCAAAAGATCGCGGGACAAAGGAATCCGACGGATATGTTTACCAAGGTCGTAGACAGAGATAACCTGGATCTCTGTTGCATGTTGGTAAACCTTTCCATGAAAATTTGATGAGGAGAGAGCAACATCGGAATCGTGTGAAGTCTACTAGTTTGGGAATTAAGCGGAAGAATTCTCCAAGTGGGAGAATGTCGAGATTGTTATGAATTTGCATCAAGGTCGAGTTTGTTGAAAATTGATGCAAATTAATCAAAAGTGGAGCCCACGAATTAATGAAGAGCAGATACAGCCGCTCTTCATTAATTCGTGAGCTCCGCTTTTGATTAATTTGCATCAATTTTCAACAGGCTCATGAACCGATACTTGTGTGTATGAGTGGTCTGGCGGCGGAGGAGGAGATTTACTTTGAGATGTACAAGGTTGATGATGATGGCGTGAACGTTGGACTGTTGGAGCTCAAAGAGATCGAGGGCTACATATTTTTCTTTGCCCAGCATAGGCTTCTGGCTGTTGCGCTCTGTGATGCTTATGGCTTTAAAGGAATTTGTGCTTGTTATACTTATAAGGATCGAGAAACCGGAGTGGAAGGTATGAAGGTGCAATATTATGAAGATTTCAGCGAGGAGGTGTTGCCTTGTTTTTGGAACGATGATCCGTCTTCGCTGAAGTCTGTTTGGATCACACCGGGCATGCATTAGCGGCAACAAGGCTGAACTGCTTGTTTATCAGGTAATACTCATCCTGTTGTTTTTTTGTGATTTATTCAAGCCTTTTCTGGTAATTTAGTTAAAAGATGATTGTGCATGCTGGTGTTTGCTTTAATTCAGTTATTCAGTCTTATTATGATGTGCAACTAATGTTAGTGATCAAAATAGGATAGTGAAACATGCCCATACTTAACCCATAAGACTCACCTGAGTATAAGATTTAGGTCAAAAGAAAATTGTAAATATTTGTAGTTTAAACGTAACATGCTACCGCTTATAATCCCACATAAGGGAGTTTGGAGAACGAGCTACTTGGCGAGCAAAAATAATTAGGGTATGTTTGTGACTTTGTGCATCACTTAAGAGCGTACTGATGGCGATGTGTTTTGTTATGTATGTGTACAACATGGAGATATCTTTAGATCTATGTTATTGGCTCTTAAACATCCATGTTATAACGTACTTTGCAAATTCTTTGATATTACCATTTCGCAAGGTCGAGATTATACCTATTGGGATTTATGGCCTTATAGTGACGAAGGATTAAGGAAAAATGGGTACTTTTGCTTGGCAATTGCTGATTATATTCTTTACTGATGAAATTTGTAAATCACTACCAGCTAATTATATTTGCGAAAACAGTTTTGCGAAAAATAAGAATGAAATTAGATGATATATGAATTGACTGCAAACCGCAAAGTACAATAATATTATAGCTAGGGTAGTAGGTTATATATAGCCTGTAGAAAGGATTTCAAATGATATGTCAATATTCAAAATATCGGCTGATATATTCTCAAAGTGATACGAAAGATAGTAGTTGTGGGACTATATAAAATAGTTTATAGCGTGATATATCGTTTGTACTATCGGACTAATCCGAACCATTGCACCTAACTAGCATTCTGTCCTTTTATACTGTCGATGCGACAATCATGTTAAATCTGCTGACTTCTCCACAGCAAGTTTTTTTTTAAGTTCTTTTTTTTGGGTGATGCAGGCAGGATTTGAATATCCGATTCCTTTTGGATAGCTAGAAGTTCTACCAATCTACTATAGTCTGCACACGCCTGTGCTTCACAATCCAATAATGAGTAAGAAGTAGTTCAACACTTCAGCTTGCTAACTATGATCATATGTTTCCTGCAGGAAATGGAACTATAGTTTGGTTTGTGGCCAAGTATAAAGACAACATAATTAATTGGGATGACAGCTTATGTTGATGTGATTGAGAATAGTTAATCGGTGAGCAATTTAGGGTGATCTTTCGTTTTTGCTTTAATGTCGAGGGGGCAATAAATAGAGGATATGCTTCTGTCATAACTCATAGAACTTACAAAAACTTAGCAGGGTTTCGGCATTGGCATTGTTGGTGGTGGAGAGAAACAGATTATTGATTTGTGCATGTTTTACTTTTGATTATAAACTAGAAGTCCAGATTGCAATAGGTAGGTTTAGAAGAGTGAGAGCTGCAAAATTTTGGAAGAATTATGTTGCAAGTATATATATATATATATATAGAACACTGTACGCAACACCCAGATCTGGCAATTATTTGTTGCTTTTTGTGGAAAATTAGATTCATCCCCTTTCATTTTAATGAACTTTGCATTTGGCCCCTTGCTTCTAATGAATGCTGATTGTGTGGGTTGGAAAAATTAGATTTTGCCCTTACTATTTCAAGAAATATGTATTTGGCTCCTTATATATATAGAGAGAGGAGTGATCCATTGCAAGCCGGTCAGCGTTTTTTAAAAACGGGAACTCTCGGTCTACGGTATATTTTAACGATCCGATCCGTTCAAGTTGACCACCCTACCCTCAAATATATGTGAATGAAAAATTAAAGGATTTGAAGATCTCTAATCTATGCATCGGATGAAATTTAAGTTGCATTATCAAATAACGTTCATTTTTGCACTCATGAGTGCATAGGTTAGAGATCTTCAAATTCTTTGAATTTTCATATACATACATTTGAGAGTAGGGTGATCCACTTGAACGGATCGGATCGTTAAAATATGATGTAGACCGAAAGTTTTTGTTTTTAAAAAACGCGGACCGGTTTGCAATGGCATATATATATATATATATATATATATATGAGAATAATGGAGGAAAGAGGCCATAGGAGGGAATTTCCTTCTATGGCATCAAAAAAATACACCCTCCATCGTTTTTTCCGACGATCGGCACCCTCCATCTTCATCATTATCATCTAAGATGTGGGTACACCAAATTTCATGTGATTCAACAACTTTTTCACAGTTGATTTAGTGGGTTCAAAATTAACGGTTTACCGATAACATAACTTTTTACATTGCTAAATCAACGGTGAAAAAGTTGTTGAATCATATGAAATTTGGTATACCCACATCTTAGATAATAACAATGAAGATGATGAGTGCCCATCGTCGGAAAAAATAAGAGAGTGTATATTTTTTCGACGCCATAGGAGAAAATTCCCTCTTATGACATCTTTCCTCCATTATTCTCTCTCTATATATACACATGAGGATAATGGAGGAAATGTGCCATAGGAGATAATTTCCTCCTATGACGTCGAAAAAATACACTTTTCACGATTTTTTCGACGATCGGTACATATCATCATCTTTATCATGTAAGATACGGACACACCAAATTTCATGTGATTCCATCACTTTTTCACCGTTTATTTAATGGGTACAAAATTAACGGTTTACTGACAATAAAACTTTTTACATTGCTAATTCAACGGTGAAAAAGTGGTGGAATCTCATGAAATTTGGTGTATCCACATCTTACATGATAAAGATGATGATGGGTGTCGATCGTCGGAAAAAAATCATGGAAGATATAGATATTTGACACAATCTAACGAAAAGCCTTTTAGGACCTCCTTTCTTCATTATTCTCTCTCTCTCTATATAGAATAATGGAGAAAAGAGGCCATAGAAGGGAATTTCCTCCCATGATATCGAAAAAATACGCCCTCCATCGTGTATTCCGACGATTGGAATCCATCATCTTCATCGTTATCATCGAAGATGTGGGTACGCCAAATTTCATGTGATTCTACAACTTTTCCACCGTTGATTTAGCAATGTAAAATGTTCTATTGTCGGTAAACCGTTAATTTTGAACCCACTAATTCAACGGTGCAAAAGTTGTAGAATCATATGAAATTTGGTGTACCCATATCTTAGATGATAACGATGAAGATGATGGGTGCCGATCATCGGAAAAAACGATGGAGATTGTATTTTTTCGACGCCATAGGAGGAAATTCCCTCCTATGGCATCTCTTATATATATATATATAAAGCTTTAAGGGAATTATATTCAGCTTTCCGATGAGAAAGTTTACTTGCTATCTCTATCTTTATTAGGGATGTAAATCGATAGGGATAGTTCGAATGGAATCTGTATTTATATTCAATTTTTATCGAATATAGATATTAATTTTCATGTCTGATGACTACCGGTATCCATTTTCGTGTCCGTTAACGATAACCATATACGAATATTGTATCCGCATCTAACTTTTCCATATAAAGATACTGATTTTCATTCCGTATCCGTATTCACATCCAAATGACTATCGGAGATGTATATGGTTACATCTATATCTAATCTGTAGATCCATTTACATCCCTGATCTTTATGCAAATCTCTTAAAATTATTAATAACTACATATAATTTAATGGTAATTACTTCCGAGAATAAGAAGTGAAAAAGTCACTCTGACCTTTTTCCTATACAAATTTCATTTAACAAGAAATTCGTTTTGAACTGATCTATACATATCGTCAATTGCTCTGTGATTGTATGAGACTAGCCATGCACTATCGACACGGTTAAAGACTGACACTTGATTTTGAGCTCCTATCCCGCGCATAGCGTGGGGGTCTGCTAGTATATATAATGAATCCTAGCACTTATGCCTTTACTGGTTCTAGTATGATAAATATTTCATAATCTTCTTCTTCTCTTTTCCTTTTTATCTTTTTCACAGTATCGCTTCGTGTTTATTTGAGTTAATATGCAACCATGTCCTTCCCATCAAACTACGCTTAGTAACCCATTACGAGACTGGTATTCGCTACGGTGCCAGTATAAATTATGCCGAAAGAATTTTCAGGAAAAAGTTGCAGCATGTATCGGGTCACTTAATATGTTTCTTTTTTAGCAAAGTGTTTTTGCAATATATATGTGCGGCATGAACTTATCAACATTATTGAGTATATCAACAAAGTGGTCATTCAACCTGCCAAATAAACCATCCAGCCAAATTGCGGTTTTTTTTTGTAAAATTTTTTGGTGTTGATCTGATACCGAATTTTGTATATCGTGCCAGGTATTTTTTTGATTTTACAAGATGAGGCACTAATGAGTACCATCGAAGAACTGCAGGCTTGGATTGTTTCTGAGAGCTTGGTGGTTGCTGGGATGTGATTTTGGGGCTAAAAATTGTGGATTTTGTGGCTTCTGCAGTAGTTTTAATTGAGTGGCTTTTTTTCTTCTTCGTCGGGGCCTATTTTTATGCCACAAATGTTGCAGCTTAGTATGTAATCTTACTTGATGTTTTGCGGTATAACTTTCCTGTTCAAAGTGAGGTCGCCGGTTCGATTTCTGAAGGGTCCGCATCCAAAAATACAAAATTAAATAAAAATAATACCTTGTTTTGCTTGTCCAGAGGAACTTGTTATTATAGTGGTTCTCTTTGTGGTTTCTCGGTGATATTTATTTTATGTTCGGTAAACAAGGAAAGTAGAAATTAGTTGGTATATCAAGCGCAATATACGGAAATTGAAAATTTGAATGAAATTGAAGCAACTTATTCTACTTGGGCACATCTTAATTCTATATGCTCTACAAGTTGGAAAATAGCTTCACATGACCAATAAGCTTTCGTTTGACAAACATTGCTCCCAGCCTTCCTAATAAACACAAAAAGGAAAAGAAAGATGAAACATTAAAATCATGGGTCACTTAAACCGTTTCGAGGGTTTGCTTAAGAATAAGAAAGAGGAATCTTATGGAAATATCATGAAATAAGGTTTGATCCTATTCATGGGGATTCCGAAAATAGTCGCGGTTGCATGATCCAACCTTGGTGATTGGCCATGCATCAGTCGAAATCGAACACCCCTTCTCCGGCAGCCCTATGTATCTAACCATATATATCATTCATATATGTGATTAACCTTTGTATATGTTTTTTGTGATCACTTTCTTCGCAAGAGCATGCCAATATATATGGAATATTAAACCAGCTTAATTTTTTAAATTTTTTTACAGTAAACTCCCTTAAAAATTTAGTTCTAGTTATGGGGAAGTTCTTTTCACTAAGAGACCCTTAAATGTCGCGCTTCAGTGAAGCTTACTGTGTTTTAAAAAAAAAGACTGCAGGGTAGTTTTTGGAAATAAAAATTAAAGCTAGTTTACTATAATTTAGCCTTTAAAATTAGGGTAAATTGTTGAAAAACTTCCGCTCCAAGTAAAATCTGTCAAAAAGTCCCTGGGCTTTTTGAACATGTTAAAATACTCTTGGCCCATCACCTTTTCTTTTACATACTCAGAGCAGTGGGTATTTTAGTAAAAATGCTATTAGAGACCCATATGCCCAAGCACAAACTGACAGCTAGGAATTTTTGGGCAAAAATTGTGATGTTTTAGTTGCCTGTAACTTCTATTAGGTTGCATGTAACCTTTATTCTGAGTTGAGTTTTATTGATTTTTCCTCAAAAAGATTGAGCATTAAATACTCCAACCAAGCTATTTTCTCTCCCCAAAACCCTATTTGCCAACGGAACCACAATTATCTCTTTCATTTTCTCTATTATCCTTCTCTCATTTACTCCATTTTCATTTAACTTCTAATAACCTACTTGTAACTTCTAATAAGCCATGTTACTTCTAAGCAGTTGCCTATAACTTTTAATAACTTATATGTAATTTCTAATAAGCTGCATGTAACTTCTAAGCAGTTGACTGTAAATTCTAATAAATTGCATGCAACTTTTAAGCAATTGTCTGTAACTTCTAATAACCGGCATGTAACTTCTAATAAGCCGCACGTAACTTCTAAGCAGTTGCTTGTAACTTCTACTAAATTGCATGCAACTTCTAATAACATGCCTGTAACTTCTAATAAGCTGTATGTAACTTCTAAGCAGATGCCTGTAACTTCTAATAAGCTGCATGTAACTTCTAAGCAGCTGCCTGTAATTTCTAATATCTTGCCTGTAACTTCTAATAAATTGCATGTAACTTCTAAGCAGCTACTTCTAATTTCTAATAATTGGCATGTAACTTCTAATAAACTGCATGTAACTTCTAAGCAATTGGCTGTAACTTCTAATAGCTTGCATGTAACTTCTAATAATCTGCATGTAATTTCTAAGCAGTTGCATGTAATTTCTAATAAGTTGTATGCAATTTCTAAGCAGTTGCCTGTAATTTCTAATAACCTGCCTATAACTTCTAATAAGCTGTTAGTGATATATGCCCCAGAGGCTATTATTGTATCATACTGGATTGTATATTATATATTGGAAGTTTGGGATATTCACGGTTATAATAACAGTCTTGCTCAAAATGGTAGTATGCTACTTGGTTTGATTATATCTCAATATGTGCATATGTTTCTTTTAGCATATCGCTTATACATATTGGTAGAGCCCTTAGGATCTTTGCTTGACTACCAGCATTGTGATGGCAGTCACACTAGTGGGGGTTGAGTAGTCTATAAGCACATCCATATACAGGCGCCTAGTCATAGGATTATCGAGATGGGGCATCGATACTCCAGAGTAGACTAGTGTATACGCTTCTCATCCCAGCAGGGAAGATGGTCTGTCCCTCAGCCATTAGTACGCCGTACTGAAGATAATATACATGTGCTCATTGGGTTATGAGTTACACTGGACGGACACGTTGGGAACTGTTGGTTGGTATTATACCTATCTTCAGCTAGCAATTCCCGGGTGACATGAGTACAGGTTAGTCCGTTGACTTGATATCACTATTCGTCTCAAGTGTATTCCCACTGCACTTAGATTATTACCCTACCACGGCTCAAAGAAGTCGTGCAAACATGTAGTAGTTGGGTGCAGTCCCGAAGCACTTGGAGGCAGTAGCGGTTAGATAGGATCCGTCCCTCCCGGTATTAGGGGTTGATATCGCGCTGTGTTTGGAAAGACATTACATAAAGTCTCTGGCCAGGGCAACCGAGATTTACTGGTAGGTACTTCAGTAGTTTCTCAGGGTGTATTGGGCTCTACCCCGACACGACTTATTGCGCTGTTAGGGGTCTGACGTTTACCATCCCCCTAGGCCCGATATGCGAGTATCTTAAACGAACATACCGGACTGTACGGAGATTGTCATAGATAGGCTCAGTAGGAGTTCGGACGAGTTTGCTTTGTTAGTTGCATGTATGCCCTAGAGACCATTATTGTACATGTGATTGTTTCCCCCAATCAGAGCAAACCTCTGTTCAAAATCCAAATTTTGAAATGAAGCAACGCTTCATAGCAGCGCCAAGTGCGCCGCGCCCTAAGTAGCGCACCACGTGCAAAGTATGTGTGCGCTAGCGCTAAGAACGCTGCACTATAAGCAGCGCACCACGTGCAAAGCACGTGTGCGCTAGCGCTAAGTGCGCTGCACTCCAAGCAGTGCACCACGTGCAAAGCACGGGTGTGCTAGCGCTGGAACTAAAAGCTCCCCACCGTCAGATCAAAGATCCAATAAGGATGATAAATCATCAATTAACCAGAATAAAATTCTGTTAAGGAAAGATTCCTCAAAATATTTCCAAACAAGAAGATTGTGCTCTGTAAATTAAAGCACCGTTGGATCAATGATCCAAAGGTGATTAAAAATCACCAAAATTACAGAATAAATTATGTATGGAAAAGATTCCCCAATCTTGTTAAAAACAAGAAAATTGCCTTCTATAAATCAGAAGCCCTTAGATCAAAGATCCAACGGTGGGGAAATCCCCAAATCAATTGGAGAAAAGATCCCTTTAACCGATTGAACAAATCAGCTTGCCCTATATAAAGACCCCATGACTTCAAGTCTCATACGGAGGAACCCCCATAAACTTTAAGAAATCTCAGAAAAAAGAGCCAAGCTCTCGGTAGAAGAAGAACTTTTCGTCAAGGTAAAAAGAACAGAAAGACGAAATCGTCTCATATAAAAAAAGAAGAATTCACTTCTTCCTTTAAGATCATAGGTGTAATACCCAGCTCTTTTTAAACCAAAAATTGTTTTCTGTTACCTTAGAATCCTCTTTATTCTTAATTATGAAATATTTATTCTATTTATAAATTTAACATTTTATTTTATTGTATTTTTTCAAATTCCATTTGAACCCCCAAACTCTAATTCTAATTAGCTTTGTCCCAAATAATTTCCTATTAATCCTAGTCCAGCACCATTTTTCCTAAGCCCGGTCCCATCTTTTTCTAATTTGTTTTCTAAATTTTTCCCTTCGTTTTCCATAACCCAAACCTTATTTTTCCTTGCGGCCCAGTGCCTCAGCCCACTCCCTTATAAATTATATTCTTTTTCATTTTCCCTTAATACCCAAAACCCAGCCCGGCCTACACCTTCTCCCATTTTCTTATTTCTTTGGCCCGGCCTGCTATGTTCTCACCAAATAAATCCTTTATCTGTTTTCTTGGCCAGCCCACTCTCCATTCGGCTCAGCCCCCTTACTCACCCTGCATCTCACTCTCTCAGCACTCTCTCTCCCTCTGTCTACAGTCTCTCTCTCTCTCTCACTCTCTCTCTCACTTTCTCCCTCTGTCCCTCACTCTCTCAGCCCCCATTCTATCTCTCTGTCTCTCTCACTGCATACACATTTTCTCTCTCTCTCTCTCTAACTGCTCACCCTCTCACTCTAACTCTCTCAAAACCATCCAAAACACATTTTCCTTACAAACCCTCACTACGGCCATTGCCGGAGCGACGCCACCGACCGTCGTCAACCACAGTACACTTACCGAGGATCATCAAGCAACCGTCAACCTCCAGCAACCGTGCAACGACTCCGGACAACTCCGACGTAAAATCCGCGTCTCGATCCAAGCTCGCGCGAATCGGTTCCGCGGCGTATATCACGCGCTCGTGACGACGTTGCTGCCTTGCAACCCCGAGACTTCTTCCAGGCAAGTTTTTACTTGCTTACATGCTATTTATTTATGATGCAAATGTTAATAACACAAATATTAAAGTTGCAAGATTAGTTAAAATTGTGTGTCGTAACTGTTCGATACTTGTTCCCTTAGGAAAATATTATTAGATTTGACGGAACTCGATGGTGTAGGTTGGCCCGTAGGGCTGTGAGCATAGTGTGTGATTTTGGTTGGATAATATGACTGTTAACGACTAAAACAACTACCCCCAAGTTTTAACCGTAAAACTGTAATTCTGTTGCACCTGAAAACCGTTAAATTCACCATAATTCGTATACATAATAGAATGGTGCGTTCGAGGGCTCAAATCGAAGCCAACTCGACGAACTTTAACCCTGTACTAATTCCCAGACATACCTTTACTTAAACTGTGGTGATAATTGGATCGGAGTGCGACTCTGGACTGCAGTCCAGAGCGACTCAAAGTGTTGCTTGCTGTCCTGTAACTGGTACCACAGGAATTACTTAACTCGTAGATTGCGGAACTCCGCTGCTTATTGTAGGTAACTCTGTTAGCTAGACAACACAATTAGTTTCATCCTGTTTCGTTATCATTTACTATTTAATCTGTAATTTAGAAGATTGGGACGCATAGCAGTACCAGCAGAATCAGAACTGGCACATTATTGTTAAACAGATTATAACTCCTAACGTACAGACGCGATCGACGATCCGTCTGTTGCGTAGAAAACCTTACTGAAAACCATAGAATTTATCCAACTGTAGCATCGCTAAATTATGATCCCAACTGGGGTTAAAATGCGTTGCGAAACGGACTCCTGATTCTGAAATTGGATTTCCAGTCGCGAACGCTTAAAATGAAACAGTTATAACTAATGATCCTGAAACCCGATTGGCTTGAAACAAAATTCTTTAGATAGCTAACTGAACATATTAATTACTACCTGTTTATCGTTTCGCTAAATTGTATACGTATGTTTCATGATAAATCGTGCAAGTGAAGGAATGCTGTTTCATAACATCCTCATCATGTTTATATACTTGTTCATGCATCATATCGTACCCATATCATCGTACTGATAACCTAGTGCCATCGTGCATTTACCCAGTGTTAGATTTTAGTGTTGATTGTGGCAAGTACGTTAGTGTTCGTGTATTCGTGATTAAGTGAAAGTGATACGTACTTGTGCACGATCAGTGACCATATTATTCTATTGCATTGTCGACGTCTGTGGGATGCGTGCACGCGTGACTAATAAGTGGAATGGGACATTTATGGAAGCGTTTGCACGGGTGTCGCAGATAAGACACCAGACACTGCCATTTATCTTAGGTATTAGTCGGGACGTGCTTGATGGAGGCCCTGCCTCCAGTTCTCGCGCAGACTTGTCACGGATCGATTAGTATTTAGATTGATGGTTAGTGTTTGATGTAGACTTCGGGGTGTGGGGTAGTTCAAGTGTGAATTCAACAGAATCTCGGGAGTCCCATGCCGGCTTATATATTTAGGGAGTTATATGGAGATTTACAGGGTATGTGCTATAGACACCGTGATACATTCGTTACATGTTGGGCCTGTGGTCCCTTGCCCTTGGGTTCTACCCTTGGGTGGAGGACACTCGCGAGTGGTTGACTCTCACACTTGGACTGACGATAGGCTTATTGACCTGTGCAGTAAGACTTAGAGACTGATAGGGTTACTTTCATTTACGCTTCTTCTATACCGTGTTGACATTCGTGACATATTGTTATACTGCTTTACTTTTCCGCTGCATTGATTACTGCACATTCATTTTCATGCTGTCATTGATTTACTGTTATTCATATCCTTTACCACTGTTAGAACTGTTACTTGATTATGTACATTATATTGCTATTGTGTCGCTCTGACGACCTGAGTATGCATGCTCAGTGTGAGGTGAAGATTTAGCCTGGACCAGTGAATCACAGACTTCTTGACTTGCCTCCCGGAGTTACATTCTTTTGTTCCACTTCAGGTCAGTCTTTACATTGTTTCTTTCAGTTGCTGTATTTCCCTTTACCTGTGCATCATTTACTGTTTACCATGATAAACTAGAAGCCGAAGTGTGACTACGGCAGGACATTTCCTTGACCGTAGGAGCATGGCTGGCCTTGTCTACCCCTCGTATTCCGTATTTTGGGAAGCGGGGCGTGACAATAGGTCTACAAGACCAATGTCTCTCACAAAGAGATCAAAGGATCTCATCATAAAATAAGAAGAAGAACATAATTCTTCTCACAGATCATAGGTCTACAAGACCAAGGTCTCTCACAAAGAGATCAAAGGATCTCATCATAAAATAAGAAGAAGAACATAATTCTTCTCACTGATCATAAATCTATAAGACTAAGGTCTTTCACAAAGAGATCATAGTATCTTATTATAAGAAGGGGGAGAATAATTCAATTTTCTTAGGATCCCAGATCTATAAAGGTAAAGCCTTTCACCAAAATAAGAGATTGAAATATCTCCTACAAAATAAGAACTTTGTTCTTAGAATCTTGAGACAAAGTCTCTTCTAAACGAGAATTCATTTCTCAGATCATAAAATTGATCGGATGCGCTTCTGCGCTATTTGATTGGCGCAAAGCGCAAAGCGCACCACATGCTCCTCACGTGTGCGCCACTGAGCAGATAGCGCTTTGCGCTCATAAAATAGCGCTTTGCGCTCATGGACTGGCGCTTAGCGCCGAACGCACCACGTGTTTCTCACATGTGCGCCATTGAACAAATAGTGCTTTGCGCTCATAAACTAGCGCTTTGCGCTCATGGTCTGGCGCTCAGCGCTAAGCGCGCCACGTGCTCCTCACGTGTGCGCTACCCAGCAGAAGCGCTCTGCGCTCTTTGACTGGCGCAAAGCGCCAAGCGCGCCACGTTCTCCTCACGTGCGCGCTAAAAGAACATAAATTGTTCTATGAGTAAAGCCCAGAGCCATGATGAATGCTCAGGATTCAGTAAAAGACAAAAACGTTGTCAGAACCCAAAATCAATGCTCGGCATTGTCAAATGTTTAACATTTTAACTGAGTGGATCGAGCCCAAGTTGGCCATAAACCCCTCGTTCAGATTAATTGAGCCCATATGCTCATAAATCTCAGATC
Source organism: Agapanthus africanus (assembly GCA_030015575.1). Lineage (NCBI taxonomy): Eukaryota > Viridiplantae > Streptophyta > Magnoliopsida > Asparagales > Amaryllidaceae > Agapanthus > Agapanthus africanus. The sequence goes on from CM057349.1 coordinate 462,750,712, forward strand.
TTAGTCCCAATTGGACTACAGATCTCCCAACCAAAATTGGTTCAAGGGTACATCTCTTTCCTCCTATGATATTTGTCGTTGTAATCCTTCAACGTTTTCAGAGAGGTGACGGGTCCCGACAACCAGGTTTTACATGGACTGTGGGGTCCTTAAACTCATAGACTATGATGTCCTTAAACTTTATAGACTATGACGTCTTTAAACTACGGACTGTGGGGTACTTAAGCCCATGGACTATGATGTCCTTAACCTCGGACTGTGGGGTCCTTTAAGCCCATGGACTATGATGTTCTTAACCTTGGACCATAATGTTCTTAAACTAACATTGGACCGTAATGTCCTTAAACTAATCGACCGCAATATCCCAAAACTAAACAATAGAGCCCAAATGCTCTCTTGTTGGATCTAAATGATCTCGTTAAGTTGATCTTAGTCTAAAATTAGACTAACGTATCCTTAACAAACGTTTAAGTTGATCTTAGTCTCAAATGAGATTAACGTATCCTTAAACCCAACCCCAAACCCAAATCTAAGAAGATACGGATTTGGACTAATCCACGCCCTACGGGTGACAACATAAATTAGTCTCCGTATACAATCCACGGGCAACCAAAAACAAAACAAACACACACGACACGAAGTGACCATCTGGAGAAGGAGAAAGTGGTTACCACGATGCGGTAGCATAATTAACTGCAGGGGCTTGCGACTGCAGGAAGAGCGTCCCCACAATCAATAACCCCTCAACGAGGGGGAATCTGACGAAGTCTGCTATATCGGCCGCATCCGTTTAAATCTTCGATACATGGTGTCATAAATCAACTTGGTATCTTCGGAGAGGTGGATGGATAGCACCAAATAGCATCTGCCCCAAAATTCAGGCCGGACGTCCCAACGTCCCGGTCGCGTCTTTCAGCGGAGAACAGATTCTGGCACGCCCAGTGGGATCTTTTCCTCTTTCCACTCCACACTTCGTATGTCGTGTTTCGCGAATGAATCGCGGTTTGCTATGGTTGCTCCTGGATTCGAGGTACTAAGATTTGGTGTCTTGCTCCGTGCAGAAAACAGAACGGCAATGGTCTCTAACTGCTCCAGTTGCAACAACAACTCTCGTTCCACCTCATCCGGAAGAGTAACCTACGGGCCCCAAGCGGCCTCCCTTTTCACAATGCCGGTGGAACAAGTGACCCAATCCACCACTGGGCTATTCTTCGGGACTATGCTCCCACCGATGAGCTTCAACGCCCCTGTACCATTGCAAGAAGCTCAGAAGAAGTCGGTCTTTGATCGGCTTACCACTACTGCGGCCCCTTTTAACGGGTCACCCAAACCAAGCGCCTCAGTTTTTAGCAGACTGGGCTAAAGCTCCAACGGGCCTGTGAAGAACCCCGCAAAACCAGAATGCGTTATCCCGAAGCGGATAGCTATTCCTACTCCTGAAGTCACCAAGGCGGCTTCTCCGGCTAAGGGGTCGGTCTTCACAAGACTGGCCATTTTAGCTCCCACTCCGGGTGAAGTAACTAAGGCCATTACCCTTGCACGAAAATCGACCTTTTCAAGATTGGCCGTTCCCTCTCAATGAGCATCTGTCTTTGACAGGCTAGCGCCAACAGCAGACTCACATCAGAACAGGGGGCATGGAAAAGCCGATCCAACAGCGGAGGTGATCCCGGCTGCACGACATGCTCGACGTCGCCACTGGCGCCGAGTGAGAAAAGCTGGGGGCAATTCCCCTTCTAGACTGACTCTGCCGGCTCCAATGGTGGAAGTTGATGCTGCTGTTCCAACTGGGAACAATTTTGAACTACTTAACAGGGTGCGCAGGAATGCGCCGACTGCTGTGCTGAAAAGATCTCCTCAACCTATGGAGAATGCCCCAAAGGCGAAGCAGGAGCAGCCCCCTCAGCGGCTGTCCTCTAAAATTTATAAAGTTTGGCGACATGTCCAGGACTCCGTGGTAGATCAAAACTATCCCCGCCGACAGAAAAAGATGAAGGTTCGGCAAGAAGAGGATCACCCTATCAAACCACAAAAAGCGACAGCTACTTAGGTGCCCATTGCAATGGCCCCCTCAACCTCGACCGCTCACAAGAGCAGAAAGCTGGAGAAAATCCCGGTGTCTGCGACAAATCGCAAGAATACTGAGTCTAAACGCCCCAAGTCTGGGGGCATGGTGGTGCACACCATCTATATGGCATCCGGAAAAGAGGATAGCCGTATCTCCACAGGTCATCGACCGCTTACGCGGTCAGTGACTAAGGCTCAGGAGCAATAACAACAAAAGCTCCAAGAGATGCTAACAGCTATGGCCGCAATCACAGGAATGAAAGCAAGCCCGGAGACATCCTCGGAGCAGCGCTGTGAGCAGGAAACTGATGCCGAATTCCTTCGGAGAATGCTTGAGAAGAAGGACAAAGAGGCCGCGGAACAAGCGGCCAATATAAAACAAATGGCCCTTCTATTCCAAGATATGGTGGGCATGATGATCCAGCCGGACACTCCAGCCGAAGATCCTCCAGTAATAATTGAAGATGATAGAGGAGAGACATCAAATTCTCTGCCAGCTCTGTCAGCAGCCAAGGAGGAGACCATCTCAAAAGCCGCCCTGGATGATTACATCGCTCAGCAGATATGAGTTCATCAGGCGAATGAAGTGGCTGTGCAAATTGTTAGAACTGGACGGCCCAATCCGGGTTGGTACGATCAAATAAAGTACCCGCCAGGTACACGATTCCTAAATTCCATGTGTACAAGGGGACAGGCAATCCCCATCAACATGTCGCTCAGTTCAGGGCTCTCTGCGGCAATACTGGAGGGGATGATAAGCTACTGCTTCGCCAATTCGTCGGCAGCTTGGCAGAGACGGCATTCGAATGGTACTCAGAGCTTCCCAACGACTCCGTCAAAACTTTTACAGAGATGGAATTGCTGTTCACTCAGCGTTTCGCAAGCGCTAGCGAACGCACCCCAATCACCGCATTAATTAACGCCAGAGTAAAGCCAGGCGAAACGTGGGTGCAATATGCAATACGGTGGCGGAATCTATGGTTGAAATGCGAGCAGCGTATCGAAGAAGCGCCTGCGGTAGGCATGTTCGTGGGTACTCTTGATCCACAGGCGACCGTTTCCCAATTCATGATATTCTTCAAGCAAACTACTTCTCAGGCTTTGATTGACAAACTGGCCTAAATGGATCAAATGGGTCATAGACCGTCTTCCTCGAAAATAGAGCCTCGAAACGAAAAGGGGAAGGGGAAAGCAACCTTCGTCGCCAATGCTCAACAGCAGCCCAGTGGCCCAAAACTAACTGATCGCCTAGACGAGAGACGATGATTCTTTAATGAGAAAATGAAGAGCCCTTATTCGTTTCCCCGGGACAAAACGAGGAGATTGTTTGAGCTGGCGATGCGCAACAGGCTCATCAACTTGCCGGATCCAAAATGCCCATTGCAACCCGGTGAGGCTAATAATCCCAACTATTGCTCCTATCACCAAGTGATAGGCCATCTAATCGAAAATAGCTTCGTGTTCAAAGGGTGGATTGAGAACCAATACCAACAGGGCAAATTCGCACTGTCTGAGAATTGGAAAGTAAACTCGCCGCAGCCGCACGCTCTCAAAAAGGCGGACACACCGGGGGCATCATGCTCTTTTATAAAAGAAGCTCCATGGGAGGTCGTTCTATCAGCCAAAATGAAAAGAATGCTGAAGGATCTCCAAACATGCCCGGCGATCAAATGAAAAAGTCCGCTAGAACCCGAAGTCATCAAGGGAATGCTGAAGCCGCGCCCAACTCCAAAAATTGGTGGTGATAGTCAAAGCGTCCACACCCAGCCGTCAAAGTCTTCGAAGAAGAAGAAAAAGACCAAAAAGCCCGTGAAGCCTGATGACAAGCGCACGGAATTGCTGTCACGCCCCGCTTCCCAGAGTACGCAAGATTGAGCACGTGACATAGCCAACCATGCTACCTGTGGGTAGGAAGTATCCATCCACAGTCACATTATGGCTGTAGAGATATCAAGAACAAGATAAATAAACTATCTAACACATGTCCAAATCCATAATAACCAAAGTCAATGATAAATAAGTGCGGAAGCAAATGATCCAATGCAATAATAGAAAGGTACGTCCCGTAATGCGGGATCACACCTGGAAATAAAATGCAATAAATGAACTAACCACTACAGAACTCACAAATCAGCCTATTGGCTGAAGTACTCCTGCTCAGTCGTCGACAGTGGTAAAGAATCTGGGCCATGCAAAACCCAGACGTCAGCGCGTCATGTCAACCAACAATATAATATGAACATGGTAATAAGCAATGCAGGTATGAACATGAATAAAGCAGTACTAAGAAATAACAGTGCAGGGTAATGTGCAGTGGTAACTAAACTGTCCTATCAGGTTTCTACTCTATAGTCTTTGAAATCAATTGATGAATCGTCGATGTAACCCAATAGTATCCCGTACATACCCGGGACCACGGCCACAATATTCTCGGCGGCAGCCGAGACATGCCGTTAGGCACAGAATAGGAAGGTGTTAGTATCTCGTACATACCCGGGACCACGGCCACAATATTCTCGGCTGAAACCGAGACATGCCGTTAGGTACAGAATGGGAAAGTGTACACTCGGTATTACCCCGTACATACCCGGGATCACGGCCACAATATTCTCGGCTGAAACCGAGACATGCCGTTAGGCACAGAATAGGAATGTGTACACTCGAACGGTAGTGAACTGTCGAGTTACAAGTCAGGTTCATCTTTGATTTCCCCATACCCCCAAACTATGTATGTCAGGTCAGGTATTCAGTAGTCAAGGACTAATGCCAACACAAAATCCGGTAAGAGTAGGTCTGTCTGGATAGACAGCAGGAATGGTCAGGTTTGTTGGCATTAGGCATGAGATCAGGTAACAGGTAAAGCCATGGTACATCAGGTCAACCAGGTAATGTATAAAGGTGTCATGTCATGTCAAGAGTGTACGGTACCATGTCATGTCAAGTAGGAAGTGTAACAGGTCATGTCAGGAAGCACAAGATGTCATGTGGGTGCTCATAATCAAACTAACATAAACATGTGTATAAATAAACAAGCATGAGTACTATCAGAACAATAACTGGAACATGTAATATGATATGCCAATAGATATAATTTCAAGGATATGGATGCACAGTTATCGATTAGGGTTACATTTATAGTTCCAATATTAATTAGGATACAATTTATTAAACATGGAGTGTTAATATCACATTATTATGTAGTGATGTGATCTATGGATGCAATTATATGTATCTTAAATGCGATGGATGCAAACGGGTATCCGAAAAGTTATAAAACTATAAAATGGTAATGTGGGATGTACAACTAAACAATATGTGATATAATAATATTAATATGGATAGCATATTCAAAGCGATTAGTAACTATAAAAGATGTATTGATTAACCATGCACAAGAAGGTTCCGTTCAGAAATTTAGCGTCACCCTAATTTGTAAAATAGCTTAAAAATAACAAATGTTCTCCAAAAGAGACGTATCTTATACCAAAACAAAGATAATTCAATAAGGTTTTCAGTTTTATAAGTATAAGCATCTCAGGTTATCCCTACAAAAAGTTATGAATATTCAAAGTTGAAAGTTTGCTGCTGGAATTTCTCTGGACAGCAGTTTAGAGACGTGTTCATTTGCATTTTACGTTAATTAAACAATTTATTTTGCAAGTAAATATTTCATAGAGTTATAGTATTATGAATTAGCTTCGTAACGAACTAAAGAACGTATCCTAATGATTTTTCTATGATTTATAATGAATTTTATAAGATAAGGTGTACAGTAAATTTCAGATTTGTCATATCCGATTTTTCAACGACATTTCATATGTAAACTATAAGATTTTCAAATGTATAATATTATAAAATGAAGATTATAAAAGTATATAGCATGTAGCAAGATTAACTTGCCTCGATGGGTCGCGAATCGGGAAAACGGAACGTTAACCGTCGGCGGGGAAAACTCGCGACGGCGCACGGTTCACGGAATGAACCCAAACGACGAACAAAGGAACCACACGGGTCGGGGTATCTCGCTGGAACGTCGAGAAACGTCACCGGCACGACGGAATTCCGGTAACAAAAGAACAGTTAAAAGAAATGAGAAACGAGACATGAAGCAAGAAGAGAAAAATGATAAAGAGAAGTACGAGAGAATATATAAGGGGTAGAGAGAGAGAGAAAGTGGAGAGAGAGAGAAGAAGGAGAGAGAGAAAGTGGGGACCACGGGGTTAAAGGGGAGGTTGCGATTGGCTGAGAGAATAAATTGAGAAGGATATAAAAGATTGTAAAAATATTATATGGTTAAGTTAAAGATTTAAAAGATAGGTAATGAACAGTAAGATATCAGATTAGTTAGAAAAATATATGCGAAGGTTTTAATAATATTAAAAATTTGGGATTTTGGCGCCAAATGAAACATTTCCAAATTGCGCCCGGGTTGGGTCCAAAAATTCGAAATTCAAATAATAGGATTTTAAGCGGGTTCCAAATTTTAAAATGAAATGTTTTATGATTAAAAAGCATACTCTCAAAACGGACACACGTGCGTGCACGTAGCCATCCAAACTTGCCCGTTTTACTGAACGGGACGAGAACACAATGCACGGACGCTACCACGAGGCTAGGGGTGTCAAGTAGGCCAAGATGAATATTTTCAATTTTATTTTAGATGCTAAAATTTGTTATATGTAGAAATGACTTTGCCGGGTAAATTTTACAGTAAGCAACAAACAAGCAAATTAAATGAAATGAGTACCACATTATGCTCAAACAGTAACTGAAAATAGTAGCATTGGGCTCGGGTGTTACATTATACCCAACTACAAAAAGAATTTCGTCCTCGAAATTCCAAGAATACAAAGATAGATAACTACAAGAAAAGGTGAGGAAACTTCTGCCGGATTTCATCTTCTCGTTCCCAAGTGGATTCTCCATGCGATCGATTACCCCAAGAAACTAGCACAAGAGGGGTAACCTTGTTCTTAAGAACCTTTTCTCTTCGATCCTTGATTTCAACTGGTCGCTCTTCAAAAATTAGGTCCTCCCGTACGGTCAACTCCGAATGATCCAATACGTGGGTTTCATCTCGAACATACCTCCGTAGTTGAGATACACGAACCACATCGTGCACACCTGCCAAGGACTGTGGTAACGCCAAACGGTACGCTACATCTCCAACACGCTCCAATATCTCGAAGGGTTCAACGAATCGAGAACCAAGCTTTCCTCGACTCCCAAAGCGAATCACCCCTCTAGTCGGTGATATCTTCAAGAATACCAAATCACCCACGGTGAACTCCAGAGGTCTTCTTGACGTATCTGCCCAACTCTTCTGTCGGTCCTGTGCTGCCTTCATATGATTTCTGATAGGGTTAACCTTCTCAACTGTCTGCACAACCAAATCTGGTCCCAATAATCTTCGTTCACCGACATCGTCCCAACAAACAGGTGAACGGCATTTACGACCATACAAAGCTTCAAATGGAGCCATCTGAATAGTTGCCTGAAAACTGTTGTTGTAAGACAACTCCACCAAAAGTAGATGATCCTCCCAAGACCCCTTGAAGTCCAACCTGCATGTTCTCAACGTATCCTCAAGAGTTTGGATCGTTCTCTCCGACTGACCATCAGTTTGAGGATGATAAGCTGTGCTAAACTTCAATCGAGTCCCCAAACTTTCCTGTAAACTCCTCCAGAAGTGTGATAAGAACCGAGTGTCCCGATCGGACACGATGCTCACCGGTACTCCATGCAATCTTATGATCTCCTGCATGTACCGCTCTGCCAAAGTCTCTATTGATTGACCAACCCGAAAAGGAATAAATTGAGCTGCCTTGGTCAACCGATCAACAATCACCCTTACTGCATTGTTGCCTTTTGGACTCCGCGGTAAAGCCGTCACGAAATCCATGGTTATATGTTCCCACTTCCACTGAGGAATCGGAAATGGTTGCAATAAACCAGCAACCATTTGGTGTTCAGCCTTGACTTGCTGACATACCAAGCACTTAGCCACGAAGCGAGCAATCTCCCGTTTCATGCCTTCCCACCAGAAATGCTGTCGAATATCTTGGTACATCTTTGTCCCTCCTGGATGTACAGAGTAAACTGAATTGTGTGCCTCCTTCATAAGCTCTTCACGCACATCCCCTTTTGGCACACACACACGGCTACCATACCTCAACGAACCACCTTCGTGGATCAATAAATCTGTTCGTAGTCCGGCTTCAACCTGCTCTCAAAACTTTTGTAGTCTAGGATCCTGCGATTGTGCTGTTTTAATCTTCTCAACTAAGGACGACTGTACTTGCAACTGCATCGACTGTCCCGTAGCATGTGGTAGCACAACCTCCAAGTCAAATCTCCGAAAATCCGCAATGATCTCCCTTTGTGCGGTCAATACCTGAATTGCTGGTAACCGACTTAGCGCATCTGGCACGACGTTAACTTTTCCCGGATGGTACTTAAGATCAAGGTCGTAGTCGGCCGTCAGCTCCAACCATCTGCGTTGCCTCATGTTCAACTCCTTCTGCGTGAACACGTACTTCAAGCTCTTATGATCTGTAAAAACTTCGACTCTTACGCCCAAAAGGTAGTGTCTCCAAATCTTCAAAGCGAAAATCACAGCCGCAAGCTCCAAGTCATGAGTTGGATAATTCTTCTCATGGGTCTTCAGTTGTCTTGATGCGTATGCTACGACCTTCCCATGCTGCATCAAAACACATCCCAATTCTTTCCCAGATGCGTCGCTAAGAATCATCAGTCCTCCGGAATTGTCTGGTACGGTCAGGATAGGGGCGGTTATCAACTTCTGCTTCAACGTCTCAAAGCCAACGCACACTTATCCGTCCATACAAAAGGTACCTCCTTACGCATAAGCTTGGTCAGCGGTTCTGCCAAACGAGCAAAGTTCTCCACAAATCTCCTGTAGTATCCGGCTAATCCAAGGAAACTTCTTATCTCAGCTACATTCCTTGGAATAGGCCAATCTCGAACTGCTGCAATCTTTTCGGGATGGACGGCGATTCCATCACCCGACACGACATGTCCCAGAAATTTCACTTCTTCCAGCCAGAATTCGCACTACTCATCTTCGCATAAAGCTTCTCCTGTCTCAACATCTGCAGGACCTAATGATATCCGGATCGCAAATCCAGTTTCGAGAATACTCTCGCGCCACTAAGCTGCTCAAAAGTCCTCCAATGCGAGGGATCGGGTACTTGTTCTTAATAGTCGCCCGGTTCAATTCTCGATAATCAATGCACATCCTTCTCGTGCCATCCTTCTTCTTTACTAAAAGAACTGGAGCTCCCAAGGCGAGTTGCTGCTTCGAATCCAACCCTTCTCAAGTAATTCACCAACTTGCTTCTTAACTCCTTCCAATTCCACTGGTGCCATTGGATAGTAAGCTTTAGACACTGGCGCTGCACCAGGACTAAGGTCAATCGTGAACTCCACGTCTCGCTTCGGCGGTAAGCCCGATATATCTTCAAACACGTCCATAGAATCACGAACAACAGCCGGCTCTTTACTTTCATCACTTCCATTGATGCAAGAACATTGTTTGTCGGCCTAGCCCTAAACTCGACCGGCCCGACAGAACTGCTTCCTTACCGCAACTGCTGTCTGCTGTGAACTCCCAATTTTCCTGATATGCTCTGCTGTTCTCGAGCTGCCGTAAGAACCTGTGAGAAAGTGGTCAAACCCAGGGAGACGGTTTGCCTTTGGATGTCCACATCCAAGCTGCGCATGGACCTTCGTGCCCTGTCTGCATCGTTGGCGACTAAAGGTCCAGCGAAACTGCTGAGTCTCGTCCACTCTGCTGCATGCACGTCCACGGGTGCTCCATTCTGCCTCAGCCCAATAAATTTCTCTTCCATTTCCTCCCGTGCAGTCCGCGGAAAGAACTTCTCCAGGAAACTCTTAGAGAAATCCGCCTAACTGCTTGGCTTGGGCAAACGGTTCTCCTCCACAAGCCACCACTCTCGGCGTAATCCACTAGTTGAATGCGCACCACATCAACTCCTTTGTCCTCTGGAATCTGTGCCGCAATCAGCGAATTCTCCGTGCTGACTAGCCACTGCTCGGCTGGCATGGCTCCTCCAAACCAGTGAAAGTAGTAGGACCCACACGTCTGAACTCTGCCACGGTCCCTACTCGGTCAACTGGTCTAGTTCCAATCTTGTTCACAGACTGCTGAACGATCTGCAAACCTTCCTGAAACGAGTCCGCTTGCTGCTGGATCAGCTCGGGCTGTTTCTTTGATTTCCAGCATTCCTCTTATCACTCCAAGCATGGCGGCTCCGTTCACACGCCTCTGGTACGTCTTCAACTTCTTACCTGTCATAATCCTGAACTCAAAACACCCAATATTAGCATGATGATAGATTCTGAATATGGATCAAGGCTAGAACTCCAAGATACTTAAATAGAGTACCGCATTGTAGCTATGCCGCGGTATCATAGCCGCAATTACTTAACTCCACCCAAGTCGCCTAAGTCCTAGGGATAACAAGAAATTAGGTTTTCGAGTTGACAATGCAAAGTAAGTTTGCATGTCGACATGATCCGGAAGAATGATTCAAGGATGGTAAAATGGTCAAGGTGGCAGGACATGTTTCCTAATCACGGGTATTATGATTCGTGTATCGGGTGCAATACCCAACTACAAAGAATCAACCCAATTAACCTATGTCTCTGATACCAAAAGAACCATGTCACGCCCCGCTTCCTAGAGTACGCAAGATTGAGCACGTGACATAGCCAACCATGCTACCTGTGGGTAGGAAGTATCCATCCACAGTCACATTACGGCTGTAGAGATATCAAGAACAAGATAAATAAACTATCTAACACATGTCCAAATCCATAATAACCAGAGTCAATGATAAATAAGTGCGGAAGCAAATGATCCAATGCAATAATAGAAAGGTATGTCCCGTAATGCGGGATCACACCTGGAAATAAAATGCAATAAATGAACTAACCACTACAGAACTCATAAATCAGCCTGTTGGCTGAAGTACTCCTGCTCAGTCGTCGACAGTGGTAAAGAATCTGGGCCATGCAAAACCCAGACGTCAGCGCGTCATGTCAACCAACAATATAATATGAACATGGTAATAAGCAATGCAGGTATGAACATGAATAAAGCAGTACTAAGAAATAACAGTGCAGGGTAATGTGCAGTGGTAACTAAACTGTCCTATCAGGTTTCTACTCTATAGTCTTTGAAATCAATTGATGAATCGTCGATGTAACCCAATAGTATCCCGTACATACCCGGGACCACGGCCACAATATTCTCGGCGGCAGCCGAGACATGCCGTTAGGCACAGAATAGGAAGGTGTTAGTATCCCGTACATACCCGGGACCACGGCCACAATATTCTCGGCTGAAACCGAGACATGCCGTTAGGCACAGAATGGGAAAGTGTACACTCGGTATTACCCCGTACATACCCGGGATCACGGCCACAATATTCTCGGCTGAAACCGAGACATGCCGTTAGGCACAGAATAGGAATGTGTACACTCGAACGGTAGTGAACTGTCGAGTTACAAGTCAGGTTCATCTTTGATTTCCCCATACCCCCAAGCTATGTATGTCAGGTCAGGTATTCAGTAGTCAAGGACTAATGCCAACACAAAATCCGGTAAGAGTAGGTCTGTCTGGATAGACAGCAGGAATGGTCAGGTTTGTTGGCATTAGGCATGAGATCAGGTAACAGGTAAAGCCATGGTACATCAGGTCAACCAGGTAATGTATAAAGGTGTCATGTCATGTCAAGAGTGTACGGTACCATGTCATGTCAAGTAGGAAGTGTAACAGGTCATGTCAGGAAGCACAAGATGTCATGTGGGTGCTCATAATCAAACTAACATAAACATGTGTATAAATAAACAAGCATGAGTACTATCAGAACAATAACTGGAACATGTAATATGATATGCCAATAGATATAATTTCAAGGATATGGATGCACAGTTATCGATTAGGGTTACATTTATAGTTCCAATATTAATTAGGATACAATTTATTAAACATGGAGTGTTAATATCACATTATTATGTAGTGATGTGATCTATGGATGCAATTATATGTATCTTAAATGCGATGGATGCAAACGGGTATCCGAAAAGTTATAAAACTATAAAATGGTAATGTGGGATGTACAACTAAACAATATGTGATATAATAATATTAATATGGATAGCATATTCAAAGCGATTAGTAACTATAAAAGATGTATTGATTAACCATGCACAAGAAGGTTCCGTTCAGAAATTTAGCGTCACCATAATTTGTAAAATAGCTTAAAAATAACAAATGTTCTCCAAAAGAGACGTATCTTATACCAAAACAAAGATAATTCAATAAGGTTTTCAGTTTTATAAGTATAAGCATCTCAGGTTATCCCTACAAAAAGTTATGAATATTCAAAGTTGAAAGTTTGCTGCTGGAATTTTCCTGGACAGCAGTTTAGAGACGTGTTCATTTGCATTTTACGTTAATTAAACAATTTATTTTGCAAGTAAATATTTCATAGAGTTATAGTATTATGAATTAGCTTCGTAACGAACTAAAGAACGTATCCTAATGATTTTTCTATGATTTATAATGAATTTTATAAGATAAGGTGTACAGTAAATTTCAGATTTGTCATATCCGATTTTTCAACGACATTTCATATGTAAACTATAAGATTTTCAAATGTATAATATTATAAAATGAAGATTATAAAAGTATATAGCATGTAGCAAGATTAACTTGCCTCGATGGGTCGCGAATCGGGAAAACGGAACGTTAACCGTCGGCGGGGAAAACTCGCGACGGCGCACGGTTCACGGAATGAACCCAAACGACGAACAAAGGAACCACACGGGTCGGGGTATCTCGCTGGAACGTCGAGAAACGTCACCGGCACGACGGAATTCCGGTAACAAAAGAACAGTTAAAAGAAATGAGAAACGAGACATGAAGCAAGAAGAGAAAAATGATAAAGAGAAGTACGAGAGAATATATAAGGGGTAGAGAGAGAGAGAAAGTGGAGAGAGAGAGAAGAAGGAGAGAGAGAAAGTGGGGACCACGGGGTTAAAGGGGAGGTTGCGATTGGCTGAGAGAATAAATTGAGAAGGATATAAAAGATTGTAAAAATATTATATGGTTAAGTTAAAGATTTAAAAGATAGGTAATGAACAGTAAGATATCAGATTAGTTAGAAAAATATATGCGAAGGTTTTAATAATATTAAAAATTTGGGATTTTGGCGCCAAATGAAACATTTCCAAATTGCGCCCGGGTTGGGTCCAAAAATTCGAAATTCAAATAATAGGATTTTAAGCGGGTTCCAAATTTTAAAATGAAATGTTTTATGATTAAAAAGCATACTCTCAAAACGGACACACGTGCGTGCACGTAGCCATCCAAACTTGCCCGTTTTACTGAACGGGACGAGAACACAATGCACGGACGCTACCACGAGGCTAGGGGTGTCAAGTAGGCCAAGATGAATATTTTCAATTTTATTTTAGATGCTAAAATTTGTTATATGTAGAAATGACTTTGCCGGGTAAATTTTACAGTAAGCAACAAACAAGCAAATTAAATGAAATGAGTACCACATTATGCTCAAACAGTAACTGAAAATAGTAGCATTGGGCTCGGGTGTTACAATTGCAAAAGCATATCGACGCGCTGGAAGAATATAATCAGAAAGCGTGAACTCCAGTCACACTCTAAGAATTTCTCAGCCACATCCTTGAGAACGGAGATGATGATAATGGAGAAGAATTGTCGGATGAACTTGAGGATTATGTGGCAAGCTGCCATGTGATCTCTCATTCATCGATAAACGATAAAGAACCTCTGGATGCAGAGAAACTGGGGGAAGATCTTGAGCCGGAACTTTAGGACCATCAGACGAGATGATTGACGCATTCCTGAACGAAGCTTTTCTGAAAAGCAAAGCTGATCGAGAGCGCGAAATGGCCATATTTGAAAAAGCCAAACGCCGGCGACTGAACGAAAGGGTTAAAACAATTCCCCCAGATCAAAGCACATCCGCTGCAAATAAAAGCAGGTTCAAGACGAGGAAAAGGTTCGCCAAAGCCATATCAATGGGGATGAAGCTGCCACCCTCCGAAGGAAACACTTATGATGAGATACACCTTAATGAAGAGGATGTGCATTCTAATTACTGTTTATATCATCGAAGGATTGCGCACCTTACTGAAGAATGCAACGCTTTTAAAAATTGGTGGCGAGGTTATGTCGCTCACATGCAACACTTCAAGAGGATGAAGCGTGAAGCTCGTCTACAGCGGAAAAATACGACAGACGAACGTAGAAGAGCTGTCAGCAACTGTCACATGGTTGATAGCAGGGGATCGCAAATTCTCACCTTCGGAAGTGATTCTGAAGAAGAAATGGCTCTTGGCCCTCTCTTCAAAGAATCCACCTCAGGAAAAGAGGAAGTACCGAAGAGCTGCGAGAACATTCAGCCGCGCAGTCGCACGCTACCTGAAAAGAATCTCGGACCCGTAAACAAGGGGTCGAACAAAAAGGATAAGGGAAAAGAAAAGGTACCTGAGGATATCACCCTCGATGACCAAGCCGTCGAAGAGCTGACAGCCAAGGATCCGCCGAAGAAAAACAAGGTGGATTACAACGTTCTGGCACACCTGAGGAAAATACCCTCATAGCTAAGCATTCTCGACTCCCTTCTGCTATCTAAGGAGGCGAGAGATTTTTTGATCAAGGCACTGCAAGAGCCCGAACAGTTCCAAGCTTTCCTTACCAAAGAAAAGATGAAGGACGAGCTGGAAGAAGTGCACATGGCTGACATCACTTTTGGCGATGAAGATCTCCTCCTCGGGACATGCGAGCATAACCGTCCTCTTTATGTCTCCGAATACTGTCATGATATCAAAATAGGCAAGATCCTGGTTGACAATGGGTCCTCCGTCAATCTCCTCAATGTAAGAGTGTTGAAGGAAATCTGCATGAGCATTCAGCACCTCGCTCGTGATAAAATCACCATCTCCGGGTTTGACTCCCGGTCATCACGGACGCTCGGGTCTGTAATATTGACATTACGCTTTGGGCTGCTCGTCACGGACATCAAGTTTCATGTCATTGACACCAAGACTTGCTACAACGCTTTGCTCGGCAGGCCTTGGTTATACGAGTACAACATCATCCCTTCTATACAACATCAGTGTATGAACTATTTCAAGGATGGTCTCGAGTATACTGTGACAGGGGAGTTAAACCCATTCTCCGTGAATGAAGTCCGAAAGTACAAAGATGCAAAATACTTCTTACCAGATTTCGAAGACATGGAAAGATGCCATAAACCGAAGGACAAAACTATCACCACTATTCCGGTCTTCGAGAGTGATACCGAGGAGGAAGAAGAGATAGTCTATTCAGGGCCACCCCAATGCAACAAGCCGAGACCGTCCACCCCTATGTTGATCTTCGGCAGCGACTCAGAAGATGAGGTCAATGCTGTATTTTCTATTCGGCCATCAATACAAGCCTTCGCTAACGATGATCGGAGTTTGCAAATCGCCATGGTTCCGCGAGAGCATTACAAAGAGCTCGACGCACTTGATACCTATAGTATGCAGGAACTGCAGACATTTTACGTCCCTCCCAGGCGAAGAGATGAAAAGGTGATCCTCTTTTATCGATCAACAGAAACCAAAGTGGAGAAAGAAATTTGGCATGGTGCTGATTCTACGCTTGACAGGGTCCAGCCCATCCGTCTGCCCGGATACTACACAGAAGGATTAAAAAGGCTGTTGAGGTGCCAAGGCGTACCCTTCAAACAGACTGCTCGACAAGCCCAGTTCTACAACAGGATCTGGAACGTCCTCGGAACTCAGCGGAAACTGCCCAACGGGAGAATGGAAACGATCGGGCTTGGATATGTTCAATCCAAGGAACGGGAGCGATTCCGTGGATGCTACGTCATACATGACTTTGACGAAGAAGGAGATGCTTTGTGGGAAGATGCTAACCCTGAACCAGAACAAGGTCTCGCCATGAAAGTGCCAAGTCCGTCGTTCGAAGAACAGATGGACAAGCTAATAAGAGAAGCAGGTCAAAAGGTCCGGGATGACCATAGCCGCGAAATGGCCATTTACGAGAAAGCCAGGACACAACGCCTCCTTCAGCAGGCTGCGGAGAATGAAAATGCTCTTCGTCGCCAACCCGTTATACAAAAGACCCGACGCAGAGGCAAAAATAAACCTAAGAACGGAAAGAATGTTCGACAACGACAAAGCGGGTCCAAGAAGCTACGCGATCGAGAATCGAGCAACCAGGATTCGTCTCTTATAAAGAAGATGGGTCGAGCGTATTCTTTTTCCCAAGACAAGACAAAGAAGATACTCTATCTTGTCATAAAACATCAGATGATTACCCTCCCGGAGTCCAAGCACCCCGAGCAAGCAGGTGAGGTCTCTCACTCGGACTATTGCTCCTATCACCGAGCGATAGGACATCCTCTCGAAGACTGCTTCACCTTCAAAGACTGGGTTGAAGACCGGTATCAACTCGGCAGATTCGCTCTATCCGACAGTTGGAGGGTAAGTCCGCCACGGAAGCATGAACCGAAAGCCACGTATGCGGTGAGAGTAGAACCAGATCAATATCGGTCTTGGAAGCGATCTCGTACCTGTCACGTGATAACGCTGTCAGAAGAAGAACCCGAGAATATGAATGACCTCTCCTGGTGCTTCGAAAATGATGACGACGAGGTGATCTCAGAGTTTCCACCGACGCCAAAAGAGCTGGAAGATGGGATACATACTACTGCAGATAACCTCAAGAAAATTGACTTGGGGATGGCAAGTGACCCGCGACCGACATTCGTCAGTGAGCTGTTGTCTGAAGAAAGGGTGGCTACGCTAAAAGACGTGCTCATGCAATATAAAGACTGTTTCGCATGGAACTATTCAGAGATGCCGGGACTCGATCCAGAGATTTTAGTCCACAAATTGGCGATTTCTCCAGACGTCAAGCCGGTCAAATAAGCACCGAGAAGGATGCGACTCGAACTTGAAATGAGCATCAACGCCGAGGTCAAGAAGCTAATCGACTCCGGCTTTATCCAGGAGGTTCAGTACCCTGATTGGATCGCTAACATCGTCCCAGTGATGAAGAAAAATGGGACTGTGCGCATATGCGTGGACTTTCGGGATCTCAACAAAGCTTTCCCGAAGGACGACTTTCCAGTACCGATTACCGAGCCGATGATAGATAATACGTCCACTCACGAAGTTTTCTCCTTCATGAACGGCTCATCAGGATACAATCAGATAGAGATGCATCCCGAGGACCAGAAGCATACCGCTTTCCGGACCCCTTTGGGCATATTCTGCTACAAGGTGATGCCCTTCGGTCTAAAGAACGCCGGTGCCGCCTATCAGAGGGCCATGACGAAGATTTTCGATGACCTCATACATGAAATCGTCGAATGCTATATTGACGACCTCGTAGTTAAAAGCAAATCATACGAGGAACATTTAGAGTATCTGAAAATCGTGTTCCAATGTCTTCGGAAATACAACTTGAAGATGAACCCTCTTAAATGCGCATTCGGAGTTTCTTCGGGCAAATTCCTAGGGTTCATCGTACGACATCGAGGCATCGAGATAGACCCATCAAAAATCAAGGCAATTATGGAAATGCCTCCGCCAAGAACTCTCAAGCAACTGCGATCTCTCCAAGGAAAGCTCGCATATATCCGACGGTTCATAGCTAACCTTTCCGGCAAATGCCGCCCTTACAGTCACCTAATGAAGAAGGGAAACCCGTTCGTCTGGGATCGCAAATGCCAAACCGCACTGGACGAAATCAAGCAATACCTACAGAATCCTCCGGTGCTGACCGCTCCAGTCAAGGGAAAACCCCTCATTCTGTATACAACTGCCCTTGAAGGTTCCTTAGGCGCGTTATGGACATAAGAGAATGACCAAGGGAAGGAGAGAGCACTCTACTATTTGAGTCGAGTTCTCCTGGGGGCAGAAAACAATTACTCCCCCATTGAAAAACACTGCCTGGCATTGATCTTCGCGATAACGAAGCTCAGACACTACGCGTTGGCACATGAGGTCCATCTCATATCAAAGGTGGATCCTCTCAAATATTTGATGTCAAAGGCCATATTAACAGGATGACTCGCTAAATGGGCCCTGCTCTTGATGGAGTTCTCGATAACTTATCTTCCTCTCAAGGTAGTGAAAGGCCAGGTCATCGCCGACTTCCTCGCTGAGCATCCGATACCCGCCGATTCTCCCTTGAACTGCGAATTGCCAGATGAGCACGCGTTTGACACGATCGACGGGGAGAAAGGAGGGAGTGATACCCGATGGGAACTCTACTTCGATGGAGCATCTTCCATGAAGAAGTGCAAACAAAGTACCCCCATAATCAAATCAAGGGTGGGCCTCATCTTCGTGACCCCACAAGGAGGGATAATGCGCTTTGCCTTTTCCTTGACAGAGCCGAAGACGAACAATGAAGCCAAATATGAAGCTTTGATAGCAGGTCTTGAGATTGCTGTCGACATGGGAATCGAGAACTTCCTCATATACGGAGACTCCCAGCTGGTCGTTAGTCAAGTAAATGGCGACTATCAAACGTGCAAACTAGAGTTGGTAAAGTACGGTGAGAGAGTGCAACAACTGCTGACTCGAATCCCTTCTTACGTCCTAGAAAGCATACCGCGCGCGGAAAATAGCAAGGCGGATGCATTATCCAAGCTCGCTAAAGAACTGGCCGATGAGAACCTTGATGACGTGAGGATCGTTGTGCAAAGCCGTCGGGTTCTTGCACTGGCAGAAATATCTCCAGAGCCGTCCGAAGAAAAGGGAGCTACTGAGCAAACGGCCCTACAAATAAAAGACCAGGAAAATGCTAAGGATTAGAGAGAAGTCTTTATAGAATACTTCAAATCTCGTCGAACGCCTGAAGATACGTCCTCAAGACATCAGCTTATGAAACGAGCACTATCTTTTGCCTTCGTCAATGATACTCAGTATAAGAGATCATTTGATTCTTTATGGCTAAGATGCCTGGGACCTGAAGAGGCAAGGAGAGTCATCCAAGAAACTAACGACGGACTCTGCGGTTCTCACCAAGCCGGGCCGAAGATGAAACTAAAGATCAAAAGGATGGGCTACTATTGGCCTACGATGATCCAAGACTGCCTCGAATACGCGAAGCAGTGCCACTCATGTCAGATTCACGGGGACTTTATCCATCAGCATCCAAATCCGCTACACCCAACGGTGGCTAGCTGGCCGTTCGAAATGTGGGGAACTGATACAATCGGGCCCATCGAACCGGCATCATCCAGAGAACATCGGTTCATATTGGTAACAACTAATTATTTTTCCAAGTGGGCAGAAGCAGTACCACTAAGAGAAGTGAAGACGGAGAATATCCTCCATTTCTTCAAGACACACGTCATTTACTGGTTCGGCACTCCTCGACGGATTATCTCCGATAACGGGCCAGCCTATAGAAGCCACAAGATCAGCCGCTTCGCACAACAGCATAACATAGACTGGAGATACTCTTCGGTCTATAATCCCTGAGCTAACGGTCTAGCTGAGGCTTTCAACAAGACCTTGACGAAGATCGTGAAAAAGACGGTGTCTCGAAATAAGAAGGACTGGCACGAGAGACTGCATGAAGCTCTCTGGGCGTATCGAACTACGTTCAAAACGGCCACAAACACAACGCCGTATGCATTGGTATTCGGCACAGAAGCGGTACTCCCCCTCGAGATAGAGTTACCCTCTTTACGATTGACGGTTCACTACGAGCTGATATACGAAGAAAATGCTCACCTTCGGCTTGAGTAGCTCGACGCCCTTGATGAAACCCGGCTGATGGCGCAACGAAACCTGGAGGCTTATAAAGCAAAAATGACGCGCTCATACGAGAGATTGACTAGGCCGAGGACATTCCGCCAAGGCGAACTTGTCCTAGTGGTCAAAAGACCCACGATCCCCAATCGTGCCAAACGGGGGAAATTTGAGCCGAACTATGAAGGCCCGTACATCATACACAAAGTCTACCAGGGTGGAGGCTATCTACTCATGGACATGCATGGTGAAAGACCTTTCAGGCCAATAAACGGTCGATTCCTGAAAAAATACTACGCCTGACGAGTCAAGGCCTAGGTCAACGATAGATGACGACGCCTATGTCCGTTCGCTATCTTCCTAAGCTCAAACTCTATAAGTAGTAACCAGAAATCGGACCGAAACGTCCTTAAACTAACGATGGACTACTATGTCCTAAAACTGGCTATTGACCGAGACGTCGATAAACTACTACGGACCGCAGCATCCCAAGGCTGACACATAGTAAAAAATAAAATAAAAAAAAGAAAGAAAACGGTATGTCCATAAGCGAGATGGGCACAGATGAAAACCCGAAAGGGCTCCGTGAGTAAAAACAGCAGGGCTACCGGCGAGTTTTGTGAAAACCCGAAAGGGCGCAATCTCGTTAAAAGACACTTGCAAGGTCTTCTCGACCTTTTGATGAGAAATACCTGCGTGAGATCCTTACGACTCACATAGGAGCAACACACTTAGGGATCCTCACGATCCCTAAGGAGAAATTACACTTACGAGATTCTCACGACTCGTAAGGAGAATTCCCCTTTGAGACCCTCACGGCTCATAGGGTTCAAAAGCCTTAAGCTACAGGGATCTGAACCTGTTCTTAACCCATCACAATCTCCAATGCTTCCCTACAAGTGGTTCAATGTTGACCCTTGTATACAATCCACGGGCACGAATAAACATTTCCCTAACAAAGTCTCACCAGAGACTGGGAATATGCTCACACGGTGAATAACCCTTATAAGTCCTCTTGACTTATAAGGAGAAAACACTCTTATAAGATCCTTACGACTTATAAGAGACCATACACTTAAAACTCCTTACGATTCTTAAGGAGAAAACACACCTACGAGATCCTCACGACTCGTAGGGAGAAATACCTTTATGAGACCCTTACGGCTCGTAAAGTCAAAAAGCCTTAGTCGACAGGATCCTAACCCTGTTTCCTAAGCTACCTTTGTTCGAACTGACAAAGAAAAATGATAATTCGCTCCTGGTAATATCCCAGTTGTAGCGATGCTGATGCCTAAATCGGTATCAAATCCCAAACTCGCAGCGAAAAGTCAGCGAGCCACAAAAATGCATATGAAATAGCCGAAATGATGGGGCAACTTGCAACAAAATCAGCAAGTAAAAATGTATGCATACAAAATAGCTGAAATAGTTGGGGCAACTCGCAATAAAAAGCAACGAGTAAATAAAACAAATAGTCGAAATGATTGGGCACCGCGAAAAATAGCCGAAATGATTGGGCAATCGCGACTTTCGCGATATAAAAGCTGAAATGATAGAGCATCACGGAAAGAAAAAATAGATAAAATGAAACTTTTTCCCCTACATGTGAGATCACATCGATTCCTGTATATAATCCAGGGGCACAAACAAAGAGGGAACTATACCTTCCCACCAGGCTCCATCAGAAAGAGAGCCAAATCTCGACGGTTCACAGACAGCCTAGAGACCCACAACAGCATTCCTCCTCATTCCAGCAGGATTCAGACGCGACAATCAACCTTGGAGCCATGGCAAAATACTTGTTCCAAACCTCGACGGTTCACAGACACCCGAGAGAGCACCTCCTGGTCCCGTAGAACACGGCTAATGTCAATCCTGACCCCGTGGGAAACGCCCAGAGAAAATCCTGGTCCTATAGAACACGGCTAATGTCAATCCTGACCCAGTGGGAAACGCCCAGAGCAAATCCTGGTCCCGTAGAACACGGCTAATGTCAATCCTGACCCCGTGGGAAACGCCCAGAGCACCTCCTGGTCCCGTAGAACACGGCTAATGTCAATCCTGGCCCCGTGGGAAACACCCAGAGCACCTCCTGGTCCCGTAGAACACGACTAATGTCAATCCTGACCCCGTGGGAAACGCCTAGAGCACCTCCTGGTCCCGTAGAACACGGCTAATGTCAATCCTGACCCCGTGGGAAATGTCCAGAGCGACTCCTGATTCCGTGAAATGCGGATAAAGTCAACCCCTGACTCCGTGAAATGAGGATAAGGTCAACCCCCTGACCCCGTGAAATGAGGATAAGGTCAACTTCTGACTCCGTGAAATGCGGATAAGGTCAACCCCCTGACCCCGTGAAATGCGGATAAAGTCAACCCCTGACTCCGTATAATGCGGATAAAGTCAACCCCTCCTGGTCCCGTGGAACACGGCCAAAGTCAATCCTGACTCCGTGGGAAACAACCGGAGTAAACTCTTGTACTCCCCGTCGAAGCAATTCTTTGACTCGGAAGCAGGTTAACTCATCAATCACTTAAGAGTTCTTTCGACTTGTAAGGAGAAAATTCTCTTGTGAGATCCTTACGACTCTCAAGAGAAAACGCACTTAGGAATCCTCACGATTCCTAAGGAGAAACCACACCTACGAGATCCTCTCGACTCGTAGGGAGAAAAGTCTTCATGAGACCCTCACGGCTCATAATGTTTAAAAGTCTTAGGTGGCAAATCCTAACCCTGTCTCCCGAGCCATCATCGCCTCACAGAGAAGTCAAGATAGATTTTCTACAGGCCACACTCTCATAAGTCAAACATCGACAAGAAAGGAAACAACCACTTATAAGTCCTCTCGACTTGTAAGCAAGCGAAATTCTCTTGTGAGATCCTTACGACTCTCAAGGGAAAACACACGATTCCTAAGGAGAAAATACACCTACGAGATCCTCTCGACTCGCAGGGAGAAAAGTCTTTATGAGACCCTCACGGTTCATAAAGTTGAAAAGTCTTAGGCAGCAGACCAGAACCTACTTCCTAAGCCATCGCTACCCTACAAGGAGGATAAGATGAAATGTTCTTTATTATCTACAGGCCACACTTGCTAAAACCACATGGCAACGACACAGCGAAGAGAAGAAAGCGACAGTAAGGAGAACATTTGGTTCACATTCTGTTAAGCTTTCAAAGCGTACCCATTCGTGCATGTGCGAAAAGGTTTAATGCATAAAGTAAACAGATGGAAATGGAAAAGCTTGCTATTCATACTTCAGAAAATTCCTACATTGATGAAAATAGTAAACAAAAACGCCATTAAAATGTTTACAAAGGCAAGACATCAAATTCAGGACATGGATTGAGAAATTCAAAAGTGAGGCCATCCAAAATTTTGTGGGCCTTTCGGACCATCTTCGTGTGCATCCTTTCACGATCACAAGCATCAAGATCCCCACTGATATCCTCCACCCTTCGATAGGCAGCGAGTATCGCCGCCTGCTGAAAAGCTTGATGCAGGATATCAACAAGGTTGTCTCGCCTTTTCTTTGAGATTAAGCCCATCAGATACATCGAGTGCACCTTATCTTCGGTGTCGTCCAATGCCTTAAGCGGCATGCCGGCATAGAATAGAGGAAGTGCTCCCCAGATCGCTCCCACAATAAGCTTCAAGAGAGAGGAACGACGAGGAAGCAGTCGACCATTGTATGCATCAAAGCGACCCATAATTTCAGCACACTGGGCATTTGTGAATTCCTGGTTTTGAGAACGACCGACTGCGCGAATATCTCCGTAAGAAATAATTTTGTCGAGGTCATACATATGAGTGTCCATTAACGCCTGAAAAAGAAAATCGGCGGGAGTTAGTGGACAGATTGATTAAGAAAATCCTTATTAAAAAAAGACACGAGATTTAAACAACTCATGATATCCCCGAAGAGGAAATAAGTACTAACTAAATCACACAATGAATTTAATTCTATGCAATTAAGGAAGGAATCCTAAAAAGGATTTCGCATTTAATGAAAATGCTCCTCGGGCCAAGGAGTTAAACTCCTCGAGAGCAATGCTCTGCAGACAGGAATGACACCTGTCAAAGGCAATTATGAGGGGAATTGAAAATTCCCTGAGAATTCTAAGAGCCTTGCTCTATAAGAATGATAGAATAACCCATCAGAAAACTTGAAATAATTTTTTTAATGAATTAAAATTCTGAGATCTTCAAGATCCGTGAACAAACTCTTAAGAGTTCTTCATAAGAGATTAATAAATCTACATGATTTGAAAAGAGCAAAGCTCTGTTAATGGGTTAAGAAAAAACAAGAAAGATCTCTTTAGATCTATGATTCCAAGAGAGCAAAGCTCTGTTAATGAAACCCTAAAAGAAGGTTTTCTTTAGATCGAAGATCTATGAAGAGCAAAGCTCTGGTAATGGGTAAAACCCTAGACTATTAAAAGATCCTTTAAAAGATTTAATCTTTACCTAAATTCTGACAGAGTTCCGTCCTTAAGAAAATTCTTAAGATGAAGAGCTATGCTCTGAAGGAGAATAAAAATTCTCAGAAAGTAGGAAGATGAACAGAAATCATCTCAAGGGCCAAGAGTCCTATTTATAGGCACTGAGATGTCGTTTCAACTTTTGAGTTGATCCAAGGGCGCAGATGCTGCCATCGCTGCACTCACATGTAGGCCACGTGAGCGCAACGGTGGAGGGGGGCATTTGTTTTCCCCAATCAGAGCAAAACTCGGTTCAAAATTCAAATTTTGAAATGAAGCAACGCTTCATAGCAGCGCCAAGTGCGTTGCGCCCTAAGTAGCGCACCACGTGCAAAGCACGTGTGCTCTAGCGCTAAGTGCGCTGCACTCCAAGCAGCGCACCACGTGCAAAGCACGTGTGCGCTAGCAATAAGTGCTCTGCACTCCAAGCAGCGCACCACGTGCAAAGCACGGGTGCGCTAGCGCTGGAACTAAATGCTCCCCACCGTCAGATCAAAGATCCAATAAGGATGATAAATCATCAATTAACCAGAATAAAATTCTGTTAAGAAAAGATTCCTCAAAATCTTTCCAAATAAGAAGATTGTGTTCTGTAAATCAGAGCACCGTTGGATCAATGATCCAAAGGTGATTAAAAATCACCAAAATTACAGAATAAATTCTGTATGGAAAAGATTTCCCAATCTTGTTAAAAAAAAGAAAATTGCCTTCTGTAAATCAGAAGCCCTTGGATCAAAGATCCAACTGTGGCGAAATCCCTAAATCAATTGGAGAAAAGATCCCCTTAACCGATTGAACAAATCAGCTTGCCCTATATAAAGGCCCCAAGACTTCAAGTCTCATACAGAGGAACCCCCACTAAATTTTGAGAAATCTCAGAAAGAAGAGCCAAGCTCTCGGTAGAAGAAGAACTTTTCGTCAAGGTAAAAAGAACAGAAAGACGAAATCGTCTCATATAAAAAAAGAAGAATTCACTTCTTTCTTTAAGATCATAGGTCTACAAGACCAAGGTCTCTCACAAAGAGATCAAAGGATCTCATCATAAAATAAGAAGAAGAACATAATTCTTTTCACAGATCATAGGTCTACAAGACCAAGGTCTCTCACAAAGAGATCAAAGGATCTCATCATAAAATAAGAAGAAGAACATAATTCTTCTCACAGATCATAGGTCTACAAGACCAAGGTCTCTCACAAAGAGATCAAAGGATCTCATCATAAAATAAGAAGAAGAACATAATTCTTCTCACAGATCATAAATCTATAAGACTAAGGTCTTTCACAAAGAGATCATGGTATCTCATTATAAGAGGGGGAGAATAATTCAATTTTCTTAGGATCCCAGATCCATAAAGGCAAAGCCTTTCACCAAAATAAGAGATTGAAACATCTCCTATAAAATAAGAACTTTGTTCTTAGAATCTTGAGACAAAGTCTCTTCTAAACGAGAATTCATTTCTAAGATCATAAAATTGATCAGATGCGCTTCTGCGCTCTTTGACTGGTGCAAAGCGCCAAGCGCACCACGTGCTCCTCACGTGTGCGACACTGAGCAGATAGCGCTTTGCGCTCATAAAATAGCGCTTTGCGCTCATGAACTGGCGCTCAGCGCCGAGCGCACCACGTGCTTCTCACGTGTGCGCCATTGAACAAATAGCGCTTTGCGCTTATAAACTAACGCTTTGCGCTCATAGTCTGGCGCTCAGTGCTAAGCGCGCCACGTGCTCCTCACGTGTGCGCTACCTAGCAGAAGCGCTCTGCGCTCTTTGAATGGCACAAAGCGCCAAGCGCGCCACGTGCTCCTCACTTGTGCGCTAAAAGAACATAAATTATTCTATGAGTAAAGCCCAGAGCTATGATGAATGCTCAGTATTCAGTAAAAGACAAAAACATTGTCAGAACCCAAAATCATGCTCGACATTGTCAAATGTTTAACATTTTAACTGTATGGACCGAGCCCAAGTTGGCCATAAACCCCTCGTTCAGATTAATTGAGCCCATATGCTCATAAATCTCAGATCTTAGTCCCAATTGGACTACAGATCTCCCAACCAAAATTGGTTCAAGGGTACATCTCTTTACTCCTCTGATATTTGTCGTTGTAATCCTTCAACGTCTTCAGAGAGGTGACGGGTCCCGACAACCAGGTTTTACATGCACTGTGGGGTCCTTAAACTCATAGACTATGATGTCCTTAAACTTTATAGATTATGACGTCTTTAAACTACGGATTGTGGGGTCCTTAAGCCCATAGACTATGATGTCCTTAACCTCGGACTGTGGGGTCCTTTAAGCCCATGGACTATGATGTCCTTAACCTTGGACCGTAATGTCCTTAAACTAACATTAGACCGTAATGTCCTTAAACTAATCGAACGCAATGTCCCAAAACTAAACAATAGAGCCCAAATGCTCTCTTGTTGGATCTAAATGATCCCGTTAAGTTGATTTTAGTCTAAAATTAGACTAATGTATACTTAATAAACGTTTAAGTTGATCTTAGTCTCAAATGAGACTAACGTATCCTTAAACCCAACCCCAAACCCAAATCTAAGAAGATACGGATTTGGACTAATCCACGCCCTACGGGTGACAACATAAATTAGTCTCCGTATACAATCCACGGGCAACCAAAAACAAAACAAACACACACGACACGAAGTGACCATCTGGAGAAGGAGAAAGTGGTTACCGCGATGCAGTAGCGTAATTAACTGCAGGGGCTTGCGCCTGTAGGGAAGAGCGTCCCCACAATCAAAAACCCCTCAACGAGGGGGAATCTGACGAAGTCTGCTACATCGGCCGCATCCGTTTAAATCTTCGATACATGGTGTCATAAATCAACTAGGCATCTTCGAAGAGGTGGATGGATAGCACCAAATAGCATCTGCCCCCAAAATTCAGGCCGGACGTCCTAACGTCCCGGTCGCGTCTTTCGGCGGAGAACAGTGATGTATATTATACTGGATGCTTGGACATATATAGGGAGGACTTTCTTTCTCGACATGATAGTATGCTATCTGGTTGCTCTTTATCTTAACATGTGTAAGTCTACGGTAGCGCCCCGGCCGTCTACAGACGCCAAATGCGGAACAAAAAACTTTTAACTGGCGCTATCGTATACTTTAACCCGGATCTGCCATTATTGCTAAACTAACAAATTGTAAAGAGTGTAGAAAAGTTATACCGAACGATCCGAGTCCTTCGTTCTTTAACCATCATCCCACGCTCCGTTGCGGCTGCTCCGATCTCGTCGATCTCCGATCTGCTCGTCCAGGTGGCACCACGTCAACGATTCTTTAAACGGGCTCCCGCCTCTGACTCGAGACAACTCGGTCGTCAAGTTTACTAAAAGAGACGACCAAGATTGATATAGAGAATGAGTAGAAGACTTTGTCTCGTTCCGTCCAAAACTATGGACGAACGGTTAATGAAGTTGCCGATTGGTCCGGGTGATGGAAAGAAATGAGCAATGATATTTCCATACACCCCAAAGCTATCATAATCTTTTTTTTCAAAATGAAACAACAAGTGAGAGAGAGAGAGGAGGGGCCGGCCAAATATATGGAGAGGGGGTGAGTGTAGGAGCAATGTGAGGGTAACCATAAGCAAAAGATCAAGAGAAAATATCCTTAAGAAAACAAGAAACAATAAAGCTTAAAGCATGAGTCATTATACACCTCATCAAGTCATTAATGACTCCATTAATGCACTAATGACTCACCAAGCCAAGTCACCCTCTCTAGAACCTTCTAGAAGCATGACTCACTCTCATCCAAAGAAAAGATAAATCCGTCTTTAACTGAATGTTAAAAGACGGCTGATAGAAAACTGGAAACTGGCAACTTCCAAAAGTGATCCTGAAACGACTTTCAGGATAACCCCGTAACTGTATAAATATACCCGCATTTGTAATACGACCGAATACAAATGCAACTGAGACAAAGATATTATATCTACTCAATATAATACTCGGATCCGGCTTAAACCAAAGTCGACCAGTATCATCTGCCCGAAAACTGACACGTGCGTAAACGCACGTGCATTTTCCGAACCCTGCCATAAAACCATACGGCCTCTACAACGTTTCGCCCGAACTTGGGAAACTGTCTGTGGGGGACTCTAATGACTCGTCAGTACCCTGGCAGTGGGTTTAACCACAAACCGTCAGCGGCACTAGCAAAGCGTAACGGCTTCCCATGGACTGACCTCAAGGGATGCCGATGAGCGAACTCACCCGGAAACCCTACTGAGCCTAACAGTGACAATGTATATACAGTCCGGTCCGTTCGTCTATGAATATCGCATATCTGCCTAGGGGGCTAGTAACGTCAGACCCCCAATAGCAGTATAAGTCGTGTCGGAGTGTAGCCCAATAACACCCTGAGATACTACTGGAGTACCTACCAGTAATACTCCTGCCACGGCCGTGGGCTTTGTGTAATGGCTCTCCTAGACACAGCACGATCTCGCTCCCAATACCGGGAGAGACGAATCCCCTGCCGATCCGCTCACGTGCCTCCATGTGGCTCGAGACTGTACCCAAAAACTACCTGTTTGCACGACTCCTTTGAGCCGTGGTAGGGTAGAAATCAAAGCACAGTGGGAACTCACACGAGACAAATGTCGACCTCAGGTCGATGAACTAACCTGTACACATGTCACCAGGGAACTGCTATCTGACGATATGTATAATACCAACTAGCAGATTCCCAGCGAGTCCTGTCCGGTGTACTCATTACCCAATGAGCACCTGTATACATCTTAGGTGATCCAACTGACACTAGTGGCTTGTGAGACCGGCCACCGCCCCTCGTCGGGGTCTCGACTGTATACACTAGTCTACTCCGGAGTATCGATGCCCCTGTCTCGAAACTCCCACGACTAGGGACCACAATTAAGGATATGCATATAAACTACCCAACTCTCACGTATATGATCGCCATCATATTGTTGGTAGTAAAGCAAGATCCTAAGGGCTCTATCAAAGTGTAACATGTAATCAGTCATCTGAATATGTACACGACTGATAAAGGCAAACCAGATAGCATACTATCATCTCGAGTAAGACTGTCCTACCGGTATAGGTCCTCCGCAATCATTGCAATCACGTACCTGCGATCCAATAATTGACTATGAGGGCACTATCACCAACAATCTCCCACTTGCACTCAAGGCTAATTATTGCGATGTCGACTACTCACAGCCCGTGTGAAACCGAACATCCAACTCCTCTACTAATCAGTTTCACAAAGCTCGTTTGTAAAACTATTGTGTTCGAGAAATAGCCTCAGTGAGTGGATCCGTCTAGATGTTTCTTTCTATATCTCTCTAAAACTCAATTTCGCGGAGAAAACTATCTCCCGAATCGAGTAATACCTGTCTTAGAATATGTCTGGATATATGAATGGACCTAGTTCATAAATGAACTCCAAATCCAAACTTCTTAGACTGTATCGATCACTGAACCTAATCAGTATCCGGCACCATGCCACCCACAGTATCCTCTTGGACCACCTGTCCATAATACTGTCCCTTGTCAGAGGGAAAACTATAACTCTGACAATCACTCTGTCAACTATGTCACCTTTGAAGCCTGGAATGATAACCGTCTCCCGAAGGAGGCTGCCGTCATCAAATCCGTAGAACATTCACTTATGTTCTAAAACTGCTTCCTTATGTTTCTCCAGGATTGGATTAATACAAACTTATCGCATCTAGTGCAAAAACAACATCTGGTCTGGTACTTGACACCTCACGATTGACTCAATTGCCTAAGCAAGTGATCTGCCAATCATGCACAGTCCTCTCCCCTTTAGTCTATACGACACCTTTAGAGAGGGTGACTCCATTACCTGCAGGTACACCACCATGCTAGGAGTCAACTATTCTAAAAACCATTAGAATATCTGTCAAAGTACCCACATTGGGAAACTACCCAATCTAGATCTAAAACCATAGATCCAGAAACCAGAATGTCAAATATTATATCCATATCCTGTCTGGAGAAACAACTGTATGACGACCACAGTACAACCGATCGTAGTATAGGAATTTTACTTCCTACTCTGTGTATGTCATCCAGATACCATGACATCACACCCTACTACCTTCTTAACAGATCCATCCCCTATTCCGATGAAGTCAAACCCATGACTGTCACATCAAAATTAGATGATCTTTCTCCGCTATAACTGCTATAGTCTATAAATAGACATAAGCTACTTGCCCACCATGCTTCCGCTGCTCCCACTGACTACGACAACCCTCTGGCAGAATAATATACACGTGCACTTCTAAAGCTAGTTTAGAACGACGCTATACTTATCCTCCTGCCTGGTCTCATAGTCTGGAACAACAGTAGTGTCAAGTCTGGGTAGATAAGAACCTCCTTGTCACCGTCCTTGAGGCTACCGAAGTACCTCTCGGGTGTCTGAGGTTACCCACCATATCTGCGGAGTGGCTAATGGAATGTCAAACCTGATTGAATATATAGGTCCTATTAAATTTTCCGTAATCGTTCGCGGTTCTGGAATCACTTCCAGTTCTACCATACTCCCACTACTGTTTTCTGAAAAAATCCATTTTACTAAAACTGTGGCAAGTCAAGAACAATATCATTATTGATCTTCCAAATGGTAGAATATCAACCCTCGTCATAGCCAGGGTCAACCCACAAACAACCATTACAGAAACGTGCCCTGAGTTATCCAGTGTTTGGTTTTAAGCATAAGCTGGACAACTCCCCTTACCTTAACATCTTTTAAGGTACGAACTATTCTATATCCAATATAGAAACTTTGGCACTTATTTAATTGGAACCATATTCAATCATGCAGCTGTCTCCAGTGCATATCAACTTGATGGAAAGAGACTAATCAACATTACTCAACTTAGGAATCCTTCCAATTATGAGTAACCTGAAAGAGAAACTAGTTTCTCAAAATTATTACTATTATCTGAATACCAAACACAAGAATCTACATTTTCGATCTCTTTGAAGAATCCCGATACTTGTGACACCTGGTTCTCTACTTTATTTTTATACCCACAACTTCTCAAAACTTAGACCTTGTATTTCTACGAAACACTTGTCTAAAAACTAGAGAAATTATAAGTAAACAGAATAAAGTACGAGGACCTACCCCTTTGTCCTGATGGACACTGGACAACATACAATACTCTGTATAAGTCCGCTGAGTTAAGCAACTCAAAACCTGTGCTTCGTAGGTTGAAAACTGTACCCTGGCGATTTCTTCAAATATCACCAATTACAACGAATTCCGATATAATGAGGATAATCACCTAATTCCCAATAACTTACTCCCACTCATCATCTGTAAAACCATACAGATATGAGAATGAAACCTGGTAAATACATACCCTTGGAGTAAGTATCTAATCGGGAAAACAGTTTTCGTTTAATAATGCACTGAAACATGAAAATGTTTCGTAGGGGTATCCTGGTATTCCTAGTAATGCCTCTTCCACGATCCAATTCATGACTTCAACCGTATATTTTATTGCCATCTCTCCAAATCTCTTTATTTGTCTTTAGTCGTTACCTTCTTTACACCATCGTTAGGCTAAATGGTTTTCTTCTTTCCCTACCGTTCGGCACCAGCCTATGGTTTGGAAGAAGACTATCCAGTAAGCATAATAGGTGTACCCTCCTAAACCAAGGAGTACTCACATCTTGAGAGAAGGTGATGATAAAAGACAACTGAATAATACCTTATTCTATTAAAGGTGAAATAGGAGTGGCGATGAAGCACGCGGTTTTGGTCGTGAATGATAACAGTCGCAATTTACTTTGCCCTCTTTCTAATCCCTTTATTTTGTCTTTACATATTACCTTCTGTACACCCTACTTAGGCTAATTGGTTTTCTTCATTCCCTACCTTTCGGCACCAGCCTATGGTTTGGAATAAGACTATCCAATAAGCGTAATAGGTGTACTCTCCTAAACCAAGGAGCCCTCGCAACCTGAGAGAAGGTGATAATAAAAAACAACTGAATAAACCAATTCTATTTCTCCTGAACTTGGATCCATCCTCGAAGAAGTCCCTTCGAGTTCGTATATGACCATACGATGGATCTATCCAATGGAAGTGGATGTCCGTAGTAATACGGGTGTTCTGAGAAATGCAAAGGGTAGAAGAAGGAGTGGCAATGACTTATGCAACTCGGACAATCCAAAAGCCAGTATTTTAAGAAGGTTCGGTCAACAAGGTCAAAGAGTCATAGTCTAGGGTCGGTCAAAGGTCGCTGCCAAAGAGAGAGAGAAAAGAAACACTCTGCGTGCACTCTAACCTAGATCAGAATGGTTATCACTTTATCTAATCCGGAAACCTCCCACTGTCCTGTCAAATTCTCCTCCAAACCTGAAAGAAGAATCAATCGGGATCACCCGAAGAGTAAACCAACTCATCAGTGGGAATCGGGATCCAACTCTCATCGCATGATAACGTGATGGAATGCATCCACGTTACTCATACTCCAGAAGGTATGCGCATACTTGGCAAGTTTCAGTTTCTTTAGAAACTCCCGATAAGATTTTTGCCCCATGCTCTTATAACCTTGGAGTTAGGTCAAAATGTCATAAGTCACATGCCAAGTTCTACCCGTCACTATCTTGTTAATTTGAACCCACCCGCACATGCCCTTGGCGTTAGGTCAAAATGGCAGAACGGCTGTCCCAAACCAACTCATCTATCTATGCAACAATTGAATACCCAGCGGCTACCAAACACTATGCCTTGGCGTTAGGTCAAAATACATAGCTTGAATACTACTGAATACCCAAAAGAAATGACGGAGGGCTACGGCTGGTTTTTGGCGAAAACCTTTAACGTAGTGAACTTGATATCGCTGAAGGAACCTGATAGTTTTTTAAAATATAGTGGCGAAAACCTTTTGCTAAAGAGGTCACTCCCGGTGAAGGGATCTCGGCTCTTTCCTTGTGGAATGAGGTGCAGGATATTCCACTGAATACCGCTATGCAAAGCAACATGTAATCGACTATAGTGAAGTTATTACCCTGACGCAAACTTCTGCTCAAGGGGTCAGTCCCGGTGAAGGGATATCGGCCCTTGCCCCGTCGAATGAGGTGCAGGATATTCCACTGAATACCGTTATGCAAAACAAAAGGAAACGTCTTTGTAATAACACTTTTTAAATTTGTTCCAACAACTGCCAAATAGGTTTGCTTTCCTTTGCATTGATCAAAATCAACGCAATCCCATCAATCAATCACACCAGAAAAGAACGAAAATAAAATGTACGTATATGCCATCCGCAATCGTCACTGGGTCCCGTCATCACCCGTTAGGTTACTTAACTAACGACAGAGCGGGGACTGGACTAGCGCGGGTGTAAAACATATACAACATCTAATAGTATATAAACCAATATACAATAATCGCTCCAGGCGTGATAATATGCAACATTACAGAAAAGTAATAAGCATCACAGAACAATACAGATAATCTGGGATCCCCGGGTTTCACAGAGCCACTGCTGAAACCTGACGTTCCCCTGTCGTGTGGATAGCCTGTGCAATGAAACCTAGATCCCTACGGGTGCGGCAAGTTACCCGCCAAAACCTAAAGCGAGGTAGTCCCTCACAGCATAGTGAATGGAACACCCGGCACTTCATGGAATCTGGTAAATTGAGCACCCCTCCTTGGGTCAACCTGTACCCCCTACGAGTGCGGCGAATAGTCTGCCAATTCTAGAGTGAGGCCCCTCTGCCTCTCAAAGCCATGAGATGCGGACCCGTTGCCCCTCAGAACCCGGATATCCGTGCACTCCGTCGCGGGGCAAAACCTAGTACAGTAATGAAAAATAGTACAACAGGTACATCGACCGCAACCTGGTCGTGCCCCAAAAGAATATTATACAACAGGCAGTGACGGCAGTCCACATGTTGGACGCTCGCCCCGCAATATCAAAAGTACAAATAAATCCAAACTGCACTATCATTGCACACTGCTATCCACCACGACAAATCCGCAACATCACAGCACAACACAGAACATCAACGCGAATGTCACGTTCGCAAACCCGTCTAAAAGAACTATAGCAATCAGACGCGGTTTACCGATCAAATGACATTCCCGGTCGGAGATATAATGTAAGCACTGTAAACTAACATGTTTAAATTTCGATCGACTAAGTATCACGAAGTGGGCCCCACGAACATCTGTTGAACAGTAACAAAATCTGGGCTCAAAAGATATATACCAAAAACCCCAATTTCCAGAGAAGAATACACTGTGCAAATTTGGTGCACTGATTCCATAGAATGGCCACGGATGCGCGGCCAAACCATGGGTTTGGCCGCGATTCCGCGGCTGTTTGGTGGAATCACGTGCTCAAATTTGGTCTGTGTGCTTCTAAAACCCTGCACAACTTTCTGTGATATGTAGAATAATTTTAGGACATCATTTAAAATCTACAGAAACTGTGAACTTGAAAAAATGCGGTTTTTGATATCCGGTTCGATCGATATTTTAAACGCGTTAGCACAAATTAGTAAAGCAAAATGGTGAGGCTCTGATACCAATGTAAGTCTACGGTAGCGCCCCGGCCGTCTACAGACGCCAAATGCGGAACAAAAAACTTTTAACTGGCGCTATCGTATACTTTAACCCGGATCTGCCATTATTGCTAAACTAACAAATTGTAAAGAGTGTAGAAAGGTTATACCGAACGATCCGAGTCCTTCGTTCTTTAACCATCATCCCACGCTCCGTTGCGGCTGCTCCGATCTCGTCGATCTCCGATCTGTTCGTCCAGGTGGCACCACATCAACGATTCTTTAAACGGGCTCCCGCCTCTGACTCGAAGCAACTCGGTCGTCAAGTTTGCTAAAAGAGACGACCAAGATTGATGTAGAGAATGAGTAGAAGACTTTTTCTCGTTCCGTCCAAAACTATGGACGAACGGTTAATGAAGTTGCCGATTGGTCCGGGTGATGGAAAGAAATGAGCAATGATATTTCCATACACCCCAAAGCTATCATAATCTTTTTTTTCAAAATGAAACAACAAGTGAGAGAGAGAGAGGAGGGGCCGGCCAAATATATGGAGAGGGGGTGAGTGTAGGAGCAATGTGAGGGTAACCATAAGCAAAAGATCAAGAGAAAATATCCTTAAGAAAATAAGAAATAATAAAGCTTAAAGCATGAGTCATTATACACCTCATCAAGTCATTAATGACTCCATTAATGCACTAATGACTCACCAAGCCAAGTCACCCTCTCTAGAACCTTCTAGAAGCATGACTCACTCTCATCCAAAGAAAAGATAAATCCGTCTTTAACTGAATGTTAAAAGACGGCTGATAGAAAACTGAAAACTGGCAACTTACAAAAGTGATCCTGAAACGACTTTCAGGATAACCCCGTAACTGTATAAATATACCCGCATTTGTATTACGACCGAATACAAATGCAACTGAGACAAAGATATTATATCTACTCAATATAATACTCGGATCCGGCTTAAACCAAAGCCGACCAGTATCATCTGCCCGAAAACTGACACGTGCGTAAACGCACGTGCATTTTCCGAACCCTGCCATAAAACCATACGGCCTCTACAACGTTTCGCCCGAACTTGGGAAACTGTCTGTGGGGGACTCTAATGACTCGTCAGTACCTTGGCAGTGGGTTTAACCACAAACCATCAGCGGCACTAGCAATGCGTAACGGCTTCCCATGGACTGACCTCAAGGGATGCCGATGAGCGAACTCACCCGGAAACCCTACTGAGCCTAACAGTGACAATGTATATATAGTCCGGTCCGTTCGTCTATGAGTATCGCATATCTGCCTAGGGGGCTAGTAACGTCAGACCCCCAATAGCAGTATAAGTCGTGTCAGAGTGTAGCCCAATAACACCCTGAGATACTACTGGAGTACCTACCAGTAAATCTCCTGCCGCGGCCGTGGGCTTTGTGTAATGGCTCTCCTAGACACAGCACGATCTCGCCCCCAATACCGGGAGAGACGAATCCCCTGCCGATCCGCTCACGTGCCTCCATGTGGCTCGGGACTGTACCCAAAAACTACCTGTTTGCACGACTCCTTTGAGCCGTGGTAGGGTAGAAATCAAAGCACAGTGGGAACTCACACGAGACAAATGACGACCTCAGGTCGATGAACTAACCTGTACACATGTCACCAGGGAACTGCTATCTGACGATATGTATAATACCAACTAGCAGATTCCCGGCGAGTCCTGTCCGGTGTACTCATAACCCAATGAGCACCTGTATACATCTTAGGTGATCCAACTGACACCAGTGGCTTGTGAGACCGGCCACCACCCCTCGTCGGGGTCTCGACTGTATACACTAGTCTACTCCGAAGTATCGATGCCCCTGTCTCGAAACTCCCACGACTAGGGACCACAATTAAGGATATGCATATAAACTACCCAACTCTCACGTATATGATCGCCATCATATTGTTGGTAGTAAAGCAAGATCCTAAGGGCTCTATCAAAGTGTAACATGTAATCAGTCACCTGAATATGTACACGACTGATAAAGGCAAACCAGATAGCATACCATCATCTCGAGTAAGACTGTCCTACCGGTATAGGTCCTCCGCAATCATTGCAATCACGTACCTGCGATCCAATAATTGACTATGGGGGCACTATCACCAACAACATGTACACTTATTGTCTCTCTGATACATGTTGATAAAGCCCTTAGGATGAGTACTTGACTACCAGGATTATGATGCAGATCATACTAGTGGGGCCAGGGTAGTCCGTAAGTACATCCTTCAATTGTTGCTAGTCGTAGGAGTATCGAGACGGGACATCGATATTCCAGAGTAGACTAGCGTATACGCTTCTTGACCTATATAATGGGCGATGGATGATCCCACATCCATTGGTGTTTGACATCAAAGATGGTATACGGGTGCTCAGTGGAGACTGGGTACACTGAACAGGACTCGCCGAGAACTCCTAGATGGTATTATACCTCACGTCAGATAGCAGTTCTCTGGTGACACTGGTACAGGTTTGTCTGTAGACCCGAGATCGTCATAGAGTCTTATGTGATTCCCACTGTGCTTTGATTTCCACCTTACCGCGTTCAAGAGAACGTGCAAAACGGTGGTTTTTGGGTACAGTCCTGAGTCACATGGAGGCAATGAGCGATAGGAGGGGATTTCGTCTCTCCCGGTATTGGGGGTTGATGTTGCGCTATGCTCGATTGGCTATAACAGGAAATCCCTGGCCACGGTTGCTGAGATTTACCGGTAAGTGTTATCAGTAGTTTCTCGAATCGTTATGGGTCTCACATCGGCATGACTTATCAGGCTATTGGGGTCTGATGTTTACCACCCCCAGGCTGGATATGCGACATATCATACGAAGAGACCGGACTGGACGGTAGCGTTACTGATTGGATTCACAGGAGTATGAGCAGGCTTTCTTGTTGATCTTCTGATCGCTCAATACCCGGGTAGCCGTTACGTCTAGCAGTACCGCTGCCGGCTTATGGTGTTAGTTATGTATATGTCCTAGAGGCCATTGTTGTACATATGATGTATATTATAGTGGATGCTTGGATATATATAGAGATGACTTACTTGCTGGACATGATAGTATGCCATCTGGTTTCACTTTGTCTTAACATGTTGACTTGTATTGGGTTACTGTCTTGCTCTCACATGTTGATAAAGCCCTTAGGATATATACTTGACTACTAGGACTATGATGCACATCATACTAGTAGGGCCAGGGTTGTCCATGAGTACATCCTATAATTGTTCCTAATCGAGGTTTTATCGAGACAGGGCATCGATACTCTAGAGTAGACTAGCGTATACGCATCTTGACCCATATGATGGGCGATGGATGATCCCACATCCATCGGTGTTTGACATCAAAGATGGTGTACGGGTACTCAGTGGAGACTGAGTACACTGAACGGACTCGCCGAGAACTCCTAGATGGTATTATACCTATCGTCGGATAGCAGTTCTCTGGTGACATTGGTACATGTTAGTCTGTAGACCCGAGATCGTTATAGAGTCTTGTGTAATTCCCACTGTGCTTTGATTTCCACCTTACCACGTTCATGAGAACGTGCAAAACGGTGGCTTTTGGGTACAGTCCCGAATCACATGGAGGTAATGAGCGATATGAGTGATTTCGTCTCTCCCGGTATTGGGGTTGATGTTGCGCTGTGTTCGATTGGCTATAACT
Source organism: Agapanthus africanus (assembly GCA_030015575.1). Taxonomy (NCBI): domain Eukaryota; kingdom Viridiplantae; phylum Streptophyta; class Magnoliopsida; order Asparagales; family Amaryllidaceae; genus Agapanthus; species Agapanthus africanus. Next base: position 462,789,372 of record CM057349.1, read on the forward strand.
GGAAGTCCCTGGCCAGGGCTGATATGGAGATCTACCGGTAAGTGTTATCAGTAGTTTCTCGACCCGTTATGAGCCTCACATCGACACGACTTATCGGTTACTGGGGTCTGACGTTTACCACCCTTAGACTGGATATGCGACATATCAGACGAAGAGACCGGACTGTACGGTAGTGTTACTGAATGGATTCATAGGAGTGTGTGCAGGCTTGCTTGTTGATCTTCTGATCGCTCAATACCCGGGTGGCTGTTACGTTTAGCTGACCGCTTGCGGCTTGTGGGTGTTTGATATGATCATCACCTACTGCCGGCGTATTGACGAGTCTTTAGAGTCCTACACAGAGGTTTCCTGGCTCAGGAAAAATGAAGTAGGAGCACATATGTGATATGTGCGGGACCGAGATTAATACGATATGTGATACTGTGTTCTATTCTCGCGATATGTGATATCGGCCGGTTATATGTGATATAGCCGGGTTATCGGATCAAGTGTTGATTCGATGAAATGATACATTTATATTAGTCGGTTATATGTGATATAGCCGGATTATCGGATCAAGTATTGATTCGATAATTTAATGTATAATTATATATTTGATATATTAAATTGCATTAACTAATATATGCTAACTTAAGTATTTCATTTTCTCATTTTGGATACATTTAACATATATGTGACATATGTTTATTGTATTCTCTTATTTTCTTACATAATTATATATATATGTGATATGTATAATTGTAACGTGGCTAGGTTATAAATGTAACTAGGGTTTATGAGAATTAAACCATGCTAGGGTTAAGATTAGGGTTTATATTTATTATTAAGCAAATTCAAAATTATGGTATTTAGTCATGGTACAAAGCTTGTAGAAGCTTGTAGGTTCTTTGACAAAGTCCACTCTTTTGTCAAGCTTAAGATATTTATCAACCTAACCTTTAACCCTAGCTCATGGTTAAGTCTTTACAAGGGTTAAGGATGACACATATTAACCCATGGTTGCATTTCTAATCTCACAACAATTATTCTTTTATCACTTCATCTTCTTCTTCCTCAAAAAGCTTTTCTAGCTTTTTCATTTGTGATAAAAGATTGTGAGAAAAAGAAAACTAAAGAGAGCAAAATTCCTACTTCATCATCCTCTTCTATACTAGCCATATAGATTAGTGTATTAGCTTCACTAGTTCCTACTTAGTGAAGAGATATCTTAGGTTTGTGTTTCCTCGAAGTAGATCATCTTGGATTTCGAAGACTACGAGCAAGCATGCATCATTCACCTTGTGGAGCTTCTCAAGAGTCCGGGAGTTCTTGGATCGCAGCGAAGGGACCACTACTTGGAGCTTATGAAGTGAAGGACCGGTCTACAAAGGTTGTATTCCTAGTTCACTTAGTTGTAAAGTAGTTTACTTGTTGTTTCTAACCCTAATTCTCTAGTAAAGATCCTTGCTTCGGTTGTTTGGCACTTGAAAATTTTAAATACGGCATGTTTGATGCCTTATAGAACCTTCTTCTAGTGCCTAAGAACCCTACAGTAGTATCAGATCCTAGCTAAAGCATTAGGCGTTGCGTAGGCGAAATTAAAAGTCCGAACGAACTCTGAATAACCAAATTTTCCCACTTTCTGGAATTTTTTTCAAAAGTTGAAATTTTTCATATTAAAAATATTCAGAAAATTATGCAGGTAATTCTATGGACCCTCTTGAAGAACGAGTCCTTAACTTGCTTTAGTGACCGCGGAACCGCGCCAAAACATTGTTTTTGCGGCGGTTCCGCAGCGCCACTAAGGAGGCAAGGGACGACACTTCAACGGTTGGTCCGTTTGTACTGGGGCATGCTTATGGGAATTTTTAATAGTGCTCAAGTGTCGAGCTCTCTGGGAATTTTGGGAATTCGTTGATTCGATCGAATTGTTTAACGTCGTCTAGCTTTATGTAATGGGATATCATATTTAGAATTCATATTGTTAGGCATGAAATCCGAGATATGTGATATGTCGGGTTTATGATGTCTAAAGAGATTGTGGATTCCGAATGTTGTAGTTTTACACTTTCTTTTCTGCGACCGTAAGTGTAATATGTGGTGTATCGCCGGTTTCGTTGCTATATATCAACGATAATTGAGATACGCATATTTACTTATGTTGATGACATGTGATGTTATGTGTTGCTGTGATATGTTATATTGGATCGTCGTGATTTGAATAGCCGGGGTTTTTATGTGAGTTGAGGGTTTTTATGTGAGATTCATGTAAAATTCATTGTATGTAATATTCTTTTATTGGGGCACTTCCGGGTTGAGGATGATATCACCATTGTATATTACTTACTTTTCCGCATTAGGATAGACCCAAGGAGGAGAGCATAAGAAACCGGGTTCTAGGGTCCAGTGGAAGACCAACTCGAGGAGTCGAGTCCGGGTCTCCTAATTCTAGAATTGGTAGGGTTGCTTGCCGCTCTCGTAGGGGTCTAGAGATGTGGGTTTGGCTATTCATCGCGACCGTGGAATCCGTGTTTTATACAGGCTCAAAATAAAACACGGACCTCCTAGTATATCCAATATTTAATATGTTATCTTCTGCTGCTGATATTCTGTGATGTGATCATTTTATATGCGTGAGACGAATGCTTTATTATTGTATATATGATATATAATAAACATTGCTTATGTTTTGCACCCGCGCTAGTCCCGCCCCGGTATGCCGTTAGTTAAGTAACCTAACGGGACACTGTGGCTAATGCGGATGGCATAAGCGTACGTTGTATTTTCGTTCTTCTGTGATGCTTAGGAAGCATAAATGATGGGACTTCATTAATGAGATTAATGAAAGAAAAGAAACCTAAAAGATGTTGTAGAATCAAATTTTCAAAAAGGGTAGCTCTAGTTTTTACTTTGCATAGCGGTATTCCTTGTAGAATATCCAGCATCTTATCCGATAAGGAAAGAGCCGAGATCCCTTCACCGGGAGTGACCTCTTTAGCAATACTAGCAGATGCTACAACTCACTCGGTTTTGTTTTTGATTGTTTCTATAGTTCTTGCTTTGCATAGCGGTATTTGTGAAATATCTTACACCTTATTCGATAAGGAAAGATTCGAGATCCCTTCACCGGGAGTGACCTCTTTAGAGAAACTAGTAAAAACCTAAAAAACACTCCTTTTCAAAATCACTTATTTCTACAACGATATCAAGTTCATTACGCGAAAGGTTTTCTGAAAAACCTGTCATAGCCCTCCGACATTTTAGATAAGTAATATTTAGTATTCGCGCTGCGTTTGTTGGCTTTCGTCAAGGCGTAGTGTGCGGTAGCTAACTAGTGCTTATCTGCAACATAAGCTGAGATTGGATTAGGATAGTCGTACGGCTTTGTTGGCTTTCGTCAAGGGTCGTGCGGGGGGGGGGGGGGTTAATTCAATCATGAAATGTACGGGTTGAACTTGACCAGCGGACTATGGTTTGTTGGCTTTCGTCAAGGTCATAGCACGTTAAGGGTAAAAGTATTATCGGGAATTTCAAGTATTGAAATTTGCAATGAGATTGCATACCTTTTATGAGATAGTTGGATCCCAATACTCACTGCGAGTAAGAGTTACTCCTGGGAGAGTTTTACACATGACAATTAGCCGATCAAGTAGGTGCCTAGAAAGGTGTTAACGGGGTTATGCCTCAGGGAAAACGAGATTTATTTTAATTAGGTCCGTGCGAAAGCACGGGGAACCTCCCTCAAAGTACCAACACTGGCATGGCTGAAAGATTGGCGAACTTGTAAGGTGTAATTAATCCCGACCAGTCTTACCTTTTAGAGTTTGAAGGAAGATTTGATAAAAACAGTGGGAGTCATCCTGATTAGATATGATAGTAACCAATCTAATTTGCAAGAGCGCACGCTAAAGTGTTTTCTTCTCTCTCTCTCCAGGTAGCAACCATGTCAGGCCTTAATCAAGATAATAATATGGATGTATTGACTGAACCCGCTTGTTATACTGAGTAGGGGAACGCTGGTTCCGTTCTTTCTTATAATTGTTATAAGACTGAACAGGAAATAGGGGAATGTCTGGATTCCCACGCCGCCCAAACGAAGAATAAGTATGTTGATGCATCTTCTTCGGGTGTGTTAGTCATCGAGAAATGTTTCTCATTTCACTCTACGTCCTGGGTATTATATACCGGATCGGGATCCCACATATGTAATATATTACATGGGCTGAGGAAAGGTAGGGAACTGGGAATGGGTGATCATTTCATAAAAGTAGGGAATGGTGTAATTATTGCAGCCAAAGCAGTTGGCAAATATCACCTTGTATTACCAAAAGGTAATACATTGATTCTAAACGAATGCTATTACATTCCGACCCTGATATGCAATCTTATATCAGTTTCTTTATTGAGTAAAGAAGGATATAATTTTGTAGTACAGGATAATGTTATGAATATCTAGCTAAATAAAAAGTTGATTGGATCAGGCTCGTTAAATAATGGCATATACGTTCTAGATCAAACCACGGTTCTTAATGTACAAAACACACACAAGAGGAAGAGTTCAGAAATGAGCGAATACTTCTTGTGGTATTGTAGACTAGGTCATATCAATGCGACACGACTAGCTAAGTTACATAAGGATGGATATTTGAATCCGTTCGAATTATCATCTTATGAAACTTGCCATTCATGTCTCAAAGGCAAAATGACCAAAACTCCGTTTAGTGGACACGGAGAAAGAGTTACGGAACTCTTGGGACAGATACATAGTCATGTATGCGGTCCCATGTCTACACATGCCAGGAATGGTTCTTCATACTTCATTACATTCACTGACGATCTCAAGATACGGACATGTGTTCCTGTTGAAACACAAGTCTGAAGCTTTTGACAAATTCAAAGAATATAAGCTCGAAGTCGAGAACGAAACGGGTAAAAATATTAAGATCCTTCGATCTGATCGAGGAGGAGAATACTTGAGCAATGAGTTTCTGGACTATCTAAAAGAGAATGAGATGCTCTCTCAGCTTACTCCTCCATATACACCACAACACAACGGTGTATCAGAGCGGAGGAATCGCACCCTATTAGATATGGTGCGCTCTATGATGAGTACTGCTGAGTTGCCTATTTCCTTTTGGGGGTATGCGCTTGAGACATCCATACACCTATTGAATATGGTCCCTACCAAATCAGTGACTACCACTCTATATGAGATATGGAAGGGGAAGAGACCATGTCTTAATTATGTTAAGATATATGGTTGTCCGGCCTATATCAAAAGGCACGATCAGGACAAACTCGAGGCAAGGTCTGTTCTGTGCAAGTTTGTAGGATATCCCAAAAACTCACAAGGGTATATCTTCTACCACACTAAGGAACAAAAGGTGTTTGTTTCTCGACATGCCACCTTTTTAGAAAAGGAATTTCTTGCAAAGGAAATTAGTGGCGAGGAGGTAGAACTGGAAGAAGTTCATGCAATACAAACTACGACAGAAGATTTAGTGGAACCAGAGGATTCAGTAGTTCCCGACGAACCTCAGCCGCTCCGCCGATCTAGTAGGGTTCCTCATCCACCTGAGAGATACTACGGTTTTCTCATCGATGGTGGGAGCGATGTAACAACCCTAGTATTATTATACCTTCGTGTTTTCTTTCTTTAGTAAAATATTGTATTTATTTATTCTTAGTATTTTTCCGTATATTTTGTTTTCTATTAAATATATTATTTTATTATTCCATCTATTTTTCCTAAATCCATTTCTTTAAACTAAATCTTAACCTATTCAAAATTAAACGCAAGACCTGACCCAGCCCATAACCTAAATCCAATATCATTTTCATTTTCTTTTATAAAACTATGAGCCCAAAAGCCCACTTTCTTTTCAAGCAACAACATATATTTATCTCTAATTAAATATGTGCATGAACAACCTTGTAGCTCATTGGTTAAGTCCTTGCATTGTTATTCCATAAATCACATGTTCAAATCTCCATTCTTGCAAATTTATTTTTTTATCAATTTTTATTCTTCTCATAAGCTACAAATGAGGAGCCATAAGCCATAATTTATTAGAATTATGGCGGTCATAAACTTTTTTTATATCTCACCCCTCTTTCTTTTCATCATCACACATTTCTATCATTTCACATATCTCTCTTCATCTAGATTCCCCGAACAAGAACATGAAGAAATTCTCAAGAAAATCTCGCTATAAACGCGAGGCTATCGGCGGATAGACAAGCCCAGTGACAATACCGGCTTGTGTATGTAAGTCCCTTCTCTCATTCCCTCTCTCCATCCTTTTCTCTTTATCTTTACTTTTTTATATTATCATGAAAAACTTCTATTGTCGTATCATAGTTCCTAAATAATTAATTAAATGGATACATATATAAATAATGAACATACACAAACATACACAAATATATAGTTTGTAAAGTCTTTTTCATTACTCTCAATCCATATGTTAAGATTTCATAGTAACCAATTAGGACTGCATCATTTGTTGTTGTATTTTAAATTACTTTATTTAAATTTATATTAAAAAAATGAAGTTACGAATAAATACCATGATTTCCTCATTCTCACATATGACATATCAATACTTTTATATTTAAAATAATTTTTAGAAATTAATTTTTACATCTGAAAATTTCATAAAATTTACATATTATATAATATATTATTTTGTACATGCTGTAAAAATTTAGATCGAAATGCATAACGGTTTAGGAATTACATCGTTTTTATTCACTGTTCGTAAAACAGAAAACTGCAGTTCTCGGTCAATTTCTAGGATACATAACTTGGTATAACGATGTCCAAATTGAGCAAACTCAGGTGTTTTGGATATCTACATCGAATAGTATAGATTTTATTCGTTTTAAGTTTTTACTGAAAACCGACGTAAAATATACAAAACTGCGTTACAATATTAAGCGATGAATCTGGACAGAATCTGTCCTGATTCGCACACTGTTTTTAAATTGGACATAACTCGAACACCCGATGTCCGTTTATGACAAAATTTAGATGTGTAGATGCACAATTGATAGACCTATAATTTTCTATATACTATATTACTTAGAAATGCATGAAACAAGCCGATATAGGCTTTGCAATACAATATATAGTTGCTGTCCAGAAATCTGAATTTCTGTTTTAAACGCTGATATTAAAATGATCATACATACAGCATCAGAAATCCAAATCGCGTGAATCTTTCTATTTTGGATAAGTACATCTAAATATCTACAATTTTCTAATAATCTTCGTAACCTGAAACCTGATGGAAATTGACCGAAACTATATTTTAAAAATATGTGACGGTGCTGAACAGATTCTGATCTGTTTTGTGCGACGATACGAAAACGGATTTATCTCCCAAACCGGTAGTCGTATTTAAGTGAAACTGGAACTCACGCATGCAAAACACTTAGAGCCATATTTATGTTTATATTCCACTTTTGTTTGACTTGATTAATTAGTCGTACATAATATTTCTTTACAACATTGTTTATGGTAGTTACTCGAATAATGTACATGCCTCATTTCATGCTATTCGAACATGTATACATTGTTTTTCCTGATCTCTTAATTGTCGCATGTATATGAATACATAATTAGATATTATATGTTTGACATAAACCTATTGCATTCTTGACTCTACTTGACCCGAACCATGAATACGTAATGACTTGACATGAATACATGAACCATTGACTTGAATACTTGAACTCGACTCGAGACTTAAATTGCACTCCCTTATATATTCATGGATTTGAGCAAGACTTGTAGCTTTAATCACATGCTAATATACACGGAGTGTTGGGGTAGTTTGAGTATGAATCCAACGGAATCTTAGGAGTCTCATTACTAAAATAACGTTGCTGTGGTACCGGGCTGAAACGGTACATCACAAATTCATGAATGAGGGCCCGTGTTTCTAAGCCCCTGGATGATAGCCTGTTGAGTTTAGAATACTTTGATAACAATTAAAGTCCCGCTATTTTGGGTTCGTGATTCCTTACCCGTGGACGATAGCCTTGGGTTCGAGAATACTCTTGAGATTGGTTGACATTCACACTTGAACTCATGTTAGTTAATTTTGCCCTTTTAGAGACCTTTGAAGACACTTATATTCACTTCATGTTCACTATACCTACACTCCACGGCCATGTTATACTTGTTTGCTATGCTCATGTTACATTTCCATGCTGATATAGTTGCCTTATACATTACCATACTTGTTCACATATTACAATTTCCATTTATACTATATTATATGTCATCTTGCACTCAATTTATATATTACACATCTCTATTAGGACTTACCGAGCATTAGTTCGCTGACGAGCATTCCACCCACTTCTTTATATTCTTGGAATGTTCGTCAGGTGACATTGAGACAGAGAAGATAGAAGTGGTCGAAAAGGAGTACAACCAGTTCGCATCATAAAAAGACGTATAGTTTCATTCAGGTTTTCATTTCATTTCATCTTATTTATGTATGCTTCCTTGTTAAGACTTATCATATTATCGTATCTTATATTCAGATATTTTGTCAATTGTGAATCTTGAATGTAATAAATCATAGTTGGATTTTATTCTTTTGTTTATTCTTGTTAGTTTATGTTGCTTATAGACGCTTAGCGTATTTATTTCGAGAAATGACCTTCTCGGAATAAATACGTCGCGGGCTTACCACGTCACCGTTTTCATCTACTGGGAAGCAGGGTGTGACAGGTTTTGTTGGTTGCCCATGCAGGTCAGTTCTGCATGAACATCGTAAGCGATATAATACAAGAATTATGAAATCCAATTATTACATTCGATTTTTCTTTTGAATCATACCCTATTCCTTGAGTCCATCTTGAACTCCACCTTCGGCTTCCTTGAAATCCATCTCTCGACTTTTAAATCCTTAACTCTTATTCACCCTTTCTATTTGTATCTCGTTGGCTTATTAGCTCAATTGATTAGAGTATCGATCGACGGAGCTCGAAGACGACATCATCCTAATCCCGTTTCCTTATTCTGTTGCAACATCCTTCTTGAGTAATTTCGAGGACGAAATTATTTTAAGGAGGGTAGAATGTAACGACCATAGTATTATTATACCTTCGTGTTTTCTTTCTTTAGTAAAATATTGTATTTATTTATTCTTAGTATTTTTCCGTATATTTTGTTTTCTATTAAATATATTATTTTATTATTCCATCTATTTTTCCCAAACCCATTTCTTTAAACTAAATCTTAACCTATTCAAAATTAAATGCAAGACCTGAATCAGCCCATAACCCAAATCCAATACCATTTTCATTTTTTTTTATAAAACTATGAGCCAAAAAGCCCACTTTCTTGTCAAGCAACAACATATATTTAATTCTAATTAAATATGTGCATGAACAACCTTGTAGCTCATTGGTTAAGTATTTGCATTATTATTCCATAGATCACATGTTCAAATCTCCATTCTTGCAAATTTATTTTTTTTATCAATTTTTATTCTTCTCATAAGCTACAAATGAGACCTTTCATTTCATCTTTTTTTTAACTCTCAAAATAATTAGAATGGTTATGAGCCATAAGCCATAATTTATTAGAATTATGGTGGTCATAAACTTTTTTTATATCTCACTACTCTTTCTTTTCATCATCACACATTTCTATCATTTCACATATCACTCTTCATCTAGATTCCCCGAACAAGAACATGAAGAAATTCTCAAGAAAGTCTCGCTATAAACGCGAGGCTATCGGTGGATAGATAAACCAGTGACAATACCGGCTTGTGTATGTAAGTCCCTTCTCTCATTCCCTCTCTCCATCTTTTTCTCTTTCTCTTTATCTTTTTTATATTATCATGAAAAACTTCCATTGTCGTATCATAGTTCCTAAATAATTAATTAAATGGATACATATATAAATAATGAACATACACAAACATACACAAATATATAGTTTGTAAAGTCTTTTTCATTACTCTCAATCCATATGTTAAGATTTCATAGTAACCAATTATGACTGCATCATTTGTTGTTGTATTTTAAATTACTTTATTTAAATTTATATATAAAAAAATGAAGTTACGAATAAATATCATGATTTCCTCATTCTCACATATGACATATTAATACTTTTATATTTAAAATAATTTTTAGAAATTAATTTTTACATCTGGAAATTTCAGAAAATTTACATATTATAGAATATATTATTTTGTACATGCTGTAAAATTTTTAGATCGAACCGCATAACGGTTTAGGAATTATATCGTTTTTATTCACTGTTCGTAAAGCAGAAAACTGCAGTTCTCGGTCAATTTATAGGATACATAACTTGGTATAACGATGTCCAAATTGAGCAAACTCAGGTGTTTTGGATATCTACATCGAATAATATAGATTTTATTTGTTTTAAGTTTTTACTGAAAACCGACGTAAAATATACAAAACTGCGCTACAATATTAAGCGATGAATCTGGACAGAATCTGTCCTGATTCGCACACTGTTTCTAAATTGGACATAACTCGAACACCCGATGTCCGTTTATGACAAAATTTAGATGTGTAGATGCAAAATTGATAGAACTATAATTTTATGTATACTATATTACTTATAAATGCATGAAACAACCCGATATAAGCTTTGCAATACAATATATAGTTGCTGTCCAGAAATCTGAATTTCTGTTTTAAACGCTGATATTAAAATGATCATACCTACAACATCAAAAATCCAAATCGTGTGAATCTTACCGTTTTGGATAAGTACATCGAAATACCTATAATTTTCTAATAATCTTCGTAACCTGAAACCTGATGGAAATTGACCGAAACTATGTTTTAAAAATATGTGACGGTGCTGAACAGATTCTGATCTGTTTTGTGCGACGATACGAAAACTGATTTATCTTCCAAACCGGCAGTCGTATTTAAGTGAAACTGGAACTCACGCATGCAAAACACTTAGAGCCATATTTATGTTTATATTCCACTTTCGTTTGACTTGATTAATTAGTCGTACATAATGTTTCTTTACAGCATTTTTTATGGTAGTTACTCGAATAGTGTACATGCCTAATTTCATGCTATTCGAACATGTATACATTGTTTTTCCTGATCTCTTAATTGTCGCATGTACATGAATACATAATTAGATATTACATGTTTGACATAAAGCTATTGCATTCTTGACTCGACTTGACCCGAACCATGAATACGTAATGACTTGACATGAATACATGAACCATTGACTTGAATATTTGAACTCGACTCGAGACTTAAATTGCACTCCCTTATATATTCATGGATTTGAGCAAGACTTGTAGCTTTAATCACATGCTAATATACACGGAGTGTTGGGGTAGTTTGAGTATGAATCCAACGGAATCTTAGGAGTCTCATTACTAAAATAACGTTGCTGTGGTACCGGGCTGAAACGGTACATCACAAATTCATGAATGAGGGCCCGTATTTCCAAGCCCCTGGATGATAGCCTGTTGAGTTTAGAATACTTCGATAACAATTAAAGTCCCGCTATTTTGGGTTCGTGATTCTTTACTCGTGGACGATAGCCTTGGGTTCGAGAATACTCTTGAGATTGGTTAACATTCACACTTGAACTCACGTTAGTTAATTTTGCCCTTTTAGAGACCTTTAAAGACACTTACATTCACTTTATGTTTACTATACCTACACTCCACGGCCATGTTATATTTGTTTGCTATGCTCATGTTACATTTCCATGCTGATATAGTTGCCTTATACATTACCATACTTGTTCACATATTACAATTTCCATTTATACTATATTATATGTCATCTTGCACTCAATTTATATATTACACATCTCTATTAGGACTTACTGAGCATTAGTTCGCTGACGGGCATTCCACCTACTTCTTTCTATTCTTGGAATGTTCGTCAGGTAACATTGAGACAGAGAAGATAGAAGTGGTCGAAAAGGAGTACAACCAATTCGCATCATAAAAAGACGTATAGTTTCATTCAGGTTTTCATTTCATTTCATCTTATTTATGTATGCTTCCTTGTTAAGACTTATCATATTATCGTATCTTGTATTCAGATATTTTGTCAATTGTGAATCTTGAATGTAATAAATCATAGTTGGATTTTATTCTTTTGTTTATTCTTGTTAGTTTATGTTGCTTATAGACGCTTAGCATATTTATTTCGAGAAATGACCTTCTCGGAATAAATACGTCGCGGGCTTGCCACGTCACCGTTTTCATCTACTGGGAAGCAGGGCGTGACAAGTGAGGACTGCATCATGGAAGATGATGACCCAACTAGCTTCGAGAAGGCCATCATGAGTGGGGACTCTGTGAAATGGCTGGATGCAATGCGATATGAGATGGAATCCATGTACACTAACAAAGTATGAACTTTGGAAGTTGCTTCTGAAGGGGTAAAACCCATTGGGAGCAAATGGATCTTTAAGAAGAAACTTGGTGTACATGGAAAAGTTGAGACCTTCAATGCTAGACTTGTTGCAAAAGGTTTTCGTCAACGACCAGGTGTGGATTATGATGAAACCTTTTCTCCAGTGGCTTTGTTTAAGTCCATCTGGATCCTACTTGCCATTGCTGCATACCATGACTACGAAATCTGGCAAATGGATGTTAAGACCGTCTTTCTAAATGGTGATTTGGAAGAGTGCGTGTACATGACTCAGCCAGAGGGCTTCATAGACAGTGGGAGCAGCGGAAAGGTGTGCAAGCTGCTTAAATCCATCTACGGGTTAAAGCAAGTATCACGAAGTTGGAACATCTGTTTTGATGTCGTTATCAAAGAGTTTGATTTCGTCAAAAATGTAGATGAGCCTTGTATATACAAGAAGGTGGCAGAGAGTAAGGTTGTCTTCCTCGTATTGTACATGGATAACATACTCTTGATAAGAAATGATGTTCCTATGCCGCACTCGGTCAAGCTCTTCTGATCACATAGATTCTCAATGAAAGATCAAGGTGATGCCTCCTGCATCTTGGGGATTAAGATCTATAGAGATAGATCTAAACGGATACTGGGATTGTCCCAATCCAGGTACATTGACACCATACTAAAGAGGTTTAGTATGGAAGAATCCAAGCGTGGGAATTTACCCACGATCTCTGGACTAACTCTCTCCAAAGAGATATCTCTTAAGACTGATTTGGAAAGAGCTCGCATGTAAGGGATACCCTATGCTTCGGCAGTAGGCTCTATCATGTACGCGATGCTATGTACCAGACCCGATGTAGCATACTCACTAAGTGTAGTGAGTAGGTATCAAGCAGATCCAGGAGAGAGTCACTGGACAGCTGTGAAGAACATTCTCAAGTACTTGAGAAGGACTAAAGAGATGTTCTTGGTGTATGGTAACGGAGAACTCCAGGTGGATTCCTTTACCAATTTGAGCTTCCAAAGTGATAAGGACGACTCTAAGTCGCACTCGGGATTTGTCTTTACCCTCAATGGAGGGGCGGTTTGTTGGAAGAGTTCCAAACAGGAAACCATGGCAGACTCGACGATGGAGGCTAAATACATCGCTGCCAACGATATTGCCAAAGAGGCTGTCTGGATAAAGAAGTTCATAGCTGAACTTGGAGTGGTTACTTCCATTGAGCATCCAATACCTTTGTATTGTGATAACAATAGAGCTGTGGCTTTGGCCAAGGAACCCAGATCCCATTAGAGATCCAGGCATATTCTGAGGCGGTATCATCTGATCCGGGAGATAGTTGATCGTCGCGAGATCGAGGTCAGGAGAGTTGACGCGAAAGACAACACTGTGGATCCACTCACGAAGGCCATACTCCAGATACAATTTGAGAGACTCTTCGGGATGTTGGGTATGAGATACTACAAGAGCTGGCCTTAGTGAAAGTGGGAGATTGTTAGTTATGTATATGCCCTAGAGGCCATTGTTGTACATATGATGTATATTATAGTGGATGCTTGGATATATATAGAGAGGAATATCTTGCTCGACATGATAGCATGCTATCTGATTTCACTTTGTCTTAACATGTTGACTTGTATTGGGTTACTGTCTTGCTCTCACATGTTGATAAAGCCCTTAGGATATGTACTTGACTACTAGGACTATGATGCAGATCATACTAGTGGAGCCAGGGTAGTCCGCGAGTACATCCTATAATTTTTCCTAGTCGAGGGTGTATCGAGACAGGGCATCGATACTCCAGAGTAAACTAGCGTATACGCATCTTGACCCATATGATGGGCAATGGATGATCCCATATCCATTGGTGTTTGACATCAAAGATGGTGTACGTGTGCTTAGTGGAGACTGGGTACACTGAACGGACTCGCCGAGAACTCCTAGATGGTATTATACCTATTGTCGGATAGCAGTTCTCTGGTGACACTGGTACATGTTAGTCTGTAGACCCGAGATCGTCATAGAGTCTTGTGTAATTCCCACCGTGATTTGATTTCCATCTTACCACGTTCATGAGAACATGCAAAACGGTGGCTTTTGGTACAGTCCCGAATCATATGGAGGCAATGAACGATAGGAGTGGTTTCGTCTCTCCCGGTATTGGGGGTTGATGTTGCGCTGTGTTCGATTGGCTATAACTGGAATTCCCTGGCCAGGGCTGATATGGAGACCTACCGGTAAGTGTTATCAGTAGTTTCTCGACCCTTTATGAGCCTCACATCGACACGACTTATCGGTTACTGGGGTCTGACGTTTACCACCCCTAGACTGGATATGCGACATATCAGACGAAGAGACCGGACTGTACGGTAGTGTTACTGAATGGATTCACAGGAGTGTGTGCAGGCTTGCTTGTTGATTTTCTGATCGCATCCGGGTGGCCGTTACGTTTAGCTGACCGCTTGCAGCTTGTGGGTGTTTGATATGATCATCACCTACTGCCGGCGTATTGACGAGTCTTTAGAGTCCTACACAGAGGTTTCCTGGCTCAAGCAAAATGGAGTAGGAGCACATATGTGATATGTGCGGGACCGAGATTAATACGATATGTGACACCGTATTCTATTCTCGCGATATGTAATATTGGCCGGTTATATGTGATATAGCCGGGTCATCGGATCAAGTGTTGATTCGATGAAATGATACATTTTATATTAGCCGGTTATATGTGATATAGCCGGATTATCGGATCAAGTATTGATTTTATAATTTAATGTATAATTATATATTTGATATATTAAATTGCATTAACTAATATATGCTAACTTAAGTATTTCATTTTCTCATTTTGGATACATTTAACATATATGTGATATATGTTTATTGTATTCTTTTCTTTTGTTACATAATTATATATATGTGATATGTATAATTGTAACATACTAGGTTATAAATGTAACTAAGGTTTATGAGAATTAAACCATGCCAGGGTTAATATTAATTATTAAGCAAATTCAAAATTGTGGTATTTAGTCATGGTTCAAAGTTTGTAGAAGCTTGTAGGTTCTTTGACCAAGTCCACTCTTTTGTCAAGCTTAAGGTATTTATCAACCTAACCTTTAACCCTAGCTCATGGTTAAGTCTTTACAAGGGTTAAGGATGACACATATTAACCCATGGTTGCATTTCTAACCTCACAACAATTATTCTTTTATCACTTCATCTTCTTCTTCCTCAAAAAGCTTTTCTAGCCTTTTCATTTGTGATAAAAGATTGTGAGAAAAAGAAAACTAAAGAGAGCAAAATTCCTACTTCATCATCCTCTTCTATACTAACCATATAAATTAGTGTGTTAGCTTCACTAGTTCCTACTTGGTGAAGAGATAGCTTGGGATTGTGTTTCCTCGAAGTAGATCATCTTGGATTTCGAAGAATATGAGCAAGCATGCATCATTCACCTTGTGGAGCTTCTCAAGAGTTCGGGAGTTCTTGGATTGAAGCGAAGGGACCACTACTTAGAGCTTATGAAGTGAAGGACCGGTCTACAAAAGTTGTATTCCTAGTTTATTTAGTTGTAAAGTAGTTTACACTTTGTTTCCGCATGATTCTCTAGTTAAAGATCTTGTTAAGGGTTGTTTAAGCATGGCAAAATTTTAATTTGGCATAGATGATGCCACCTGAAACCTTGCTGTTGTGCTTATTAACCCTACATGTGGGTGACTGATATGATCACCACCTACTGCCGGCGTATTGACGTGTCTTTAGAGTCCTACACAGAGGTTTCCTGGCTCAGGCGAAATGAAGTAGGAGCACATATGTGATATGTGCGGAACCGAGATTAATACGTGTATGTGATACCGTATTCTATTCTCGCGATATGTGATATCGTTCGGTTATATGTGATATAGCCGGGTTATCGAATCAAGTGTTGATTCGATAAGTTGATACAAATGATATTAGTCGGTTATATATGATATAACCGGATTATTAAATCAAGTGTTGATTTAATAATTTAATGTATAATTATATATTTAATATATTAACATACATTAACTAATATTAGCTCACTTAAGCATTTCTTTTTCTCACTTGTGTACACTTAATATATATGTGATATATAATATTGTGTCATGCTAGTTGCTACATGCTACATGGGTGTATGAGACTCACACCATGCTTAAGGTAATTATAGGTTTTTTATTATTTAAAGTAAATCAAAATTAGTTGGAAATTAGTTACATGGTTGAAGCTTGTGGAACCATTGACTTGGTCCACTAATTTTATTTTACTTAAGATATTTATTAACCCGACCATTATCTTTAGCCATGGTTAAGTCTCTACATGAGTTAGTATGAGATATTATCTCACCCATGGTTGCTATTCTCACTCATGGATTCATTTTCATTCTACACTTCATCTTCTTCTTCATCTAAAGAAAGCTCTCTAGCTTTTCTTGAGGTGAAGAAATATTGTGAGAAAAATTATTCTAAAGTGAGCAAAAATCCTACTTCATCAACCTACACTAGATTAGCCATTGAGTTTAGCTTGTTTGCTTCACTAATTCCCAATTAGTGAAGAGATAGCTTGAGTTAGAGTCTCCTCGCTTTGTGGAGCCTAATTTCATTTCGCTTTGTGGAGCCTAATTTGAGTCTGGGAGATCACTACTTGAAGCGAAGGGACCACTACACGGAGCTTTAGAAGTGAATGACCGGTCTACAAAGGTTGTATTCCTCATTCACTTAGTGTAATGTTTGATTACATGTTGGTTTACCCTAATTCCTCTAGTTAGATCCTAGGCTAAGGGTTCTTTAGCACCTTAGAATTTTTAAACTTGCATGGTTGATACATTGGAAAACCCAGTGGGGATGCTAAGGAACCCAGCATGCTCATCGGCCTTCTTATCGACAGATATCTGGGTAGCCGTTACGTGCAGCTAGTACCCCTGACGAACTTGTAGTTAAACCCACTGCCAGCGTACTCTCGAGTCTTTAGAGTGCCACATAGAGGGTTTTCCTGTTTCGGGCAAAACGATGTAGAGGCCGTATGGATTTACGGCAGGGTTCCGATCACATACGTGTACTGGCTACACGGATGTTGTTCGGACGGATAATACTAGTGGGCTTTTGTTTAAGCCGGATCCTACTATTATATTATTGGATTATTATTATCTCATTGTATTCGTATTTTTCGGATACGAATACGTGTATATATATACGGTGATGGCATTCTTGTAATTTCACAAGAGATATTTCTAGAAAGGGACACTGTTCCCGTCAAAAATTTCTGCGCAAAAGAGTCCAAGGTATCAAATGGCAGAGATACACGTAAGGAAATGCGAACTAGTATCTTTCGGCCTGTATTTTGATAAACTCTCGAAGGATAAATAGATAAATTCTGATGATATTGGAAGTATCTCGAAAAACACTTCGATTTGATATATTATGGGCCTCATAATTCATCCGGGATCAAAAGTTATGAGCAAATATGCTATGCACTGTTCCCCGATTAAAAATCAGGAATTACCTCAATGAGGTATCACGTGCTCGCACGTGATCAATGGTCACGTGTTGACACGTGATAGTTAAAACAGAAATAAAAACAAACGGCTGAAGGAAATACCTCGATGAGGTATCACGTGCTCACACGTGACCAATGATCTCGTGTTGACACGTGATGGTTAAAGCTGAAGCGTAAATAAACGCTGAGAAAAGGACTCAATTGGGGGTCACGTGCTCACACGTTACCAAGGGTCACGTGTCAGCACGTGACTGGCTTCGAAAACCTTACAGTTTAATAGAATTAAATTCTAAAAAGCTTTTAAATCTTTCCAAATGGAAAAGGATTATGGGGACCGTTGGATTAAAGATCCAAGGTTGATTAAAAATCACCAATTTATGGAAATATTTGATACAAGGAAAGATTTCCCTAAATTTCACCAAGAATAAAAAACAGAATATCTTTGGATTTAAAATCCAACGGTGAATAAAATTCACTGTGTGATCTAAAGGATCATATTAATTATGAAAACAAACAAAATTGATTCTTTTCTTTCTCCTATAAATAGGAACCAAGAAGAGAAGAAAGGGATAGAATTTCGGGGATCTTGAAATTGCAGAGAGAAAAGAAAGGAGAATTTAATTCTCAACAGAGAAAAACCCTAGGTGAGAAAAGAAAGGGGATCAAAATTTCAAACAGAGAATTTAATTCTCAAAGATCTAAGAGTTTAACTCTTTTGCAAAAGAACTTAGTTCTTCCTCTAGTTGAAGATCTGCAAAGAGCACATTTCCCCATAAGTTGAGAATTTAATTCTCATCGGGTTGAGAACCTGCCATGCAGATTCGAAACTTAGAGGGGGAATTGAGTTTAGAGAATTTAATTCTCCCTAACTCATAGAAATTTAATTCCTTCAAGATGGACAGAACTATGGTTTAACCCTAATAGAGAATTTAATTCTCTCAAAATTACAGGAATTTAATTCCTCTTAAAATGAAATTAGGGTTTAACCCTACATAAGAATTTAATTCTTTTGCATATATAGGAATTTAATTCCTCCAAAACAAAATTAGGGTTTAACCCTACAGAGAATTTAATTCTTAAAATAAAGAGACTTGAAAGATCTCCATGCACATGAAGAACATTGGTTACGTGATAACACGTGACCCCAATCCGCGGTGATTAGAAAAGAAGGAATAAAAATAAGGTCACGTGTCCCCACGTGACCCCCAAAAAGATCCCCAAAAATAAAAAGGAAACACCTTTGAGGCAACGCCTCACGTGCTCCACGTGACCCCTGAAGCACATAAAGAAAAAGCAAAATAAACAAAGACTCTGGGGCGCCCTCACGTGTCACCACGTGACCCCAAATGAGTATTCTAATAAACCAGAGCATGAGCCCCCATCACGTGCCTACACGTGATGACCGTGAGAATTAAAAAAGTGTTAAACACTTATCTGCAGAACAAAATAAAGGGGATCTGGCCCCACTTTCTGAGACCATCACGTGCTCCCACGTGACCTACAAAACACAGAGCAATGGAAGGCTTTGGGCGCTCTCACGTGATAGCACGTGACCCCTCAGCAAATGCTTTCACAATTGGCACACAAATCTCCATCACGTGCCAGCACGCGATGCTCGAAAATAAAATAAAAAGTGTTTAACACTTAATTGCAGAACGAAGAAAAGGGATCTGGTCCCACTTTTGGGCGCTCTCACGTGTCCACACGTGACCCCTCTTTCTTTAGTGTTTAACACTAATTTGGGGATTATATTTCCAGTGTTTAACACTGACTGTTTCTAGTGTTTAACACTAAATTGAAGATTATATTTCCAGTGTTTAACACTGATTGTCTTTTAGTGTTTAACACTAATTTGAGAGTTCTACCTCCAGTGTTTAACACTGTTGTTCTCTAGTGTTTAGCACTACTTTTAGCCAAATTGGCTAATTTTCCAGAGGCAAAAGGCCCTCCTCCAAATGAATCTCAAAATTGAGGAAATCAAAGACAAAATGTTGTCAGAGCCCCCAAACCTCTGTTTAGCACTGCTGAATGATGAGGGGCTGAACCTAGACAAATGTCTAATGGTCCAAAGGGCCAATATTTCAAACATAACTGGACTTAACCCAATTCTGGCCATAAGTCCTCAAATTAAATTGAATCGAGCACAACTGCTCTCCCAAATCAATTTACATCCGGTTCGAGAGTACATCTCTGAACTCCTCTGGTATTTGTCGTTGTAATCCTTCAACGTCGTCAGAGAGGTGACGGGTCCCGACAACCACACATAATACGGACTGTGGGGTCCTTAAACTCATGCGTCCTTAAACCAGTATCCTTCCCCAAAATGGGAATGTTGGACCACCATGTCCCTAAACTGGCAATGGACCACTATGTCCCTAAACTAGAACAATAGAGCCCAAATGCTCTTTTGTCGGATCTAAATGATCCTGTTAAGTCGATCTTAGTCTAAAATTAGGCTAACGTATACTTAACAAATGTTTAAGTTGATCTTAGCCTCAAATATGGCCAACGCATCTTTAAACCAAAACTTTCAAACCAGACTTTAGTCCCAAATTGGACTATAGATCTCCCAACCAACTTTGGTTCAAGGGTACATCTCTGAACTCCTCTGACATCTGTCGTTGTAATCCTTCAACGTCGTCAGAGAGGTGATGGGTCCCGAAGGCCATACATTCGATGGATCACTATGTCCCTAAACTGGAACAATAGAGCCCAAACGCTTTTCGTCGGATCCAAACGATCCCGTTAAGTTGATCTTAGTCTCAAATTAGACTAACGTATCCTTAACAAACGTTTAAGTTGATCTTAGCCTCAAATATGGCTAACGTATCCTTAAACCAAACCCCAAACCCAAATTTAAGAAGATACGGATTTGGACTAATCCACGTCCTACGGGCGACGACATAAATTAGTCTCCGTATACAATCCACGGGCAACCACAAACAAAACAAACACCCACGACACGAAGTGAAATTCTGGAGAAGGAGAAAGTTGTTACCGCGATGCGGTAGCGTAATTAACTGCAGGGGCTTATGTTTGCAGGGAAGAGCATCCCGACAATCAAAAACCCCTCAAGCGAGGGGGAATCTGACGAAGTCTGCTACATCGGCCGCATCCGTCTAAACCTCCGATACACGGTGCCATAAATCAACTTGGCATCTTTGGAGAGGTGGACGGATAAAACCAAATAGCATCTGCCCTGAATCTCAGACAAGACGTCCATGTCTTGGCCGCCGTTCGGAGGGGAACAGATTCTGGCATGCCCGGTGGGACCTTTTCCTCTTTCCACTCCACACTTCGTGTGTCGTGTTCGCGAACGAATCGCGGTTTGTTATGGTTGCCTGTGTATTCGAGGTACTAAGATTTGGTGTCTTGCTCCGTGCAGAAAACAGAAGATCAATGGCTTCAAACTGCACTAATTGCAACAACTCTCGCTCCATCCCGTTCGGAGGAGTGACTTACGGGCCCCAAGCGGCCTCCATCTTCGCTATGCCGGTGAAACAGGTCACTCAAGCCACCACTGGGCTATTCTTCAGGACCATGATCCCACCAACGAGCTTCAACGTTCAGATGCCGTCACAGGAAGCTGCGAAGAAGTCGGTCTTTGATCGGCTTGCTACTACCACGACCCCTCTCAACGGGTTGTCCAGCTCCAACTCCTCATTCTTCGCCAGACTGAGCCTGAACTCCGATGAGCCTGCCAAGAAGTCCATGACACCTGAAGTGGCCATCCCAAAGAAGATAGCCATCTCTGCTCCTGAAGTCTTCAAGGCGGTTTCTCCTGCTAAAGGGCTGGTCTTTACGAGACTGACTGTTCCGGCTCCAACTCAGCCCTCGTTCCTGCTCAAAAGTCCGTCTTTGACAGATTAAATATCGTTACTCAACGAACGTCGGTCTTCAAGAGGCTGGTACCAGCAGCGCCTCACCAGAACAGGGGGCATAACAAAGCCATCCCCATCACCGAACCAACACCAACAGCTCGACACGCTCGACGTCGCTACTGGCGCCGAGTAAAGAAGGTTGGGGGCAACTCCCCCTCTGGGTTAACTCCACCAGACCTAACGGTGGAAGTCAATGCTGCTATTCCAACCAAGAACAACTTTGAATTGCTGAACAAGGTGCGCATGAACTCTCCTACCGCCGTACTGAAAAGATCTCCTCCACTCATGGAGAGTGTTACAGAAACAAAGCCGGAGCAGCCCCCTCAGCGGCTGTCCTCTAAGGTTTACAAAGTCTGGCGACGGGTCCAGGAATCAGTGATTGATCAAGACTATCTCCGCCGACAGAAGAAGCTGAAGGTTCAGCAGGAAGAGAACCGTCCTGGCAAGCCACGGAGGACGACAACCACCTGGGTGCCCGCTACAACGGCCCCCTCAACGTCAACTGCTCAAAAGAGAAGGAGGCCAGAGAAAGCCCCTGTGACCAGGGCAGAACGCAAAGACGCTAAGCCCAAACGCCCCAAGTCTGGGGGCATAGCGGTACATACGGTTTACATGGATTCCGGAAAAGAGGAAAGCCGCACTTCGACGGGCCACCGACCTCTCACCCGATCGATAATAAGGGCTCAGGAACAACAACAGCAGAAGCTTCAGGAGATGCTGATTGCAATGGCCGCACTCACCGGACCAAAAGAAAGCCCGGAGGCGTCATCGGAACAACGTCACGAACAAGAAACCGATGCTGACTTCCTACGCAGAGTCCTCGAAAAGAAGGACAGAGAAGAGGCAGAACAAGCGGCTAATATAAAACGAATGATGCTTCTTTTCCAAGACATGGTCGGGATGATGTTGCAGCCGGATCCTCCAGCTGAAGACCCCCTAATCATCATTGAAGACGACAGAGGGGAGACATCGAACCCTCCTCCGGCTCTTTGAGCAGCCAAAGAGGAAACCATCTCCAAGGCCGCTTTGGATGACTACATTGTTCAGCAAATACGAGCTCACCAGGTGAATGAAGCGGCCGACCAAATTGTTAAAACTGGGCGACCATATCCAGGCTGGTATGACAAAATAAAGTACCCGCCGGGATATACGATCCCCAAATTCCATGCGTACAAGGGGACATGCAATCCCCATCAACATGTCGCTCAGATCAGGGCTCTTTGCGGCAATACTGGAGGTGATGATAAACTTCTACTTCGCCAGTTTTTCGGTAGTTTAGCAGACACAGCTTTTGAATGGTACTCAGAGCTTCCCGACGACTCCGTCAAAACGTTTACAGAAATGGAGTTGCTATTCACTCAACGGTTCGCAAGTGCCAGTGAACGCACCCCGATCACAGCATTGATCAATGCCAGGGTGAAGCCAGGTGAAACGTAGGTTCAATATGCAACCCGATGGCGGAACTTATGGTCAAAATGCGAACAGCGCATAGAAGAAGCTCCTGCAGTAGGCATGTTCGTGGGTACTCTCGACCCTCAAGCGACCATCTCCCAGTTCATGATGTTCTTCAAGCCAACTACTTTCCAGGCCTTGATTGACAAGTAGGCCCAAATAGATCAGATGGGTCATAGACCATCTCCTTCAAAGACGGATCCTCGGAATGAAAAGGGGAAAGGAAAAGCAACTTTTTTCGCTAACACTTAACAATGGACGAGCAACTTGAAAACAGTTGTTCGCCAAAACAACGTGCGTCCACGCCCATCCCTTGAGGAGAGACTGGGACGTCCCTATTCATTTCCCCATGGTAAAATGAGGAAACTGTTCGAGCTGACAGTGCACAACAAACTAATCGATCTACCGGATCCAAAACGTCCGTTGCAGCCAAACGACATCAACGATCCTAATTACTGCCCTTACCATCAAGCAGTAAGCCATCCAATCGAAGATTGCTTCGTTTTCAAAGGCTGGATTGAGGACCAATACCAACAAGGCAAGTTCGCATTATCCGAAAACTGGAAGGTGAGCCCGCCACAACCTCATGCCCCTAAAAAAGTGGACATGCCGGGGGCATCATGCTCTTTTATAGAAAAAGCTCCATGGGAGGTTGCTCTTTCAGCCAAGACGAAAAGAATGCTGAAGGATCTCCAAACGTGCCCGGCAGTCAGGTTGAAAAATTCACTGGAACTCGAGGTCGTCGAGGGAATGCTGAAACTACGCCCAACACCGAGAATTGATAGCAGTGGGCAAAACACCCAGGCACAGCCGTCAAAGTCTTCGAAGAAGAAGAAGAAGACCAAAAAGCCCGTGAAGCCTGGTGACAAGCGCACGGACCTGCAGAAACAGATTGACGCGTTGGAAGAATATAATCAGAAAGCGCGGACCCCAGTCACACTTCAAGAATTTCTCAGCCACGTCCTTGAGGACGGAGAGGATAACAAAGACTCGTCGGATGAACATGAGGATTATGTGGCAAGCTGCCATATGATCTCTCACTCGTCGATAGACAGTGAGGAAGCTCCTTACATAGAAAAGCTGGGGGCAGATCTTGAGCCAGGACTTCTAGGACCATCAGATGAAATGATTGATGCATTCCTGAATGAAGCCCGTCTTAAAAGCAAAGCTGATCGAGAGCGCGAGATGGCCAGATTCGAGAAAGCCAAACGCCGGCGACTAGATGAAAGGGTCGAAACACTCCCACCGGATCAAAGTACATCTGACGCAAATGAAAGCAGGATTAAAACAAGGAAACGATTCACCAAAGCCATATCGATGGGGATGAAGCTGCCCTCTTTCAGAGAAAATTCTCCCGGCGGTATATATCTTGATGAAGCGGACGTGCATCATAACTTCTGCTTATATCATCAGAAGATCGCACATCCTACTGAAGACTGCAACTCCTTTAAGTGTTGGTGGCAAGGGTATGTCGCTCACAGGCAACACTTCAACAGGACAAAGCGTGAAGCTCGTAGACAGCGGAAAAATGTGACAGATGAGCGTAAAAGAATCGCCGGCAATTGTCATAGGGTTGATCCCGGGAGATCGCAAGTTCTCACCTTCGGGAGCGACTCCGACGAAAAAGTAGCCCACGGTCCTCTCTTCAAGGAATCCATCTCTGAAATGAAAGAATTGAGGAGTTGCGAGAACATTCAGCCGTGCAATCGCAGGCTACCCGGAAAGAATCTCGGACCCGCACACAAGGGATCGAACAAAAAGGATAAAAGGAAGGGAAGAACGGCCTTCGTCGCCAACGCTCAACAACAATCGAGTGGCCCTAGACCGGTTGTTCGCCAAAGCAACAAGCGGCAACCCTTCTATGAGAAGTTGAAACGTCCTTACTCATTTCCTCGGGATGAAACAAGGAGGCTATTCGAACTAGCAGTGCGCAGCAGGCTTATCACTCTACCGGAGCCGAAACACCAGCTACAACTGAATGATGTCAACAATTCTAATTACTGCCCTTACCACCAAGTATTGGGCCATCTGATCGATAACTGCTACGTCTTCAAAAACTGGGTTGAAGACCAGTACCAACAGGGCAAGTTCGCGCTGTCCGAAAAATAGAAGGTGAACCCACCACAACCATATGCTCTGAAAAAGATGGACATGCCGGGGGCATCGCGCTCTTTCATAGAAAAAGCCACATGGACCGAAAAGTCCGTAAACTAGAAACTCGCCTCAAATATGGCAACGATAGACCGAAACGTCATTAAACTAACGATGGACCACTATGTCCTAAAACCGGCTGCGGACCGAAATGTCTATAAACTAACAATGGACCGCAACGTTGTAAAACTTGCAATTGACCGAAACGTCGTTAAACTACTACCAACCCGCGGCATGCTCAGGCTGACGTGGTGTTAAAAAAACAAAAAAAAACGGTATGTCCATAAGCAAAGTGGGCACGGATGTAAACCTGAAAGGGCTCCATGAGTAAAAACAGCAGGGCTACCGGCGAGTGTTCGTGAAAACCCGAAAGGGCGCGACCCCGTTAAAAAGAAAAAGAAAAAAAAGAAGAATAAAAAAAAATATATAAAAAAGGAAGAAAACGGTATGTCCATAATCGAAATGGGCACGGATGAAAACCCGAAAGGGCTCCGTGAGTAAAAACTGCAGGGCTACCGGCGAGTGTTTGTGAAAACCCGAAAGGGCGCAACCTCGTTAAAAACACTTATGGTGTCCTCACGACCTTGTGAGGAGAAACCACCTGCGTGAGATCCTTACGACTCACAAAGGAGCAACACACTTAGGGATCCCCACGATCCCTAAGGAGAAATTACACTTACGTGATCCTCACGACTCGTAAGGAGAACTCTCTTATGGGACCCTCACGGCTCATAAGATTTGAAAGTCTTAAGTTACAGAGACCTGAACCTGTTCTTAAGCAACCCCCACAACCTTCGATATGGCCCTACAAGCGGCTCAATACTGGCCCTTGTATACAATCCACGGGCGCGAATAAACATTTCCCTAATAAAGTCCCATCCGTGACTAGGGATATGTCCATATGGTGAACAACCCTTGTAAGTCCTCTCGACTTATAAGGAGAAAACCCTTTTGTAAGATCCTTACGACTTACAGGGGAACATACACTTAGGAATCCTCCCGATTCCTAAGGAGAAAACACACCTACGAGATCCTTACGACTTGTAGGGAGAAATACCTTTGTGAGACCCTTACGGCTCATGAAGTCAAAAGCCTTAGTCGACGGGATCCTAACCCTGTCCGCTAAGCCACCTTTGTTCGACATCGACAGAGGCAAATGATGATTCGCTCCTGGCAACATTCCAGTTGTAGCGATGCTGATGCCTAAACCGATATCAAATTCCAAGTCCTTTCATGGCAAATGATGATTCGCTCCTGGCAATATTCCAGTCGTAGCGATGCTGATGCTGGGATTGGCACCAGATTCCAAGTTCCACACTTGCGATAAAAAACCAGCGAGCCTAAAATGCATATGAGATAGCCGAAATGATGGGGCAACTTGCAACAGAAGCAGCAAGTGAAAAAAAATGTATGCATGCAAAATAGCCGAAATGTTAGGGCAACTCGCAATAAAAAGCAGCGAGTAAAAATAAAATAAGTAGCCTAAATGATTGGGCACCGCGAAAAACAGCCGAAATGATAGGGCAATCGCGATTTTCGCGATATAAAAAGCTGAAATGATAGAGCATCGCGGAAAGGAATTAAAAAAAATGAAAGAATAAAACTTTTTGCCTTACATGTGAGATCATATCGATCCCTATATACAATCCAGGGGCACAAACAAAGAAGGAACCATACCTTCCCAATAGGCTCCATCAGAAAGCGAAGCCAAATCTCGACGGTTCATAGACAACCTAGAGACAATCTCGACATTTGTCGCAATATGGCAGACACAATGTCAACAAACGAAGCAAAGGAAGATCCCTAGTTTCACGGTCTCGACGTCAACATCGACAACTTAGAGATCAACACTGGCATTCTTCGTCCCTCCAATCAGATGCAGACATGACGTCAACAACCGACCTCAGAGTCGCAACGAAAAGGAGCCACGGCAAAATCCCTAGTTCCAAACCTCGACGGTTCATCAACAACCTAGAGACAACCGCGACATTCGTCTCGATACAACAGACGCAATGCCAGCAAATGAAGCAAAGGACAAATTCCTAGCTTTAGGGTCTTGACGGTAACTCATATAAAACCTGAAAGACAATCGGAGATCATCCCACACCAGCACGGAGTGGTCACCACCTCGACATTCGTCTCGTTACAGCAGACGCGATGCCAGCAAACGAAGCAAAGGCCAAATTCCTAGCTTCAGGGTCTTAACGGAAAGTCATATAAAGCCTGAAAGACAATCGGAGATCATCTCACACCAGCGTGGAGTGGTCACCACCTCGACATTCGTCTCGTTACAGCAGACGCGATGCCAGCAAACGAAGCAAATGCCAAATTCCTAGCTTCAGGGTCTTAACGGCAAGTCATATAAAGCCTGAAAGACAATCGGAGATCATCTCGTACCAGTGCGGAGTGGTCACCACCTCGACATTCGTCTCGTTATAGCAGACGCGATACCAGCAAACGAAGCAAAGGCCAAATTCCTAGCTTCAGGGTCTTAACGGCAAGTCATATAAAGCCTGAAAGACAATCAGAGATCATCTCGCACCAGTGCGGAGTGGTTGTCACCTCGACGTTTGTCTCGATACAGGAGACGATATGTCACCACAACGTCCTTCCTCCAACAGGATCCGGACACGCCAAAGTAAACGAAGCAAAGGCCAAATTCCTAGCTTCAGGGTCTTGACGGTAACTCATATAAAACCTAAAAGACAATAGGAGATCATCCCACACCAGCGCGGAGTGGTCACTACATCATGTCACCACGGCGTCCTTCCTCCAACAGGATCCAGACACGCCAAAGCAAACAAAGCGAAGGCCAAATTCCTAGTTTCAGGGTCTTAACGACAAGTCATATAAAGCCTGAAAGACAATTGAAGATCATCTCGCACCCGTGTGGAGTGGTCACCACCTCGACGTTCGTCTCGACACAGCAGACGCAACATCACCAAAAGGAGCCACGGCAAAATCTATAGTTCCAAACCTCGACGGTTCATCAACAACCTAGAGACAACCGCGATATTCGTCTCGATACAACAGACGCAATGCCAGCAAACGAAGCAAAGGCTAAATTCCTAACTTCAGGGTTTTAACGGTAAGTCATATAAATCCTGAAGGACTATCGGAGATCATCCCACACCAGCGCGGAGTGGTTATGACTCATCAGGGCTCTCTAAAATGAGCCTAACCTCAAGTAAAAAGCGGCATGGCAAAATTCCTAACGCTTGCTCTTCCGACGGTCAAACTGCCTAAGAGGATTGCTTGAAGACATCTTGTCCAGCCCCCGAAGGGATCAGAGACACGACAGTCGCAAGGCTACTCGAACAGCAAGATTGTCTATCGAGGAATACATCAGCCAACGCGACGGTACGACGGCCAAAACCCTAAGTACCACAGACCCTAACGGACCTCTGTCGTAAAGAGCAAAGGTTAACTGTGACGTTAGGACATCCTTGCGAGAACTTCTCGATTCGTCTCGACTCGTAGGGAAAAACCTTAGGCAATGGGGATAAAAACCTGTTTCCTAAGCACTGGGGCCCTGCAAGTTGATCCAAAACGGACTCTTGCAAACTATTCACGGACCACACTCTCCAAAATCGAATCTCGACAAGGAGGGAAACAACCACTTCCGAGTCTTCCTGACTTATAAGCGGGAAAATTCTCTTGTGAGATCCTTACGACTCTTAAGAGAAAACACACTTAGGAATCCTCACGACTCCTAAGGAGAAAAGACATCTACGAGATCCTCACGACTTGTAGGAAGAAAAGTCTTTATGAGACCCTCACGGCTCGTAAAGTTGAAATGTCTTATGTGGCAGATCCTACCCCTGTCTCCTAAGCCATCACTGTCCTGCAAAGAGGTCAAGATGGACCATCTATGAGCCACACTTGCCAAAGTTATATGCCACTGAAATGGAGAAGTTACTCATGAGCGTATAGACTACTTCACGCCTGAGTAAGACATAAAGAAATAGAAGGGTGCGGCTCATGGAGTTGAGAGTTTGGAACTATATCTCTTAAGAGTCGAGATTTGAGTCAATGATAAATGACGACGCTTGTATCCGCTCGTTATCTTCTCAGATCAAGATTCTGAAAATTATATACCAACCCAAAACTGGTCATACGCTATGCATAACTCTGCACTACTTCACCCACGTACATACTTACGTGGGCAAAGTAGTGGGGGGCATTTGTTCCCGCCAAAAATATCTGCGCAAAAAAGTCCAAGGTATCAAATGGCAGCGATACGCTTAAGGAAATACGAACCAGTATCTTTCGGCCTGTATTTTGATAAACTCCCGAAGGATAAACAGCTAAATTCTGATGATATTGGAAGTATCTCAAAAAACCATTTGATTTGATATATTGTGGGCCTCATAATTCATCCGGGATCAAAAGTTATGAACAAATATGCTATACATTGTTCCCCGATTAAAAATCAGGAATTACCTCAATGAGGTATCACGTGCTCGCACGTGATCAATGGTCACGTGTTGATACGTGATAGTTAAAACAGAAATAAAAACAAACGGCTGACGGAAATACCTCAATGAGGTATCACGTGCTCACACGTGACCAATGGTCACGTGTTGACACGTGATGGTTAAAGCTGAAGCGTAAATAAACGCTGAGAAAATGACTCAATTGGGGGTCACGTGCTCACACGTGACCAAGGGTCACGTGTCAGCACGTGACTGGCTTCGAAAGCCTTACAGTTTAATAGAATTAAATTCTAAAAAGGTTCTAAATCTTTCCAAATGGAAAAGGATTATGGGGACCGTTGGATTAAAGATCCAAGGGTGATTAAAAATCACCAATTTATGGAAAGATTTGATACAAGGAAAGATTTCCCTAAATTTCACCAAGAATAAAAAACAGAATATCTTTGGATTTAAAATCCAATGGTGAATAAAATTCACTGTGTGATCTAAAAGATCATATTAATTATGAAAACAAACAAAATCTTTCAATGAAAGATTTACTAAACAAATTGATTCTTTTCTTTCTCCTATAAATAAGAACCAAGAAGAGAAGAAAGGGATAGAATTTCGGGGATCTTGAAATTGCAGAGAGAAAAGAAAGGAGAATTTAATTCTCAACAGAGAAAAACCCTATGTGAGAAAAGAAAGAGGATCAAAATTTCAAACAGAGAATTTAATTCTCAAAGATCTAAGAGTTTAACTCTTTTGCAAAAGAACTTAGTTCTTCCTCTGGTTGAAGATCTGCAAAGAGCACATCTCCCCATAAGTTGAGAATTTAATTCTCATCGGGTTGAGATCCTGCCATGCAGATCCGAAACTTAGAGGGGGAATTGCGTATAGAGAATTTAATTCTCCCAAACTCATAGGAATTTAATTCCTTTAAGATGGACAGAACTATGGTTTAACCCTAATACAGAATTTAATTCTCTCAAAATTACAGGAATTTAATTCCTCTTAAAATGAAATTAGGATTTAACCCTATATAAGAATTTAATTCTTTTGCATATATAGGAATTTAATTCCTCCAAAACAAAATTAGGGTTTAACCCTACAGAGAATTTAATTCTTAAAATAAAGAGACTTGAAAGATCTCCATGCACATGAAGAACATTGGTTACGTGATAACACGTGACCCCAATCCGCGGTGATCAGAAAAGAAGGAATAAAACTAAGGTCACGTGTCCCCACGTGTCCCCCAAAAAGATCCCCAAAAATAAAAAGGAAACACCTTTGAGGCAACGCCTCACGTGCTCCACGTGACCCCTGAAGCACATAAAGAAAAAGCAAAATAAACAAAGACTCTGGGGCGCCCTCACGTGTCACCACGTGACCCCTAATGAGTATTCTAATAAACCAGAGCATGAGTCCCCATCACGTGCCTACACGTGATGACCGTGAGAATTAAAAAAGTGTTAAACACTTATCTGCAGAACAAAATAAAGGGGATCTGGCCCCAATTTCTGAGACCATCACGTGCTCCCACGTGACCTACAAAACACAGAGCAATGGAAGGCTTTGGGCGCTCTCACGTGATAGCACGTGACCCCTCAGCAAATGCTTTCATAATTGGCGCACAAATCTCCATCACGTGCCAGCACGTGATGCTCGAAAATAAAATAAAAAGTGTTTAACACTTAATTGCAGAACGAAGAAAAGGGATCTGGTCCCACTTTTGGGCGCTCTCACGTGTCCACACGTGACCCCTCTTTCTTTAGTGTTTAACACTAATTTGGGGATTATATTTCCAGTGTTTAACACTGACTGTTTCTAGTGTTTAACACTAAATTGAAGATTATATTTCCAGTGTTTAACACTGATTGTCTTTTAGTGTTTAACACTAATTTGAGAGTTCTACCTCCAGTGTTTAACACTGTTGTTCTCTAGTGTTTAGCACTACTTTTAGCCAAATTGGCTAATTTTCCAGAGGTAAAAGGCCCTCCTCCAAATGAATCTCAAAATTGAGGAAATCAAAGACAAAATGTTGTCAGAGCCCCCAAACCTCTGTTTAGCATTGCTGAATGATGAGGGGCTGAACCTAGACAAATGTCTAATGGTCCAAAGGGCCAATATTTCAAACATAACTGGACTTAACCCAATTCTGGCCATAAGTCCTCAAATTAAATTGAATCGAGCACAACTGCTCTCCCAAATCAATTTACATCCGGTTCGAGAGTACATCTCTGAACTCCTCTGGTATTTGTCGTTGTAATCCTTCAACGTCGTCAGAGAGGTGACGGGTCCCGACAACCACACATAATACGGACTGTGGGGTCCTTAAACTCATGCGTCCTTAAACCAGTATCCTTCCCCAAAATGGGAATGTTGGACCACCATGTCCCTAAACTGGCAATGGACCACTATGTCCCTAAACTAGAACAATAGAGCCCAAATGCTCTTTTGTCGGATCTAAATGATCCTGTTAAGTCGATATTAGTATAAAATTAGGCTAACGTATACTTAACAAATGTTTAAGTTGATCTTAGCCTCAAATATGGCCAACGCATCCTTAAACCAAAACTTTCAAACCAGACTTTAGTCCCAAATTGGACTATAGATCTCCCAACCAACTTTGGTTCAAGGGTACATCTCTGAACTCCTCTGACATCTGTCGTTGTAATCCTTCAACGTCGTCAGAGAGGTGATGGGTCCCGACGGCCATACATTCGATGGATCACTATGTCCCTAAACTGGAACAATAGAGCCCAAACGCTCTTTCGTCGGATCCAAACGATCTCGTTAAGTTGATCTTAGTCTCAAATTGGACTAACGTATCCTTAACAAACGTTTAAGTTGATCTTAGCCTCAAATATGGCTAACGTATCCTTAAACCAAACCCCAAACCCAAATCTAAGAAGATACGGATTTGGACTAATCCACGTCCTACGGGCGACGACATAAATTAGTCTCCGTATACAATCCACGGGCAACCACAAACAAAACAAACACCCACGACACGAAGTGAAATTCTGGAGAAGGAGAAAGTTGTTACCGCGATGCGGTAGCGTAATTAACTGCAGGGGCTTGTGTTTGCAGGGAAGAGCATCCCCACAATCAAAAACCCCTCAAGCGAGGGGGAATCTGACGAAGTCTGCTACATCGGCCGCATCCGTCTAAACCTCCGATACACGGTGCCATAAATCAACTTGGCATCTTTGGAGAGGTGGACGGATAAAACCAAATAGCATCTGCCCTGAATCTCAGGCAAGACGTCCATGTCTTGGCCGCCGTTCGGAGGGGAACAGATTCTGGCATGCCCGGTGGGACCTTTTCCTCTTTCCACTCCACACTTCGTGTGTCGTGTTCGCGAACGAATCGCGGTTTGTTATGGTTGCCTGTGTATTCGAGGTACTAAGATTTGGTGTCTTGCTCCGTGCAGAAAACAGAAGATCAATGGCTTCAAACTGCACTAATTGCAACAACTCTCGCTCCATCCCGTCCGGAGGAGTGACTTACGGGCCCCAAGCGGCCTCCATCTTCGCTATGCCGGTGAAACAGGTCATTCAAGCCACCACTGGGCTATTCTTCAGGACCATGATCCCACCAACAAGCTTCAACATTTAGATGCCGTCACAGGAAGCTGCGAAGAAGTCGGTCTTTGATCGGCTTGCTACTACCACGACCCCTCTCAACGGGTTGTCCAGCTCCAACTCCTCATTCTTTGCCAGACTGAGCCTGAACTTCGATGAGCCTGCCAAGAAGCCCATGACACCTGAAGTGGCCATCCCAAAGAAGATAGCCATCTCTGCTCCTGAAGTCTTCAAGGCGGTTTCTCCTGCTAAAGGGCTGGTCTTTACGAGACTGACTGTTCCGGCTCCAACTCCAGCCCTCGTTCCTGCTCAAAAGTCCGTCTTTGACAGATTAAATACCGTTACTCAACGAACGTCGGTCTTCAAGAGGCTGGTACCGGCAGCGCCTTACCAGAACAGGGGGCATAACAAAGCCATCCCCATCACCGAACCAACACCAACAGCTCGACACGCTCGACGTCGCTACTGGCGCCGAGTAAAGAAGGCCGGGGGCAACTCCCCCTCTGGGTTAACTCCACCAGCCCTAACGGTGGAAGTCAATGCTGCTATTCCACCAGGAACAACTTTGAATTGCTGAACAAGGTGCGCAGGAACTCTCCTACCGCCGTACTGAAAAGATCTCCTCCACTCATGGAGAGTGTTACAGAAACAAAGCCTGAGCAGCCCCCTCAGCGGCTGTCCTCTAAGGTTTACAAAGTCTGGCGACGGGTCCAGGAATCAGTGATTGATCAAGACTATCTCCGCCGACAGAAAAAGCTGAAGGTTCAGCAGGAAGAGAACCGTCCTGGCAAGCCACGGAGGACGACAACCACCTGGGTGCCCGCTACAACGGCCCCCTCAACGTCAACTGCTCAAAAGAGAAGAAGGCCAGAGAAAGCCCCTGTGACCAGGGCAGAACGCAAAGACGCTAAGCCCAAACGCCCCAAGTCTGGGGGCATAGCGGTACATACGGTTTACATGGATTCTGGAAAAGAGGAAAGCCGCACTTCGACGGGCCACCGACCGCTCACCCGATCGATAATAAGGGCTCAGGAACAACAACAGCAGAAGCTTCAGGAGATGCTGATTGCAATGGCCGCACTCACCGGACCAAAAGAAAGCCCGGAGGCGTCATCGGAACAACGTCACGAACAAGAAACTGATGCTGACTTCCTACGCAGAGTCCTCGAAAAGAAGGACAGAGAAGCGGCATAACAAGTGGCTAATATAAAACGAATGATGCTTCTTTTCCAAGACATGGTCGGGATGATGTTGCAGCCGGATCCTCCAGCTGAAGACCCCCTAATCATCATTGAAGACGACAGAGGGGAGACATCGAACCCTCCTCCGGCTCTTTGAGCAGCCAAAGAGGAAACCATCTCCAAGGCCGCTTTGGATGACTACATTGCTCAGCAAATACGAGCTCACCAGGTGAATGAAGCGGTCGACCAAATTGTTAAAACTGGGCGACCATATCCAGGCTGGTGTGACCAAATAAAGTACCCGCCGGGATATACGATCCCCAAATTCCATGCGTACAAGGGGACATGCAATCCCCATCAACATGTCGCTCAGTTCAGGGCTCTTTGCGGCAATACTGGAGGTGATGATAAACTTCTACTTCGCCAGTTTGTCGGTAGTTTAGCAGACACAGCTTTTGAATGGTACTCAGAGCTTCCCGATGACTCCGTCAAAACGTTTACAGAAATAGAGTTGCTATTCACTCAACGGTTCGCAAGTGCCAGTGAACGCACCCCGATCACAGCATTGATCAATGCCAGGGTGAAGCCAGGTGAAACGTAGGTTCAATATGCAACCCGATGGCGGAACTTATGGTCAAAATGCGAACAGCGCATAGAGGAAGCTCCTGCAGTAGGCATGTTCGTGGGTACTCTCGACCCTCAAGCGACCATCTCCCAGTTCATGATGTTCTTCAAGCTAACTACTTTCCAGGCCTTGATTGACAAGTAGGCCCAAATGGATCAGATGGGTCATAGACCATCTCCTTCAAAGACGGATCCTCGGAATGAAAAAGGGAAAGGAAAAGCAACTTTTTTCGCTAACACTCAACAACGGACGAGCAACTTGAAAACAGTTGTTCGCCAAAACAACGTGCGTCCACGCCCATCCCTCGAGGAGAGACTGGGATGTCCCTATTCATTTCCCCAGGGTAAAACGAGGAAACTGTTCGAGCTGACAGTGCACAACAAACTAATCGATCTACCGGATCCAAAACGTCCGTTGCAGCCAAACGACGTCAACGATCCTAATTACTGCCCTTACCATCAAGCAGTAAGCCATCCAATCGAAGATTGCTTCGTTTTCAAAGGCTGGATTGAAGACCAATACCAACAAGGCAAGTTCGCATTATCCGAAAACTGGAAAGTGAGCCCGCCACAACCTCATGCCCCTAAAAAAGTGGACATGCCGGGGGCATCATGCTCTTTTATAGAAAAAGCTCCATGGGAGGTTGCTCTTTCAGCCAAGACGAAAAGAATGCTGAAGGATCTCCAAACGTGCCCGACAGTCAGGTTGAAAAATTCACTGGAACTCGAGGTCGTCGAGGGAATGCTGAAACTACGCCCAACACCGAGAATTGATAGCAGTGGGCAAAACACCCAGGCACAGCCGTCAAAGTCTTCGAAGAAGAAGAAGAAGACCAAAAAGCCCGTGAAGCCTGGTGACAAGCGCACGGACCTGCAGAAACAGATTGACGCGTTGGAAGAATATAATCAGAAAGCGCGGACCCCAGTCACACTTCAAGAATTTCTCAGCCACGTCCTTGAGGACGGAGAGGATAACAAAGACTCGTCGGATGAACATGAGGATTATGTGGCAAGCTGCCATATGATCTCTCACTCGTCGATAGACAGTGAGGAAGCTCCTTACACAGAAAAGCTGGGGGCAGATCTTGAGCCAGGACTTCTAGGACCATCAGATGAAATGATTGATGCATTCCTGAATGAAGCCCGTCTTAAAAGCAAAGCTGATCGAGAGCGCGAGATGGCCATATTCGAGAAAGCCAAACGCCGGCGACTAGATGAAAGGGTCGAAACACTCCCACCGGATCAAAGTACATCTGACGCAAATGAAAGTAGGATTAAAACAAGGAAACGATTCGCCAAAGCCATATCGATGGGGATGAAGCTGCCCTCTTTCAGAGAAAATTCTCCCGGCGGTATATATCTTGATGAAGCGGATGTGCATCCTAACTTCTGCTTATATCATCAGAAGATCGCACATCCTACTGAAGACTGCAACTCCTTTAAGTGTTGGTGGCAAGGGTATGTCGCTCACAGGCAACACTTTAACAGGACAAAGCGTGAAGCTCGTACACAGCGGAAAAATGTGACAGATGAGCGTAAAAGAATCGCCGGCAATTGTCATAGGGTTGATCCCGGGAGATCGCGAGTTCTCACCTTCGGGAGCGACTCCGACGAAAAAGTAGCCCACGGTCCTCTCTTCAAGGAATCCTTCTCTGAAACGAAAGAATTGAGGAGTTGCGAGAACATTCAGCCGTGCAATCGCAGGCTACCCGGAAAGAATCTCGGACCCGCACACAAGGGATCGAACAAAAAGGATAAAAGGAAGGGAAGAACGGCCTTCATCGCCAACGCTCAACAACAATCGAGTGGCCCTAGACCGGTTGTTCGCCAAAGCAACAAGCGGCAACCCTTCTATGAGAAGTTGAAACGTCCTTACTCATTTCCTCGGGATGAAACAAGGAGGCTATTCGAACTAGCAGTGCGCAACAGGCTTATCACTCTACCGGAGCCGAAACACCAGCTACAACTGAATGATGTCAACAATTCTAATTACTGCCCTTACCACCAAGTATTGGGCCATCTGATCGATAACTGCTACGTCTTCAAAAACTGGGTTGAAGACCAGTACCAACAGGGCAAGTTCGCGCTGTCCGAAAAATAGAAGGTGAACCCACCACAACCACATGCTCTGAAAAAGATGAACATGCCGGGGGCATCGTGCTCTTTCATAGAAAAAGCCCTATGGACCGAAAAGTCCGTAAACTAGAAACTCGCCTCAAATATGGCAACGATAGACCGAAACGTCATTAAACTAACGATGGACCACTATGTCCTAAAACCGGCTGCGGACCGAAATGTCTCTAAACTAACAATGGACCGCAGCGTCCTAAATCTTGCAATTGACCGAAACGTCGTTAAACTACTACCAACCCGCGGCATCCTCAGGTTGACGTGGTGTTAAAAAAATAAAAAATAAAACGGTATGTCCATAAGCAAAGTGGGCACGGATGAAAACCTGAAAGGGCTCCATGAATAAAAACAGCAGGGCTACCGGCGAGTGTTCGTGAAAACCCGAATGGGCGTGACCCCGTTAAAAAGAAAAAGAAAAAAAAGAAGAATAAAAAAAATATATAAAAAAGGAAGAAAACGGTATGTCCATAAGCGAAATGGGCACGGATGAAAACCCGAAAGGGCTCCGTGAGTAAAAACAGCAGGGCTACCGGCGAGTGTTTGTGAAAACCCGAAATGACGCAACCTCGTTAAAAACACTTATGGTGTCCTCACGACCTTGTGAGGAGAAACCACCTGCGTGAGATCCTTAAGACTCATAAAGGAGCAACACACTTAGGGATCCCCACGATCCCTAAGGAGAAATTACACTTACGGGATCCTCACGACTCGTAAGGAGAACTCTCTTATGGGACCCTCACGGCTCATAAGATTTGAAAGTCTTAAGTTACAGAGACCTGAACCTGTTCTTAAGCAACCCCTACAACCTTCGATATGGCCCTACAAGCGGCTCAATACTGACCCTTGTATACAATCCACGGGCGCGAATAAACATTTCCCTAATAAAGTCCCATCCGTGACTAGGGATATGTCCATATGGTGAACAATCCTTGTAAGTTCTCTCGACTTATAAGGAGAAAACCCTTTTGTAAGATCTTTACGACTTACAAGGGAACATACACTTAGGAATCCACACAATCCCTAAGGAGAAAACACACCTACAAGATCCTTACGACTTGTAGGGAGAAATACCTTTGTGAGACCCTTACGGCTCATGAAGTCAAAAGCTTTAGTCGACGGGATCCTAACCCTGTCCGCTAAGCCACCTTTGTTCGACATCGACAGAGGCAAATGATGATTCGCTCCTGGCAACATTCCAGTTGTAGCGATGCTGATGCCTAAACCGGTATCAAATTCCAAGTCCTTTCATGGCAAATGATGATTCGCTCCTGGCAATATTCCAGTCGTAGCGATGCTGATGCTGGGATTGACACCAGATTCCAAGTTCCACACTTGCGATAAAAAACCAGCGAGCCAAAAATGCATATGAGATAGCCGAAATGATGGGGTAACTTGAAACAGAAGCAGCAAGTAAAAAAAAATGTATGCATGCAAAATAGCCGAAATGTTTGGGCAACTCGCAATAAAAAGCAGCGAGTAAAAATAAAATAAATAGCCTAAATGATTGAGCACCGCGAAAAACAGCCGAAATGATAGGGCAATCGCGATTTTCGCGATATAAAAAGCTGAAATGATAGAGCATCGCGGAAAGGAATTAAAAAAAATGAAAGAATGAAACTTTTTGCCCTACAGGTGAGATCATAACGATCCCTATATACAATCCAGGGACACAAACAAAGAAGGAACCATACCTTCCCAATAGGCTCCATCAGAAAGCGAAGCCAAATCTCGACGGTTCATAGACAACCTAGAGACAACCTCGACATTTGTCGCAATATGGCAGACACAATGTCAACAAACGAAGCAAAGGAAGATCCCTAGCTTCACGGTCTCGACGTCAACATCGACAACTTAGAGATCAACACTGGCATTCTTCGTCCCTCCAATCAGATGCAGACATGACGTCAACAACCGACCTCAGAGTCGCAATGAAAAGGAGCCACGGCAAAATCCCTAGTTCCAAACCTCGACGGTTCATCAACAACCTAGAGACAACCGCGACATTCGTCTCGATACAACAGACGCAATACCAGCAAATGAAGCAAAGGACAAATTCCTAGTTTCAGGGTCTTGACGGTAACTCATATAAAACCTGAAAGACAATCGGAGATCATCCCACACCAGCGCGGAGTGGTCACCACCTCGACATTCGTCTCGTTACAGCAGACGCGATGCCAGCAAACGAAGCAAAGGCCAAATTCCTAGCTTCAGGGTCTTAACGGAAAGTCATATAAAGCCTGAAAGACAATCGGAGATCATCTCACACCAGCGCGGAGTGGTCACCACCTCGACATTCGTCTCGTTACAGCAGACGCGATGCCAGCAAACGAAGCAAAGGCCAAATTCCTAGCTTCAGGGTCTTAACGGCAAGTCATATAAAGCCTGAAAGACAATCGGAGATCATCTCATACCAGTGCGGAGTGGTCACCACCTCGACATTCGTCTCGTTACAGCAGACGCGATACCAGTAAATGAAGCAAAGGCCAAATTCCTAGCTTCAGGGTCTTAACGGCAAGTTATATAAAGCCTGAAAGACAATCATAGATCATCTCGCACCAGTGCGGAGTGGTTATCACCTCGACGTTTGTCTCGATACAGGAGACGATATGTCACCACAACGTCCTTCCTCCAACAGGATCCGGACACGCCAAAGTAAACAAAGCAAAGGCCAAATTCCTAGCTTCAGGGTCTTGACGGTAACTCATATAAAACCTAAAAGACAATAGGAGATCATCCCACACCAGCGCGGAGTGGTCACCACATCATGTCACCACGGCGTCCTTCCTCCAACAGGATCCAGACACGCCAAAGCAAACGAAGCGAAGGCCAAATTCCTAGTTTCAGGGTCTTAACAACAAGTCATATAAAGCCTGAAAGACAATTGAAGATCATCTCGCACCAGTGTAGAGTGGTCACCACTTCGACGTTCGTCTCGACACAGCAGACGCAACATCACCAAAAGGAGCCACGGCAAAATCTCTAGTTCCAAACCTCGACGGTTCATCAACAATCTAGAGACAACCGCGACATTCGTCTTGATACAACAGACGCAATGCCAGCAAACGAAGCAAAGGCCAAATTCCTAACTTCAGGGTTTTAACGGTAAGTCATATAAAGCGTGAAGGACTATCGGAGATCATCCCACACCAGCGCGGAGTGGTTATGACTCATCAGGGCTCTCTAAAATGAGCCTAACCTCAAGTAAAAAGCGGCATGGTAAAATTCCTAACGCTTGCTCTTCCGACGGTCAAACTGCCTAAGAGGATTGCTTGAAGATATCTTGTCCATCCCCCGAATGGATCAGAGACACGACAGTCGCAAGGCTACTCGAACAGCAAGATTGCCTATCGAGGAATACATCAGCCAACGCGACGGTACGACGGCCAAAACCCTAAGTACCACAGACCCTAACGGACCTCTGTCGTAAAGAGCAAAGGTTAACTGTGACGTTAGGACATCCTTGCGAGAACTTCTCGATTCGTCTCGACTCGTAGGGAAAAACCTTAGGCAATGGGGATAAAAACCTGTTTCCTAAGCACTGGGGCCCTGCAAGTTGATCCAAAACGGACTCTTGCAAACTATTCACGGACCACACTCTCCAAAATCGAATCTCGACAAGGAGGGAAACAACCACTTACGAGTCTTCCTGACTTATAAGAGGGAAAATTCTCTTGTGAGATCCTTACGACTCTCAAGAGAAAACACACTTAGGAATCCTCACGACTCCTAAGGAGAAAAGACATCTACGAGATCCTCACGACTTGTAGGAAGAAAAGTCTTTATGAGACCCTCACGGCTCGTAAAGTTGAAATGTCTTATGTGGCAGATCCTACCCCTGTCTCCTAAGCCATCACTGTCCTGCAAAGAGGTCAAGATGGACCATCTATGAGCCACACTTGCCAAAGCTACATGCCACTGAAATGGAGAAGTTACTCATGAGCGTATAGACTACTTCACGCCAGAGTAAGACATAAAGAAATAGAAGGATGCGGCTCATGGAGTTGAGAGTTTGGAACTATATCTCTTAAGAGTCGAGATTTGAGTCAATGATAAATGACGACGCTTGTGTCCGCTCGATATCTTCTCAGATCAAGATTCTGAAAATTATATACCAACCCGAAACTGGTCATACGCTATGCATAACTCTGCACTACTTCACCCACGTACATACTTACGTGGGCAAAGTAGTGGGGGGCATTTGTTCCCGCCAAAAATATCTGCGCAAAAGAGTCCAAGGTATCAAATGGCAGCGATACGCTTAAGGAAATACGAACCAGTATCTTCCGGCCTGTATTTTGATAAACTCCCGAAGGATAAACAGCTAAATTCTGATGATATTGGAAGTATCTCAAAAAACCCTTTGATTTGATATATTATGGCCTCATAATTCATCCGGGATCAAAAGTTATGAACAAATATGCTATATATTGTTCCCCGATTAAAAATCAGGAATTACCTCAATGAGGTATCACATGCTCGCACGTGATCAATGGTCACGTGTTGATACGTGATAGTTAAAACAGAAATAAAAACAAACGGCTGAAGGAAATACCTCAATGAGGTATCACGTGCTCACACGTGACCAATGGTCACGTGTTGACACGTGATGGTTAAAGCTGAAGCATAAATAAACGCTGAGAAAATGACTCAATTGGGGGTCACGTGCTCACACGTGACCAGGGGTCACGTGCTCACACGTGACCAGGGGTCACGTGCTCACACGTGACCAAGGGTCACGTGTCAGCACGTGGCTGGCTTCGAAAGCCTTACAGTTTAATAGAATTAAATTCTAAAAAGCTTCTAAATCTTTCCAAATGGAAAAGGATTTTGGGGACCGTTGGATTAAAGATCCAAGGGTGATTAAAAATCACCAATTTATGGAAAGATTTGATACAAGGAAAGATTTCCCTAAATTTCACCAAGAATAAAAAACAGAATATCTTTGGATTTAAAATCCAATGGTGAATAAAATTCACTGTGTGATCTAAAAGATCATATTAATTATGAAAACAAACAAAATCTTTCAATGAAAGATTTACTAAACAAATTGATTCTTTTCTTTCTCCTATAAATATGAACCAAGAAGAGAAGAAAGGGATAGAATTTCGGGGATCTTGAAATTGCAGAGAGAAAAGAAAGGAGAATTTAATTCTCAACAGAGAAAAACCCTAGGTGAGAAAAGAAAGGGGATCAATATTTCAAACAGAGAATTTAATTCTCAAAGATCTAAGAGTTTAACTCTTTTGCAAAAGAACTTAGTTCTTCCTCCTCTGGTTGAAGATCTGCAAAGAGCACATCTCCCCATAAGTTGAGAATTTAATTCTCATCGGGTTGAGATCCTGCCATGCAGATCCGAAACTTAGAGGGAGAATTGAGTTTAGAGAATTTAATTCTCCCAAACTCATAGGAATTTAATTCCTTCAAGATGGACAGATCTAGGGTTTAACCCTAATTGAGAATTTAATTCTTTCAAAATTACAGGAATTTAATTCCTCTTAAAATGAAATTGGGGTTTAACCCTACATAAGAATTTAATTCTTTTGCATATATAGGAATTTAATTCCTCCAAAACAAAATTAGGGTTTAACCCTATAGAGAATTTAATTCTTAAAATAAAGAGACTTGAAAGATCTCCATGCACATGAAGAACATTGGTCACGTGATGACACGTGACCCCAATCCGCAGTGATCAGAAAAGAAGGAATAGAACTAAGGTCATATGTCCCCACGTGGCCCCCAAAAAGATCCCTAA
Organism: Agapanthus africanus; assembly: GCA_030015575.1. Classification (NCBI taxonomy): domain Eukaryota; kingdom Viridiplantae; phylum Streptophyta; class Magnoliopsida; order Asparagales; family Amaryllidaceae; genus Agapanthus; species Agapanthus africanus. Next base: position 462,832,447 of record CM057349.1, read on the forward strand.
AAATAAAAAGGAAACACCTTTGAGGCAACGCCTCACATGCTCCACGTGACCCCTGAAGCACATAAAGAAAAAGCAAAATAAACAAAGACTCTGGGGCGCCCTCACGTGTCACCACGTGACCCCTAATGAGTATTCTAATAAACCAGAGCATGAGCCCCATCACGTGCCTACACGTGATGACTGTGAGAATTAAAAAAGTGTTAAATACTTATCTGTAGAACAAAATAAAAGGGATTTGGCCCCACTTTCTGAGACCATCACGTGCTCCCACGTGACCTACAAAACACAGAGCAATGGAAGGCTTTGGGCGCTCTCACGTGATAGCACGTGACCCCTCAGCAAATGTTTTCACAATTGGCGCACAAATCTCCATCATGTGCCAGCACGTGATGCTCGAAAGTAAAATAAAAAGTGTTTAACACTTAATTGCAGAACGAAGAAAAGGGATCTGGTCCCACTTTTGGGCGCTCTCACGTGTCCACACGTGACCCCTCTTTCTTTAGTGTTTAACACTAATTTGGGGATTATATTTTCAGTCTTTAACACTGACTGTTTCTAGTATTTAACACTAAACTGAAGATTATATTTCCAGTGTTTAACACTGATTGTCTTTTAGTGTTTAACACTAATTTGAGAGTTCTACCTCCAGTGTTTAACACTGTTGTTCTCTAGTGTTTAACACTACTTTTAGCCAAATTGGCTAATTTTCCAGAGGCAAAAGGCCCTCCTCCAAATGAATCTCAAAATTGAGGAAATCAAAGACAAAATGTTGTCAGAGCCCCCAAACCTCTGTTTAGCACTGCTGAATGATGAGGGGCTGAACCTAGACAAATATCTAATGGTCCAAAGGGCCAATATTTCATACATAACTGGACTTAACCCAATTCTGGCCATAAGTTCTCAAATTAAATTGAATCGAGCACAACTGCTCTCCCAAATCAATTTACATCCGGTTCGAGAGTACATCTCTGATCTCCTCTGGTATTTGTCGTTGTAATCCTTCAACGTCGTCAGAGAGGTGACGGGTCCCGACAACCACACATAATACGGACTCTGGGGTCCTTAAACTCATGCGGCCTTAAACCAGTATCCTTCCCCAAAATAGGAATGTTGGACCACCATGTCCCTAAACTGGCAATGGACCACTATGTCCCTAAACTAGAACAACAGAGCCCAAATGCTCTTTTGTCGGATCTAAATGATCATGTTAAGTCGATCTTAGTCCCAAATTAGGCTAACGTATCCTTAACAAACGTTTAGTTGATCTTAGCCTCAAATATAGCTAACACATCCTTAAACCAAAACTTTCAAAACAGACTTTAGTCCCAAATTGGACTATAGATCTCCCAACCAACTTTGGTTAAAGGGTACATCTCTGAACTCCTATGACATCTGTCGTTGTAATTCTTCAACGTCATCAGAGAGGTGATGGGTCCCGACGGCCATACATTCGATGGACCACTATGTCCCTAAACTGGAACAATAGAGCCCAAACGTTCTTTCGTCGGATCCAAACGATCCCGTTAATTTGATCTTAGTCTCAAATTGGACCAACGTATCCTTAACAAACGTTTAAGTTGATCTTAGCCTCAAATATGGCTAATGTATCCTTAAACCAAACCCCAAACCCAAATATAAGAAGATACGGATTTGGACTAATCCACGTCCTATGGGCGACGACATAAATTAGTCTCCATATACAATCCACGGGCAACCACAAACAAAACAAACACCCACGACATGAAGTGAAATTCTGGAGAAGGAGAAAGTTGTTACCGCGATGCGGTAGCGTAATTAACTGCAGGGGCTTGCGCCTGCAGGGAAGAGCGTCCCCACAATCAAAAACCCCTCAAGCGAGGGGGAATCTGACGAAATATGCTACATCGGCCGCATCCGTCTGAACTTCCGATACACGGTGCCATAAATCAACTTGGCATCTTTGGAGAGGTGGACGGATAAAACCAAATAGCATCTGTCCCGAATCTCAGGCAAGACGTCCATGTCTTGGCCGCCGTTCGGAAGGGAACAAACACCTCATTATTTGATTTATCTATTTTAAGAAATAGATTAGTGAGGTGGAAATTGGTGATATTTGTGACATGGGTGTGAAGCATGGCTTATACATTTGTTTATTAGTTTGGCTACACTATTGAAATATAGATTAATTTCACCCTCGGTAAGAGAAAAAGAAGCAACAGCTAGAATGATTCAATTCAATCTTCCCTTTCCTTTCATCTCTCCAAATGTGCATTCAAAAAAAAAGAGGCAAAAGATACCAGAACAATCGGTTGCTATTTTCTATGTAAAAATAATCCATGCTTCATAATTGATGAGTATGAGCCATTCTCCATACTTGCATAACCCTAGCTCATTTGCAACTTTGCTTTCTCTCTCCAATTTCTCTCTCCTTATTCCTCAAAGACCCTAACACTCACATGAGTTGTGATCCCTAGGGTCTCATGAGATAAATACTCCATTAGATACTCTACATCTTCTAGGCTACCAAGCTTAGCAAGGTACCCAAGTTACCTCGGTTTAGAACTTGGAGCTTGAAGTATAGACCCTCGGGTGGATCATCTTCGATACGAGGAGACCGACATTTCAAGCGTGATCCGATCTTCGAGGAGCTAAAGAAGAGGAGGAGAGGACCAAGACCTGAAGGACTTATTAACAAGGAGGTATAAAATCCTAACCGAGTAGTTAGAACCTCCTAGTAGTTTTAACTAGTTAAGATTTATGTTAAGATCCTGGAGTTTAGTCGGTGTTGCGAAGCTTGAAAATTCATTTTTTGTAAATTCCGTCTTCCCATGAACCCGCGGGGTGCACGATATTGACTTATAGTGGTATCAGAGCCTACTAAACCTTATCTAACTAGTTAGCAAGTAGTTAGAAATTCGATCAACGAAAAATTTGCCCGAAATCAAAATCCAAGACTTGCCTTGCTGTCGTTTTTCAAAACTGCTCAGAAAATTATTTCAGTGGCCTTAAAAATACGTGCAGGCATTTTAGTGAACGAGAAATTTTTTTGAGACGTTGATTCATCAACTTAGCCGCGGAACCGCGGTCAAAAAAGTCTTTTGGCCGCAGAACCGCTGCAGAGTTGAAGCTTCACTGCTCATAATTTTTTCTAGGGTTCAGGTGTTTGGAATTATGGTTTTTGGCATATGTGTATTCTACCCAGATCTGTCTGTGTACTGGATTGTGCATGGGGTAGATACGGATTTATTTATCGATCGAAATTCTAAATGTTCTTGGCTAATTGTGATTCTGTGTTTGTATATATGATGCTAAACGTCTGCTAATCGCTATACGTCGATTAGTGGGGGTTGCACATATCTGTATTGTGATGGTTTGTGTATATGGAGTATTGGATCGTTGTGGATGAATAGCCGGGGGATGTGAGAAGAGTTGGCACTTGACATCAGATATTTTAGAGAATCCACTTTTGATATGAGATGGACCTGATGTGCCAAGGCGTAATGTCTGAGCTTCATTATCGTAAAGATCAGTGCCAGGCAATGCTTTTCGATGGGGGAGTAGTTGTTTTCTTCCCCCAGGAGAACTCGACTCAAATAGTATAGAGCTCTCTCTTTTCCTTGATCATTCTCTTGTGCCCATAGCGCGCCTAGAGAACCCTCAAGAGCTGTCGTATATAGGATAAGGGGTTTTTCCCTTAACCGGAGCAGCCAATACCGGTGGATTTTGCAGGTAATGCTTGATTTCGTCTAGTGCATTTTGGCACTTTTGATCCCAGATGAACGGGGTCCCCTTCTTTATCAAATGACTGTAGCGACGACATTTTTCGGAGAGGTTGGCTATGAACCGCCGGATATAAGCGAGCTTTCCTTGAAGAAACCGCGGTTGTTTGAGAGTTCTCGGCATGGGCATTTCCATAATCGCCTTGATATTTGAAGGGTCGATTTTGATACCCCGGTGCCGTATGATGAATCCTAGGAATTTGCCCGAGAAGACTCCAAACGCGCATTTTAAAGGATTTATCTTCAGATTCTACTTCCGAAAACGTCGGAACACTATTTTTAGATGTTTCTAATGCTCCTCGTGAGATCTTGTCACGACCCGGAAATTGGCACGTGACCGGCACGAGAATCACGCAACGTCTAAAGGAGTAACGTAATTCAAGTAAGCCAGAACCCAGAAATCTAAACCTTTTTGAGGAAAATAGTGGAGGTGCAGTTTTGAAATAAAGGTATAATGAAATTAAGTTTTCTTTAAATGCATAAATAATGATATATGAAGATGCAGGTGAATTACCTACTAGTTGAAAACATTTTTCGTCCTTTAAAAATTTGGGCAGCATCTCCCTTGTATATTTGATCCAAAACCACATACATGCAATATATGTAGGCATTTCCAAGCGGGATCTAGCTCTTCGCTAACTGGCGGAAACACAACCACGCAAGTGAGCAATATATATATGACGCCCAATGGCGAAGATCAACACAGAAAGAATAAATAAAGCAAGACATCAAAACCTCAAAGAAACGAACATACACCATCGTTCTAAGTCTAGCAACACAAGTCTGACTAGGTCTACCAATATACAAAGTCTAGTTTCTGATTGATGGAGTTTATGTAGATACAACAGAAATAATAATACAAGAATGGGCATGATCCAATGTGTCCCATCTACCCAAGCAAACACCTTGAAGGAACCATGTGCTAGCGATACCGCTACTGATCCAAGCGGTCGAACCTGCAAGAAAACTGTGGAATAATGAGGGTGAGTTGCCAACTCATGAGTAGAAAATATCAGCAGGTAGAAATCGAATAAACAGCGATTCCTAGGTCAAACTGTATCATGAAGGTAATACTATGATATCTAGGGTGTCCATGTATGCATATATATCAACAATATAATCAATGCCAATGACAACATGTAAAATCAAATCATTTGAATCATGTGCCTTTATGTATGAGGAAATCAACCAACATGTGTCCATCAACGACACATCAACATCATGGAACCTGAGTGTCCAACACCGACACTCGAAACATCTTGAAAACTTGTGTCCAACATCGACACGTAAACCCTCATATCTCAGGCGCCGCATCCTCTGATCGGCCCTCATATCCATCTCACGACTCCGGTCAGTATCCTCCGGATAACCGCCGGATCCAAACTATCACCGGTAGGTAGTGCTCCCCCTGCCAGGTTCATCGTCATCCTCACAAATTTCTTGCCCTGGGGTACCTTACCGGGCCCACCATGTACCCGCAGACGGTTCATCCAACTTCTCGAATCGGGTCTCAAAAACAAGCTCAGAACCGAGAAAATTCATGGTGGACGTCTCGAAATCACATCACGAGAAACCGCGTTTTTAAAACAATTCATAATTTCCTTTGAAATATAACCGCGGTTCTCAAATCCGGAAATCTCATGAAAATAGCATCTCAATGCATATAACCATAAAGAACGATGTATGCAAACATAGAACAGTAATATGAGCATTACCAAGTATATCATGCAGCATGTCAAGTGATAGTACTGAACAATGAATATACTTTACGGTTATGAATAATATCAAGATATGGCAGTTCTATTGTGCAAGTGGCATGGCAATTACCGATGATGAATGTGTGAGCCGGCAAATCTGTGTAAGTGTAACATGCGCATCATCGATAATTGTGCAGGTGTACTAGCAGACGATATCATAAAGCGGTAAATACCGGAAATATAACACGTATCTCACGAGGGATAATCCAACATAAACATGAACGATAATAAGGTATACATCTACACATGAACCATAATAAGGTATACATCTACAAATGAACCATACGGTCAGTTTTAAAAGATGCGAATCGTAGTTTTGAAAGTGGGGGCTACGGTGTTTTGAGGATAAGACACCATTTGAAAATCCGTAGCGACCCTTGAGATTTCCGTTTAAAAGATGCATACGATTCGTCAGTTTTGGAAATAAGTATGGTTCAGGTGGCATCTTTAAGTCGGCGATCCCGCCTCATAGCATCCGATATGGCAATATCCTTGATCATCATCCTCAAATCACGAGCGCGGATCAATCATCCAGTAAAACTCATCGCGTACGGTAATCTATCGTACGGTGACATCAAATATAATAAGGATTCTATTGTCCTATTCATCAATAAGGGTACGAATCTAAGGTCTCGTACAGCATATCATCTTTGATTCTCATCCATATATATATATATCATCAATCTCATGTCATTGCTATATTAATCTCATTATATAACTTGGCACGTGTATTTGCTTCTATACCGTCTCACATCCTTATATTAAGCATATCTGCTCATATCATATCATCTCATTATATTGACATCTCAATTCACGTCATCTTGTACATACCCACTCTTTTGATCATATCCGTAAGATCATACATAGGTTCTCTAAACTATAACTTATATATTGGTCATTCATCATTATAGTTGCGGGGGTACTATACTCCATCCACTCGACTTTTCCCGTAGATATAAATTTACTCACCTGCCAATCTTCTCGCTTAGCCGAAGTCGATGTGCTTCGTCGTCTCAGAAGTCCACGCGAAAGTACCTACAAATCAACACATATCGTAATGTTATTAAAACCAAGTTCGAAAATCTATACGGCATTCGAATTGCCTATAGGTTAGAACCTATAGCTTACGCATGCAAGAACAACAAAATAACCCTCGTCGTTGACGTACAAACGTCCAACGACCAAATCCAAATTCAATTATCAAAACCAAGTTTTAAATATCGGAAAACATTGCCAAAACCAACTCAAACAGCTCCCAGATTTTTTCTCAGGTAAATTGGGACTAAACTAACAATACATGGGCTAGGTTATAAGATGTGTGAGCTACAGGCAAAACCCCAACACCAGACACCAACATGTGGCCGGCGAGAAGACTAAATTACCCGGTGCCGCCGGTCCAAGCAAGGTGTTTTGGTCTCGTTCTCCTGTAGTGGTCTTCTAGTGGTCTAACTAGGTCAATGATATTGTTTGTTTTTCTTACAATTAACCCAAGTTGCTCCAGATTCCATATAGTCCTCAAAATTCAAAGAAACCGACATCGGGAATTTCTAAGTTGAGTATTGGGTTCTAGTATCCGGTCTAGGCCAAAATTCTAGCATTAAAAGGGTTTGTGGCCACTACTAAACCTCAATTATACATTCTCAACACAAAGCATTCCCTAAACTTCATCCTGGAAATTCTAAGATCATCAAACCATATCAGTTTATCTCTAAACTAATATTGGACATAAGAAAATCTAATAACAAGACTAGAAGTGTATGATTATACCTCATTTGCAACTGAAGAAAATTCTTGAGTTGCCCAAAAACCTCAAAGTTCCAACTTGATTCCTTCATAGGATTTGTAGTGAGATTGGGATCATTTTTCATGAAGGAAGTATGGTATTTTCGGGTAGTTTAGAGGGTGGTGCATGGTGGATGAGGAGGTGGAGAGAGGAAGAGAAAATGAAGAGGAGAAAATGAAATGAAGTGGAGGAAGGAATAGGTGCCATGGTGAGAAGAAGAACCCCCTTCTTTCTCTCCCTCTCTGTAACAACCCTAAATTCCCTGTACAACTTTCTGTGCAAATTTTTCAAAATTTAAAGAAAGGGGTATTTTTTCCTGAGCACAAGTTAAATATTTGTTTAGCTCTTTAATTACAAGAAGGAGCTTGAAGCTCATTGGTAATACCTTGCACTGCTGAACCAAGCCACCAGAGTTCAAATCCCATACCCTAAATTATTTTTAATATTGATTTTTTTAAACCTTTAGAATACCAAGGGTTTACACGTGCATATCTCACAAAAACCCCACTATACCAAAAAATGTAACATTTACATAGGATAGATGAACCGTCGGGGGGGATTCTGGCCGCCTGACTCGGCCGGAAATCGGCCAACTCGGCCTCGACTCGACTGATTCAGGCCTCCGACCGAGTCACGGCCGAGTTCGGCCGATTCCGGCGACGACCCCAACACAAAAATTGTGTCTTTTGGTCTCCCCTGTACACCTGCATAATTTTGTCCTCAGACCATTTCCAGAGCTCTTTTAAAACCACAATTACTCCACTTTTAATACATTTTAATACAATTTATCACATTTTTTCATTTTAACATTTCATCTACCCTAACCCTAGCCTAACCCTATAAATAAAACCCCTAAACACTACCCCCTCACCCCAAAATTCTGAGCAAACTCTCAAGAAATTCCTAGAAACCCTAGTGTGCATTTGTTACAAGATAATACAAGTTGCAATACAATTTACAATACAAACAATACATCCAAGATATCGCGGGGTTTAAGAGGTAGATTGGTACGGAAGGTGTTAAAAGTGGCACGAGACTGCAAGATTAAGACGTAATTACACCCATGCCGTTGTTCCGTGGTATTATCGACGGAGCCTTGTACATTCCGTTTGCCCTAGTCTCTAGTATATAGAGACTCCTCTCGTATACACTGGCATCCTTCTATACCAAGCTACAAACAACAGCATTAACACTAAAACAACATAATACAACTTTAAAAGCTACCATCTTATTCTGTATATTCTATTTATCCCTTATCTTTGGGACTTACCGAGCGATCTGTTCGCTGACGACATTCTCTTCTTTCTTCTTTGAATGTCGTCAGGTGATCTGGACACGTCAGAGATCGAGCCCGGCGCTGAAGACTTGGACCATTTCGTTGAAGACCCAGAGTTTTAGTTCATTGTACACTTTTATTTCAGTACCTTTCCTTTTCTGTTATGCCATTGTTTAGGCATTGCTTTCTTCCAGATGTATTTACATTTCCATGTATTGTACAAAAAGAATGTGAATAAATAAAGTTGATGTTTTATTATATCTTGTCTCTTGTGCATTTACTTTTATATTGCTTAGATACGCTTAGCGTATTTACTTCACAGTAAATACATAGCGGCCTTGTCGCGTCCCCTTCGCCGTACACCGGAAAACGGGGCGTGACAGGTTTTGTTGGTGGCTCATGCAGGTCAGAGTTGTATGGAACACTGCCATGCAATTCTGTTGTGCGTGAACAACCTAAGCAATATAACACAAGAACCAGCAACTAAAACATTCTTTACAATTCATACTCCTTGAATCCTATCATTTCATATTCTTTGAATCATATACTTTGAATCTGTCCTAACCTAAATTTTTCTTTCAAGGTTATGGATTCCCCAAACAACACCAGCACCAACTTCAATAACACACCTCCACCACTACCACCCACACCTGTCGTTCCTGCTCCACCCAATGAGCAGACGGTTCCGCTTGAAGAAATTCGAAGCCTCCTGGTTGGACTGCAGCAGCAGACTGCTATATTAGTGAACCGATTAGAAGCAGAAGCAACCGGTATAAAACGCTCTGCCATCCAGATAGCAAGAGGAGCCTACACTACACAACCTTCTGAACCCAAGAGACAGAAAGAAACAATTAACCAGTCAAGTCCAGGTTTTTGTTACTACTGCCATAGGGATGAACACTTGTGGAAGGACTGTAGGGGCGCAAAAGGCATGTGCCTAGTTTATGGCGCATCCAATCACGGAATTGGAAACCGTCTTTATAGACGCAACTCAGCTCACACACCCACCAACTACCCGCAGCTGCCAACTATCCATGCTCCTGCAACTCGTCTTGCACTCCCAGCACCACCTCCACGTGGATTTCCTGCACAGCCAAATCGCCAATTCCATCAGGCACTGAGGACCATTCCTCGAGGACAGAGGAATGTGCCTTCAGCTAGGAGGAACGTGCCACGGCGACAGACTTTCACCTTAGCAGCCATAGAAGCCAAGACAGTTGACCAAGGTAACACTAGTAAGACTCTTTCACATTTTAAAACCCTTTCATCACTTTGTTTGTACTCATACACTATCAGCACTTCAGTCACCAAACTTTTCTTGAATCTGTTATACTTTTCTTTTACAAATTTTTAAGACGAAATTTTTTTAAGGAGGGTAGAATGTAACAACCTTAAATTCCCTGTACAACTTTCTGTGCAAATTTTTCAAAATTTAAAGAAAAGGGTATTTTTTCCTGAGCAGAAGTTAAATATTTGTTTAGCTCTTTAATTACAAGAAGGAGCTTGTAGCTCATTGGTAATACCTTACACTGCTGAACCAAGCCACCAGAGTTCAAATCACATACCCCACATTATTTTTAATATTGATTTTTTTAAACTTTTAGAATACCAAGGGTTTACATGTGCATATCTCACAAAAACCCCACTACACCCAAAAATGTAACATTGCCAGAGGATAGACGAACCGTCGGGGGGGATTCCGGACGCCTGACTCGGCCGGAAATCGGCCAACTCGGCCTCGACACGGCCGATTCAGGTCTCCGACCGAGTCACGGCTGAGTCGGCCGATTCCGGCAATGACCCCAACACAAAAATTGTGTCTTTTGGTCTCCCCTGTACACCTGCAAAATTTTTCCCTCAGACCATTTCCAGAGCTCTTTTAAACCACAATTACTCCACTTTTAATACATTTTAATACAATTTATCACATTTTTCATTTTAACTTTTCATCTACCCTAACCCTAGCCTAACCCTATAAATACAACCCCTAAACACTACCCCCTCACCCCAAAATTCTGAGCAAACTCTCAAGAAATTCCTAGAAACCCTAGTGTGCATTTGAAGTGAGCAAAGGGGCGAAATTCCAGCGAACTTCCGACGGCGATACGAGGAGTTTCCGGCGAGGAAACGACGCACCGGCGATTCCCCTCTCTACCTCTATCCTCCCTCTTTCATGTTAACCTATAAGTCCCACTTCCCCCTTCTCTAATCCTTTCTAAAAATACGAAATTCTAAAACCCGACGGAATCGGAGCAAGTCCGATTTCCGATTCGGTTCTTTCTAAAATCTCACTTTTTCTTTAATACAATCTTGTTAAACCATTACATGTTGACTATTAAATACTAATAAACATGTTGAACAAGTTTCATGACAATCTAATTCCATTTGTAACTTTTACCGTACTTTTTCATTAAAATATCATTTAGTTTCATTTCGACATTTAAACATCATAAACTTGCTATACCTTTAAGTAGATCACGAGATAATGACCTACCTCCTCACACACTCATATGCAATATTGCACAATACTTTTGGGAACATAGAATACGGGAAAACAAAATATTTCAAATAAATATCATTACTATTAAAACCGTTTTCTAAAAGATTAGCATTTTACACAAATCTTTGCAAAGCACCGCTACAACCCATTTTGGGGAACCCGTTCGGGATGGTGCGGATTATCGCACATCCTCGGGCTTAGTAGTGCGAGATATAGACCTCCGCAAGGAGCATTCAGTCTCGAAAGATTTAAAATACGATATCTTAAGAGAATGAGATTTTTTTGAAATATAAAATATATATTAAAATTATTTTTATATAATTATGTATATATGTAACATTAAAGTATCTATTTGGTAATAATATAAATATTCCAACTCTTTTCAAAAATCAAAAGAATCACTTTACATTAAAATACCATGAATTCCATACAAGATCAATATTACAATTTAATACCATATATTATGAAAATAGGTTTATTCACTAGAAATGTCACAAATATAAAAGCTATAATTATTACTATTCTAAAGACTATAATTAAACACTTGGGGTGTATTTTGAAAAGTATACAAAAGTATTTTTACATAAAACCCCCTCAAGTTCTATAAATTACCCTAAGGACCCTAGTAAATATAGGTTTAAGCGGGACTGATCTCTTGAGCCTCAGGGAGCCGGAGAAGTGGGTGCTTGCCTATTTAAGGTAGACAATTAAAAACGGTGTTATCAATAAGGCAATCGTCTTTGAAAAAGAAGCAAATCCTGCCGCTCATGTGCAGCGGTTACCGATAACATCAAAACCACTAGGACTTTAATTTACTTTTCTAATTGTCTGACTCAGTCTGAGTCTCATTAATAAACTGACTTGAATATGATTCAAGTACAATTTACAATCTACAATCTACAATCTACAAATTAGAATTCAACATGAATTCATATATTCAATATGTTCAAACTATTCAATCTATATTGACTGAACCGAACCATGGATATACTTCCATTTACATGATTATCCAGTTACATCCATTTACATGATTCTTCAGTTACATCCATTTACTGATATCATGGTTTCGGCAAGTCATCCAATTATACAATCTATATTATAAGACAATACAAGTTGCAATACAATTTACAATACAAACAATACAACTAAGATATCGCGGGGTTTAAGGGGTAAATTGGTACGGAAGGTGTTAAAAGTGGCACGAGACTGCAAGATTAAGACGTAATTACACCCCATGCCATTGTTCCGTGGTATTATCGACAGAGCCTTGTACATTCCGTTTGCCCTAGTCTCTAGCATATAGAGACTCCTCTCGTATACACTGGCATCCTTCTGTACCAAGATACAAACAACAGCGTTAACACTAAAACAACATAATGCAACTTTAAAAGCTACCTTCTTATTCTGTCTATTCTATTTCTCCCTTATCTTTGGGACTTACCGAGCGATCTGTTCGCTGACGACATTCTCTTCTTTCTTCTTTGAATGTCGTCAGGTGATCTGGACACGTCAGAGATCGAGCCCAGCGCTGAAGACTTGGACCATTTCGTTGAAGACCCAGAGCTTTAGTTCATTGTACACTTTTATTTCAGTACCTTTCCTTTTCTGTTATGCCATTGTTTAGGCATTGCTTTCTTCCAGATGTATTTACATTTCCATGTATTGTACAGAAAGAATGTGAATAAATAAAGTTGTTGTTTTATTATATCTTGTCTCTTATGCATTTACTTTTATATTTCTTAGATACGCTTAGCGTATTTACTTCACAGTAAATACGTAGCGGCCTCGTCGTGTCCCTTTCACCGTACACCGGGAAGCGGGGCGTGACACTCTCCTAGCCCATACCTCCATGTCTCCCCTCATACAAAATATCTCATAACTCTTTTTTTCTTTTCCAATTTACAACAAAACAATAACCGTGCAAATGAAATGAAGCATGTTTCAAAATAATGCAACAAGTGTTGCATGCCATAAACAAGATCAAGATTAATGCATGATTAGTGAGATATTAATCAAATTTAGTATTAAATTTGTATGAAATTAAATGTATAATACTTATAAAATGCCTAAATTAAATAATACTTTCACAATTAATAATTCATATAAATTTTCCAAATCAATAAGTATATAACCATACTGCTTCATTAAAACCAAATTTCTATATCTTTATAGTATTCTTGAAATTTATTATTTTATTTATTTAAATTCCAAAAATAATATTTTATTTTTCTGAAATGTTACAATGTTCCCCTCTTAAATAAATTCGGTCCCCGAATTTAAATTTAAACCCCTAAATACTAAAACATTTCAATAATCAGTTTAATTCATAGGGCTCCGAAATCATGGAATACTCAGAAATACCATAGCGCGTCGAATGCGAATGTAAACGAGCGCAAAACTCAAAATCAAACTCCGTCAAGCATCACGCAATCACTGGAGTTATAATGGAAATATAAATCTCGAAATTCATTGCTGAAAAATTCAACATACTATAGTCAAAATCGTACTACGTATATAGTACGCATCCTTTTAAAATTATTTTAAAAGCTGAATGAAACACATAAAAAATCTTTCTCGAATATCTGTGCGATGCGTAACTCATAGTACAAGTGGTGGACGCTCATTTGTAAAGTAGTAAATATACGTTCATATATGTTTTGCTCAAAATATGCATCCCGCCTTTTTGAAATATCCCAAAAGGTTCTCCTCATAAAAGTTCGTGTCACTCACGGACACGTAGGAAATAGCGAGACTATAGCTCCTTTTTGAAAACTTCTTGGTAACTTTTGATGCATGCAAAAGTACTTAAGTACTGTCCTCAGATCAGTCCTACCCGGATACTATATAATATAGTACTCAATATCAAAATATAATGCTCAAGAGCAAAAATCAGTCTCAAAATGCGTATCCAACATCACATGCGCCTGGTGCACATGAAAATTAAAGCCAAATACAAGTGCCACAAATGTGCACAAAAGAAAAATTAAGTGCAACGGGTGTGCACGAAAGCATCTGTTAAGTGCAACGGGTGTGCACGACAACAATATCAAGTGCATCTAGAGTGCACGAAATTCTCAACCCAGTGCAACTAACATGCACGAATAAAAATCTCAATCAAGTGCATCCGGTGTGCACAAAATCTCATACCATGCGCCCAATATGCGCGAAAATCCAAATCAAGCGCGTCAGGTCTGCACAAAACATCTAGTGTAGTAAAGCGCATGAAAACGAACGTCAAGTGCAACGGTGCACGAAAACATAGATCTAGTGCAACAATGTACCAAAACATAATCTCAGGTGCACTAGGTGCCCGAAAACTCATCAATATCTCAAATGCACACAGAAACAATATCGAGCGTGCCAAGGTATATTAAAATCATAAGCGTGTCCAACTGCGTGCACAAAATCCATATCTGCACTGCAAGCACATGTAAGCTATACCGAGTGCATAAGTCAAAGTTAAGTGCATACAATATGCACGAAATCAAATCGACTGCATCGAAATCCACGAAATCATAAACATGTTCAGCCAAGGCATAAAATCGATATCAAATGCAATAGATATGCACAAATCATAAACAAACATAACGGTGTATAATACATAAATCGAGTGCAATAACCGTGCACAAAATGTAAATATCCGGTAGGTGCAACCATGATGCCCGAAACCAAATATCACGAATCCGGATTATCAAAACTCAAAGTCCAAGAGAATAAGGTGTGATACTCGGATCACAAAACGCAATCGCAACAACTGACATTGAGGTACATCTCTTTCAATGTCGAAAAAAACCCGGTGCGCCCAAATCTGGCAGAGCAAGAACATTTACTTGCCTCCTGCTCACGGTCTGGCGTCTTCGGTCTCCGGGCCCTTGTTTTCTCTGTAGATCATCAATCCCATAATCTTTCTGCTCGTCGTCCCGGTCAGGTGTAATGACGGACAGTTCCGTTCTGGCACTCCTCTGATCATCTCCTGGCCAATTAACATGACCACTCACAAACGACACGTTACTAATGGCGGCATCTGGTTCTCTGAATACGCGTGATACAACCGATCCTGGATGCAAATTTTTATCGCTGCGGTGTCGTGGAAAGAACCTACTTAGGTCTCTTCCGATCTCACCTATGCTGAACTGCACGGAGGTTGGCACTCTATACTTAATCCTTTTCTCATAACCGGACAACTGCGTCCTCAGCACGGCTTTTCCTCTAGAAATTGGCCATATCCAACGCCTCTGCATACATATCACTCCTCTGGCATCAACGGAGAGTAACAATAGTTCATTAATATCTCGCACGAACCTATGGTTCCACTCGTCTTCATTATCGTCCACATCGACGTCATCTTTTACTGGCTAAGTACGACAATTCGTTCTCGGCTACAGTCAATCCGGAGTCTCTTATAAGGACTCGAAATACGAACTCGGGTATCTTCGCCACTCTGTGGAAGATATCTAGCCGAAAACATTTTTGGGAACTCATCCAATTCATCGGAGGTATACGCTTCATTCGCCCATTCTCGATCACTCACTACGCATCTGGGTGAGGTCCTTCTATCCGAAACTGGTCAACTTACTGATCTCACGTCGGAGCATCCAACAAACAATATTCTCTCTTGATCGATTTACTATAGATCTGAGCAACATCCTCCAAACTGGAATTCTTCAACTCAGCTGAGCCTACGTCGGCGGATCAAATCAGACGAATCATCTAAGTCACTCCATTCAAGATGGACTAGCAGTCTTCTGTCATAACTCTGTCTGGAAGCTCTGTTAGTTATATGTATACCCTAAAGGCAATTATTGTACATGATTGTATATTATAATGGATGTTTGGACATATATAGGGAGGACTTTCTTGCTCGACATGATAGTATGCTATCTGGTTCATCTTTATCTTAACATATAGACTAGTATTGTGATACTGTCTTGCTCTCACATGTTGGTAAAGCCCTTAGGATATAATTGACTACCAGGATTATGATGCAGATCATACTAGTGAGCCAGGATAGTCCACAAGTACATTCTTTAATTGTTCCTAGTCGTGGGTGTATCGAGACGGGGTATCGATATTCCAGAGTAGACTAGCGTATACGTTTCTTGACCTTGATGGGCGATGGATGATCCCATATCCATTGGTGTTTGACATCAAAGATTGTATATGGATGCTCAGTAGAGACTGGGTACACCGAATAGGACTCACCGAGAACTCCTAGATGGTATTATACCTGACGTCAGATAGCAGTTCTCTGGTGACACCGGTACAAGTTAGTCTGTAGACCCGAGATTGTCATAGAGTCTTGTGTGATTCCTACTGTGTTTTGATTTCCACCTTACCACGTTCAAGAGAGCGTGGAAAACGGTGGTTTTTGGGTACAGTCCCGAGTCAGATGGAGGCAATGAGCAATAGGAGGGGATTCGTCTCTCCCGGTATTGGGGGTTGATGTTGCGCTGTGCTCGATTGGCCATCAAGAAAGCTCAAAAAAAGCCAGCAGTCAGGTCCGGAACTGGAAGTCCCTGGTCAGGGCGGAAACCGAGATTTACTGGTAAGTGTTATCAGTAGTTTCTCGACCCGTTATGAGCCTCACATCAGCACGACTTATAAAGTTATTTAGGTCTGACGTTTACCACCCCCAGACTAGATATACGACATATCAGACGAAGAGAACGGACTGTACGGTAGTGTTACTTATTAGGTTCACAGGAGTATGGACAATCTTGCTTGTTGATCTTCTGATCGCTCAATACCTGGGTAGCCATTACGTCCAGCTAGTATCGCTGACGACTTATGGGTGGCTGATATGATCATCACCTACTGCTAGAGTATTGACGAGTCTCTAGCGTCCTACACAGAGGTTTCCTGGCTAAAGCGAAACGAAGTAGGGCACATATGTGATATGTGCGGGACCGAGATCAATACGTGTATATGATACCGTATTCTAATCTCGCGATATAGGTTATATGTGATATAACCGAATTATTAAATCAAGCGTTGATTCAATGATTTGATATTAGTCGGTTATATATAATATAGCCGGATTATTAAATCAAGTGTTAATTTAATAGTTTAATATATAATTATATATTTGATATATTAATATATATTAACTAATATAAGCTCACTTAAGAATTTCTTTTCTACAAATACATTTAAAATATATGTGATATGTATAAATGTATTTATAATTATGTGTCACGCTAGATGATACATAGAACTTGGGTGTATGAGACTCATACCATATTAAAGATAATTTCAGGATTTATTTATTTAGGGAAAACCAAAATTAGGTGGAAATTAGCATGGCTATACAAAGCTTGAGAAGCTTGTAGAAGTCTTGACCTAATTCCACTAATTTTGTTTTTATCCTAGATATTTATTAACCTAACCATTATCTTTAGCCATGGTTAACTCTCTACAAAAGGATATGAGATATTCTTTCACCCATGGTTCACCATAAGTTCATCTTCTTCATTTCATTTTCTTCTCTTGGTTTTCTTGAGGTGAGGAAAGAAAAAGAGGAAAAATATTCTAAAGTGAGCAAAATTCCTACTTCATCAATTTATACCAAACTATCCATTTAGTATAGGTTGTTTGCTTCACTAATTCATCAATTAGTGAAGAGTTAGCTTGAGTTAGAGTCTCCTCGACGTAGACATCTTCGGCCTCGAAGATCTTTGAGCAACCTCGTTCCTTTCGCCTAGTGGATCCTAAAGAGAGTCCGGGACAACATTACTTGGAGCAAAGGGACTACAATACGGAGCTTTAGAAGTGAAGGACCGGTCTACAAAGGTTGTATTCCTTGTTCACTTAGAGTAAAGTTGTTTACTTGCTTAGTTAAACCCTAATTCTCTAGTTAGATCCTTGGTTCGGGCTCGCTCGGCATCCTAAAATTTTGAAATAGCATACTTGATACTTGCCGAAACCGTGTCGGGATGCTAAGAGAACCCAGCAAGCTCCAGTGGTTTCAGATCTAAAAACTCTGAAGGTGACATCCCGTCGAATCTCAGCAATCAGCTGGGTCATCTGTCTCCACGGTAGACAACATTGCGACCTCTAGGGTAGGCTGTACATCAACAGTCCTCTCAATCTAGCAGTCGCTATCAGGAGCCCTATTATCCTGTACAAATCCGAACACTCTCCTCAACGAGAGATCTCAACACAAACACTATACCGACACGTTCCTATGTCACTTGAAAAACATCATGGTCAGCCCCCGTCCATGACGAGCTCGCTCTGACCGCATCTCTAGTAGCAGCTCTTTCTGCGCTCAACATCCTGGTGACAGGAACCTCAAGCAGGTATCGAAGAACATAGATCAAAGAAACGAAAATAATCGACATGTCCAACATGGATATATGATCATAAGAAGGAATGAAATCAATGGGTGTATGATCATAGGAATGAATGCAATCGAGGATCTCAAGTAATGTACATCCTAAGGTCACTTAAGCGGAGCGGCATGTCATAAGTATGCCGCGGAACATACACACGGTACATCAGTCTACTCAAGCTACCTACTCCATCAATCAAGATCAACCTACGCGACGAAAGTTCGGGTCTAGTACCCCCTCAGTCAAGTCTAAGTTCCGTAAGGTCAAGCCTAAACTTGAACCAAGGTTAAACCTAACGCTCTGATACCAATTTTGTCACGGCCCGAAAATTGGCACGTGACCGACATGAGAATCACGCAACGTCTAAAGGCGTAATGTAATTCAAGTAAACCGAAACCCAGAAATCTAAACCTTTTTGCGGAAAATAGTGAAGGTGCAGTTTTGAAATAAAGGTATAATGAAATTAAGTTTTCTTTAAATGCATAAATAATGATATATGCAGATGCAAGTGAATTACCTACTAGTTGAAAAAAAAATTCGTCCTTTAAAAATTTAGGCAGCACCTCCCTTGTATATTTAATCCAAAACCACATACATGCAATATATATATAGGCATCCCCAAGCGGGAGCTAGCTCTTCGCCAACTGGCGGAAACACAACCACACAAGTAAGCAATATATATACGACGTCCAACGGCGAATGTCAACACAGAAAGAATAAATAAAGCAAGACATCAAAACCTCAAAGAAACGAACATACACCCATCGTTCCAGTCTCGCAACACAAGTCTGATTAGGTCTACCAATATACAAAGTCTAGTTTCAGATTGATGGAGTTTATCTAGATACAACAGGAATAATAATACAAGAATGGGCACGATCCAATGTGTCCCATCTACCCAAGCAAACACCCTGAAGGAACCGTGTGCCAGCGATACCGCTACTGATCCAAGCGGTCGGACCTGCAAGAAAACTGTGGCACAACGAGGGTGAGTTGCCAACTTATGAGTAGAAAACATCAGCAGGTAGAAATCGAATAAACATCGATTCTTAGGTCAAACTGTATCATGAAGGTAATACTATGATATCTAGGGTGTCCATGTACGCATATATATCAACAATGTAATCAATGCCAATGACAACATGTAAAATCAAATCATTTGAATCATGTGACTGTATGTATGAGGAAATCAACCAACATGTGTCCATCAACGACACATCAACATCATGGAACCTGAGTGTCCAACACCGACACTCAAAACATCATGAAAACCCATGTCCAACATCGACACGTAAACTCTCATATCTCAGGCGCCGCATCCTCTGATCGGCCCTCATATCCATCTCACGACTCCGGTCGGTATCCTCCGGATAACCGCCGGGTCCAAACTATCACCGGTAGGTAGTAGTCCCCCTGCCACGCTCATCGTCATCCTCACAAATTTCTCGCCCCGGGGTACCTTACCGGGCTCACCATGTACCTGCAGACGGTTCATCCAACTTCTCGAATTGGGTCTCGAAAACAAGCTCAGAACCGAGAAAACTCATGGTGGACGCCTCGAAATCACATCACGAGAAACCGCATTTTTAAAACAATTCATAATTTCCTTTAAAATATAACCACGGTTATTAGATCCAGAAATCTCATGAAAACATCATCTCGATGCATATAACCATAAAGTATGATGTATGCAAACATAGAACAGTAATATGAGCATTATCAAGGATATCATGTAGCATGTCAAGTGATAGTACTGAACAATGAATGTACTTTACGGTTATGAATAATATCATGATATGGCAGTTCTACTGTGGAAGTGGCATGGAAATTACCGATGATGAATGTGTGAGCCGGCAAATCTGTGTAAGTGTAACATGCGCATCATCGATAATTGTGCAGGTGTACTAGCAGAAGATATCATAAAGCGGTAAATACCGGAAACATAACACGTATCTCATGAAGGAAAATCCAACATAAACATGAACTATAATAAGGTATACATCTACACATGAACCATACGGTCAGTTTTAAAAGATGTGAATCGTAGTTTTGAAAGTGGGGGCTGTGGTGTTTTGAGGAAAAGACACCATTTGAAAATCCGTAGCGACTCTTGAGATTTCCGTTTAAAAGATGCATACAATTCGTCAGTTTAGAAAATAAGTATGGTTCATGTGGCATCTTTACGTCGGCGATCACGCCTCATAGCATCCGATATAGCAATATCCTCGATCATCATTCTCAAATCACGAGCGCGGATCAATCATCCGGTAAAACTCATCGCGTACTGTAATCTATCGAACGGTGACATCAAATAGAATAATGATTCTATCATCCTATTCATCAACAAGGGTACGAATCTAAGGTTTCGTACAGCATATCATCTTTGATTCTTATCCATATATATATCATCAATCTCATGTCATTGCTATATTAATCTTATTATATAACTTGGCACGTGTATTTGTGCATCTATACCGTCTCACATCCTTATATCAAGCATATCCGCTCATATCATCTCATCTCATTATATTGACATCTCAATTCACGTTATCTTGCATTAATCATATCGTCTCATACTCACTCTTTTGATCATATCCGTAAGATCATACATAGGTTCTCTAAACTATAACTTATATATCGATCATTCATCATTATAGTTATGGGGGTGCTATACGCCATCA
The DNA here is from genome assembly GCA_030015575.1 of Agapanthus africanus. Taxonomy (NCBI): domain Eukaryota; kingdom Viridiplantae; phylum Streptophyta; class Magnoliopsida; order Asparagales; family Amaryllidaceae; genus Agapanthus; species Agapanthus africanus. Next base: position 462,853,533 of record CM057349.1, read on the forward strand.
ACCCGACTTCCCCCGTAGATATAAATCTACGCACCTGCCAATCTCCTCGCTTAGCCGAAGTCGATGTGCTTCGTCGTCTCGGAAGTCCACGCGAAAGTACCTACAAATCAACACATATCGTAATGTTATTAAAACCAAGTTCGAAAACCGATACGGCACACGAATTGCTTATAGGTTAGAACCTATAGCTTACGCATGCAAGAACAACCAAATAACCCTCGTCGTTGACGTACAAACGTCCAACGACCAAATCCAAATTCAATTATCAAAACCAAGTTTCAAATATCGGAAAACATTGCCAAAACCAACTCAAACAGCTTCCAGATTTTTGCTCAGGTAAATTGGGACTAAACTAACAATACAGGGGGTAGGTTATAAGGTGTGTGAGCTACAGGCAAGACCCCAACACCAGACACCAACATGTGGCCGACGAGAAGACTAAATTACCAGGCACCGCCGGTCCAAGCAAGGTGTTTTGGTCTCGTTCTCCTGTGGTGGTCTTTAGTGGTCTAACTAGGTCAATGATATTGTTTGTTTTTCTTACAATTAACCCAAGTTGCTCCAGATTCCATATAGTCCTTAAAATTCAAAGAAACCGACATCGGGAATTTCTAAGTTGAGTATTGGGTTCTAGTCTCCGGTCTAGGCCAAAATTCTAGCATTAAAAAGGTTTGTGGCCACTACTAAACCTCAATTATACATTCTCAACACAAAGCATTCCCTAAACTTCATCTTGGAAATTCTAAGATCATCAAACCATATCGGTTTATCTCTAAACTAATATTGGACATAAGGAAATCTAATAACAAGACTAGAAGTGTATGATTATACCTCATTTGCAACTGAAGAAAATTCTTGAGTTGCCCAAAAGCCTCAAAGTTCCAACTTGATTCCTTTATAGGGTTTGTAGTGAGATTGGGATTATTTTTCATGAAGGAAGTATGGTGTTTTGGGGTGGTTTAGAGGGTGGTGCATAGTGGACATAGAGGTGGAGGGAGGAAGAGAAAATGAAATGAAGTGGAGGAAGGAAGAGGTGCCATGGTGAGAAGAAGAAACCCCCCTCTCTTTCCCCCTCTCCTAGCCCATACCTCCATGTCTCCCCTCATACAAAATATCTCACAACTCTTTTTTTTTCTTTTCCAATTTAAAACAAAACAATAACCATGCAAATGAAATGAAGCATGTTTCAAAAATAATGCAACAAGTGTTGCATGTCATAAACAAGATCAAGATTAATGCATGATTAGTGAGATATTAATCAAATTTAGTATTAAACTTGTATGAAATTAAATGTATAATACTTATAAAATGTCTAAATTAAATAATACTTTCACAATTAATAATTCATATAAATTTTCCAAATCAATAAGTATATAACCATACTGCTTCATTAAAACCAAATTTCTATATCTTTATAGTATTCATGAAATTTATTATTTTATTTATTTAAATTCCAAAAATAATATTTTATTTTTTTGAAATGTTACAGATCTGCTCTTTACCATAAGGTCGTCATTGTAGTATTCGACAATCTCATGGATGAAGTCATCGAAGATCTTTGTCATGGCCTTTTGGTAGGTAGCGCCAGCGTTCTTTAAACCGAAAGGCATCACCTTATAGCAGAATATGTCCAGCGGGGTCCGGAAGGCGGTATGTTTTTGGTCTTCAGGATGCATTTTTATATGATTGTATCCTGAAGATCTATCCATGAAGGAGAAGACTTTATGGGTAGACGTGTTATCGATCATCAGCTCAGTAAAAGGTACTGGGAAGTCATCTTTCAGGAAAGCTTTGTTGAGGTCCCGAAAGTCCACGCAGATACGCACCGTTCTATTCTTCTTTATCACTGGAACGATGTTAGTGATCCAGTCGGAATATTGAACTTCTTGGATGAAGCCGAAATCGATTAGTTTCTTGACTTCAGTGTTGATACTCATCTTAAGTTCAAGTCGCATTTTTCTTGGCGCCTGTTTGACTGGCTTTATGTCCGGCTATATGGCCAGTTTGTATACCGCTACTTTTGGATCTAGACCTGGCATCTCTGAATAGTTCAATACGAAGAAGTCTTTATACTGCATGAGCATGTCCTTTAACGTAGGTACCTGTTTTTCAGATAGCAGTTCACTGACGATCGTGGGTCTCAGATCATTTTCCGTCCCTAAGTCAATTTTCCTTAGGTTATCTGCCGTAGTGTGTATCCCATCTTCCAGCTCTTTTGGTGTTGGTGGAAACTCTGAGATCATCTCGTCCACGTCTTCATTTGCGAAGCACATGTGGAGGTCATCCATAATCTCGTGCCCTCCCTCTTTTGAGAGTGTTGTCATATGGCAGGTACGAGTTCGCTTCCATTCTTGATGTTGAGCTGGTCCCATCTTCATGATATAGGTCCTCTTTGGCTCATACTTTTGCGGCGGGGTTACCCTTCAGCTGTCGGATAAAGCGAACCTGCCTTGCTGTTACTGGTCTTTTACCCAGTCTTTGAAGGTGAAGCAGTCTTCAAGGGGATGACCTATTACTCGGTGATAAGAGCAATAATCTGGATGATGGACCTCATTTATTTGTTTGGGATGCCGAGACTCTGGAAGTGTCATCATTTGGTGCTTCATGACAAGATTGAATATTTTTCTTGTCTTGTCTTGGGGGAAAGAGTATTCCCGACCCATCTTCTAAATAAAGGACGAATTCCAATCGATCTTTTCTCGATTGCACGGCTTCTTGGATCCGCTTCGTTATTTTCGAACGTTGTTTGCATTTTTTGCCATGTTTTTGCCTTTATTTTGGGATTTTCCCTTTTCGCGAGGACATATAGCGGGCCGGAGATGAAGAGCATTATAGTCTTCCTTCTCCGCGGATTGCTGATTGAGGCGCTGCGTCCTGACCTTTTCATAAATGGCCATTTCGTGTCCGTGATCGTCTCGGCTCTTTTGACAAGCTTCTTTTATTAGCTTGTATATTTGTTCTTTGAGCGACGAACTTAATGTTCTTAGAGCGGGCTCACGCTCTGTTTCAACGTCACGACCATTCGGAAGAGCATTTTGCCCTTCGTGGTAGTTGTTTATGACGCGGCAGCTGTGGAACTACTCCTATTTCTTGGACCAAACGTATCCGAGCCCGATTGTCTCTATCTTCCCGTTGGGCATCTTTCGCTGAGTCCCGGAAATATCCTAATTTTTTTGTAGAATTGAACTTGTCGAACAGTTTGTTTGAGAGGCACACCTTGGCATCTTAACAGCCTTTTCAATCCCTCCGCATAGTATCTTGGCAGACGGATTGGTTGAAGCCCGTCGAGTGCAAAATCGGCACCATGCCATACTTCTTTTTCTACTTTCTCTCCGTAGATTAGTAAAAGAGGATCGCTTTTTCACCTCTTTGTCTGGGAGGGATGTGGAAAGTCTGTACCTCTTGTATGCTGTATGTATAGAGTGCATCAAGTTCCTTGTAATGCCGAGGCGGAGCCATTGTGATTTGAAGACTCTGATCTGCTTCGTCGAGGGTTTGCACTGACGGGCGGATGGAGAACACTGCGTTGGCCTCATCCTCTGAGTCGCTGCCAAAGACTAGAATAGGAGTAGATGGTTCAGGTCTGCCGTTTTCTTTCTGGGGTTGCTCCGAGTAGACTATTTCTTCATCTTCCTCGGAATCACTCCCAAAGATTGGGATAGTGGCGACAAACTTCTGTTTATCCTCCGGCTTATGACACATTTCTGTATCTTCGAAGTCTGGTAGGAAGTAATTTGCGTCTTCATATTTACAAACCTCGTTTACCGAGAACGGGTTTAGCTCTCCCATGACGGTATACACCGAGCCATCCTTAAAATACTTCATACACTGATGTTGTGTAGAAGGGATGACGTTGTACTCATGTAACCAGGGCCTGCTGAGCAAAGCGTTATAGCAAGGCTTGGCGTCAATGACATGAAATTTGAAGTCAGTGATGAGCAACCCAAAGCGTAGCGTCAGTATTACGGACCCAAGCGTCTGTGACAACTGTGAGTCGAATCCGGAGATGGTAATTTTGTCTCGGGCCAGGTGCTGAATGTTCATGCAAATCTCCTTCAGCACTTTCACGTTGAGAAGGTTAATGGAGGATCCGTTGTCGACAAGTATTTTCCCTATTTTGATGTCGTGGCAGTACCCGGTGATGTATAACGGGAGTTATGTTTGCACATACCGAGGAGGAGATCTTCATCACTGAATGTAATGCCAGTTGTGTGAACCTCTGCCAGCTCGTCCTTCATCTTTTCTTCTACAAGGAAAGCTTGGAACTGATCGGGCCCTTGTAATGAATTGATCAGAGACTCTCGTGCCTCTTTGGACAGAGGAGAGAATCCAATATGCTCAACTGTGAGGGTATTTTCCTCTGATGTGCTAGGACATTGTAATCCACCTTATTTTTTCTAGGCGGGTCCCTTGCTGCGAGATCTTTGACAACTCCATCGTTGAAGGCAATTTCCTCAGAGATTTTCTCTTTCCCTTTGTCTTTTTTACTCGAACCTTTGTTTGTAGGCCCAAGATTGTTTTCAGGAAGCGTGCGGTTACGCAGCTGAATATTCTCGCAGTTCTTCTCCTCCTCTTCTTTCTCGGAGGTGGAGTCTTTAAAGAGAGGGCTGAGGGGTATTTCGTCCTCAGAATCACTCCCGAAAGTAAGAACTTGGGGTTTCCCCCCTTATGAACTGGTACCAAACATATGACAGTTTCCAGTCGTTTTTTCACGCGCATCTGTCGCACTTTTTTGCCGTCGACGAGTTTCACGCTTCATCCTCTTGAAGTATTTTTGATGAGCAACATATCCTTGCCACCACTTCTTGAAAGTACTGCATTCTTCGGTAGAGTGGGTAACCCTCCGATGATATAGGCAGTAGTTTGGATGTGAATCCTCTCCGTCGAGGCATATGACCCCAGGAGTGTTTCTTACGAGGGGTGGCATATCATCATTGACAGGGCTTTGGCTACCTCTTATCTGTCTTGACCCTGCTCTTATGTATGGCAGGTGTGCTTTGGTTTGGTTAGAGTAATTTACGACTTATCCTTGCCGTAGCTTCTTCATCCTGACGCTGACGCTTAGCCTTTTCGTATATGGTTGTTTCACGTTCCCAGTCAGCTTTGCTTTTTCGAAAGGCTTCGTTTAACAGCCTATCGATCGGGTCTTCTGGCAGTTTCAGGGATTTTAGCGGCGATTCTGCCCCCAGTTCCTCCGCGTTGTTTTCTGACGCCGAGGGAGTTTCTTCGTCATTTAACGTCGAATGGGAGACAATGTGGCAGCTTGCTACATAGTCTTCGGTTTATTCTGATAAGTCGTTTTCCTCATCGTTGTCACTATTTTCATTCTCAAGAATATGCTTGAGGAACTCTTCGAGCGTGACCGGTTTCCACGCCTTCTGGTTGTACTCCTCCAGTGCGTTAATATACTTTTGTAAGTCTGTGCACTTGTCGTCATACTCGGTAGGCTGCACAGGCTTCTCGGTCTTCTTCTTTTTCTTCGAAGACTTTGATGGCTTGACTTGGGGATTTTGCCCTTGTTTCCCCCAATAAAAGAGCAAAGCTCTGTTCAAAATTAATGAGGCAGCGCCTCACGTGCCCTCCACAAAGGCGCCAGCACTAGAGCCAATCTTATAGGATTAAATCCTATGATGGCGCCCCACATGCTCCTCACGTGGGCGCTAGTGTGCAAAGCACAAAAGAATCTATTCAATTAAATAAGAGTTAAAACTCTCATATATCGTCACACGTGCTCCTCACGCGGGTGCCAGTGTGCAAAGCACAAAAGAATCTATTAAATTAAATAAAAGTTAAAACTCTCATATAGCGCTGCATGTGCTCCTCACGCGGGCACCAGTGTGCAAAGCACAAAAGAATCTATTAAATAAGAGTTAAAGCTCTCAGGTGGCGCCTCACGTGCACAACACGTGAGCGCCGGCGCCCAAGTAGAATTAAATTCTACTCTCTGTTAAACAGTGCTGTTGGATCAAAGATCCAACGGAGATGATAAATCATCAAAAATGCAGAATTAAATTCTGTCGGGAGAAAACATTCCCCAAATCTTTCTAAAAAATAAGAAAGATACCTTCGGTTGGATCATACAATAAAATTCTATTTTGGGATATATTATCTCAATCTTTCTAAACAAGAAATATTGTCCTCTGTAAAACAGAGAACCCTTGGATTAAAAATCCAATGGTGATTAAAAATCACCATTTCACAGAATAAAACTCTGCATATGGAAAAATATTTCTCCAATCTTGTTGAAAAAACAAGAAAATATGTTCTGTAAAACAGAAACCCTTGGATCAAAGATCCAATGATGGGTAAAATTCCCCAAATCATTTGGAATCTCTCAATTAGAGATTTCCTCAAAGCTAATTAACAAATTGCCTCTACTATATAAAGGACCCAAGATTTCAAGTCTGATATAGAGGAATCCCCCATAAGCTTCTGGAAAAAAAAGAGACAAAAAGCTTCAAAAGGAACAGAGAATTAAATTCTCAAGGAAGAAGATCTACCTCCTCAAAACTCTAGGTAAATTAAAAATAGAGATCAAAATACCTCATTTACCTATTGAAGGGTTTAACCCTTTTAAAAGAACTTAGTTCTTTCTCTGGATCTGAGATCCGCGAGGCAAATCTCCCAAAAGTTGAGAATTTAATTCTCATCGGGAAGAACTTGTTCTTGAGAATCAAAGATTTAGAAAAGAACCAGAAATTGAGTTCCTCAAAAAACAAAATCATATAAGAGAAACCTAGTTCTTATAAAAGAACTTAGTTCTTAAAAATGAAGATTGATCTTAGATCTTTAAAACAAAGATCTCGGTGATCATTAATGGGCAAAAATGCCATCAACGGAGGAGAAAAGAATTCAGCGCCCCACGTGCTTCCCACGTGGGCGCCTCACGTGCTCCTCACATGGGCGCCACAAAAGAGAAGAGTGCTTAGCATTCATTGGGCAGCGCCCGGCGTCCTGCGCCGCACGTGAAAATCACGAGGGGCCATAAAGCGCTCAACACTCGATAATAAAAAAGAGAGAGCCAAACTACTGAGTGTTCAACACTCATTGGGCAGCGCCCGGTGCCTCACGTGCTCCCGACGTGGGCGACGCAAAAGAGAAGAAAAAATGCTTAGCACTCCACAGGCAACCCAAATCCGCTGAGTGCTCAACACTCATTGGGCAGCGCCTCATGCGCTCCCCACGTGGATGCCATAAAGAGTGTCTAGCACTCTATATAAAGACAAAATGAGTAAAGTGTTTAACACTTATTGGGCAATGCCCATGACTGAAAGCTCCATATGATTATATGTGGGCGCCAGAACTCATATAAGTGCTCAGCACTTTTTGCATAAAAAAGAAGGACTGAATAAACAGAGCCAAAACCAATGCTTAGCAATTTTTTTTAAAAAAAAGGGAGAATAAGCAGACTAAAGCCCAAATTGGCTAAGTTGCTAAAGTTTTGCAACCGAGTCCAAATACTCTGTTGCTGGGTCTTAAATAAAGAAAATTCTAAAATATTGTTAAGTGGATCTTAGTCTCAAATTAGACTAACATATCCTTAACAAAAAATATCAATCGAGACCATATGCTCTTGATTTCCAAGGTCTCAAATATGACAAAAAATTCTTGAGTCCACAACAACCCTTTTTCCCTCAAATACGGGATTTGGTTTAAGGGTACATCTCCTCACACCTTTGATTCATGTTGTTGTAATTCCTCAACGTCTTCAGAGAGGTGGTGGGTCCCGACGACCAACAACTTCTTCCCTTGATGCACTTCCAAATTGACGTGCATGCCTCAAATCGGATCGTGCCCCAAATTAGGCACATTCTATATCTTCATTGTTCACTCTGCCACGTAAAAAATACACGTGCGCATAAGATGAATGTAGGACCGAAATGTCCTTAAACTAATATTCTCCCCCAAATACGGCGACAAAGGACCGAAATGTCTTTAAACTAATATTCGCCCCTAAATACGGCGACAAAGAACCGAAATGTTCTTAAACTAATATTCGCCCCCAAATACGGCGATAATGGACCGAAATGTCCTTAAACAAACATTCATCCCCCAAACGGGAATGTTGGACCGAAATGTCCTTAAACTAACATTCGTCCCCAAAACAGGAATGTAGGACTGAAATGTCCTTAAATTAACATTTCGCCTCAAACATGGTGATAATGTACCGCGATATTCTTAAACTAAAATAATTGAGCACAAATGCTCATATGTTTAAGTTGATCTTAATCTCAAACCAGATTAATGATTCTTAAATCAACCCAAACCCAAATCTAAAAATACACGGATTTGGACTAATCCACACCCTACGGGTGACGACAGAAACAAGTCTCCGTATACATTCCACGGGCAACCTAAACAAACAAAAACACACTGTTGGATATAGTGCCCTCAGAGTCAATTATTGGATCGCAGGCACGTGATTGCAATGATTGAGGGAGGACCTATACCGGTAGGACAGTCTTACTCGAGAGGATTGTATACTATCTGGTTTGTCTTTATCATCGTGTACATGCTTTAGGTGACATTGTAGTTCACTATTACACGTTGATATAGAATAGTATGCTACCATGGTTTGTCTTTATCATCGTGTACTGCTTTAGGTGACCTTACAGGTCGCTATTACACGTTGATAGAGTCCTTAGGATTCTTGCTTGACTACCAGAAGTATGATGGCGATCATATACGTGAGAGTTGGGTGGTCTATAAGCACATCCTTAAAGTGGTTCCTAGTCGTGGGAGTTTCGAGACTGGGAATCGATACTCCATTAGTAGACTAGTGTATACAGTCGAGACCCCAACGAGGGGCGGTGGCTGGTCTCACAAGCCATTGGTGTCAGTTGGTTCACCTAAGATGTATACAGGTGCTCATTGGGTTATGAGTACACCGGACAGAACTCGCCGGGAACATGCTAGTTGGTATTATACCCGACGTCAGATAGCAGTTCCCTGGTGACATGTGTACGGGTTAGTTCATCGACCTGAGATTGTCATTTGTCTCGTGTGAGTTCCCACTGTGCTTTGATTACTACCCTACCACGGCTCAAAGGAGTCGTGCAAACAGGTTTTAGTTGGGTACAGTCCCGAGCTACATGGAGGCAGTGAGCGGATCGACAGGGGTTTCGTCTCTCCCGGTATTGGGGGTGAGATCGCGCTGTGTCTAGGAGAGCCATTACACGAAGTTCTTGGTCAAGGCAGGAGATTTACTGGTAGGTATTCCAGTGGTATCTCAGGGTGTTCTGGGCTATACTCCGACACGACTTGTACCGCTTTTGTGGGTCTGACTTTTACCAATCCCCTAGGCCCGCCATGCGATACTCATAGACGAACGGACCGGACTGTACGGATATTGTCACTAACAGGCTCAGTAGGGTGTCAGGATGAGTTCGCTCATCGACCTTCTTTTTGGCCAATACCTGGTAGCCCGTTACGTACGGCTAGTACCACTGACGTGCTAGTGGTTAAATCCACAGCCAAAGTATTGACGAGTCTTTAGAGTCCCCCACAGACAGTTTCTCAAGTTTCGGGCGAAACATTGTAGAGGCCGTATGATATATGGCAGGGTTCGATCATATACGTGCAGTAGTGCACGGATCATGATCGGACGGATCATACTAATGGGCTTTGGTTTAAACCGGATCCTAGTATTAGATTTGTTTGATTACTTTAGTCTCATCGCATTCGCATTCGGTCGGAATGCGGATGCAGGTATGTATATACAGGTGAGGGGTACTCTTGTGATCCGTCACGAGTTTACTTTAGTAGATTCCATTCTCTTTTTATTGTTGCAAACATTTGGATTAATGTTTGCATGTGGAAATAATGAGCACAAAATCATGATTAAGAGCATTAATTGTGACACATGCACAAGTGATGACTCATGGTCTCTTTCTTTGTGCATGTGTCACATTTTTTATGGATTTGAGTGTTGAAATGAGAGGGAGAGAGAAAGAAGGCTGCCATATGATGGTTTGCTCTTGTATTATTTTTAAAAAAAAGACTCTCTCTCATTTTATCACAAGAACACAAAAGAAAAAAGGAAAAACTTCTTCTTCTTCCTCTTCTTTCTTTCTTGAGCTCATTATCTCCTCACTAATGGCATCCACTAAATCCTCAAGAGACAATGTGATGACACACTTTCTCTACTTCATCTTGGGCACGTCGGCTAGCAAACTTCGTGCCCGAGTTGCTTCGGATGAAGCGGGAGCCCGTAAAAAGACTCGAAGATGTGGTGCCCTTTCCGATGAGGAGATCGAGACCGGAGATGCCGCGAGGAGCTTGGGATGGTGGCCAAAGACCGAAGGACACGGATCGATCGGTATAGCCTTTCCAACCCTTCTCTAGTTAGCTAGTTATAGGTTAATGGTTCGATCCGAGATTATAGTGTACGATAGCGCCGGTTTCAAGTTTTGAAAAAGTTTTCGTTTCCATATTTTAGCCTCGAACAGACGGCCGGGGCGCTACCGTAGACTTACATGGTATCAGAGCCACGCCATTAACCTTTCCTAGCTTGTTCTAACGCGTTTAAAATATCGATCGATCGAAATTTCCGAATCGTGTTTTCATTTCAGTGTGCTTGCTGTCAATTTTCAAAGTTAGTCAAAAAAATATTTTTGGCATCTTAAAAATACATGCAAGCATAATTAAAGCTACAGAAAAAGTTTGGAGACCTAACTCCAAAATTACGCTGCGGAACCGCCGCTCAATGTTGCATTTGGCGGCCCTTCTGCTGCCTTTTTTGGGCTACAGTAACCCAATTTTTTTCTGGGGCTTTATTTCATGGAAATATGATTTTTGTGATATATAGTTTTGGCCTAGATTATTTTGAGTGCTGGAATTGTACTTGGGGCCCACTTCGGGAAGTTTTGTCGATCGAAATTTTAAATACGTTAGTTTACAGTACTTACATTATATCTGCGACCGTGAATGTCATTCGAGCGGTAAATCTTGTCTAATTGCTATAGTCCTTTTAGACGGGTCTGCAAACGTGACATTCACGTTGATATTCTGTGTTGTGCTGTGATGTTGCGGATTTGTCGTGGTGGATAGCCTGGATGCAATGGTAGTATAGTTTGGTTGTATTTGTACATTTGTTATTGCGGGGCGAGCGTCCGACATGTGGACTGCCGTCATTACCTGTTTGTATATTATTCTTTTGGGGCACGACCGGGCTAAGGTCGATGTACCCGCTGTATATTTTACTTTCTGTACTAGGATTACCCCGTGGAGGGGTGCACGGATAGCCGGGTTCTAGAGGGCAACGGGCCCGCATCTCATGGCTTTGAGACGGAGGGGGCTTCACTCTAGAATTGGCGGGCTATTCGCCGCACTCGTAAGGGTTATAGGTTGACCCAAGGAGGGGTGCTCAGGTTACCGGATTCCGTGAAGTGCTGGGTGGCCCATTCACTTTGTTGAAGGGGGCTTCCTCTCTTTAGGTTTTGGCGGGTAACCTGCCGCACCCGTAAGGGTCTAGGATTTCATTACACGGGCTATCCACATGACCAGGGGAACATCGGGTTTCAGTAGCGGCTCTATGAAACCCGGGGATCCCAGACTATCTGTATTGTTCTGTGATGCTTATTACATTTCTGTGATGTTGCATTTTATCACGCCTGGAGCGATTATTATATATTGATATATATACTAGTAGATGTTGTATATGTTTTGCACCCGCGCTAGTCCAGTCCCCGCTCTGTCGTTAGTTAAGTAACCTAACGGGTGATGACGGGACCCAGTGGCGAATGCGGATGGCATATACGTACATCATATTTTCGTTCTTTTGTGGTGTGATTAATGGAATGGGACTGCATTGATTCGGATCAATGCAAGCTAAACAAACCTAATCTGATATTGTTGGAACATTTTTCAAAAAACTGTTATTGTAAGGACGTTTTCTTTTGTTTTGCACAGTGGTATTCGGTTAGGAATATCCAGCACCTCAGTCGACGAGGCAAGGGCCGAGATCCCTTCACCGGGAGTGACCCCTTGGACAGAAGTTTGCGTCAGGGTAATAACTTCAATATAGCCGATTTCCTTTTTGCTTTGCATCATGGTATTCAGTTGGAATATGCTGCACCTCATTCTACGGGGAAAGAGCCGAGATCCCTTCACCGGGAGTGACTTCTTTAGCAAAGGTTTTCGCAACTATATTTATAAAAGGTTATCCGGTTCCTTCAATGATATCAAGTTCATCACGTTAAAGGTTTTTCGCCAAAAAACAACCGTAGCCCTCCGTCATTTCAGATTAGTATTACTTAGTATTCATGCTACGTATGTCGTGCTCAACCGAGGCGTAGTGTGCGGTAGCTCTGTAATGCTTTTCTGTCTTATGGATATGTGATTGGTTAGGACAGTCGTACGGTCATTTTGGCTCAGTCAAGGACTCGTGCGGGTGGGTCTAATGCAATCAAGATAATGACGGGTTGAACTTGGCTAGGATCCTTTGATATGTTGGCTCAGTCAAGGTCACTTAGGTCCTAGGGGTAAAAGTCACATCGGGAGTTTCTAAAGAAACTGAAACTTGCCAAGCATGCGCATACCTTCTGGAGTGTGATAACATGAGTGGATTCCATCACGTTATCATGCGATGATAGTTGGATCCTGATTCCTACTGATGAGTTGGTTTACTCCTCGGGTGATTCTGACTAATTCTTCTTTCAGGTTTGGAGGAGAATTTGACGATACAGTGGGAGGTTTCCTGATTAGATAAATTGATAACCATTCTGATCTAGGTTAGAGTGCACGCAGAGTATTTCTTTTCTCTCTCTCTTTGGCAGCGACCATGGCCTGACCTTTGACTATGACTCAGTGACCAAGTTGACCAAACCTTCTTATAACACTGGCTTTTGGATTGTCTGAGTTGCATACCTCATTATCACTCCTACTTTTACCCTTTTCTCCAGAACACCCCGTATTACTACGAACATCCACTTCCATTGGATAAAACCATCGTATGGTTATATACGAACTCGAAGGAACTTGTTCCAGATTCAAGGATGGTTTCCGGTTCTGGAGAAAATGAATAATACTATTCAGTTGTCTTTTCCTTTTACCTTCTCTCAGGTTGCGAGTGCTCCTTGGATTAGGACGGTACACCTATTACGCTAATTGGATAGTCTTCTTCCAAACCATAGGCAGTTGCCGAACGGTGGGGAACGAAGAAAACCAATTAGCCTAACGATGGTGTACAGAAGGTAATAAGTTAAGACAAATAAAGGGATTAGAAAGAGGGCAAAGTAAACTGCGACTGCTATTCACGACCAAACCAAGTATTTCATTACCACTCCTACTTCACCTTTGTATTTCTCCAGAACACTCCGTATCACTACAAAAATCCACAGTTTATTGGATACTCCATCGTATGGTTATATACGAACTCGAAAGGACTTGTTCCAGTTCGGGGATGGATTCTGGTTCAGGAGAAATAGGAATAAGGTTTATTCAGTTGTCTTTTATCTTTACCTTCTCTGGCATTGCGAGTGCTCCTAGGATTAGGACGGTACACCTATTACGCTTGTTGGATAGTCTTCTTCCAAACCATAGGCTGGTGCCGAACGGTAGGGAAGGAAGAAAACCATTTAGCCTAAAGGGGTGTACAGAAGATAATGACTAAAGACATATAAAGGGATTTGGAGAGATGGCAAAGAAATATACGGTTACAGTTGTGAATCTGATAATGGAAGAGGCATTACTAAGAATACCCAGATACCCCTTCGAAACATTTACATGTTTCAGTTTCACTATGTATTGTTAATAGAAAACTGATTTCCCAATCAGTACTTACTCCCGGTATGTATTTACCAGATTTGATTCTCACATCTGTATGGTTTTACAGATGATGAGTGGGAGTAAGTTATTGAGAATTAGGTGATCATCCTCATTATATCGGGATTCGTTGTAATTGGTGATATTTGAGGAAATCACCAGGGTTGTTTGCCGGACGGTAAATATTTGGTTTTGAATATCCGTTTTTGTGCACCAATTTCAAATTGATATATCTGTACGTTTATTTTTATAAAGTGAGATATAACTTTTTGAAATTATGTCCATGACATTTACCTATATCAGTGGATGTTTAGGTAAGGAGTATTAAACAGCGGTGTAATTCTTCTTAACCATAAGTACAGTTGTCAACCTACGACGCACAGGGTTTGAGTTATTCAACTCTGGGGACTTATACAGAGTATTGTATATTGTCCAGGGTCCATTACGACAGAGGGGTTGGTCCTCGTACTATATTCGGTTTACTTATGACTTCTCTAGTTTTTAGACAAGTGTTTCGTAGAAACACAAGGTCCAAGTTTTGAGAAGTTATAGGTCCATGAATAAAGTAGAGAACCAGGTATTGCAAGTATCAGGATTCTTCAAGGTGATCGAAGATGTGGATACTTGTGTATGTTATTCAATTGATAGTAATGATTATGAAAACTTGCTTCTCTTTCAGGTTACTCATATCTGGATGTATTCCTAAGTTGAGTAATGCTGTTCGGCCTCTCTCCATTTAGTTGACATGCACTAGAGACAGCTGCATGATTTGAATCTGGTTCCAATTAAATCAGTGCCTCTGTTTCTATATGGGATATAGAATAGTTCATATCTTAACAATGTTAAGGTACGGGGAGTTGTCCGGCTTATGCTTAAAACCAGACTCTGGATAACTCAAGGCACGTTTTTGTAATGGCTGTTTGTGAGTTGACCCGGGCTATGACGAGGGTTGACTTTCTACCATCTGGAAGATCAATAGTGATATTGTTCTTGACTCGCCACAGTTCTGATAAAAATGGATTTTTTTAGAAAACAGTAGTGCGAGTATGGTAGAACTGGAAGTGATTCTAGAACCATAAACGATTACTGAAAATTTAATAAGAACCTAAAGATACAATCTGGTTTGACATTCCATTAGCCACTCCGCAGAAGTGGTGGGTAACCTCAGGCACTCGAGAGGTATTTCGGTATGCTCAAAGACGTTGACAGGGAGGTTCTTGTTTACCCAGACTTGACACTACTGTTGTTCCAGGCTATGAGACCCGGCAGGAGGATAAGTATAGCGTCGTTCTGGACTGGCTTTAGAAGTGCACGTGTATATTATTCTGCCAGAGGGTTGTCGTAGTCAGTGGGAGCAGCGGAAGCATAGTGGACAAGTAGCTTATGTCTATTTATGGACTAAAGCAGATATAGCGGAGATAGATCATCTATTTCTGATGTGACAGTCATAGGTTTGGCTTCATCAGAATAGGAGATGGATCTATTAAGAAGGTAGTAGGGTGTGATGTCCTGGTATTTGGATGACATACACATAGTAGGAAGTGATATTCCTGCACTACAATCGGTTATACTTTGGTTGTCACACAGTGGTTTCTCCACACGGGATATAGATATAATATCAGACATTCTGGTTACTAGATCTATGGTTTTAGATCTAGATTTGGGTAGTTTCCCAATCTGGGTACTTAGACAACATTCTACAGGCATTTTAGAATGGACGACTCCTGGCACGGTAGTATACCTGCAGGTGATGGAGTCACCCTCTCTAAAAGGTGTCTTACAGACTAAAGGGGAGAGGGATGTGCATGATTGGCAGATCACTTGCTTAGGCAATTGAGTTGATCATGAGATGTCAAGTACCACACCAGATGTTGTTTTTACACTAGTTGCAATAAGTTGATATTAATCCAATCTTGGAGAAACGTTCGGAAGCAGTTTTAGAACATAAGTGGATGTTCTAGGGATTTGATAACGTCAGACTCATTTAGGAGACGATTATCATTCCAGGCTTCCAAGGCGACCTGGATGACAGAGTGACTGTCAGAGTTATAGTTTTTCCTCTGATGAGGGGCAGTGGTTTGGACAGGTGATCCAAGCGGACACTGAGGGAGGCATGACGCAGGATACTGATTAAATTCAATTGACGATACAGTCGAAGAATTTTGGATTTGGAGTTCATTTATGAGCTAGGTCCCATCAGATATCCAGACATATTCTAAGACAGGTATTGCTCATTTCGGGAGATGGCTTTCTCCGCGAACTTGAGATAAAGAGAGACATAGAAAGAAACATCAGAGCGGATCCACTCACTGAGGCTATTTCTCGAATGCAATAGTTTTACAAACGAGCTTTGTGAAACTGACTAGTAGAGGAGTTGGGTGTTCGGTATCACACGGGCTGTGAGTATGCGACATCGCAATAATTAGCCTTGAGTGCAAGTGGGCGATTGTTGGATATAGTGCCCTCAGAGTCAGTTATTGGATCGCAGGCACGTGATTGCAATGATTGAGGGAGGACCTATACCGGTAGGACAGTCTTACTCGAGAGGATTGTATACTATCTGGTTTGTCTTTATCATCGTGTACATGCTTTAGGTGACATTGTAGTTCACTATTACACGTTGATATAGAATAGTATGCTACCATGGTTTGTCTTTATCATCATGTACTGCTTTAGGTGACCTTACAGGTCGCTATTACACATTGATAGAGCCCTTAGGATTCTTGATTGACTACCAGCAGTATGATGGCGGTCATATACGTGAGAATTGGGTGGTCTATAAGCACATCCTTAAAGTGGTCCCTAGTCGTGGGAGTTTCGAGACTGGGCATTGATACTCCATTAGTAGACTAGTGTATACAGTCGAGACCCCGAAGAGGGGCGGTGGATAGTCTCACTAGCCATTAGTGTCAGTTGGTTCACCTAAGATGTATACAGGTGCTCATTGGGTTATGAGTACACCGGACAGGACTCGCCAGGAACATGCTAGTTGGTATTATACCTGACGTCAGATAGCAGTTCCCTGGTGACATGTGTACAGGTTAGTTCATCGACCTGAGATCGTCATTTGTCTCGTATGAGTTCCTACTGTGCTTTGATTACTACCCTACCATGGCTCAAAGGAGTCGTGCAAATAGGTTTTAGTTGGGTACAGTCCCGAGCCACATGGAGGCAGTGAGCGGATCGGCAGGGGTTTCATATCTCCCGGTATTGGGGGTGAGATCGCGCTGTGTCTAGGAGAGCCATTACACGAAGTCCTTGGCCAAGGCAAGAGATTTACTGGTAGGTATTCCAGTAGTATCTCAGGGTGTTCTGGGCTACACTCCGACACGACTTGTACCGCTTTGGGGGGTCTGACTTTTACCAACCCCCTAGGCCCTCCATGCGATACTCATAGACGAACGGACCGGACTGTACGGATATTGTCACTGACAGGCTCAGTAGGGTGTCAGGATGAGTTCGCTCACGACCTCCCTTTTGGTCAATACCTGGTAGCCCGTTACGTACGGCTAGTACCACTGACGTGCTAGTGGTTAAATCCACAGACAAAGTATTGACGAGTCTTTAGAGTCCCCCACAGACAGTTTCTCAAGTTTCGGACGAAACGTTGTAGAGGTCGTATGATATATGGCAGGGTTCGATCATATACGTGCAGTAGTGCACGGATCATGATCGGACGGATCATACTAGTGGGCTTTGGTTTAAGTCAGATCCTAGTATTAGATTTGTTGGATTACTTTAGTCTCATTGCATTCGCATTCGGTCGGAATGCGGATGCAGGTATGTATATACAGGTGAGGGGTACTCTTGTGATCCGTCACGAGTTTACTTTAGTAGATGCCATTCTCTTTTTATTATTGCAAACATTTAGATTAATGTTTGCATGTGGAAATAATGAGCACAAAATCATGATTAAGAGCATTAATTGTGATACATGCACAAGTGATGACTCATGGTCTCTTTCTTTGTGCATGTGTCACATTTTTGATGGATTTGAGTGTTGAAATGAGTGGGAGAGAGTAAGAGGGCTGCCATATGATGGTTTGCTCTTGTATTATTTTTTTAAAAAAGACTCTCTCTCATTTTATCACAAGAACACAAAAGAAAAAAAGGAAAAACTTCTTCTTCCCCCTCTTCTTTCTTTCTTGAGCTCATTATCTCCTCACTAATGGCATCCACTAAATCCTCAAGAGACAATGTGATGACACACATTCTCTACTTCACCTTGGGCACGTCGGCTAGCAAACTTCGTGCCCGAGTTGCTTCGGATGAAGCGGGAGCCCGTAAAAAGACTCGAAGATGTGGTGCCCTTTCCGATGAGGAGATCGAGACCGGAGATGCCGCGAGGAGCTTGGGATGGTGGCCAAAGACCGAAGGACACGGATCGATCGGTATAGCCTTTCCAACCCTTCTCTAGTTAGCTAGTTATAGGTTAATGGTTCGATCCGGGATTATAGTGTACGATAGCGCCGGTTTCAAGTTTTGAAAAAGTTTTCGTTTCCGTATTTTGGCCTCGGACAGACGGCCGAGGCGCTACCGTAGACTTACACACAAACGATACGAAGTGAACTTCCGGAGCAGGAGAAAGTGGTTATCATAATGCGGTAACTTAATTAACTGCAGGGGCTTTCTCCTGCAGGGAAGAGCATCCCCACAATCAAAAACCCCTCATAAATGAGGAGGAATCTGATACAGTCTGCTATAACGGCCGCGTCCGTCCAAACCTCCGATACACGGTGCCATAAATCAACTTGGTATCTTCGGAGAGGTAGACGGATAAATCCAAATAGCATTTGCCCCCAGGATTCAGGCCGGACGTCCCGACGTCCTGGTCTATCTTCTGGCGGTGAACAGATTCTGGCACACCCGGTGGGACCTTTTCCTCTTTCCACTCGATACTTCGTGTGTCGTGTTTCGCGAACAAAATCACGGTTCGCTATAGTTGCCCTTAGATTCGACGTACTAAGATTTGATGTCTTGTTCCTGTGCAAAAGAAGAAAAATCAATGGCTTTCAACTTCACAACTTGCAACAGTAACTCACACTCCGCCCCAACTGGAGGAGTGACATATGGGCCCAACGCGGCCTCTATTTTTTCAATGTTGGTGGGGCAAGTAACAGAAGCCACTACTGATTGTTGTTCGGGACCATGCTCTCACCAATGAGCGTTGGTGGCTCAACGCCACAACCCGATGTTCCCAAAAAGTCGGTCTTTCACCGACTGACGACCGCAACGGTTCCTCTCAACGAGCCATCCAAAAAGGGGGTCTCAGTTTTTAATAGGCTGAGCCAAAGCTCAAGCGGTCCCACAAAGAAGCCCGTGATTCCCGAAGGGGCTACCCCAAAAAGGATACCCCTCCCAATTCCTGCTGCAAATGAAGCCGTCAAAAGTGCTTCACCAGTCAGGCGGTCGGTCTTCGAGAGGTCGACCGTCTCCAATCAAATTTTGCTAAGGACGTCGGTCTTTAATAGGCTGGCAGCTGCTGAAGCTCCTCAATAGGGGCAAGCTGCAACCGCTTCTGAAACCGAGACGGTCCCTTCAGCAAGGCACGCTCGACGTCGCCACTGGCGCCGAGTAAGAAAAGCTGGGAGAAACTCCCCCTCTGGACTTACTCCGCCAGCTCCAATGGTAGAAGTCGATGCTGCTGTTCTAACCGGGAACGACTTTGAACCGCTGAAAAGGGTGCGCAAAAACTCCCCCACAGCGGTATTGAAAAAATCACCTCCTCCTGTTGAGGTCCCTACGCAGGAAAAGCAGGAGTGGCCCCATTAGCGGCTCTCCTCCCAAATTCACAGAGTCTGGCAAAAATTCCAGGACTCTGTGGTCGACGAAAACTACTCCCGTCGACCGAAGAAATCGAAGGCTCGGCAAAAAAAGATCATCCCTCCGTCATACAGTGAGGGGCTTCTTCTACAGAGGTGCCTGTCATAACGACTCCTTCAACTTCAACCTCCTACAAAAGGGTGAGGCTAGAGAACATCCCACCGCCTGCGGTAAATTCCAAAGGCGCTGGACCCAAACACCCCAAGTCTAAGGGCATGATCGTGCATACGGTCTACATGGCTTCCTGGAAAGAAGAAATCCGTGCTTCCGTAGGACATCGACCACAAACTCAGTCGCTGACAAAAGCTCAGAAGCAACAACAAAAGCTCCAGGAGATGCTGACTAAAATGGCAGCACTTACCGTGCAGAAAGAAAGCCCGGACACAACAGCCGAACAACGCCGAGAACAGGAGACCGAAACAGAGTTCCTACGAAAGGTGTTTGAAAGAAAAGACAAAGAAGCTGCTGAGCAAGCCGCCAACATAAAGCAGATGGCGCTCTTGTTCCAGGATATGATTGGAATGATGATTCAGCCAAAACCCCCAGCTGAGGATCCACCAATAATCATCGAGGATGACGGGGGGAAACATCAAACCCTCTTCCGGCTCTATCAGTGGCCAGGGAGGAAACAATCTCCAAGGCTGCTCTTGATGATTACATCGCTCAACAAATACGAGCTCATCAAGCTGGTGAAGTGGCTGGCCAAATCGTTAGAACTGGGCGACCGTATCCAGGCTGGTATGACCAAATCAAATACCCGCCATGATATACGATCCCTAAGTTCCATGTGTACAAAGGGACATGCAACCCACACCAGCACATCGCTCAATTCAGAGCTTTGTCCGGCAATACTGGAGGCGACGACAAACTGTTGCTTCGCCAGTTCGTTGGCAGTCTGTCAGAAACGGATTTTGAATGGTACTCGGAGCTCCCAAATGACTCCGAGAAAACAATCACAGAAATGGAACCGCTGTTCACACAGCGGTTCGCCAGCGCAAGCGAGCGCACTCCAATCACGGCACTAATCAATGCCAGGGTGAAAACAGGAGAAACATGGGTTCAATATGTAATCCGGCAGCGGAGCCTGTGGTCTAAGTGCAAACAACGCATCGAAGAATTTCCTGCAGTAGGCATGTTCATTGGGACCCTCGATCCTCAAACGACCGTATTCCAGTTCATGACGTTCTTCAAGCCCACAACTTTCCAGGCTCTGATAGACAAACTGACCCATATGGACCAAACGGGCCACGGGCCTTCCTCCTCAGATAAGGACCCTCGAAATGCCAAGATTAAAGGGAAAGCGGCCTTCGTTGCCAACATGCAACAGCAACCGAGTGGACCAAAGCCAGCCGCTGCCAAAACAATGCACGTCCACTCCTATCCCTGGAAGAAAGGTTAGGACGTGCCTGCTCGTTTCCCCGCGATAAGACGAGGAGACTATTTGAGTTGGCAATGCGTAACAAACTCATCACATTTCCAAACCCACGGCATCCACCGCAACCCGGTGATGTCAACAACCCCAACTACTGCTCCTATCACAAAATGGTGAGCCACCCAATTGAGGATTGCTATGTTTTCAAGAACTGGGTCAAGGATCAGTATCAAAAAGGGAAGTTCACGCTTTCTGAGAACTGGAGGGTGAACCCGCCACAGAAGCACACTCCCAAAAAGGTGGATGTACCGGGGGCATCATGCTCGCTCGTGGAAGAAACTCTATTGGAAATCGTTATTTCAGCAAAGACCAAAAGAATGCTGAAGGATCTACAGGCATGTTCGGCAATCAGGTGGAAAAGCCTACTTGAACCTGAAATCATCAAAGGGATGCTGAAACTGCATCCCATACCGAAGATTGTTGACAAAGGGCAAAATCCCTAAGTCAAGCCTTCAAAGTTTTCGAAGAAAAAGAAGAAGACCAAGAAGCATGTGCAGCCTGCCGAGTATGACGACAAGCGCACAAACATACAAAAGTATATTGACGCATTGGAAGAGTACAACCAGAAGGCGTGAACACCAGTCACCCTCGAAGAGTTCCTCAAGCATATTCTTGAGAACGAAGATAGTGACAACGATAAGGAAAATGACTCATCAGAAGAAACCGAACACTATGTAGCAAATTTCTACATGGTCTCCCATTCGTTGTTAAATGACGAAGAAACTCTCTCAGCGTCAGAAAACAACGCAGAAAAACTGGGGGCAGAATCGGCGCTAAAATCCCTAGAACTGCAAGAAGACCCGATCGATAGACTGTTAAACAAAGCCTTTCAAAAAAGCAAAACTGACAGAGAACGCGAAACAGCCATATACGAAAAGGCTAAGCGTTAGCGTCAGGATGAAAAAGCTGCGGTAAGATGGATTCATAAAGTACTCCAACCAAATTAAGGCATACCTGCCACAAATAAGAGCAGGATCAAGACAGAGAAGCGGTTCGTCCAAGCCCTATCAATGGGAATGAAGCTGCCACCTCTGGTAGGAAACACTCCCGGGTCATACGCCTCGACGAAGAAGATTCATATCCAAACTACTGCCTATATCATCGAAGGGTTACCAATCCCACCGAAGAGTGTAGTGCCTTCGAGAAGTGGTGGCAGGGATATGTTGCCCATCAAAAACACTTCAAGATGATGAAGTGCGAAGCTTGTCGACAGCAAAAAGGTGCGACAAGTACGCGTGAAAAAACGAGTGGCAACTGTCATATGGTTGATACCAGTCCGGAAAGGAAAAAAAACCCAAGTTCTTACCTTCAAGAACGATTCTGAAGTCAAAATGTTCCTCAGCCCTCTCTTCAAAGACTCCACCTCCGAAAAAGAAGAGGGGGAGAAGAGCTATAAGAACATTCAGCTGCATAGCCGCACACTGCCCGAGAAGAACCTCGGACCTACAAACAAAGGTTCGAGCAAAAAGGACAAAGGAAAAGAAAAAATCCCTGAGGAAATTGCCCTCGACAAAACCCGCCTTATAGCACAGCAAAACCTGGAGGCTTATAAGGCAAAGATGACACGGTCATATGAAAGATTGACCAGGCCGAGAACATTCTGCCAAGGCGAACTTGTACTAGTCGTCAAAAGACCAATGATCCCCAATCATACAAAACGGAGGAAATTCGAGCCGAACTATGAAGGCCCGTACATCATAGACAAAGTCTACCAAGGTGGAGCCTACCTGCTCATGGATATGCATGGCGAAAGACCCTTCCAGCCAATAAATGACCGGTTCCTCAAAAAATACTACGCTTGACGAGTTATAACCTAGGTCAATGATAAATGACGACGCTCGTGTCCGCTCGCTATCTTCCTGAGTCAAAAACTCTAAGAGTAGTATACAAAGAAGCTCCGTTGCCTCAAACATGGCAACACCGAACCGAAATGTCCTTAAAATAAAAATTCGCCTCAAATATGGCGATATCGGACTGAAACGTCCTTAAACTAAAAAATTTCCTCAAACATGGCAACACCGGACCGAGATGTCGTTAAACAAAAAATTCGCCTCAAACATGGCGACAGCGGACCAAGATGTCCTTAAACTAAAACTTCATCTCAAAAATGGCGATAACGGATCGAGATGTCCCTAAACTAGCACATCGCCTCCAAAATGGTGATATGCTCCCTTGAGATCTATATTGCAATCGAAACCCCAACGGTGAAGGCTGCAACTCATGTCTCACAGGCTACACAGCTACTCCAGTGGTGAAGTCACCCTCAAGTCCCTCTGGCAAATAGATGGGTCATTAAAAAACGGTATGTCCACAAGCAAAATGGGCATGGATGAAAACCCGAAAGTGAGCCGTGAGTAAAAACAGCAGGATTACCGGCAAGCTTGTGAAAACCCGGAAAGGCGCAATCTCGTAAAAAAAACGGTATGTCCACAAGCAAAATGGGCACGTATGAAAACCCGAAAGGGCACCGTGAGTAAAAATAGCAGGATTACCGGCGAGCTTGTGAAAACCGGGAAGGGCGAAATCTCGTAAATTTTTTTTACACTTACGAGATCCTCTCTACTCGTAAGGAGAACTCCCCCTATGAGACCCTCATAGCTCATGGGATTCAAAAGCCATAAGCTATAGGGATCTGAACATGTTCTTAAACCATCGTATCACCCAACTTGCCCTACAAGTAGTCCAATATCGACTCTTGTATACAATCCACGGGCACGAATAAACGTTTCCTTACCAAGTTCCACCAATGACGAGAAATGTCCCTATATGGTGAACGGTACTTGTAAGTCCTCTTGACTTATAAAGAGAAAATACTCTTATAAGATTCTTATGACTTATAAGAGAACACACACTTAGGAATCCACACGATTCCTAAGGAGAAAATACGTCTAGGAGATCCTCACGACTCGTAGGGAGAAATACCTTTATAAAACCCTTACGGCTTATAAAATCAAAGAGCCTTAGTCGACAGGATCCTAACCCTGTTTGCTAAACCACTTTTGTTCAAATCAAAAAAGGCAAATGATGAGTCACTACTGGCAATATTCCAGTTGCAGCGATACTGATGCCTAAACATGCATCAAACTTCAAGTCCTTTCACGGCAAATGATGATTCGCTCCTGGCAGCATTCCAGTTGTAGCGATGTTGATACCTAAATAGGTGTCAAACTTTAAGTCCTTTCACGGCAAATGATGATTCGCTCCTGACAACATTCTAGTCGTAGCGATGCTGATGCCAAGGTTGGTATAACATTCCAAACTCGCAATAAAAACAAAAACGAGTAGTAAAAAAAGATATGCATATGAAATAGTCGAAATGATGTGGCAACTTACAATAAAAATCAGTGAGCAAAAAATATATGCATATGAAACAGCCGAAATGTTTAGGCAATTCGCAATAAAACATAGTGAGTAAAAAAGAAAAAAAACGATATAACCGAAATGATTGGGCACCGCGATAAATAGACAAAATAATTGGGCAATCGCGACTTTCGCGACATAAAAGCTAAAAAGATAGAGCATTGCGGAAAGAAATAAAAAAATTAAAATGAAACTTTTCTGCCCTGCAGATAGGTCCACACCGACCCCTGTATACAATCTATGGGCATAAATTAAAGAAAGAGGTATCATATTTTCCCACCAGGCTCCGTCAAAGGGAAAGCCAGATCTCGACGGTTCATATACAACCTAGAGATCGGCTCGACGTTCTTCTTATTCCAACAGGGTGCAGACATGACGTCAACAAAGCTCCAAGGAGCCAAATCAAAAGGAGTGACGGCAGAATCCTAACTCCAGCTCGATGTGCTTCTTATGCCAGCAGGATGTAGACGCAACGTCATTAAATACCTAAGGGTCGAACAAAAAAGGAGTGACGACAAAATCTCAGCTCCTGCTCGACGTTCCTTCTCGGTGCAGACGCGACGTCAACAAAGGCTCCAAGGAGACAAATCAAAAAAACAAGGAGTGATGGCAAAATCCCAGCTCCAGCTCGACGTTCCTTCTTGATGCAGACGTGACGTCAACAAAGCTCCAAGGAGCCAAATAAAAAATGAGTAATGGTAAAATCCCAGCTCCAATTCAACGTTCCTTCTCGATGCAGACGCAACGTCAACAAAGACCCAATGGTCAAACAAAGTGGAGCAATGGCATATTCCTAGCTCCAGCCCGACATTCCTTCTCATTCCAGCAGGTTACAGACGCAACGTTAACAAAGACCCAAGGGTCAAGTCAAAAACGGAGCCATGGAAAAATCCTAGCTCTAAATCTTAACGGTACATATACAACCTAAAGACTACTCCGGCGTACCTTCTCATTCCATCAGGGTACAGACGTGACGTCAACAAAACTCCAACGAGCCAAATCAAATTGGAGCAAAGGCATATTCCTAACTCCGGACTTCAACTGCAATACATACAGCATGTAGGTCCTACAGATGTCTACCCTACTTCGGCAAAGAAACGGCACGACATCGTAAAACAAAAATGAAGTGACGGCATATTCCTAGCTTCGGGTCTTGGCAGCAACTCATATAAAGCCTAAAAGACTATCGAAGATCATTCCACTCAGCGCGGAGTGGTTATGGCTCATCGGGGCTCCAAATTGAGCCTAACCTCAAGTAAAAAGAGACATGGCAAGTTCCTAACGCTTGATCTCTCGACGGTAATATAGCTTAAGGAGATTACTTGAAGACGTCTTGTCCATCCCCTGAAGGGATCAGAGACACGACAGTCGTAGGGCTACTCGAATAACGGCTTAAAGACTGCATATCGAGGAATACATCAGCCAATGCGACGGTACCATGGACCAAAACCCTATTACCACAAAACCTAACGAACCTCTGTCGTAAAGAATGGAGGTTATCTATATAAAATGTTAAGACAAGTTTGCCTGTAAACCTAAAGGAGGTAAACTAAATAAACTCCGAAATGAGTACATAAACTAGAAACTCCGAAACGAGTGAATAAACTACAAACTCCGAAATGAGTACATAAACTAGAAACTCCGAAATGAGTGAATAAACTAGAGACTCCGAAATGAGTGAATAAACTAAGGACTCCGAAACAAGTAAACTAATTAGTGCCACATTAAGACATCAAAACACAGATGAGCGCATGCAAAAAATGTATATTCTTTATTCACGAATCAAAGTGTTTAAGAGATACAATTAACACAAATGAGGGGGAATCTGATAAAGTCTGCTACAACGGCCGCGTCCGTCCAAACCTCTGATATACGGTGCCATAAATCAACTTGGCATCTTCGGAGAGGTGGACGAATAAATCCAAATAGCATCTGTCCCCAGGATTCAGGATGGACGTCCCGACGTCCCGGTCCGTCTTCCGTCAGTGAACAATCCTTTGTCAACAATCTTCGGTATGGGACGCGGTTTCAGCATCCCTTCGATGATTTCAGGTTGAAGTAGGCTTTTCCACCCGACTGCCGGACATGCTTGTAGATCCTTCAGCATTCTTTTGTTTTTTGCTGAAAGAACGACTTCTCATGGAGTTTCTTCCACAAGCGAGCATGATGCCCCCGGCGTATCCACCTTTTTAGGAGTGTGCTTCTGGGGAGGGTTCACCCTCTTGTTCTCAGACAGCGCGAACTTCCCCTGTTGATACTGGTCCTCGACCCAGTTCTTGAAGATGTAACAATCCTCAATTAGGTGGCTCACCATTCTGTGATAGGCGCAGTAGTTGGGGTTATTGACGTCGCCGGGTTGCGGTGGACGCCGTGGGTCTGGAAATATGATGAGTTTGTTACGCATTGCCAACTCAAATAGTCTCCTCGTCTTATCGTGGGGAAACGAGTAAGCGTGTCCTAGCCTTTCTTCCAGGGATAGGCGTGGACGTGCGTTGTTTTGGCGAGCAGATGGTTTTGGGCCACTTGGTTGTTGTTGAGCGTTGGCAACGAAGGCCGCTTTCCCTTTACCCTTGGCGTTTCGAGGGTCTTTATTTGAGGAGGAAGGCCTGTGGCCCATCTGGTCTATTTAGGCCAGTTTATCGATCAGAGCCTGGAAGGTTGTTGGTTTGAAAAACGTCATGAACTGGGACATAGTCGTTTGAGGATCAAGGGTCCCGATGAACATGCCCACGGCGGAAGATTCTTCGATGCGCTGTTCGCACTTTGACCATAGGTTTCGCCACCGGATCGCGTATTGGACCCAGGTTTCTCCTGGCTTTACCCTGGCATTGATTAATACCGTGATCGGGGTGCGCTCGATTGCGCTGGCGAACCGCAGTGTGAACATCAGTTCCATCTCTGTGAATGTTCTCATGGAGCCATTTGGGAGCTTCGAATACCATTCAAAGGCCGTCTCTGACAGGCTGCCAACGAACTGGCGAAACAACAGTTTGTCGTCGCCTCCAGTGTTGCCGCACAGAGCTTTGAATTGCTCAACGAGCTATTGTGGGTTGCATGTCCCTTTGTACACATGGAACTTGGGGATCGTATATCCCGGTGGGTATTTAATTTGGTCATACCAGCTTGAATACGGTTGCCCAGTTCTGACGATTTGGCCTGCGACTTCATTAGCTTGATGAGCTCGTATTTATTGAGCGATATAATCATTAATAGCAGCCTTGGAGATTGTTTACTCCTTGGCTGCCGATAAGGCTGGAAGAGGATTTGATGTTTCCCTTCTGTCATCCTCGATGATTATCGGCGGATCCTCGGCCGGGGGTTCTGGCTGGATCATCATCCCAACCATGTCTTGGAACAAGAGAGCCATCTGCTTTATGTTAGCAGCCTGCTCAGCCGCTTCCTTGTCCTTTCTTTCAAGCACCCTTTGCAGGAACTCTATATCGGTCTCCTGCTCCTGGCGCTGTTCGGCTGTTGTGTCTTGGCTTTCTTTCTGTACGGTAAGCACTGTCATTTTGGTCAGCATTCCTTGGAGCTTCTGTTGTTGCTCCTGAACTTTAATCAGCGACCGTGTTTGTGGTCGGTGACCTACGGAAGCACGGCTTTCTTCTTTCCCGGAAGCCATGTAGAACGTATGCACAATCATGTCCCTGTACTTGGGGCGTTTGGGTCCATCACCTTTGGGATTTGCCGCTGGCGGTGGGATTTTCTCTGGCCTCATCCTTTTGTGGGAGGTTGAAGTTGAAGGAGCCATTGTAACATGCACCTGTGTAAAAGAAGCCCCTTGCTGTATGACGGAGGAGTGGTCTTTCTTTTGCCGAGACTTTGATTTCTTTGGTCGACGAGAGTAATCTTTGTTGATCACAGAGTCCTGGACTTTCTGCCAGACCCTGTGAATTTAGGATGAGATCCGTTGATGGGGGCGCTCTGGCTTTGCTTGCACCGTGTCTTCTGCAGGCGGGGGCGATTTCTTTAGCACCGTCGTTGGAGAGTTCTTGCGTACGCTCCTAAGCAGATCAAAGCTGTTCCCAGTTAGAACAGCAGAGTCGACTTCCACCATTGGAGCTGGTGGGGTAAGTCCAGAGGGGGAGTTGCTCCCAGCTTTTCTCACCTGGTGCCAGTGGCAACGTCGAGCGTGTCTTGCAGACGGAACCGCCTCAGTTTTGGAAGCGGCTTCTTTGTACCCCTGGCTTTGCTAAAGGGCTGCTGTTAGCATCAACCTATTGAAGACCGACGTCCTGATTGAAGTTTGGGGAAGGTCGGCCAATCTTTCGAAGACCGACTTTCTGGTAAGGGAAGCACCTTTGATGACTTCACCTGTAGGAGGAGTTGGGAGGGCAATCCATTTTGGGACAGCCCCTTCAGGTATCACGAGCCTCTTTGCGGGCTCGTTTGAGCTTTTGCTCAGCCTGTTGAAGACTGAGACACCAAATTGGGACGGCCCCTTGAGAGGGGCCATTGTGGTCGCCAGTCGATCGAAGACCGACATTTTGGTAGCTTCCTCTTGCGACGTTGAGGCACCGAAATTCACTAGTGGGAGTATGATCCTAAAGAACAATCCAGTAGTAGTTTGTGTAACTTTCCCCACCGGCATTGAAAAGATAGAGGCCGCGTTAGGCCCGTAGGTCACTCCTCCAGTTGGGATGGAGCGAGAGTTACTGTTGCAAGAAGTGCAGTTGGAATCCAACGATTTTTTTCTGCATAGGAGCAAGACACCAAATTTTAGTATCTCAAATCCAAGGGCAACCATAGCGAACCGCGATTTTGTTCGTGAAACACGACACACAAAGTGTGGAGTGGAAAGAGGAAAAGGTCCCACCAGACGTGCAAGAATCTGTTCTCCGCCGAAAACAGTGACGGACTGGGATAGGTCGTCTTGCCTGAGTTTGGGGGAAGATGCTATTTGGATTTATCCATCCACCTCTCTGAAGATACCAAGTTGATTTATGGCACCATATATCGAAGGTTTGGATAGATGCGGCCGTTGTAGCACTTCATCAGATTCCCCCTCATTTTATGAGGGGTTTTTAATTGTGGGGACACTCTTCCATACAGGTGCAAGCCCCTGCAGTTAATTACGTTACCGCATTGCGATAACCACTTTCTCCTTCTCCTACCCCTTTAATGAAGGTTTCTTTTCATCTTCTTTCTCTGCTTTTCCTGAGTCAAACTTTCTTTTCCAATGCCTTCTTTTGTCAGAGCTTGGAAAGAGTTCCACCATGCACAACATTTTCTGTGCTGAGACTTAAATGCCTCCCTTTATAATCTAAGAAATGCTCCTCTTCTCTCTCACTTTCAGAGAATCATTTTAACAGAGAAGAGTCATGGCTTGCAATCGTCTGCATGCTAATCAGCAGCCATGGGAGGTGCCTTTCGAGGAAATTGTTCCTCATTTTGTTGCACGCTTGGTGAATCCCGCTCTCACGGATGACCAATGTGATATGGTGCTGCACGAGCTCTTGACTCGTAGAGGATCTCCTCTCCCCATCGGATCCATTTGACTCCGGATGATCTTCCTGTTCGTGCTCGATGACATTCCCCCTCATCCAGCGGAGATGACTCCGGCGATACTCGACGCAGTGGAGGACAATATCGAGTGCTTTCATGAGGCACTTTTGATTACCAAGCCTCTGAGGGATCGTTCTGTTCAGCTGTTAAGCCGGATATGGGCTCAACGGGCTATCA
Source organism: Agapanthus africanus (assembly GCA_030015575.1). Taxonomy (NCBI): domain Eukaryota; kingdom Viridiplantae; phylum Streptophyta; class Magnoliopsida; order Asparagales; family Amaryllidaceae; genus Agapanthus; species Agapanthus africanus. Next base: position 462,883,594 of record CM057349.1, read on the forward strand.
TGGCTGCTTTCGCCGATGAACACAGCACTGATCGATGGGGAGCGACTCCTCACGAAGATCGCCGCTTCGACATGGTGGAGAAAGTTGAGAGGGCTTTAGAAAACTTTATTCATATTTTTTTAAACCCTTATACTTTTGATTCCGTGTTTGGTGATCTATTTCCGGTAGAACAAAATGTTTATTTGAATGCTTTCCTTTTATCATTGGCCACCAAGTGCTTCATTTCTAACACCTGTTTTTCCTCTGATTTTATTGTTTAAATTTATGTGCAACATACATGTGCGCATGTGCACGTCACCCTTAGGGATTTTTGCTAAGCGCAAACACCACTGATGTGCCCGTTTCATGCACTAACCCTCCACACGTGTATATGAATGAGCCTTCTTTCATACATATCTGTAAACGAAGTTTAAACAGGTGTAAACAATAGGGTCTTAACCATTGGTAAAGAACCCACTAAAGTGGTCCAACCGCTTCATGATGCCTTTAAGGATGGGGTTTCTGCTTTGAGGGCCCGGGAGATCGTGCATCTTTATTCCATCAGACCGGGTTTTCTGGTATTCAGGAAAAATGCCTCGGTGTTATTCATGAGGTATAACCCGCATCGTTTTGCTCAGCATTCTGGCTATAACCAAGGCGTTCCTTGTTAGTAATGTATGCCCTAAAGGCCATTATTGTATCATACTGGTTTGTATATTACTTAATGGAAGCTTGGGATATTCACAGTTGTATTGACAGTCTTTCTCAAAATGGTAGTATGCTACTTGGTTTGTTTCTACTTCAATATGTGCATGTGTTTCTTTACGCATATCGCGTATACATATTAGTAGAGCCCTTAGGATCATTTCTTGACTACCAGCATTGTGATGGCAGTCACACAGTGTGGGCTGGGTAATCTACAGGCACAGTCTTTCTCAAAATGGTAGTATGCTACTTGGTTTGGTTTAAGCTGGCTTGTAGTTAAACCACTGCTAGCGTACTGTCGAGTCTTTAGAGTCCAACACATAGGGTTTCCCTGCATCGGGCGAAAGATGTAGAGGTCGTATGGTTTTACGACAGGGTTTCGATCACGTACGTGCACTTATGTGCGTTTGATGTTCGGGCGGATGATACTAGTAGGCTTTGATTTAAGCCGGATCCTAGTATTGTATTGATGGTTTTGTTTTGTCTCTTTGTATTCGTATTTTCGGAATGCGGATGCGGGTATGCATATACGGATGAGGGGCATTCTCGTAATTAGCTCGGGAAAGCTTCTAGAAGTGGACACCTATTAGGGTTTGATTTCTTTTTAGGGATTACACTAAATGGGTGGAGAAATGAGGTGGATTTGAGCATTGAACCTAGCATGGCTACTTGGTGACTCATGGCTATGACTCACTGCAAGATATTTGTGAAATCATTAGATATTTGTGTGAGAAATACCTCCACAATTATTGAATAAGACTCACTCATTCTAAAGATGGCAGCCATGATTTTTCTCAAGGCTCACAACTCCATTCTCATTTTCTCAAGTCCTTCACTTCTTTCTCAAAAACCCTAATTGTCTCATGAGTTGAGAAACCTAGGGTTCAAAGAGATAAAGTATCCCATTTTCACTCTCTACATCACCTAGGCCATCTAGTCTAGCAAGCTGCTTGCCCTAGTTACCTCGGAGTTGAGGTTGGAGCTCGGACTATAGACTCTCGGGTGGATCGTCTTTAACTCGAAGAAGCCGACGAGAAAGCCACGATCCGTTACGATCCTTGGAGCCTAAGATGACGAGGAGGACAACGAGTAGAAGACCCGAAGGACTTGGTTTCGTATGGTATAAATTTCATCCGAGTAGTTAAACCTCACACAGTATTTTGTTAGCTAGGGTTTAGCATCGATCCTGGAGTTTAAGTCTGTGTTGCGAGCTTCAAAAAATCATTTTTTGAAAATTCCGCCTCCTCGCGGATACACGGGGTGCGCGACACAGACTTACAGTGGTATCAAAGACTACTAAACCATAGTTTACAAGTTAGACGAAGTTTAAAACTACGAAACCGAAATAACTCCGAAACATCGCGACTAAGATCCAAGTTTCAGTCAATTTTCCCGAGCCTCTAAAATTTTTTTAAACAATTGCAGAGTGCTCTACCTAGTATGATATGACCACACACCAAAATTGAAGTAGTTTCACCGGAATGGGACCGGCCAAAAGCTCAAAAAAACGGGTGTCGCCTTCTTTTTGTGGTGAAACGCTTTAAATTTTGGTATGTGTTCTTGTTGCTTGGATCTAAGGTCTGTGGTGTTGTTTGTTTTTGCCAATTTTGGATATACCGTTATCTTTTTACTGTGGCAATACGGGGTGTTTCAAAGTCATAGTTTTAACGTCGTTTAAAGTTTCAAGTTGTGATATATGTGTTTGGAAACGTCGACTAATTGCTATACGTCGATTAGTCGGGGTTGCACATATCTGTGTTGCTGTTCTTGTGGTTTGTGTATATGAACTTATTGGATCGTCGTGGATGAATAGCCGGGGATGTGAGATGAGAGTTTTTCATTCTTTCATTCTATGTAATATTGTAAAGTGATGTAATATTATTTTGCAGGGCACATCCGGGTTGAGGTTGTAGCCACCATTGTATATTATTTCTTTTACTGTTTTCTGCTCCTAGGATAGACCCAAGATGGGGTGCACAAACTACCGGGTATTTTGAAGTGCCGAGTGGCCTACTCACTTTGATGAGGGAGGTTGGTTCACTTCGGGTATTTGGCGGATAGTTTTCCGCACCCGTAGGGGTCTAGGGTGGGGTTTGGCTATTCATCACGACCGTGGAATCCGTCTTTCGTTACAGGCTTAAACGAAATATGGAATTCCTAGTATATCTAATATGTTCATCTGTGATCTGGAATGCCTATTATTGCGTGAGAAGAATGGTTATAATATATATTATATATTAGACGTTGCTTATATTTTGCATCCGCGTTAGTCCAGCCCCCGCTCTGGCGTTAGTTAAGTAACCTAACAGTGTTAGACGAGGCCCAGTGGCGAATGAGGATGGCATAAGCGTACGTCATATTTTCGTTTCTTTCTGTGATGATAGGTGTAAATGATGGCATTACATTAATGCAAAGCAAATAAACCAAAGTTGAATCGTTAGAACAATTTTAAAACTACTCGGTTTTTTCAAAACAACAGACTTTTAAAGTGCGGAGCCTAAACCACTCCTTTTAAAAGCTATCAGGTTCCTTCGATTATATCAAGTTCACTACGTTCACGGTTTCGCCAAAACCATTCGTAGCCCTCCGTCATTTCATATGAATAGTCAGTAGTATTCAAGCTATGTTTGTTGGCCTTCGTTAAGGCATAGTGATTGGTAGCTGCTGGGTGTTCATATGTAGCGTAGATAGATGCATTGGTTTGGGACAGTCGTATTACTTTGTTGGCCTTCGTCAAGGGTATATACGGGTGGGTTCAAATTAACCTGGAAAATGATGGGTAGAACTTGACATGTGACTTATGATTTGTTGGCCTTCGTCAAGGTCATAAGAGCATGGGGCAAAAATCCACATCGGGAGTTTCTAAAGAAACTGAAACTTGCTAGTGCTGCATATCATTTGGAGTTTGATAATGTTGCTAGGATTCCTTCAGCATTATCACACAATGATATTTGGATCCCGATCCTACTGTGAGTATCCGCTACTCTTCGGGAGATTTTTTCACTTAACGATCAATGCTATAAACCAAGTAGGTGTCTAGAACGGTGTTAGCGGGGCTACGCCTCCAGGGAAAAGAGGTTATTTAATTAAGGAAGTTCGCGAAAGCGTCGTAAAACCTCCCTCGAAGTACCAACACTAGCCTAGCCGAACGGTTAAGCAAGAATTGTACGGTGAGATTAATACTGACTAATTCTTCCTTTTTGGTTTGAGGAAGGATTCGAGAGACAGTGGGAGCCATCCTGTTTAGATAAAATAAAAACCAATCTAAACTTCCAAGAGTATCATGCTAAAGTGTTTTCTTCTCTCTCTCTTAATTGCAGCGACCCCGTGACCGGACATAGGTTACATCTAGATAATAAAATGACTGAATCTGACTATAATGACTGGGAAAGGTCTGTACAGATGTCTATTACCTATGACAAGCTGGGACACTGTTCAGTTGATAAAACTGCACATTTAATATGACATTTTTCCTACTATTTCTATATTAGAAAAGGTGTTTATTATAATATATGATATATATGAGGGTTTATCTGTAAAAATACTATTTTCATGTGTTTATATATTATAATTAACATTTGGTAGGAAAATGTATGCAAAAATACCATTGACCAAATCTTAATGATGAAATTAATATCTCAATAAAATAAACTCTACTAATATTATTTGTTGAGTTGTTGTGCAGAATTTTCAGGGCTGAAATCAAGGAAATCAAAGTTATTGGAACAAACCTGCCTAATTAAGAAAGTAAACTAGAGAAATCAAGTCTGGCAGTGACGTAGAAAAGATTTTCAGTTTCCAGATATTCAAAAGATCACCATATATCACCAGAAGAGCCCATAAGAAGATTGAGCCCAAGATTCCCCTACTTGGCCGCGGATCCGCGGCCAAACCCACATTTTGGCCGCGGATCCTCCGCGGTTTTGACGAGTTAGGAGTTGGGATTTTTCAGTTTGGATCTTAACTACTAGTTTCCAATTTGGCTATCTAGGGTTCTGGCTTTGGGACTATAAATAAGAACCGAGAGCCTCTTGGAAAAATTATCAAGTCGACGCGATCACGAAGTCCAAGACGGCTCACGCATCCAGGCTGATCATCAACTGTTCGTCTACCTCCTTAGAAGAGATCGAGAAGCAAACTAGCATTTGTAATCATTTTCTAAGGAAACAAAGTGTAAATGAATTTTGTTGATTAATAAAGGTAGTTCTTTTTCTTATTCTATTTCTTTGTAGTTTTAATATGATTTCTTTCTCCATCTCTTCTTCTCCCAACATGCGCGAGTAATTCTCCGCTTGTTAGGGTTCGTAGGATTAGGGTAGGGTAATGGATGATGAAGATCCTTAAACTCTTTTTACATCCTATAAAGTTTATAAACTTTATCAAAAGAATCATTAACATCCTAATTGGGCACGCTACCAATTTATTGTTAGTCTCGACCGCGATTAGAGATTATATTAATAATTGTTTTGGTAAAAGCTAGATATGAACGGAGTTCCATGTCGAGATAGGGGTTAAGAGTGGGAACCCTTTTTCCTCCAGAAACCCTAATCTACATGCATCACTGTCGTTCTAGTTTTAAATCTATTAAAGGATAAAAAGAGTAATCTTTAATTAATCATCCATAACTACTAAATCCTAATGAACCCTACAAGCCCACTTTTTATATAAACTTACCTCCGTAATTAATCTAGATTTATATTTTGCATCAGTATTTAACGTAGATCTAGATCCTACAACCATTCTTCAATATTCTTTATTCCTCCTCTCTTTTTCAAAACATCTAAAGTAAGATTAAAATATTCAACGTTTCCCTGATGACGACCCGTACTCACCTCGGTCTAGCTACGCGCGACACCGTTCTGATTGCGGTTATTCTACAAACACTTTTACAGATCAATCAAATGGCGCCGTTGCCGGGGATACGTGCGTAATTTTTATTCTTACTATTTGTGCTGAATTCTTATACGATCTATATCATAATTAAAACAAAACTGCAAATCGTATATTTAACGAAGTGTGTGAATTTTTTGCAAGGAGATCTGGAGTCACAGACTTAAGGAAACAGGAAGACAGAGACATTCATCGAGATCCAGAGGAGTACAGGAGGCCACGTAGCAAATTTCATCAATTGATCCATCCTTCTTCCGGTGGATCAGCGGCAGATACACCATATTCGCGGCGGAAGCGCGGCGGGTTAGAGGATCTAGGGTTCCAAACTTCTCTGGTAAGATTCTAACCTTTTTCTCTCTCCTCTGAATCCAATAAAATATCTTTTCTGCAGGATTCTTTGCAAAATATTGCAGCTCAAAAATCTTTTTGCAAAGTTTTGTGATTGGTTTGTTTTGCATATTTTAATACGGACTTTAAAGGGCAAAGACCAAATCCAGATTAGGTGGGGATTTTATCACCATTCCTAGGCCCCACAAATCACAAACCGAGCATCCGCATCAACCCTACATTAATTTAAAAAATATCTAGACAAGACTCTAAAGACTGTCGCGCTCAATAAGGACAGAGGAAGGTCGTGGGTAATCTATCGCTTATCCGCATTACTTTTGTGGTGTCTAGGCAAGTGTGTCTGAGGCAAGTGGTTACTTAATTAGGCCCACTACTTACGTAGTGGATACCTCCCACTTACCTGGCACTTACCTGGCCACAAGAGTAGTAAAGAGGTGGTAGAGGATTGATCCTGCGGCTTGTCCTTTGGAAATCTAGGAGCGGTCTAGAGACTTGACCTAGGTAACCTTAGTTCTAGGGTTGTTTGTGCATTTTTGTGTGATTTGTCTTAAGTCCCACTTTTTCAAAACAGACCAATTTTAAATCACACATACGCTGCCACTTGCGCTAAACCCGCTTAGTACATGCTTGGCTGAACACGGGATTCTAGTGCCCGTCTTGTCCGCGTTCCTGCTATCGACTCCGAAGTCGGTGTTTCTTCATCTTCTTTTCCCCCACCACACACCACATCAACCGAGATGGATGGTGCTCCATCACACTTTAACACCACGCTGCCACCGCCCGTAGGTGAGCAGAATCCACCGCGCATCTCTCTTCAAGAGAGATGCTATCCTATCTGTGGTCCACTTCCCACTTGTCTATCTATTCCACCAGCTAACGGGGATAATTTTGAAATTAAACCCCACTACATCAATCTGTTGCCCAAATTTCATGGGCTTGAGTCTGAAGACGCGTACGTTTTCATCACTAAATTTGAAAACGTATGCGCAATGATGGGTACTTCACAACTAACTGTGAATGCTATGCGCTTGCGTCTTCTCCCATTCACTCTGTGCGACTTGGCAGAAAAATGGCTTTATAATACTGCCGCACACTCTATCACTAATTGGGATGAATTCGTAATAGCATTTCTTAAGAAGTTTTACCCAAATCATAAGACAGCCCATATTAGGAGCGAGATCAACCAGTTTACCCAGCTTCCCAATGAACCATTTTGGAAGTGCTTTGAACGTTTCAAATATCTGCTTGTCCAATGTCCTTATCATGGAATACAAAGATGGGATTTGTGCCGAATTATATATGAGGGTATTAATCCAGCGACAAAGCAGATGCTTGAAACAAGGTGTCAATGCAATTTCATGTACAAAGACGATAGCGAAGCTTGAAAATATCTGGAAGACCTCGCTGAAAACACTTTGCAGTGGGAAAGCGTAAGACCGCCTTCATCTAGGGGAGGTATTCACCAGTTCGATATTCCCATCGCAGTAAAAGCCGAAATGGTAGCGATGCAGAAGAAACTCGACGCTATTGAGAACAAATTCTCATTAGCCTCCCTAAACCAGGTTACGCTTCCCAAAACCGTGTGTGGTTGATGTTCAGATCCTTCACACTTGACGGAAGAATGTCCTATGAATGCATTGTTTCAAGGTCACGAGCAAACTAATGTTGCTTTTCAGCAGCGACCTAGAAACGATCCTTATTCTTCCACGTACAATCAAGGATGGAGGAATCATCCTAATTTTGCTTGGAACCAAAACAACCCCATAAAAACCAGTTCCAAAGCAATTATCAAAGACCTCCTCTACAGCAACAGCAACCACAACCACAAAGTCAGCACCCCTTTCAGTCACAAAATTTTCAAAATCCGGCAAACACTTATGCACCGCAATTGGCCGGTACTGATAACTCTTCACTCCCACAAACTTTGGATTTGTTTATGAAAAATTCCATTCAAATGTCGGCTGATATGAAGTCTTCTATTGATTCCATAAAGAAAGACTCCACCTCCCACGGTGAGAGTATTAAATCAATAGAAAACCAACTTGCACAGTTGAACGCCGCAATGAGTGCGAGAGAGAAAGGGAAACTCCCATCTCAACCCTTACTGAATCCTGGCCACTCACAAAATCATAATGTGAATGCCGTTACTACGTTGAGATCGGGAAAAGTGCAGAATAACCGAGTGGGTGGGCAATTTGAAGATGTTAGTGATACCAATGATACCCCAGCTTCATCTTCTTCCCCTAATTCGTCTAGTCTCCCACCTTCATCTGAGCCTATTCTCCGTTTTCCCCAAGGCTCGAACACTTTGACCAATCTATCTAAGACGATTCCCACTCCAATATTGGGATCGAATCAGTCCCCACAATCTTCTCCACAAATGTTGGACCCAAAACTTATTGATCAAGCTCCGTTTCCAAACAGATTAAGGGCCAACAGACCTAACCCACAAATGGAGAAGATTGTGGAAATGTTTAAGCAAGTTAACATAAACATTCCTCTCCTAGATACTATTCAACAAGTTCCGTCTTATGCGAAAATCCTAAAGGACTTGTGCACTAGGAAGAGAAAAGTTCAAGTACCTAAAAAAGTTTTCCTTGCAAGTAATGTGAGCACTGCTTTTACACAACAATTACCCATGAAACGAAAGGACCCCGGAAGTCCTACAATTTCTATTTCCATTGGGGGTAAAAACATCAATCGTGCTCTACTCGATTTAGGTGCTAGTGTTAACTTACTTCCGTATTCTATTTATGAGCAATTAGGGATCAGAGAGTTAAAACCGGCGCATTGCACTCTTCAGATGGCCGATCGATCTATCACCCAACCGAGGGGTGAGTTAGAGGATGTGTTAATCAAAGTCGGGGAATTTATATTGCCTGTGGACTTTATCGTTATAGATACACAACCTGTAGCGAACCTACGAAATCAAATCCCGGTGATACTCGGTCGACCCTTCCTAGCAACTTCCAGCGCAGTAATCAATTGTAGAAACGGCTCTATGACCCTATCCTTTGGAAAGAAATCAATTGAGATTAACATTTACAAGTTGGGAAGTGAACCCTCCGAACCCTATGCTCATGTGTGTTCTGTCGAATTAATGGATGTCGACAGCAGCGAATTTGATCAATCTCATGATACTGACTCTTTTCATATGTTGTTGTTTGACCCAACCATGTATTATACATACACGGACTCTTCCACTGAGTTGTCTGGGTCAACATCTAACACTGATGAGTAAAAAATTTATAGAGTCTAACGATCACCACATTTTTTCTGATGACATTATTCTTCGGGGTATCGATGAAAACTTTGAGGAAATTTTCGCTGATGAACTCGCATTTTTAAAAGATACGGGTATTGAGATGAATTAACTCCAAGATAAAGAAATTGAACCTCCACCCCTTCTTCTGGACAATCACGATAATGCGAGTAATCCATCATCACTATCACTGTGCCATCTCTCCAAATTGAGACGCAATCCTTTTCCATTACACCTCTTATCACCTCCCCACTTTTTCACGTCGAAAGGTGACATGTTCCTCCACCAACCTTGGTGCTTCATCGATAAAATTTGTTAATGGTTGGTGTTGACTTTTGTTCATTGCAAAACTTGGCATTGACCAATAACTTTGACCCCCTCGTGTGATTTTAAAAGATCAACATTGTTTAACACAAGTTTTGGGGGGTATATTTTGGCTCTTGAAAGAAAATGATTTTTACAAAATTACGAGCCAAAAATAAGTTTGGGAGAGGATTTCACTTTCATTATTTCTTGTCCCTTTTTTCCTCCCAAGTCTACAGATTTTGAGATTTAAAAGATGACAACAGTGAGGACACTGCTGCAAACAGATATGGGGGAGGTTTGTGCTTATTTACGCATTACTTTGCATTATACTATATTAGCACAAAAAAAAATTATGATAATAAAAGATTAGATAGTGAAAAATTACATCCAAAAGATTGGAAAAATTTAAGAAAACCTAGAAAATTAGAAGTTTTCTTAAACGAAACTAGTAATAAGTAGTTATGAGCCGTGTAACAACCCTAATTTCTTATACACTTTTTTCCTATACAAAATTTTTCAAATATTTTTTAAAATCCACAAAGGGGTATTTTAGCCTGAGCACAAGATTTAGGTAATTATTTTTGTTTTTAATTACAAGCTACAAGAATAAAATAACTCCATGTTTAGTGTACAAGAATTTACTTTAAAATTTAATGTATACTTGGAGTATTTATTCTTGCTGCTATCAGTTTAAGTAATTAAAAACCACAATAATTACAAGAAGGAGCTTGTAGCTCATTGGTAATACCTTGCATTGCTGAACCAAGCCACCAAAGTTCAAATCCCATGCCCCACATTATTTTTTGTATTTATTTTGTTTTATTTTTTTTTTGAAGTCAACGATAAAAAGGCCATAACTCCCAAAATATGTACTGGACAACAAAAAGTAAAAATACCAAGTTGTTCCTCAGGAAAACCCCCGGCCATTGGACCCTTGACTCGGCCCGACTCGGCGCCGCCGGCCGGCGACTCGGCCGACTCGGTCCGGCGCCGCCGGACGGCCGAGTCACCAACTGAGAAAAGTTGGCTCTTGACTTGGTCAACCCTCTTGGACATTTATTATACCTGGATCGGTTTTGATTTGGCCAATAAATCCCTTTTACTCCTAAGTTTAATGATTTTTAATGAATTTTTAATTTTTTTTATATTTTCTTTTAATATTTTTATTCTAACCCTAACCCTAGCCTAGCCCTATATAAAGACCCCTACCCTCTACCATTTCACCTCACCACTCTAAGTCTACTCTCCCAAATTCTTGAGAACTCGGTACGAAGAGCGAGAAGCGAAGCGCTGCCGAAATCGACGACGGATTCCGGCGACCGGATCAGAACCTTCGCGACGTTTTCGAAGAATCGACAACCACCACATCCCTTAGCTTCCTTAGCTTGTCCAAACCGTAAGTCCCATCCCTTCTATCTTTCTTTTCTGTTAATAGAAAATAGGACTTTTTGGAACCCGACGGAAATCGGAACAAACCGATTTCCGATTCGGTTTTTCTACAAATTTCCACTTGTCACCTAATACATAATACCTAAACCTATCTATGATGACTATTAATCACCTAGAAACCAATTTAAATAAAGTTTCTCACATGAAATGATAGCTTCTTTACAATATCGTATTCTTTTCATAAAAATACCATAAAGTTTCATTTCTTGTTCTAATTAATTACCTCACTCCTAAATATGTTTATTTTGATCACTAAACTTGTAGAACTCAATTTGAATGAAATTTCATACATAAAATGATAACGTTTTCGAATACCGTATTCTTGCGCGTTAATACCTTCAACTTTAACATATCATGTTTTACCCTTAAACTTCACCAAAACTTAAAATAAGTCACGAGATAATGACCTACCTCTACACACACTCAATATAACCCTAATTGATAAATATCAAAACACAGAATACGAAATTACATGACTTTTCACTAAAATACCCTAATCTTTATAATCTTTATTGAAAGCTTTAACTTGTAAACATTTCTAAATAAAATCTTTTAATAAAATGAAAGCACGATTGGTCATGGATATCGATCGATTATCTAAATTGTCTTGTGGTGACTAGGCAAGTGTGTCTAAGGCTAGTGGTTTTTAATTAGGCCCACGACTGTGGTTCCTTCCCACTTACCTGGCACTTACCTGGCCGCAATTGACGGTGAAGAGGCGATTTGAGGCTTCTAATGACTCATCGTTTAGACCTTAGAAATAGGCTAGTTGGCTTAGGAAACCCTAATAACTAAAATACGGAAAACTAAACTCTTTTGCAAATAAATACCTTATATTTATAAAACCGTTTTCCTAAATGAGAAGTGTTTATAAAACCTAAGCAAAGTGCCGCTACAACCCACTTTTGGAGAACCTGTTAGGGATAGTACGGTTTATCGTGCACCCGCAGGCTAGTAGTGCGAGATTCAGACCTCCGCAAGGAGCATTCGGTCTCGAAAGATTTAAAATACGACATTTAAGAAAAATGAGATTTTTTTAAAATAAAATATTCATTTAAAAATTATCCAAGTGTTTATATATATAATTATCATTTAAACACCTATTTTATTATAATATAAAGTTTCCACATTTTCCTAAAAAAATTACAAGATTAAAATTTACATTAAAATACCATGAATTTCAAATAAAACAATTAATACTTTTATTAGGATATATTCACTAGAATAACACAAATAAAATTCACATTCATTATAACAATAAAGACGATTATTAAATACTTGAGGTGTATTTTGAAAACTATACAAAAGTACTTTTTACAGAAAACCCCCTCAAGTTTTACAAATTATAAAAAGGCTCCTAACTAATATTGAACTTCAAATTATCTTTCTTTTAGTCTGACTCGGGTTAGAGTCTGACTATTCCTGACTCGAATATGATTCAAGTCAATCTATATTCTTTAATATTCCAACACAATTTTGAATACATGAAACCCTGAATCCAGTTAACAATATATTCCTTTTGACTGAATCAAACCATGGATATTCATCCATTATCCTGATATTCCATTTACCTGATTATACAGTTGCAACATGTTTACTGATATCATGGTTTTGGTCAGTCACTCAATTTACATATTCCAATACTACAATACTGTTAAAACACTACGGGGTTTAAGGGGTAGATTGGTACGGAAGGTGTTAAAGGTGGCACAAGGTGGTCAGATTAAGACACCTAACCTGAATCCTATTGCTGTTGTACCGTGGCATAACGGTTCCTTATACTTTCCTTTTGCCCTGATCTCTAGCATATAGAGATCCCCCTCGTATACACTGGCATCCTTCTGTACCAAGCTACAAACAGCAGCGTTAACTCAATATTCCATAATATTCAACAATGTAATACTTTAGAAAATACTGTTACTCTGTCATTCTCATTCTTCTTATTCTTTGGGACTTATCGAGCGACCTGTTCGCTGACGACATTCTATTTCCTTCTTCTTTGAATGTCGTCAGGTGCGTTGGACCAAGCTGAGATCGAGCCCACCGATGAAGATTTGGAGCAGTTCCAAGAAGACCCAGAGCTCTAGATAATTGTATCTTGTTCTTTCCAATATTTTTCATTTCTGTTATGCCACTGTTTAGGCATTGCTTTTTCATTCCAGTTGTACTTTCATTTCATGCATTGTACAAAGAATGTTATTAATAAAAGTTGCTGTTATTTCAATATCATTTGTCTCTTGTGATTATTTTATATTGCTTAGCTACGTTTAGCGTATGTACTTCTGAGTACGTACGTAGCGGACCTCGTCACGTCCACTTCGCCGTACATTGGGAAGCGGGGCGTGACAGGTTTTGTTGGTGGCCCATGCAGGTTAGAGCTGTATGAATCCCTGTCATGCAGTTCTGGTCTGCGTGAACAACCTAAGCAATATAACACAAGAAACAGCAACTTTAACATTCTTTACAATTCATGTTCCTTGAATCTTGCAAATCTCTATTCCTTGAAATCTTATCATTTCATGAATTTGAATCTGTCCTAACCCAAATTTTTCTTCAGGGTTATGGATTCCCCAAACAACATCAGTACCAATGTCAACAACACACCTACACCTCTAACACTACCTCTCACATCTGCCGTTCCTGCTCCACCCAACGAGCAGATGGTTCTGCTTAAGGAAATCCAAAGCCTCCTGGTTGGACTGCAGCAGCAGACTGCCATATTATTGAACCGACCAGAAGCAGGAGCAACCGTCAGGAAACGCACTGCCACCCAGATGGCAAGAGGAACCTACACTACACAACCTGCAAAACCCAAGAGACATAAGGAAACAATTAACCAGTCAAGTTCAGGATTTTGCTACTACTGCCATAGGAATGGACACTTGTGGAAGGACTGTAGGCGCGCAAAAGGCCTGTGCCTAGTTTGCGGCGCATCCGATCATAAAATTGGAGACTGTCCCTATAGACGCAACTCAGCCAACACACCCACTATCTACCCGAAGCAGCCAGCTATCCAGACCCCTGCACCTAGTCTTGCACTTCCAGCAGCACCTCCACATGGACCATCCCTACCTAGTCAGGCATCGATGTATCGGCTTACTCAGAAAAATATGTCGAGACGTCAAGCCTCTACCTTAACAGCCTTAGAACCTGAGACTAAGAACCAAGGTAACCCAGGTAACTCTCTCACTTTGATCAAAACATTTTGGAATATTTCTTCCTTCTAAATATTTTCATACACTACCAATAGTTCTGCCACCAAACTTCTTTGCACTGTTACACTTTCCTTTTACAAATTTCGAGACGAAATTTTTATAAAAAGGGTAGAATGTAACAACCCTAATTTCTATACACTTTTTTCCTATACAAAATTTTTCAAATATTTTTTAAAATCCACAAAGGGGTATTTTAACCTGAGCACAAGATTTAGGTAATTATTTTTGTTTTTAATTACAAGCTACAAGAATAAAATAACTCCATGTTTAGTGTACAAGAATTTACTTTAAAATTTAATGTATACTTAGAGTATTTATTCTTGCTGCTATCAGTTTAAGTAAATAAAAACCACAATAATTACAAGAAGGAGCTTGTAGCTCATTGGTAATACCTTGCATTGCTGAACCAAGCCACCAAAGTTCAAATCCCATGCCCCATATTATTTTTTGTATTTATTTTGTTTTTTTTTTTTTTTTGAAGTCAACGGTAAAAAGGCCATAACTCCCAAAATATGTACTGGACAACAAAAAGTAAAAATACCAAGTTGTTCCTCAGGAAAACCCCCGGCCATTGGACCCTTGACTCGGCCCGACTCGGCACCGCCGGCCGGCGACTCGGCCGACTCGGTCCGGCGCCGCCGGACGGCCGAGTCACCAACTGAGAAAAGTTGGCTCTTGACTTGGTCAACCCTCTTGCACACTTATTATACCTGGATCGGTTTTGATTTGGCCAATAAATCTCTTTTACTCCTAAGTTTAATGATTTTTAATGAATTTTTAATGTTTTTTTTATATTTTCTTTTAATATTTTTATCCTAACCCTAACCCTAGCCTAGCCCTATATAAAGACCCCAACCCTCTACCATTTTACCTCACCACTCTAAGTCTACTCTCCCAAATTCTCGAGAACTCGGTACGAAGAGCGAGAAGCGAAGCGCTGCCGAAATCGACGACGGATTCCGGCGACCGGATCAGAACCTTCGCGACGTTTTCGAAGAATCGACAACCACCACATCCCTTAGCTTCCTTAGCTTGTCCAAACCGTAAGTCCCATCCCTTCTATCTCTCTTTTCTGTTAATAGAAAATACGACTTTTTGGAACCCGACGGAAATCGGAACAAACCGATTTCCGATTCGGTTTTTCTACAAATTTCCACTTGTCACCTAATACATAATACCTAAACCTATCTATGATGACTATTAATCACCTAGAAACCAATTTAAATAAAGTTTCTCACATGAAATGATAGCTTCTTTACAATATCGTATTCTTTTCATAAAAATACCATAAAGTTTCTTTTCTTGTTCTAATTAATTACCTCACTCCTAAATATGTTTATTTTGATCACTAAACTTGTAGAACTCAATTTGAATGAAATTTCACACATAAAATGATAACGTTTTCGAGTACCGTATTCTTGCGCGTTAATACCTTCAACTTTAACATATCATGTTTTACCCTTAAACTTCACCAAAACTTAAAATAAGTCACGAGGTAATAACCTACCTCTACACACACTCAATATAACCCTAATTGATAAATATCAAAACACAGAATACGAAATTACAGGACTTTTCACTAAAATACCCTAATCTTTATAATCTTTATTGAAAGCTTTAACTTGTAAACATTTCTAAATAAAATCTTTTAATAAAATGAAAGCACGATTGGTCATGGATATCGATCGATTATCTAAATTGTCTTGTGGTGACTAGGCAAGTGTGTCTAAGGCTAGTGGTTTTTAATTAGGCCCACGACTGTGGTTCCTTCCCACTTACCTGGCACTTACCTGGCCGCAATTGACGGTGAAGAGGCGATTTGAGGCTTCTAATGACTCATCGTTTAGACCTTAGAAATAGGCTAGTTGGCTTAGGAAACCCTAATAACTAAAATACGGAAAACTAAACTCTTTTGCAAATAAATACCTTATATTTATAAAACCGTTTTCCTAAATGAGAAGTGTTTATAAAACCTAAGCAAAGTGCCGCTACAACCCATTTTTGGGGAACCTGTTAGGGATAGTACGGTTTATCGTGCACCCGCAGGCTAGTAGTGCGAGATTCAGACCTCCGCAAGGAGCATTCGGTCTCGAAAGGTTTAAAATACGACATTTAAGAAAAATGAGATTTTTTTAAAATAAAATATTCATTTAAAAATTATCCAAGTGTTTATATATATAATTATCATTTAAACACCTATTTTATTATAATATAAAGTTTCCACATTTTCCTAAAAAATTACAAGATTAAAATTTACATTAAAATACCATGAATTTCAAATAAAACAATTAATACTTTTATTAGGATATATTCACTAGAATAACACAAATAAAATTCACATTCATTATAACAATAAAGACGATTATTAAATACTTGAGGTGTATTTTGAAAACTATACAAAAGTATTTTTTACAGAAAACCCCCTCAAGTTTTACAAATTATAAAAAGGCCCCTAACTAATATTGAACTTCAAATTATCTTTCTTTTAGTCTGACTCGGGTTAGAGTCTGACTATTCCTGACTCGAATATGATTCAAGTCAATCTATATTCTATAATATTCCAACACAATTTTGAATACATGAAACCCTGAATCCAGTTAACAATATATTCCTTTTGACTGAATCAAACCATGGATATTCATCCATTATCCTGATATTCCATTTACCTGATTATACAGTTGCAACATGTTTACTGATATCATGGTTTTGGTCAGTCACTCAATTTACATATTCCAATACTACAATACTGTTAAAACACTACGGGGTTTAAGGGGTAGATTGGCACGGAAGGTGTTAAAGGTGGCACGAGGTGGTCAGATTACGACACCTAACCTGAATCCTATTGCTGTTGTACCGTGGCATAACGGTTCCTTGTACTTTCCTTTTGCCCTGATCTCTAGCATATAGAGATCCCCCTCGTATACACTGGCATCCTTCTGTACCAAACTACAAACAGCAGCGTTAACTCAATATTCCATAATATTCAACAATGTAATACTTTAGAAAATACTGTTACTCTGTCATTCTCATTCTTCTTATTCTTTGGGACTTACCGAGCGACCTGTTCGCTGACGACATTCTATTTCCTTCTTCTTTGAATGTCGTCAGGTGCGTTGGACCAAGCTGAGATCGAGCCCACCGGTGAAGATTTGGAGCAGTTCCAAGAAGACCCAGAGCTCTAGATAATTGTATCTTGTTCTTTCCAGTATTTTTCATTTCTGTTATGCCACTGTTTAGGCATTGCTTTTTCATTCCAGTTGTATTTTCATTTCATGCATTGTACAAAGAATGTTATTAATAAAAGTTGCTGTTATTTCAATATCATTTGTCTCTTGTGATTATTTTATATTGCTTAGCTACGCTTAGCGTATGTACTTCTGAGTACGTACGTAGCGGACCTTGTCACGTCCACTTCGCCGTACATTGGGAAGCGGGGCGTGACAAGCCGTTGTCCCAAGGATTAGTAAGATGAAAGAAATCACTAATCTGAGGATAAAAATAAGTCTGAAAAATAGTTTCTATTCTGAAAGCCAAACATTTGAATGTTGATACCCTACTATACGCACTTACACACGTCTTGAAACTCGGGATAGTAGAGGATACCTTGAAATGCTCTTGTCTAAAAGCCAAAGTATGAAGAAAGTAAAAAAATGAATAAAAGGTTAAATGGTGGAGAAAAATGAACATTGGTTTTGTTATCACCAAGGCATCAATAAAAAAATATAGCGAGGGTGCTTCATCACCTAGTGCCTTAGACCAACTGGTCTGGGAGTCACTGCTAAGTCTTAGGTGGTGCAAGATGAGGAAAATAATAATCAGCAAGCACATGAGTAATCGGTCGATTAGCACCTCAAGAAGTATTAACGGTCGCATGAAAAATGTGCGAGCAAAATCCAACCAAATATTCATCAAATTAAAAAGTACTAAGGTAGATGGACAAGAGTATGATAGCTTGAATTGAATTCTCCGAGTGTAGGGATGTTCTATTCACACACGTAGGGGTATATGATCGATGTTTGGATGAAAGGTACGAATGAAGAATAAAGATGATGTTTTATTGAAGGATGAAGTTGTTAGTTGTATGTATGCCCTAGAGGCCAGTATTGTACAGATTATGTATATTATATTGGATGCTTGGACATATATAGAGATGACTTTCTTGCTCGACATGATAGTATGCTATCTGGTTGCTCTTTATCTTAACATGTACACTAGTCTCTTTATACTGTCTTATAGTTACATGTTGGTAAAGCCCTTAGGATTTGTACTTGACTACCTGGACTATGATGCAGATCATACTAGTGGGGACATGGTAGTCCATAAGTACATCCTTCAAGGTCCCTAATGGTGGGTGTATCGAGACGGGGCATCGATATACCAGTGTAGACTAGCGTATACGCTTCTCGACCCATGAGATGGGCGATGGATGATCCCATATCCATTGGTGTTTGACATCAGAGATGGTGTACGGGTGCTCAGTGGAGACTGGGTACACTGGACGGACTCGCCGAGAACTCCCAGATGGTATTATACCTCACGTCAGATGGCAGTTCTCAGGTGACACTTGTACAGGTTAGTCTGTAGACCCGAGATCGTCATAGAGTCTTGTGTGATTCCCACTGTGCTTTGATCTCCACCTTACCACGTCCATGAGGGCGTGCAAAACGGTGGTCTTTGGGCACAGTCCCGAGTCACATGGAGGCAATGAGCGATAGGAGGGGTTTCGTCTCTCCCGGTATTGGGGGTTGATGTTGCGCAGTGCTCGATTGGCCGTAGCAGGGAAGTCCCTGGCCAGGGCTGATCAGAGATTTGCTGGTAAGTGTTACCAGTAGTTTCTCGACCCGTTATGAGCCTCACATCGGCACGACTTATCGGGTTATTGGGGTCTGACGTTTACCACCCCTAGACTTGATATGCGACATATCAGACGAAGAGACCGGACTGTATGGTAAGTGTTACTGGTCGGATTCGCAGGAGTGTGAGCGGGCTAGCTCGTCGATCTTCTGATCGCTCAATACCCGGATGGCCGTTACGTTTAGCAGACCGCTTGCGGCTTGTGGATGCTTGATATGATCATCATCTGCTACCGGCGTATTGACGAGTCTTTAGAGTCCTACACAGAGGTTTCCTGGCTCAAGCGAAACGAAATAGGAGCGCATATGAGATATGTGCAGGACTGAGAATAATGCGTGTATGTGATACCGCATTTCATTCTCGCGATAAATGTTTCGATTGGTTATATTCGATATGACCTAGTTATTGAATCATTGATTCGATAAATCGATACATTGAATACTAGTCGGTTATGTGCGACATGACCGGATCATTAAATCAAATGTTGATTTAATGATTTAATGTATAATTATATATTTGATATATTACTTTGCATTAACTAGTATTGGTTCACTTTATATGGATTTTCTCACTTGATGTGCAAGTTGTATATGTGATATATTTTCATGCATATACTTGTATCATGTTTGATGATACTTGATTATTTAGTTAAGTGTAAAGAATTAAAACCATGGTTAAGTTTTTGATTAGGGTTTTGCATATTCTTTTATTTATTTGTTCATTTATTTTATTGGAAATGATTTAATTTAGTATGGTGGCTTTCTTTGTCTTTTAGTTGAAGCTTCATGAAGTTTTGACTTCTTGAACTTTCATGTCATCATGCTTAACTCTAACCCATCTATTAACCATGGTCTATTCTCTACACTTAACCATTGTTAGAATTATGATAAGTATTGCTTTTTCTTTTATTTTAAAAACACTTATCATTTTTCTAGCTCACCCGTTTCTCCGACGAAGCCGACGCTTGAGCCCGGAGTTCGACTTGGACAGCGAGGAGACATCGTTGCGGAGCCGTGGAGGTGGACATCCGGATCTACAAAGGTTGTATTTCCGTTTAAACTATAGTTAAGTGTTAACTAGCTTTTCTTTTCGCCTAGAATTCTAGCAAAGATCCGTTAACTAGGGTTTCTCGGCACCATATTTTTGTAAAATGGCATGGTTGATGCCTTGTGAGACCTCTATAGGGTGCCTAGGAACCTTTCAGTGGTATCAGAGCCTAGCTAAAGCCTTAGGCGAAGTCTAGACGGCGTTTGCAATCCGAACGAACCGAAAACCTAACTAACAAAGTGCTCTCTGTCCATTTTTTAAAATTCTGGATTTTTGTCAATTAAAAATATGCAGAAAATCATGCAGGGTCTTATATGAAATACTGTGAAATTCGAGGGCCTAAATCAAATTTTTCAGCGCGGAACCGCGGCACGTGCTATGCATGGTGCGGCGGTTCCGCGGCCTTACTGTTCAATTGTTTAATATTTTCTGCACAGTAACTCATATAATATAATGCTGTATTTTCTGGGATATTTTTTATTGTGATTCTACAGAAGAGTATTCTGGGGTTGTATAGGGATTCGGTATTTCGATCGGATTATCAAATTTCGTCTTTTGTGTATTTCCGGATAATTTCCAGAATATGTTAAAAAGTTCGACCGGATATAAATACCCAATTTTTCCCCTGTCGGGAAATTTCCAAGTGTTGGATTTTTCCGAAGTTTAACGACGTTCTAAGTAGTGCAAGTAACGCAATGGACCCTCTAGAAGACAACAAACCTTAACTCGATTATGTGACCGTCTTGAACTGCCCTTTGAACCTTCGGGTTTGGGGCAGTACGGCGTGCCACATGTGAGGCGTTGGCTTGACCCTTCTACGGCTGGACCGTCGGTACTGAGGCACGAACTGAATGTTGTTAGACTTATTTCATGTGTTGAGCTGTATCGGGAAAACTTGGGTATTCGACTGTTCGATCGGAAAGTTTAACATTTTCTGTTTATCTGGAATGTGATACAATAATTGGAATTCACAAACAGTTATGTGATAACTGAATGAATGTTATAAATCTAGCGGTTTAGTTTCATTTTATATTGAAAAGTGTTTTCGATAATGAGATTAAAATGCGGGGTTTATATCTGTTAGGCATGTGATGTCTAAGTATTTCATTTGATTAGGCATGTGATGTCTAAAGAAGTTGCGGATTCCAATTGTTGTAGTTTTACTCTTTCTTTTCTGTGACCGTAAGTGTAGTATGTTCATATCGCCGGTTTCGTTGCTATACGTCAACGACAATTAGGGTATGCATACTTACTTACGTTGATGGCATGTGATGTTATGTGTTGCTGGATATGTTATATTGGATCGTCGTATTTGAATAGCCGGGGGTTTTTATGTGAGATGAGTGTTTTTCATTTTCATTCATGTAAAAAACTTGTATGTAATATTCTTTTATTTGGGGCACTTCCAGGTAGCGGAAGATGTCACCTTTTGTATATTATTTACTTTTCCGCATTAGGATAGACCCAAGGAGGGGAGCACAAGTAACCGGGTTCTGGGGTCCAGTAGGAGACCAACTCGAGGAGTCGAGTCCGGGTCTCCTAACCCTAGAATTGGCAGGGTTGCTTGCCGCTCTCGTAGGGGTCTAGGGGTGTGGGATTGGCTATTCGTTACGACCGTGGAATCCGTGTTTTATACTGGCTCGTATTGAAAACACGGACGTCCTAGTATATCCAATATTTCATATGATTATTCTGCTGCGATATCTGTGTTGTGATTCTGTAATGGATGTAGTATATAGTATATATGATATATTATATAGACGTTACTTATGTTTTACACCCGCGCTAGCCCTGCCCTGCTCTGTCGTTAGTTACCTAACCTAACGGTGCACGAGGGGACATCGAGGCGAATGCGGATGGCATAAGTGTACGTCATATCTATCTGTGATGTTTAGGTATTTAAATGATGGGACTTCATTAATGTGATTAATGAAAGATAAGAAACCTAAGATGTTGTGGAATCGGATTTTAAAATAAAACAGGTAGCTACAGTTCTTGCTTTGCACAGCGGTATATATGATATACCCTGCACCTTATTCGATGAGGAAAGGACCGAGATCCCTTCACCGGGAGTGACTCCTTTAGCAGTAACTGGCAGATGCTACACACTCGGTTTGGTTTTGATTGCTTTTAAGAGTTTTTGCTTTGCACAGTGATATATATGATATATCCCGCACCTCATTCGATGAGGAAAGGACCGAGATCTCTTCACCGGGAGTGACTCCTTTAGCAAAACTGGAAAAGCCTCAAAATCGCTCCATTTCAAAACTTCATTTGATTCTACAACGATATCAAGTTCATTACGCAATAGGTTTTCAGAAAAACCTAGCGTAGCCCTCCGTCATTTCAGATAAGTCCTGTTTAGTATTCGTGCTGCGTTTGTTGACCTTGTCAAGGCGCAGTGTGCGGTAGCTAACCAGTATTTATCTGCTTATGCATATGATGCAGATTGAGTTAGGGTAGTCGTACGGCCTTGTTGACCTTGTCAAGGGTCGTGCGGGTGGGTTTGATTCAATCAAGAAATGACGGGTTGAACTTGACTTGCGGTCTATGGTTTGTTGACCATGTCAAGGTCATAGATCGTTCGGGGCAAAATATTATCGGGAATTTCAAGTGTTGAAATTTGCAATGAGATTGCATACCTTCTATGAGATAGTTGGATCCCGATACCCGCTGCGAGTAAGAGTTACTCCTGGGAGAGTTTTACACACTACAATTAGCCGATCAAGTAGGTGTCTAGAAAGGTTTCAACGGGGTTACGCCTCTGGGAAAACGAGGTTTACAGTAATTAGGTTCGTGCGAAAGCACGGGGGACCTCCCTCAAAGTACCGACACTGGCCTGGCTGAAAGATTGGCGAACTTGTAGTGTGTAATTAATCCCGGCTAGTCTTTCCTTTTAGGGTTTGGAGGAAGATTTGATAAAAAGCAGTGGGAGCCATCCTGATTAGATAAGATAATAACCAATCTGATCTTGCACGAGCATACGCTAAAGTGTTTTCTTCTCTCTCTCTCCAGGTAGCGACCATTTCATGCCTTAATAAAGATAATAATATGGATGTATTGACCGAACCCGCATGTTATACTGTGCTGGGGAACGTTGGTTCCGTTCTTTCTTATAAAAGTTATAGGAATGAACAGGATATAGGGGAATGCCAGGATTCCCATGCCACCCGAATGAAGAAAGTACATGTTGATGCATTTTCTTCGGGTGTGTTCGTTACTGAGAACTGTTTCTCCATTTGCTCTACGTCCTGGGTATTGGATACCGGGTCGGGATCCCATATATGTAATCAGTTACATGGGCTAAGGAAAGGTAGAGAACTTGGGGAAGGTGATAAAGACATTAGAGTTGGAAATGGTGCAATTGTTGCAGCTAAGACTGTCGGGGAATATCACCTTGTATTACCAACTGGTAATACATTGGTTCTGAACGAATGTTATTACATGCCGAACCTGATATGCAACATTATATCGGTTTCTTTATTGAGTAAAGAGGGATATAATTTTGTATTACAGGATAATGTTATGAACATTTTCCATAACCAGAAGTTGGTTGGATCAGGCACGTTATGCAATGGCATTTATGTTCTAAATCAATCAACAGTTCTGAGCATAACAAACACACACAAGAGGAAGAGTTCTAAACTCAGTGAATCCTTCTTGTGGCATTGTAGACTGGGTCACATCAATGTGACACGACTGGCTAAGTTGCATAAGGATGGATATTTGAAACCTTTCGAATTTTCATCTTATGACACTTGCCAGTCATGTCTCAAAGGCAAGATGACCAAAACTCCGTTTACGGGACACGGGGAGAGAGTTACCGAACTCTTGGGACTTATACATAGTGATGTATGTGGTCCCATGTCTACACATGCCAGGGATGGTTCTTCATACTTCATTACATTCACTGACGATCTCTCTAGGTTCGGGTATGTGTTCCTGATGAAACACAAATCAGAAGCTTTTGAGAAATTTAGAGAATATAAACAAGAAGTTGAGAACCAAACCGGAAAAAGTATTAAAATCCTTCGATCTGATCGAGGAGGGGAATACTTGAGCAATGAATTCCTGGACTTCCTAAAAGAGAATGGGATTCTCTCTCAGCTGACTCCTCCATATACACCACAGCACAACGGTGTATCTGAACGAAGGAATCGCACCCTATTAGATATGGTGCGCTCTATGATGAGCACAGCTGAGTTACCTATTTCCTTCTGGGGTTATGCGCTGGAAACAGCAACATACCTATTGAATCAAGTTCCATCTAAATCTGTACCTACCACACCATATGAGATATGGAGTGGGAAGAGACCATATTTTAAACGAGTTAAGATATGGGGTTGTCTGGCCTATGTCAAAAGACAAAATCCGGACAAGCTCGAGGCACGGTCAGTTCTCTGCAAGTTTGTGGGATATCCAAAGAATTCTTATGGGTATTTTTTCTACCACAGTGAGGAACAAAAAGTGTTTGTTGCTCAACATGCCACCTTTTTAGAAAAGGAATTCCTTGAAAAAGAAATTAGTGGCAAAGTGGTAGAGCTGGAAGAGGTTCCAGATACACAAACCGTAACTGAAGATTTAGTGGAACCAGAAGATTCAGTAGCTCCCAATGAACCTCAGCCTCTCCGCCGATCTAGTAGGGTTCCTCGCCAGCCTGAGAGATACTACGGTTTTCTCATGGACGGTGGGAGCGAGGATTGCATCATGGAGGATGATGACCCAACTAGCTTCGAGCAGGCCATCACGAGTGGGGACTCAGTGAAATGGCTGGATGCTATGCGGTCCGAGATGGAATCCATGTACACCAACAAAGTATGGACTTTGGAAGTTGCTCCTGAAGGGGTAAAACCCATTGGGAGCAAGTGGATCTTCAAGAAGAAACTTGGTGTAGATGGGAAAGTGGAGACTTTCAAAGCTAGACTTGTAGCAAAGGGTTTTCGTCAAAGACCAGGTGTGGACTATGACGAAACTTTTTCTCCAGTGGCTATGCTTAAATCCATCCGAATCATGCTTGCCATTGCTGCCTTTCATGACTACGAAATCTGGCAAATGGATGTTAAGACCGCCTTTCTAAATGGTGATTTAGAAGAGTGCGTGTACATGACTCAGCCGGAGGGCTTCGTAGACAGTGGGAGCAGCGGGAAGGTGTGCAAGCTGCTTAAATCCATTTATGGATTAAAGCAAGCATCGCGGAGTTGGAACATCTGCTTTGACGTCGTTATCAAAGAGTTTGATTTCGTCAAAAATCCAGATGAACCTTGTATCTACAAGAAGGTGGCAGAGAGTAAGGTTGTCTTCCTCGTATTGTACGTGGACGACATACTCTTGATAGGAAATGATATTCCTATGCTGCAATCGGTCAAGCTCTTCTTATCACAAAGATTCTCAATGAAAGATCTTGGTGATGCCTCCTGCATATTGGGAATTAGGATCTATAGAGATAGATCCAAACGGATTTTGGGATTGTCCCAATCCAGGTACATCGACACCATACTAAAGAGGTTTAGTATGGAAGAGTCCAAGCGTGGGAACTTGCCCACGATCTCTGGAGTCACTCTCTCCAAAGAGATGTCTCCCAAGACTGATTTGGAGAGAGCTCGCATGCAAGGGATACCCTATGCTTCGGCAGTAGGCTCTATCATGTATGCGATGCTATGTACCAGACCCGATGTAGCATACTCACTAAGTATAGTGAGCAGGTATCAAGCTGATCCTGGAGAGAGTCACTGGACAGCTGTGAAGAGCATTCTCAAGTACTTGCGAAGGACTAGAGATATGTTCTTGGTGTATGGTAACGGAGAACTCCAAGTGGAGTCCTTTACCGATTCGAGCTTCCAGAATGATAAGGACGACTCTAAGTCGCAGTCGGGTTTTGTCTTTACCCTTTACGGAGGGGCGGTTAGCTGGAAGAGTTCCAAGCAGGAAACCGTGGCAGACTCGACGATGGAGGCTGAATACATACTGAACTTGGAGTGGTTCCATCCATTGAGCGTCCAATACCTTTGTATTGCGATAACAATGGAGCGGTGGCTTTGGCTAAGGAACCCAGGTCCCATCAGCGATCCAGGCATATCCTGAGGCGGTATCACCTGATCCGGGAGATAGTTGATCGCCGGGAGATCGAGGTTAGGAGGGTTGACACGAAGAACAACACGGCGGATCCTCTCACGAAGGCCATTCCCCAGATACAGTTTGAGAGACTCTTCGGGATGCTCGGTATGAGATACTTCAGCAGCTGGCCCTAGTGCAAGTGGGAGATTGTTAGTTGTATGTATGCCCTAGAGGCCAGTATTGTACAGATTATGTATATTATATTGGATGCTTGGACATATATAGAGATGACTTTCTTGCTCGACATGATAGTATGCTATCTGGTTGCTCTTTATCTTAACATGTACACTAGTCTCTTTATATTGTCTTATAGTTACATGTTGGTAAAGCCCTTAGGATTTGTACTTGACTACCTGGACTATGATGCGGATCATACTAGTGGGGACATGGTAGTCCATAAGTACATCCTTCAAGGTCCCTAGTCGTGGGTGTATCGAGACGGGGCATCGATATACCAGTGTAGACTAGCGTATACGCTTCTCGACCCATGAGATGGGCGATGGATGATCCCATATCCATTGGTGTTTGACATCAGAGATGGTGTACGGGTGCTCAGTGGAGACTGGGTACACTGGACGGACTCGCCGAGAACTCCCAGATGGTATTATACCTCACGTCAGATGGCAGTTCTCAGGTGACACTTGTACAGGTTAGTCTGTAGACCCGAGATCGTCATAGAGTCTTGTGTGATTCCTACTTTGCTTTGATCTCCACCTTACCACGTCCATGAGGGCGTGCAAAACGGTGGTCTTTGGGCACAGTCCCGAGTCACATGGAGGCAATGAGCGATAGGAGGGGTTTCGTCTCTCCCGGTATTGCGGGTTGATGTTGCGCAGTGCTCGATTGGCCGTAGCAGGGAAGTCCCTGGCCAGGGCTGATCAAAGATTTGCTGGTAAGTGTTACCAGTAGTTTCTCGACCCGTTATGAGCCTCACATCGGCACGACTTATCGGGTTATTGGGGTCTGACGTTTACCACCCCTAGACTTGATATGCGACATATCAGACGAAGAGACCGGACTGTATGGTAAGTGTTACTGGTCGGATTCGCAGGAGTGTGAGCGGGCTAGCTCGTCGATCTTCTGATCGCTCAATACCCGGGTGGCCGTTACGTTTAGCAGACCGCTTGCGGCTTGTGGATGCTTGATATGATCATCATCTGCTACCGACGTATTGACGAGTCTTTAGAGTCCTACACAGAGGTTTCCTGGCTCAAGCGAAACGAAATAGGAGCGCATATGAGATATGTGCAGGACCGAGAATAATGCGTGTATGTGATACCGCATTTCATTCTCGCGATAAATGTTTCGATTGGTTATATTCGATATGACCTAGTTATCGAATCATTGATTCGATAAATCGATACATTGAATACTAGTCGGTTATGTGCGACATGACCGGATCATTGAATCAAATGTTGATTTAATGATTTAATGTATAATTATATATTTGATATATTACTTTGCATTAACTAGTATTGGTTCACTTTATATGGATTTTCTCACTTGATGTGCAAGTTGTATATGTGATATATTTTCATGCACATACTTGTATCATGTTTGATGATACTTGATTATTTAGTTAAGTGTAAAGAATTAAAACCATGGTTAAGTTTTTGATTAGGGTTTTGCATATTTTTTTATTTATTTGTTCATTTATTTTATTGGAAATGATTTAATTTAGTATGGTGGCTTTCTTTGTCTTTTAGTTGAAGCTTCATGAAGTTTTGACTTCTTGAACTTTCATGTCATCATGCTTAACCCTAACCCATCTATTAACCATGGTCTATTCTCTACACTTAACCATTGTTAGAATTATGATAAGTATTGCTTTTTCTTTTATTTTAAAAACACTTATCATTTTTCTAGCTCACCCGTTTCTCCGACGAAGCCGACACTTGAGCCCGGAGTTCGACTTGGACAGCGAGGAGACATCGTTGCGGAGCCGTGGAGGTGGACATCCGGATCTACAAAGGTTGTATTTCCGTTTAAACTATAGTTAAGTGTTAACTAGCTTTTCTTTTCGCCTAGAATTCTAGCAAAGATCCGTTAACTAGGGTTTCTCGGCACCATATTTTTGTAAAATGGCATGGTTGATGCCTTGTGAGACCTATATAGGGTGCCTAGGAACCTTTCAGAAGTGATTTCTAACATTTTTTCATGACTATTAAGATAGGGCTCATGACAACTGAAAAGCTGGTATAGTTGGAAACTCTAAATTTTCAAAGTATTTATTTTATGGTTCTTATCTTTATATGTAAATTTCACCATCTCTCTTTTATTATAGGATTTTGTAGGTGTAATCCACTGAAAACCTTTAGGAGACAACACTCCTCCTACTAGGGACACCTAGAGGTTTAACGGCTTGTTGCACGTGCTCAGTGCAATCGTGTTGCCTACGAAAGTGTGCTTAGTTTTCTTCTTTCTTTTTCTCCTTCTCTTGAATAAACTAGTAGCAGCGTTTGCTTCTCTTACGGCCTCAGGTCTATCTCATTTATGCTTTTTGTATATTTTAGAGTTTATCGCATTTTATTAACGCTCTTTTCTTAACAGGCATCTCCACTGAAGAGGCTCTTTTGGCGTCCCTCAAAACATTCGAGGAAGAGAAGAGGCTTCGCGCTTCTATGGGTCTTGGTATGATTCGTTTTATGACGCCTTTAAATACACATATTTAGCTCATTTTGTTCACACCCTGACTCCCTTTTTATTACATGAACCACCACAACTTGTGTTATTCCGAGTGCGATGACATCTTCAGGTGGTGGTGCGGAGGATATCCCTCTCTCGATGGCACCTATGGAGCCTTCAGAGCTACCGGCTACCGTTGAGGTCACCCTAGGACCGCTACGGGAAGCATCACTAAAGCAGTCGATGACGGACATTGCAGCCGATCCGGAGGCTGAGCCTGATTCAGATAAAGATGTTCCCCTGTCTGTGGTTCTGAAGAGATCTCTCCATTCAGCTAAAGCCGAGAGGAAGCGTCGGAAGCACACAACGAGGGAGCGTCAGGCTAGCTTGGCTACAGGTGCAGGTTTGAGTGATATACGACCCCCTAATGTTCCCTTGGAGGACATTCCTTCTGCCTTGTCAACCGCTCATAGGCAGATTGTGTGTGCAGCTTGTGAAGATGCTGAGCGGTTACTTCATGGTAAGACGGCTCACGATATACTTTTCCAGGTTTCTTTCCATAGCAGTTTTTCTTGAATTATAACACATTTTCTTTAAATGGTACAGCAGGGCCGTGTTAAGGGCTGTAGGTGAGGTGCCAGCGTCTGGGGGTTCTGGGATGCCGTGCCTTCATTTCGAATCTGAGATTGTTCCAGCTGCCACGTCTTCTCCTTACGGATCCCCGATATTCGCGGGTGACGCTAGCGTAATGACGGTCCTTATTGATTCGGGAGACGAGGGTGCAGACATTGAGTCCATCTTCTCGGTGATGGTGGAAATCGAGGAAACTGTCATAACTAGTGACGCTCCAGATACCGCTATGGTTTCTGCCTCGTTAGGTATTCTTTGTGTTATCACTTTTGGGTTCTCAGTCCTGCTAGACACATTCGCTAATATCTCTTTTATTTCGAATAAAGGTGCGCTAAACCCTAGCGCTTTGCTGATTAAAGAATTCTCGTCAGCCGTCACCATGACTGTCGATGTTCCATCTATCTCTTTTGCATCCCCCCAAGTTCTCTCGGGTTCAGCGACGGAAGGTAAAGATCTTTTATTTCCTCGTTTCAATATTGATATTACTTCTTGGATTAATTTCTTTATCATATATTATTGCAATCCTGTAGAAGTGCTTTTCGACCATTTATGCCAAATGTTAATCTCGCACTTTGCTTTCCAATCAGGATCTGTCCCTCCTTCTGGCGTTGGTCAGTATATATTTCATTTCTTATTTCATATTTCCACAAGTAACGCCTTTTTAATAGGCTTTTCCCGTATTGACCACAGTCTTACGGCTCGAAGGAGAGGACGAAGAAATAGCCAAGCCCTTTATGCTCCCTGATTTGCCCGTTTCAACTATTGGTAGGTTAGATCGCAATCGTCATTTTTTTTACTTTAGGCTAAAATCCGACCCTTCTTTGTGCATATCTTATTCCGTAGCAGCTATACCGGCTTTGTCTCCTTTCGAGTCTCGTATTTCTATGCCCGTGGGGCCCTTCACTAAACGTCAATCTTCCAGTGGTGCAGCAAATAGCAGGCGAATGCTAAGTGAATTTATTAAAGACCTTAATGTCGAAGCTCTTACTTCTGTTGCGGACTTTGCGGATGAAGTCAACCCCATGCTGGTGACTCTTGTGACTTTCCACAAAGAAGATTTCGTTGGCATCTGGTTTGACTACTGTAAGCGAATTGAGGCTTGCCTCCATGAGATCGAGCACAAACGTCTTGCGCCTGACGCATTATACTTAAAGGCTTAATTGGTCGCATGGATCGTGTTAGTGATGTGTATGCCCTAGAGGCCATTATTGTATGATATAGTGGATGCTTGGACATATATATAGAGGACTTTCTTGCTCGACATGATAGTATGCTATCTGGTTGCCTTTATCTTAACATGTTCACTGGTATTATTATACTGCCTCTCATATACATGTTGATAAAGCCCTTAGAATGTAGGCTTAACTACCAGGACTATGATGCGGATCATACTACTAGGACCTGGGTAGTCCATAAGCACATTCTTCAATTGTTCCTAGTCGAGGGAATATCGAGACAGGGTATCGATATTCCAGAGTAGACTAGTGTGTATGTTTCTTGACACTATATGGGGCGATGGTTGATCCCATATCCATTGGTGCTTGACATCAAAGATTGTACACAGGTGCTCATTAGAGAATGGGTACACCGAACAGGACTCGCCGAGAACTCCTAAATGGTACTATACCTATCGTCAGATAGCAGTTCTCTGGTGACACTGGTATAGGTTAGTCTGTAGACCCGAGATCATCATAGAGTCTTGTGTGGTTCCCACTATGCTTTGATTTCCTCCCTACCACGGCTCAAAAAAGTCATACAAATAGGTGGATTTTGGGTACAGTCCCGAGTCACATGGATGCAATGAGCGATAGGAAGGGTTTCTTCTCTCCCGGTATAGGGAGTTGATGTTGTGCTATACTCGATTGGCTATAACAAGAAGTCCCTGGCCAGGACTGTTGATGAGATTTACTGGTAAGTGTTATCAGTAGTTTCTCATACCGTTATAGGCCTTACATCGGCATGACTTATCAAGTTATTAGGGTCTGACGATACCACCCCCAGACTCGATATGCGACATATCAGACGAAGAGACCGGACTGTACGGTAAGTGTTACCTATAGGTTTCATAGGAGTTTGGACAAGCTTGCTTATTGATCTTCTATTCGCTCAATACCTGGGTAGCCGTTACGTCTAGCTAGTACCGTTGACGGCTTGTGCGTGACTGATGTGATCATCACCTACTGCTGGCGTATTGGCGAGTCTTTAGAGTCCCACATAGAAGTTTCCTGGTTCAAGCGAAACGAAGTAGGGCACATATGCTGATATGTGCGGGGGCCTGATTAAATACGAGTATGAGACACCGTATTGTAATCTGGTGGCTATTTGTTATCGGTTAGGTTATATGTGATATAACCGGATTATTGAATCAAATGTTGATTTGATAATGTGATATACAGATATATGATATTAGTCGGTTAAATATGATATAACCGGATTATTAAATCAAGTGTTGATTTAATAATTTGATATATATTTATATTTGATATAATTGTATATTGACTAATATTATTGCTCACTAATTATATGCTCATCTTTATATATATATATTATATATGAAGTATGGCATGGTTTTTTCTATTTTTAGAAAATAGAAAAAGAGATGATAAATGGGGAGACTTTGGAAGGATTGGCATAGCATGGCTTATTCTATTTTATATTTATTTCCTTGCACTATTGAAGCATGGCTACAATTTATAAGTGTTAAAAATTGTATGCTTCAATAATGTGGGAGCTTTTGATGAGCCATACTACACTTCATTCTAGACTTCATTCCACATTTAGCCATTTTCTTGAGTTGAGCTCATGTGATGAGTTGCTCTCTAGCTCTCTCCATCTTCTTCACCTCCACCTCCAAGCTCAATCCCTCACATGAGTTGTAAACCCTTGAGCTTGTGAGAATCCTAGTGAGCAAACAACATCCCTACTTCACCATCCTACACTAGATTAGCGCTTTGGTGTAGTGTGTTTACTTCAATAAAGAGTTTAGTGAAGAGGTAGCTTGAATTAGAGGACTTCGGGTGGATCATCTTCGGCACGAAGGCCATCAAAGCAAGTTTGTTCAACCTTCAAGTGGAGCCTAGTGGAGTCACTTGGACTACAAGCCGGAGCTTTAAAAGAGAAGGACACGGTCTACAAAGGTTGTAGCCATCCATCTCTTAGTGTAATGTTTATGATATCAAGCTAAACCCTAATCATCTAGTTTAAGATCTTGGTTAGTGTAGATTAGCACCCCGAAATTTTTTAAAACGGCATGCTTGATACTAGTAACACCCAGTGGTGGTGCCAACTTACACTTTCAGGGTATCAGAGCCAAAGCTAGAAGATTATACGATGTTTGTAAAACCATGAAACCGAAACAACTCCGAAACAGTCGCATCGAAACCCTGGTTTCTGTCGAATTTTCCAGAGCCTATAATTTTTTTTAAATAGTTGCAGAGTGCTCTTATTCATGTATATAGAACACCAGAGAAATTTGAAACCCAAACACCAAAACTTGGCCGGCCAAAAGGAAAGAAAAACCGGCCTGGCCGGTTTTGTGAAGATATTTGGGCTTCGTTTTTCTTTTGTGCTCTGGTCTCATGGTTCTAGGGTTTCAGGTTATGTTTGATTAGCCCAGTTTGCATGTGATGTTAACTTTCATATTGGGGCTCGGAGTGTTTCGTAGTCGTATTTTTACATCGCTTTGGGTTTAAGTTTGATATGTGATATAGTAGTTGGAATCCACATTAAATTAGTTTTTTGAAAACTAGTTTGTTTGTAAATCTAGCATGTTAGTCTCTATTGATCAATTTCCATGAAGTTTCGATTCGGATCGAAACTCCGTTGCAATCGCGTATCATACGCGAATACTCGCCATATAACTTTTCTAGATAGCCACGCCCCATAGCCCCGACCAAGTGACTTTAGGAGAACCCCATTGCCAAAAGCATCCACTCAGGTGCTCGCGGCCACGGTGTTCCGCCTAAGTGCACTTGGTCGACGACATTGGGGGTGCGGCCATCTACTAAAGTTCCCGACGAATATTCGATCCGGTAGTCGGGAAACTTGTTGAATTACCCGACTGAGTTATTGAAAAGTGTTTTCGATATGAGACTAAAATGCAAGGTTTATAGGTTAGGCATGAATTCGGAATATGAGATATTTCGAGTTTATGATGTCTAAGGAAATGCGGATTCTAATTATTGTACCTTTTCATTTCTTTTCTGCGACCGTAAGTGTAATATGCGGGGTATCCCAAATCTCGTTGCTATATATCAACGGAATTTGGGATACGCGTATTTACTTACGTTGATGACATGTGATGTTGTGTTGCTGTGATATGTTATATTAGATCATTGTGAGTGAATAGCCGGGGGTTTATGTGAGATGAGAGTTTTTGTATTTTCATTCATGTAAAATTTATAAGTAATGTTATTTTATTGGGACAATTCCGGGTTGAGGATGATGTCACCA
Source organism: Agapanthus africanus (assembly GCA_030015575.1). NCBI lineage: Eukaryota > Viridiplantae > Streptophyta > Magnoliopsida > Asparagales > Amaryllidaceae > Agapanthus > Agapanthus africanus. The sequence continues at coordinate 462,917,470 of CM057349.1, forward strand.
TTGATATATATTATTTATTTTTCCGCATTAGGATAGACCTAAGGCGGGGAGCATAAGTAACCGGGTTCTGGAGTCCAGTGGGAGACCATCTCGAGGCGTCGAGACCGGGTCTCCTAACTCTAGAATTAGCAGGGTTTCTTGCTGCTCTCGTAGGGGTCTAGGGATGTGGGTTTGGCTATTCATCACGACCGTGGAATCCGTGTTTTTGATTATTGGCTTAATTTAAAACACAGACCTCCTAGTATATCCAATATTTCATATGTTGACTTCTGCTGCTTAGTTCTGTGATGTGATCATATAACTGCGTGAGACGAATGCTATATATATACGATATATATAATAAATGTTGCTTATGTTTTGCACCCGCGCTAGTCCAGCTCCCGCTTTGCCGTTAGTTAAGTAACCAAACGGTGCATGACGGGGCCCCGTGGCGAATGCGGATGGCATAAGCGTACATTCTATCTTTGTTACATTTCCTGTGATGTTTAGGAAACATTAAATGATGGGACTTCATTAATGAGATTAATGAAAAGAAAAGAAACCTAAACATGTTGTAGAATCAAATGTTTTTAAAAAGGTATCTCTAGTTTTTACTTTACATAGTGGTATTCCTTGATGAATATCCAGCACCTCATTTGATGAGGAAAGAGCCGAGATCCCTTCACCGAGAGTGACCTCTTTAGCAAAACTAGCAAATGCTACTGTTAGGAATATGTATGCCCTAAAGGCCATTATTGTATATTGATGTAAATTATAGTGGATACTTGGACATATATATAGAGGACTTTCTTGCTCGATATGATAGTATGCTATCTGGTTACTCTTTATCTTAACATGTGGACTGGTATTCTTATACTGTCTTTCTCTTACATGTTGATAAAGCTCTTAGGATATGTATTTGACTACTAGGATTATGATGCATATCATCTAGTGAGGCCAGGGTGGTCCACAAGTACATCCTTTAACAGTTCCTAGTCGAGTGGATATCGAGACAGGGCATCGATATTCCAGAGTAGACTAGTGTGTACGTTTCTTGACCCTGTATGGGGCGATGGTTGATCCCACAACCATTGGTGTGTGACATCAAAGATTGTACACGGGTGCTCATTAGAGAATGGGTATACCGAACAGGACTCGCCGAGAACTCCTAGTTGGTAGTATACCTATCGTCAGATAGCAATCCTCTGCTGACACTGATACAAGTTAGTCTGTAGACCCGAGATCGTCATAGAGACTTGTGTGGCTCCCACTGTGCTTTGATTTCTTTCCTACCACGGCTCAAAGGAGTCGTGCAAACAGCTAGATTTTAGGTACAGTCCTGATTCACATGGAGGCAATGAGCGATAGGAGGGGTTTCGTCTCTCCCGGTATTGGGGGTTGATGTTGCGCTATGCACGATTGGCTATAACTGGAAGTCCCTAGTCAGGGCTGCTGCTGAGATTTACTGATAAGAGTTATCAGTGGTTTCTCGAACCGTTATAGGCCAGACATCGGCATTACTTATCACGTTACTGGGGTATGACGATTCCACCCCTAGACATGATATGCGATATATCAGAAGAAGAGACCGGACTGTACGATAAGTGTTACTAATAGGCTTCATGAAGAGTATGGACAAGCTTTCTTGTTGATCTTCTAATCGCTCAATATCTGGATGCCGTTACGTCCAGCTAGTACCGCTGACGGCTTGTAGGTGATTGATGTGATCATCACCTACTGTTGGCGTATTGACGAGCCTTTAGAGTCCCACACAGAAGTTTCCTGGTTCAAGCGAAACGAAGTAGGGCACATATGTGATATGTGTGGGGGCCTGATTAAATACGTGTATGTGATACCGTATTGTAATCTGGCAGTTATCTGTTATCAGTTAGGTTATATGTGATATAACCGGATTATCGAATCAAATGTTGATTTGATAATGTGATATACAAATAAATGATATTAGTTGGTTATATGTGATATAATCGGATTATTAAATCAAGTGTTGATTTACTAATATGATATATATTATATTTGATATAATTAGATCTTAACTAATATTATTAGCTCACTAATTATTCTTCATAATATGTATGATATATATATATATATATATATATATTATGAAGCAGGGCATGAATTTCTATTTTTGGAAAATAGAAAAAGAGGTGGAAAATGATGAGGTATGGTGAGGCATGGGCTTTATTATTTGTTTATTACTCTTGACTCAATATTCAAGCATGGTTGCAATTTTATATTGCAATTTACTCCATGCTTGAATAAGTGAGGGTCAAGTGAGTAGCCATACACTCTCATTCATTTTTGACTTGTGTTTTTCTAGAGCTCCTTCTTGAGTTGCTCTCTAGCTCCTCTTCGTCTTCTTCTTCCTCTTCTTCATGCCTCAAAACTCCAACCCCTCACATGTGATGTGAACCATGGAGTTTTGAACCAATTAATGAGTAAACCAACACCCCTACTTCACCACCTACACTTAATTAGCAATCAAGTGCAGTGTGTTGTCTTCACTAAAGATAGTTTAGTGAAGAGGTAGCTTGAGCTAGATGGACTTCGGATGGATCGTCTTCAGCGCGAAGATCACGAAGGAGGCTCGTTCAAACTCGAAGAGGGGCCTAGTGGAGTCGCGTGGACTACAACCCGGAGCTTTAGAAGAGAAGGACACGGTCATCAAAGGTTGTATACTCTTTCTTTCTCTTTAGTTTCATGATATCATCATAGGAAATCCTAATATTCTAGTTAAGATCTTGGTTAGTCTAGTTTAGCACCCAATTTTTTTTTTAATTTGGCATGCTTGATGCTACTAAAACCTCATGGTGGTGCTAGGGTAGACTTTCATGGTATCAGAGCCATGCTAGAACATTAGGGTAAGTCTTTACGGTGTTAAAGTGTTCGATCGATTTTTCGAAGCCGTAACATGTGATGTTTCTGTCAAATTTTTCAAAAGTTGGAATTTTCGTGATTAAAAATATGCAGAAATATGTGCAGGCTTTTTTATGGAACCAGAAGAAATTCCACACCCTAATTCTTCAAAAGCGCCACGTAACCGCGGCCAACACCCTAGTTTGGTCGCGGTTCCGCCGCACTTTGGGGAGATTAGGGTTTGGTTTTTTCTTCAGTTGTTCCATTTTGTAATTTTGCACTCTTTAGATGTTTTAATTGATTCTCAAGTTGTTGAGGTCTCTGGAATTTGTGGGTGTTTGTTAAATCGATCGAAATGTTTAGCATCGTATAGATCTTGATGATATGTGATACAATTATTAGAATCCGGAATAATTAGTTTTGTGAAAACTAGTTAGTATATTTTAAATCTAGTGTTTTAGTCTCGGTTAATCAGTTGCCACGGAGTTTTGATTCGGATCAAAACTCCATCGCAATCGCGTATTGTACGCGAACGCACGCCGGATAACTCTAGTAGACAGCCACGCCCCATAGCCCCGACCAAGTGACTGTCGGAGAACCCCGTTGCCAAAAGCACCCACTCGGGTGCTTGCGGTCACGGTGTTCCGCCTTAGTGCACTTCGTCGACGGTATCGGAGGTGCGGCCATCTGCTAAAGTTTCCGACGAGTATTCGATAATGTAGTCGGGAATCCTGTTGAATTACCCGACTAAAGTAATTGAGAAGATTTTTCAATTTGAGACTAAAATACAAGATTTATAGGTTAGGCATGAAATCCGGAATATAAGATATTCCGGGTTTATGATGTCTAAGGATATACGAATTCTAATTATTGTAGTTTTTCATTTTCTTTTTTGTGACCGTAAGTGTAATATGTGGGGTATCCCGATCTCGTTGCTATATGTCAACGAATTTCGGGATACGCATATTTACTTACGTTGATGACATGAGATGTTATGTGTTGCTGGTGATATGATTATTGGATCGTCATAAATGAATAGCCGGGGGGTTTTATGTGAGATGAGAGTTTTTATTTTCATTTATGTAAAATCTGTATGTAATATTCTTTTATTGGGGCACTTCCGGGTTGAGGATGATGTCACCATTTATGTATATTATTTATTTTTCCGCATTAGGATAGACCCAAAGAGGGGAGCATAAGTAACCGAGTTCTAGAGTCCGGTGAGAGACCATCTCAAGGAGTTGAGACCGGGTCTCCTAACTCTAGAATTGGTATGGTTACTTGCCGCTCTCGTAGGGGTCTAGGGATGTGGGTTTGGCTATTCATCACGACCGTGGAATCCGTGTTTTACATTGCTGGCTAAATTTTAAACACAGACATCCTAATATATCCAATATTTCATATGTTGCTCTGCTACTTGGCTCTGTGATGTGATCATATAACTGCGTGAGACGAATGCTATATTATATATATGATATATAATAAACGTTGCTTATGTTTTGTACCCGCGCTAGTCCAGCCCCCGCTCTGCTGGTAGTTAAGTAACCTAACGGTGTATGACGGGGCCCCGTGGCGAATGCGGATGGCATAAGCGTACGTTCTATTTTCGTTTCATTTTTCTGCAATGTTTAGGAAACATTAAATGGTGGGACTTCATTACTGTGATTAATGAAAGAAAAGAAATCTAAAGATATTGTAGAATCGGATTTTTAAAACAGGCAGCTCTAGTTCTTGCTTTGCATAGTGGTATTCTTTGATGAAATCCAGCACATCATTCGATGAGGAAAGAGCCGAGATCCCTTCATAGGGAGTGACCTCTTTAGCAAAGCTAGTAAACACTACAAAACTATTCGTTTTTAAAACGGAGCTTAAAACACTCCAAATCACTAGATTCCACAACGATATCAAGTTCATTACGCTAAAGGTTTTCTTAAAAACCAGCCGTAGCCCTCCGTTGTTTCAGATAAGTACTATTTAGTATTCGTGCTACGTTTGTTGGCCTTCATCAAGGCGTAGTGTGCGGTAGCTGATTAGTGCTTATCTGCAGCATGTGATGCGATTGGATTAAGGTAGTCGTGCGACTTTATTGGCCTTCCTCAAGGGTCGTGCGAGTGGGTTTAATTCAATTAAGAAATGAACGGGTTGAACTTGACTAGCGGCCTATAGTTTGTTGGCCTTCGTCAAGGTCATAAGACGTTAGGGGTAAAAACAATTATCGAGAATTTCAAGTGTTGAAATTTGCAATGAGATTGCATACCTTCTATGAGATAGTTGGATCCCGATACCCACTGCGAGTAAGAGTTACTCCTGAGAGAGTTTTGCACTTTACAATTAGTTAATCTAGTAGGTGTCTAGAAAAGTGTCAACGGGGTTATGCCTCTAGGGAAACGAGGTTTATTTTAATTAGATTCGTGCGAAAGCACGGGGAACCTTTCTCGGAGTACCAACACTGGCCTGGGTGACCGGTTAGAGAACTTGTAGAATGTAATTAATCCCAGCTAATCTTACCTTTTATGGTTTGAAGGAAGATTTGATAAAAGCAGTGGGAGCCATCCTGATTAGATAAGATAATAACCAATCTAATATTGCAAAGGGCGCACGCTAATGCATTTCCTTCTCTCTCTCCAGGCAGCAACCAATGACACGCCTTAATCAAGATAATAATATGAATGTATTGACCGAACCCGCTTATTATACTGAGCTAGGGAACGTTGGTTCCGTAGGAATAGGAGAATATCAGGATTCCCGCGCCACTCGAACGAAGAATGAGCATGCTGATGCATCTTCTTCGGGTGTGTTCGTTACCGAGAACTATTTCTCAGTTTGCTCTACGTCCTGGGTATTAAATGCCGGATCGGGATCCCACGTATGTAATGTAGGGTTAGCTTAGCACCTTAGCAAGGTTTTGGCAAGCATCAAACATGCAATTTAAAATTTTTGGGATGCTAAACAAACCAACCAAGTAATCGAACTAGAGAATTAGGGTTAAACATGATATGTAAACAACTTTACATCTAAGTGAATGCGGAATACAATCTTTGTAGACCGGTCCTTCACCTCTAAAGCTCCGTGTAGTAGTCACTTCGCCCCTAGTAGTGAACATCCAAACTCTAGTAAGGATCACATGAAGAAATGAACAAGCTTGCTCAATGCCTTCTAAACCGAAGATGATCTACGTCGAGCAGACTCAAGCTCATGCTACCTCTTCACTAATGGTGAGATTAGTGAAGAAAACACCCTAAACTAAATGGCTAATAGTAGAGGATGAAGAAGTAGGAATTTTTCTCACTTTAGATTTGATTTTCTCATTTTATTTCATCACTTTGTCAAAAGCTAGAAAGCTTCAAGAGGAGAAAGAAAATGAAGTGATGAATGAATATCTCCTTAGGTTTTAAATGCAACCATGGGTGAGTATATCACATATACTAACCCATGTAGAGAGTTAACCATGGTTTATGGTTAATGGTTAGGTCAACAAATATCTTAAGTAAAAACAAAGAAGTGGACTTTAGTCAAAGCTTATCAACAAGCTTCTCCAAGCTTCTAGCAATGAGTCATTTCCACTAATTTGTAATTACTTAATGATAAATAAAACCATAACATTAATCTAGCATGGTGTGAGTCTCATACATACATGTTGCATGTGTAACCTAGCATGACACACTAAAATATATCACATATATTTATGTGTGCAAAAACAATACAATTAACATATATCACATATATATTAATGTATCATAAATGAGAAAAATGAATACTTAAGTGAGCCAATATTAGTTAATATAATTTAATATATCAAATATATAATTATACATTAAATTATTAAATCAACACTTGATTTAATAATCCGGTCATATCTCATATAACCGACTAATATCAACAGTAACAACTTATCGAATCAACACTTGATCCGATAACTTGGCTATATCACTTATAACCAACGAATGTCACATATAGCGAGAATAGAATACGGTATCGCATACACGTACTAATCTCGGTCCCGCACATATTACATATGTGCTCCTACTCCGTTTGGCATGAACTAGGAAACCTCTGTGTAGGACTCTAAAGACTCGTCAATACGCCGGCAGTAGGTGATGATCATATCAAACACCCACAAGCCGCAAGCGGTCTGCTAAACGTAATGGTCACCCTGGTATTGAGCGATCAGTAGATCAACAAGCAAGTCTGCTCATACTCCTGCGAATCCAATCGGTAACACTACCGTACAATCTGGTCTCTTCGTCTGATATGTTGCATATCAACAACCTGGAGGTGGTATAACGTCAGACCCCAATAGCCTGATAAGTCATGTCGATGCATAGTCCTTAACGGTTTGAGAAACTACTGATAACACTTACCAGTAAATCTCAGCAACCCTGGCCAGGGATTTCCTGTTATGGCCAATCGAGCATAGCACAACATCAACTCCTAATACCGGGAGAGACGAAACCCCTCCTATCGCTCATTGCCTCCATGTGACTCAGGACTGTACCCAAAAACTACCTTTTTGCACGATCTCTTGACCGTGGTATGGTGGAAATCAAAGCACAGTGGGAATAACACAAGACTCTATGACGATCTCGGGTTTACAGACTAACCTGTACTAGTGTCACCAAAGAACTGCTATCCGACGATAGGTATAATACCATCTAGGAGTTCTCGGCGAGTCCGTCCAGTGTACCCAGTCTCCACTGAGCACCCGTATACATTCTCTGATGTCAAACACCAATGGATATGGGATCATCCATCGCCCATCACATGGGTCGAGAAGCGTATACGCTAGTCTACTCTGGAGTATCGATGCCCTGTCTCGATACTCCCACGACTAGGAACAATTATAGGGTGTACTTATGGACTACCCTTGGCCCCACTAGTATGATGTTCATCATAATCCTGGTAGTCAAGTACACATCCTAAGGGCTTTATCAACATGTGAGAGCAAGACAACATCATGTATGCAAGTCAACATGTTAAGACAAAGAGCAATCAGATAGCATATTATCATATCGAGCAAGGAAGTCCTCTCTATATATGTCCATGCATCCACTACAATATACATCCCATGTACAGTAATGGCCTCTAGGGCATACATATAACTAACAATCTCCCACTTGCACTAAGGTCATCTGTTGTAGTATCCAATACCCAACAATATAGCAGTGGTTGTAGTATCCCATACTTAACCATCCCAAAATTTCTCAAATAGTATTTGGGGAAGCAGGCCTTGGTGAGTAGATCCACCGTGTTAACCTCAAAATCTGCTCTCCTTACCTCGATCCCTTGGAGATCAACCATCTCCCTGATCAGGTGATACTTGCCTCAGAATATGTCTGGATCGCTGATGGGAACGGTGTTCCTAGGCTAAAACCATAACTCCATTGTTGTCATAATAACAATTATTGGATGCTCAATGGTAGGAACCATGTTCATCTCATGAACAAGAAATGCCCAGACAGCCACTTTAGCAGCATCATTGGTAGCAATGTGTTCAGCCTTTATCGTCTAGTATGCCTCGGAATCTAGCTTGGAACTCTTCCAACATACCGTCCCTCCACTGAGGGCAAAGACTATGCCTGTGATTGACTCTCAGTCGACCATATCACTCTGGAAGCTCGAACCAAGAACTTTCTTTTAGTGCTTCTCAAGTACTTAAGAATATCCTCCACAGCTATCCAGTGATTCTCCCAAGATCTGATTGATTCCTGATCACTACTCCTAGTTGGTCATCTACATCTGGTCTGGTACATAACATCGCATGCATGATAGAGCCTACTGCCGAAGCATAGGGTATCCCTTGCACACGAGCTCTCTCCAAATCAGTCTTGGGAGACATCTTTTTGGAGAAAGAGTAAGTGGGCGAACCACCACGGTTAGAATCGTCCATACTAAACCCTTTTAGTATGGTGTTAATGTACCTGGATTTGGGACACTCCCAACATCCACTTAGATCTATCAACATAGATCATAATCCACAAGATATAGTAGGTATCATCCATATCTTTTATTGAGAATCCTTGTGATAAGAAGAGCTTGACCGAGTGTAGCATAGAAAACCATTTCCTATCAAGAGTATGTCATCTACGTACAATATGCTTCGGCAGTCGGGCCAATTATGTATGCGATGTTGTGTACCAGACCGGATGTAGCTTACTCACTAGGTGTAATGAGTAGGTATCAATCAGATCCTGGGGAGAAACACTGGACAGCTATGAAGAACATTCTTAAGTACTTGAGAAGGACTAAAGAGTTGTTCTTGGTGTATGGTAACGGTGAACTCCAGGTGGAGTCCTTTACCGATTCGAGCTTATAGAGTGATAAGGACGACAGTAAGTCGGTTTTGGGTTTTGTCTTCACCCTCAGTGGAGGGACGGTATGTTGGAAGAGTTCCAAGCTAGATACCGTAGCAGACTCGACGATGAAGGCTGAATACATCGCTACCAACGATGTTTCCAAAGAGGCTGTCTGAATGAAGAAGTTCATAAGATGAAATTGGTGAGGTTCCATCCATTGAGCATCCAATACCTGTGTATTGTGATAACAATGGAGCTGTGGTTTTGGCCAAGGAACCCCGGTCCTATTAGTGATCCAAACATATTCTTAGGCGGTATCACCTGATCAGGGAGATAGTAGATCGCCGGGAGATCGAGGTCAGGAGAGTTGACACAGAGGATAACACAGCGGATCCACTCACCAAGGCCCTCCCCCAGATGTTAATCGAAAGACTTTTGGGGATGTTGGGTATGAGATACTAAAACAACTGGCCTTAGTGCAAGTGGGATATTGTTAGTGATATGTATGCCCTAGAGGTCATTATTGTATGATATAGTGGATGCTTGGATATATATATGGAGGCTTTCTTGCTCGACATGATAGTACGCTATCTGGTTGCCTTTATCCTAACATGTTCACTGGTATTATTATACTGTCTCTCATATACATGTTGATAAAGCCCTTACGATGTAGGCTTGACTACCAGGACTATGATGCAGATCTTACTACTGGGACCTGGGTAGTCCATAAGCACATCCTTCAATTATTTCTAGTCGAGGGTATATCAAGACAGGGAATCGATATTCTAGAGTAGACTAGTGTGTATGTTTCTTGACCCTGTATGGGGAGATGGTTGATCCCATATCCATTGGTGTTTGACATCAAAGATTGTACACAGGTGCTCATTAGAGAATGGGTACACCGAACAGGACTCGCCGAGAACTCCTAGATGGTACTATACCTATTGTCAGATAGCAGTTCTCTGGTGACACTGGTACAGGTTAGTCTGTAAACCCGAGATCGTCATAGAGTCTTGTGTGATTCATACTGTGCTTTGATTTTCTCCCTACCACGGATCAAATGAGTCGTGCAAAAAGGTGGATTTTGGGTACAGTCTCGAGTCACATGGAAGCAATGAGTGATAGGAGGGGTTTCGTCTCTTCCGGTATAGGGAGTTGATGTTGCGCTATGCTCGATTGGCTATAACAGGAAGTCCCTGGCCAGAGCTGTTGATGAGATTTACTGGTAAGTGTTATCAGTAGTTTCTCATACCGTTATAGGCCTTATATCAGCATGACTTATCAAGTTATTGGGGTCTGACGATACTACCCCCAGACTCGATATGCGACATATCAGACGAAGAGACCGGACTGTACGGTAAGTGTTACCTATAGGATTCATGGGAGATTGGACAAGTTTTCTTGTTGATCTTCTATTCGCTCAATACCTGGGTAGCCGTTACGTCCAGCTAGTACCGCTGACGGCTTGTGGGTGACTAATGTGATCATCACCTACTGCTGGCGTATTGACGAGTCTTTAGAGTCCCACATAGAAGTTTCCTGGTTCAAGCAAAATGAAGTAAAGCACATATGCTGATATGTGCGGGGGCCTGATTAAATACGAGTATGAGATATCGTATTGTAATCTGGCGGCTATTTGTTATCGGTTAGGTTATATATGATATAACCGGATTATTGAATCAAGTGTTGATTTGATAATGTGATATACAGATAAATGATATTAGTCGGTTATATGTGATATAACCGGATTATTAAATCAAGTGTTGATTTAATAATATAATATATATTTATATTTGATATAATTGTATATTGACTAATATTATTGCTCACTAATTATGTGCTTATCTTTATATATATATATATATATATATATATATATATATATTATATGAAGCATGACATGGTTTTTTCTATTTTTAGAAAATAGAAAAAGAGATGATAAATGGGGAGACTTTGGAGGGATGGGCATAGCATGGCTTATTCTATTTTATATTCATTTGTTTGCACTATTGAAGTATGGCTACAATTTTTAAGTGTTAAAAATTGTATGCTTCAATAATGTGGGAGCTTTTGATGTGCCATAGTACACTTCATTCTAGACTTCATTCCACACTTAGCCATTTTCTTGAGTTGAGCTCATGTGATGAGTTGCTCTCTAGCTCTCTCCATCTTCTTCGCCTCCACCTCCAAGCTCAATCCCTCACATGATTTATGAACCCTTGAGCTTGTGAGAACCCTACTGAGCAAACAACACTCCTACTTCACCATCCTACCCTAAATTAGCGCTTTGGTGTAGTGTGTTTACTTCACTAAAGAGTTTAATGAAGAGGTAGCTTGGATTAGAGGACTTCGGGTGGATCATCTTCGGCACGAAGGGCATCGAAGCAAGTTCGTTCAACCTTCAAGTGGAGCATAGTGGAGTCGCGTGGACTACAACCCGGAGCTTTAAAAGAGAAGGACACGGTCTATAAAGGTTGTAGCCATCCATCTCTTAGTGTAATGTTTATGATATCAAGCTAAACCCTAATCATCTAGTTTAAGATCTTGGTTAGTGTAGATTAGCACCCCGAAATTTTTTAAAATGACATGCTTGATGCTAGTAAAATCCAATGGTGGTGCTAACTTATACTTTCAGATCGAGCAAAGTGCCGCTTCCATTCAATACTTCAAGAAGAAGCTGGTCCTGAAGCAGAAAGAGCATGAGACGGCTTTCAGCGAATCAAGCCAATTGTGTGCCCAGGTCGAAGCGAATGCTGCGCAACTCCAAGTTATCTTTGAAAATTTTCAACAATACATTTCTGAAGGAGTGGCGCTGAGGTAAAACCATGACTCTACTGAGCAACAAATGTGAGATTGCGAAGTTACTAAGTAGGAAATTTCTGAGAAACTTTCTTCATGCTTGCAACAACGGGCTCAAGTCAAAGCAATGCTGGCCGCAATAATAGAGCGTGAGAAGGAGCTGCAGCAAGAGAGTGAACAGGTCGTCATTTTATTGAAAGCCCTGCCCTCTTAAAGGCTAGAATTGTATCCCTTTTTTATATAAATTGTATCCTTCAAACATTTCGATTCATGAATAAAGAATATATATTCTTTTCTTTTGCATGCACTCCTCTGTGTTTGATGTCTTGATCTAGGGCGAAGTAGCTAATATACTCATTTTGGAGTTTGTAGTTTATGCACTCATTTCAGAGTCTTTAGTTTATGTACTCATTTCGGAGTTTGTAATTTATGTACTCATTTCGGAGTTTGTAATTTATGTACTCATTTCGGAGTGTTTTTACAGACATTTCGGAGTTTGTAATTTAGTTTACCTCCCTTTGGTTTACAGAAAAACTTGTCCTAACGTTGTATGTAGATAACCCCCATTCTTTACGACAGGGGTCCGTTAGGTTTGTGGTGCTAGGGTTTTAGTCTGTGGTACCATCGCGTTGGCTAATGTATTCCTCGATATGCAGTGTTTAAGCCGCCGTTCGAGTAGCCCCGCGACTGTCGTGTCTCTGATCTCTTCGGGGGCTGGACAAGACGTCTTCAAGTAATCTCCTTAGGCCATATTACTGTTGGAATAGCAAGCATTAGGAATTTTCCATGACGCTTTTTACTTGATGTTAGGCTCAATTTGGAGCCCCGATGAGCCATAACCGCACCCTTCAGGGGTGGGATGATCTTCAATGGCCTTTTAGGCTTTATATGAGTTGTCGTTAAGACCCGAAGCTAGGAATATGCCGTTACTTTGTTTTTTTGCTTTGACGATGTCGCGCAGATTCTTTGCTGAAGTCGGGAAACATTTGTGTGACCTATATGCTGTATGTATTGAAATCGAGATCCGGAGCTAGAAATATACCATTGCTCCTATTTCATTTGATAGTTGCGTCCGCACCCTTCTAAAATGAGGGGGGAACGCCGGATAGTCTTTAGGTTATATATGTACCGTCAAGACTTGGAGCTAGGATTTTGCCGTTACTCCATTTTGCTTTGACCCTTGGGTCTTTTGTTGATGTTGTATCTATATCCTTCTGGAATGAGAAGAACGTCAAGATAGTCTCTAAGTTGTATATGAACCATTAAGACTTGGAGCTAAGATTTTTCCGTTACTCCATTTTTATTTGACCCTTGGATCTTTGTTGACTTTGCATCTGCATCTTGTTAGCATGAGAAGCACGTCGGGCTGGAGCTAGGAATTCTCCATTACTCCTTTTAATTCGGCTCCTTGGAGCCTTTGTTGACGTCACGTGTGAGAAGGAACGTCGGGATGGTCTTTAGGCTGCAGATGTCTCCATCAAGACCTGAAGCTAGGATTTTGCCGTCACTTCACTTTTATTTGATTGTTGTGTCCCCGCCCTGCTGAAATGAAGGAGGAACACAAGGATAGTCGCTGGGTAGTATATGTACCGTCGAGACTCGGAGCTCCTTTTGACGAAGCGTGGTGAGAGAATATAATCTCTTTTCTTTATTTGTGCCCATGGATCGTATACAAGAGTCAATATGGATAACTTGCAGGGCAAAAAAGTTTTATTTTATTTTATTTTTATTTCCGCGATGCTCTATTTTTTCAGCTTTTTATAGCGCGAAAGTCGTGATTGCCCAATCATTTCGGCTATTTCATTTTTTTTAATTTTTACTCGCTTTTTTTGTTGCGAGTTGCCCAAACATTTCAGCTATTTCATATGCATTTTTTTGACTTGCTGAGTTTTATTAAGAATTGGTAACTTGAGATCTGGTACCAATCTTGGCATCAGCATCGCTGCAACTGGAATATTGCCAGGAGCGAATCATCATTTGTCGTGAGAGGACTTGGGATTTGACACCTGTTTAGGCATCAACATCGCTACAACTGGGATATTGCTAGGAGCGAATCATCATGTGCCCTTGTCGATTTGAACAAAGATGGCCTAGAAAATAGGGATAAGATCCTATTGCCTAAGGCTTTTTAATTTTATGAGCCGTAAGGGTCTCATAAAGGTATTTCTCCCTACGAGTCGTGAGGATCTCGTAGGTGTATTTTCTCCTTATGAATCGTGGGGATTCCTAAGTGTGTTTTCTCTTGCATGTCGTAAGGATTTTACCAGAGAGTTTTCTCTTTATAAGTCGAAAGGACTTACAAGTGTCGTTCACCATATGGGGATATTTCTCGCCATCGGTGGAACTTTATGAGAACATATTTTGTTCATGCCCGTGGATTGTATACAAGAGTCAATATCGGACTACTTGTAGGCAACGATGGCTTAAGAAAACAGGTTTAGATCTATCGTCTAAGGCTTTTGAATTCTATGAGGCGTGAGGGTCTCATTGGGGGAAATTCTCCTTACGAGTCGTGAGGATCTCGCAAGTGTAATTTCTCCTTAAGAATCGTGGGGATTCCTAAGTGTGTTGCTCTTTTGTGAGTCGTAAGGATCTCACGCAAGTTTTTTTTACAAGTTCGTGCGGGTTTTCACTAGCTCGCTAGCATTCCTGCTGTTTTTACTCACGGTGCCCTTTCGGGTTTTCATCCGTGCCCATTTCGCTTGTGGACATATCCATTTTTTTTACGAGTTTGCGTCCTTTTGGGTTTTCACTAGCTCGCTGGCAGTACTGCTGTTTTTACTGACGGCGCCCTTTCGGGTTTTCATCTGTGCCCATTCCTCTTGTGGACGTATCGTTTTTTTCCGCGAACGGTGAAATCGAAAGTAGTTTCGTCGCAGGTGATCCATCTGTTTGCGGTGGGATTTGAGGGTGGGTTCATCGCTGGAGTAGCTGTGTAGCCAGTGAGACTTGAGTTTCAACTTTCGCCGTTAGGACTTCGATTGCAATATAAATCTCACGGGAGCATATCGCCGTATTTGGAGCGATGCGCTAGTTTAGAGACGTTCTGGTCCATTATCGCCATTTTAAGGCGAATTTTTAGTTTAAGGACTTTTCGGTCCTTTATCGCCATACTTGAGGCGGATTTTTAGTTTAGGAACTTCTCGGTCCATCATCGCCATGTTTGAGGCGAAGTTTTAGTTTAAAGACTTTTTGGTCCAGTATTCCCATCTTGGGGACGAATATTAGTTTAAGGATATTTCGGTCCAACATTAGTTTAGGGACGTTTCGGTCCAATATCGCCATGTTTGAGGCAGATTGTTAGTTTAGGGACTTCTCGGTCCATCATCGCCATGTTTGAGACAAAGTTTTTTGGATACTATTCTCAGAGTTCTGATTCAGGAAGATAGCAAGCGGACATAACCGTTGTCATCTACCATTGACCTAAGTCATGACCCGTCAAGTGTAGTATTTTTTTAGGAATCGGCCGTTTATTGGCCGGAAGGGTCTTTCGCCATGCATGTCCATGAGCAGGTAGGCTCCACTTTGGTAGACTTTGTCTATGATGTACGGGCCTTCATAGTTCGGCTCGAACTTCCCCCGTTTTGCACAAATGGGGATCATTGGTCTTTTGACGACTAACACGAGTTCGCCTTGGCAGAATGTTCTCGGCCTGGTCAGTTTTTCGTATGAACGCGTCATCCTTGTCTTATAAGCCTCCAGATTTTGTTGTGCTATAAGGCGAGTTTCGTCGAGGGCGTTGAGCTCCTCAAGCCTAAGATGATCATTTTCTTCATCTGTCAGCTCGTATCAAACTGCTACTCGTATAGAGGGGGGTTCTATTTTTATTGGGAGCACTGCTTCCGTGCCAAACATTAATGTGTATGGTGTTGTATTCATAGCCATCTTGAACGTTGTTCGGTACGCCCAGAGAACTTCATGCAGCCTTTCGTGCTAGTCCTTTTTGTTTCTGGATACTGTTTTCTTTATAATATTTATCAAGGTCTTGTTGAATGTTTCAGCTAGACCGTTGGCCCGAGGGTTATAGACTGAAGAGTATCTCCAATCTATTTTATGTTGTTGTGCGAAACAGCTTATTTTATGGCTTCGGTAAGCTGGTCCATTATCCGAAATTATCTGTCGCGGAGTTCCAAACCGATAGATGACGTGGGTTCTGAAGAAGTGGAGGATATTCTCCGTCTTCATCTCCCTTAGCGGCACTGCTTCCTCCCACTTAGAGAAGTAATCGGTCGTTGCCAATATAAACCGATGTCCTTTGGAGGACGCTGGTTCGATAGGGCCAATTAACGACCATTTGTCCACTGTCGGGTGTAGAAGATTTGGATGTTGATGGATGAAGTCCCCGTGAATTTGGCACGAGTAACGCTGCTTCGCATATTCGAGACAGTCCTGAATCATTATGGGCCAATAGTAAGCCATTCTTTTTATCTTCAGCTTCATATTTGGTCCAGCTTGGTGAGAAGTGCAGAGTCCATTGTGTATTTCTTGGACGAATTTCTTTGCTTCCTCCAGCTCCAGGCATCTTAACCATAAACCATCAAACGATCTCTTATATAGAGTATCATTGACGAAGGCAGAAAACAGAGCTCGTTCCATGAGCTGATGTCTAGAAGACGCATCTTCGGGCATTCATTAGGACTTAAAATAGTCTATAAAGACTTCCCTCCAGTCCTTGAACTTTTCTTCGTCCTCTATTTGAAGGGCTACTTGTTCGATAGCTTCTTTTCCTTCGGATGGCTCTATTAAGTCTTCCGAAGATATATCCGTTGGCGTGAGAATCCTGCGGCTTTACACAATGATCCTCACGTCATTGAGGTCTTCGTTGGCCAATTCCATAGCCAATTTGGCCAATGCATCCGCCTTGTTGTTTTCTGCACGCGGTATACTCTTCAGGATGTAGGAAGGGATTTGTGTCAGCATTTGCTACACTCTTTCGCCATTCTTTATCAGCTCTGGCTTGCATGTCTGATAGTCGTCATTTACTTGGATAACGATCAGCTGGGAGTCTCCATATATGAGGAGGTCTTCGATTCCTATGTCGATAGCGATCTCTAGACCTGCTATCAAAGCTTTGTATTCAGCCTCGTTATTAGTCCTTGGCTCTATTAAGGAGAGGGCGTAACGCAATATCCCTCTTTGCGGAGTCACGAAGATAAGGCCCATCCCGGCATTGATTATAGGGGTGTCTGCTTTCGCTGC
This sequence comes from Agapanthus africanus, assembly GCA_030015575.1. Classification (NCBI taxonomy): domain Eukaryota; kingdom Viridiplantae; phylum Streptophyta; class Magnoliopsida; order Asparagales; family Amaryllidaceae; genus Agapanthus; species Agapanthus africanus. The sequence goes on from CM057349.1 coordinate 462,934,617, forward strand.
TTCATGGAAAATGCTCCATCGAAGTAGAGTTCCCATTAAGAATCATTTTCTTCTTCAATCGCATCGAACGCGTGTTCGTCTGGCAACTCGCAATTTAAGAGGGAGTTGGCTGGTATCGGATGCTCCGCTAGAAAGTCGGCTATGGCCTGACCTTTCACTACTTTAAGGGGTTGATACGTTATCGAGAATTCCATCAGGAGGGCCTATTTGGTAAAACTTCCTGTTAGTATGGCCATTGACATTAGATATTTAAGAGGATCCACCTTCGATATGAGATGGACCTCATGTGCCAGAGCGTAATGTATGAGCTTCGTTATTGCGAAGATCAGTGCCAGGCAATGCCTTTCGATGGGGGAATAGCTGTTTTCTGCCCCCAGGAGAACTCGACTCAAATAGTACAGAGCTCTCTCCTTTCTCTGGTCGTTCTCTTGTGCCCGCAATGTTCCTAGAAAACCCACAAGGGCTGTTGTATATAGGATAAGGGGTTTTCTCTTAACCGGAGCGGTCAATACCGGCGGATTTTGCAGGTATTGCTTGATTTCGTCCAGTGCGTTTTGACACTTTTTATCCCAGATGAACGGGGTCCCCTTCTTCATCAAATGATTGTAAGGATGGCATTTTCCGGAGAGGTTGGCTATGAACCGCCGGATATACGCGAGCTTTTCTTGAAGAGATCGCAATTTTTTGAGAGTTCTTGGCGTGGGCATTTCCATAATCGCCTTGATCTTTGAAGGGTCGATTTCGATACCTCGGTGACGTATGATGAATCCTAGGAATTTTCCTGAGGAAACTCCAAACGTGCATTTTAGAGGATTCATCTTCAGATTATACTTCCGAAAACGTTGGAACACTATTTTTATATGTTCCCAATACTCCTCGTGAGATTTGCTCTTTACCACAAGGTCGTCAATGTAGCATTCGACAATCTCATGGATGAGGTCATCGAAAATCTTTGTCATGGCCCTTTGGTAGGTAGCGCCAGCGTTCTTCGGACCGAAGGGCATTACTTTATAGCAGAATATGCCCAGCGGCGTTCGGAAGGCCGTATGCTTCTGGTCTTCAGGATGCATTTTTATTTGGTTGTATCCTGAAGATCCATCCATGAAGGAGAAGACCTCATGGATAGATGTGTTATCGATCATAAGCTCGGTAACGGGCACTGGGAAGTCGTCCTTCGAGCAAGCCTTGTTGAGCTCCAGAAAGTCCATGCAGATACGCACCATCCCATTTTTCTTCATCACTGGAATGATATTGGCGATCCAGTCAGGATATTGAAATTCTTGGATGAAGCCGGAGTCGATTAGTTTCTTGATTTCAACGTTTATGCTCATCTAAAGTTTGATTCGCATCCTTCTTGGCGCCTGTTTGATTGGATTTATACCCGGCGATATAGCCAGTTTATGTACTGCCACCTTTGGATCTAGACCCGGTATTTCAGAGTAGTTCCAGGCGAAGCAATCTTTATACTGCATGAGCATGTCTTTTAACGTGGCCACCTATTCTTCAAATAGCAGTTCATTGACGAATATTAGTCTCGGATCATTTTCCATCCCTAAGTCAATTTTTCTTAGGTCGTCCGCCGTGGTGTGTATCCCATCTTCCAGCTCTTTTGGTGCCAGTGGAAACTCTGAGACCACCTCGTCCTCGTCTTCATTTGCGAAACACCCGTAGAGGTAATTCATAGTCTCATGCCCTCTTCCTTTTGAGAGTGTTATCATATGGCAGGTATGAGTTCGCTTCCATTCTTGATATTGAGTTGGTCTTGTCCTCACGGTATAGGTCCTCTTTGGCTCATGCTTTTGCGGCGGGGTTACCCTCCAGCTGTCGGATAAAGCAAACCTGCCTTGTTGATACTAGTCTTCTACCCAGACTTTGAAGGTGAAGCAGTCTTCAAAGGAATGACCTATTACTCAGTGATAAGAGCAATAATCCGGATGATGGACCTCGTTTATTTGTTCGGGGTGCTGAGACTCCGGAAGTGTCATCATTTGGTTCTTCATGATAAGGTTGAATATTTTCCTTGTCTTGTCTTGAGGGAAAGAGTATTCCCGACCCATCTTTTTTATAAAGGACGGTCTCCAATCGAGTTCTTCTCAATTACACGGTGTCTTGGATCCGCTTTGTTGTTTTCAAACGTTATTTTCGTTCTTTGCCCTATTTTTGCCTCCATTTTGGGATTTTCCCCTTTCGCGAGAACATACAGTGGGCCGGGGATGAAGAGCATTATAGTCTTTATTCTCTATAGATTGCCGACTGAGACGCTGCGTCCTGACCTTTTCATAAATGGCCATTTCGCGGCTGTGGTTATCCCAGCTCATTTGATAAGCTTCTCTTATTATCCTGTCCATTTGTTCTTCGAGTGGCGGACTCAATGTTTTTAAAACAAGAGCTTGCTCCGATTTGATATCACGGCTATTTGGAAGAGCCTTTTCCGCTTCACCCGAGCTATTTACGACATGGAAACTATAGATTTGCTCCCGTTTTTTGGACCGAACGTATCCCAGCCAAGTTGTGTCTCCATCTTTCCGTTAGGCTTCTTTCGCTGAGTCCCGGAAATATCCCAAATCTTTTTGTAGAATTGGGTTTGTCGAACAGTTTGTTCAAGGGGTACATCTTGGCATCTTAACAGCCTTTTCAATCCCTTCGCTTAACATATTGACAGACGGATTGGTTGAATCCTGCCCAGTGCAAAATCGGCATCATGCCAGACTTCTTTTTCTATTTTGGTCTCCGTAGATTGGTAGAAGAGGATCGCCTTTTCACCTCTTCGCCTAGGAGGCACGTAGAAAGTTTATAGCTCTTGTATGCTGTATGTATCGAGCGCATCAAGTTCCTTGTAATACCGAGGTGGAGCCATTGTAATTTGTAGACTGATCTATTCCGACAAAAATTCGCATTGACGGGCGGACGGAGAACACTGCGTTGGCCTCGTCCTCAGAGTCACTGCCAAAGACCAAAATAGGAGTAGATGGTCTGGGCTTGTTATTTTCTTTATGCGGTTGTCCCTAGTAGACATTCTTCATCTTTCTCGGTATCGCTCCCAAAGATTGGGATAGTGGCGACGGACTTCTGTTTATCCTCCGGCTTATGACACCTTTGCGTATCTTCGAAGTCTGGTAGGAAATATTTTGCGTCTTCGTATTTTCGGACTTTATTTATAGAGAACGGATTTAGCTCTCCCGTGACGGTGTACTCCGAGCCATCCTTGAAATACTTCATACACTGATGTTGTGTAGAAGGGATGACATTGTACTCGTGTAACCAAGGCATGCCGAACAAAGCATTATAACAAGTCTTGGCGTCAATGACATGAAATTTGATGTCAGTGACGAGCAGCCCAATGCGCAGTGTCATTATTACGGACCCAAGAATCCGTGACGACTGTGAGTCGAACCCGGAGATGGTAATTTTATCTCGGGCAAGGTGCTGAACATGCAGATTTCTTTCAGCACTCTCACGTTGAGAAAGTTAACGGGGATCCGTTATCGACAAGGATTTTTCCTATCTTGATGTCGTGGCAGTACACAGTGACGTATAGCAGGCGATTATGCTCATATGTACTGAGGAGGAGATCCTCATAACTGAATGTAATATTGGCCATGTGGATCTCTTCCAGTTCATTTTTCATCTTCTCCTCTGCGAGGAAAGCTTGGAACTGATCGAGCTCTTGTAATTCCTTGATCAGGGAATCTCGTGCCTCTTTGGACAGGAAGAGAGCATCCAATGTACTCAGTTGTGAGTGTATTTTCCTCAGATGTGTTAGGACATTGTAATCCACCTTATTTTTCTTAGGCGAGTCCTTTGTGGTGAGCTCTTTGACTGTCGTTTCATCAAGGGTGATTTGCTTGGGGATTTTCCTCTTCCCTTTGTCTTTTTTATTCGAACCTTTGTTTATAGGTCTGAGGTTCTTCTTCTGCAGTGTGTGGTTACACGGCTGAATATTCTTGCATTTCTTCTCCTCCTCTTCTTTTCCCGAGGTGAAGTCTTCGAAGAGAGGGCTGAGGCGTATTTCATCCTCAGAATCGCTCCCGAAGGTAAGAACTTGGGTTCTTTCCCCTTCTGAACTAGTACCAACCATATGACAGTTACCAATCGTTTCTTCATGCGTGTTTGTCGCACTATTTTGCCATTGACGGGCACGAGCTTCGCGCTTCCTCTTCTTGAAGTATTTTTGATGGGCAACGTATCTTTGCCACCACTTCTTGCAGGTACTGCATTCCTCGGTGGAGTGGGCGACCCTCCGATGATATATGCAGTAGTCTGGATGTGCTTCTTCTCCATCGAGGCATATGATCCTGGGAGTGTTCCTTACGAGAGGTAGCAGCTTCATCCCCATTGACAGAGCTTTGGCGAACCATTTCTCTATTTTGATCCTGCTCTTATTTGTAGTAGGTGTGCTTTAATTTGGTCGGAGTACTTTACAACTCATCCTCGCCACAACTTCTTTATCCTGACGCGGCGCTTAGCCTTTTCATATATGGATATCTCGTGTTCTCGGTCAACTTTGCTTTTTTGAAAGGCTTCGTTTAACAGCCTCTCGATCGGGTCTTCTGGCAGTTTCAGGGCTTTTAGCGCCGATTCTACCCCCAGTTCCTCTGCGTTGTTTCCTAATGCTGAGGGAGCTTCTTCATCATATAACGACGAATGGGAGACCATGTAACAACTTGCTACACGGTCTTCGTTGTCTTCTGATGAGTCATTTTCCTCATCATTGTCACTATGTTCGTCCTCAAGAATATAATTGAGGAATACTTCGAGCGTGACTGGTGTCCGCGCCTTCTGATTGTACTCCTCCAGTGCGTCAATCTATTTTTGTAGATCTGTGCGCTTGTCATCATACTCGGCAGGCTGCACAGGCTTCTTGGTCTTTTTCTTTTTCTTCGAAGACTTCGAAGGCTTGACTTAGGGGTTTTTTCCCTCGTCATCAATTTTCGGTGCGGGACGTAGTTTTAGCATCCCTTCAATGATTTCGGGTTCAAGTGGGCTTTTCCACCTGACTGCCGGACACGCTTGTAGATCCCTCAGCATTCTTTTGGTTTTTGCTGAAAGAATGACTTCCCATGGAGTTTCTTCCACAAATGAGCATGATACCCCCTGCGCATCCACCTTTTTGGGAGTATGCTTCTGGGGTGGGTTAACATTCCAGTTATTAGACAGCGCGAATTTCTTCTGTTGATACTGGTATTCGACCCAGCTTTTTAAGACGTAGCAATCTTCAATTGGGTGGCTCACCATTCTATGATAGAAGTAGTAGTTAGGGTTGTTGACGTCGCTGGGTTGCGGTGGACGCTACGTGTCTGTCAAGGTGATGATTTTATTACGTACTGCCAATTCGAATAGTCTCCTCATCTTGTCGCGGGGAAACGAGTAAGCGCGTTCTAGTCTTTCCTCCAAGGATGGGCGTGGACGCACGTTGTTCTGGAAAGCAGTCGGTTTTGGGTCGCTCGGTTGTTGTTGCGTATTGGCAACGAATCCCGCTTTCCCTTTACCCTTGTTATTTCGAGGGTCCTTATTTGAGGAGGAAGACCCGTGGCCCATTTGGTCCATTTGGGCCAGTTTATCTATCAAAGCCTGGAAGGTGGTTGGTTTGAAGAATATCATGAACTGGGACACAGTCGTTTAAGGATCAAGGGTTCCGATGAACATGCCCACGGCGGGAGATTCTTCAATGCGTTGTTCGCACTTAGACTATAGGTTCCGCCACCGGACCGCGTATTGGACCCAGGTTTCTCCCGACATTACCCTGGCATCGATTAATGCCGTAATTGGAGTGTGTTCGCTCGCGCTGGCGAAACGCTGTGTGAACAGCAGTTCCATCTCTGTGAATGTTTTTATGGAGTCATTTGGGAGCTCCGAGTACCATTCAAAGGCTGTTTTTGATAGGCTGCCAACGAACTGGAGAAATAATAGTTTATCGTTGCCTCCAGTGTTGCCGCACAGAGCTCTGAATTGCGCGACGTACTGGTGAGGTTTTCCTATCCCTTTGTATACATGGAATTTGGGGATCGTATAACCCGGCGGGTACTTGATTTGATCATACCAGCCTGGATACGGTCGTACGGTTCTGACAATTTGGCCAGTGGCTTCATTAACTTGATGAGCTCTTATTTGTTGAGCAATGTAATCATCAAGGACGGGCTTGGAGATTGTTTTTTCTTTGGCCACTGATAAGGCTAGAGGAGGGTTTGATGTTTCCTCTCTGTCATCTTTGATGATTATCGGTGAATTTTCGGCTGGGGGTTCTGGCTGGATCATTATTCCAACCATGTCTTAGAACAAGATAGCCATTTGCTTCATGTTAGCAGCTTGTTCAACGGTTTCTTTGTCCCTTTTCTCGAGCACCCATCGCAGAAACTCTGTATCGGTCCCTTGCTCTTGGCGTTGTTCGGCCTCTTTGTCCGTACTTGTTTTCTGTCCAGTGAGTACCGTCATTTTGTTCAGCATTTCCTGGAGCTTTTGGTGTTTCTCCTGAGCCTTTGTCAGCGACCGAGTTTGCGGTTGGTGACTCACCGAAGCACGGCTCCCTTCTTGCACATTGGTCATATAGACCGTATGGACGATAATTCCCCAAGACTTGGGGCGTTTGGATCCATCACCTTTGGAATTTTCCACGGGCGGTAGAGTTTTTTCCAGCCTCGTTCTTTTATAAGAGATTGGAGTTGAAGGAGCCGTCATGACAGGCACCTGCTCAGAGAAAGTCTTCCATTGTACGGCAGAGGAGTAGTCATTTTCTTGTCGAGCCTTCGATTTCTTTGGTCAACGAGATTAGTTCTGGTCAATCACAGAGTACTGGACTTTTCGCCAGACCCTATGAATCTAGTCAATCACGGTTCCTTTTTAGAGGTTGAATCTCTGTTAATGGCATTTTGACCATTAATGATCACCAAGACCTTTGTTTTTGAAGATCTAGGATCAAGTTTCCTTTAAGAACTAAGTTCTTATGGTTTTTTTTAAGAACTAAGTTTTTTTTAGGGTTAAATCCAATTTTTAGAGGAATTAAATTTTTAGAACATAGGTTCTTCTTTTAATCTAGTTCTTTCCTCTAGATTTTGAGTTTGAAAGACAAAATCGCCCCGATGAAAATTAAATTCTCAACTTGGGGAAGATTTGCTTTGCAAATCTCAGATCAGAGAAAGAACTGAGTTCTTTTTATGAAGGGTTAAACCTTTATTTTCTTTTATATACAGTAAAGGAGATATTTTGATTTCTTCTTTTTGTTTACCTAGAGTTTGAAAGAACAAGTGGATTTTCGTTGAAGGAGAATTGAATTCTCAGTTGCAGACTCTATAATTTTTTTTTCAAATGCTTAGAGGAGGTTCTTTTTTATGAGACTTGAAGTCTCGGGTCTTTTATAAAGTGGAGGCAAATTTGTTAATTGGTGCTGAGAAAATCTCTCATTTGAGAGATACCAATTGATTTAATTGGTCTCAGAATTTATTCGGGGGATTTTACCCACCGTTGGATCTTTGATTCAATGGTTTCTATTTCACAGAATGTGTCTTCTTGTTTTTAACAGGATTGGGAAAATATTTTCCCATATAGAATCTTATTCTGTCAAATGGTGATTTTTAATCACTATTGGATTTCTAATCCAAGGGTTTTCTGTTTTACAGAGAGCGGTCCTTCTTTGTTTAGAAAGATATAGGGAAATATTTTCCTATCTCATTGGATTTTTGATCCAACAATTTTCTGTTCAACAGAAAACATCCTTCTCATTTAGGAATATTAGAGAAATATTTTCCCTTAATAGAATTTTATTCTATCATTTGATGATTTATCATCACCATTGGATTTTTGATCCAACGGCTCTGTTTAACAGAAAATATCCCAATTTTTAGGGAAATATCCCTATGTAGAATTTAATTCTACTTAATTTTACTTGGGCGCCGGCGCTCACGTGTTGTGCACGTGGACGCCACTTAAGAATTTAATTCTTATATATGATAGGCACTCCTGTGCTTTGCATATTGACACCCATGTGAGCTTCACGTGCAGCAACACCATAGGATTTAATCCTAAGGGGTTGGCGCTGACGCTGGCACCCTCGTGGGGGTACGTGAGGCGCTGCCTCATTAAATTTTAACAGAGCTTAGCTCGTTTTATTATGTTTAAATATTAGGGGAACAGAATTAGTGACTGTATTTCTCATTACTTGTGCTATATTTATTGCTTACAATGAACTGCTAGAAGCCGAAGTGTGACTACGGCAGGATTATTTCTTGACCGTAGGAGTATGACTAGCTTAATCACTCCTTGTATTCCGTATTTCGGAAATCGGGGCGTGAAAACAAGTCACAAGCTCATGCATCATCTCTTCGCACTGATCATCCATGAAGTTCGGATTTATTAGACGCACAGCAAAACGAGGGATAATGTCTCTGAGGGGCACTTCCCATAGCTGTCGGGGTGCATGCGGACGACTGCAAACCATGGTTCTCTCTCTCTTTGCAAGTGAAGAAGAAAATTAAGCCCTCCTTCAATTTATAAAAAGAGAGCATTTAAACCCTAGCACACCAAACATTGCATGGTATTAAATAAGGAACAATTCTCAAGCGTTGATCAAGGGAAAGCACCGGAAAAGAGGAGAAAACGGTTCAAAAAATCACGAAGGAGTCAAACAAGGGTCTTCGTCACCGCCATGCACAACGAAGTCCCCGAAGAGGCCCCCCTTCACTCAGGCGAAGTATGGTCCCCGAAATGGGAGCCCCTTAACCCAAGCAAAGAAGGGTACCCGAAGCGGGAACCTATGGCCCAAGCAAAAGGGGTCCCCGAAGCAGGAACCCCTAACTCGAGCAGGGAGGGGTTCTTGAAGCGGGAACCCCCTAGCCCAAGCAAAGCGGGGTCCCCGAAGCGCGAGCCCTTAGCCCAAGCCAAAGTGGTCTCCAAAGCGGGAACCCAAAACCCCAAGCGCAAGATGGGGTCCCCGATGGCGGGTGGTACCCATGGAAAAGGGGGAGTGGCAAGCTATATGCCCCACATGCCCAATCGTGGCCCACGTTTAATACTACGATCCCAAATGCCTACAAGGCTCTAAAAGCTCCTCTTTCATACTGAAGAAAGGGTTAAGCTCTTATAATCATTTCGAAACACTCAGAATCATTCTTGATGACTGAAAATCATCAAGCACCGCCACCGGAGCCCTGAAGAACATCAACAAACGCTCAAAGGTCCAAATTCTGAAGAAGAAGAAGAGAAATGTTTAAACAAGCGTAAATATTGAGCAATGAATCTCCTCTTCTACGCAATTCCCTAAACTTCAGTGATGCTCTGAAAATTCATGTGCGCCAATGATGCTTCATGTTTCAACTACTTCGAAAACAAATGATTTATAGGATGCTCAAATAAAAGAGTTATCCTCAAAATGCAAAATAAAACAGCCATGTTGAGAACTGTTTAATAATATAAAAAATTTCGTTAAGCCTTATGACGGCCTTTTGAAATCAAGTTACGGGATGCTTGCAAAAGTTATCCACTCCTGGATGCTCCTTGGAGTTATCCCCATATATACGGATGCTCATTCGAGTTATCCATCACGTGATTGTCCTCTTAACGGACTCCGTGAACGCATACATGGTTCGAAATGATGAACAAATGCACATATACAATGAACATGAAACCATGCGATACAGATTTAGTTCCAAAATGGTAGCGGAGACCCCCCTATAAAGCTTTGAACCAACCCAAAATGATGGCAATGGTCCCTGAAGCTCCAAAAGAATGGCGGAGACCCGCCAGCACTAAGAACTCCTGGCGGAGACCCCTCAAAATGGTTCCCGCGGGTGGAGACCCTTCAATAGGCTCCGCACCTACAAACACGTGGCGGCGCCCCTTTAGCGGGCCCCACGTCAATCATAACCCTTTGGGGGCAACCTTGGAAGTCTACACTCTACTAAACCCACGTAGCGGCACCCCTAGCCGGTCCCACGCGCACTAAAAAACCATGTCGGGCACCTCAAAGCCCCATATACTATTTTCCCCACCTGTTTCAACATCTTTCATGTGAAACCAAATACCAAAATGCCCTATGGCAGATTAACATGACTTTAAATCTACCTACTGTCGTGACATAAAAGTCAATCCGCACCTATATAACCTTGTCCTATGGCAGATTAACATGACTTTAAATCTACCATATACAATCCATGGGCTACTGTCATGACATAGAAGTCAATCCACACCTATATAACCCTGTCGTATGGCAGATTAACATGATTTTAAATCTACCATATACAATCCGCAGGCTAATGTCGTGACATAGAAGTCAGTCTGCACCTATATAAGCCTGCCCTATGGCAAGTAAAACAACTTACCATATACAATCCACGAGCAACCATCGTGGCATAAAAGCCAATCCCATCGTGACATAGAAGTCGACAAACCTGTAAACCCCAATTGTCTGCAACATAATCCTGCCAAGTCCAAAACGACCTTAAATGTATGAAATGAACTTAAACTACTACCGGTCCGAAATGACCTTAAACTAATATCAACGTCCGAAATGACTTTAAACTAATGCACCCCTGTCCCACCTGACATGGCTAACCCTATTCTGATGATTATAAAAATTCCCCCAGTTACCTAAGGCCTATAAATTCCCCAAGTTACCCAAGGCCGCCCTACGGCCAGATAATAGTATCTACTATATACAATCCACGGGCAACTCTTCGTGACATAGAAGTCCACCGTACCACTAGACGTATACCCTTCAACGTACCGCATGGTCGGATTCCTCTGCCGTGACACAGAAGTCAACCGTCCTGCCGAGCATGTCGGAGCTGCCCTACGATCTGAATCATACATTCTATAAAATCGTATACAATTCATGGGCATAATCAGCAGCGATAATGCGCGTCTTCTCAGCGATGGAACCATACACAGCAGGAGAAGCATTTTTGTAATGTACATAATATGAAAATGAACAATGCGGCTAAATATGTATAAATCGAGATGTATTGCATTATAAAAGATAACCTAAAATAAATACTATGATTTTTGCTCCTGTTTTATTTGTGTTGTTATTTCCATTTAATGCTTTGTTTTTTAGAAATAAACCAATCAGAGAAAGTTCTTCCCGTTCAACACGGAGGGGTACTTAACTACAGGGTTTGCGCCTGTAGGAAATCTAGTCCCCACAATATAAAAACCTTTTTGAAGGGTGGATCTGTGAAGTCAAGTTAAATCGGTCGCATCCGTTTGGCCCCCTCGGCCGTACCCACGTGCATCCAGCGTCATGGCAACACGTCGCATTGAGGAATCAGACGGATTTACATCGATCTGACCCTTTAAGACCCTCCAATGGAATGGGAAGCGCCCCGGGGGACCCTTTCAGAGGCGAACATATATGCCATCGCAATTAGGCATTAATCCATAATTGGTTAATCAATGTTGTCTTTTAATATAAATTTCAGCCCCAATTGGTTGGTTTATTAAGTTCAAAGTCTACAAATTAAGATACTTAAATGGAACTAATTAAGGGAGTGTAGTTAGGCACTTACTTAGGGAAGAAGATGAAGACACGCATGAACTGCAAGTATGATGGAGGTCATTTTCGGGTCTCCGTCAGATGTTGTCTTCCGTCGATCTCCCGGTGGGTCTTGAAGGTGATCTCCAGTTGCGTGTGGGTCTCAATGGGTTTTGAGGAGATTGGTGATTTGAGGAGTTTGGCGCCGAGTACCTGCAAAGAAGTCCCGAGATGGTTTGGTACCACCGAGGACCCTCCGACGATCAAGTTAGTACTAGATCCGAGCAAAGTAACGGCTAAGTGGGGTCGAAATGTCTTACTTGATCCCTCTGGGAGAGGGGTTTATATAGTGGCGGTAGCATGCAGGAGCAGGCCCGAAGATTTCGCCGGCAGTTACGCCTCCCGACGTCACGCCTGCGTAAAGAGCGGATCGCCCATTAATGGGGATCGTGATGGCGTGGAACGTGGGATGTTGCTGGCGGAGAATCTGCGCATGGCGAGATTCGCGGAGCGGCGGTTACGCCTGCGAGTGGTGGAGTCGGTCAGTCGGAGGGACCGAGGAAGATTGCCTCGGCTGGGGAGCTCGGGGGCGAGCAAGAAGGCCGAGGAGTCTTGGACCAGTGGCGGCTCGGGACGAGCTGAGAGGCTGAGGAGGCCAATTTCCAGGGGGCTCTGAGGCAAGCCAGCTTGCGCTTGCAGGTCGGGTAAAAGGGTGGTCTGGTCAGCCCCTGCGTGCCCCTTCTTCTGAGCTCTAGGACACGTTATCTGCCACGTGTCTTGATCTTGGAGATCCCCAATATCGAGCATCATCAAAGTACATCTCTAAGAACTTGCGCTTGTTCCATCTCATGCTTATCCTGTTCATAAGAATAGGCTATATATTTGTCCAAAATATATTTAACCAAGCACCGAAAAAATAAATAGAATGAAAAAGAGAAAAAATAAATAAATAAATTACACTGCAATTTAAAGTTGAGCAACTCACAGGAACTACAAATAGGTAGAGAGCAACAATAATTCTACCGGATATAATTGTTGTAACCCATCTCCCCCATTCTCGCTGGTCAATGCCAATGCAGCTGGTGTTTCTACCTATAAAAAGAACTAACAAGATTACAATACATCGAATGGATAGTTCTCATAGGTTGCAAAATTGCCAAAGATAGTGTTATTTTAGGATGATCAATGTAAATAGACCTTTTCCTTTTGGGTTTTTTCGTATTTCTAAGAAAGTTTTCTTTAATGTCCAACTACATGTTTAGGAACCAAATTTGAACTCTTGCCTTATTTTTTGTATTAAACCAAAAAAAAATCTTTCTATCTAAGAAATTATTTCATGTACCAGATGTAATGCATCCCGGCAAGAAAGAGAAAAAAGATGGGATTTTTTGGGCATCTTTCAGGCAGAACCACATGCACGCAATACATGGAAGAAGTTTTCCTTCCTTCCCATATCAATCACATGAAGCATTCAAAATGCAATATAAATGTGGCAGAAAATATAGGGTAATCAGTAGAAATGAAAAAACTTACTTTTTAACCAAACAAAAATGAACATTTGTACAAACATTCACAAGATGAAAAGAGGAAGATAAAGTTAGAACATACAAAGGCCAAGAGAGCGCCACATTGAAAGAGGAGAGAAGTGAATCTCTCAAATTGAGGAGGAGGGCTCTTGGATTTGTTGTAAACGCTGGCTTTGGATTTGGATAAGAAATTGGTGATGAGTAGAGATTGAGATGTGATGGGCTTCCTTCTTCTTGTTGATGTTTAAAAACCCTAGTTGGAAAATTGGGTTAGTATTAAATCCAATTAGGGTTAAGGTTGGGAAACGGAAACAAATTTTGATCTCTATCAAATTCAGTTTTGATTTCCTAAGGGTTAAAATTGAATCTATAAAGAGAGAGAGAAAGAGGGACTTGTGAAAAATTGAATTCTAGGACTTCGAGATCGTGGGAGTGGCTGGAGGAGTCGAAATCATCGCAGAGGTCGCCGTCGGCGGATCAGTTGAGGGATACGATGCCAGTGAGATTCGACCAAAAGAGGATGAGGCGACGATAGGAGTCGTCAAGAAGGCGATGAGACGGCGGCGGGAGTCGTTGACGGTGGGAGTCATCGATGGCGATGGTGGTGACGAAGAAGAATGAGGGAATGGAGAATGTGGGAGAGAGAGATCGCCAGAGCAGAAAAATATTCGTTGATTTGAGGAGAAGGGCGATTTGGTAACTTTACCTAATTTGTAATACCATGCCTCATTTAAATACATACCAAGGGTTTTCTCACAAAGAGTTGTGAGTAATAGGCATTTCCAAGTATTTTGAAAATACCATGAAGGTTTTGACAACTTCTGAGTGGGTCGGAGGCTTTTTGACAATTTACCCTTAAAATTATATGTTAAATTACAGTTTTAATATTTTTTGGATTGGACCGTAAGCCTGATATATTATATTATTGATCTAACGGGGCTATGTTATTCTGCCGACCACAATTCCATTAACTGCGGCATTAGAGAGAATAAGAGGGTGGGCCCACTAAAACTTAAACAAGGCCAACCCTATAGTCCGCGGTGCTTCAGTTAATTAGCAAAAAATGTTTAACTTACCGGGCTTGAAATCCTACCACAATCTACCCAATAGACAAACACCACGGGTCCACTTGTTTGGCACTAGTATCTAGATATTGTGAGTCCCACTATTTTATCTCTTAGGCATATTGCAGTTGAAATTTAAGCTGATAGGTAAAGTATTACCTTAACCAGCGTGAACCCCATGCGTAACGTGTGTGGGATTAAGTTGTTTCGGTTTTCTTGATAAATTGGTAAAAGAGAAAGAGAAAATGATATATTGTTCAAGTTTATTGGAATCATATGCAATTTACTAATTTCATGGTATTACTTTGTAATTTATTTATTTTTAAAGTCTTCAAAATGTTAATTTTCTTTTATTATGTCATATTTTAAAGCTTATATTATTTTTTATTCAAAATTTGAATTTATTAATTAATGATTAGATCTTTTAAATAAAAATTTGACGTTTAAAAATTTTTTTTAGAGCTCTATCCAAAAATCTTATAGTGAACAACAGTAAATTTAATGCCATTAAATTAGATCTATAAGTTAATTAAGTATATTAATTAACCTGCGCTTCATGCACGGGTCTAAAGCGAGATTAAAAATACTATGTAAATGAAGGTGATGGAGGTACTTTTCGGGTCTTCGTCAGATATTGTCTTCCGTCGATCTCTCGGTGGATCTTGGAGGTGATCTCCTGTTGCGTGTGGGTCTCAATGGGTTTTGAGGAGATTGGTGGTTTTACGGAGTTTGCGTCGAGCACATGCAAGGAAGCCCCGGGATAGTTTGGTACCACCGAGGACCCTCCGGCGATCAAGTTAGAACGAGATCCGAGCAGAGTAACGGCTAAGTGGGGTGAAAAAAGCTTACTTGATCCCTCTGTGATGGGGGTTCATATAGTGGCGGCAGCACGCAGTAGCAGGCGCGAGAATCTCGCCGGCAGTTACGTCCCCGACGTCACGTCTGCGTAATAAGCGGATCGCCCGTTAATGGGGATCGTGATGGCGTGGAACGCGGGATGTTGCCGGCGGAGAATCCGCGCATGGCGAGATTTGCGGAGCGGCGATTACACTTGTGAGTGGTGGAGTTGGTCGGTCGGAGAGACCGAGGAAGATGGCCTCGACGGGAGAGCTCGGGGACGAGCGGAAGGACTGAGGCATCTTGGTCCTGTGGCAGCTCGGGGCGAGCTGGGAGTCCGAGAAGGCCAATTTGCAGGGGGCTCTGAGAAGAGCTAGCTTGTGCTTGCAGGTGGGGTACAGAGGTAGCCTGGTCAGCCCCTGTGGGCCCTTTCTTCTGAGTTCTGAGACACGTCATCTGCCACGTGTCCTGATCTGGGAGATCGCCAATATAGAGCATCATTATTAGCCTCCCACTCTTGTCCCGACCAGCTGGCGGATCGGGTCAAGAGTGGACTGCCGGGCCGCCCGGGGTGAGCTCCCTCCTAAGATTTCGTCGGGACGCGTCCCCGGGCTGTTGGCTGTCTTTTCTGCCAGCGAATCAGGGCGAGATCTCTGCATTTAAGGAAGGTGTGCCGGTTCGTGCATCATGTTACTAAAGCGACGGTCCACGTGTCAAGCGTCGGTTGGCCGACGCGACGTGTACAGATCTGCGGCGGCTGACGGGGTGCGGTCCAGTGTGGGAACGACAAGTGGAGCAATCGGAGCCGTTGGACGCGAGGAGGCGCTTTGGCGGAAGATGAAGGGCGCCCTTGGATGAGGGCGATTGTAGTGACAAATAGGGGTGGGGCCCACTCCAGGGCCCCTGCTCCTTCATATTTCCTTGCTATAAGTCCTGGTTGCTCGGCGCTCGTCTTCTTTCTTCTGCTTTCGTTTCCCGAGAATCCCTCTTCTCCAGATTAGATGTCTTCTTTCGTAGAATCTGTAGATGTCGTAGGAGTAGGTTCTAGGGAACCTTTAGTTGAGCATGAGTCTTCCCGGGGAGCAGGGATCGGATCCTCTTTCCGGGATCATGCGGCGGGGGCAGCCCCCAGGGAGGAGGCGGTAGACGCTGCCCCCGGCGCCTCGTGTTGGGTGAAGCATGAGGAAGAGCTTGCCAATGCTCGGGACCGCTTCCATATCCCCCCACGTTATACGCTTCGTCTGGCCAAGGAGGGAGAGAGGGCAGACCAAGTACGGAGTAGGGAGATCGTCCTGTACTTGGAAGCTTTTTGGGGTGGAATGCACATGCCCTTCTCTCCCGAGGTCGTCGAAACGCTGAACTTCTTCGGGCTAGCCTCTGTCCAGTTAGTGCCGAACTCATGGAGGATTCTCCTCGGGTTTCTGATCCTCCTGAAGTTACAGGCGGTTCCTTTCAGCCTCTCCATCCTTGATTCTTCCCTCGTTCTCAAAAATCATCCTGGGGGTCGAGCAGGCGACCCGAGGTGGATCTACCTCTCTTTTAGAAAACGACAGGAGGACGCCGCCGGGATATGGGTTGTAGCCCTGCCTTCTTCCATTCACGACTGGAAAGAGGAAGTTTTTCTTCGTCACGCCGCCCGAGGGCGAGGACTGGCCCGTGCCCACCAGGTGGTCAAGGGAAAAATGCTTGCCGGGGAACCAGTCCAATGACCCCTCCGCGGTGAGAGTGGCGTCGTGGGAGCCCGTCCCCCGATTCGACGTGCTGCTGTCTGAGAGGGTCCTAAGTTGGGCCGGGCTCAGCCCCGTTGAGTTCGTCGGTAAGTTAGGCTTGCTTTTTGGCTTTTATATTGCATGTGTCGCTGACTTCTTTGCATTTGGTTTTGTGCAGGACCCATGGACATGAACGAGCTCCGAGCCTCCATGCGCCAGCCGAGGAAGGTCACGAAGGCTGGAGGCGACAGCTCTTCCCGTTCGAAGCCTGCCCCGGCTCCTTCTCCTCCGGTGGTCGCGTCCCATGAGCGTTCAGGGGCGGATCCCGCCCCGGGGCCTAGCAGAGCGCCGAGCCGGAAGCGGGCTCGAATTCTGTAGGATCCAGTCTCGGAGGAGGAGATCGGCTCTCTATCGGAGCCACTCAAGAGGGGTTCCCGGAGGTCTTCCTGGGGCCCGCCCTCGCCGATCATGGTGGAGGAGGGGGCCTTCAGTTCGTGGAGCCCTCGGGGCTATCCGTCGCGGATAGCTTGCTGCACGAATTAGAGAAGTCAGCAAGGGATAGGGTCCCCGGGGGGACCTTCAGGGCCCAGATGACGTCCATCGCCCAGGAGTCCGTGCAGGTAAGTGCTCGGTTGTTTATGAGATTCGGTGTCTCCTTCGTCTTCCTGACCACTTTCCTATTTTTCAAGTTCTCCAGTACGTCGCACTTGCCTTACGCATGGAGGCCGAGGTGATAGCCCCGGCGATGAAGGCTGCGGACCGGCTTGCCTCACTGGAAGATAGCTCCAAGCGGGAGCTGGAGGCGGTGATGGAGAGGGTTGCCGCCCTGGAGGGCAAGGTGGAGGCCGGGAAATGGGAGGTTGCCCGTTACCGCAAGGCCGCCGTGGCTGCCGAGGTCAAGCTTGAGGACGCTCAGGCGCTCGCCATCAATATGAAGAAGACGGTGAGGACCCTCCGGAAGGAGCTGGGGGCGGCGGTCGAGGCGGCGAAGTTAGCCGACCTCTCGGCGGCAAAGGTGGTGGAAGGCTACAAGAAGTCGAAGGACTTCTACAATGACCTAGCCGTGGCCACCACCCGCATCTGGCACGAGGCCCTCGACGCCGTTAAGGCCCGGATGCCGGAGTTCACCGACGAAAAGCTCCGGGCCGAATACCCCCTCACGGACGCCGATGAGCAAGGGGAAGAGATTCCTGACAAGAAGGTGGCCGAGGACCCTGCTCGACTCGTGGTAGATATCGATGATCCCGAGGTCGCGCCTGGCCCCGATGCCTAAAGCCTCCGTCTTCCTCCTCTTTTTATTTTTCCGCTTCTGGAATTTTTGTAAGCCTCCGGGCAGTCTGTAAGGCTGGGGAGCCCAAAATACCCTTTGTAAAGACTTCGCTTTTGGTAGTAAAACTTTTTTGTTTCATCAGTTTGCACTTTATCTTTTGTTTGTGAAGAATGCTCGTAAAATATCTTTGCTTGCACTGTTGGGCTTCCGTGTCAGGTTGGCTATCTGTCTAGCGATCGTTCGTCGAGTTGATCGATCACTTGCTGGGTGCCAAGCGCTGCTGATAAGGAGGCATCTCCATAGCCCCGAAGTCGAGGGGGGATCGCTCAGACTTGGATAGACCTAATGTCTCTTGTTGGGGCCTTGGATCCGCTGCATGTGATGGGCAGAGGGATGTCCGTCGTAGTTGTGCCGAGCATGAATGGGCTCAGAGGCCTCGTTATGAGAGCTACAAGCTCGCAGCGTCTGTTGGGCAGGAGGACGCCTGCTGGGTATGACCGAGCAGGGAAGCTGCTCGGTTGTCTCTTGGCGAGGGCTTTGATTTCTGGCGTTGCGAGCAGGCGACCACCGGCTGGGGATGGCCGAGCGAGGGTCGGTCTCGACTGCCTCTGGGAGGACTTTTTGATCCCTGGCGTTGCGAGTAGGGAAGCTACCAGCCAGGGATAGCCGAGCAGGGTAGCTGCTGAGCTGCCTCTAAGGAGGACTTTGATCCTTAGCGTTGGGGGGCCATAGGAGGCCTGCTAAGGATAACCGGGCAGTGAAGCTACGCGGTTACCTCTTGGCGAGGGCTTTGATCCCTGGCGTGGCGAATAGGGAAGCTACCGGTCTGGGATAGCCGTGCAGGGAAGCCACTCGGCTGCCTCTAAGGATGACTTTGATCCTTAGCGTTGGAGGGGCTGTAAGAAGCCTACTAAGGATGATCGGGCAGTGAAGCTGCGCGGTTGCCTCTTAGCGAGGGCTTTGATATCTGGCGTCGTGGGTAGGCAACTACCAGCCTGGGATGGCCGAGCGGGGTAGCCGTTCGGATGCCTCTTGCGAGGGATTTGATCCATGGCGTCATGGGTAGGGAGCTACCAGCCGAAGATGATCGAGCAAGGGTCGGGCTTGGTTGCCTCTTGCGAGGGCTTTTAATCCTTCAGGACGGGGACTGAGCGGGGTTACTGCCCAGTGCCTCTTGGCAAGGACTTTGATCCCTGTCGGTTATGGTAGGAAGCTACCAGCCGGGGATAGCCGAGCAAGGGTCGGGCTCGACCGCCTCAAAGGAGGACTTTGGTCCTTAGCGCGGGAGGGGCTGTAAGAAGCCTACCAAGGAACCTTGGCCGAGAAGAGTTACTGCCCGGTGCCTTTTGGCGAGGGCTTTTGTCCTGAAGGATAGCCGAGCGAGGGTCGGGCTCGACTGCCTCTGGGAAGGCTTTTGATCCCTGTCAGTTGTGGTAGGAAGCTACCAGCCGGGGATAGCCGAGCAGGGTAGCTGCTGAGCTGCCTCTAAGGAGGACTTTGATCCTTAGCGTTGGAGGGGCCGTAGGAGGCCTGCTAAGGATAACCAGGCAGTGAAGCTGCGTGGTTGCCTCTTGGCGAGGGCTTTGATCTCTGGCGTTGCGAGTAGAGAAGCTACCGGCAAGGGCTAGCCGAGCAGGGAAGCCGCTTGGCTGCCTCTATGAAGGACTTTGATCCTTAGCGTTTGAGGAGCCGTAGGAGACCTGCTAAGGATAACCGGGCAGTGAAGCTGCGCGGTTACCTCTCAGCGAGGGTTTTGATCCCTGGTGTTGCGAGTAGGGAAGCTACCGGCCGGGGATAGCCGAGCAGGGAAGCCGCTCGGCTGCCTCTACGGAGGACTTTGATCCTTAGCGTTGGAGGGGCCGTAGGAGGCTTGCTAAGGATAACGGGGTAGTGAAGCTGCGCGGTTGCCTCTCGGCGAGGGCTTTGATCCCCGGCGTTGCGTGTAGAGAAGCTACCGGCCAGGGATGGATGAGCATGGTAGATGCTTGGCCGATTCTTCATAAGGTTTCGCCCGACCATCCCGCGGCAGGTATGGGGAACAAGAACGGTCGCGGCGAACGTGCGCGTAGCATGTGTTCCCCTCCGAATGACGGTCGCGACGTGAGGACGTCTTGCCTGAGATTCGGGGCAGATGCTATATGGTTTTATCCGTCCACCTCTCCGAAGATACCAAGTTGATTTATGGCACCGTGTATCGGAGGTTTAGACGGATGCAGCCGATGTAGCAGACTTCGTCAGATTCCCCCTCGCTAGAGAGGTTTTTGATTGTGGGGACGCTTTTCCCTGCAGGCGCAAGGCCCTGCAGTTAATTACGCTACCGCATCGCGGTAGCCACTTTCTCCTTCTCCAGAATTTCACTTCATATCGTGTGTGTTTGTTTTGTTTGTGGTTGCCCGTGGATTGTATACGGAGATTGAGTAATGTCGTCGCCCGTAAGACGTGGATTAGTCCAAATCCGTATTTACTTAGATTTGAGTTTGGTGTTTTAGTTTAAGGATACGTTAGCCGTGTTGAGGCTAAGATCAACTTAAACGTTCATTAAGGATACGTTAGTCCTGTTTGAGACTAAGATCAACTTAACGTGGTGATCCATTTAATATATGGCCGTCGGGCCTCATCACCTCTCTGACGTCGTTGAAGGATTACGACGATAGGTGTTAGAGGAGTTCAGAGATGTACCCTTGAACCAAAGTTGATTTGGAGTTTTATAGTCCATTTGAATGTTTAAAGATACGTTAGCCGTGTTTGGGGCTAAGATCAACTTAAATGGGATCGTTTAGATCCGGCAAAAGAGCATTTGGAGGCTCTATTGTTCCAGTTTAGGGACGTAGTGGTCCATGTTCCAGTTTAGGGACGTGGTGGTCTATCGCCAGTTTAGGGACGTGGTGGTCCATCATTAGTTTAAGGACGTTTCGGTCCATCGGTCCCATTTTGGGACGAATATTAGTTTAAGGACGTTTCGGTCCGACATTAGTTTAAGGAAGTTTCGGTCCACGAGTTTAAAGACCCCGCAGTCCGTATTCATATGTGGTCGTTGGGACCCGTCACCTCTCTGACGTCGTTGAGGAATTACAACGATAGTTTTCAAAGGAGTTCGGAGATGTACCCTCGAACCAGATGTAAATTGATTTAGGAGAGTAGTCTTGCTCAGTCAATTTAATTTGAGGACTTACGGCCACGATTGGGTTAAGTCTAATTGAAAAATATTCGACACTTTTATTTGTCTTTGGCCTGTACTAGGGCTAGGCCCATTTTTAAATAATGCATTGCATTATTTTCTGTTTTTGGTTGGGCTCTGCCCATAAAGGATGCAGAGCATCAATTTATTTTGGGCTCTGCTCATTTATGAATGATGCAGAGCATCAATTTTACTTGGGCTCTGCCCTTTTATAAAAGATGCAGAGCATCAATTTTACCTGGGCTCTGCCCATTTATTGCTTTGCAATTTAATTAGGCCTACTAGGTCTTTTCGATTTGGGCCTGGACCTTTAGGAAATGCATTGCATTTGTCAGGCGCTTTGTGCCAATCAAAGAGCGCAAGCGCTTGTGGTGTTGACACGTGTCACACAAGCGCAGTGCGCTGCGCCAATGCGCTGCGCTTGCGCTGCTGACACGTGGCGCGCTCTGGTGAGTTGCGCCAATTCCAGAGAGCAAGGCTCTGTTTCAAAAGCGCATAGCGCAGATGGTTCAGATGCTGACATGTGGCGCTCTCTGGTGGCTTGCGCCAATCCAGGAACGCAATAGCGCAGTTTGCAAGTGCAAGGCACTATAATTTGAGAATCTTTTAGAACCAATGGTTCATAAAAAGTGCAAAGCACTGTTTGTTTTCTTTGATTTAATTAGAATCAAAGAAAACAAGTATTGCTTGTTTTTCTTGTTTCAAAGAACCAATAGTTCATAAAAAGTGCAAAGCACTGTTTATTATGTGAAGATCATTGATCTTGTTCTTAGATCAATGATCTATTAGAAGAAATTTCTTCTAATTTATGAAGGTTTTTACCTTTTTATTGAAATTTATTCAGAGTTTTCTCTGTTTGAAATTCTTGATTTCTCACAAGATGTTGATGCCTTTGAATTGAGGCCTAAGGTCCTTTTTATAGTGCCCATAAATTAGTTAAATTTGTTAAAAATATCTTTCTCTGAGTGATTTGGGGAATTTTCCCCACCGTTGGATGTTTGATCCAAGGGCTCCTGTTTTACAGAAGAAAATCTTCTTATTTTAACAAGAACAGAAAGATTTCTTTAAAATTTTAATTCTGTTTGGCGCAAATGCCCCAGCGCGTGACACGTGTCACGCAGCGCACAGCGCAGAGCAACTGCGCTAGCGCATCTGCGCTGACACGTGTCGCGCAGCGCAACTGCGCTAGCGCATCTGCGCTGACACGTGTCGCGCAGCGCAACTGCGCTAGCGCATCTGCGCTGACACGTGTCACGCAGCGCAGCGCTTGCGCAACTGAAGCGTTGCTTCCTTTAATTTTGTTTTAAATAGAGCCTTGCTCTGATTGGGCGCGCTACCTTGGGCGTTGCGCTGGCGTATCAGCTTTTGACACATGGCGCGTTGCGCGCAGCGTAGAGGATCTGAAGCGTTGCTTCATTTATTAAAATTTAAATTTTCAAAGTAGAGCTTTGCTCTGATTGGGGGAATCAGAAGCGTTGCTTCATTTCCCGCCTTGGAATTTGAACAGAGGTTTGCTCTGATTAGGGTAAACAAATGCCCCCCCCACCGGTGCGCTTACGTGGCCCTCAAACGTGAGCGCAGCGGTGGCAGAATACCAACCGTCGCGGCAACTTTTAGAAGTTGAAAGGGCATTTGATGCCTATAAATAGGACCTTTGGTCTCTTAGATGATTTTCATTTTCAAAATTTTACTTTCAGAACTCAGAGCCCTACTCTTTATTTTCAAGAACTCCAAGAGTTAAACTCTTAAAACTTTTAGGTGAAAATTTAAATTTAAATTAAATTAAATTAAATTAATTTTCATTGACAGAGCCTTGCTCTCAATAGATCCCTGATCTAAAAAAAACCCATTTAGGGTTTCACTTAGCAGAGCTTTGCTCTATAGGTCTAAAGGGATCTAAAGAGAACTAAAGGGGACCCTATTATGGTTCCATTAATGGAGCTCTGCTCTCTAAAAGATTTCCCTTGGATTTTCTTAATTCATTAATGGAGCTTTGCTCCTTCCAGATCATATAGAAGAACTCTTAAGAGTCGCTAATTTTGTTGGTTTTCTTTTATAGGAGTGATGGACGCCCATATGTACGATCTTGACGAGATCATCTCTTGCGGGGACATCCGCCGACTCGGCCGCTCTCAAAATCGAGAATTCACGAATGCGGAGTGTGCCGAGATCATGAGCCGCTTCGACGCATATAACAGTCAACTGCTTCCTCGGCGCTCCCCTCTCCTGAAGCTTATTGTGGGAGCCATCTGGGGAGCGCTTCCCCTATTCTTTACCGACGTGCCGCTTAGAGCCTTGGATGGGCCGAGGACAAGGTGCACTCAGTGTACCTGATGAACTTAATCTCGAAGAGACGGCGAGACAATCTCATCGATCTCTTGCACGAAGCCTTTCAACAGTCCGCCATTCTTGCTGCCTATCGGAGGGTGGAGGACATCAGTGGGGATCCCGACGCCCGTGCTCGCGAAAGGAAGCACACCAGGATGGTTCGCCAAGCTTGGAAAGTCTTGGACAAGGTCACTTTCGAGTTCCTCAATCCCTGTCCAGGATCTGAGGTTTTACCATTATAATGATCTGGACAATTTCTTTATTTATTTCTTTATGATTGTAAGAACCCTTTGCCATATGAATGAAAAAAATTTATTTCAGCTTGTCTTATTTCTCGTTCTGAGTCTTTTGCATATGCATAAATGGATGTGTCTCGAACGCTTGATCAAATGCAAATCGGATGTTCTTCCTGTCGCTTTCTTCTTTCTTTTATTGCCAACATGTTACTTTAGTAAACATGGTCGATGGATGATAGAGCGAGCACCTTGGTTTCTTTAAGAGATAGCGATGGCTTAGGCCACAGGTTCAGATCTGCCGCCTAAGACTTTTCAACTCTATGAGCCGTGAGGGTCTCATAAAGACTTTTCTCCCTACGGATCGAGAGGGTCTCGTAAGTGGATTTTCTCCTTAGGAATCGTGAGTATTCCTAAGTGTGTTTTCTCTTATAAGTCGTAAGGATCCTATAAGAGAATTTTTCCCTCTTACGAGCCGAGAGGACCCGTAAGCGGTTGTTTCCCTCCTTGTCGAAACTCGACTTTGGAGAGTGAGACCCGTGAATAGTATGCAAGAGACCGTTTTAGACCGACTTGTAGGGTCCCAATGTTCAGGAAGCAAGTTTTTTAATCCCTGCTGCCTGAGATTTCATCTTGCAAGTTGAGACGAATCGGGAATTTCCCGCGGACACACTGGTTTCTCTGCGAGCCGACGCGAATCAGGAGGCTCTCGTCAAGGATGTTTGTTTCCCTGAGTTGAGGTATTTGCCAAGGGTTATTTGTTTCTCTGGTGTTGAAACGAATCGAGAATTTCCTACGGAGACAATGGTTGCTCTGCGAGTCGACGCGAATCAGGAGGCTCTCGTCAAGGATGTTTGTTTCCCTGAGTTGAGGTACTTACCAAGGATTATTTGTTTCCCTGGTGTTGAAACGAGTCGAGAATTTCCCACGGAGACACTGGTTGCTCTGCAAGTCGACGCGAATCAGGAGGCTCTCGTCAAGGATGTTTGTTTCCCTTAGTTGAGGTACTTGCCAAGGATTATTTGTTTCCCTGGTGTTGAAACGAGTCGAGAATTTCCCATGGAGACACTGGTTGCTCTGCGAGTCGACGCGAATCAGGAGGCTCTCGTCAAGGATGTTTGTTTCCCTGAGTTGAGGTATTTGCCAAGGATTATTTGTTTCCCTGGTGTTGAAACGAGTCGAGAATTTCCCACGGAGACACTGGTTGCTCTGCGAGTCGACGCGAATCAGGAGGCTCTCGTCAAGGATGTTTGTTTCCCTGAGTTGAAGTACTTGCCAAGGATTATTTGTTTCCCTGGTGTTGAAACGAATCGAGAATTTCCCACGGAGACACTTGTTGCTCTGCGAGTCGATGCGAGTCAGGAGGCTCTCGTCAAGGATGTTTGTTTCCCTGAGTTGAGGTATTTGCCAAGGATTATTTGTTTCCCTGGTGTTGAAACGAGTCGAGAATTTCCCACGGAGACACTGGTTGCTCTGCGAGTCGACGCGAATCAGGAGGCTCTCGTCAAGGATGTTTGTTTTCCTGAGTTGAGGTACTTGCCAAGGATTATTTGTTTCCCTGGTGTTGAAACGAGTCGAGAATTTCCCACGGAGACACTGGTTGCTCTGCGAGTCGACGCGAATCAGGATTTTCTTCGGATTTGGGATGAACCTTCGAGATTTGGCTTTGTCTTCTGGCGGAGCCTGCTAGGAAAGTATGGTTCCTTCTTCGTTTGCGCCCTTGGATTGTATACAGGGATCGATGTGATCTCAACTGTAGGGCCAAAGTTTTATCATCATTTTTTTTGTTTTATTTCCGCAATGCTCTATCATTTCAGCTTTTATATCGCGAAGGTCGCGATTGCCCAATCATTTCGGCTATTTTTTGTGGTGCCCAATCATTTCGGCTGTTTATTTTATTTTTACTCGCTGCTTTTTATTGCGAGTTGCCCAATCATTTCGGCTATTTATTTTATTTTTACTCGCTGCTTTTTATTGCGAGTTGCCCCATCATTTCGGCTATTTTGCATGCATACATTTTTACTTGCTACTTTTTATTGCAAGTTTCCCCATCATTTCGGCTATTTCGTATGCATGAGCGGCCTACTGGCTTTGCGCCATAAACCTGAAATTAGACACCGATTTCGGCATCAGCACCGCTACAACTGGGATATTGTCAGGAGCGAATCATCATTTGCCTCTGTCGATATCGAACAAGGGTGGCTTAGCGAACAGGGTTAAGGTCCTGTCGACTAAGGCTTTTGACTTCATGAACCGTAAGGGTCTCACAAAGGTATTTCTCCCTACAAGTCGTGAGGATCTTGTAGATGTATTTTCTCCTCAGGAATCGTGAGGATCCCTAAGTGTATGTTCCTCTGTAAGTCGTAAGGATCCTACAGGAGGGTTTTCTCCTTGTAAATCGAGAGGACTTACAAGGGTCATGCGAACATATCCCCAGTCATGGATGGGACTTGGTTAGGGAAATGTTTATTCACGCCCGTGGATTGTATACGAGGGTCAGTATTGAGCCACTTGTAGGGCAATATCAAAAGTTGTGGGGGTCGCTTAAGCACAGGTTTAGGTCTCTGTAACTTAAGACTTTCAAATCTTATGAGCCGTGAGGGACTCATAAGAGAGCTCTCCTTACGAGTCGTGAGGATCTCGCAAGTGTATTTTCTCCTTAAGAATCGTAGGGATCCCTAAGTGTGTTGCTCCCTTGTGAGTCGTAAGGATCTCACGCGGGTGGTTTCTCCTTACAAGATCGAGAGGACCCTATAAGTGTCTTTTAACGAGGTTGCGCCCTTTCGGGTTTTCACAAACACTCGCCGGTAGTCCTGCTGTTTTTACTCACGGAGCCCTTTCGGGTTTTCATCCGTGCCCATTTTGCTTATGGACATATCGTTTTTTTTGTTTTTTTTTCCGAGGTCGCGCCCTTTCGGGTTTTCACGAACACTCGCCGGTAGCCCTGCTGTTTTTACTCACGAAGCCCTTTCGGGTTTTCATCCGTGCCCTTTTTGCTTATGGACATACCGTTTTTATTTATTATATATATTTTTTTATTATATTTTTTTTTATCTCGTCAGCCTAAGGATACTGCGGTAGTAGTTTAAGAACGTTTCGGTCCATTTATTAGTTTAAGGACGTTTCGGTCCGCTATTAGTTTAAGGACGTTTCAGTCCGTCATTTCGAAGGCTGGCTACTGCTTACAAAGCTTGAGCTTAGGAAGATAGTAAGCGGACATAGTCGTCGTCATCTATCATTGACCTAGGCTGTGGCTCATTAAGCGTAGTATTTCTTTAGGAAGCGACCGTTTATTGGCCTGAAAGGCCTTTCACCGTGCATGTCCATGAGTAGATAGGCCCCACCCTGGTAGACCTTATCTATGATGTACGGGCCATCATAGTTTGGCTCGAATTTTCCCCGCTTGGCGCGATTGGGGATCATAAGCCTTTTGACTACTAGCACAAGTTCGCCTTGGCGGAATGTCCTCGGTCGGGTCAATCTTTCATATGAGCGCGTCATCTTTGCTTTATAAGCTTCCAGATTTTGTTGCGCTATGAGTCGTGTTTCATCAAGGGCATCGAGCTCCTCAAGGCGAAGGTGAGCATTCTCTTCGTTTGTCAACTCGTAGTGGACTGCCACTCGTAGAGAGGGTAGCTCTATCTCGAGGGGGAGTACTGCTTCCGTACCGAATACCAACGCGTATGGCGTTGTGTTCGTGGCCGTCTTGAACGTAGTTCGATACGCCCAAAGAGCCTCTTCCAGTCTCTCGTGCCAGTTTTTCTTATTTCGGGACACCGTCTTTTTCATGTCTTCGTCAGGGTCTTGTTGAAGGCCTCGGCTAAACCATTAGCTCGCGGATTATAAACTGAAGAATACCTCCAGTCTATATTGTGTTGTTGCGCGAAGCGACTGATCTTGTGGCTCCTGTAGGCAGGCCCGTTATCGGAGATGATCCGTCGCGGAGTCCCAAACCGGTATATGACGTACGTCTTGAAGAAATGGAGGATATTCTCCGTCTTCACTTCTCTCAGCGGTACTACTTCTGCCCATTTGGAGAAGTAATCAGTCGTTGCTAGGATGAAACGATGTCCCCTGGACGATGCTGGTTCGATGGGGCCGACTATGTCAGTTCCCCACATTTCGAATGGCCAGCTAGCCACCGTTGGATGTAATGGATTTGGATGTTGGTGGATGAAGTCCCCATGGATTTGGCATGAGTGACATTGCTTCGCATATTCGAGGCAATCCTGAATCATTGCGGGCCAGTAGTAGCCCATCCGTTTGATCTTGAACTTCATCTTCGGGCCTGCTTGGTGAGAACCACAGAGTCCGTCATGAACTTCCTGAACGACTCTTTCCGCTTCGTCAGGTCCTAAGCATCTCAGCCACAGAGAATCAAACGACCTCTTGTACAGAGTATCGTTGACGAAGGCAAAAGACAGAGCTCGTTTCATAAGCTGATGTCTTGTGGACGCATCTTCGGGCATTCGATGGGACTTAAAGTAGTCTATGAAGACTTCCCTCCAGTCCTCAGCCTTTTCTCGTTCTTTTATTTGTAAGGTCGTCTGCTCAGTCTCTCCCTTTTCTTTGGATGATTCCGGAAATATTTCTGCTGGGGCGAGCACTCGACGGCTTTGTACCACGATTCTGACGTCATCGAGGTTCTCGTCAGCCAGTTCTTTAGCGAGCTTAGCTAACGCGTCCGCTTTGCTATTTTCCGCGCGTGGTATGCTTTCCAAAGTATAGGAGGGAATTTGGGTCAACAGTTGTTGCACCTTTTCACCGTACTTCACCAACTCCGGTTTGCACGTTTGGTAGTCGCCGTTTACTTGACTAACGACTAACTGGGAATCTCCATAGATGAAGAGGTTTTCAATTCCCATGTCGATAGCGATCTCGAGACCTGCTATCAAGGCTTCATATTCGGCTTCGTTATTCGTCCTCGGCTCTGTTAAGGAGAAAGCGAAGCGCATTATTCCTCCTTGTGGAGTCACGAAGATGAGGCCTACCCTCGATTTGATTATAGGGGTACTTTGTTTGCGCTTTTTCATGGAAGATGCTCCATCAAAATAAAGCTCACATCGGGTATCACCACCGTCGATCGCGTCAAACGCATGTTCGTCTGGCAGATCGCAATTCAGAGGAGAATCGGCGGGTATCAGATGCTCAGCGAGGAAGTCGGCGATGGCCTGGCCTTTCACTGCCTTGAGAGGTTGATAGGTTATCGAGAACTCCATCAAGAGCAGAGCGTTTTGGCTTTCTCGTAGATGGCCATTTCGTTTTGGCTTTCTCGTAGATGGCCATTTGCATTTTGGCTTTCTCGTAGATGGCCATTTCGCGGTTGTGATCATCGCGGACTTTTTGACCAGTTTCCCCTATAAGCATGTCCATTTGTTCCTCGAACGACGGACTGGGCACTTTTACATCAGGAACTTTTACTGGTTCAGGATTAGCGTCCTCCCGTTGAGCATCTGCTTCTTCATTGAAATCATGCACGACGTAACAGTCGCGGAGCAGCTCTCATTTCTTGGAGCGAACGTATCCAAGCCCGATTGTCTCCATCCTCCCACTAAGCAGCTTGTGTTGAGTTCCGGGGACGTTCCAGAACCTATCATAGAATTTAGCCTTTCTAACGGTCTGTTTGAAGGGTATCCCTTGGCGCTTCAACAGCCTCTTCAAGCTTTCTGTATAATATCTGGGTAGACGGATGGGTTGAAGCCTGTCCAGCGTAGGATCCACCCCGTACCAGATTTCTTTCTCCACTTTGTTTTCTTCAGAGCGGTAAAATAGAATTGCTTTTTCGCCTTTTCGCCTGGGAGGGACATAGAACGTCCGCAGCTCTTCTACACTGTAGATGTCAAGTGCATCCAGTTCCTTATAATGTTTAAGCGGCACCATGGCTACTTGCAGACTTTGCCTTTCATCAGCGGAAGCTCGTATTGAAGGTCGAGCAGAGAATACAGCATGGACTTCATCCTCCGAGTCACTACCAAAGATCAATGTAGGAGCGGATGGTCCCGGCTTGTTGTATTGGGGCGGACCCGAACAAACTATCTCCTCTTCCTCTTCGGTATCACTGCCGAAGACAGGGATGGTGGCATTAGTTTTGTTCTCTGGCTTGCGACACCTTTTCGTGTCTTCAAAATTCGGCAAGAAGTATTTGGCATCTTTATATTTGCGAACTTCGTTTACGGAAAACGGATTCAATTCTCCCGTCACGGTATACTCGAGACCATCCCTAAAATATTTCATACACTGATGCTGTGTAGAAGGGATGATGTTGTACTCGTGTAACCATAGTCGGCCGAGCAGAGCGTTGTAGCATGTCTTGGCATCTATGACGTGGAATTTAATGTCCGTGACGAGCAGTCCGAAGCGTAGCGTTAGTATCACAGATCCAAGAGTCTTTGATGATTGGGAGTCGAATCCGGAGATGGTGATCTTGTCTCGAGCAAGGTGCTGGACGCTCATGCAGATTTCCTTCAGCACCCGCACGTTAAGGAGATTAACAGACGATCCGTTATCGATCAGGATTTTACTTATCTTTATATCATGGCAATATCCTGAGACGTAGAGGGGGCGATTGTGTTCGCATGTCCCAAGGAGAAGGTCTTCATCGCCAAAAGTGACATCGGCCGTGTGCACTTCCTCCAATTCATCCTTCATCTTTTCTTCGGCCAGGAAAGCTTGGAACTGCTCCGGGTCCTGTAGTGCCTTAATTAACGAATCTCTCGCCTCCTTTGATAGTAAAAGGGCGTCAAGAATGCTGAGCTGCGAGGGTAGCCTCCTCAGATACGCTAAGATGTTGTAATCCACCTTATTTTTCTTCGGCGGGTCTTTGGCAGTTAGCTCTTCCATGACTTGGTCATCTAGGGTAATGTCCTCAGAAACCTTTTCTTTCCCTTTATCTTTTTTTTTTTGAGGGTCCGAGATTCTTTTCGGACAACGTGCGATTACGCAGCCGGATATTTTCACAAATCTTCGGCTCTTCTTCTTTTCCCGCAGTGGACTCTTTAAAGAGGGGGCTAAGAGCCAGCTCCTCGTCGGAATCGCTCCCGAATGTGAGCACATGTGATCCTCCGGCATTGACCATGCGACAATTGCCGGTAGTTCAGTTAAGCCTTTCGGTCGTATCGCTCTGCTCTCGGCGAGTGTTCAGTCGATAAAACTGCACATTTGTATTACATTTTTCCTACCATTTTCATATTAAAAAAGGACTTTATTACAATATATCATACATATGGGGGTTTATGTGTAAAAACACTATTTTCCATGTATTAATATATTTTAATTAGCATTTGGTAGGAAAATGTATGCAAATAAATTCATTGACCAAATCCTAGTAGAACTAAGTCTACTAAATATTATTTGAGATTATTGTGCAGAATTTTCCAAGTTGTTATGCAGAATTTATCAAGGAAATCAATTTGTTGAAGAAGACTTGCCTAATTAATTAACAAAACTTGGAGACCAAGTCTGGAAGCAACCGAGAAAAGATTTCCAAATTCTAAAGGTGCCAAGGATTGCTAAATGTCATTACGAGACATCTCCTGAAATTTGATGAAGAGATATGATTAAACGGCCGCGGAACCGCGGCCAAACCCCCCTGTTGGCCGCTGATCCGCGGCGGTTAAGAAGAGTTGGAAGCCGAGATTTTGCAGAGTGAATCTTTGCTAAATTTTACCAAATATTGAAGCAAATGATTCTGGCTTTTCACTATAAAAGGGCACCGAGAGCCTCTTGGAAAATTCATCAATCCGAAGAGATCACGAAGTCCAAGACGGCTCACGCATCCAGGCTGATCATCAACTGTTCGTCTACCTCCTTGGTAGAGATCGAGAAGCAAACTAGTCTTTGTAATCATTTCTAAGGAATCAAAGTGTAGATTGTTCAAGTTGATTAATAAAGGTAGTTGTTTTATTTAATTCTTTTGCATTTTACATTATGTTTTCTCTCTCTGTCTTTTCATCTTCTTTTCCCAACACACGCGAGTAATTCTCCGCTTGTTAGGGTTCGTAGGATTAGGGTAGGCTAATAGATGATGAACATCCCTAAACCCTTTTTAAGTCCTATAAAGTTTATGAATTTTATCAAAAGAATTATTAACATTCTAATCGGGCGCGCTAACAATTCTTTGTTAGTCCCGACCGCGACTAGAGATTAGATTAATAATTGTTTTGGTAAAGGCTAGATTTGAACGGGGTTCCGTGTCGATATAAGGGTTAAGAGTGGGATTCCTTTTCTCTCCAGAAACCCTAATTTACACGCATCACCGTCGTTCTAGTTTTAAATCTATTAAAGGATAAAAATGGTAAATTTTAATTAATCGTCCATAACTACTAAATCCTAACGAACCCTACAAGCCCCCTTATTATATTAACTATATCCTTAAAATAATCTAGATCTATATTTTTGCATTCTTGCTTAACGTAGATCTAGAAACCATTCAACAAATTCTTTCTTCCTCCTCTCTTTTTCAACACATCTAAAGTAAGAGTAAAAGGTTCAACATTTCCCAGAGGACGACCCGTACTCACCTCGGTCTAGCTACTCGCGACACCGTTCTGATTGCGGTTTAACTACAAAAACACACTTTTTCGTACCAATCAAATGGCGCCGTTGCCTGGGATACGTGCGTAATTTTTTATTTTTACTATTTGTGTTGAATTCTTAGACGATTCATATCATTATTAACACAAAACTGCAAATTGCATATTTAACGATTATTGTGTGAATTTTGCGAGGCAATCTGGAATCACAGAATTGAGGAAAACAAAAGACAGAGACATTAATCGAGATCCAGAGGAGCACAGAGGGCCACAGAAAAATTTTCATCAACTGTTCCTTCCACCTCGCGGCGGAACCGCGGCATTAGCAAGGATCTGCGGCGGAACCGCGGCTTGACAAGGGGATCTAGGGTTCAAACTCCTCTGGTAAGATTCTCAACTCCTTCTCTCTCCTCTCAAATCCAATAAAATCTATTTTCTGCAGGATTCTTTGCAAAATAGCGCCGCTCAAAAATCTTTTTGCAAAAGTTTTGTGATTGGTTTTGTTTTGCATATTTTAATACGGACTTTAAGGGGCAAAGACCAAATCAAGATTAGGTGGGGATTTCATCACCTTTCCTAAGCCCCACAAATCACAAACCGAGCATCTAGATCTACCATTCATTAATTTAAAAAATATCTAAACCAGACTCTAAGGACTGTCGCGCTCAATAAGGACAGAGGAAGGTCGTGGGTAATCTATCGTTTATCCGCATTACTTTTGTAGTGCCTATGCAAGTGTGACAAAGGCTAGTGGTTTTTAATTAGGCCCACGACGTGGTTCCTTCCCACTTACCTGGCACTTACCTGGCTACAAAGGTAGTACGGAGGCGGTAGAGGATTTATCCTGCGGCTTGTCTTTTGGAAGTCTAGGAGCGGTCTAGAGACTGGACCTAGGTGACTTTAGTTCTAGGGTTGCTTGTGCATCTTAGGGTGATTTGTCTTGAGTCCCACTTTTTCAAAACAGACCAATTTTAAATCACACACACGCTGCCACTTGCACTAAACCCGCTTAGTGCATGCTCGGCTAGACACGGGATCCTAGTGCCCGTCTTGTCCGCGTTCCTTTTATCGACGCCGAAGTCGGTACTTCTTCATCTTCTTTTCCCCCACCACACACCACGACCGAGATGGACGGCACTCCATCAGATTATAACACCACGCTGCCACCGCCCGTAGGTGTGCAGAATCCACCGCGCATCTCTCTCCAAGAGAGATGCTATCCTATCCGTGGTCCTCTTCCCACTTGTCTATCTCTTCCACCACCTAACGGGGATAATTTCGAAATTAAACCCCACTACATCAATCTGCTGCCCAAATTTCACGGCCTTGAGTCGGAAGACGCGTACATTTTCATCACCAAATTCGAAAACGTATGCGCAATAATGGGTACTTCACAATTGACTTTAGATGCTATGCGCTTACGTCTTCTCCCATTCACACTGTGCGACTTGGCAGAAAAATGGCTTTATAATACTGCCGCACACTCTATCACTAATTGGGATGAATTTGTTATAGCATTTCTTAAGAAGTTTTACCCAAACCATAAGACTGCCCATATTAGGAGCGAGATCAACCAGTTCACCCAGCTTCCCAATAAACCATTTTGGAAGTGCTTTGAACGTTTCCAAGATTTGCTTGTCCAATGCCCCCATCACGGAATACAAAGATGGGATTTATGTCGGATTATATATGAGGGCATTAATCCAGCGACAAAGCAGATGCTTGAAACAATATGTCAATGCAATTTCATGTCTAAAGATGATGGTGAAGCGTGGAAATATCTGGAAGACCTTGCTGAACACACGTTGCAGTGGGAAAGCGTAAGACCACCTTCAACTAAGGGAGGTATTCACCAGCTCGATGTTTCTATCGCAGTAAAAACCGAAATGGCAGCGATACAGAAGAAACTCGACGCTATTGAAAACAAGTTCTCATCATTCTCCCTAAATCAGGTCACGCTTCCTAAGACCGTCTGTGGTTGCTGTTCGGATCCTTCACACTTAACGGAAGAATATCCTATGAATGCATCGTTTCGAGCTGATGCTGCTTTTCAGCAGCGACCTAGAAACGACCCTTATTCTTCTACATACAATCAAGGATGGAGGAATCATCCTAACTTTGCTTAGAACCAAAACCAACAAAGCAATTATCAAAGACCTCCTCCACAGCAACCACAACCACAGAATCAGCCCCCCTTTCAGTCACAAAATTTCCAAAATCCGGCCAACATTTCTACACCACAAGTGGCCGGTACTGATAACTCTTCACTTGCACAAACTTTGAATTTATTCATGAAATATTCCATGCAATTGTCGGCTGAGATGACGTCTTCTATTGATACCCTAACGAAAAACTCCGCCTCCCATGGTGAGAGTATTAAATCAATAGAAAACCAAATCGCATAGTTAAACGCCGCAATGAGTGCGAGAGAGAAAGGGAAACTCCCATCTCAACCCCTACCGAATCCTGGCCATTCACAAAGTCATAATGTGAATGTCATTACTACGTTGAGATCGGGGAGAGTGCTGAATAACCGAGTGGGTGAGCAATTTGATGATAGTGACACATTTGATACCCCAGCTTCTTCTTCTTCTTCCCTTAATTCGTCTAGTCCCCCACCTTCATCCGAGCCTATTCTCCGTTTTCCCCAAGGCTCAAACATTTCGCCAAATCTATCTAAGTCGATTCCCACTCCGATCTTGGGATCGAATCCGTCGCCACAGTCTTCTCCACAAACGTTGGACCCAAAACTTATTGATCAAGCACCTTATCCAAACAGGTTAAGGGGCAACAGACCAAGTCCACAAATGGAGAAGATTGTGGAAATTTTTAAGCAAGTTAACATAAACATTCCTCTCCTAGATGCTATTCAACAAGTTCCGTCATATGCGAAAATCCTAAAGGACTTATGCACTAGGAAGAGAAAAGTTCAAGTACCTAAAAAAGTTTTCCTTGCGAGTAATGTGAGCACTGCTTTTATACAACAACTACCCAAGAAACGAAAGGACCCCGGAAGTCCTACAATTTCAATTTCTATTGGGGATAAAAATATCAATCGTGCTCTACTCGATTTAGGTGCTAGTGTTAACTTGCTTCCGTATTCTGTTTATGAGCAATTAGGGATCGGAGAGTTAAAACCTGCGCATTGCACTCTTCAGATGGCCGATCGATCTATCACCCAACCAAGGGGTGAGCTAGAGGATGTGTTAATCAAAGTCGGGGAATTCATATTCCCTGTGGACTTTATCGTTATAGATACACAACCTGTAGCAAACCCACGCAATCAAATCCCGGTGATACTCGGTCGACCCTTTTTGGCCACTTCCAACGCAGTAATCAATTGTAGAAACGGCTCTATGACCCTATCCTTTGGAAAGAAGTCAATTGAGCTTAACATTTACAAGTTGGGAAGTGAACCCTCCGAACCCTATGCTCATGTGTGTTCTGTCGAATTAATGGATGTCGACAGCAGCGAATTTGATCAACCTCATAATTCAGACTCTTTTCATATGTTGTTTGACACGGACTCTTCTACCGGGTTGTCCGGGTCAACATCTAACGCTGATAAGGAACTTTTTATAGAGTCTGACGATCACCCCATTTTTTCCGATGACATTATTTTTCGGGGTATCGATGAAAGCTTTGAGGAAATTTTCGCTGATGAACTCGCATTTTTACAAGACACGGGTGTTGAGATGAATCAACTCCAAGATGAAGAAATTGGACCTCCACCCCTTCTTTTGGACAATCATGACAATGCGAGTAATCCATCATTACTATCACTGTGTCGTCTCTCCAAATTGAGACGCAATCCTTTTCCATTACACCTCTTATCACCTCCCCACTTCTTCTTGTCGAAAGGTTATATGTTCTTCCACCAACCTTGGCGCTTCATCGATAAAATTTTTGAATGGTTGGTGTTGACCTTCGGTCTTTGCAAAGCTTGGCATTGACCAATAACCTTGACCCTCTCGTGTGATTTTAAAAGATTAAAATTGTTTAACTCAAGTTTGGGGGGTGTGGTATATTTTGGCTCTTGAAAAGAAAATGATTTTTACAAATTGGTGAGCCTAAAATAAGTTTGGGGGAGGATTTTCACTTTCATATATTCTTGCCCCCATTAATAATTTCCTCCCAAGTCTACAGGTTTTTGAGCTTAACGGATGACATCAGTGAAGACACTGCTGTAAACAGGTTTGGGGGAGGTTTGTGCTTATTTACACATCAATTTGCATCATATTTTGCATAAGCACAACATTTTCAAAAAAAAAAAATTTAAAAATTTCTTGATAATAAAAGAATAGAAAGTGAAAAATTACATCCAAAAGATAGGAATAGTTTAAGAAAACCAAGAAAATTAGAAGTTTTCTTAAACGAACTGGTAATAAGTAGTTATGAGCTGTTGTCCCAAGGGTTAGTAAGATGAAGGAAGTCACTAATCTGAGGATAAAAATAAGTCTGAAAAATAGTTTCTATTCTGAAAGCCAAACATTTGAATGTTGATACCCTACTATATGCACTTACACACGTCTTGAAACTCGGGATAGTAGAGGATACCTTGAAATGCTCTTGTCTAAAAGCCAAAGTATGAAGGAAATGAAATAAATGAAGAAAATATAAAAATGGTGAAAAGAAAAAAAATGAACACTGGTTTTGTTATCACCAAGGCAACAATAAAAAAATATAGCAAGGGTGCCTCTTCACCTAGTGCCCTAAGGCCAACTGGTCTGGGAGTCACTGCTAAGCCTTAGGTGGTGCAAGACGAGGAAAATATTAGCACCTAATCTGCAAGCACATGAGTAATCGGTCGGTTAGTACCTCAAGAAGTATTAACGGTCGCATGAAAATGTGTGAGCAAATCTAAATATTCATTAAGTTAAAAAGTACTGAGGTAGATGGACAAGAGTATGATAGCTTGAATTGAATTCTCCGAGTGCAGGGATGTCCATTTCACACACGTAGGGGTATACGATCAATGTTTGGATGAAAGGTAGAAATGAAGAATAAAGACGATGTTTTATTGAGAGATGATGTGATTTCTAACATTTTTTCATGACTATTAAGATAGGGCTCATGACAACTGAAAAGCTAGTGTAGTTGGAAACTCTTATTTTCAAAGTCTTTCTTTTATGGTTCTTATTTTTATATGTAAATTTCACCATCTCTCTTTTATTATAGGATTTTATGGGTGTAATCCGTTGAAAACCCTCAGGAGACAACACTCCTCCTACTAGGGACACCTAGAGGTTTAACGGCTTGTTGCACGTGCTCAGTGCAATCGTGTTTGCCTACGAAAGTGTGCTTAGTTTTCTCCTTTCTTTTTCTCCTCTTGAATAAACTAGTTTGCTCGGGACGATCAAAGATAAGTTTGGGGGTATTTGTTCAGTCGATAAAACTGCACATTTGTATTACATTTTTCCTACCATTTTCATATTAAAAAAGGACTTTATTACAATATATCATACATATGGGGGTTTATGTGTAAAAACACTATTTTCCATGTATTAATATATTTTAATTAGCATTTGGTAGGAAAATGTATGCAAATAAATTCATTGACCAAATCCTAGTAGAACTAAGTCTACTAAATATTATTTGAGATTATTGTGCAGAATTTTCCAAGTTGTTATGCAGAATTTATCAAGGAAATCAATTTGTTGAAGAAGACTTGCCTAATTAAGAAACAAAACTTGGAGACCAAGTCTGGAAGCAACCGAGAAAAGATTTCCAAATTCTAAAGGTGCCAAGGATCGCTAAATGTCATTACGAGACATCTCCTGAAATTTGATGAAGAGATATGATTAAACGGCCGCGGAACCGCGGCCAAACCCCCCTGTTGGCCGCGGATCCGCGGCGGTTAAGAAGAGTTGGAAGCTGAGATTTTTCAGGGTGAATCTTTGCTAAATTTTACCAAATATTGAAGCAAATGATTCTGGCTTTTCACTATAAAAGGGCACCGAGAGCCTCTTGGAAAATTCATCAAGCCGAAGAGATCACGAAGTCCAAGACGGCTCACGCATTCAGGCTGATCATCAACTGTTCGTCTACCTCCTTGGAAGAGATCGAGAAGCAAACTAGTCTTTGTAATCATTTTCTAAGGAATCAAAGTGTAGATTGTTCAAGTTGATTAATAAAGGTAGTTGTTTTATTTAATTCTTTTGCATTTTACATTATGTTTTCCCTCTCTGTCTTTTCATCTTCTTTTCCCAACATGCGCGAGTAATTCTCCGCTTGTTAGGGTTCGTAGGATTAGGGTAGGCTAATAGATGATGAACATCCCTAAACCTTTTTTAAGTCCTATAAAGTTTATGAACTTTATCAAAAGAATTATTAACATCCTAATCGGACGCGCTAACAATTCTTTGTTAGTCCCGACCGCGATTAGAGATTAGATTAATAATTGTTTTGGTAAAGGCTAGATTTGAACGGGGTTCCGTGTCGATATAAGAGTTAAGAGTGGGATTCCTTTTCTCTCCAGAAACCCTAATCTACACGCATCACCGTCATTCTAGTTTTAAATCTATTAAAGGATAAAAATGGTAACTTTTAATTAATCGTCCATAACTACTAAATCCTAACGAACCCTACAAGCTCCCTTATTATATTAACTACATTCTTAAAATAATCTAGATCTATATTTTTGCATTCTTGCTTAACGTAGATCTAGAAACCATTCAACAAATTCTTTCTTCCTCCTCTCTTTTTCAACACATCTAAAGTAAGAGTAAAAGGTTCAACGTTTCCCAGAGGACGACCCGTACTCACCTCGGTCTAGCTACTCGCGACACCGTTCTGATTGCGGTTTAACTACAAAAACACACTTTTTCGTACCAATCAGCGAGTCTTGCGCTTTTCCTGCTTAAGATGCTGCCGGTGAGCAACATATTCTTACCACCATCTATCGAAAGTTTTGCACTCTTCAGTGGGGTGCGAAATCTTTCGATGATACAAGCAATAGGAGGGATGCATTTCCGCTTCACCAGTAACGCTTCCCTCAGAAGATGG
The DNA here is from genome assembly GCA_030015575.1 of Agapanthus africanus. NCBI lineage: Eukaryota > Viridiplantae > Streptophyta > Magnoliopsida > Asparagales > Amaryllidaceae > Agapanthus > Agapanthus africanus. The sequence continues at coordinate 462,973,759 of CM057349.1, forward strand.
TAGCTTCAAACCCATTGACACGGCTTTAGCAAACCTCTTCCTCATCTTGGATTTGATTTTATCCGTAGTGGGTGTACTTTGCTCCAGCGGGAGTATCTTAGCTCTTTCGTCAAGGCGTTAGCGCGTGGCCCTTTCAAATATGATCGCCTCGCGCTCACGATTAGCTTTACTTTTCAAGAGAGCTTCATTGAGGAATACGTCAAGTACTTCATCTGATGGCCCTAGAATTTTTGGTTCAGGATCTGCCCCCAGCGTTTTAGTACAAGGAGTCTCCTCATCGCCCATGAACGAATGGGAAATCACATGACAGCTCGCCACATATTCTTCAGATTCGTCAGATGAACTTTCTCCCTCATCTTCCTCTTGCAAGACGTGATTGAGGAATTCTTGGAATGTAATGGGATTCCGTGCCTTCTGGTTTTACTCCTCCAGCGCGTCAATTTGTTTTTGCAAGTCCGTGCGTTTGTCGCCAGGCTTCACAGGCTTCTTTGACTTCTTTTTCTTCTTCTTTGAAGACTTCGACGGTTGGTTGTGAATGCTTGGGCCACCTTCATAGATCTTTTGAGTTGGACGAGGCTTCAACATTCCTTCAATGACCTGCGGCTCCAACGGGTTTTTCCACTTAATCGCTGGGCATGTTTGAAGATCATTTAGCATCCTCTTTGTCTTGGCTGATAATACAACCTTCCAAGGAGCTTCTTCAACGACAGAGCATGTTGCCCCCGGCGTATTCATTCCCTTAGAGGTGTGGGGCTGCGGTGGATTCACCTTCCATTTGTCAGACAACGCAAACTTGCCCTGTCGGTACTGGTCTTCAAGCCAATTTTTGAAGACGTAGCAATCCTCGATCGGATGACCCAGTACTCGATGATAAGGACAATAGTTGGGCTCATTGACATCACTCGGTTGCGAAGGAAGTTTTGGATCCGGCAGATTTATGAGTCGGTTGTGCAACGCCAGCTCGAATAACCTTCTCGTTTTATCCCGGGGAAACGAGTAAGAACATCCCATCCTCTCCTCAAGGGCTACGTACGGGCGCATATTATTTTGACGAACGACCGGCTTCGAGTTATTCGATTGCTGTTGAGCATTAGCGACAACGATCGCTTTCCCCTTTCCCTTCTCATTTCGGGAGTCCGGCTTTGGAAGAGGAGGTTTATGGCCCATTTGATCCATTTGCGCCAGCTTGTCGATCAGTGCCTGGAATGTGGTCGGCTTGAAGAACATCATAAATTGCGAGATGGTTGCTTGCGGATCGAGGGTTCCCACAAACATTCCCACTGCAGGAGCTTCTTCAATGCGTTGCTCGCATTTTGACCATAAGTTCCGCCACCTTATAGCGTATTGGACCCATGTCTCGCCTGGCTTCACCCTGACATTAATCAATGCCGTTATCGGGGTACGCTCGCTGGCACTCGCGAAACGTTGGGTAAATAGCAGTTCCATTTCAGCAAAGGTCTTGATAGAGTCATTCGGGAGCTCGGAATACCACTCGAACGCCGTATCTGACAAGCTGCCAACGAACTGACGGAGCAACAATTTATCATCCCCTCCGGTGTTGCCGCAAAGCGTCCTGAACTGGGCAACATGCTGGTGGGGATTGCCAGTCCCTTTATACACGTGGAATTTTGGTATCGTATAACCTAGCGGATACTTGATCTGGTCGTACCAGCCCGGATACGGCGGCCCCGTTTTTACGACCTAACCGGCTACTTCCGTCGCTTGATGGACCCGGATCTGCTGAGCTATATATTCGTCTAGGTCGGTTTTGGAGATTGCCTCCTCCTTAGTTGTTGACAGAGCCGGAGGAGGATTCGACGTTTCTCCCTTATCATCTTCAAGGATGATCGGGGGATCTTCAGCAGGTGGGTCTTGCTGAATCATCATGCCCACCATGTCTTGGAACAGGAGGGCCGTTTTCTTTATGCTGGCTGCTTGTTCTGCAGCCTCTTTATCCTTCTTCTCCAATATGCGACGAAGGAACTCAGCGTCAGTTTCCTGTTCCTGACGTTCATCTGAGGACGTCTCAGGGGTTTCTTTTGGCCCAGTGAGTGCGGCCATTGCGTTCATCATCTCCTGGAGCTTTTGCTGTTGCTCCTGAGCCTTGGCCACTGACCGTGTAAGCGGTCTATGACCCGTGGATGTGCAGCTGTCCTCCTTTCCCGATGCCATGTATACTGTATGAACTATTATGCCCCCAGACTTAGGGCGTTTAGGTTCACCGCCTTTGGCATTTGCCGCGGGCGTAAGGACTTTCTCCGGCCTTCTTCTCTTACGGGCCGTTGAAGTTAAGGAGCCGTTGCTTTGGGCACCCAAGTGGTCGTTACCTTCCGCTGCTTGATCGGGGAATTTTCTTCTTGCCGACTTTTCGACTTCTTGTGTCGGCGAGAGAAATCAGGATCAATCACAGATTCCTGGACTCGTCGCCATGTCTTGTAAATCCTGGAGGACAGTGATTGAGGAGACTGCTCCGGCTTTTCTGCTTCCACGGCGCTCTCTACCGGTGGAGGAGTTCTTTTAAGGACCGCAGTTGGCGAGTTTCTGCGTACCCTGTTCAACAGCTCAAAGTTGTTCCCGGTTGGAACAGCTGCGTTAACTTCCACCGTCGGAGCCGGCGGAGTTATCCCAGAAGGGGAGTTGCCCCCAGTCTTCCTTATCCGGCACCAGTGACGTCGTCGGGCGCGACGAGTCGTCGGTATTGATTCAGAGACAGAAACAGCTTCTTCTTGCCCCCTGTTCAGGTGTGGGGCTGTTGTCGACGTCAGCCTATTGAAGACTGATGTCTTTTGAGCAGCGAGAGCAGAAGTGGGAGCTGGGACGGTCAATCTTGTAAAGACCGATCTCTTAGCAGGAGAAGCCGCCTTGACGACTTCAGGAGCAGATTTGGCTACTCTTTTTGGGATAACCTTTTCTGGGACTGCAAGATTCATTGTGGGCCCGCAGGAGTTTTGGCCCAGTCTGGAGAAGACCGAGGCACTGGTGTTGGGCGACCTGTTGAGAGGGGCCGCAGTAACTGAAAGTCGATCGAAGACCGACTTCTTAGGAGCTTCTTGTATGGGCACGGGGGTGCTGAAGTTTGTTGGCGGAAGCATAGTTCCGAAAAACAACCCCGTGGTGGCTTGAGTAATTTGCTCCATGGGCATGGTGAACAAAGAGGCCGCTTGGGGCCCGTAGATTATGCCCCCAGTTGAGGCCGGACGCGAGCTGCAGCTGCAGTTGGAGCACTTCGAACAGGTAGAGGCCATCGATGCTTGATTTCTTTTCTGCGCCAGGAAAAAGACCAAATCTTAGTACCTTGAAATCCAAAGGCAACCATTAACAAACCGCGATTGGTTCGCGAAGACGACACACGAAGTGTGGAGTGGAAAGAGGAAAAGGTCCCACCGGGCGTGCCAGAATCTGTTCCCCTCCGAATGACGGCCGTGACGTGAGAACGTCTTGCCTGAGATTCGGGGCAGATACTATATGGTTTTATCCGTCCACCTCTCCGAAGATACCAAGTTGATTTATGGCACCGTATATCGGAGGTTTAGACGGATGCGGCCGATGTAGCAGACTTCGTCAGATTCCCTCTCGCTAGAGAGGTTTTTGATTGTGGGGACGCTTTTCCCTGCAGGCGCAAGCCCCTGCAGTTAATTACGCTACCGCATCGCTGTAGCCACTTTCTCCTTCTCCAGAATTTCACTTCGTATCGTGTGTGTTTGTTTTGTTTGTGGTTGCCCATGGATTGTATACGGAGACTGAGTAATGCCGTCGCCCGTAGGACGTGGATTAGTCCAAATCCGTATTTACTTAGATTTGGGTTTGGTGTTTTAGTTTAAGAATACGTTAGCCGTGTTGAGGCTAAGATCAACTTAAACGTTCATTAAGGATACGTTAGTCCTGTTTGAGACTAAGATCAACTTAACGTGGTGATCCATTTAATATATGGCCGTCGGGACTCATCATCTCTCTGACGTCGTTGAAGGATTACAACGATAGGTGTTAGAGGAGTTCAGAGATGTACCCTTGAACCAAAGTTGATTTGGAGTTTTATAGTCCATTTGAATGTTTAAGGATACGTTAGCCGTGTTTGGGGCTAAGATCAACTTAAACGGGATCGTTTAGATCCGGCAAAAGAGCATTTGGAGGCTCTATTGTTCCAGTTTAGGGACGTAGTGGTCCATGTTCCAGTTTAGGGACGTGGTGGTCTATCGCCAGTTTAGGGACGCGGTGGTCCATCATTAGTTTAAGGACGTTTCGGTCCATCGGTCCCATTTTGGGACGAATATTAGTTTAAGGACGTTTCGGTCCGACATTAGTTTAAGGACGTTTCGGTCCACGAGTTTAAGGACCCCGCAGTCCGTATTCATGTGTGGTCGTTGGGACCCGTCATCTCTCTGACGTCGTTGAGGAATTACAACGATAGGTGTCAGAGGAGTTCGGAGATGTACCCTCGAACCGGATGTAAATTGATTTAGGAGAGCAGTCTTGCTCAGTCAATTTAATTTGAGGACTTACGGCCACGATTGAGCTAAGTCCAATTGAAAAATGTTCGACACTTTTATTTGTCTTTGGCCTGTACTAGGACTTGGCCCATTTTTAAATAATGCATTGCATTATTTTCTATTTTTGGTTGGGCTCTGCCCATAAAGGATGCAGAGCATCAAATTATTTTGGGCTCTGCTCATTTATGAATGATGCAGAGCATCAATTTTACTTGGGCTATGCCCTTTTATAAAAGATGCAGAGCATCAATTTTACCTGGGCCCTGCCCATTTATTGCTTTGCAATTTAATTAGGCCTACTAGGTCTTTTCGATTTGGGCCTGGCCCTTTAGGAAATGCATTGCATTTGTCAGGCGCTTTGTGCCAATCAGAGAGCGCAAGCGCTTGTGGTGTTGACACGTGTCACGCAAGCGCAGTGCGCTGCGCCAATATGCTGCGCTTGCGCTGCTGACACGTGGCGCGCTCTGGTGAGTTGCGCCAATTCCAAAGAGCATGGCTCTGTTTCAAAAGCGCATAGCGCAGATGGTTCAGATGCTGACACGTGGCGCTCTCTGGTGGCTTGCGCCAATCCAGGAGCGCAACAACGCAGTTTGCAAGTGTAAGGCACTATAATTTGAGAATCTTTTAGAACCAATAGTTCATAAAAAGTGCAAAGCACTGTTTGTTTTCTTTGATTTAATTAGAATCAAAGAAAACAAGTATTGCTTGTTTTTCTTGTTTCAAAGAACCAATGGTTCATAAAAAGTGCAAAGCACTATTTATTATGTGAAGATCATTGATCTTGTTCTTAGATCAATGATCTATTAGAAGAAATTTCTTCTATTTTATGAAGGTTTTACCTTTTCCTTGAAATTTATTCAGAGTTTTCTCTGTTTGAAATTCTTGATTTCTCATAAGATGTTGATGCCTTTGAATTGAGGCCTAGGGTCCTTTTTATAGTGCCCATAAATTAGTTAAATTTGTTAAAGATATCTTTCTCTGAGTGATTTGGGGAATTTTCCCCACCGTTGGATGTTTGATCCAAGCGCTCCTGTTTTACAGAAGAAAATCTTCTTGTTTTAACAAGAACAGAAAGATTTCTTTAAAATTTTAATTCTGTTTGGCGCAAATGCCCCAGCGCGTGACACGTGTTACGCAGCGCACGGCGCAGAGCAACTGCGCTAGCGCATCTGCGCTGACACGTGTCGCACAGCGCAGCGCAACTGCGCTAGCGCATTTGCTCTGACACGTGTCGCGCAGCGCAAAACGCAGCGCAACTGAAGCGTTGTTTCCTTTAATTTTGTTTTAAATAGAGCCTTGCTCTGATTGGGCGCGCTACGTTGGGCGTTGCGCTGGCGTATCAGCTTTTGACACGTGGCGCATTGCGCGCAGCGCAGGGGATCTGAAGCGTTGCTTCATTTATTAAAATTTAAATTTTCAAAGTAGAGTTTTGCTCTGATTGGGGGAATTATAAGCGTTGCTTCATTTCCCGCCTTGGAATTTGAACAGAGCTTTGCTCTGATTGGGGTAAACAGCATGCGCATTGAATGTGCGGGGAGGCGAAGCGCCAGAGTCGCGTCGTTTCGATTCTGCCAGAGAAGGCTCAATGATCGCCGCGTGGTAGCGACTTTGTGGGCGAAAACGAGCGACTGTTGGGTTCTGTTGGGGCGCAGTGAGCTATATAAGGCTGAGGGAGCACTGGTCCTTCCTTTCTTCGTAAACAGATCGTTGAGAATGGAAGACTTCCCCTTTACCATCCCTGATATCATCCACTTCGAAGACGTATACCTCTATGACCAAAACTGTACCGAGGACACGGTGCAGTTGGTCTATGGGAGCATCGAAGACCACTTCGGCCGGCTGCTCCCCCGGCGCTCCCCTCTGCTGCAGCTGCTGATGTACTCCATCTGGAGGGAGTCTTCGGGGCTTTACAACCCCTTGTCCGAGCAGCTCTACGACGAGGCCATGGGCAAGCTGCGGTCTCTGAGGCGCTTCGACCTGATCTCCGCGAGTCGGCTGGCTCGCTCGGTCCCGCTCGTCCGTGAGTGCTACGAACTGAGCCTCGAGGTCAACGCGTGTGGGGGGAATCGAGGGCGGAGGTTGGATCTCACGAGGCCTCGGCTGGCGGAGATCTTTACTGAGTACCATGAGCAGTGCTCTCTGCACCCCCTTTCCCCGCTGCTGTAATTTTCTTTTTCTTTTTTTATGTATGGCTGAGGAGCCCATAATAGCTTTTTGAATAAATGAGACATTTCCTTCTTTTTCGCAATGTTCCATTGATCTTTATTAAATTAACAACAGACCCTAGGAAGAATTTACATTGCCATTAAAAAAAATACATGCTAATAGATGACCTTATTAGCGTGGCCCGAGCTCCCCGGAGGCTTGTTGGTCTCCGTGCTTGGCACCGGGTACGGGGCTCCCTAGGCTCCGGACTGGTCATCTGCCGAAACGAGCATGATCTGGCCAATGGTCAGCTCGGCGGGAGGGGGACGCTACTCCTGCTCGCGGTCGCCCTGCCGCTTATCCCTCAAGTAGGCGGCGCCCCGATCGGATGAGCTCCTCGATGTAGTCCCGGAGTTGCTTACAATCCTCCGTGGCGTGGCCCAGCGTCCGGTGGAAGGCACAGTAGGGGCCTCGGGTTCGCTTCGAGGCCTGACACGGGATTGGAGAGAACTTGAAGAACCATTCGCTCTGTTCCTCCTCCAGTAACACTGCGAGGGAGACGTTGAGCGAGGTGTACTTCTGGAACTTCGGGTGATAGGGCTGCTGACGCTCTGGCTTCTCTTCCCGAGCCCTCTTCTTCTGGTCGGACCGTTCTGCTCGAGAGAGGTTCGCGTTCACCTCGGACTCGAGCTGGATCTCGCGCTCGGTCCATGCCCTGACCTCGGCCATGGTCTTAGGCTGCGCTAACGCAAAGGAGCGCAACTACTCCTTGTGCCTAAGACCAGATCTGAGCGCCGTGATGGCGGTCTCGTCCCTGTGCTCGGGGACCTCGAGGAGGGCGTTGTAGAAGCGGGTGACGTAAGCTTTGAACGTCTCCTTGTCCTCGCTCTTAATTATGAAGAGGTAGTCGACCGTGCGCTTCTGCCGACGATTCCCGATGAAGTGGCTGAGGTACTAAGTAGCCAGCTCGTCAAAGGTCGAGATTGAGCGAGGCTCGAGTCCTCGGAACCAGTCCCGACCAGAGCAGATGAGGGTGGCTGGGAAGGCCCTGCACTGGGCGGCGTCGGAATGGTCCTGGAAGCTCATCCCCACGGTGAAAGCATCCAAATGGTCTTTCGGGTCGGGTTTCCCGTCGAACAGAGAGACCTTCGGGGGCTTGTTACGCGAGGAAACGTGGACAGCGAGCAGTCCCTCGGTAAACGGCTTGGTGAGCGAGTCGGCGGCGTACTTAGCCCTGTCGCCTAAAAGGTGACCTTCCCGGCGCATGCCCTCGATCTTCTTTTCGAGGGCGTCGAGTCGGCCGTGGTACCCCGAGGATTCGGCACCTTGTGATCCCTGGCCTCTGCAGTGGGAGATCTGCGTCTGGGCGCGGCCCCGGTTCCTCTCGATGAGGTTCCTCAGATCCCCGGGCGAGGTAGCCCTCGAGCCGTCGTGGCGAGCCCCTTCTATGCGACCCCGTCGAGGAAGAGGGTGTCGATCATGCCTGGGGACAGGCTAGGTGACTGACATCTCCTCAGGGGGGTAAGGGGCACGAGGAGGCTCGAGGCGAGGCGCTCAGGCGGCGGATCTTGGTGTGGAGTTGTGGGGCGCCTAGCGGGCCTCAGGGAGTATCGGCTCGTGAGATCTGTAGCCATGAGTCATAGCCTGCCGGTGATCAGCCGTGCCGACCAGGGCAGAGCCTTCTAGAGGCGGAAGAGCGGCGATCTGGGGCTCTGGCTCGGCCGTTTGGACGCGGACGAGCGCCTCCACGAGGGACTGTAGCCGATCTATTCGGTCGGCGAGGGCGTTGATGACGGTCGCCGGAGGAGGTTCATCCGTGCCTCCGGTGAGCGGGAGGCGGCGGCTGGTACCTGGATCTTCAGGGTGATCGCTTGCCATGCGGATGGAGATCGGAAGGCCAACTTTGTTTTTCGTGGAGTTTAGTTTCCCACAGACGGCGCCAATTGATGGAGGTCCTTTTCAAGTCTCCGTCAGATGTTGTCTTCCGTCGATCTCCCGGTTGATCTTGGAGGTGATCTCCTGCTGCGTGTGGGTCTCAATGGGTTTTGAGGAGATTGGTGATTTTGAGGAGTTTGCGCCGAGCACCCGTAAGGAAGTCCCGGGGTGTTTTGGTATCACCGAGGACCCTCCGACGATCAAGTTAGAACGAGATCCGAGCAGAGTAACGGCTAAGTGGGGTGAAAAAAGCTTACTTGATCCCTCTGTGATGGGGGTTCATATAGTGGCGGCAGCACACAATAGCAGGCGCGAGAATCTCGCCGGCAGTTACGCCCCCGATGTCACGCCTGCGTAATAAGCGGATCACCCGTTAATGGAGATCGTGATGGCGTGGAACGCGAGATGTTGCCGGCGGAGAATCCGCGCATGGCGAGATTTGCGGAGCGGCGGTTACGCATGTGAGTGGTGGAGTTGGTCAGTCGGAGGGACCGAGGAAGATGGCCTCGGCGGGAGAGCTCGGGGACGAGCGGGAGGGCCGAGACATCTTGGTCCTGTGGCTGCTCGGGATGAACCGGGAGTCCGAGGAGGCTAATTTGCAGGGGGCTCTGAGGAGAGCTAGTGTAACACCCGATCCCGATAATACTATTTCTATTGCTAGTTGAGTGCTATACATTGCTCATTCCAATTATCCTGATTATTTTGTGTTTATTGCTAAATTCTAACCGATTAAGTCACTTTGGCACATAACAAATTTTAACACCTAAAATGAAATTAAAAATATCCATGTTGGCCTACTCGTCGCCACTAGTCGCGTGGTAGCGTCCGCGTGTCGAGATTTTATCCCGTTCGGCGAAACGGGCAAGTTTGGACGACTACGCGCGCATGCAAGTGTCCGACTTGGGGGCATGCATTTTAATCATAAAACACCTCTTTTCAAAATTTGGAACCCGCTTAAAATCCTATAATTTGAATTTGGAACATTTGGGCGCAACCCGGACGCGATTTGGAAATGTTTCATTTAGCGCCGAAAATGCCCATTTAATTAAATATTATAAAACCATAAAATATTATTCTGTTACAAATTATAACGTTAAAAATCTATTTTTAAAATCTTTTAAAATTTTATTTTACCTAACACCCCCCTTTCCAGCCAATCACGAGCTCATTTTCTCTCGTGGGCCCCGCCTCAATCTCCCTCTCTCTTTCGCTAATCCCTCTCTCTCTCCTATAAATCTTTCTCTCTCTATCCCTCTATATATATATATTGTTCCTCTTCTCCCCACGAGAAAAACCTCGCGAACCTCGAACCCTAACCCTAGCCATCTCCTGCCGCCGCCGTCGACCTCCCCGCGACCTCGCCGTCGCCGTTCTCACCTCCACAGCCCAACCGCATCCCTATCTCCTCGTCTTCCTCCTTCCCTCGCAGGCCACGACTGAACCCGAGCCCCGTCGCCTAACCCTAGTTCGCCGGGAAACTTGCCGCCGATCCTCGCCGTCGTTGCCAGAGCCACCTCAGACCACCTCAGACCACCTCCTTCTCCCCTTGATCACCAGAGCAGGCCAGCAAACCCCATACTCACCGCACCACCCCTTCCAGAGAACCAAGAAGCTTTCCAGCCTTCCCTGCTCGCCGTCGCTGCCTCGCCGGCGTCCCATCGCCGTCGATCCCGTCGTGGTTGCCCCTGGTGCTTCCCTGTAAGCATCTCTTTAACTTCCATTAATGCTAGAACCCCCTCGCTGGTCGTTGTTTACGTGTTTGCTAACGTCGTCGCCTTTTGACTTTCGCCGGATTCCGGCCGTGCCGTCGTTTGGACCCGACGCTCCAGCAAAGTACTCTGGTCCGTGTGGTCCCGCTGTTCGCTGTTAGGACTCGATCCGTGGCCCGTGCACCCGTCTCGTGTTTTCCGCCGACTTTGCATCCGTGCTTTCCGGTTTGCGAAACCGTCGAGGCAAGTATCCGAATACTTGCTTTAACATGCTAGTACACAAGATCAAGTCTCGCTATACACTTAATCATCACATTATTTATTATAACCACACAGCTATTAGTAATATCGATATTATTTTATATCTTAGAATTGACGGTTACAATTATTCTTAACATTGAATCGGTATAGTAGTTTCTTGTAATTAATCGGTCTGCTATCAATCCACACTTTACTAACTAAACCAAGTAGATCGTCCTTGCTTCATTTGTTAAATCACCCATGAGACAATTATTATGCTTTAGTTTAAATTCATGTAGCTTCATTACGTTATGTTGTTGATATTGTTTCACTTTGTGACTATTGCACCCCAAGGGTGCTTGAACCTGTTAATAAAGATAATACAAAGCACCATTGTGATTAAGTGACTATCAGTGCTGTTTACTTTAAATTTCTTGCTGCTGTTACTTATTCGATTGTATACCTGTTGAGAGCACCCACTCGATCACATTACATTTTGACCTGACTCTACTGCACCCGACACATACATACATATCGACTCAACCTGTTGAAACACGACATGACTTGTTACCCGATCTCATGCCTAATGCCAACGAACCTGACTTGGGGTCCTCATGGACCATTCCTGTTGTCTATCCAGACAGACCTGCTTTTACCTGATTCTGTGTTGGCATTAGTCCTTGACTACTGAATACCTGACTCGACATACATAACTTGGGGGTATGGGGAAATCAAAGATGAACCTGACTTGTAACTCGACAGTTCACTACCTGTTCGAGTGTACACATTCCTGTTTTGTGCCTAGCGGCATGTCTCGGTTTCGGCCGAGAATATTGTGGCCGTGATCCCGGGTATGTACGGGGTACTACCGAGTGTACACTTTCCTGTTTGTGCCTAGCGGCATGCCTCGGCTGCAGCCGAGAATATTGTGGCCGTGATCCCGGGTATGTACGGGATACTATTGAGTTACATCGACGATTCATCGAATTGATTTCAAAGACTATAGAGTAGAAACCTGATAGGACAGTTTAGTTACCACGGCACATTACCCTGCACTGTTATTTCTTAGTACTGCTTTATTCATGTTCATACCTGCATTGCTTATTATCATGTTTATATTATATTATTTGGTTGACATGACGCGCTGACGTCTGGGTTTTGCATGGCCCAGATTCCTTACCACTGTCGACGACCGAGCAGGAGTACTTCAGCCAGCAGGCTGAACTGTGAGTCCTTAGTGATTAGTTGATTTATTTCATTTCATTTCCAGATGTGAGCCCGCATTATGGGACATACTGTTTATTTATTGTATTGGATCATTTGCTTCCGCACTATTGTTTATTGACTCTTGTTATTATGGATTTGGACATGTGTTAGATTAGTTTATTTATATTGTTCTTGATATCTCTACAACCGTAATATGACTGTGGATGGATACTTCCTACCCACAGGTAGCATGGTTGGCTATGTTACGTGCCCAATCTTGCGTACTCTGGGAAGCTGGGCGTGACATGGTTCTTTTGGTATCAGAGCCAGGTTAGTTGGGTCGATTCTTTGTAGTTGGGTATTGCACCCGATACACGAATCATAATACCCGTGATTAGGAAACATGTCCTGCCACTTTGACCGTTTTACCATCCTTGAATCATTCTTCCGGATCATGTCGACATGCAAACTTACTTTGCATTGTCAATTCGAAGACCTAATTTCTTGTTATCTCTAGGACTTAGGCGACTTGGGTGGAGTTAAGTAATTGCGGCTATGATACCGCGGCATAGCTACAATGCGGTACTCTATTTAAGTATCTTGGAGTTCTAGCCTTGATTTATATATTGAATCTATCATCATGCTAATGTTATTTGTTTTGATTTCAGGACCATGGCAGATAAGAACTTCAAGACGTATCAGAGGCGCGTGGATGAAGCCGCCATGTTAGGAGTGATACGTGGGATGTTGGAGAATCAGAAGAGGCAAACTGAGCTGATCCAACAGCAGGCAGACTCATTTCAGGAGGGAATGCAGGCCATTCGGCAGTCTGTAAACACCCCTGTAGCGAAGCCGGTTGACCGAGTAGGGACTGTGGCAGATTTTAGACGGTTGGGTCCTACTACCTTCACTGGTTTGGAAGAGCCGCTGCCAGCCGAGCAGTGGCTAGTGGACACGGAGAATTTACTGATTGCGGCACAGATCCCAGACGACAAGAGAGTTGATGTCGTGCGCATTCAGCTGGTGGATTACGCCCGAGAGTGGTGGCTTGTGGAGGAGACCCGTTTGCCCAAGCCAATCAGTTGGGCGGATTTTTCTAAAAGTTTCTTAGAGAAGTTCTTCCCGCAGACTGCACGGGAGGAAATGGAGGAGAAATTTATTGGGCTGAGACAAAATGGAGCAGCTGTGGATGTACATGCAGCGGAGTGGACGAGGCTCAGCCGCTTCGCTGGACCCTTGGTCGCCAACGAGGCAGACAGGGCGCGAAGGTTCTTGCGCAGTTTGGATGTGGACATCCAGCGGCAGATCGTCTCCCTGGGTTTGACCACTTTCTCGCAGGTTCTTACGGCAGCCAGAGAGCAGCAGAGTTTATCAGGATTGAAAGGGAACCTTCAGCATACAGCAGTTGCAGCCAGGAAGCCCGTTTTTGCACCTAACCGAGATCATGGGCGCAGAGGTATTCCAGTGGACCGTCGAGGCGTAGCACCCATGAAGAAGCCTGTGGTCGTTGATCGAAGAAAGAGCATGAATTGTAACTACTGCAATTTACCGGGCCACATGCAAAAGGATTGTCGAAGGAGGCTGGGACTTTGTTTGGTTTGTGGAGCGGCTGATCACGCAGTTGGTGCCTGTCCGTCGAAGCTTCGCACGAGAGATGATGTACTGAAGCCTCCGCAGAGACCGTTCCAAGGGCAAAAACAGCTGACTCAAGGACCTAACCAGGCTCGAGCTTTTACCTTGACAGCTGAGGAGGCCAAGGCATCAGGAGAAGTGGTTTCAGGTACTTTACTCGTTCATGGTTTTCCCGCATTGGCATTATTTGATTCCGGAGCATCCCACTGTTTTATGTCATCCAAATTTATAACTACACACTCGATTACCTGCACGACCCTGTCTAGTTTTTGGGACATACACACTGGGAATGGGAAAATCATAGCTAGTAAGGAATGTAGAGATTGTACAGTTGTTGTTTGCGGACGGGAGCTCTTTGCAGATTTCTTGGTGATAGATACGGGCAGTTATGAAGTAGTTTTGGGAATGGATTTTCTTGGCACTTTCCACGCACACATTGACTGTAGGGCAAGGAAGGTAATTTTCCAGATTCCCGGACACCCTGAGTTTACTTTCACTGGAGGTAGCAGCTCTGTCGGGCCAGTCGAGTTTAGGGCTAGGCCGACAAACAGTGTTCTTGCGACAATGGAAGTGGATAGTAATGAAGAGCCGGCAGTTGTTCGTGACTTTATGGATGTGCATTGGCCTTCGAGACGTTGAAGCAAAAGTTGATAACCGTCCCGATCCTGACCGTACCAGATAATTCAGGAGGACTGGTGATTCACAGCGACGCATCCGGAAAAGGATTGGGATGTGTTTTGATGCAGAATGGGAAAGTCGTCGCTTACGCATCGAGACAACTGAAGACTCATGAGAAGAATTATCCGACTCATGACTTGGAGCTTGCGGCCGTGATCTTCGCCTTGAAAATTTGGAGACACTACCTTTTGGGCGAGAGGGTCGAAGTCTTTACGGATCACAAGAGTTTGAAATATGTGTTCACTCAGAAGGAGTTGAACATGAGGCAACGCAGATGGTTGGAGCTGATGGCCGACTACGACCTTGATCTTAAGTACCATCCGGGAAAAGTTAACGTCGTGCCGGATGCGCTAAGTCGGTTACCAGCAATTCAGGTATTGACCGCACAAAGGGAGATCATTGCGGATTTTCAGAGATTTGACTTGGAGGTTGTGCTACCACATGCTATGGGACAGTTGATGCAGTTGCAAGTACAGTCGTCCTTAGTTGAGAAGATTAAAGCAGCACAATCGCAGGATCCTAGACTACAAAAGTTTCGAGAGCAGGTTAAAGCCGGACTACGAACCGATTTACTGATCCACGAAGATGGTTCGTTGAGATATGGTAGCCGTGTATGTGTGCCAAAAGGGGATGTGCGTGAAGAGCTTATGAAGGAGGCACACAGTTCAGCTTACTCTGTACATCCAGGAGGGACAAAGATGTACCGAGATATTCGACAGCACTTCTGGTGGGAAGGTATGAAATGAGAGATTGCTCGCTTCGTGGCTAAGTGCTTGGTGTGTCAGCAAGTCAAGGCTGAACACCAAAGGGTTGCTGGTTTGTTGCAACCACTTCCGATTCCTCAGTGGAAGTGGGAACATATAACCATGGATTTCGTGACGGCTTTACCGCGGAGTCCAAAGGGCAACAATGCAGTATGGGTGATTGTCGATCGGTTGACCAAGGCAGCTCACTTTATTCCTTTCCGGGTTGGTCAATCGACGGAAACGTTGGCAGAGCGGTACATGCAGGAGATTGTAAGATTGCATGGAGTACCGGTGAGCATCGTGTCCGATCGGGACACTCGGTTCTTGTCGCACTTTTGGAGGAGTTTACAAGAAAGTTTGGGGACTCGATTGAAGTTTAGCACAGCGTATCATCCTCAGACTGATGGACAATCGGAGAGAACGATCCAGACCCTTGAAGATATGTTGAGGGCTTGCATGTTGGACTTCAAAGGTTCTTGGGAGGATCATCTACACCTGGTGGAGTTTTCGTACAACAATAGCTTCCAAGCGACTATTCAGATGGCTCCGTTTGAAGCGTTGTATGGTCGTAAGTGCCGTTCGCCTGTTTGTTGGGATGATGTTGGCGAACGAAGGTTACTAGGACCAGATTTGGTGGTACAGACAGTTGAGAAGGTGAATACAATCAGGAAGCATATGAAGGCAGCTCAAGACAGACAGAAAAGTTGGGCCGACACGTCAAGAAGACCTCTAGAGTTCGCCGTGGGTGATTTGGTATTCCTGAAGATATCACCGACTAGAGGGGTGATTCGCTTTGGGAGTCGGGGAAAGCTTAGCCCTCGATTCGTTGGACCCTTTGTGATATTGGAGCGTGTTGGGGAGGTAGCGTACCGTTTGGCGTTACCACAGTCATTGGCAGGAGTGCATGATGTGTTTCATGTGTCTCAATTACGGAGGTATGTCCGAGATGAGACTCACGTCTTGGGTCATTCGGAGTTGACTGTACGGGAGGACCTAACTTTTGAGGAGCGACCGGTTGAAATCAAGGATCGAAGAGAAAAGGTTCTTAAGAACAAAGTTATCCCTCTTGTGCTAGTTTCTTGGGGTAATCGATTGCATGGAGAATCCACTTGGGAGCGAGAAGACGAGATCCGGCAGAAATTTCCTCACCTTTTCCTATAGTTAGCTATCTTGTATTCTTGGAATTTCGAGGACGAAATTCTTTTTGTAGTTGGGTATGATGTAACACCCGAGCCCGATAATACTATTTCTATTGCTAGTTGAGTGCTATACATTGCTCATTCCAATTATCCTGATTATTTGGTGTTTATTGCTAAATTCTAACCGGTTAAGTCACTTTGGCACATAACAAATTTTAACACCTAAAATGAAATTAAAAATATCCATGTTGGCCTACTCGTCGCCACTAGTCGCGTGGTAGCGTCCGCGTGTCGAGATTTTATCCCGTTCGGCGAAACGGGCAAGTTTGGACGACTACGCGCGCGTGCAAGTGTCCGACTTGGGGGCATGCATTTTAATCATAAAACACCTCTTTTCAAAATTTGGAACCCGCTTAAAATCCTATAATTTGAATTTGGAACATTTGGGCGCAACCCGGGCGCGATTTGGAAATGTTTCATTTAGCGCCGAAAATGCCCATTTAATTAAATATTATAAAACCATAAAATATTATTCTGTTACAAATTATAACGTTAAAAATCTCTTTTTAAAATCTTTTAAAATTTTATTTTACCTAACACCCCCCTTTCCAGCCAATCACGAGCTCATTTTCCCTCGTGGGCCCCGCCTCAATCTCCCTCTCTCTTTCGCTAATCCCTCTCTCTCTCCTATAAATCTTTCTCTCTCTATCCCTATATATATATATACTGTTCCTCTTCTCCCCACGAGAAAAACCTCGCGAACCTCGAACCCTAACCCTAGCCATCTCCTGCCGCCGCCGTCGACCTCCCCGCGACCTCGCCGTCGCCGTTCTCACCTCCACAGCCCAACCGCACCCCTATCTCCTCGTCTTCCTCCTTCCCTCGCAGGCCACGACTGAACCCGAGCCCCGTCGCCTAACCCTAGTTCGCCGGGAAACTTGCCGCCGATCCTCGCCGTCGTTGCCAGAGCCACCTCAGACCACCTCCTTCTCCCCTTGATCACCAGAGCAGGCCAGCAAACCCCATACTCACCGCACCACCCCTTCCAGAGAACCAAGAAGCTTTCCAGCCTTCGCTGCTCGCCGTCGCTGCCTCGCCGGCGTCCCATCGCCGTCGAGCCCGTCGTGGTTGCCCCTGGTGCTTCCCTGTAAGCATCTCTTTAACTTCCATTAATGCTAGAACCCCCTCGCTGGTCGTTGTTTACGTATATCGTGTTTGCTAACGTCGTCGCCTTTTGACTTTCGCCGGATTCCGGCCGTGCCGTCGTTTGGACCCGACGCTCCAGCAAAGTACTCTGGTCCGTGTGGTCCCGCTGTTCGCTGTTAGGACTCGATCCGTGGCCCGTGCACCCGTCTCGTGTTTTCCGCCGACTTTGCATCCGTGCTTTCCGGTTTGCGAAACCGTCGAGGCAAGTATCCGAATACTTGCTTTAACATGCTAGTACACAAGATCAAGTCTCGCTATACACTTAATCATCACATTATTTATTATAACCACACAGCTATTAGTAATATCGATATTATTTTATATCTTAGAATTGACGGTTACAATTATTCTTAACATTGAATCGGTATAGTAGTTTCTTGTAATTAATCGGTCTGCTATCAATCCACACTTTACTAACTAAACCAAGTAGATCGTCCTTGCTTCATTTGTTAAATCACCCATGAGACAATTATTATGCTTTAGTTTAAATTCATGTAGCTTCATTACGTTATGTTGTTGATATTGTTTCACTTTGTGACTATTGCACCCCAAGGGTGCTTGAACCTGTTAATAAAGATAATACAAAGCACCATTGTGATTAAGTGACTATCAGTGCTGTTTACTTTAAATTTCTTGCTGCTGTTACTTATTCGATTGTATACCTGTTGAGAGCACCCACTCGATCACATTACATTTTGACCTGACTCTACTGCACCCGACACATACATACATATCGACTCAACCTGTTGAAACACGACATGACTTGTTACCCGATCTCATGCCTAATGCCAACGAACCTGACTTGGGGTCCTCATGGACCATTCCTGTTGTCTATCCAGACAGACCTGCTTTTACCTGATTCTGTGTTGGCATTAGTCCTTGACTACTGAATACCTGACTCGACATACATAACTTGGGGGTATGGGGAAATCAAAGATGAACCTGACTTGTAACTCGACAGTTCACTACCTGTTCGAGTGTACACATTCCTGTTTTGTGCCTAGCGGCATGTCTCGGTTTCTGCCGAGAATATTGTGGCCGTGATCCCGGGTATGTACGGGGTACTACCGAGTGTACACTTTCCTGTTTGTGCCTAGCGGCATGTCTCGGCTGCAGCCGAGAATATTGTGGCCGTGATCCCGGGTATGTACGGGATACTATTGAGTTACATCGACGATTCATCGAATTGATTTCAAAGACTATAGAGTAGAAACCTGATAGGACAGTTTAGTTACCACGGCATATTACCCTGCACTGTTATTTCTTAGTACTGCTTTATTCATGTTCATACCTGCATTGCTTATTACCATGTTTATATTATATTATTTGGTTGATATGACGCGCTGACGTCTGGGTTTTGCATGGCCCAGATTCCTTACCACTGTCGACGACCGAGCAGGAATACTTCAGCCAGCAGGCTGAACTGTGAGTCCTTAGTGATTAGTTGATTTATTTCATTTCATTTCCAGATGTGAGCCCGCATTATGGGACATACTGTTTATTTATTGTATTGGATCATTTGCTTCCGCACTATTGTTTATTGACTCTTGTTATTATGGATTTGGACATGTGTTAGATTAGTTTATTTATATTGTTCTTGATATCTCTACAACCGTAATGTGACTGTGGATGGATACTTCCTACCCACAGGTAGCATGGTTGGCTATGTTACGTGCCCAATCTTGCGTACTCTGGGAAGCGGGGCATGACAGCTAGCTTGTGCTTACAAGTCGGGTACAGAGGTTGCCTGGTCGGCCCCTGTGGGCCCTTTCTTCTGAGTTCTGAGACACGTCGTCTGCCACGTGTCTTGATCTGGGAGATAGCCAATATAGAGCATCATCAGAAGGGGAGAAAAAGGATTGAAACCACATTACATCAAAAATAATGTAGCAATGAGGTAAATATGAAAGGAAAATTAGAAATGTAAAGCATCATTGCCTCAAGCAATATAGTATGGAATAAATGTTAATAAAATAAAAAATGAAAAGATGCCATATTATATTATGTATAGGACTATAATGGCAACGGGGTAAGCGAAAATGGAAATCTATGTTGAGAATAAACTTCAAGATATCAAACAATCTAATTACATCCTTTTAAATCTGCATTCTTATATTCAACTATAAATTGATAACCAATATTATTTAAATTTAATAAAAAACGAACTCAAGATAATTTAAGAAATATAACTTAATAATTATACTAAATGCCGTAAGAAACTTGATTGTAATCCGATCTATCTATCAGATGGGTTAGACAATTTTTTAATTAATCTCTAACTCATGTGACTCAACCGAGAATTTTAGGTTGGATAAAAATTACGATATATATTTATTATTAATGTTAAAGATAATTTGATGTGACACATTGAATTCTTTCTAATTACCGTTGAAATAAAATATTTATCAAATTTTTCAGAACCATGTCAAATCCTAATTGATGTTTAAAGTCCTACTCAGTGAAAGGAAAAACTGTAAAAGAAAAAGGAAAGAAATAGTTGATAGATGTCAAATATTCAAAATGGAAATAAAAAATTACCTCACAGCCCCTTTTTTGTTATATTATAAAATAGAAAGTTGCCCAGCATTTAATCCAGTTACCAAAGAAAAAAGCTCATGATCATAATATGTGAAGTCTGTATGAATGGATGCATATATAATTGAACAATGTTTAAATGAAGTAGAATAGATTAGAACATGCTTGAGTATGAATCCGTGGTAAACAAACATGTTCCAATATAATGTATTGTGCTTGTTTAAAGTAATTACAATGTGAAATTGATGCGAGACATGATAAGTAGAATTAGTAAACTAAAATTAGGTGAAATAACTTAACATAAAAAACACTGGATTTAATTTATGTGTTTAACGTGTCCCAAGACTCCCACTTAATTATTTTAGTAAAATTTTCCTTTTTGTTGATTTATATTTGGTAAACCTATATTGTTCTAGAAAGATATTTGATAAACTTATATCTGATGGAGGGTAGAATCTCCTTCAGATGTTGCTTTCCGTTGATCTGCTGATGGCTGCGATGGGTGGTTAGGATTGGATCTGGAGGCTGTCGCTCCTGAAGCGTGTGGATCTCAATGGGTTGTGGTTGTGGTTGCCGAGTTACCTGTAAGGAAGTCCCGGAGTGGTTGTACCACCGAGAACCCTCCGACGATCAAGTTAGACTAGAGATCCGAGCAGAGTAACGGTTTAGAGGAGTAAAAAATGGCTTACCTTGACGTTTGAAAGAGGGGTTTAAGTAGTGGTGGCAGTAGGTGCAGCAGACGTGAGAATCACGCCGGCCGTTATGCTCCCGACGTTACGCCCGCATGATGAGCGGGACCTCCCATTAATGGCGAGACAGGCTCGTTAATGGGGGATCGTGGTGGCGTGGAACGTGGATGCGGCCGGTGGAGATCTCGCGCATGGCGAGATTCGTGGGATGGCGGTTACGCCTGCAAGCGGTGTTGTTAGGCGGTCGATGAGACCTCGGAAGATGACCTCGGCGGGAGAGCTCGCGGATGAGCGGGAGAGCCGAGGTATCTAGGTTCTGTGGTAGCTCGGAGACGAGCTGTGAGGCCGAGGAGGCCGGTTATGCAGGGGGACTCGTAAGTGAGCTAGCGTTTGCTCGGTAGGACGAGCATAGGTGTGGCCTGGTCGGCCGCTGTAAGCCATTTCTTGCATGCTCTGGGACACGTCATCTGCCACGTGTCATGATTCGGGAGATCACCGATATCGAGTATCATCATTAGCCCCCACTCTCGTCCCGACCAGCTGACGGGTCGGGTCGAGAGTGGTCTGCCAGGTTACCCGAGGTAAGCCCCATTTTCGAAGATATCGTTGGGCGTGTCCCCGGGCCATCCGTTCTATTTTCTGGATGATGTCAGCGAATCGGGGCGAGATCTTCTGCCTTAAAGAGGGTGCGCCGGATCGTGTGCTCTTTAGTGAAACGACGGGCCACGTGTCAGGTGCCGGTTGGCTGATGTGACGTGCCGCAGGCTTCTGGCGTCCGATGGGATGCTGCCAATGTGCTCGCGATAGGTGGAGCGATCGTGGCCGTCGAGTGCACTGAAACGTTTTGGCGGGAGTCGACCGTCGCCGTTGGATGAGGACGCCGGCTGTATAAATCGAGGGGAGGCATGTTTAAGGATCTCTCTCTCTCTCTTCCCATTTTCCTGATTCTGAGTCTTGTTAGCTCGGCGTTCTCCCCTTTAGGTTGGATCTCAGCGTTTTCTCTTCTCGAGGATTTCTTCTCATCAGGTTAGATGTCTTGTTTTGAAGAGTTTGTAGATGTCGTAGGGGTAGATATTAGGGATTCTTTCCTTGAGTTGGAGCCCCTCCAGGAAGTTGGGGTCAGATCCTCTCCCCGGGGGCACGCGTCTGGGGCGGTTCCCGGAGCGGTGGCGGTGGACGCCCCTGGTACGTCGTCCTCGGTAAGATATGAGGACGAGCTTGCTACTGCTCGGGCCCGTTTCCATATTTCCTCCGGCTACACGCTACGATTAGCGAAGGAAGGAAAGAGGGCAGATCAGGTGAGGGGTAGAGAGATTGCCTTGTACCTGGAAGCCCTTTGAGCCAGAATGCGCCTGCCTTGCTCTCCCGAGGTTATAGCTGCGTTAAATTATTTTGGGTTAGCCCCGGGCCAGCTAGTGCCGAACTCCTGGAGAATTCTTCTTGGGTTCCTGGTCCGGCTGAAGTTGCAGGCGATCCCCTTTAGTCTGTCCATTCTTGCCTTCTCCCTTGTTTACAAGAGTCACCCCGGAACTCGCGCGGACGACCCGAGGTGGGTTTACATCTCCTTTAGGAAGCAGCGGGGGAGTGTAGCTGGGTCAGGAGTTGTCATCCCGCCTTCTTCCATCCATGATTGGAAGAAGAAGTTTTTCTTCGTCGGGCCGCCAGAAGGTGAGGACTGGCCTGTACCCGTCCAGTGGTCTAGGGATAAGTGCTGGCAGGGAACCCGTCCAATGACCCCGACGCGGTGAGAGTGGCGGCGTGGGAGCCTATTCCTCGGGTTGATGTGCTGCTTTCTGAGCGGGCCCTCAGTTGGGCTGGGCTCAGCCCCGCCCAATTCGTTGGTAAGTCAGGAGCTTGTATTCGTTTTTAGTTTGTTTGTGTCGCTGATTCCACTATATCTTATCTTGTGCAGAAACAATGGATGCGGGCATCCTTCGAGCAGCTATGCGCAAGCCGAAGAAGGGGTCGAAGACTGGAGGGGCCAGCTTTTCCCGTCAGGCACCAGCCCTGGCTTCCCCAGCAGCTATCCCGCCCCAGCGCTCGAGTGCGGATCGCGCCCCGGAGCCAAGCTAGGCACCGGGAAGAAAAAGGGCTCGGGGAGAGGACGCCCGAGCTTCGGAGGCGTAGACGAGCTCTCCGCCGTCGTCTCTCAAGAGGTTCCCCCGAACCATTCCGCGGGCCTCGGCCTCTCCGATCTTGGTGGACGAGGGGGAGCTCCGGTTTGAAGTGCCCCCGGGGCTTTCTGTTGCTGACGGCTTGTTGCACGACATGGAGAGGTCGGCCGGTGGCCGGGTCGCTGGGGGGACGCTGAAGGGACAACTGGCGTCTATCGCCCAAGAAGCCCTGCAGGTTAGCGCTCGTACATCGTCTCATTGTTTGTGAGATCTGGTGCCCCTTTTCCTTTCTGACCCCCCTCCGATTTCTTCAGGTCCTCCAGCACGTCGCCATCGTCACCCGGACGGAGGTGGAGGAGATAGCCCTGGCAATACAAGCCGCGGGCGAGTTCTCCTCGCCGGGGGAGAGCTCTAAGCGGGAGCTGGAGGCGGCGATGGTGAGGGCCGCTGTCCTTTAAGGCGAGGTGGCCGCCTGGAGGCAGGAGGCGGCGGCCGCGAAGAAGGAGGCGACGGCAGCAAAGTAGGAGGTGGCGACCTCGAAGCAAGAGATGGCCAGGCTTCGCGAAGCCGCCGAGGCTGCCGAGGCCAAGCTTCAGGGCTCCGAGGTGCTCGTCGGCACCATGAAGAAGTCAGTGAGCACCCTCCGAAAGGAGTTGGGAGCTGTGGTAGAGGCGGCGAAGAGAGCCGACCTCAGGACGGCACAGGCGGTAGAGAGCTTCCAGAAGTTGGAGCAGTTCTATACCGTCCTAGCCTCGGCCACCACCCTCATCTGGCGCGAGGCTCTCAACGCCGTCAAGACCCGGGTGCCGGAGTTTGCTGATGAAGAGCTCTGCGCAAAATATCCCCGCGGGGATGACGAGCAGGGGGATGCCCCCGGGAGCGCTGCTGGGGAAAGGACTCTCGGCGAGGGCGACGCCGAGGCTCCTGCGGCGGACGCATCCCCGGTCGTGGTGGACGTCGAGCTCGTCGACATCGCGCCCGGCCCTGGGGCGTGAAGCCCCTCGTCTTCTTTTTGTATTTTCTTTTGTCGCGTCGGGTATTTTGTAGGCCTTCATGTATTTTTGTAAGGCTGGGGAGCCCACAACACCCTTGTAAAAGCTTTGACTTTTTCAATAAAGATGTATTGTTTTTTGCAGTAGTGTTTGTGCTTGCACTTCCTTTTGTTGGTAGACACTCGTATCTGCGCAGTACTGCTTTGATGGTCGGCATGTTCCTCGTCTAGCGATTGCTCGTTGATTTAACTCTGATCATTTGCCGAGTGTACGAGAACCGGCGGGAAGACGGTATCTCCATGGCCCCGAAGTCGAAGTGTAAATCGCTAAGACGTTGATAGGCCGGATGCCTTTTGTTGAGTTTATGTTCCTTAGCTGTCGGAGGGGCCGTGATTGGCCAACTAAGGATGGTGCCGAGCAGGGTAGCTGCTCGGTGCCTCTTGGCGAGGGCTTTGATCCATAGCGCGGGTGGGGCCGTGAGAGGCCTGCTTGGGATGTCCAAGCAGGGTAGCTTCTTGGTGCCTCTTAGCGAGGGCTTTGATCCTTAGCGCGGGTGGGGCCGTGAGAGGCCTGCCGAGGATGGCCGAGCAGGGTAGCTACTCGGTGCCTCTTGGCGAGGGCTTTGATCCTTAGTTGTTGGAGGGGCCGTAATTGGCCAACTAAGGATGGTGCCGAGTAGAGTAGCTGCTCGGTGCCTCTTGGCGAGGGCTTTGATCCTTAAGGATGCCCGAGCGGGGTTGCCGCCCGGTGCCTCTTGGCGAGGGCTTCGATCTCTGGCGTTCTGCCAGGGATAACCGAGCACGGGTTGTGCTAAGCGGTTGCCTCTTTCGAGGGCTTTTCATCCTTAGCGCGAGGGGCCATGATTGGCTTACTAAGGATGTCCGGGCAGGGTTGCCGCCCGGTGCCTCTTGGCGAGGGCTTTGATCTCTGGTGTGTTGCCAGGGATAACCGAGCACGGTTCGTGCTAGCGGTTGCCTCTTGCGAGGGCTTTTGGGTCCTTAAGGATGGCTGAACAGGGTTGCTGTCCGGTGCCTCTTGGCGAGAGCTTTGATCCCTGGCGTCGTGGGGTAGGGAAGCTACCAGCCAGGGATAGCCGGGTAGGGTAGCTGCAGGGCTGCCTCTTTGTGAGGTCTTTGATCCCTGGCGTTGTGGGGTAGGGAAACTACCAGCCAGGGATAGCCGAGCAGGGTATCTGCAGGGTTGCCTCTTCGTGAGGGCTTTGATCCCTGGCGTCGTGGGGTAGGGAAGCTACCAGCCAGGGATAGCCGAGTAGGGTTGCTGCAGGGCTGCCTCTTGGTGAGGGTTTTGATCCCTGGCGTCATGGGGTAGGGAAGCTACCAGCCAGGGATAGCCGAGCAGGGTAGCTGCAGGGCTGCCTCTTCATGAGGGCTTTGATCCCTGGTGTCGTGGGGTAGGGAAGCTACCAGCCAGGGATAGCTGAGCAGGGTAGCTGCAGGGCTGCCTCTTCGTGAAGGCTTTGATCCCTGGCGTTGGTAGGGAAGCTACCAGCCAGGGATAGCCGAGCAGGGTAGCTGCTCGGCTGCCTCTTGTTGAGGGCTTAACTCCATGAGGAAGGACCGAGCAGTAAAGCTGCTCGGTTGCCTCTTGGCGAGGTTCCGTCCGACCTTCCCAAGGTGAGCACCGAGGAGTGGGACAGTTGTGGGGACATGTGTCGCGAGGGCGTTGTGAAGGCGAAGTACCGGAGTCGCGTCGTTTCGGTTTCGCATGAGGAAGCGCGACGCTTGCCGTGTGGCGCCTGCGTTGCGAGTGAAACGGGCGACTGTTGAACTCCCAGGCGTCGTTGGCTATAAAACTGAGGGGGTAATTGTTTGCTTCCTCCTCACACCCGAAACGCAAAAATGCAGGACTTCCCCTTCACCATCGAAGACATCGTAAGCTTCGAGGATGTCTACCTATATGACCCGTACTGCACTGAGGACACGGTGCAGTTGGTAATAGGCAGGATCGAGGACCGCTTCGGCCGACTGCTCCCCCGGCGGTCCCCCCTCCTTCAGCTGCTGATGTATTCCATCTGGAGGGTATCGCCGGGGCTTTACAATCCCTTATCCGAAATGCTGTTCGACGAGGCCATAGGCAAGCTAAGGTCTCTGAGGCGCTTCGGCCTAATCTCCGTGAGCCGGCTAAACCACTCGAAAGCGCTCGTCCGTGAGTGCTACCAGTTGAGGCTCGACGCCGAAGCTCGCGGAGGGGATCGGAGGCAAAGGTTAGACGCTGCGAGGGCTCGGCTGGAGGAGATATGCTTAGAGTACCACGAGCAGCGCTCTCTGCATCCCATTTCCCCGCTGTTGAAATTAATTTTTTTCTTTTTTTTGTGTACGGCTGAGGAACCTACAATACCTCTTGAGTGAATAAAATTCTTTTTCTTTTCTGCAATGCTCTATTGATCCCTTTATTATATAAGCAAAAGATCTCAAGAAGATGGTACATTGCTTTGAAAAGAAAATACATGCTAGTAGATAATTTTATTCATGCAGCTTGAGCCCCCCATACGTCTGTTGGTATCCATGCTCGGCATGGGATACCGAGCTTCGGGGGTACCAGACGCATGCTCTGCTGACACTACCATGATCTGGCCGATGGCCTGCTCGGCTGGAGGGGGACGCTGCTCCTGCTCGCGGTCAGCTTGCCGCTTGTCCCTCAGGTACGCTGCGAGGTGCCCCGAGCGGATGAACTTCTCGATGTAGTCTCTGAGCTGCTTACAGCTCTTCGTGGAGTGGCCTAACGACCTGTGAAAACCGCAGTAGGGGCCCCCGGTTCGCTTTGAGGCCGCGCGCGGTATCGGAGGGAACTTGAAGAACCCTTCGCCCTTGGCCTCCTCTAGTAGCACTGCCTGGGAGACGTTGAGCGGCGTGTACTCTTGGAACTTTGGGGGGTAGGACTTTTGCCGTTCAGGTCCCCTTCTTTCGTCCCTTGCCATCTTCTTCTGGTCGGCTTGCTCTGCCCGGGGGAGGTTCGCGTTCACCTCGGATTAGAGATGGACCTCGCGCTCGGTCCATGCCT
Source organism: Agapanthus africanus (assembly GCA_030015575.1). NCBI lineage: Eukaryota > Viridiplantae > Streptophyta > Magnoliopsida > Asparagales > Amaryllidaceae > Agapanthus > Agapanthus africanus. The sequence goes on from CM057349.1 coordinate 463,000,233, forward strand.
TTACCTTGGCCATGGTCTTAGGTTGCGCCAGTGCAAAAGAGCGTAACCACTCCTTGTAGCTAAGACCAGACCTCAGAGCCATGATAACCGTTTCGTCATGGTGCTCTGGGACCTCGAGGAGGGCGTTGTAGAAGCGGGTGGCGTAGGCCTTGAACATCTCCTTGTCCCCGCTCTTGATCGTGAAGAGGTGGTTGACTGTGCGCTTCTGCCGCCTGTTCCCGACGAAGTGGCCGAGGAATTGTATGGCCAGATCGTCAAAGGTTGAGATTGAGCGCGGCTCGAGTCCTCGGAACCAGTCTAGCCCGGAGCGGATAAGAGTGGCCGGGAAAGCTCGGCACTGGGCGGCATCAAAGTGGTCTTGGAAGCTCATTCCCGCGGTGAACGCGTCCAAGTGGTCCTTCGGGTCAGATTTGCCGTCGAAGAGAGAGACCTTTGGGGGCTTGTTGCTGGAGGAGACGTGGACGGCGAGCAGCTCCTCGATGAACGGTTTTGTGAGCGAGTCGGCGCGTACTTAGCCCCGTCGCTCGAACGGTGGCCTTCCCGATGCAGACTCTCGATCTTCTTCTCGAGGGCGTCGAGTCGGCCATGGTACCCCCGACGACTCGGCGCATTCTGGTCCCAGGCCTCTGCTGTTGGAGGCCTGCGTCTGGTCTCGGCCGCAGTTTCTCTCAATGAGGTTCCTCAAATCCCCGGGTGAGGTGGCCCTTGAGCTGCCTTGACGAGCCTCGTCTGCGCGGCCCCGTCGAGGGAGGGCGTGTCAGTCATGCCTGGTGACAGGCGAGCTGACCAACATTTCCTCAGGAGGGACAGGTGCGCAAAAGACCTCGGGACGGGGTGCTTTAGCGACGGACCTTGGCGTCGAGATGTTGGGCGCCCAGCGGGTCACAGAATGTACTGGCCCAGAGGATCCGTGGCCGTGGGAGGCGGCGAAGCGGCGGTTGGCCATGCCGACGCGGGCTGAGTCTTCTCTCCCCCTGTAGGGGTCCCGGTCCTGAGGCGGGGGAGCGGCGACCTGGGGATTTTGCCCCGCCGTTTAGACGCGGACGAGCGCCTCCACGAAGGATACGAGTCGGTCTATCCGACCGACGAGGGCGTTAATGGCATTCGGCGGAGGAGGCTCGTCCGCGCCTCCGTTGAGAGGGAGGCGGTGGTTGGTGCTTGGATCGTCGCGATGATCGCTGGCCATTGGAATGGGATCGGAAGGCGAACTTTTATTTTTGTGGAATCTAGTTTCCCACAGACGGCGCCAGCTGATGGAGGGTAGAATCTCCTTCAGATATTGCTTTCCGTTGATCTGCTGATGGCTGCGATGGGTGGCTAGGATTGGATCTGGAGGCTGTCGCTCCTGAAGCGTGTGGATCTCAATGGATTGTGGTTGTGGTTGCCGAGTTACCTGCAAAGAAGTCTCGGGGTGGTTGTACCACCGAGGACCCTCCGACGATCAAGTTAGACTAGAGATCCGAACAGAGTAACGGCTTAGAGGAGTAAAAAATGGCTTACCTTGACCGTCTGAAAGAGAGGTTTAAGTAGTGGTGGCGGTAGGTGCAGCAGGCGCGAGAATCACGCCGGCCGTTACGCTCCCGACACTACGCCCGCGTGATGAGCGGGACCTCCCATTAATGGCGAGACAGGCTCGTTAATGGGGGATCGTGGTGGCGTGGAACGTGGGATGCAGCCGGCGGAGATCTCGCGCATGGCGAGGTTCACGGGATGGCGGTTACGCCTGCAAGCGGTGCTGTTGGGCGGTCGATGAGATCGAGGAATATGACCTCGGCGGGAGAGCTCGCGGACGAGCGGGAGAGCCGAGGTATCTTCGTTCTGTGGTAGCTCGAAGACGAGCTATGAGGCCGAAGAGGCCGGTTATGCAAGGGGACTCGTAGGTGAGCTAGCGTTTGCTCGGTAGGACGAGTATAGGTGTGGCCTGGTCGGCCGCTGTAGGCCCTTTCTTGCATGCACTGGAACACGTCGTCTGCCACGTGTCATGATCTGGGAGATCACCAATATCGAGCATCATCAATATCGGTAAAACCAATGTATAAGGAAAATTATATTACGTATTAATTCTCCAAAATATGAAATGTATATATTTTATATGGCTATAATTAGCAAAACTTTAAAAAAATAAAAAAGAATAATGTTATTTTCTAATTTTAAAAGACGCAAGAAGAAATAATGCAATTTTGAAAGTAGGTCTACCACAAAAAGAATTAAATGAGGGGGCATATGAAAAGAATGCAATCGTCTTATTTATTAATTCCAAATTACCAAAAGACCATAGGCTTCAACTTTAGCAATAGAATAAAGAGCAATTATGTAAAGTATAAAAATAGTGCTTTTGGCCTTTTGTGCCGAAGGTCCCAACTGCTTCAGAAGATTCTTTTTTGATCCTGGCTTTGTATTGATATAAAGATAAAGATTAGCTACCGCATGCTGCAGAACCATTTAACTCTTATATTATAGTATCTGATTCTAACTAATTTTGCATAAACAAACAAGCCATGATAAGGATGAGCCTCAATGAACTGGATTTGATCGAGCTCTTAAAGACCTAACCAGCCAGATTCATTCAGCACATAGAGAAGGATAAAACCCTCGGAAGATACTAGATGCAGCTGGAGGCGATGCTCAAAAAGAGAAAGAAATGATATTAAATATAAGAATATCAGCACACTCCAAGGTTGTCCATCTAAAGATGGCAAATGGGCCACATGGTCCGGCCCAAAAAGTGGCCCGGCCCGGCTTGGTTTCAGCCAGAAGGCCAAGCCCGGCCTGAGCCCGAGCCCGGTTCAGGCCCGACAGGCTCGACCCCAAGCCGATAACAGGATTTGTAGCAAGCTCAAATGCTTCGGCACCCCGGGAATATCTGGGATCTGAAAGTGAGGTATTCGAATTGTTGACTTAGGAGATCAACTTCCTGATATATCCACGTTTTGACACGAGAGGACTGGAAAAATGAAGTTCAAATCAACTATAAAAGACTTGTTCTATGATTGAAAAAAAGGAGCCAATTGGGTATGTTCTGTCCAATATGTTTTTGTTTATTAGAATTAAGCAGGGAATTTCTAAATTCTAGATGGCTTCAAATTGCAGAGGGGTGCCCATGATAGATTAGGGACGGTGTAATTCTCTATTTGCCAACAAGAATTGAGGTGTAAATTAATTGTTAATCTTGAATTTAAATGCTCAAGACTCTACAGAAAAATATGGCTTGAGAAATGTACAGAAATTTTTTTAAGAAAGGGCAGTCGGCCGGTCCGACAGGCCCGGCTCGGTCCAGGCGGCCTGGGCTGGACTCTGTCATGTAGCATTCGGACCAGCCTTAGACCCGGTTCGATTAAGGTCAAACCGGACTTGGCCAGGCCTGATGAGCAGCCAAGCCCGGTAGGCTTAGGGCCGGGCCAGCGCGATCCGGCCCGATTGCCACCCTGACATCCATCTAAGCACTTCCATTTCTTACTCTCTATTTTCTGTTGGCGGCGGCGATTTCGATCAATCGATCAAAATGGAAGCAGCGAAGGTGAAGGAGTTGAAGCTGTTCGTGGAGCAGTGCCGCAGCAACCCCGGTCTCCTCTCCGATCCCTCCATCGCTTTCTTCAGAGATTATCTCGAGAGGTACCTTCGATCTAGGGGTTTCATTTATTATTATTTTGATGTTTTGATTTTGATTTTTTGTTGTGCTGCTTACATTCGAACATGATTTGATTTGATGATGGCAGCCTGGGGGCCAAGTTACCCCCTTCAGCCTACGGGCCCGGGGATTCGTCCAAAGCTCGCGATGCTGTAAAAATCCTCTTTTTCTTGTGATTTATTGTGATTTTTTTTATCCGTCGATGACATTCAAAACCTAATCTATTTTTTTTAATAGGCATCACTAGTGTTTAATCACATCCCCTCGGTGCGAAATAGGTTTTACCTAAATTCTTATTTATGTTGATTAAGGCACATTTTTGATTTGGCTGTTCTCAAACCGTGCGAATTTTTTAACCCCTTTAACAAATTGGTTTAAACTTCACCCTCATCGTGCTGTATGGATACACATCATAACCTTCATAAGATTTATGTGCACCGTACTCGTCCTTCATTAAAATTATGTTTTAGCTTTCATGGTAATGCAAGGTACATTTATTCTGAAAATGACATACTTTTGGCTCTGACCGTTCATAATCGACATGTATACCTATTATATTTGCCTATATTTAGAAACATATCTAATAATACATCCAACGTTCGTGGTTTCGGCCGAAAGTATGTCATTTCAGCTATACGTGGTGGTTTCGTATCGGTTTCGATGGAGACCGATACGAAATCCGAAACCGATACGAAACTAACCATACAATATCATTTCAGCGAAAACTTATTTTTTATACCATTTTTACTGTCATTGTAATCATTGGAGACCTACATTGTTAGAAAACGGCAAACAAGACCTTTCTGCTGTCACACATATGGCAAGTTTTCGCCAGCTTGGCAAACTCGACCATACCCAGAACAAGTCATTACGACGAGTTCTGGCTATAGGACAAAGCACAAATAAGTGATGGCCCACTACTTCTCTTGTGCTGTATTAGTTATTTGTTTCCGAGTCATACTATATATGTTGATGCCTAGGAATCTCAGTAGGATTTTCAATCTCATAATACCAATTAAAGGACTTCTTCAGAATTGCCCGCATTTAGTTTTTATGTTAGCTAGAGCATGTTTGGTTTATAGGACCACGTGTGTTGTATTTTTATTCAGACGTGCAGTGTCACAATATAGGAAAATAGACATTGGTATATAGATACAAAAAGTGTACATGCCCGCACGCACATTATATGCTCAATTATAGCATATTATTATGTTTTTTTGGTAGTTTATTCATATATAGAAGTTACACTTGGAAAAGAAATCTAAAAACTACAGTAATGTGTTAAAAAAACAGATAGTTTTTATAAAGGGGTATTATATATTTAATTCTGCAACATTATCTGCACATTGTAATATATATAGATGGAAACACCAATATCGGAGTACCCAGACATAACTGAATAACCTTTATTTCCTTCCACCCCAACATGCAACTTCTTATCATGCGATGTGACATCCCAATTGCTGATGCTTTTGACATGTTTAGGCAAAGGTCATGACACTGTTTTCAAACTAGTGTTCTGTTTAATTATAATTGTCTTAGTGTTTTGATCTTGTAAAGTGAGTGGCCATGCATATTCATTAAATAGTCCGCATTCAGAATTTATCTTCTGATGCGTCTCTCAACCTAAATAGCCCCTCTCCATGGTCAAAGAATAAATCTCCATTCTGGTTTCTTTTCCCGGCTCATTATTTTAAATCTGTATCTGAATATCATAACAGACCTCTTGAATCCCCCTTCTTGATAGCTATGAAGAATAGAGCTTACCTTTTTTTTGGTTGTTGACAATTGATGCAAATGCCTGATTTTCCATTTTTAGGTTTTTTCATGTGGACTATTCTACCTTCTTTCCTTTAGTGGTAAACTGGTAATGTATGTATTATGAAGGAAGTATTATTGAAAATTATACGAAATTTAACTGTAGAAGAGGGAAATGATGGATGAAAGTGACGAGGACCTTGATGAAGATGATGGAAAGGGCAGTGTTCCTGAAGAAGAATCAGATGACGAAATTATTGAATCTGATATTGAGCTTGAAGGGGAAACAGTTGAAGCTGACAATGATCCTCCTCAAAAGGTTATATGTACTCATAGTAATGTATGGAAATATTCTCTTTCAAATCATTGGAGGTTTCTCAACTCTTATTTTCTACTCTGTAGATGGGAGACCCAACTGTTGAAGTCACAGAGGAGAGCCGTGACGCTGCTCAGATGGCCAAGGGAAAAGCCATAGAAGCAATTTCAGAAGGTGAGCTGCTATGATAATAATCTTTGGTATCAGCAAGCCCTGTTATTCCTAATAGTTTTATTGCATTCATTTCAGGGAACTTGGATGAGGCAATTGAACGTCTAACAGAGGCTATATTACTGAACCCAACATCAGCCATCATGTATGGCGCTAGAGGTACATGCCAATAATGTTTCCTGAAACTTTTAACAACCCATCAATTGGTAGTATCTTTCATTTACTCATCCTAGTTGTTTATTTCAATTACTATGAGCACTCTGCAGCTACTGTGTATATCAAGATGAAGAAACCAAATGCTGCGATTCGTGATGCAACTGCAGCTTTAGAGGTAATTTTGTATTTTATCGTATATTTATGATGGGTGCCATATTATTGCATGTTGTAGTTTCTGCTATCGTATATTTGTGACGGTGCCATATAATTACATGCTGTAGTTTCTGCTCATATCTATCTATACATAGTATGGTTTGAGGTTTAGGACTGAAACCAGAACTTGGAGAACTTAAGAAACTAAACAAATCCCATGAACTAACCTAATTTGGAAGGAGTGTAACCGAAACTAAGTTCTTGAACCTTGATGCATATACTGATGCTCTGATGCACACAACGTATGCTTTCGATGTAGCTCTGTGCAACCATGTTGGCCGATATGTCACTAGATGCCACAGTATGATGTAGTTAAATGTTGTATACTGTAGATCATCCGACACATCTCCAACATATGAACTGGCGTATCTTTATTGTTCTTATTGCATTACTTATTACCTTGCATGATAAGAACATGCCTTCTTTATTGTCATCATATTTATGTCAATACTGATTTATTACAATGTACTTCATATTGAAGACAGTACGTTTATGTTAAATTTATTATGTGCTTGTTCTTACTCCATGTTCTAACATATTAAAGGGTCCCTTGCCATCTTTCGGACTAAAGGTAAAGTTGCTTCAGTGGATTGCAACCGGATACAATAGTGCATGAAGGGATCAGTGAGAGAAAAAGATCAGATATTATCAGCAAATAATTTACATGAGTAGGCTTCGGAAGTATAGACATTAATTAGACACAATCTAGTATCGTATGTTTAGCCATCAAAATTTTGTAGACAATAGTAGACTTTTTTTTCTTGGCAGCACACAATGAATACCGGTCAGGGGCTTAGTCTACCATTAACTTCCTTTTTTCTTGACATTAAATGAATATCTGAAATTTGGTGTGGTATTTATATCAGGGGTGTTTGTTTTTATAATTTGAGATTATATATGTGTGCATTTGTGATTAAATGATGGTTGCAGTTGCACCCGGTTTGGCTTCCTCTAACTAGGTTTTAAATATTAAACTATGGGATATCTGTTGTTATATTAAGCGTTACATTTAAACTTTGTATAGTTATGCATGACCGCCATTTGTATGCTTCTCTTCGGACAATATCTGATTCGGATTTCACTGGATGTTTTCCTGCTCCAGGTTCATGCTCCTGAAACAATATTTATTGTTTTCAGTGTTAATTTATGGTATACAATGTGTCTTCTGTTTTATTTCTAAATTTCTTCCTTAACTTCATACTTTATAACCATTAAGTGATTTCTTACTCAATGCCCTCAGTTGCCTACAGTATCAATTTTTTCTTATACAGTGTATGCGGAAAAGTAACATACTAACACAAGTAAAAATAATTATCAGTCGCAAATAATTTCCTTATTCTGCATTATCTCTTGTTCCGTATAATTCCAGGAAAGGTCTACTCTTTTCCTCTTCAATCCTTTGTATTGGCTTGAAGAAAGGCTTAAATTTTTCATCATTCTTTCAGATTAACCCTGACTCTGCTAAAGGTTATAAGGCTCGTGGCATGGCTTTGGCTATGCTGGGACGATGGGAGGAAGCTGCCAAGGATCTGCACATAGCTTCGAAATTGGATTATGATGAAGAGATCGGTGCTGTACTAAAAAAGGTAAAATCCTTGTAAATAGCAGGTCAAAATTCATGACAACTATTGATGAATATTGCTGCTGCTGATTTTTCAGGTTGAACCCAATGCACAAAAGATTGAAGAACATCATCGTAAGTACGAGCGTTTGCGGAAGGAGAGAGAAGAAAAGAAAAATGAGCGTGAGAGGCAGCGTCGCCGTGCAGAGGCTCAGGTCTTTGGCATTTACTTAAATCATCTAAATTTTCACTTAGAATAGCAAATTCGACTCAATGCCCTAACCTACTCGGAACAAATACTAAGTTAGCGGGTTTCTAATTTGTTCCGGTTGGGTGACTTGAGTGGCCCATTTAATAAATTGGTGGGGGATAGAGTTGAGCTCTTTAATCAATTTAATTCAAGTAACTTGTTTGAATCAATTTATATAAATTAGTTTGATATTTCCTCATTGTGGAATATGCCAACCTTTCTCCAATCATTTATTATTGTAATTACTTAGTAAACAGATTGAAAGTAATAGAAAGACATGAAATAGTGTTGGTTAATTGAGTATTGTATGAGAATATGGAGACTGTTGTGGTTTCGATTCGCAATGTATCTAATTGTTATAAGTTTTGGAAATGTCACAAAATAAATTTGTCAGCCCGGTCGGCTTCGCTATGACCTGTATATTATTGAGTTGGTTTCGATTTATAACTGATGAACGTATAATCGCTTTACCTGATTATTAAACGGGTAGCTTCTGGGTCATTTATAGACTATGTTGCACGAATTCTCGTTGAGGTAACGCATCCTTCATGATTTCATTTTGGTAATATTGTTTTCTAAAATTTTAAATTGTAATCTAGATGGAACATGTAAAGGTGGCTAAGACACCAACAGTCTATTTATTCATCAATGCTGACTCTTTTTTTGCATTCTTGGTTATATTTGCTAAAATAATAATATGTTGTTTGTATCTACACAATCAAAAGATTGGAGTATTTAGCAAATCACTTCCTAGATTTTGGAGAAATTGCAAATATGCCAATCTTACTTGTAATGTGTCCCGTTTCAGTATCCAAATTCGGTTTTACTTGGGTTATAGCTGGGTCTAAGCACTTCAAATCACATGGTTATTTTGGTTATAACTTTGAGCTTCCTACAGGCTGCATATGAGAAGGCCAAAAAGAAAGAGCAATCGTCATCAAGTAAACCGGGGGGCATGCCTGGAGGGTTCCCTGGAGGAGGTATGCCCGGAGGGTTTCCTGGCATGCCTGGAGGAGGGATGCCTGGTGGATTCCCAGGTGCTATGCCTGGGAATATTGATATGAGCCAGATTCTAAATGTAAGTTGGGGTCAGATTTGCCTTGTTTTAATCAGAATGGCTTGCTTTTGTCTTTGAAATGCTGCGAACGTAACAGCTGTTGGTCGATCTAATACCATGTTTTTGTTGGAACAGGATCCTGAATTAATGGCGGCATTTAGTGACCCAGAAGTAATGGCTGCACTCCAGGATGGTATGTTTGTTTGCCTTATCTTGTTCTGTGCTAGTTTTAATCCTGGAGTGATTGCCACTTTATTATTTTACGGCCTTACAGGATGGTATGTTTGTTACCCTTATTTTGTTCTGTGCTAGTTTTTATCGCCGCTTTATTTATTTTTTGGTGGTTTTTTTTATTTTTTTTTGGTGTGGGGGGGGGGGGGGGGCAATATATGAATAAAATCTCATACCCTTTCACTATACTAAACTAAGTTATTGAATCATACATAACTTGGAAGTAGAAAAATAACGTTGTCAAAGCTTTAATCAATGTCTGTCTGGGATCAGGGTACGGTGAAATATTTGTTAATTTGTGATAGTTAATCTATGCACATGTCTATACAATATTAGAGGCCAGTTAATACCAAAATAGGGAATATACATGACAATTACATTTATTCGTACTAAGCATAACTAATGACAATTACCATAATGAACCGAGAGACAAGTTTTCCACCCAACTGTTAGGCCAATTTGTTTTGGTGGATCGTGCATGCACATGTTGCTGTGCTAATCAGTGCACAGTGTTGTGCAGTCACGGGTCAGCAAACATAGTGTTTTGTGCTTTAGCTTAACCAAAGAGAATATAAGAAAAGTGAATATAGGTTCCACAAAACATCATGTATCAATCATATTACTAAACGAGCATGATAGCATGATGTGTAGGTGGTAGGGGTTGATTTAAGGAGTATACAATTAAAGCAAGGTTTGTTTTTTCGTGGAAGGAGCAATTTTTCATGAGGCATGAGTATAGGATATGATGCACAGCATGTAGAGAAAATCGTGAAACATAGCTTGATATCTGGGGCGACAATAGTTCTAAAATTGTATTGCCAATTCGTTAGAAAAGCATATTTGTAAAATTATATAGTTTGATCCATGACGAATGGGGATTTCTTTTTATCTTGACGACTCTGCTTACAATTACAATAAAATGATGGTATTGCCTACGGACTATGGATGTTTTAACCACCTATAGTGTTGTCAGTAGTATGCGTTGATTATAGTTTATTTCAAGCTGCCATTTGGGCACCATATTTTCTTTCAGCTTCCTTTATGCTCTTTCCTTATTGTTTTACCCCTTATCTGAATGAATTTTCTCTTATACAGTTATGAACAACCCTGCAAATTTCGCAAAGCATCAGTCGAATCCCAAGGTTGCTCCTGTGATTGCCAAGATGATGGGGAAATTTGGTGGACCTAAATGATCCAACTTGGAAAAAAAACTGATCTGCTGACTGGACTGTTTATGTGTAGGACTTGTTTGTTCCGATTCCAGTCTTGTCTGCTTTAATGTTGAGGCCATAAGTAATGCTGGTATTAGAGCCAGGTTGCATAGCTGCTGATGATGCATGACACGGTAGGAGTGTCTTTATGAGTTTGATTCGTAGAATGGATGAAAAAATTCAGTATTTATCTGAATAAAATCTTACGCCTTAAAAGAAAATTTTCAATATTTTTTCCCGAATAGCTATATACAAATATGTTGTAGCAAAGTGGAAATGTTACCCATTATAAATATGTTATCAAGGTCTCCATGCATATGTCCATCACAGTCTTGCTCCTTGCTTTTTCCTGCTTTCGGTATAAAGAAAAAGCAAAGCCCAGAATAACCAATGAAAAGATGATCTTAGTGCCGAAGGAACCTCATGATTTACACATCATATGCCCGCTAGACCTTACTTTTTCCTCTACTCTCTTCCTACTTTATAACAGTTTGGCTTCCCGCTCTCCTCAAGCTTTCCTCCTTTTACATGTCCAACTTCCTTTTCATTTTTTCATCATCATGTCGAAAGACTCTTTAATCTATCGCTATGCCCCCTCGAACCCTGTCGCTCGCCTCGTGTGCTCAACGTTGGTCACAATTTTACTCCTGTCCGGTGTGATTGCCCTCATTCTCTATCTCGCCTACCGCCCTTCAAAACCCCACTTCTCCCTCATCACCGTCGCCATCTTCAAACTTACAAATGCCACCTCTGCCGCCCCAGCCACTGCAGTCTCTACCAGCTTTCAGTTCACTGTCTCGGTCCGCAACCCAAACAGCAAGGCTTCAGTCCGCTACGATCGCTTGTCTGCCTATGTCACCTATAGGTATAAATGTCTTCTCAACTGTACTAAAACTCCAAAGTTGTCATACTATCAAGAGATGTTTCTATATTCTGATTGGTTCAATTCTTTTCTGGGGCAAAATATGGGTTTCTCTTTTTTTCTCCGTAAGTAGTTTAATCTACATTCTAAATAAAGAAATAATCGAATATTGATTATCGATTGCTCTAATACCAACTTAAAATTACTTTCAAATTACTTTCAGCAATCGAGGTGAATGTTGAGAAATATATTTATAATCTCTTATGACCTAATACCAACAGATCGGGGCTTTTTCTCATATCCTTTTTTAATCTGTTTTTTTTCTATACGAGTAAATTTGAAACCTGGTGGTATTTTCAAAAGTTTTGGTGAATATTGAGGGATATATATTTATTCCAACATGCCCTTATGGGTTGAAACTAGGTGCTTTCAAAAAGTAGTTGGTTTAATCCATTTTTTGATCTTAATATATCTGCAATTGTATCAAAACTCAAAAGTTATAATTAGGATCAAATGTTAGATTTCTTAAATAAATTCTAACAGGGACCAGACGATCACTCCGAACGTGGATCTTCCATCAATGTACCAAGAGGCAGATAGCACAGTGGCGGTGTCACCCGTATTAGGGGGAGAGGCAGTGCCAGTGGCAGCAGAGGTAGCAGTAGGGCTGATGGCCGATGAGAACTATGGGGTGGTGGGGATGAGGCTGGTGTTGATCGGGAGGGCGAGGTACAAGTCCGGGCCGTTCAGGGGTGGGTGGTGTGGGATGTATGTGAGATGTGATATGTTGGTCGGGATTAGGAAAGGGGTGGCTGGTCAGGTTCCCTTGCTTGGTGGTGCACCGGATTGTGATGTTAGTATTGGATGAAGAAAATGATTTATCTTCTTGCATGCATATTTCGAGTTTTTCGTTTTTTGTATTAGGATATTGTATATAGCGAATTTGAATTTTTGTGGAAGGTTTGTCAATCTACATTAAGGTTGTAAATTATTTTGACTGGGGCTGGTTTTCTTTTGTATGCATGTAGCTATGAGCCATCGTGAAGGATGATGCCCCAAAGTAATTAATGAGCATTATAAATGCCCCCGCTGCTTGTTAGAAGTATTTTATTCCCCATCTCGGGTTATAGAATGGAATTACATTTCTCATGTCTGGATTATTTTCTTCCATTGCCAAAGCAATATTCGTTATGTTGGAAATCAATAACAACTTAGACATTTTCTAGAACGTTATAAGAAATAATTAGAAGCTGCATGGTGCTTCTAGATTGAGCATAATTATCGCACAAAAAACAAAGCCATGAAATTTCTTTTTGCTGGGAATTTTTAGAATAAAACCTAAAGAATTTTATATCTAGGGTTTTCTTAGGTGGTTTATAAATAAAGAGCTAATCTCTCATGTAGCAACCAAATAAGTAGGCAAGTGAGCACACAAGTTCTGAGAGTGAGGCAGAGGGTGCATGAGTGGGCACAAGTGCACAAGAGTGCAGGTGGTGTCGTGTGTACAAGAAAAGTGTGAGTCTCTTTTGTAATAATAGAAGTTATATAATACAGTGCCCGTTTTTATTGCACTTGCATATTCTACACATTCTAAAGCTGATGCCATTTGCACAACGTACCAATCCTCTGTGTGGTAATGATTATTCGCTTTGATTTTATCCATGATTTAGAATCGAACATAATGTCAACCTATCATTTAGGTTTATGACAAACCTCATTTTTGTTATATGTTTCTCACGGGGCTAGTCAATTGGAACAAACGGTTATAACTGTAATAGACCGAGATAATATATTAGTTAATGTTAATCAATTAGAACATGAACTTAAATTCAAAATTTGGTGTTAGTCATAAATGAAACTAGAACTGGAACTAGAAGAAAAAAATATGCAAAATAGAACTTTTTCATATACAAAACAAGTTATCCATTCTTAAAATTTATCCCACCTATTTGGATAGAAAAAAAATTAAAAATCAGAACTATCCTAGCCTCCCCTTCCTCCTCCCCCCCCACCCCCCAACACCCTCTTCCATTTTCTTTCTGTAAGCTTTCAAATCTTTGTTGTCCCTCTTTTTTATCGATCAAATCCAATTGATTCCACACAAAACTTTTTGATCTATTTTAAATCCATCTAATTAAAGACACCCAAAATGAATCAGAAAATATAAAATTATTAAATATTTATGTAACCCTAATTTATCAAACTAAAAGAAAAATATGTTTAATCATATTTTATCATTATACAGAAATCTCTTTTTTTATAATTAAAACTGTAAATTAATTTTTTTATCTTACAAACCATTTAGAAACAATTAAATATTTTCTAACCATGCTTATATATATAATTTGGACTTCACCAATAAAAAAAATCTAATATAATTTCAATTTTTACTTCTAGTTTGTTCTTGAATCCTATAAAAAAAGTCGTAGTTTTATTAAAGTCTTACGAAAATGTTCTAGTTTCAAAAATTCTATTTTTATCGAAAAGTCTCAGTTGACTGACATGCTCTCAGATTTGACACTAATACGGTTGAAGCCAATCAGATAACTGGTCATAAAATTTTATTAAATGTTTCGTGAAGCTTTGCTTTACAACCATTTTTTTCTTTTCTTTTTTAAAAAATGGCTTAAGGGGCTGTTTGGTTGCAGGATTATGAGTTTGGATTTGGATTTTGGATTATGGAATCCTAGGATTCCATAATTTTGCGTTTGGTTGCAGGATTAGGATTTCTAGGATTCCTTTGTTTTTTATGGGGGATCTACCACAAAACAAGGATTATGGAATCCTAAAAATTTTCAAGGATTTTCAAGAATTTGGCATTATTCATTGTACTTTTAGATGGGGCCCATGCACTTTATTTATTTAACAATCCTCCCTCTCTCTCTATCTCTCTCTAAAATCCTCAGATCCAAATCCTACTTTTTTATCACCAACCAAACAAAGATTACAAGGATCTACAAATCCAATACTAGGAATCCAAAACCAACCAAACAACAAATTACCAAATCCAGAAATTTCAACCGTACTATTTTGGAATCCAAATTCCATAATCCTGCAACCAAACAGCCCCTAAGGGCCTGTTTGGTTGCAGGATTATGGGTCTGGATTTGGATTTTGGATTGTGGAATCCTAGGATTCCACAATTTTGTAAGTCCACGTTGCGACCCCCGGTTCTTACGGGGAGGCGGAAACGGTATAAAATCAAAATTTTAACGCAAGAGGCAACATGGACTAAACTATGGTCGGGATCGTTACCTAAACTAAAACTAGCAAACCAAGCTAAAGAGGGTTAGCTACTCGAATGGAGATGGTTATACCTAGACTTGAACTCCTTCGTCTTCAAACTTTGTAGAGGTTGATGGTTCTCCTTTGTCGCCTTCTTCCGTCGAAGATGGATCCACCTCGAAGGCTCAACCTTTGGGCTCTTTCTCGTACTTGGAGTGAACTAGAATCGCCGGCTTGCCAAACCCTTGATCCTAGAGTGAGTAGAGAGTGTCTAAGGGTTGCTTTTGTTTTTCAAGAGAAGGATTCTCAACACATGAGAAGGTTTCTCTTGGCTAGAGGAAGAAGAAGATGAAGTGAAGAGAGAGAGTGAATATGATAGAATGAGCTCTCATTTCCTTTCTTGCAACCATAATGCAAAAAGAAAATGAATTATCAAATAATAATAATCAAAATGAAAAGGTTGATGGAAAGTTTTAGAATGACTAATATCATTACAAGCATTAAATGAAAATGCAAGAATCAAGAGCATCTTTCTCTTGTAATGATAATGGTCAAATGTTCAACCATGGTCAACAAGTCAACCATGGTCAACAAGTCAACAAAAAACTAACCATGACACAATTTCATTTTATTATATATTATTAAATGATATAATACAAATCCATTAGGGTTTGGAAAAATACAACTGTCAACTGTGCATACGCACCCGTTCCGAAACCCTAATGAAAAATCATCTTCCTCCTCCTCAAAAAGAACTGTGCATACACACCTGCATTCTTGTTCCGAGGAACATGAATACTGAGAGATAAAAGCAACCCCAAATACTATACCAGTATCCGGCTCAAACCAGAGCCCGCTGGTAAAATCCGTCCGGACTCCAAACGTGCACAAGTGCGCGGATGAGAACGAAGCCTGTCGCAAAACCATGCAACCTCTACTCTGTTTTGCCCAGAGGCGAATACCCTCTGTGTGGGACTCTAAAGACTCGACACTACGCTGGCAGTGGTTTTAACCACAGACCGCAAGCGGCACTAGCTGTGCGTAACGGTCCCCAGGTAGATGTCGACAAGAAGGCTGACGAGGTGAAACCCCATCTGTACTCCTACTGAGTCTGAATGTGACAGTCTCCGTACAGTCCGGTCTATTCGTCTGATACATCGCATGGCGGGCCTAGGGGGCGGTAAACGTCAGTCCCCCAATAGCGGTACAAGTCGTGTCGGAGTGAAGCCCAAAACACCCTGAGATAACACTGGAAACCTACCAGTATATCTCGTTTGCCCTGGCCAGGGACTACTCGTGTAATGGCTCTCCTAGACACAGCGCGATGTCAACCCCCAATACCGGGAGAGACGAATCCTGTCTAACCGTCACTGCCTCCAAGTGCTTCGGGACTGCACCCAACCACCACCTGTTTGCACGACTCCTTTGAGCCGTGGTAGGGTAGTGATCAAAGTGCAGTGGGAACACACTTGAGGCGAAGTGCCAGTGTCAAGTCAGCGGACTAAGCTGTACTCATGTCACCTGGGAACTGATAACTGACGATAGGTATAATACCAACTAGTCAGTTCCCGACGAGTCCTGTCCAGTGTACTCGTAACCCAACGAGCACCCGTATACTATCTCCAGTACGACGTACTGATGGCTGTGGGACAGACCATCTCCCACACTGGGATGAGAAGCGCATACGCTAGTCTACTCCGGAGTATCGATGCCCTGTCTCGATAGTCCTGCGACTAGGGACCTGTATAAGGATGTGCTTATAGATTACCCAGCCCCCACTAGTGTGACTGCCATCACAACGCTGGTAATCAAGCAAAGATCCTAAGGGCTCCACTAATGCGTATAAGTGATATACTGAAATAAACACAAGTACACATTGAAGTAGAAACAAACCAAGTAGCATACTACTATTTTGAGCAAGATTGTATATACAAGGTGAATATCCCAAGCATCCATTAAGTAATATACAAACTAGTATGATACAGTAATGGCCTCTAGGGCATATACACTAACAAATTTTGTGTTTGGTTGCAGGATTAGGATTTCTAGAATTACTTTGTTTTATATGGGGGGCCCACCACAAAAGAAGGATTCATGAATCCTAAAAATTTTCATAGATTCTCAAGGATTTGGCACTATTCATTGTACTTTTAGATGGGGCCCATGCACTTTATTTATTTAACAATCATCTCTCTCTCTATCTCTCTCTAAAATCCTCAAATCCAAATCCTATTTTTTTTCCAACAACCAAACAAAGATTACAAGGATCTACAAATCCAGATCTACAAATCCAAAACCAACCAAACAACAAATTACCAAATCCAGAAATTTCAACCGTACTATTTTTGGAATCCAAATTCCATAATCCTCCAACCAAACAGCCCCTAAGATGATTGATGATCATGATACACTAACCTCAAATTCCAGACATAAACCATTGGGCTCTGGATTCGGCCCAATATTGTTGAATGTTAAGTTTAACAAACTCAACTCATTTAATTCAATTAAAGAGGCCTATATAGATAATGGGCCAGCGTTGATCTGATCCAGAACACAATTAAAATAGGGAAAGGGCTGGATCGATTCATCACAAATTTGAGGGTATTTCAACAAATGTTTTCCCTCTTGCTCTCCGATGCGTCCAAAATTTTGTTGTCAGATTCATCTCTTCAGGGTTTGGATTAGGGTTAGGGTAAGCTTGCTCGCTCGATCTCTCTCTTCTCATTTTGCACAAACCTTTAGGAATAATTTCTCATAAACTCATTTCTGGATTGTTAAGCAGCAATCAGGGCTGAGATCATTTTGCGCATGTACAATCTTTGAACTTGGTGTTGATGTGTTTGGGATTGATGTCGTTGGTGAGTTCTTTGGTTCTTATTCTACATTTATTTTGAAGTAGAAATTGGTTCTTCTCACTTACATGGTTTCTTTTGATTGTTTGGTTGCAGGGCACATGTTTGTGAAATTGCTCCTGATTGCTGTTACACTTTTCCCACTCTATGGGAAGATTTGCAAAGAAGGTTGGTTTATGTATTAACTGTTGCTAAATTGATATAATACAGATTGAGATTTATGTGCTCGTTTTCATTGTTGTTGAGATTTGTCGGTTATCTTGAATTCTTGTTTAATAACGGCATTGGTAGAAAAATTTTGTGCATGGCAATTTCTGTATGATTCTCTTGTCCCTCTATGGCCATTCAAATTCTTTTTTGCCAGCGTGGGCAAGAAGCCTATATTTTTATATATCGAACTAACAGACATAAAGTAGTTACGAAAAGAAAAGAAAATGTATACAAGCAAACTAGATCAAGACTATTACAGAACAATAGCTCAAAGTTGAACTCTTCATATTTTGGTTGCTTTTGGCGGATTGCTTACTACTAGGTTGGATCGGATGCCAACATGTGGAGGCACCATTTGTGACTATTGGACAAATTTCTTCGTTCTTTTTCTTCTTGTTCTTTGCCATAACGCCCATTCCGGGACGGGTTGGAAGAGAAATTCCAAATTGTTACACGGATGAGACTGATCACACCTGATCAGTGAAAAATTCTTATAAAAGGTAGGAACTGCATTCCAGCAATTGATCCCAAGATCCTTGAACATTATAGAATTTTGCATTCTTAATGGAAGTGTTAGAGATAACGTCACAAAGAATAATCTCTTTGGTACCACGTTGTGACCTAAAGGATTGGTTTTTTGTTGCTTCCATATGCTCCAAACAGCATTTGCAATCACCGTACAAATAATTGCTCCAATCGGTTTCTTGCTTGAGGCCATAGAGTGAATGTAACCTATGATGTCAAGAAGATAAATCGAAGGGTTGTGAATCCCACTACGCAATAATGATGCATGAATCACTCGAATAGAGAGTTCACACCCAAAGAATAAATGATTGTGACTTTCGGGTTCAAATTTGCAAAGAATGCATTGCTTTCCTCCACTAATAGCTCTTGTTTGGAGTAAATCAGCTATTTTTAAATTTCCAAGAACGGCTTGCTTCAAACAAAATGAGAGTTTCTGTGAAGTTTTGTGAAACCTAACAATTTTAGTCCAAGCTTAAAACAAAAAAGGTTGTGGTAAAAGTAATGATTTCGTTGATTTTGCAGTGTGTTAAATGATAAAAGAGAAAAAATTTAGATACTTTATTATGTGACCAATGATCTCTTTATACAGGGATTACAATTAGTTGATGCCAAAGTAGCATGGTACGGTCTACCCTAATAACAATATATTCTAAACTATCCCAACACTCCCCTTAAGCTGGAGCATAGATATCAGTGATGCATTGCTTTGACAATAGATGAACGAATGCAGGTCTTGGAAGAGGTTTTGTCAAAATATCCGCAATCCATGTATGAGTAGAAACATGATGGAGATTGACTTTCTTTTCAACAACTTTCTTCCGAATAAAGTGACAATCCACTTCAATGTGTTTTGTGTGTTCGTGAAACACTAGAATTTCTGAAATATGAATTGCAGCTTTATTATCACAGAATAAAGATCCTGGTGTTGTAGAATTAACATCAAGATCTCGAAGCAATGTGGAGAGCCACGTCAATTCCGAAACGGCATGGGCCATAGTGCTATATTCAGCCTCGGCTGATGAGCGTGCAACAACATGTTGTTTCCTGTTGTGCCAAGTAACTAGGTTTCTCACAAAGAAAACACAAAATCCATTCTTGGAGCGATGATCATCCACAGATCCGGCAAATTCGGCATCAACATAGGCTATAAGAGACAGATTAGAATAGAGTTTATAGAGAAGATCTTGTCCAGGTGCACGCTTAAAATAGCGGAGAATGCACTCAACGGCCTAAAAATGGAAAACTAAGGACGTATGCATAAACTGGCTCATTGTGCTGACTGCAAAGGATAAGTTTGGACGAGTAACCGTGAGATAGATCAGTTTCTCAACTAACCGTCGATACTAACCTATATCAGAAAGTGGCTGGTTATCAGGTGAGCTAACGCGAGAGAGCTTTACTGTTGTATCCATGAAAGTATCAGCAGGGTGGCAGTCAAGAAATTCTTTTTTTTAAGAAGATCGAGAGTATATTTCCGCTGTGAGAGAAATAATATCTTATTTCGAGATACCTATATAACAAGAAAGTACCATAGAGAATCAAGATCTTTGGTGTGAATATGTGAGGCCAAATGTGTTTTGACCTTAGATCTACCCTCGGAATCATCTCAAGTGATGATTATGTCATCAACATAAATAAGGAGAATAACCATTCCTTCTTTCTATCTATGTATAAAAAGCGATGGATTTGCCGAACTTCTTGTGAAATTTATTTTTTAGGACCATATTGAATTTATCGAACTATACCTGAGAAGATTGTTTTAGGCCATAGATAGATTTTTTAAGATGACATACAAGAGACCCCCTCACGCTCAAAGTCAGAAGGCTGTTGTATATTAACCGTCTCAGAAAGGTTGCCATTGAGGAAGGCGTTCTTGACATCTAACTGATATAGAGACCAACCACGGGTAACCACAAGAGAGATCAAGACACGAACAATAGTGAGTTTGGCCACTGAAGAAAAAATCTCAGCATAGTCGACACCATATTGTCGAGTATTAACCTTTGGCAACAAGACGGGCTTTCAAACGAGATACGCTGCCATCAGGATTATATTTGACAGTAAAGACCCACCAGCAACCAACCATCTTTTTCTATGAAGGGAGGCTGACCAGATTCCGAGTGTGATTAGACATTAGTGCATGCAACTCTTCCATCATAACTCTATACCAACCTGGATACTCATAACTTTCTGAACAGAGTTAAGAAGGGGAAACATCAGACAAGGAAGATACAAAATGACGTAGAGGTAGAATAAGACGATATGAAATAAATGAAGAGAATGAGAAGTAATGCATGTTCGTTTATCTTTGCGAAGAGCAATTGGTAAGTTGTCCGAAAAACCATTAGAAGAAAGGAGAGATGAAGTCTCGTCAGCTTCTGGTTGTATACATGGAGGATGAGGTTCGGTATTTGATGTTGAATCTATCTCTGCTCTCGGTTGACGTCTATAGACCTGCGTAACCGGAGGAGGAGGAATTTCGACAGTAGTAGATTCGGTTTGAATTGGTTGGTCATTTGAAGATATAGAAAGTGGCGGCGGCGGCGGGACATGAGAAGGACTTTCCGTTGGAGGATAAAAGGGTTGATCCTCAAAAAAGGTGACATCACGGGAGACTACGACAGTGGATGTAGAAGAAAGCAGGCAAACGTAATCTTTTTAAGTCCTAGAATAACCAACAAATATATGTTTGACAGCCCTAAGATCCAATTTATCATGAGTTAATCGATGATTATGAACGTAGTAAACACATCCTAACACCTAGGAGGAAGGGGAGAAGGATCTTGGTCGGAAAATAAAATAGAGAACAGTGTTTGGTTTTGAAGAATCGTGGAAGACATGCGATTAATCAAAAACATACAGTAAGTAAGACAATTCCAAAGGCGTTTTGGGACATACATGTTAAGCATAATAGAACGAGCAATGTCAAGCAAGTGACGATTTTTCAGCAATGCCATTTTGTTGTGGTGTATATGAGCAGGAAGTTTGATGAATAATCCCACGGGATTACCAAAGAGTTTGAAAAATACGACTCATGTATTTTTTTGCATTATCGGTTCTTAAAATTTTAATAGATGTATCTAACTGATTAACCATTTCATTAATAAATGTTTTAAACACATGCGGTAATTCAGATCGATCACGTAAAAGAAACAGTCAGATCATTCTAGAGTGATCATCAATAAAAGCGCTAAAATATTTGTAGCCAAATATGCTGGTATGCTTGTAAAGACTCCAAATGTCAGAATGGACTAACTTAAATATAAAAAAACTACGTTTATTAACTGAAGAAAAAGAAAAACGAAAGTGTTTCTCTAAAATATACGACTGGCATGAAAAATCAGATAAAGAGAGATCAGGTAACATGGTATGTAGTATAGGAAGATGTGGATATCCAAAATGTCGATATCAGCAAATGGTAGAAACAACAGCAAATGCGGAAGGCATCACATCCAAGTAGTACATGCCATTAGTTTCTTTACCCCTATCAATTTGCTCCTAAGTCGGGTTGTCCTGGATCACAAAATAATTGGAAGAGAAAGTTATTGAACAGTTGAAATTATTGGTAAGACGACGAACAAGTAAAATATTTGTACGAAGTGAAAGAACAACTAGAACATTTTTAAGCGGTAAGGAAGTAGTCACATCCATATTGGTACAACCATGAATATGAAGGACATCCCCATTGGCAATGGAAATGAATTTATGCAAGGTGGAAAACACAGAGTCAGAAGCAGTATGAGTCATGTGGTCGTAAGCACCGGAGTCAAGGACCTAAGGGTTTGACTGAGATAGTAGAGATATACCTGATATGATTAAGTTGGTAGTAGAGATATGAGAGAGAATATGTTGTTGGTGCTGTAAGTCTTCAGGAGAGATCTGCGAGAATGATGATACTGACGGTTGGGTCGCTGTGGATGGAGTCGTACTATGTCGGGCAGTAGGAGTCTAATCCGGATAACCATGTTTCTCTCAGCAGAATTGATCTGTATGGTTGGTTCGATCACAATGAGAGCAAGAAAGGGAATCACGACACATCCGCGACCTTATCCCCTGCGAACCAGAGTACCAATAGGACCACGGCTATGACCAGGGGGAAATCCTCGGCCACGACCCTGAGCAATAAAGGCAGAAGATGGAGCCTCCACTGGAGAAGCGTTTGGTGGAGAGACACGATAAATAGCAGCGAGAATACTATTCAGGGTAGGCGTACGACACTGAGAGAGAAGAAAGGAGCGAACTCCATCCAAGTGAGTTTCATCTTAATCAAATAAAGAGTCCCAATAAGAGTCTCACGCTGACTCTTGGTAACGGCTGGATCAGAGGGGGTGGGTCGATATATGTTTTATTCTTTTAGAAGCCCTGGAACCGGGCCCCAAAGGCATGCAGATCATCATCTCGAGTAGCGGTAGTGAGTTCATGGAAGATATCATAAAGCCGCTGAAGGCTATTTTCTGACGAGTAAAAAGATTTAAGATGGAACCGCATTTTCTTCGCAGTAGGAAGATACATAATAACCCGATAACAGCTGGGCTCCATAGAGTTTGTAAGCCAAGTGCAGACTTTGTTGTTATTTTGAAACCAAAATGAATATTGCGCATCGGAGGTTGGTGGAGCTTCCTAAAAGAGATGGTGATGAAGGCCCTTGATTTTAAGAGCTCGCTCAATGGCATGCACTCATTCCAAAAAATTATTAGAGCCAGAGAGAGTCAAGGTAATTAGACGAAAATCCGTTTTGTAATCTGAAATAGGAGAATCAATTTTGTTGTCTGTCATATTGAACGTTGCACACAAAGAAAGCAAGCAATAGAAAGTGTAGAGTTTATCTCAAGATCAAATCATCACGGGATTTTGATATCCAGCAAGACGAGAGGTATTTAGGGCTGGACGATCTAGATGCGAGACAATCTGGGTGCGATCTGGGTGTGGTGCGATCTAGGTGCAATATGGGTGCGATACGATCTGGGTGCGATCTAGGTGTGTCGAGGCAAGGGCGAGGGGGGGTGATCAAGGCGAGGATGAGGATCTGGGGTTGAGGGTGAGGACGAGGAGGGAGAGAGGAGGCAGCGATAAGTTTTTTTAGGATTAGGGTTAGGGTTTAGGAGATCCGCTTTGATACCATATTAAACGATAAAAGAGAAAAGATTTAGATATTTTATTATGTGACAAATGGTCTCTTTATATAAGAATTACAATTATTTGATACTCAACCATCATTGTACGGTATACCCTAATAACAATATATTCTAGACTATTCCAACATAGTGAAAGTACTTGAATGAGGCGGTTCCCAGTATAACCTGTCTTCAGCGATATATCTATCAATAGTAACTAATCGAATTAAATCTATACCTAAAGTATATACGGGGAAGAAAATTAGGTAGCGATCATTCATCTATTCCCTTTAGTTGTCTGAATATTGTAAGATTATATAAATAGATCCCTCAATTGGTGTTGTAAAAAGCAGTTTAGGCTTCCGCTTAGGCAGAAGTGACACAGGATCCCTTCGCTTTTGTGTTGGGTGGGGGGGGGTGTTTGGTGCAGAAGGGGCTTCATTTACCCAGAATTTACTGTTTATTTCGAGTGCAATGATATGGCATCTATAGGAAGCACTTTGGAATAACTAATTATAAATTATAGCGGTATCTAGCTGTAGAAGTCTTATATCTGGTAGAAATGAGATAGTTTTCTTTTCTCTTTGTAGATTACTCGTTTTC
Organism: Agapanthus africanus; assembly: GCA_030015575.1. NCBI lineage: Eukaryota > Viridiplantae > Streptophyta > Magnoliopsida > Asparagales > Amaryllidaceae > Agapanthus > Agapanthus africanus. The sequence goes on from CM057349.1 coordinate 463,024,176, forward strand.
TCAGGTAACAAAATTGAACTTCAGAGTGTACTTAGTTTACAGAAATTTCCCTGATGTTCTAAATGTACGCTCGTCAAGAAAACTCAGAATATATGTTGAGGGGCTCTGCAGTTTAGAAGAATGCTAGTCTATGATTCATTGAAAGTTGTTACTGAGAACTCTCGCTACTTTACTTATTTTTTTATAACTTTAGTAAACACAGGCTGGCAATATCCACCCTATGGGCTCTTGCTTTGATATGCATGTAATATGTTTGCTGCTATATCACCAATGTATCTTTTTGTATTTTTAAATAGTCTTTCTTGTCGTATCTATGAAACAATGACAGTATGGCAACTATTGTTGTGTGTCTAATGCATGTAAGGCACAGATTCTATTTTATAGTTGACATGTATGTGATTATGTTGTTTCTAGGTTAAATTTTGTGATATTTTGAAGAGTCTAATTGGATTAATTTAGTATCTGTTTGGCTCCTAAGATGCAAATCTTCCATACCTATACACCTATATTGAATACTTCAATGCCCATGCATTTGAAGATTTAAGAGTTCTATGAAAGAATTGTTTTGCTCCTATTAACCGTCCTTCCAAAATGTAATTTTCTTCCAATTGACTAATGAAATATAACATGCCTTGTTTCTTCTAATTATCACTTATTTGCATATGCCAGCAGCATTTCTGAATGAGATTGTCAGATTGAAATTGAAATGCCACTTTGGGGTTGCATCAAATGAGAGTCTCCCATTTGATGTGCTAAAATTGTAGTCAAGGACTTGCTGAGCATTATGAAGTCCCAGTATGTCAGTTTATCTTATGTTAATATTTATTTATAACCTTCTTGTTGTTTCAGTATCCTTATGTTCCAGAATATTATAGAGCACTTTCGCATTACCTATTTTGGTGAACTAATGCAGACCAAGAAAACTAACTGCTGCTATGGAGAATTCATTGGCAGAAGATGGAGGAATTAACACCGAAAAGTTTCAAGAGTCATCTATCTTCAAGTAGGAACAAAATGGTGTATCAGCTTTTCTTTTTCCAAAAGGGGAAAAAAATCTTTCCATCTCCCCTGCTTGGTTTGGTTGGTGATTTATCTTTTTGCAGCGTCTCTGGATATGTTTTCTCTGGATGTTGCGTCCATATTTTGTAATTGCTGCAGTCTATTATTTGGAGGAAAGCCATATATCATACAATCTGAGTAAGGTATATCTTGAACAATGCCAAGTACTTCAGAAATTTCATTAATCGCTTACGTGCGTCATTTCTTTCTTTCGTTTTCCTTGAATTCGTGTTAATTAATTACTGCAAGCATCCCTTTTGTTATTTAATCTTTCCATTATAACGGCTAAGGTCACTTCTGACCTTATATATATTTCTCAGAAGAATTCATGTTACCTTTCCAGAGATTTGAATCTTTGTGGATCCATATGCTTACGTTGTATCAGTACAATATCTTTAAAAATTGTGCACTATAATTTTGATGCCAGCATATTCTGAATAGTTCGAGGTCAATATTAACAATGATTTAGTTGAAGTCGACATTTCTGTGGGGCCTTGACCTTGAGAATGATCCCTAATGAATTTTAGGTGCAAACTACAGACCTCCTCTTCTCTTTAAAAAATAGAGCTGGTTTTCTCTCCTCTCATGCTGGTTGTTTGCCTTGTCTTTGATGTTTTTCTTGTCACAATTCTCATGCACTAGCCAACTATTTTACCCTTTTGAGTTCATTCTATTTCCATTAACTTCTATCTATACTTCAATACTGTTATATTATATGGAGATCGAGATTTTTTGTTGCGAGTCTCTTTTTTTAGCTGTAGCCTTCTCTCATACGTTTAATCATACAATAGTTAACAAAAAGGGTGCATGTTAGGCTTATGAATAAATAATTTTACTGACATTTTCATGGAGCTTTGTTATAAAATCCTCATTTTGGAGAAAGTATTAGATGATGATGATGTATTAAATGTGGGTATGATATATGAATGAGGAGCTGTGATAGGGAAGCTTCATATATGGGTTTTATTCTTCCATGGCCGAAAACTAACTATTGATGGAGGGAAATGGAGATTTTAAAGCAAATCTGTTCAGTTGAAGGTTATTTCTTCCATGTATCATGCAAGGAGTCTGTATGGTGCTTAACTAGAATTAGGTTAAATAATTTTTGGAATATGAAACTTTAGAAAGATATGGAGTTCTTTGGTCCTAAATGTGTTGTAAATGGTGAAAGAGGAACAAAAGAGATTCCCTATCCAGGTGACTAATAGATAAGATAAGTATTCCTGCTCAATATAAATATATCGTGACGATGTTTGGCATGTCTTAGACTTTTGCCATTTATACATCATAAGAAAATCGTCGATTCTCCGCGCATCTCTCCTCTATAACTCAAGAATTAGTTGTCAAAAAGTGGTTTTTGGATGTGTAGGACTAGAAGATACTTGAAAACCTTAACACAAGTTATTAAGACAAGCACTTGAGAAAAAGTAACCCAATATACTATCTCACAGTGAGATAATACCCAGCTAGGACTAAAACTCCAATAATATCTACATCTATACCTTGTCATACTGTTGAGATTGTTCATTAGACTTAAAGTATAATGTCAAAAAGAACACGCCTGTTTTCCAAAAATTGGTTGACAAAAATATTAAAATAATAGAGTTGTGAGGTCGTGACGAGACCCGCGGCGTATCTATATTAAGAAGCACACCTTCTTGATATTGATACGTTAAGCGTTTGTACATGCAGTAATGCATCTTAAGAATTTATAACAACATTTTTAATAATGAAAAAGAGTTTCACGAACATGTCAAGTTTCAATACATAGGAAAAGAAGCCTTAAACAGGCTGATAACAATGAATTAAATTATGGCAAAAGGATAACAACCAGAATGCTTATAATCCGCCTGATAGTGCGTGAGATCTTCACCTGAAACTTCTATGTCACATGGTGTCGTCTTGTTCATGTTCTTCCCGTTTAGCCCTAACGGACATTTCGGGAAGAAAGAGAGAAACAACCATCAGCGAGCTAGGCTCGAATGGTGAGATCTTCAGCTGAAACGTCTATATCACATGGCGTCGTTTTGTTCCTGTTCTTCCTTTTTAGCCCTACCGGACATTTCAGAGGGAAAGAGAGAAACATCCGTCAGCGTGCTAGACTCGAATAAGTTTTCCAAAATCCAGTAAAGGTAAAGAAAATATGATATAGGTAAAACAAGGCCAACTCAGTAGTAAATAGTAAGGAAAAATAATATAAGCTCATGTAAAAAAAATATTGACATATATATATTTAAAACCATGTTTTATCTTGTGCGAGTTGAAACAAGAATAGGACATGCAACATCGTGAATATTACGTTCGCTGTGTCAGAACATCATATGTGGATTCTAGAGGTGACCCTCGCAAATTCAAGAGGTGGCCCCCGCCGGCTTGGCATATCACTTTGTTCTAGGCGACACTTAGTTCTGCACACAATAGCATTTGTCGCCTTCTCGATATATACGACTTTATTTCTTTCCTAACTCCCCCATTATCCATGTCAAAAACGGTTTACTAGATCAAGAATGAATTTTCTTTAAACAAGAGTTAACCAGTAACATGAATCAAGCATCAATTACATATAAAGTTGTAATTACGCATGAAGTATCTTGCGAAAAGTAAACCGATATAATTCGTAAAATCTTATAAAACACGAAAAGATTAATTAGGAAAATAAATGATGAAAACATGCAATAGTCATATAATTTCAGTAGGAAAATATGATAAGAACTTCTGAAAAATATAAATATGCGGACAAGGAAAACTTACATTGTCAGAAACAAACCGACTACTTGTTTTAAGTTGTATCTCCCACCATCGATCTCCAAAAGGCTTGAAATTTGGACTACGGGTCAAAGGGGATGTCGGGAAATTTCTGGAAGTCATCTTGTAACTTTTTGATGGAAAAATCGCAGTGAAAAAATAGTGAGGTGAATGATGTATACATAGAAGGAGAGGGTTGGGTCAAATCTAATAACAAGATTCAATAGCTCGCAAAAACAAAACAAACAAACAAATGAAAACAAAAAAACAAACAAACTATTTAAACAACAAGCAAACAATTTAAAATAACAAATAAACAAATAATTATTTAAAATTATTTTCTATAACAAAAATTATTTTTCTAAAATATAATAAAGTTTTTAATATGTCAATTCTATTCTTTCAAAAATAAATAATGTTCTTTTCATATCAAATCTTAAAAATCGTAATTCTTTTTAAAACAATTTCTCTTCTCTTTTCCTTAAAAACAAAACAATAAAATCTAATAAATCCTTTAAAATCTTTCTTTTACCCTTTTAAAATAAACAAATAAATTTTATTTTTTCCAAAAATTCTTTTCTGAATAATTTTACCTTTTGAAAATCTAACAAAATCTTTTATCTTAAAACAAAATTTTCTTTTTCTTTTTCTCTTTAATTTTTCCAAAATTAAAAATTCTCTTTTATTATTTAAGAATCTCAACAAACAAGATTAGATTCAAACAAATATTTTATTTATTTCAAAATGAGCACGGTTGTTACAAAGGTTTAAAGGAGGAAGAGTTATGAGCAAGCTTGTGCATCCCCAAAAGCCCAAAGGCATACAAACAAGCACCGACAACGTCTCTCTCCGATACCAACCACGACAACGACACTATCATTAATTTCTCCAAGTGCAATGACATCTTGCACCAATTAGGTCACTCAGCTTCTATTGCTATCCAATATTTGATTTTTGTGAGGTTAAAAAATTGAAAAAACGACGAATCTTTACACGCTCAAAGTTTCCATGCTAAATGAACCCCTAAAGATAGAAATGCAAAAATGAATCATAGAGATAATGGAAGACAAACTTAGGAAAAACTTGATTGGAGCCTATTATCCACGGAAAGGCAACAATGATCCATATATTCAGTCAAGACGGTGATCTTGATTATAACAAGAAGCTCTTAAGTTCAAGACATACGACCAATATAAGAAGAAGGATATGCCAACTCTGCTTACTGGAAGAAAAGGTAGGTCTCGTATAGATCAAAGTTTATAATTAGAGAGACATACACAATCAATTTCTATGTATTTTTCATGTTTAACGAGATGACCGATCTATATGGTCATGACGACATGTGTCCCGGATCTTTAGCATGGCCAAGTTATTGATTAGCTCTAGTCACAGTGTAGTAAGCGTGTCGAGACTAGTTTGACTGCTGATCAATTTTTCCCAGGTTAGCCAAAAATCTATCTTCATGCAAATACCAACACAAAGGCTTGGGTTATTGTGTCCACAGGATATAGGATCAAGCTAATAGATCCATATAATTACTGTTGGAAGACGACTATTTTTCTCCTATATATCACTCTTAATATATTGACAGAAGCAAATATGACCTTCAAAGGCACAATTGTGCTCCCAGGCTCAAGTTCCCTTACACTTTAGAGGTGGACCATTCTTGTTTTCTCCTTTTTCCCAATGTAATTAGCCACAAAAAGAAAAGCAAAAGTACGTAGTGGTTACAGTTTGTATTTTAGTCTTAATGCATCCCGTAGTTATCATAAGTAATGCATTCCGATACTACTACGTTTGCTTTTTTCTTTTAGCTTTCTTCTCTTTGACTTTTGATAGTTTGAATTTCTTTTTTTCGGGAAAAAGTAGATTTTCTAAAATTTTTTGGGTCCCATATGTTAGAATTACTATTAGGGAGAACTTTCTGTGAGAGAATTGAAAGTAAGTGTATCCCCTTCAATTCTTACTGGTGCTTTATTATGCACCTGATGGAGCTTCGAATCTCTTTAGATGCCGTCCTCCGTCGATCTTGCGATGGCGGCCTTGGACGGTTGAGATTTGGGTTTGGAGTTGTTGAGTGTGGATCTCAATGGGTTGGTGTTGGACGTCGAGCTGCCTGCAAAGAAGTCCTGAGGTGGGCGACCACCGTATGTCACGCCCCGCTTTCCGGTATACGGCAAGATGGCGCAACGAGACCGCTACGTATTTACTCAGAAGTAAATACGCTAAGCGTAACTAAGCAATATAAAGTAAAGTACACAAGAGACATGAATGTAAATGAACAACTTTATTTATTAAACATTCTTTTATAAGTACAACTGAAATTAAAGTACATGAATAGAAAGCAATGCCTAAATTATAGCATAACTGAAATGAAATAAATATTTACAAGTGCCTACAGCTCTGGGTCAAAAGATATCTGCTCCAAATCTTCAGTGCTGGGCTCGATCTCCAATGAGTCCGAATCACCTAACAACATTCCAAAAAAAGAAAAGAATGTCGTCAGCGAACAATCGCTGGGTAAGTCCCAAAGGTGAGTAGAGATAGAACAGACAGAAAAAGAATATAACTTATAAGATTTGATTATATTATTAACGCTGTTGTTTGTTGCTTGGTACAGAAATACCAGTGTATACGAGAGGAGTCTCACTATTCCGGAGACTAAACTATATGGAGCACAAGGAACCGTTCAGCCACGGTACAACGGCAATAGATATTCAGGTTAGGTGTATTATGATTACAGTCTCGTGCCACTTTTAACATCTTCTGTACCAATCTACCCCTTATAAACCCCATAATGTCATGTTTTTTCTTAGGTGCTTATTTTGTATTGATTGTATTGTTTTGTTATATAAATGAATGACTTGCCGAAACCATGATATCAGTAGATGGAATGGATATAAATGGAGAGTCATGTAGACGGATTATATCCATGGTTCGGTTCGGTCAATATAAATTGATATAGATTGAATAGACAGATTCATGGATTCATATTACATTTGTAGTATTATACTTGAATCACATTCAAATCAGATTGATTAGATTGAGACTCAGTCTGAGTTAAACACTTTTAAAAAGAACTTGAAATCCTGAATTTGTTTTGATATTATCGGTAACTGCTGCACATGGACGACAGGATTTGTGTATTTTTCCAAGACAATTACCGTATTGATAACACCGTTTGTTAGATTGTCTATCTTAAATAGGCAAGCATCCACATTCTCCGGCTTCCTGAGGCTCAAGAGAATTGTTCCGCTTAAACTTATATTTACTAGGGTCCTTATTGTAATTTAGCATAACTTGAGAGGGTTTTATGTAAAAATAGTTTTGATAAATTTTCAAAATACAGCTCAAGTATTTAGTTATCGTTTTTAGGGTTTTTATAGATGTATATTTTATAATTGTGAAATTTCTAGTGAGTAGAACCTAGTTTTCATAGTATATTGTATTTTCTTGAAATATTGGAATTATTTTGTATTTGGATGGTATTTTCATGTAATGATGATTCTTTTGATTTGGAAAACTTGGAATATTTATATAATATATTTAAAATAGATATTTTGATAATATATATATATATATTTAAAAATAAATTTTATTTATTTTCTTGTAGAAATCTCATTTTCTAAAGAAAATACATTAAAATTCCATAGAGATCGATTGTTCCTTTCAGAGGTCTGCATCTCGCTCTATTAGGCCTGAGGATGTGCGATAACCCGCACCATCCCGAACGGGGTCCCCAAAAGTGGATTGTAGATGCGCAATTGTAAGGAATTGTTTAATACATTTTTTTTTAAAGAAATGGTTTTATAAGTTGATAGTATTTATTTGTAAAGTCGTGTTATCCCATGAATATGTTCCCAAAACTTCATTGTGCTTTTTTAAAGATGTGTGTTGTGATGAGATAGGTCATTACTTCGTGAGTTATCTAAAGATAATACAAGTTTTGTGTTGTTTTATGTCGTAAATGAAGTATGCGGTATTTTACCGTAAAAATACAATAAAAATTGCGCATAAGAATATTTTGAGATGAAACTTGTTTTTAAGTGTTTTTTAATGTTTGTTAAACATTATGTGATAGTATGAAATTTTATTGATTAAGAAAAGTAGAGTTTTATAGAAAAACCGAATCGGAAGTCGAATTAACTCCGTTTCCGTCGGGTTTTAGAATTTCAAGTTTTTAGAATAGAAGATGAGAGGGGGAGAGGGGAATTACTGGCTATTGAGAAAGAAGAGAGGTAGGGAAAGACTAGGGAAGCGTCGGGATGTCGTTTCATAGCCGGAATCTCCTCGGAACGTCGCTGGAACTTCACCCTTTGCTAACTCCACTTGCACACTAAAAGGACTTGGGAATTTTTGAAAGTTTTGGCAGGGAATTTCTGAGTGAGGATGAATGAAATGGAGTGTGGTATTTATAGGAAAAATTAGGGTTTAGAGGGTTAAAAAATACATTGAAAATTTGCATTAAAATTGGATTAAAAGGGCATTTTATTGTTCTCTGGATAAATTCAGAATCAAAAAATAATATGGGGGTAGTGGGGTAGGCAAAGAGATGCTAGGGTGAAAAAATGGGGGTATTACCATCGGATTTAACCGACAGCGCCGGTCTAATCTAGCATCTCGCCGGTCATGTCAGTGGTTGGGGTGTTCGGATGCTTGCGACGTGTCATGGTCCGTTGGTATACCCTAGTGCACATATTTGTTTGTTCTGCAACTCTTAATTTTACGTGTAGTGCACGTGCAAATCTTTGGGTTTCTAAAAGATTTAAAAAAATCAATTAAAAATATATGTGGCTGAGGGGATTCGATCACAGGGGCTATGTCATAGGAGTGCTAGGCTTTACTGTAACAACCGAGTCCAGATATACAAATTCCATTTACCGTATGTGTGGTGTGTGGTATTTATTTCTTTAATCATGCTTTGGCTGTTACTAGTTATAGTTTACCCCGACATTTCATATTCTTGCATATAACAATTTAAGTCATTTAAAATAAATTAAAAATACTTGTCATGGCCTGTTCGATACCCCTAACCCTATGGTAGCGTCCTAGCATCGTGTTTTCGTCCCGTTCAGCGAATCGGACGTGTTTGGACGACCACGCGCATGTACGTGCGTCCGTTCTTGGGGGTATGCTTTTTCATTACTAAATCCTTCATTTCAATTTTTGGAGCTTCCCAATAATTTTCATGTTTCAAATTCAAATTTTTGGACCCGACTCGGGCACAATTCTGAAATATTTTGTATCCCGCCAAATTATGATTATTTAATATTTAATTTTTTACTTAACTTATTTTATCAGCATAGAAAACTATTACGTGGGGTTAGAAATCTTTTCAGCTTAAGGAAATCCTCTTTAAATTTCTTAAATATCTTTCATATTTTCCCCAACCAAATTCTTTTCCCCAGCCAATCGCTATCCCCTATTTTCACCCTGGGCCCCACGCCTCTCTCTCCCTCTCTCACACCTTTCTCCTTCTCTCTCTCTCTCTCCTCCCTATTCCCTACGCTAAACGCCAACTCTATCTCTCCTCTCCCCTTTCTCTCTCCTCTCGATCTCTCTCTTCATCTCTATCTCTCTCCTCTTCTCTCTCCTCTCGCACGAGAATCTCTCTCTCTTTCACTCCTCTCGCAAATCTCTCTCTCTCTTCCCTTTATATTTTTCTTCGTCTTCTTTAACAAAAAAACCCACCTCCAGTTAACCCTAGCCGCCATTCCTCCTCTCGCCATTGCCCTAGCGCCGACGCCACAATCGCCGTTCGTCGCCGCTCCTCACCCTCGTCACCTCCACCTTCTCTTCTTCCTCCTTTCCTTTTCTCCCGAGCAGCTGAGAACCTGCGCACCCACTCGTCACGGCCACCTCCGCTTCCAGCCGCCGCCGGTGACCTCGTCCCCGTGCCCTTGGCCTTCGTGCACCCCCAGGATCTTGCCGAAACTCCGTCGACGCCATCGACCCTCACGACCCCTCTGCAGATCAGGGTAAGCATCCTCCCCTCCTTACTCCTTCCTTTCTCCTCTTCTTTTCTTTCCTGCAATTCTTGAAAACTTGATGTTTACTGTTTTTGTGGTTGCCAGAATCCGACCATGCCGGTGACGATCTCGACGACCCAGCGAGGACCTCTGACCCGTTTGACTCCACTGTTCGTCGTTTGGGCTCATTCCGTGTACCGTGCACGCGTCGTGACTTTTCCCCGCCGACGCGTAACGTTCCGTTTTCTGTATCGCGACCCGTCGAGGCAAGTTAATCTTGCTACATGCTAGTCATACTATTCATATGTCAAGCTATCTATTTTCCTATTAAATTTATAGATAAAATCTAAAGTTTTGAATTCCAAATTAACAGTACAATGTTCCGTTTATATATTTCAGATCTAAAACTTGAAACCTGATTGTTGCATTTAGTTGACTATACCTAGTAATCACAATTATATGTTAAATCACATAATCACAATTGTTTTATAGCCATATTACCCTTTTGTAGTTTTACCCCATCGGACGACCAATTGCATACATTTAGCCTTATTCACATTCAATTGTATCTCTAGATTGTTTTAATACATATTAATATGATTTTACCATCCACATGTGTGATACTGCATTCCTGCAATGTTAAAACTATTTCTTAAACCAAACGGATAACCATACAACTAAGTAGTTCAATCTGCACCTATTGCTATCATGTTACTGTGCCTGTCTATTGTTCTGATAGTACCATGCTTGCTTATTCATAACCATGATTATGCTAGTCGATCATGAGCATCCACATGTTACCTTGTACATCCTGACATGACTTGTTACACATATTACTTGACCCGACATGGTACCGTACACTCTTGACATGACATGACACCTGAATACACTACTTGACTTGACTTGATGTACCATGGCTGTACCCGTTACCCGATCTTGTGTCTAATGCCAACAAACCTGACATGTAGTCCTTACGGACCGTTACTGTTGTCTATCCAGACAAATCTGTATTTGCCTGATCCTGATCCTGTGTTGGCATTAGCTTCAGATTACTTGAATACCTGACTTGAACACATATAACTTGGGGGTATGGGGAAATCAATGATGAAACCTGACTTGTAACTCGACAGTTGCTTGCTTTTACTGATCAGTTTTAGAGGCCAGGCCCGCCTCGTGACGATGCTGCTGACATCGTTGGTCTTTACCCTTTTCCTTTTAGTGCCTTGCGGCACGTCTCGGTTTCAGCCCGAGAGTCTTAGACCGTGGTCCCGGGCATGCACGGGATACTATTGAGTTACATCGATAATTCATCAAATTGATTTCAAAGACTTGAGAGTAGATAACCCAATAGACCAGTTTAGTTTACTCACTGCACACTACCCTTCACTGCCCTGATTTATATTGCTGTTACACCTGCTTTATCCTTCATGATTATATTTGCATTGCCTGTTACCCTGTTTATATTTTATTGCTTGATGACATGAGCGCTGACGTCTGGGTTTTGCATGGCCCAGATTTCGTACCTTTGCTGCAGTCCGAGCAGGAGTACTTCAGCCAGCAGGCTGAGCAGTGAGGATTCAGTAGTAGTTTGTTCTTTTATTTTCTGCATTTATTTCTTGATGTGAGCCTGCATTATTGGACATACATTTCAGTTATTTTGTATTGGATCTTTTGCTTCCGCACTTTTATTATTCTTGACTCATGTTATCTTGGCTTATGGACATGTATTAGATAGTTATATTTTGTTCTTGATATCTCTACAGCCGTAATGTGACTGTGGATGGATACTTGCTACCCACAGGTAGCATGGTTGGCTATGTCACGTGCCCATCTTAGCGTACTCTGGGAAGCGGGGCGTGACATGGTTCTTTTGGTATTAGAGCCATAGGATAATCGGGTTTGATTCTTTTGTAGTTGGGTATTGTATCCAATACACGAATCAGAATACTCGTGTTTAGTAAACATGTCCTGCCACCTTGCCGTTTTACCGTTCTTGAATCTAACCTCCTCCTGATTATATCATTTTCGGTGTGCAAACTTCCTTTGCATATCGGCTCGAAACCTGATTCCTTGTTATCTCTGGAACTTAGGCGACTTGGGTGGAGTTATGTAATTGTAGCTATGATACCGCGGCATGGTTACAATGCGGTACTTTATTTAAGTAACTCGGAGTTCTAGCCTTGATCTACTTTGAATCTGTTATCATGCTAATCCTTGGGTGTTTTGATTTCAGGAACATGGCAGACAAGAATTTGAAGACGTACCAAAGGTGTGTTGACGAAGCCGCTATGCTTAGGGTAATACGTGGGATGTTAGAGAACCAAAAGCGGTAGACCGAGCTGATCCAGCAACAAGCTGAATCGTTTCAGGAAGGTTTGCGGACCGTTCAGCAGTCCGCGAACAATGTTGGGGCCAGACCAGTAGATCGAGTGGGGACCGTAGCAAATTTCAGAAGACTGGGTCCGTCTGTCTTTACTGGTTTGGAGGAGCCGTTGCCAGCGGAGCAGTGGCTGGTTGACACGGAGAATCTACTCATTGCGGCACAGATCCCAGACGATAAGAGGGTGGATGTGGTACGTATCCAGTTAGTGGATTATGCCCGTGAATGGTGGCTTGTGGAGGAGACCCGCTTGCCCAAGCCGATCAAGTGGGCGGATTTTTCAAAGAGTTTCTTGGAGAAGTTCTTTCCGCGGACTGCACGAGAGGAAATGGAAGAGAAGTTCATCAGTCTAAAGCAGAATGGTGCACCCGTAGATGTACATGCAGCCGAGTGGACACGACTCAGTAGATTCGCTGAACCGTTGGTTGCCAATGATGCTGATAGGGCAAGGAGATTCCTGCGCAGTTTGGATGTGGACATCCAGAGGCAGATTGTCTCCCTGGGTTTGACCACTTTCTCACAGGTACTTACGGCAGCCCGAGAACAGCAGAGCTTATCTGGGAAGACTGGGAGTTCACTGCAGACAGCAGTTACAGTAAGGAAGCCGACATTTGTACCAAACCGAGTTTATGGACGCAGAGGTATTCCAGTGGACCGTCGTGGTGTAACACCGATGAAGAAGCCTGCTGTCGTTGATCAGAGGAAGCCCGTGATTTGTAGCTATTGCCACTTACCCGGGCATTTGCAAAGGGAATGTCGCAGGATGCGGGGACTTTGTTTGGTTTGTGGATCGGCGGATCATACTATTAATTCTTGTCCGTCGAAGCTTCGCACAAGGGTTGATATTCAGAAGCCTCCGCAGAAACCATTTCAGGGACAGAAGCAGCTGACTCAAGGATCCAAACAGGCTCGAGCTTTTACCTTGACGACTGAGGAAGCTAAGGCTTCAGGAGAAGTTGTTTCAGGTATTCTACTCGTTCATGATTTTCCCGCATTAGCGTTATTTGATTCTGGTGCATCCCACTGTTTTATGTCGTCCAAGTTTATAGCTACACACTCGATTACCTGCACGACCCTTTCTAGTTTCTGGGACATACACACTGGGAATGGGAAAATCATATCTAGTAGAAAGTGTAAAGATCGTGCAGTTGTTATTTGCGGACGGGAGCTTTTTGCAGATTTCTTGGTGATTGATACAGGCAGCTATGAAGTCGTCTTAGGAATGGATTTTCTTGGCACTTTCCACGCTTACATCGATTGTAGGGCAAAGAAAGTAATTTTCCAGATTCCCGGACATCCCGAGTTTATCTTCACTGGAGGAAGCAGTTCTGTCGGGCCAATCGAGTTTAGGGTTAGGCCGACAGCTAATATTCTTGCAGCAGTGGAGGTTGATAAAAGTGAAGAGCCAGCTGTTGTTCGAGATTTTATGGACGTGTTTGAAGATATATCAGGATTACCGCTGAAGCGAGACGTAGAGTTCGCAATTGATCTTATTCCTGGTGCAGCGCCAGTTTCTAAAGCGTATTATCCAATGGCACCAGTGGAGTTGGAAGAAGTCAAGAAGCAGGTTACTGAATTGCTTGAGAAGGGCTGGATTCGAAGCAGTAACTCGCCTTGGGGAGCTCCAGTTCTTCTAGTTAAGAAGAAAGATGGCACAAGAAGAATGCGCATCGACTATCGAGAATTAAACCGGGTGACTATTAAGAACAAGTACCCGATCCCTCGCATTGGCGAATTGTTTGAGCAGCTTAGTGGCGCGAGGGTATTCTCAAAGCTGGATTTGCGATCCGGATATCATCAGGTCCGAGTGAAAGCAGAGGATATTTGCAGGAAGACGTTCCGAACTCGGTATGGACATTACGAGTACTTAGTGATGCCCTTCGGAGTAACGAATGCACCGGCGATATTCATGGACTTGATGAACCGAATCTTTTCACCATTCTTGGACCAGTTTATTGTGGTGTTCATTGACGATATTCTGGTGTACTCGAAGAGTTTTGAAGAGCATGCCGAACATTTAAAGATGGCATTGCAGACGTTGAGACAAGAGAGGTTGTATGCGAAGATGAGCAAGTGCGAGTTTTGGCTGGAAGAAGTAGAGTTTTTGGGGCATGTTGTGTCTGGCGATGGAATCGCCGTCGATCCCGAAAAGATTGCAGCAGTTCGTGATTGGCCGATTCCGAAGAATGTTGCGGAGATAAGAAGCTTTCTTGGACTAGCCGGGTATTACAGAAGATTTGTGGAGAACTTTGCTCGTCTGGCGGAGCCGTTGATCAAGCTTACGCGCAAGAAGGTACCTTTTGTGTGGACGGATAGGTGTGCATTAGCTTTCGAGGCGTTGAAGCAAAAGTTGATAACCACCCCTATTCTGACCGTGTCAGACAATTTCGGAGGATTGGTGATTCACAGCGACACATCTGGGAAAGGATTGGGATGCGTTTTGATGCAGCATGGGAAGGTTGTAGTGTACGCATCGAGACAGTTGAAGACCCATGAGAAGAATTACCCAACTTACGACTTGGAGCTTGCGGCTGTGATCTTCGCTTTGAAGATTTGGAGACACTATCTTTTGGGCGGAAGGGTCGAGGTGTTCACTGATCATAAGAGCTTGAAATATGTGTTCACGCAGAAGGAGCTTAATATGAGGCAACGTAGATGGTTGGAGTTGATGGCTGGCTACGATCTTGATCTTAAGTACCATCCGGAGAAGGTTAATGTCGTGCCGGATGCGCTCAGTCGGTTACCAGCTATTCAGATGTTGACTACGCAGAAGGAACTCGTTGAAGACTTTCGGAGGTTTGATTTGGAGGTTGTGCTACCGCATTCTTCGGGACAGTTGATGCAGCTGCAGGTACATTCATCGTTGATAGAGGATATTAAAGCAGCGCAACCGCGGGACCTTAGATTGCAAAAGTTTCTAGAACATGTTGAAGCTGGATTTCGAACAGACTTATTGATCTACGAAGATGGTTCGTTGAAGTATAGTAGCCGTTTGTGTGTGCCAAAGGGAGATATTCGCGAAGAGCTTATGAAGGAGGCGCAAAGCTCAGCTTATTCCGTACATCCAGGAGGCACGAAGATGTACCGAGACATACGACAACATTTTTGGTAGGAAGGCATGAAACGGGAGATTGCTCGCTTTGTGGCAAAGTGCTTGGTATGTCAGCAAGTTAAGGCTGAACATCAAAGGGTTGCTGGTTTATTGCAACCACTTCCGATTCCTCAGTGGAAGTGGGAACATATAACCATGGATTTCGTGACAGCTCTACCGTGGAGTCCAAAAGGCAACAATGCAGTATGGGTGATTGTTGATCGTTTGACCAAGTCAGCTCATTTCATTCCTTTTCGGGTTGGTCAATCAACTGAAACTTTGGCTGAATGGTACATGCAGGAGATTGTAAGATTGCATGGAGTACCGGTAAGCATCGTGTCCGACCGTGACACTCGATTTTTATCACACTTTTGGAGGAGCTTGCAGGAAAGTTTGGGGACTCGATTAAAGTTTAGTACAGCTTATCATCCTCAAATAGATGGCCAGTCGGAGAGAACGATCCAAACTCTTGAAGATATGTTGAGAGCTTGCATGTTGGACTTCAAAGGTTCATGGGAGGATCATCTGCATTTGGTGGAGTTTTCTTACAACAACAGTTTCCAGGCGACATTCAAATGGCTCCATTCGAAGTTTTGTATGGTCGCAAGTGTCGTTCACCTGTTTGTTGGGACGATGTCGGTAAACGAAGATTGTTGGGACCAGACTTGGTTGTGCAGACTGTTGAGAAAGTTAATACTATCCGGAATCATATGAAAGCAGCACAAGACCGACAAAAGAGTTGGGCGGATACGTCGAGAAGACCTCTAGAGTTCGCCGTGGATGATTTGGTATTCTTGAAGATATCACCGACTAGAGGGGTGATTCGTTTTGGAAGTCGAGGAAAGCTTAGTCCTCGATTCGTTGGACCCTTTGAGATCTTGGAGCGTGTTGGTGAGGTAGCGTATCGATTGGCGTTGCCGCAGTCCTTGGCGAGTGTGCACGATGTGTTTCACATATCTCAACTTCGTAAATATGTTCGAGATGAAACACATGTGTTGGATCACTCGGAGCTAACTTTACGAGAAGACTTGACTTTTGAGGAGCGATCGGTTGCATTTGTGGATCGAAAGGAAAAAGGTTTTTAAGAACAAGGTTATCCCTCTTGTACTTGTTTCTTGGGGTAATCGCTCATATGGAGAGTCCACTTAGGAACGAGAAGATAAAATCCGGTAGAAGTTTTCTCATCTTTTCTTATAGTTGTTTGTCGTCTATCTTTTGTATTCTTAGAATTTCGAGGACGAAATTCTTTTTATAGTTGGGTATAATGTAACAACCGAGTCCAGATATACAAATTCCATTTACCGTATGTGTGGTGTGTGGTATTTATTTCCTTGATCATGCTTTGGTTGTTACTAGTTATAGTTTACCCCGACATTTCATATTCTTGCATATAATAATTTAAGTCATTTAAAATAAATTAAAAATACTTGTCATGGCCTGCTCGATACCCCTAACCCTGTGGTAGCGTCCTAGCATTATGTTCTCGTCCCGTTCAGCGAAACGGACTCTTTGGACGACTACGCGCACGTACGTGCGTCCGTTCTTGGGGGTATGCTTTTTCATTACTAAATCCTTCATTTCAATTTTTGGAGCTTACCAATAATTTTCATGTTTCAAATTCAAATTTTTGGACCCGACTCGGACGCAATTCTGAAATATTTTGTATCTCGCCAAATTATGATTATTTAATATTTAATTTTTTACTTAACCTATTTTATCAGCATAGAAAACTATTACGTGGGGTTAGAAATCTTTTCAGCTTAAGAAAATCCTCTTTAAATTTCTTAAATCTTTCATATTTTTCCCAACCAAATTCTTTTCCCCAGCCAATCGCTATCCCCTATTTTCACCCTGGGCCCCACGCCTCTCTCTCCCTCTCTCACACTTTTCTCCTTCTCTCTCTTTCTCTCTTCCCTATTCCCTACGCTAAACGCCAACTCTATCTCTCCTCTCCCTTTTCTCTCTCCTCTCGATCTCTCTCTTCCTCTCTATCTCTCTCCTCTTCTCTCTCCTCTCGCACGAGAATCTCTCTCTCTCTCACTCCTCTAGCAAATCTCTCTCTCTCTTCCCTTTATATTTTTCTTCGTCTTCTTTAACAAAAAAACCCACCTCCAGTTAACCCTAGCCGCTATTCCTCCTCTCGCCGTTGCCCTAGCGCCGACGCCACCGTCGCCGTTCGTCGCCGCTCCTCACCCTCGTCACCTCCACCTTCTCTTCTTCCTCCTTTCCTTCTCTCCCGAGCAGCTGAGAACCTGCGCACCCACTCATCACGGCCACCTCCGCTTCCAGCCGCCGTCGGTGACCTCGTCCCCGTGCCCTTGGCCTTCGTGCACCCCCAGGATCTTGCCGAAACTCCGTCGACGCCATCGACCCTCACGACCCCTCTGCAGATCAGGGTAAGCATCCTCCCCTCCTTACTCCTTCCTTTCTCCTCTTCTTTTCTTTCCTGTAATTCTTGAAAACTTGAAGTTTACTGTTTTTGTGGTTGCCGGAATCCGACCGTGCCGGCGATGATCTCGACGACCCAGCGAGGACCTCTGACCCGTGTGACTCCACTGTTCGTCGTTTGGGCTCATTTCGTGTACCATGCACGGTCGCAACTTTTCCCCGCCGACGCGTAACGTTCCGTTTTCTGTATCGCGACCCATCGAGGCAAGTTAATCTTGCTACATGCTAGTCATACTATTCATATGTCAAGCTATCTATTTTCCTATTAAATCTATAGATAAAATCTAAAGTTTTGAATTCCAAATTAACAGTACAATGTTCCGTTTATATATTTCAGATCTAAAACTTGAAACCTGATTGTTGCATTTAGTTGACTATACCTAGTAATCACAATTATATGTTAGATCACATAATCACAATTGTTTTATAGCCATATTACCCTTTTGTAGTTTTACCCCATCGGACGACCGATTGCATACATTTAGCCTTATTCACATTCAATTGCATCTCTAGATTGTTTTAATACATATTAATATGATTTTACCATCCACGTGTGTGATACTGCATTCCTGCAATGTTAAAACTATTCCTTAAACCAAACGGATAACCGTACAACTAAGTAGTTCAATCTGCACCTATTGCTATCATGTTACTGTGCCTGTCTATTGTTCTGATAGTACCATGCTTGCTTATTCATAACCATGATTATGCTAGTCGATCATGAGTGTAGGGTGTTTTTCGTCACCCCATTGAGATGGGAATACGCGCGCGCTTGTCAGGCGCACTACAGATTCCCCCGGCCTAGGGTAGGCCGGGGTTTATTGATTGTGGGGATCCGAATCTCCGGCAGCCGCGGACTAAGCTGCCGTTAATTACCCCTCGCCTTTGGGGCGAGGGAACCTCCGATTAACGGGTTAAACTGGTCATGCCAACTCAATGTGCAGTGTACGCGTGTTGTGTTTTGAAAGGGGGGTTTTGGATATATCGGGAGCCACGCAGAGTTTTTACGGGGGTCCCGCTACCCGGATAGCGGGCTGGGGGTCAAGGGGGCTAGCAGCCCCCTTGCGGGGTGCGGGGCAGCGCCCCGTTAGAAATTTTTTTCTAACAGGGACAGTGTCGCGGAGTATGTGTATGTGTACATTTATATACATATGTATATATATACATGTAAATATAAGTAAAGGGGAAAAAGACATCCAAAGGATGCGTGGGGTCAGCGTCTAGAGCGCTGTGCGCTAAGGTGCTGTGCGCTCAGGCGCGCGCGCGCCACGTGTCGACACGTGGGCAACTTGTGCATGAGCGCTGCGCGCAGGTGCGCCAGCGCACGCGCCACGTGTCGGCATGTGGGCGTTTTGCGCAAGAGCGCTGCGCGCAGGTGCGCAAGCGAGCGCGCGCCACGTGTCGGCACGCGGGCGCTTTGCGCACTTGCGCAAGCGCGCCACGTGCGCAAGCGCGCGCGCGCCACGTGTCGGCACGCGGGCGCTTTGCGCAAGAGCGCTGCGCGCAGGTGCGCAAGCGCGCGCGCGCCACGTGTCGGCACGCGGGCGCTTTGCGCACTTGCGCAAGCGCGCCACGTGTCGTCACGCGGGCGCTTTGCGCACTTGCGCAAACGCGCAGGTGCGCAAGCGCGCGCGCCACGTGTCGGCACGCGGGCGCTTTGCGCACTTGCGCAAGAGCGCCTGCGCGCCGGAGAGGACAAGAGGCTTTTAGCCTAAAAAGATTTCTCTGAAGAGAGATCAAAGAGGAGTTGGACTCCTGAGTGTTTTTTTCTTCTTTCTTGGGGGTTTAGTGAAAGTTGTTCTTCTTCTTCCTCCTCTGTTGGCTGGATCTTGATGATCAAGAGATGTGAGATCTAAAAATCTCTCCTTTCTGAGATCTAATGGTAGATCCAAGTTCCCCTTTGTGGGTTTTGTGGTGAAAGACTTCTTAGTTTTTGAAAAGAAAGAGTAAAACTCTTGATTTAATTCAAAAGAAATTAGAAGGTTTAGAACCTTGGAGAAGGAGCAGGAGGCACAAAGAACCCTAATTTTTGGGGGAATGAAAAGTTGTTTTTTTTATTCATCATCATGTTGCCTTTTATAGGCTTACACATTTACATATAGCCCCTTGGGCTTTTCAAAATGGCTTTTTGCCTATCACATGGCTTATGTGTCATTTGTTTTTGCACATAAGCCATGAGCTTACAAAAATTTGGCTTTATGCCCATTTTGCATACAAAAATCATGCACAAAAATTACATAAAAATTATTTGTTACATGATTTTTGTTGTTGGCATGGAGGAGGCTGGCCGCGGCCTTGACTTGGGCATGGGCCCGCTTGACCTGGGCTTGGGCCCACCTGCCTTGGGGTTGACCTTGACTTTGACTCGGTCAACGGGGGTGTAAATTTTTACCCCAACAAAGTGCCCCCCATCAATAAATGCACACAGCATATATGGGTCGTGTGCATGAAATTGATGGATCTTCTTTCACGTGGAGGCAACTTGCTTTGGTTCCCACTTTTTGGGACGCACTGCCCTTTTTACGACATGGACGGTCGACGCTTGACGCGTCTCCGAGACGGAGTGTCCGTGGTAGACGTTTCCCTGACCCAGAGTGATTTGGTTCCCGATTTGTGGGAAGCCTGCACTACCCTTTTTGCGACATGGACGGTCGACGCTCTGTTATGCAGCGAGTTGGGTTCCCAATTTGCGGGAGCCTGCACTGCCCTTTTTGCGACATAGACGGTTGACGCTCTGTTACGAAGCGATTTGGGTTCCCAGTTTGCGGGAGCCTGCACTGCCCTTTTTGCGACATAGACGGTCGACGCTCTGTTACGAAGCGATTTGGGTTCCCAATTTGTGGGAGCCTGCACTGCCCTTTTTGCGACATAGACGGTCGACGCTCTGTTACGAAGCGATTTGGGTTCCCAATTTGCGGGAGCCTGCACTGCCCTTTTTGCGACATAGACGGTCGACGCTCTGATCCGAAGCGATTTGGTAGACGTGTCCCCGGCACGGAGTGTCCGTTGTAGGACGTTTCCCCGAGACGGAGTGCCTGTTGTAGGACGTTTCCCCGAGACGGAGTGTCTGTGGTAGGACGTATCCCCGAGACGGAGTGTCTGTTGTAGGACGTTTCCCCGAGACGGAGTGCCTGTTGTAGGACGTATCCCCGAGACGGAGTGCCTGTTGTAGGACGTATCCCCGAGACGGAGTGCCTGTTGTAGGACGTTTCCCCGAGACGGGGTGCCTGTTGTAGGACGTATCCCCGAGACGGGGTGCCTGTTGTAGGGCGTATCCCCGAGACGGAGTGCCTGTGGTTGACGCAGAGGTCGATGTTGGAATTAGTTGGTTTGATTTGTTTGATTTGAGTTGACATTAGCATCGCTATACTGGAATATGGTACCAGGAGCGAATCATCATCTGTCTTTGAGAGGATTTGGGAATTGGGGTTTTTGTTTGGCATCTGCATTGCTGCACTGGAATAATGCCAGGAGCAACTCATCATGTGCCCAGAGAGGATTTGGATTTGGTTTGTTTGGCATCTGCATTGCTGCACTGAAATAATGCCAGGAGCAACTCATCATGTGCCCAGAGAGGATTTGGATTTGGTTTGTTTGGCATCTGCATTGCTGCACTGGAATAATGCCAGGAGCAACTCATCATGTGCCCGGGGAGGATTTGAATTTGGTTTTTGTTTGGCATCTGCATTGCTGCACTGGAATAATGCCAGGAGCAACTCATCATGTGCCCGGGGAGGATTTGAATTTGGTTTTTGTTTGGCATCTGCATTGCTGCACTGGAATAATGCCAGGAGCAACTCATCATGTGCCCGGGAGGACTTGGGAGAGATTGGGATCGTTTTACGCCCGTGGATTGTATACGGTTTTGCAGGATGTATGATCCAGACCGTAGGGCCATAAAAATTTTAGGGCTTTGTTGGCGTCTGCATCGCTGCACTGGAATATGGTACCAGGAGCGACTCATCATTCGCCGCTTGGGGATTGGAATTTGGAATTTGGTTGGCGTCTGCATCGCTGCACTGGAATATGGTACCAGGAGCGACTCATCATTCGCCACTTGGGGATTGGGGAGCGATTGCTTAGGAGACAGGTTTGGATCCCTATCACCTAAGACTTTTCAATTTTATGGGCCGTGAGGGTCCAATAAAGGTATTTTCTCCCTGCGAGTCGTAAGGATCCTGCAGGTGTGTTTTCTCCTTAAGAGTCGTGAGGACTCCTAAGTGTGTTTTTCCTTGGTGAGTCGTAAGGATCTCACGAAGGTTTGTTCTCCTCATGCATCGTGAGGACACATGAGTGGGTCTTTCCAATGAAGCGTAATTCCAAAGGCGGAGACCAGCCGCGTAACTGGTGGTTGCGGTGGGGCATGGGTATGCTGAGAATCATTTGAGCCCGTGGATTGTATACGGTAGTCAATTTGGGGACTGGCCGTAGGGCTGGAAGAATTTTGGAAATTGGATTTTGGTTGGCGTCTGCATCGCTGCACTGGAATATGGTACCAGGAGCGACTCATCATTCGCCGTTGTTTTATATTATTATCATTTTTTTTGGCTTTTGTTTTTGTTTTACCGCGATTGCTCTATCATTTCAGCTTTTCTTATCGCGATGATCGCGATTGCCCTATCATTTCGGCTATTTATTCGCAGTTGCCCCATCATTTCGGCTTTATTTTCATTTTTCATTTTTACTCGCTGATTTTTATTGCGAGTTGCCCCATCATTTCGGCTTTTCTTTATTTTTCTTTTATTTACACATTTTTTTTTATTTACATTTTTTTTTACATTCCCAGTTTAACGACTTAGAGGTCGATTGTTCCCAGTTTAATGACGTGGCGGTCGATTGTTCCCAGTTTAATGACGTGGTGGTCGATTGTTTCCAGAGAAAGGTGGGTGTTTGACAGAATCAGGTCCCTGAAGGACTTCGGTCCCCGTTTGTATGAAATTGGCGGTCGCAGCTTGATTGTTTGTTAACACGCCAGGGGACAATGATATTTCTCCCGCCTTGTATTGTTTCTCAACCCAATCCTTGAAGATACAACAGTCTTCAATAGTGTGCCCCAGCACTCGGTGGTATGGGCAAAAGTTGGGATGATCAGTCTTGTTCGCTTCACTTAGCCTTCTCGGTTCTGGTAGCCGCAGGCCATTCTTTAGAGCATCTTTAAAAATTTTGTGGACCTTGTCCTTTCGGAATGAGTAGACCTTATTTCTCCTTTCCTCCAAAGTTGGCTCTCGAGGCTGGTCAGTCTTTGCCCCGCCCGTTCTCTGCTTATTTGGAGAATCGGTGATGTTAGAATTTCCGCCTTTTCGGTTGTCGTCCCTCCAAGGTTTCGGTCTGTTTGTGAACTGAAGATCCTGAGCGGACTCGGGCATTGAGCGTTCCAACGTTTGGACCTTTTTGGTCAGCTCTTGGAATGTTTTGAGACCCGCGGTACATAGAAACGGGGCCATCCAGTTGTTGAGATTTCCGACGAGGAGACTGACAGATTGGTCCTGCTCTATCGGCGGTTCGCATTTGATGGAGAGATTGCGCCATCGGGTTATAAAATCCGTGCTGCTTTCGTCGCTCTTGGGCTTGGTCCTCACGAGCTCGGCAATGGTAATCTTATCGCTGACGCTCATGAACCTCTGCCGAAACAGAGACTCCATTTGGACAAAAGTTGTGACGGAGCCATCCGGTATGCTCGCGTACCAGTCGAAAGCAACATCGGTCAAGCTATTAACGAACTGGCGGAGGAGAAGCGCATCATTGCCCCCAGTATTCCCGCATGAGGCTTTGAAGTGGGCGATGTGCTGATTCGCATTTCCCGTCCCATCGAATCTTCCGAATTTGGGGATGACATAGCCGCTAGGAAATTTTACCAGATCATACTGAGCAGGATATGGTCTCCCACTACTGCTGATATCTTTTTGCGCTTCGGCTTCGGCTACCAAGGTTTTGACTTTGTTGGCAACCAAATCCATGATTTGATCTTGAGTTAGCGGGCTACTTTCATCGGTAGCCAAGGCATTTCCTGAGATATGATGCGACTGATTTTCATGTAGTTCGCCCACTTTTGGATTTGAGGGAATAAGCGTCGGTTGCTTTGGCACACCACTTCCCGGTTCACGAGCAGAGCCCTCCGCTTGATTGGGCGGCTGAGAGGCAAGTCGGGTTGTGAGCTGCATCACGACATTCGTCAAGTCATCGATTTTGGAGTAGAGTTTGGCCATCTCCTTGTCTTTGTTTCTGAGCTGCTTTCGGAGCTCTTGAAGCAGCTCTTGCTCCGCGGTCCTGGGGAGGAAAGTCGGCTCTTCTTCGCTTTCCGAGCCCGACTCCTCATGGACCGAAGGGTCTTTCCGCCTATCATCCTCATCAATAGGGTTTTCATCACCCAGCAGAGGCAGCTGTTCTTGGGAAGTGGCAACCACATTCAAGCCAGATTGGATTTGAGATGTGGTGGCCCCGTCCTTGCTCTTGCTGCGCGTGCCCACCACGTAGACAGTGTGGATAACACATTCAGCCATCCCCTCATCTTTGGCGGGGTAACCCTGTTCTTCGAACCTCATGAGGTTTAGCCTGGCAGTAGCCCTAGCCCTTTTGTTGGCTCTATATCTGAGCCTTTTCTCCCTCAGCTTCTCGATTTTGGAGGCTTGGCGGGCATCCGCTACCCGGGAAGCCATTGCGAGTTGATCAGAGGGGAGCTTAGAGAAGACACCCGATCGGGCATTTTTCAGGGGCGCCGCTGGAGCTTGCTCGGGACGCGTTGTAGCTTTGTTGGTGTTGATGGCCTTGCCCCCAGCTGGGGCCAAGGAAAGTCGTTCAGATACCGACTCGCGTTTGAGTTGGGGCGCCCTTGAGATCACCACATTTGGTCTCCTGCCTTTCGAGACCGGTTTGTCTGCCACCGGGGCTTGAGAAGCTGGGATGGCGTCAACTGGCATGAACATGATAGAGCCAAAAGGTAGCAGAGGCTCCTCCCATTGTCGCCCCAAGACTGGCCGGAAGGACCATCCTGGAGTCTATCTTCATCGTGTATGAGATGGGAGCCGTGTTGAGAGCTGAGCAGGTTTTTAGAGACATCGTTGAGAAGTGATTGCTTGAGAACCTGCATGAAAGAGCATTATTTTAGTACAAATACAGGCATGTATATTGATTGAGTTCGCATGAACATTTAACCCGAAATATGGGAGGAGAGATTGGTCCCACCGGGCGTGCCAGAATCTGTAGGGTGTTTTTCGTTACCCCATTGAGATGGGAATACGCGCGCGCTTGTCAGGCGCACTACAGATTCCCCCCGCCTAGGGTAGGCCGGGGTTTATTGATTGTGGGGATCCGAATCTCCGGCAGCCGCGGACTAAGCTGCCGTTAATTACCCCTCGCCTTTGGGGCGAGGGAACCTCCGATTAACGGGTTAAACTGGTCATGCCAACTCAATGTGCAGTGTACGCGTGTTGTGTTTTGAAAGGGGGGTTTTGGATATATCGGGAGCCACGCAGAGTTTTTACGGGGGTCCCGCTACCCGGATAGCGGGCTGGGGGTCAAGGGGGCTAGCAGCCCCCTTGCGGGGTGCGGGGCAGCGCCCCGTTAGAAATTTTTTTCTAACAGGGACAGTGTCGCGGAGTATGTGTATGTGTACATTTATATACATATGTATATATATACATGTAAATATAAGTAAAGGGGAAAAAGACATCCAAAGGATGCGTGGGGTCAGCGTCTAGAGCGCTGTGCGCTAAGGTGCTGTGCGCTCAGGCGCGCGCGCGCCACGTGTCGACACGTGGGCAACTTGTGCATGAGCGCTGCGCGCAGGTGCGCCAGCGCACGCGCCACGTGTCGGCACGCGGGCGTTTTGCGCAAGAGCGCTGCGCGCAGGTGCGCAAGCGAGCGCGCGCCACGTGTCGGCACGCGGGCGCTTTGCGCACTTGCGCAAGCGCGCCACGTGCGCAAGCGCGCGCGCCACGTGTCGGCACGCGGGCGCTTTGTGCAAGAGCGCTGCACGCAGGTGCGCAAGCGCGCGCGCGCCACGTGTCGGCACGCGGGCGCTTTGCGCACTTGCGCAAGCGCGCAGGTGCGCAAGCGCGCGCGCCACGTGTCGGCACGCGGGCGCTTTGCGCACTTGCGCAAGAGCGCCACGTGTCGGCACGCGGGCGCTTTGCGCACTTGCGCAAGCGCGCAGGTGCGCAAGCGCGCGCTACGTGTCGGCACGCGGGCGCTTTGCGCACTTGCGCTGCGCGCCGGAGAGGACAAGAGGCTTTTAGCCTAAAAAGATTTCTCTGAAGAGAGATCAAAAAGGAGTTGGACTCCTGAGTGTTTTTTTCTTCTTTCTTGGGGGTTTAGTGAAAGATGTTCTTCTTCTTCCTCCTCTGTTGGCTGGATCTTGATGATCAAGAGATGTGAGATCTAAAAATCTCTCCTTTCTGAGATCTAATGGTAGATCCAAGTTCCCCTTTGTGGGTTTTGTGGTGAAAGACTTCTTAGTTTTTGAAAAGAAAGAGTAAAACTCTTGATTTAATTCAAAAGAAATTAGAAGGTTTAGAACCTTGGAGAAGGAGCAGGAGGCACAAAGAACCCTAATTTTTGGGGGAATGAAAAGTTGTTTTTTTTATTCATCATCATGTTGCCTTTTATAGGCTTACACATTTACATATAGCCCCTTGGGCTTTTCAAAATGGCTTTTTGCCTATCACATGGCTTATGTGTCATTTGTTTTTGCACATAAGCCATGAGCTTACAAAAATTTGGCTTTATGCCCATTTTGCATACAAAAATCATGCACAAAAATTACATAAAAATTATTTGTTACATGATTTTTGTTGTTGGCATGGAGGAGGCTGGCCGCGGCCTTGACTTGGGCATGGGCCCGCTTGACCTGGGCTTGGGCCCACCTGCCTTGGGGTTGACCTTGACTTTGACTCGGTCAACGGGGGTGTAAATTTTTACCCCAACAATGAGCATCCACATGTTACCTTGTACACCCTGACGTGACTTGTTACACATATTACTTGACCCGACATGGTACCGTACACTCTTGACATGACATGACACCTGAATACACTACTTGACTTGACTTGATGTACCATGGCTGTACCCGTTACCTGATCTTGTGTCTAATGCCAACAAACCTGACATGTAGTCCTTACGGACCGTCCCTATTGTCTATCCAGACAATCCTGTACTTGCTTGATCCTGTGTTGGCATTAGCTTCAGATTACTTGAATACCTGACTTGAACACATATAACTTGGGGGTATGGGGAAATTAATGATGAAACCTGACTTGTAACTCGACAGTTGCTTGCTTTTACTGATCAGTTTTAAAGACCAGGCCCGCCTCGTGACGATGCTGCTGACATCGTTGGTCTTTACCCTTTTTCTTTTAGTGCCTTGCGGCACGTCTCGGTTTCAGCCCGAGAGTCTTAGACCGTGGCCCCGAGCATGCACGGGATACTATTGAGTTATATCGATGATTCATCAAATTGATTTCAAAGATTTGAGAGTAGATAACCCAATAGACCAATTTAGTTTACTCACTGCACACTACCCTTCACTGCCCTGATTTATATTGCTGTTACACCTGCTTTATCCTTCATGATTATATTTGCATTGCCTGTTACCCTGTTTATATTTTATTGCTTGATGACATGACGCGCTGACGTCTGGGTTTTGCATGGCCCAGATTCCGTACTTTTGCTGCAGTCCGAGCATGAGTACTTCAGTCAACAGGTTGAGCAGTGAGGATTCAGTAGTAGTTAGTTCTTTTATTTTCTGCATTTATTTCCTGATGTGAGCCCGCATTATGGGACATACATTCCAGTTATTTTGTATTGGATCTTTTACTTCCGCACTTTTATTATTCTTGACTCATGTTATCTTGGCTTATGGACATGTATTAGATAGTTATATTTTGTTCTTGATATCTCTACAGCCGTAATGTGACTGTGGATGGATACTTGCTACCCACAGGTAGCATGGTTGGCTATGTCATGCGTCCATCTTAGCGTACTCTGGGAAGCGGGGCGTGACATTTACCAATGAGCTACAAGTGCTTTCTTGCTGTTCAAAAGCAAATCAAATTTATAACTTGTGCCCAGGTTTAGATGTTATTTTCTGTATTTTGGAAAAATTTTGTACAGAAAGTTTAGATTTGTTACACCGTAGGACCCTCCGACGATCAAGTTAGACCTGAGGAATAGGAGCAGAGTAGCGGCATATTGAGATAATTCGAGTTACCCGAGTCGTCTGAGAGAGGGGTTTATATAGAGGTCGTGTGGAGCGAGCGGGCGCGAGATCACCGCCATCAGTTATGCCCCAGCGTTATCTTCGTCTTGAATGGTAGTATGCGCCCATTATTGGCAGGATGTGCCCATTAATGGAGAGATGCGCTAGCGTGGGACGCGGATCGTAAGAAGACGGATATCCCGTCTTGGCGATATACGCGGAGTGGTTGCTGGACGCATGGGATCTACGCTCTTGGTAGATCGGGGGAGGCCGAGGAAGCTCGGCACGTCAGAGGCTCGGAGATGAGCCGGGAGGCCGAGGAAGCTCGGCACATCGATGCTCGGAGACGAGCCGGGAGGCCGAGAGAGCTCGGCATGTCAGGAGCTCGGAGACGAGCCGTGAGGCCGAGGAAGCTCGGCATGCCAGACAGCTCGGAGGCGAGCAAGGAGACTGAGATAGCTCAGAGGAGAGCTGTTGGTAGTTTTTTAGGTGAAGATGGAATGTACTCAGAGAGGTCTCCTGGAAGGTCGAACACGTTTCTCGAGACGAAGTCCCGAGGAATCCTCTTAATACAACTCATTTATTCCACCTCCATAGCGGGACACGTCATCCGCCACGTATAGTAATCTGAGTAGACACCACTTGTGAGCATCATCAGTACCCTTGTTTATTACTTTACTCTATCATGTTGCTCACCCACAATGTATAAGGTATGCAATAGCTATCTATCTTGTAGCACGGAAAATTTCCTTTAAATGAAAATGTAGTGTAACCTATTGTGTATCATAATATAACCGATTGATCTCGATTAATTGATTCTTCTTTTGCCTCTAGGAATTAGCTGACTTCCAATATCTAGACATGAATACAACTTACTTTGCTAACATAATATTATCAATGTGTCTTTTGGAAAGCTGCAATATAAATTTACTTGTGCATGAAGTTAAACAGTAATTTAACAAAAATAATTGCTGACGGTGAGGATTGTTTATTAATTTCCCCACACCACAAAAGATCAGCCTAACTTTCTTACCCTTCTCCATCATTACCCACTTTCCCACTTCCCTCCCTTGAAAGCTCCACTAAATATTCTAATGGGATCCCTTTCACTTCTATCTAATATCCAAAAACATAATAAATCATACTAATAATAGCAAACAAAAGATTCATTAAATCATCTAGAAATAAGATCAAGATAATAAGCCTCAAGTTTAATCTCAAATTTTTAATAGTCACCAAATTAACGTGCCGCCTGTATCTAGCAGCAAGAACCTTCTTTTAACTTAAAACAATTTAATTCTTTTTCTGTTAGTGAATATACATACGCACTGTTAAGATATGCATATCTTTTATCATATCTTTTATATCATTTTGTATTTATCCTTTTGTATTGGGATTTACGTGCATTATATGTATATTACGTACGAGGATTTCATTTTGTGGGCTATATATAGCGAGACATGTTGCACGTTATATTTTGATCAATCGTTAATAATAGTTTTCCTCTTTCAAATTCAATAGTTTCTAACATGGTATCAGAGCTTATCCTACTATTAATCGCTGCCGTCATTGTTGATTGATCCTCTCCACTACTTCGTCTTATCGTCTTCTTGTCTTCTCGATCGCTACATCTTCCCATCGTCGAATCTCTCTCCATCTGATGACTCCGACGCCACCGTTGATCTATTTCTCCTTCTCCTTTTATTCGAACCAAAATTTCTCTTTACCACAATTTGATGCTTCACATCAAAATCATTATCGTCATCGTCATCCGCATTCGCAAAATCAGAATATGATGAATCCGAATCTTATCTGTTACTCTTCTCCTCCTTCCTTCGATTTTTCCATCTTATTCACTTACTTTCTATCTTTTCCGCGATTACCAATAATAACAAAATCCTCCTCAATAAAATTATCATCATAGGCATCCAAAGATTTGTTCATCCTCATTTTTTCTCGTTTATCCACAACAATATGGTGCTGCACATCCATCGCCGCCGCCCTCGTCTTCTGAAACTTCAATCGGCAATTTCTAGATCCTTTTAATAACACGTCTTCCCACCATCGAAATCATCTTCTTCTTTTTTACCCTTTCATCCGTTTATACTTCTTTATGATTACAATCAACTCCTCCTTTTGGTAGTTCTTTTTCTTCTTTTATCTCTCTATAGACCGTGTCATCTTCTTTTTTCTTTGTCTTCATCTTCTGCAACTACAAAGTGGGCAATTGCTTCGCGTTATTCCTATATTTCTTCTATTTTGTTGATGATATTATTTTCTCCTTTTTCTTCTTCTACCCTCAATGTGGGACTATTCTCAAACACATCTCAACATTCCTCCACGTGCAACGTGGTTGTCACATGAATCGTACAAACACATGTAGAGAGTAGTCTCTCAGAGGCAATGTGACCGCACAAGGAAAGGTGCAACTATAGCACAAGGAGAAGGAAATGTGCAACGACACAAGGAGAAGGAAATATACAACGGTACAAGGAAATATGGGCCTATTAAGGGTATGTAGACGACTCTCTCTTAGAGGTGTTAAGTACAAATTCATGGATGTTATCAACCTAGCTCTGATACCATATTAAATTTAAATATATCTCTCAGAGGATTTCCGTAATACTCACACGTGGGATCTTGTTCCTTTACCATCAGATACTAAGCTCATTAGTTGTAAGTGGATTTACAAGGTCAAAACCAAGTCAGATGGATCAATCGAACGTTACAAGGCATGTCTTATGGCTCGTAGGTTTTCTTAGGAATATGGCATTGATCATGAAGAGACTTTTGCTCCTGTTGCTAAGATCATTTCCATTTACTCGCTCATTGCAGTTGCTACAGCCCGTCGCTGACCTATATTTCAGATGGATGTTAAGAATGCTTTTCTTAACGGTGATCTTCCAGAGACGATTTATATGGAGCTTCATTCTAGTGTATCCGCTTCCTCTGGGTATGCGTGTCGTCTGCGTTGTGCTCTTTATGGTCTTAAGCAGGCACCCCGTACTTAGTTTGAGCGATTTCGTCAAACTCTTTTGACTGTAGGATTCACCGAGAGCCTTGCTGATTATGCACTCTTCTATCGTTTTCCTCTAAAGGCCGAGCTCTTCTCTTAATTTATATTGATGATATGATTATCACTGGTGAGGACACAACAACTATCATATATCTAAAGAAACTTCTTCAGCAACAGTTTATGATGAAGGATCTTGGATATTTACACTATTTTTTGAGAATTGAAGTTGCTTACTCTCCCCATAGTTATTGTCTGTCACAGCGGAAGTATATTTCCGATCCTCTTGCACGAGCCACGGTTGATGATTCTACTATTACTGTTAATACCTCTACAGCTACGCCGATAGAGTTTCATTTGAAATTTCGTCAGGTAGATGGAGCGACCCTACTAACTCTGTATCGTGAGTTGGTTGGTCCACTTATTTACCTTTCTTACCAGGCCAGACATTGCACATACTGTTCATGTCTCGGTCAGTTTATCAGTACTCTTACATCAGTTCTCTATGCAGGTATCACGAACCGAAAAAGACACATGACCGGCACTTAAATCATGCAATGTCTAAAGGCGTAACGAAACTCAAGTAAGCTGAAGCCTAGAAATCTAAACCATTTTGAGAAAAATAGTGGAGGTGCAGTTTTGAAATAAACGTATAATGAAATAAAGTTTGTTTTTAAATGCATAGCTAATGATAGAAGAAAATGCAAGTGGAATATACTAAAGTTGAGAACATTTTTCGTCCTTTTAAAAGATTGGGTAGTACCTCCCGTGCATATTTTGATCCAAAACCACATACATACAATAAAAGACATCCCTAAACGGGAGCTAGCTGTTCGCCAACTGGTGGAATCACAACCACGCAAAACACAAATATACGACGCCCTATGGTGAAGATTAACCCAGAAAGAACAATAAATAAAACAAGACATCAAAACCTCAAAAGAAGCGAACATACACCCATCGTTCTAAGTCTCGCCAATACAAGTCTGTCTAAGTGTACCATTATATAAAGTCTAGTTTCTAATTGATAGAGTTTAACTAGATACAATAGAAATAAATACAAGAGCAGGCACGATCCAATGTGTCCTACCTACCATAGCAAAACACCCTGAAATAAAGCTGTGTGCCAGCGATACTGCTAATGATCCAAGCAGTCAAACCTGTAAGAAAACTGTGGCACAACGGGGATGAGTTCCCAACTAGTGAGTAGAAAACATCAGCAGGTAGAAATTGAACACACAACGATTTCCTAGGTCATACTGTATCATGAAGGTACTGCTGTGATATCTAGGGTGACCATGTATGCATATATATCAACAATAGAGTCAATACAAGTGACATGTACAACTAAACATCTGAATCATATATACCTGTACATATGTAGATATGAGCCACGTGTGTCCTTCGATGACACAATCAATATCATGAAACCTTAGTATCCAACATCAACACTCGAATCATCATGAAAACATATGCCTGTATATATGAGGATATCAACCACGTGTGTCCATCAACGACACATCAAAATCATGGAACCTGAGTGTCCAAAACTGACACTCGAAACATCATGAAAAAGTCGTGTCCAATATCGACACGTAAATCCTCATATCTCAGGCGCCGTATACTCAGATCGGCCCTCATATCTATCTCATCTCAGGCGCCGCATACTCAGATCGGCCTTCAGGCGCCGCATACTCTGATCGGCCCTCAAATCCATCTCACGACTCCGGTCGGTATCCTCCGGATAACCGCCGGGTTCAAACTATCACCAGTAGGTAGTAGTTCCTCTGCCAGGCTTATCGTCTACTGCACAACATACCTTTCTTGCCCCTGGATACCATACCGGATCCACCATGTACCCACAGACGGATCATCCAACTCCTCGAATCGGGTCTCGAAAACAAATCTCAGAACCGAGAAAACTCATGTTGGGCGCCTTGAAATCACATCAAGAGAAACCGCGTTTTTAAAAAAAATTATAATTTCCTTTGAAATATATCCGCAGTTCTCAAATCCAAAAATCTCATAAAAACAATATCTCAACCATAAAAGTACAATGTATGCAAATATAGAACGGTAATATGAGCATATCAAGTATATCATGCAATGTGTCATATGATGGTACTGAATAATGAATGTACTTTATAATTAAGAATAATACTATGATATAGCAATTCTACTGTGTAAGTGGCATAGCAATTGTCGATGATGATTGTGTGTGAGCCGACAAATCTGTGTAAGTGTAACGTGCGCATCATCATTAATTGTGCAGGTGTACTAGCAGACGATATCATAACAATTAATGAAAGCACGCGCGCGCACACACACATATATATTCCAATGAGAGTAAAATGAACGTAGCAGAAAGGTAAATAGTAACGCAATAAGCTAAGATATATCTCGATATACGAGCCATACAATTATCGTATCTAAAATAGCACGGATCTTTATTTTTAGAAAAGTAGGGACCGCGGTGTTTTTAAAGAAGAGCAATACCTTTGAAATCTGTAGCGTCCCTCGGTTTTTCCTTTTAAATGTACACGATTCGTTAGTTTTGAAGATAGGTATGGCTCGAACACTAGTCTAACATTTACTTAAGTAATTAAAATACTAAACTAATCCCGAGTTAAAAGTACGGGTCAATCATCAATATACATCTCGTACGGTATAGTCCGTCGTACAGCGTCCTCAAAATCAAGGGTACGGGTCAAATATCATATATCATAACTCGTACGGTATGATCCGTCGTACGATATCATAAACAAGGGTACGGATCTAAAGTGACATACAATATATCACTCTTTATTCTCATATAAATATGTATATATATAAGTACACATATAACTCAAGTCAAATCTATATCAAACTCATACCATGTCTCACATCCATATATCGACGTAATAGGCCAAATCATCTTATCTCATCACATTCTCTTTTCATCATAACAATATCTCATATCAAGTCATCTTATATATATATATATATATATATATATATATATCACATTCTCATTTGTATATATGTAGAATCTCATATCATCAATTGGCGTACGAATATAACATGTACTTAGCCTTGCATCTTCAAGCCAACATATCCACTAATATCATCTTTTATCATATCATCTCATACTAAAACCTTTAATCATATCCGTAAGTTCGTAGCATATCTTTTTCTTTAAATATAATTTATATATCGATTTCCATTTCGATGGTTGCGGGGGTGCTATATACCATCCACCCGACTTCCTCCGTAGATATAAATTTACTCACCTGCAAAACACCTTGCTTATCTGAAGTCGATGTACTTCGCCGTTTCGGAAGTCCACGCGAAGGTACCTATAATCACAACATATCGAAATGCTATTAAAACCATGTCCGAAAACCGATACGGCACACGAATTGCCTATAGGTTAGAACATATAGTTTACGCATGCAAAAACAACCCAATAACCCTCGTCGTTGACGTACAAATGTCCAACGACCCAATCACATCAAGAAATTCATAAATCCAAGTTTCAAATATTGGAAAATATAGCCAAAATCAACTCAAACATCTCCCAAATTCTTACTCAGGCAAATAGGGACTAAACTAACAATAGAGGGGCTAGGTTATAAGGAGTATGAGTTACAGGCAAAACCCCAACACCAATGCCCAAAATTTGGCCAACGGGAAGTGCTACAGTAACCATCCCCGCCGGCCCCAACTTGGAATTTTTGTCTCGTTCTTGTGTGGTGGTTTTCTAGTAGTCTAACTAGGTCAATATAGTTGTTTGTTTATCTTAGAAAGACCCCAAGTTGCTCTAGATTCCATTTGAGTATAAAAAAATCAATGAAAACCGACACGGGAAAATTCTAAGTTCGTATTTGGGTTCTAGTCTCTGGTCCAGGTCAGAAAAAACATTACTGAGGTCTTGTAAACACTCACTACCACTCCAATAACAACATCAGAAGTCCACACAATCACCTACACCCTCTCTTGGAAATTCCAAATATCACTAAACCAACTAATACAAACTCTAAACTAAACTAGGATATACTAAACATAAACAACTTAACTAAAAGTCTAGAAATATACCTCATTTGCAACTGAAGAAAATTCTTGAGTTGTCTAAAATCTTCAAAAACCAATCTTCATCTTGCTAGGGGGTGTAGAATGAGGTGGGGATCAATTTTAATGAAGGTGAGGTGAGGTTTTGGTGAAGATTTGGGGTGGTTACCATGGGGTAGAGAAGGATGAAGAGAAGAATGAAGGATATGAAGATGAGAAGTGATGAAATGAATGATGAAGTCAAGGTTTGTAGGAGCCATACCCCCCTCTATCTCATTCTCTCACATGCCCATGCCCATGCCTTATGTCATGAGTGTGTCCCCCCTCTCTCCCCTCAAGTCATCATGTCTCTTTTCTTTTTCTTTTCTTTTCTCTTTCTCACAAGTACATAAAAACCAATACCATAATTACAAATCAACAAACATGCAACAAAATGCAACATGCCATGGTGCACTGGCCATGGATATTTAAAAATACGGATTTGGCTTAATCGTGATTAGTAGCGCTCTAATCAAGTTTAGTATAAACTTGCATATAATTAATTATAAAAATACCCAAATCTGATAAATATCTTTTTAATAAATAAATCATTTTAATTTCTAATTATCTCCCAATTATTGGTATATACTTATACCATTTTACGAAAGCCCTAAATCGCAAATCGAATAGTTTTCGCGAAATATATTATTTTAATATTTAAATTCCAAAATAATGTTTTATATTTATGAAATGTTACAATTTTCCCTCTTAAATAAATTCGGTCCCCGAATTTAAATTTAAACCACCAAATATTAAAATATTTTAATAATCTTGTTTAAATCAACAGGGCTTTGAAAGTACGGAATACTCA
This sequence comes from Agapanthus africanus, assembly GCA_030015575.1. Classification (NCBI taxonomy): domain Eukaryota; kingdom Viridiplantae; phylum Streptophyta; class Magnoliopsida; order Asparagales; family Amaryllidaceae; genus Agapanthus; species Agapanthus africanus. The sequence goes on from CM057349.1 coordinate 463,059,970, forward strand.
GAAATACCACAGCGCATCAAGTGTGCATGAAAACAAGTGCGAAACTCAAAATCGTAACTCCATCAAGTATCACGCAATCCTAGGAGTTATAAAGGAGATGCAAATCTCGAAATCCAATACCACTTTCAATACACTATAATCAAAATCATAATACGTATATAGTATGCATCCTCGTAAAATCCTCTAAAAACTGAATAAAACACATGCAAAATCTTTTCCAAATCGCCGTGTGATGCGTAACTCATGATACAAGCGGCGGACGCTCATTTGGTAAAGAAATAGATATACGTTCATATAGGGTTGCTAAAGATATACATCCCGTCTTTTTGAAATATCCCAAAAGGTTCTCCTTGTAAAATTTCGTGTCACTCGCGGACACGTAGGAAATAACGAGACTATAGCTTCTTTTTGAAAACCTCATGGTAGAATTTTATGCATGCAAAAGTACTCAGGCACTGTCCTCAGATCAGTCCTGCTCGGCTACTATTTAATAAAGTGCCTATCATGAAAATACAATGCTCATGAATAAAAAAGAATCAGCCTCGAAAGGCGTATCCAATATCACGTGCGTCTGGTGCACACGGAAATCGAAGCCAAATACAAGTGCCACGAAGGTGCACAAAAGCCAAACTAAGTGCAACGGGTGTGCACGAAAGCATATGTCAAGTGCAATGGGTGTGCACGACAACAATATCAAGTGCATTTATAGTGTATGAAAATCTCAACCCAGTGCAACTAATATGCATGATTGATCTGTGAATGTGTGTTTGTATAGTAACCGCAATCAATAACGGTGTCGCATGTAGTTTGCCGAGATGAGTATGGGTCGTCCGCAGAGATGCGTGGAACTTTTAATCTTACTTTAGACGAGTTGATTGAAGAATAGGAAGAATAGTTTTAGATTCTAGATCCATGTTAAACACGGATGTAGAATTTATAGTTTTAAGATCTAGTTTAAATACATATATAGATTTTATAGGGAAAAGGTTTGTAGGGTTCGTTGGGATTTAGTAATCATGGATGACTAATAAAGATGATTCATTTTATCTTTTGATAGATTTAAAATTAGATTGATAGTGATGAATGAGAATTAGAGTTCTTGGAAGAAACTAGGGTTTACCCATTATTGACCCTTGTCCCTTCATTGTTCTCTATTCATGTCTAGCTCTTAACAAAACAATTGTTAATCTGATCTCAAATCGCGGTCGAGACTATCAATAAATTGGTAGCGCGCCCGATTAGGATGTTAACGATTCGTTTGCTAAAGTTTATAAACATCATAAGACGTAAAAGAAGTTAAAATATTTTCTCATCCATTGTTCTACCCTAATCCTATGAATCCTATCAAGCGAAGAATTACTCGCGCATGATGGAGATAGAAGAAGAAATGATAGAAAAGGAGATCATATTGTAAAATGCAGAAAGTAAAAATGTGATAAGAATAAAACAACTATCTTTATTAATCAGCTAAATCAATTACACTTTTTGATCCTTTAGAAAGTGGAAATACAAATCTCTAGTTTGCTTTTCGATCTCTCTTGAAAGAGGTAGATGAACGGCTGATTGATCGACCTGGATACGTGAATCGTCTGTGATCTCGTGATCTCTTCGGTTTGATGCATTTCTAAGTGAAACTCTCTGTCTTATTTATAGTCACAGAAGATACAAAGCCTAGATGTCATATGTGAGGGTTTGTTGAGAAGATCCTCCCCACAAAATCCCAAACCCTATATAGGGTGTTTTTCATAACCCCATTGAGATGGGAATACGCGCGTGCTTGTCAGGCGCATTACATATTCCCCCTGCCTTGGGTAGGCTGGGGTTTATTGATTGTGGGGATCCGAATCTTCGGCAGCCGCGGACTAAGCTGCCGTTAATTACCCCTCGCCTTTGAAGTGAGGGAACCTCCGATTGACGGGTCAAACAAGCCATGCGAACTCAATGTGCAGTGTTGTGTTTAGAAAGGGTTTTGGATATATCGGGGGCCCCGCAGAGTTTTTTACGGGGGTCCCGCTACCCGGATAGCGGGCTGGGGGTAAAGGGGGCTAGCAGCCCCCTTATGGGATGCAGGGCAGCGCCCCGTTAGAAATTTTTTCTAACAGGGACAGTGTCGTGAGTGTGTGTGTGTGTGTGTGTGTATACATATATATAAGAAATGGAAAAAGCGTCCAAAGGATGCATGGAGGCCAGCGCCCCACGTGCGTGGCACGCGGGCGCTGGGCGCCAGCCCCCCACATGCTTGGCACGCGGGCGCTAGGCGTCAGCAGGGAAAGGGACCTGGTCCGTGCACTGGGAGCTGTGCTCCTGATTTGACTTATGGAGTTGAACTCCTGACAGAGATTAATTTAGGGAGTTGAACTCCAATAGATCTTGAATGGAGTTGAACTCCTAAAAATATTTAGAAATGATCAAAGAGGGCTGCTTTGTTTCTCCCCTTTGGCCCTGGATATTCCCAAGATGGGATTTCTGGAGATGGGTCTCCTTCTTCTTCCTCTTGGTTGGCCGGATATTGGAGAAAGGGGGTGAGATTTAAAAATCTTCCCCTTTTGAGATCTAATAGAAGATCTGAGCTCCCCTTTGTGGGTTTTGTGGTGAAAAACTGTTTGGTTTTAGAAAAGGAAGAGTAAAACTCTTGATTTAATTGAAAAGGGGAAGAAGGTTTAGAACCTTAAGGAAAGAGAAGGAGGCACAAAAACCCTAGTTTTTTTGGGGAGAATGAAAATTGTCTCCTTTATTCATCATCATGTTGCCTTATATAGGCTTATACATTTACATATAGCCCCTTGGGCTTTACAAAATGGCATTTTGTCCATCCCATGCCTCATGTGCTCATTTCTTTTGTACATAAGCCATGGGCTTTACAAAAATTTGGTTTTATGCCTATTTTTCTTACATTCATGCATAAAAAATTACATCAAAATTATTTATTACATGATTTTTTATTTCGGCATGGAGGGGGGCCGGCCGCTTCATGTTTGGACTCGACTTGGGCATGAGCCCACTTGATCTGGGCTTGGGCCCACTTGGTTTGGGATTGGCCTTGAGTTTGACTTGGTCAACCGGGGTGCAATTTTTGACCCCAAAAAAGTGCCCCTCATCAATGAATGCATACCACATATATGAGTTGTGTCCATGAAATTGATGGATCTTGAAATTGTACTTCGAGGTAGAACATCATTCCAGGGGCGAAGCATCATCCCGGGAGCATAATTCCGAGGATCGGAGCATAATTTTGAGGATTGGAGTATAATTCCGGGATCGGAGCATCATTCCTGAAGAGTGGAGCATGATTCTAGGGATCGGAGCATAATTCCGAAAAGCAGAGCATGATTCCAGGGATCGGAGCATAATTCCAAAGAGCGGAGCATGAATCCAGGGATCGGAGCATAATTCCGAAGAGCGGAGCATGAATCCAGGGATCGGAGCATAATTCCGAAGAGCAGAGCATGATTTCAGAGATCGGAGCATAATTCCGAAGAGCGGAGCATGATTCCAAGGGGTTGGAGAATAATTCCGACGAGCGGCAGACATTCTGACCGAAGCATAATTTCGATGCAGAGGTTGATTCCCAGGCGAAGCATAATTCCGACAGGGAAAGCAGATACTCTGAGGCGAAGCATGATTTTGACACGGGCTACATTCTGAGACGAAGCATGATTTCGACGCAGAGCTTGTTAGTCGACTCGATTCCGAGGCGGAGCTTAATTCCGACGGGGAGGTCGCTGGTTGATTCCGAGCCGGAGCTAATTCCGACAGGGAAGACAGATACACCGAGGCGAAGCTTGATTTCGACGCGGAGTACACTCTAAGATGAAACATGATTTTGACGCAGAGCTTGTTGATTGACTTGATTCCGAGGCGGAGCTTAATTCTGACGGGGAGGTCGCTGGTTGATTCCGAGCCGAAGCATAATTCCGACAGGGAATGCAGATACACCGAGGCGAAGATTGATTTCGACGCGGGGTACACTCTGAGACGAAGCATGATTCTGACGCAGAGCTTGTTGATCGACTTGATTCCGAGGCGGAGCTTAATTCCGACAGGGAGGTCACTGGTTGATTCCGAGCCGAAGCATAATTCCGACTGGGAAGGCAGATACACCGAGGCGAAGCTTGATTTCGACGCGGGGTACACTCTGAGACGAAGCATGATTCCGACACAGAGCTTGTTGATCGACTTGATTCCAAGGCGGAGCTTAATTTCGACGGGGAGGTCGCTGATTGATTCTGAGCCGAAGCATAATTCCGATAGGGAAGTGTTGGGGTCAAAATTTGCACCCCGGTTGACCAAGTCAAAGTCAAAGTCAACCCTAAGCCAGGTGGGCCCAAGCCCAGGTCAAGCGGGCCCATGCCCAAGTCGAGCCCGCGGCCAGCCTCCTCCATGCCAAAATATAGATCATGTAATAAATAATTTTTTATGTAATTTTTTATGCATGAATGTATGCAAAATGGGCATAAAGCCAAATTTTTGTAAAGCTCATGGCTTATGTGCAAAAAGAAATGGCACATGAGCCATGGGATAGGCAAAATGTCATTTTGTAAAACTCAAGGGTCTATATGTAAATATGTATGCCTATATAAGGCAACATGATGAAATTATCTAAGATACTTTTTTCATTCCCCTCAAAAATCTAGGGTTTGTGCCTCTTTTCCCTTTCTGAAGGTTCTAAACCTTCTTCTTTCTTTTGAAATTAAATCAAGAGTTTTACTCTTCTTTTTCCAAAGCTAAATAGTTTTTCACCACAAAACCCACAAAGGGGAGCTTAGATCTCCCATCAAATCTCAAAAAGAAGAGATTTTTAAAATCTCACATCTCTTGATCTTCAAGATCCTGCCAACAGAGGAAGAAGAAGGAGGCCCATCTCCGAAACCCTATTTTTGGGAAGACCCAGGGCTCCAAAGAAGATCCCCTTTCATCAACTCCAAAACAGCTCAGGAGTTTAACTCCACCCTAAATCCTATTTTAGGATTTTAAATCCTATTTCTGGGGCTAAAATCCTTTTTTTCTCGCCGGCGCCCGAGCGCCTAGCGCCCCAAGCGCTCAAGCGCCCTGCGCCCACGTGCCGGGCACGTGGTGCGCTAGCACTCGAGCGCCCAGAACCCACGTGTCGGACACGTGGTGCGCTGGCGCTTAAGCGCACAGCGCTCAGGCGCCTAGCGCTCGGACACGTGGTGCGCTAGCGCTTAAGCGCACAGCGCCTAAGCGCACAGCGCCCACGTGTCGGACACGTGGTGCGCTAACACTTAAGCGCACAGCGCCTAAGTGCACATCGCTCATGCGCACAACGCCCACGTGTCGGACACGTGGGGCGCTAGCGCTCAAGCGCACAGCGCTCGTGCGCTAGGCACGCGAGGCGCTGGCCCCACGTGTCCTTTGGGCGCTTTTCCCTTTTTTTATATATACGTATACATGTATATATATATACTCACACACTCCACAACACCGTCCCTCTAAAAAATTTTGGGCCGGGGCGCTGCTAGCCCCCTTGACCCCCAGCCCGCTATCCAGGTAGCGGGACCCCCGTAAAAACTCTGCGGGGTCCCCGATATATCCAAAACCCTTTCAAAACACAACACTGCACATTAAGTTCGCATGACCAGTTTAACCCGTCAATCGGAAGTTCCCTCGCTTCAAAGGCGAGGGGTGATTAACGGCAGCTTAGTCCGCGGCTGCCGGAGATTCGGATCCCCACAATCAATAAACCCCAGCCTACCCTAGGCAGGGGGAATCTGTAATGTGTCTAACAAGCGCGCGCGTATTCCCATCTCAATAGGGTGACGAAAAACACCCTACAGATTCTGGTACGCCCGGTGGGACCTATCTCTCCTCCCATATTTCAGGTTAAATATCCATGCGAACTCAATCAATATACATGTCTATATTTATACTAAAATAATGCTTTTTCATGCAGGTTTTCAAGCAATCACTTCTCAACAATGTCTCCAAAAATGAGCTCAGCTCTCAACATGGCTCCCGTCTCCTACAAGATGAAGATAGACTCCAGGACGGTCCTTCCGGCCAGTCTCGGGCGACAATGGGAAGAGACGCCGCTACCATTCGGCTCTATCCTGTTCGATTCAGCTAACGCCATCCCAGCTCCTCAAGCTCCGGTGACAGACAAACCGGTCTCGAAAGGCAAGAAGCCAAATGTGGTGGTCTCGAAAGCGCCCCAACTCAAATGCAAGTCGATGTCTGAACGACTTTCCTTGGCCCCAGCTGGGGGCAAGGCCATCAACACCAACAAAGCAACAGAGTGTCTCGAGCAAGATCCGGCGGTGCCCCTGACAACTGCTTGGTTGGGTATTTTCTCTAAGCTCCCCATCACTCGGCCTATGGCGGTTTCCCGAAGAGCAGAAGCCTGCCAGGCGCTCAAGGCAGAGAAGTTGAGGCAGAAGCGGCTCAGATACATAGCCAACAAAAGGGCTAGGGCTCCGGCCATGTTAAAATTTATGAATTTCCAAAGCCCAGACCGCTCCGCAAAACCAGCTGTCAGCGATGAAAGGACGGCTGAATGTGTTATCCACACAGTCTACATGGTAAGCACGCGTCCTAGTGACAACCTTCGCAGCAAGGATGGGGCCACCACATCTCAAATCCAATCTGGTTTGAATGTGGCTGTCACTTCCCAAGACCAGCATCCTCCTGAAGGTAATGAAAATGCTCCAAGTGAAGCTGATAAGCAGAGAGATCCCTTAGTTCATGAGGAGTCGGGCTCGGAAAGCGAAGATGAGCCAACTTTCCATCCTAAGACCGCAGAGCAGCAACTTCTCCAAGAGCTCCGAAAGCACCTCAGAAACAAAGACAAGGAGATGGCCAAGCTCTAATAAAAAATTGACGACTTGACAAACGTCGTCTTACAGCTCACGACCCAACTTGCCCCTCAGCCGACCAATCAAGCATATGGTTCTACTCATGGACCGGGAAACGGTGTCCTGAGACAGCCGACGCCTATTCCCTCAAATCCAAAGGTGGGCGGACCGCATGAAGGCCAGTCGCATCCTATCTCGGGAAATGTCTTGACGACCGATGACAGTAGCCCGCTAACTCAAGATCAAATCATGGATTTGGTTGCCAATAAAGTCAAAACCTTGGTAGCCGAAGCCGAAGCGCAAAAAGATATCAGCAGTAGTGGGAGACCATATCCTGCTCAGTATGATCTGGTAGAATTTCCTAGCGGCTATGTCATTCCCAAATTCGGAAGATTTGATGGGACGGGAAATGCGAATCAGCATATCGCCCACTTTAAAGCCTCATGCGGGAACACTGGGGACAATGATGCGCTTCTCCTTTGCCAGTTCGTTAATAGCTTGGCTGATATTGCTTTTGACTGGTACGTGAGCATACCGGATGGCTCCGTCATAACTTTCATCCAAATGGAGTCTCTGTTTCGGCAGAGGTTCATGAGCGTCAGCGATAAGATCACCATAGCCAACCTCGTAAGGACCAAGCCAAAGAACAACGAAAGCAGCACGGATTTTATAACCCGATGGCGCAATCTCTCCGTCAAATGCAAACCGCCGATAGAGCAGGACCAATCTGTCAGTCTCCTCGTCGGAAATCTCAACAATTGGATGGCCCCGTTTCTATATACCGCGGGTCTCAAAACATTCCAAGAGCTGACCAGAAAAGTCCAGATGTTGGAGCGCTCAAAGCAGGAGTCCTCCTCTGACTCCCAAAATAACAATAGGTCCTAGAGAAACCGAAAGGACGAAAATCGCAAAGGCGGAGGTTCCGACGATACTGAATCTTTTAACACTTCGGCTAACCGAAATAAGCAAGGGATAAGCGGGCATAATGCCAACCAGCCTCGAAAGCCAGTGTTCGGAAAGGGAGGAGAATCTCCACTGAAAGAGAAGCTGGATAAGGTCTATTCCTTCAGAAGGGACAAAATCCGTAAAATATTCAAAGACGCCCTGAGAAACGGTCTACAACTGCCAGAGTCAAAAAGACCGCAGGAAGCGAATATGACCGACGACCCCAAATACTGCCCCTATCACAGAGTGATAGGTCATGCCATTGAGGACTGCTTCGTCTTCAAACATTGGGTCGAAAAGCAATACAAGGCAGGAGAGATAGAACTGTCTAAAGGCGTGTTAACAAACGGTCCAGTTGCGACCGCCAATTTCATACAAACGGAGACCGAAGTTCTTCGTGAAACTGATTCTCTCAGACATCTGCCTTTCTCTGAAAACAATCGACCACCAGGTCATTAAACTGGGAACAGTAGACCTCTAAGTCTTTAAACTGGGAACCGATGACCACGTCGTTAAACTGGGAACAGCAGACCACCAAGTCTTTAAACTGGGAATAAATGACCTCTAAGTCGTTAAACTGGGAACAGATGACCCCTAAGTCGTTAAAATGGGAACGGGAGAAATTCCCTCACGGCAAATGATGATTCGCTCCTGGTACCATATTCCAGTGTAGTGATGCTAATGCCAAACCAAAACCAAAATCCCCAAATCCTGTCATGACAGATGATGATTCACTCCTGCTACCATATTCCAGTGTAGCGGTGCTGATGTCAATTCAAATCACATCAAATCAGCAAAACAACCAATGACCTCCCTGGCAGAATCAAATTCCACCTCGGAAACAAGTCAACTTCATCCCTGACACTGCAAGAAGCGGAGCAAGTCAAATCCAGAACTGACCGTCCACGTCGCAGAAGGGCAGCACCGACCGTCCAAATCGCAAAAAGGGCAGCATCGACCGTCCAAGTCGCAAAAAGGGCAGCCTCGACCGTCCAAGTCGCAAAAAGGGTAGCATTGACCGTCCAAGTTGCTAAAAGGGCAGCATCGACCGTCCAAGTCCCAAAAAGGGCAGCACCGACCGTCCAAGTCGCAAAAAGGGCAGCACCGACCGTCCATGTAAGACCCAAGCCTGACCCTAGCACACCCCCGGGTCGTCGGAGAACGCGCCGTCGACCCTCGTCGACGTCACCCGCGCCACCTCCTTTCCCCTCTCGATCACCAGAGCCGACCACCACCCTCCTCTACTCGTCGCACCCTATCTCCAGCGAACCCGAGGCTGTTCAAGCCTTCGCAGCCGCCGTCGCTGCCTCGCCGGCGTTCCAGCGCCGTCGAGCCCGCCGGGGTTACCCCTGGTGTCTCCCGGTAAGCCTTCCTCATCGTTCCTTTGTGCTAGATCCCTTTCCCCGCTGATCCTTGTTATGGTTATCGCATTTGCTAACATTGTTACTTTCGACTTTGCCGGTTTCCGACCGCGCCGTCTTTTGAACCCGACGCTCCCGCGAAGTACCCTGGTCCGTGTGATCCCATTGTTCTCTGTTGGGACTCGATCCGTGGCCCATGCACCCGTCTCGTGTTTTCTGCCGACATTGCATCCGTGCTTTCCGGTTTGCGAAACCGTCGAGGCAAGTATCCGAATACTTGCTTTAACATGCTACAAACTTAATCATCATATTATTTATTATAACCACACAGCTATTGGTAACATCGATATCTTTTATAACTTAGAATTGATGGTCACAATTATCCGTAACACTAGATCAATATAGTATTTGCTTGTAATTAACCGGTCTACTACTAATTCACACTTTAACTAACTAAACTAAGTAGATCGTCATCACTTCATTTGTTAAATCACCCATGAGACAATTATTATGCTTTAGTCTAAATTCATGTAGCTTCATTACGTATGTTGATATTGTTCCATTTTGTGATTATTGCACCCCACGGGTGCTCGAACCTGTTAATATAACACCACCGCACCATTGTGATCAAATGAAACTATTATTGCTGCTTACTTTATTACCTGCTGCTGTTCCTTACTCGATTGTATGCCTGCTGTGAGCACACCTTCGGTTACATTACATGTTGACCCGACCTGTTACCTGATTTCATGCCTAATGCCGACAAACCTGACCATTCCTGCTGTCTATCCAGACAGACCTACTTTTACCTGATTTTCTGTTGGCATTAGTCCTTGACTACTGAATACCTGACCTGACATACATAACTTGGGGGTATGGGGAAATCAAAGGTGAAACCGACTTGTAACTCAACAGTTCGATACTTGTTCTGATCAGTCTTACGGGCTTGGCTAGCCCCGGAGTGGTGATGCTGACATCACTCGCCCATCTTGCTACCTTTTACTGCTTAGCGGCACGTCTCGGATTCAGCCCCGAGGACCTTGACCGTGGTCCCGGGCACGCACGGGATACTATTGAGTTACATCGACGATTCATCAATTGATTTTAAAGACTATAGAGTAGAAACCTGATAGGACAGTTTAGTCACCATGGCACATTACCCTGCTCTGTTATTTCTTAGTACTGCTTTATTCATGTTCATACTTGCATTGCTTATCACCATGTTTATACTATATACTTGATGTCATGACGCGCTGACGTCTGGGTTTTGCATGGCCCAGATTCCGTACCACTGTCGACGACCGAGCAGGAGTACTTCAGCCAGCAGGCTGAACTGTGAGTTCTTTAGGGTTTAGTTTATTTATTTTCATTTCATTTCCAGATGTGAGCCCGCATTATGGGACGTACGGTTTATTTATTGTATTGGATCATTTGCTTCCGCACTTACTGTTTATTGATTCTTGTTATTATGGATTTGGACATGTATTAGATTAGTTTATTATTTTGTTCTTGATATCTCTACAACCGTAATGTGACTGTGGATGGATATTTCCAACCCACAGGTAGCATGGTTGGCTTTGTCACGTGCCCAATCTTGCGTACTCTGGGAAGCGGGGCGTGACAGTCCACATCGCTAAAAGGGCAGCACCGACCGTCCACGTCGCTAAAAGGGCAGCAACGACCTCCTCGTCGGAATTACGCTCCGCCTTGAAATCAAGTCAACCAGACACTCCATCTCGGAGACACGCCAAGCATCGACCGTCCAAGTCGCTAAAAGGACAGCATCGACCGTCCAAGTCGCAAAAAGGGCAGCATCGACCGTCCAAGTCGCTAAAAGGGCAGCATCGACCGTCCAAGTCGCAAAAAGGGCAGCACCGACCGTCCAAGTCGCAAAAAGGGCAGCACCGACCGTCCAAGTCGCAAAAAGGGCAGCACCGACCTTCCACGTCGCTAAAAGGACAGCAACAACCTCCTCGTCGGAATTATGCTCCGCCTTGGAATCATGTCAACCAGCAGGCTCTGCGTCGGAATCATGCTTCGTCTCAGAATGTGCACCCCGTGTCGAAATCATGCTTCATCTCGGTGTATCTGCCTTCCCTGTCGGAATTATGCTTCGGCTCGGAATCAACCAACGACCTCCTCATCGGAATTATGATCCGCCTCGGAATCAAGTCAACCAGTAAGCTCTGCTTCGGAATCATACTTCGTCTCAGAGTGTACCCCGCGTCGAAATCAAGCTTCGCCTCGGTGTATCTGCCTTCCCTGTCGGAATTATGCTTCTCCTCGGAATCAAATCAACTAACCAGCTCTGCGTCGGAGTCATTCTCCGTCTTAGAGTGTACCCCGCGTCGAAATCAAGCTTCGCCTCGGTGTATTTGCCTCCACTGTCGGAATTATGCTTCGGCTCGGAATCAACTAACGACCTTGTAAATCCCCGTTCCCATCTTAATAAAAGTTTTCTATTTTTCTAAATCCCAGAGATTTTTTTTTCCCTCGTATATTTTGTAGGAAGGTGGTTGCTTGAATTCCAATATTTAAAATTTCCCAAATCCTAAAAGTCAAAACCCAGAATTAAAACCAATTAAAACCAAAATAAAACCAAAAAAATATATTAATAAATCCAAACCCAAACTATACTTAAACCACCAGCCCATTGAAATTTTCCATTTAAAATTTAAAATTAAAGCAATCAGCCCAGCCCGTCCCCCTCTTCAGCCCACACACACAAAATTAAAATTTAAAATGAATTCTTTTAAAAACCCTCAGCCCAGCCCGTCTCCAAGCCCAACCCGCACCCACGCCGACCCGACCCGCTCCTATTCCTCCTCCTTCCCCTAACGGCTAATTCCCTCCTTTCCCGCTCACCTCTTCATTGCACGATCCGCCTCCTCCGCCGCAGCTCACGTCCACGCCCTCGCAGTGCCGTTACCCCCTCGTATCCCCTATCTCCCTTACCTCCCTCACACCCTCGCTCCTCTCTCACTTTCAAAAATTCCTCATCTCTCTCCCTCTCGAAAACTCACGAACCCACCGCACTCGACTCCCTCCGACGACAGCGAACCTCCTCGTCGACCCCTCATTCATCATCCCTCTCCTCTCCTCCACCCACAGAACCCTCCTCCATCTTCCTCCACCAACCTAGAACCCTACACACCCAACCCAGTACAACCAATCGACTCCCCTGCACCCGAACCCACTGCGCCGAGCTCGACCACCACCCTACACCCTCGACGCCGGTGATCCCCCATCACGTCGTCGACCTCTACACTCTCTTCTCCTCAGCCTCATCTCGCCCACGACAGTCCGAGCCACCACTTCTCTTCTCTCTCTCTTCAAAAATACCAAAACCCAAGTCGTGAGCCCCCACTGTTGCTATCGCCGGAACGACGCCGTCAACCGTCGTCGACCCTATCACACCCGGGAGATTCACAGAGCCTCCTTTACGCTTCCAGCAAGCACTAGACAAACCCGGGCAACTCCGACATCAAATCCGTATCGCGAGCCAAGCTCGCGCAAATCGTTTCACGACGTACATCGTGCGTTCGTGACGCCGCTGCTGCCGTGCAACCCCGAGATGTTCCAGGCAAGTAATTTACTTGCTACATGCTAATATACTCGTATTACAAATTCAAACGAATAAATTATGAAATTCCTTTTTCCGATAAAATTTAGTGACATGTGTGTTCGATGCTAGGCCCCAATGAAAATACTTGCCTAAGTTGACGGAATTAAATTGTCTGTGTTGGCTCTTGTAGTGACGATTATCCTGTAAAAATCTTACTGGAAAATACGAATGTTAGTGACTAAAATGAATACCCCGAAATATACCGATAAAACTAGAAATTTCCTGTATCTGAAAATGATTAAAATCACTGTAAATTATGTACATACTGGAAAGATGCGTTCGAGGGCTTAAATCGAAGCCGACTCGATGAAATTTAACTCTATGTAAGCTTCTAATGTTTTATATACTGTAACTGCGACGATATTTGGATCGGAGTGCGACTCTGGACTGCAGTCCAGAGCGACTCTGAATACTGTTTACTGTCCCAAAATGTGTGTCACCTTATCTCCTGAATTCGTATGTTACGGAACTCTGTAGTGGATTAAAGATGGATCTTTTAGCTAAACAAAACAAGTGGTTTCATTCCATTTCATTGCCGTTTGCTATTTAATTTGTAAATAAAAAGGGCAGAACGTATAACTGTCCAGAACAGATTCAGAAGTGACATACTAATGTTAAACTGTGTATAACTTTCGACGTACAGACGCGATTGAGGATACGCCTATTGAGTTGAATACCCTATTGAAAACCCTAGATTTCATTCAACGGTAGCATCGCTAAATTCTGAACCCAACTGGGTGCAATTCGTGTCGCGAAACGGACGTTCAGTTCAGAAACTGAATTTCCAGCCGCGAGCACTTAAAATGAAACAGCTGTATCTTGAATACCAGAAACCCGATTGAACTGAAACTAATTTTGATGAATTTCTGACTGAGTGTTCTACTTATCGTATTTGTATCATTTCGTTGAATTCTAAACATATGAATTTATACAATTTTTGTAAGTTAATGACGTGCACATTGGTTCATAACATACTTAGCTTATTGATGGCATACATACATATATCATACCCCATTTGCCATATACTTGGTGTCAGTGCGTGTTAGAGTCAGTGGACATTGCATTATCGTGCGTGATTGATGTTGGTTTAGGAGTGATGAGTACACCAATGGGAAGTGAATATTCGTGACAGTGATTGATATAGTGAACGGTGATAAAACCGTGCCATTGGTATACTTGTACACGACTAAATCAAGATCATAAATAGTGTAAACCTGGGAATAAAGGGGAAATCGAAGTGGAAACAGAATCGTATTTAGCGGGACCGTGTTTTAGAGGATGATCATTCGAGCAGCGATATATATATTAGGTAGGATCTAGCGATCCGGCTGAAAGGGTTATGTCCCGGGCATGTGGGCCGTTATCTCGGGTATGTACGAGACTCCTGTTAAACATGATCCTCCTTTCCACTATGCGATTTCAAACATGACCTAGAGACCGATAGGGACACAGATCATATTTTGCATCATATAGTGACATAGTGATTACTTGCATTGTACTTTCAATGTTATTACCTCTTTTACCTGTTTCATCTTATTATAATAATATTGTTATTGTGTCGCTCTGACGACCTGAGTATGTATGCTCAGATCCCGTGGAAGGACCAGCGCAGGAGATGGATCTACCTTTCGAGTTCACGGAGATATAGTCTGGTGTATTTTCTTTCTTTACTACTTTCCATAAAAGTGATCGTGAGATTGAACTTGGTTAGTAACTGTTCTTGTTATTTGTAATTTTTGAACAATGGATTTTAATGTAATAAATGCGTGATGTGATCCCTTTACTACTGTGCTTTATTTACTGATTACCATGTAATGCTAGAAGCCGAAGTGTGACTACGGCGGGATAATTCCTTGACCATACGAGCATGGCTGGCCTAGTCATCCCTCGTTTTCCGTATTTTGGGAAGCGGGGCGTGACAGACCTCCTCGTCGGAATTATCCTCCGCCTCGGAATCAAGTCAACCGGCAAACTCTGCGTCGGAATCATGCTTCGTCTCAGAATGTGCACCCCGTGTCGAAATCATGCTTCGCCTCGGTGTATCTGCCTTCCCTATCGAAATTATGCTTCGTCTCGGAATCAAGTCGGCCAACAAGCTCTGCGCCGGAATCATGTTCCGTCTCAGAATGTACCCCGCGTCGAAATCAAGCTTCACCTCGGAGTATCTGCTTTCCCTGTTGGAATTATGCTTCGCCTGGGAATCAACCTCTGCATCGAAATTATGCTTCGGTCAGAATGTCTGCCGCTCGTCGGAATTATGCTTCGACCCCCCTGGAATCATGCTCCGCTCTTCGGAATGATACTCCGATCCCCTGGAATCATGCTCCGCTCTTCGGAATGATGCTCCGATCCCCTGGAATCATGCTCCGCCCTTCGGAATGATGCTCCGATACCTGGAATCACGCTCCGCCCTTCGAAATGATGCTCCGATCCCCTGGAATCATGCTCCGCGCTTCGGAATGATGCTCCGATCCCCTGGAATCATGCTCCGCCCTTCGGAATGATGCTCCGATACCTGGAATCACGCTCCGCCCTTCGAAATGATGCTCCGATCCCCTGGAATCATGCTCCGCGCTTCGGAATGATGCTCCGATCCCCTGGAATCATGCTCCGCCCTTCGGAATGATGCTCCGATCCTTGGAATCATGCTCCGCCCTTCGGAATAATGCTCCGATCCCTGGAATCATGCTCCGCTCTTCGGAATGATGCTCCGATCCCCTGGAATCATGCCCCGCTCTTCAGGAATGATGCTCCGATCCCGGAATTATGCTCCAACCCTCGGAATTATGCTCTGATCCCCGGAATTATGCTCTCGGGATGATGCTATGCCCCTAGAATGATGTTCCACCTCGAAGTTCAACTTCAAGATCCATCAATTTCATGCGTACAACTCATATGCGTGGTGTGCATTCATTGATGGGGGGCACTTTGTTGGGGTCAAAATTTACACCCCGATTGATCAATTCAAAGTCAAAGTCAACCCTAAGCCAGGTGGGCCCAAGCCCAGGTCAAGCGGGCCTATGCCTAAGTCGAGCCCGCGGCCAGCCTCCACCATGGCAAAATATAGATTATATAATAAATAATTTTTATGTAATTTTTTATGCATGAATGTATGCAATATGGGCATAAAGCCAAATTTTTGTAAAACCCATGGCTTATGTGCAAAAAGAAATGGCACATGAGCCATGGGATGGGCAAAATGCCATTTTGTAAAGCCCAAAGGGCTATATGTAAATATGTATGCCTATATAAGGCAACATGATGAAAATATCAAAGATACTTTTTTCATTCCCCTAAAAAATCTAGGGTTTGTGCCTCTTTCCCTTTTCTGAAGGTTCTAAACCTTCTTCTTTCTTTTGAAATTAAATCAAGAGTTTTACTCTTCCTTTTCCAAAGCTAAATAGTTTTTCACCACAAAACCCACAAAGGGGAGCTTAGATCTCCCATCAGATCTCAAAAAGAAGAGATTTTTAAAATCTCACATCTCTTGATCTTCAAGATCCTGCCAACAGAGGAGGAAGAAGGAGGCGCATCTCCGAAAACCCCATTTTTGGGAAGACCCAGGGCGCCAAAGAAGAACCCCTTTCATCAACTCCAAAACAGCTCAGGAGTTTAACTCCACCCTAAATCCTCTTTTGGGATTTTAAATCCTATTTCTGGGGCTAAAATTCCTTTTTCCTCGCCGGCGCCCAAGCGCCCGAGTGATTAGTGCCCCAAGCGCTCAAGCGCCCAGCGCCCACGTGCCGGACACGTGGTGCGCTAGCACTCGAGCGCCCAGCGCTCAAGCGCCCAGCACCCACGTGTCGGACACGTGGTGCGTTGGTGCTTAAGCGCACAACGCTCGGACACGTGGTGCGCTAGCGCTTAAGCACACATCGCCTAAGCGCACGGCGCTCAAGCGCACAACGCCCACGTGTCGGACACATGGTGCGCTAGCGCTTAAGCGCACAGCGCCTAAGCGCACACCGCTCAAGCACACAACGCCCACGTGTCGGACACGTGGTGCTGTAACGTTTTGAAAATCGTTTCGGTGAAATGTCGAAAAAAACGGTAAAATAAGGGGGTTTTCTGTAAAAAGTCAAAATGCAAATATCTTTTTTATAAAATTAAATATACATATTCTAGCTATGTAATTACTAGTATTTGGTGTTTATTGAGGCACTGGTGAAATTTCAAATTTTCTGAAAAAAATATTATTTTAATATTATTTTAAGCCGGTAAGAAAATACATTAAATTAGCGATAAATACAAATTTAAATGGGCTAATTTTAATATTTAAAATCATGTTAATTAAAATCTAGTTGTAATATAAATTTTTAGAATTTTATTTCAAGTTTTAATGGGTTTTTATTATGGAGAACAAAAAAATAATTAATTTAAGCTAAAACTTGCAATTTTGAGCTTGTGGGGGGTCTTTTTGCATGGAATTCTTTTTGTAATCACTCACACACACCCTCACCCCTCCTTGGCCGGCCCCACCCCCATCAACAACCCATATTTTCTTCCCTCTTGTTTGTCTTCATCTCATGTGAAGGAAATGGTTTAAAAAGGGTTATATATATATTATTTTGAGGTAAGGGTATTGTGGTAATTGGGAGGGGCTTTGACTTGGAACTTTTTGGCACCATCCCCTCACCTTTTCCCCTCCTTCCCTTGGCCAAAATCTGCACCACAACAGCCCCCATTTCTTCTCCTCTTTTCTCTTCAAAACTCCATCCAAAATGCTTCAAAAAAATCCCACAAACTCAAATTCCAATCCCTACCCATTTCTTCTTGACCTATTCTAGTGTGGATCATGGATCAAGAGAGCAAATTGGAGGCCAAGATTTTGGTGTTAGATCTCTAATTTTGTGAGGTATAATCTTAGCATTTTGCATAAGTTTTTGTTGATTACTTGAATCTATCTATTATGTGTTTAATTAGGAGTTAATTGTGGTTTTGATATTAAAGATTTAAATTTCTAGAAAAGGGTTTGGATTAAATTAGGGTTTCTATCATAGGATTATGGTTGTGATGGGTAGATTAATATGTTGTGACATGCTAAAATCTAATCTAGTTGCTATATTACAATTGTCATTTTAAAAATGGACCAATTTGCATAATATTGCAAACTAGGTTTTTAGTTTTAATTCAAAATGAGAGATTAAAAATATGGTTAGGGTTTCATTATATCTTAAAAATTATATTGAGTGGTTTAACCATTTAAAATATGCAAAACCAAGTTTAATTGTAAAATTGTGAATTTTACATTAAAAAGTGTTAAAATTGATATTTTTGCAAACTAGGATTTTGGAAATTATGCAAATTTATGTGATTAAATTATGGAAATGGTTTTATTGACTTATTTAAGTTATTTAATAAGTATTATGGCCGCTAGAATTGTTTAAACATCGAGTTTTGTACTAAAACGGGTAATTTTGCTTGCTAGTTTTTCGGAAAAACGACTTTTAGAGTGAATTTGGGGTTTTCGTGAGTTTTAACCTATTTTATATTAAAATTAGTGTTCGTGAATGTGCAAATGAGTGTATTTGGGTTTTTCTCGATGGTCTGGCGTTTGTACGCCGACGTTGAGGGTTTTTGGGGCGATTTGTGAAAGCAACCATAGGTTTTGACCTATGTGGGTTTCGTGCGTCGTTTTGGTCATGAGTCGGATTTTAATGCGATACGGTGCGTTATGATATGTAGGTACCCCATGTGGACTTCGAGACGACAAGCAAGCGCGTGGCGACGTCGGCACCGGCGAACGAGGACCAGGTGAGTAGATTTATATCTACGGGGAGAAGTCGGGTGGATGGCGTATAGCACCCCCGCAGTTCGTGGTGATGTATACGAATATGTATACACACATATATATATTGTTTATACATTGTTGAGTATATTGATGATATGGATATTTGGTGTTCTTGGATATTTAGTGTCGCGAAACCCTAGAGTAGTGGTCGCACCACACATGCACACACCAACCCATACTGGCATACTTTCTTCTTTCATCTGTGCTTACGGGATTATACAATTATGTGTTCACATGGGTATGGGACTATGTGTTCACATACGGATTTGAGAATGATACTTGGGATTTATGATGAGTCGATGAGATTTGATTTGAGGCCGTGAGATCGGTGATATGTCAGGGTTCGTATTTGAGATACGACATGACGTTGTAGCGGGTCCTTGACGTAGTGTTTCACACACGTGCATGCTTACTTAGGCGGTATCAGTATTGTACTAGACGTAGATCAGTACCCCGATCATGATATTGCTAAAGAGGATACCAGATGAATAGTATAATGAATGTGATATTGACCCGTACCCAGATTTGGGATGCCGTACGACGGATTTACGTACGAGCTATATTTTGATGATTGATCCGCACTCTTGATTTGGGATGTCTGATTATAGATATGGTATCAGATATGATATTATTGAGGCGGGATCACCGACTAATATATATACATGTATGTATATGTATCGACTCAGATGTTAGGCAGTTTCCTTACCTGTAGTCCAGCTGGTTAGCTTAGCCCTTTAGTTTAGTTTAGCTGTTAGATTAGAGTCGATTCTTACCTATTTCAAAAAAACTAACGAATCGTGGGTATTTTAAAAGACAGCCCAAGCGATCCTACGGATATTTCAAAGGACGTATCTTTTCATAAAAACACCGTAGCCCCTATTTTCAAAACCCCATGATTCGTGTTATTTCAAAAAGGCACCATTTGTAGGACTTATATTAGATTAATGCAGATTAGTTATAGTTGCGTCTAGTATTCAGCTCCCTCTCATTATTGTGGTTCGCTTCGCATCGCATGCTTATATTATGTTTCATACTCCATTATTGATATCATGCTGTTAGGACACCAGCACCATTACCGATGATGCGTATGTACCACATACACTTACTTGCCGGCTCACACACATCTTCATCGGTAATTGCCATGTCACGTACACTTAAAAAATACTATTGCTTGGCTTAGCTTGTTAGTTAGTAGTTGATACGATATTAGTGTACCTGGGTTATATGCCAGTTTAGACATTGTAGTTATTACTTGTCACTTCATGCATACTGTTATTCCATTATTCATGCCTAGTTAGTAATCATACATTGCAACTTGGTTATTGATACCATATACATTCATTAGCATTGACATATGCACTTGTGATGACTTCTTGAGATTTATGATATTTCTGGATTTCGGGGGAATGCCGCAAAATTTCTAAACTTATTAACCTTTTAAAATATGTAAATTGCGGTTTTCTAGTGATGTATGTGTCGTCCACCATGAGTTTGCTGTGGTTTTCGATATCCGTGTCGAGGAGTGGAGGAACCGTCACGGGTACATGGTGGGCCCGGTATGGTACCCCGGGGCAAGATGAATGTGGTGTTGACGTTGAGCCTGGCAGGGGACAGATTACCTACCGGTGATATTACCCGACGCGTCGGATATCCGGAGGATACCGTCGTGGTCTTGAGATGGATGGTAGGGGCCGGTCTGGACTGACGGCGCCCTAGATATTGAGATTGAGACATTGATATTTCGAGATAGTGAGATTTATGTTTTGTGTCGATGCTAGACACTGTTGATACTGATTTAATTATGATACCTCAGTTTAAAAATACGAAGGAAATCTCACTAATTTATGAAAACAGTTTCTTCATTTACATGTATTCTGTTTTCATGCATTCATACCTCATTCATATGATATATTGCTACATGAGGCACTGACACGGGCATATGAGATTACACTCGGTTTAGATATTTACCCTAGCCTTGTTATAGGCTGCTGGTTATATATTTTGAGGATATATTATGATCGTATGACCTAGGATTGCGTCATACATGCGATTTCTGTTCGTAGATGTTTTTCTATTCACGAGTTGACAACTCACCCCCGTTGTGCCCCAGTTTCTTGCAGGTTTGCCGTACAGGTTTCATTACGGCTTGCGGGCATAGTTTCCTTCGGGTGATTTGCTAGTAGGTGGGTTTACTGTATCGTACCCCTTATTATATAACTTATATATTATTATTCAGTTGTATCTAGAAATTCCATCAACCAAACATATATTTATTTTTGAGATAGAGACCAGTGATGTTATTCTTTCGACCTTAGAGTCGCGCGTATATTTCTGCGGATTTCTTGTGGTTTTGAGTTTCCTTTGAGTTTTTGATCCTCGCCGTTGGCGTTGTATATTATATTGCTTGTGTGGTTGTGACCGTCGATTGACGAAGAGCTAGCTCCCGCTTGGGGATGCCTTTTATTGATTTCATATACTATTCATGTTATATCCCGTTTGGGAGCCAGTATTTACAAAGGAGACTCTGCCGAAATTTTCAGTAAATTTTGATGTTCTTAAAAACCGCATAATTCGGCTTATGTTATTAAAACTACTTGTTTTAAATTGGTTTTCCTTCACTCTACTTCTTTTCTTGGTTTGGATTTCTGGGTTTTCGGTTTACTTAGATTACGTACGCCTCGAGACGTTTCGTAGTTTAAGTGCCGTTCATGTTCCGTACTTTCGGGACGTAACAAAGTTGGTATCAGAGCGTTAGGTTTTAACCTTCGGAGCGTAGGATGACCCTTGGTTGATGGAATAGGTGACTAAAGTAGAGTGACGTACCGTTGGTATGTTCCGCGGCATATTTACGACACGCCACTCCACTTATGAAGCCTTAGTATGTACATTTCCTTGTTCAGTATTATATTTCTTCCTGATCTAGCCTCATCGGTACCAGTTTGGTTTTGCTGCTACGGTTACGGGCAGGGAGAGCTACGGCTAGAGTTGCGGTCAGCACAAGCTCGTCACGAACGAGGACTGATCAGGGCGAAATTCCGGCGACACACGATTGCAGAGATGTGTCTTTTTACTGTGTTTCCGCGCCACGAGCGTTTGGCGGATCGCCTTTATGAGGTTACTCAGAGGTGCTGATCGACACTAGAGAATTGAGCCAATGATGGAGGCCAGCCAGATTTTGATGACCGTTGGTGTATTGCTTACTCATGATGATTGAGGCATTGTTCATCGTACAGACGAGCGAGCCAGTTATTTCTGCGAACGACGAGATATTGCCCCAGATGATGGAGTTAGTGCAGAATGAGTTGTACTAAGAGATGATAGAAGGTCGCTAGTTATCGAGGACAAATGACCAGGACATATGGATCGTTTACCTACCCCGATGCGGGGTCATCAGATAGATTGATTCCAGCTAGAGATGACTTCACGCGGAGACGTTGGGAGTCGACAGAGACGATCGAATGTCAGAAACCTATTATTCTAAGTTTAAAGTAGTCGGAAAGACATGCAGGCAATTCTATGGTCCCTCTAGAAGAATGAAACCCTAACTCGACTTAATGACCGTGTGAAAGCCTTTGAACCTTCGGGTTTGCGGCAGTTCTACGGCGCCATTAGTGAGGCTTGGGTTTGCCCTTCTACGGCTGGACCACCGATGTTGTGGTATGTACTCGATACTATTAAACTGTGCCCAAGAGGTTGAGCTTTTGGGGGATTATGAAGTTTTGACGACTTGATCGGATGGCTCGACTTAATTCAGATGCTAGGTGGTGAGATGCATTTCTTGGGAGACTCCAGATACGAGGATAGTCATTGGAGCTCAGTCCATGCAGCCACGACGAGACGAGTCCGAAGCAGTCGACATTAGAGAAAAGTGGAGTAAGCGGTGCGTACGAGATCTTGATAAGATGACGTTCTACTCCGTCGACATCAGAGATGCGATACGCATGCGGAGGCATTGTACTTGGATATACCTTCCAGAATGAGTCGCGATGAGTATGCAGCCGTTCCGGAACAAGAAGCAGATATAGTAAAGGACGATGACTCCCGGACAGTTGGCAGAGATGAGACTGGAAGAGACCTTGAGTAGGATTCCTTTCAGGACACTGCTGCAATGATATTTGCACCCAGGATCAGACGTGTCACGTGCATTTAGAGAGCCAGAGGCCGACTCCAGTGACATGTTGCTTTACGAGTGGTCGTGCGGATTGACCGAGAGATGACCAGAGAAGTGCCAAAACGGAATCGTCCCCGTTAGCACACCTAACAGGGCCGATGAGCCGGTGGATCGTGAGATTGGTAATCCACACGGAAGACTTGAAACCAGGAGCGGTCATGTTACGCACACCAGCAGGCCAGAGTTCAGGATCGTCGATGAGACATGCTATGAGTGACCACGACAGTTGGCCAGAGATTCTTGGAGGATGCACTTGGGCGATACTATTCCGCCATTATTGATTTCGATATTTTGGGTGATTTATTCGCATGATTTGATTTTGATGATTGAGGATTTACGATCTTTGCACAGTGTTGCACTTGATATCGTTTTCGTGCTTGGGTTTCACATGTTTGTGATTTTACTGTTTTAGACATTTGAGTTGATTTTGTGCGTATGCACGTACACGAATTGGTCCCTGCACTCTGTATAGTTATTATATGCTTGCAGTGTGCACTGGACTTCGATTTCGATTGTGATACTCGATATTTGTTTTGTGCACCTTGTGCACCTGATTGATTTTGCGCACGTTCGGCGCTTGATATTGGATTTCATGATTTCGTGCACGATGGATGCACCTGAATTGAATTTTCGCGCATGTTGAGCGCATGTCTTGAGATGCGATTTTGGTGCACATCAGATGCACTAAATCGAGATTTTTCGTGCATGTCAGATGCACCTGATTTTGCTGTCAGGCACACATGTTGCCTACGACAGATGTTTCGTGCACACCCGATGCACTTAGATGTTGTTTCTGTGCGCATGTATGACACATTCATGGATTTTGATTTCCGTGCGCACCAGACGCACGTAGCATTCATACGCGTATTTTGGGATTGATTTTTCTTATAGAGCAGTACGTTTTTATGATATTGCTATGTGTTTTCGTACTGAGCAGGACTAGTCAGAGGACAGTACCTGAATATATTTTACATGTGTAGTTTCGAGCTATATCATATTGGTTTTGCTTTGGATTTGGTATTGATGTCTTCCCCATGACTCCGATGATTGCGGGATGCTTGACGGAGTTCTGATTTGAGTTATATGCTCATTTTTCATGCGCATGCGTTGCGCTACGATTTGTTTTATGTATTTATGATTTCGGAGCCCCGGCGATTTGATGGTTTTGGCTGAAATATTTTAGTATTTGGGGAAAGTTTTAATTTAAATTCGGGGACCGAATTTCTTTAAGGGGGGAAGATTGTAACGTTTTGAAAATCGTTTCGGTGAAATGTCGAAAAAACGGTAAAATAAGGGGGTTTTCTGTAAAAAGTCAAAATGCAAATATCTTTTTTATAAAATTAAATATACATATTCTAGCTATGTAATTACTAGTATTTGGTGTTTATTGAGTCACTGGTGAAATTTCAAATTTTCTGAAAAAAATATTATTTTAATATTATTTTAAGCCGGTAAGAAAATACATTAAATTAGCGATAAATACAAATTTAAATGGGCTAATTTTAATCTTTAAAATCATGTTAATTAAAATCTAGTTGTAATATAAATTTTTAGAATTTTATTTCAAGTTTTAATGGGTTTTTATTATGGAGAACAAAAAAATTATTAATTTAAGCTAAAACTTGCAATTTTGAGCTTGTGGGGGGTCTTTTTGCATGGAATTCTTTTTGTAATCACTCACACACACCCTCACCCCTCCTTGGCCGGCCCCACCCCCATCAACAGCCCATATTTTCTTCCCTCTTGTTTGTCTTCATCTCATGTGAAGGAAATGGTTTAAAAAGGGTTATATATATATTATTTTGAGGTAAGGGTATTGTGGTAATTGGGAGGGGCTTTGACTTGGAACTTTTTGGCACCATCCCCTCACCTTTTCCCCTCCTTCCCTTGGCCGAAATCTGCACCACAACAGCCCCCATTTCTTCTCCTCTTTTCTCTTCAAAACTCCATCCAAAATGCTTCAAAAAAATCCCACAAAATCAAATTCCAATCCTTACCCATTTCTTCTTGACCTATTCTAGTGTGGATCATGGATCAAGAGAGCAAATTGGAGGCCAAGATTTTGGTGTTAGATCTCTAATTTTGTGAGGTATAATCTTAGCATTTTGCATAAGTTTTTGTTGATTACTTGAATCTATCTATTATGTGTTTAATTAGGAGTTAATTGTGGTTTTGATATTAAAGATTTAAATTTCTAGAAAAGGGTTTGGATTAAATTAGGGTTTCTATCATAGGATTATGGTTGTGATGGGTAGATTAATATGTCGTGACATGCTAAAATCTAATCTAGTTGCTATATTACAATTGTCATTTTAAAAATGGACCAATTTGCATAATATTGCAAACTAGGTTTTTAGTTTTAATTCAAAATGAGAGATTAAAAATATGGTTAGGGTTTCATTATATCTTAAAAATTATATTGAGTGGTTTAACCATTTAAAATATGCAAAACCAAGTTTAATTGTAAAATTGTGAATTTTACATTAAAAAGTGTTAAAATTGATATTTTTGCAAACTAGGATTTTGGAAATTATGCAAATTTATGTGATTAAATTATGGAAATGGTTTTATTGACTTATTTAAGTTATTTAATAAGTATTATGGCCGCTAGAATTGTTTAAATATCGAGTTTTGTACTAAAACGGGTAATTTTGCTTGCTAGTTTTTCGGAAAAACGGCTTTTAGAGTGAATTTGGGGTTTTCGTGAGTTTTAACCTATTTTATATTAAAATTAGTGTTCGTGAATGTGCAAATGAGTGTATTTGGGTTTTTCTCGATGGTCTGGCGTTTGTACGCCGACGTTGAGGGTTTTTGGGGGCGATTTGTGAAAGCAACCATAGGTTTTGACCTATGTGGGTTTCGTGCGTCGTTTTGGTCATGAGTCGGATTTTAATGCGATACGGTGCGTTATGATATGTAGGTACCCCATGTGGACTTCGAGACGACAAGCAAGCGCGTGGCGACGTCGGCACCGGCGAACGAGGACCAGGTGAGTAGATTTATATCTACGGGGAGAAGTCGGGTGGATGGCGTATAGCACCCCCGCAGTTCGTGGTGATGTATACGAATATGTATACACACATATATATATTATTTATACATTGTTGAGTGTATTGATGATATGGATATTTGGTGTTCTTGGATATTTAGTGTCGCGAAACCCTAGAGTAGTGGTCGCACCACACATGCACACACCAACCCATACTGGCATACTTTCTTCTTTCATCTGTGCTTACGGGATTATACAATTATGTGTTCACATGGGTATGAGACTATGTGTTCACATACGGATTTGAGGATGATACTTGGGATTTATGATGAGTCGATGAGATTTGATTTGAGGCCGTGAGATCGGTGATATGGCAGGGTTCGTATTTGAGATACGACATGACGTTGTAGCGGGTCCTTGACGTAGTGTTTCACACACGTGCATGCTTACTTAGGCGGTATCAGTATTGTACTAGACGTAGATCAGTACCCCGATCATGATATTGCTAAAGAGGATACCAGATGAATAGTATAATGAATGTGATATTGACCCGTACCCAGATTTGGGATGCCGTACGACGGATTTACGTACGAGCTATATTTTGATGATTGATCCGCACTCTTGACTTGGGATGTCTGATTATAGATATGGTATCAGATATGATATTATTGAG
The DNA here is from genome assembly GCA_030015575.1 of Agapanthus africanus. NCBI lineage: Eukaryota > Viridiplantae > Streptophyta > Magnoliopsida > Asparagales > Amaryllidaceae > Agapanthus > Agapanthus africanus. The sequence goes on from CM057349.1 coordinate 463,086,334, forward strand.
GCGGGATCACCGACTAATATATATACATGTATGTATATGTATCGACTCAGATGTTAGGCAGTTTCCTTACCTGTAGTCCAGCTGGTTAGCTTAGCCCTTTAGTTTAGTTTAGCTGTTAGATTAGAGTCGATTCTTACCTATTTCAAAAAAACTAACGAATCGTGGGTATTTTAAAAGACAGCCCAAGCGATCCTACGGATATTTCAAAGGACGTATCTTTTCATAAAAACACCGTAGCCCCTATTTTCAAAACCCCATGATTCGTGTTATTTTAAAAAGGCACCATTTGTAGGACTTATATTAGATTAATGCAGATTAGTTATAGTTGCGTCTAGTATTCAGCTCCCTCTCATTATTGTGGTTCGTTTCGCATCGCATGCTTATATTATGTTTCATACTCCATTATTGATATCATGCTGTTAGGACACCAGCACCATTACCGATGATGCGTATGTACCACATACACTTACTTGCCGGCTCACACACATCTTCATCGGTAATTGCCATGTCACGTACACTTAGAAAATACTATTGCTTGGCTTAGCTTGTTAGTTAGTAGTTGATACGATATTAGTGTACCTGGGTTATATGCCAGTTTAGACATTGTAGTTATTACTTGTCACTTCATGCATACTGTTATTCCATTGTTCATGCCTAGTTAGTAATCATACATTGCAACTTGGTTATTGATACCATATACATTCATTAGCATTGACATATGCACTTGTGATGACTTCTTGAGATTTATGATATTTCTGGATTTCGGGGGAATGCCGCAAAATTTCTAAACTTATTAACCTTTTAAAATATGTAAATTGCGGTTTTCTAGTGATGTATGTGTCGTCCACCATGAGTTTGCTGTGGTTTTCGAGATCCGTGTCGAGGAGTGGAGGAACCGTCACGGGTACATGGTGGGCCCGGTATGGTACCCCGGGGCAAGATGAATGTGGTGTTGACGTTGAGCCTGGCAGGGGACAGATTACCTACCGGTGATATTACCCGACGCGTCGGATATCCGGAGGATACCGTCGTGGTCTTGAGATGGATGGTAGGGGCCGGTCTGGACTGACGGCGCCCTAGATATTGAGATTGAGACATTGATATTTCGAGACAGTGGGATTTATGTTTTGTGTCGATGCTAGACACTGTTGATACTGATTTCATTATGATACCTCAGTTTAAAAATACGAAGGAAATCTCACTAATTTATGAAAACAGTTTCTTCATTTACATGTATTCTGTTTTCATGCATTCATACCTCATTCATATGATATATTGCTACCTGAGGCACTGACACGGGCACATGAGATTACACTCGGGTTAGATATTTACCCTAGCCTTGTTATAGGCTGCTGGTTATATATTTTGAGGATATATTATGATCGTATGACCTAGGATTGCGTCATACATGCGATTTCTGTTCGTAGATGTTTTTCTATTCACGAGTTGGCAACTCACCCCCGTTGTGCCCCAGTTTCTTGCAGGTTTGCCGTACAGGTTTCATTACGGCTTGCGGGTATAGTTTCCTTCGGGTGATTTGCTAGTAGGTGGGTTTACTGTATCGTACCCCCTATTATATAACTTGTATATTATTATTCAGTTGTATCTAGAAATTCCATCAACCAAACATGTATTTATTTTTGAGATAGAGACCAGTGATGTTATTCTTTCGACCTTAGAGTCGCGCGTATATTTCTGCGGATTTCTTGTGGTTTTGAGTTTCCTTTGAGTTTTTGATCCCCGCCGTTGGCATTGTATATTATATTGCTTGTGTGGTTGTGACCGTCGATTGACGAAGAGCTAGCTCCCGCTTAGGGATGCCTTTTATTGATTTCGTATACTATTCATGTTATATCCCGTTTGGGAGCCAGTATTTACAAAGGAGACTCTGCCGAAATTTTCAGTAAATTTTGATGTTCTTAAAAACCGCATAATTCGGCTTATGCTATTAAAACTACTTGTTTTAAATTGGTTTTCCTTCACTCTACTTCTTTTCTTGGTTTGGATTTCTGGGTTTTCGGTTTACTTAGATTACGTACGCCTCGAGACGTTTCGTAGTTTAAGTGCCGTTCATGTTCCGTACTTTCGGGACGTGACAGGTGCGCTAGCGCTTGATCGCACAACACCTAAACGCACAGCGTCCACGTGTCGGACACGTGGTGCGCTAGCGCTCAAGCGCACAGCGCTCGCGTGCTAGGTACGCGAGGCGCTGGCCCCACATGTCCTTTGGGCTCCTTTCCCCTTTTTTATATATACGTATACATGTATATATATATAGATACTCACACACTCCACAACACCGTCCCTCTAAAAAATTTTGGGCCGGGGAGCTGCCCCGCACCCCGTAAGGGGGCTGCTAGCCCCCTTGACCCCCAGCCCGCTATCCGGGTAGCGGGACCCCCGTAAAATCTCTGTGGGGCCCCAGATATATCCAAAACCCTTTCAAAACACAACACTGCCCGTTGAGTTCGCATGACCAGTTTAACCCGTCAATCGGAAGTTCCCTCGCTTCAAAGGCGAGGGGTGAATAACGGCAGCTTAGTCCACGGCTGCCGGAGATTCGGATCCCCACAATCAATAAACCCCAGCCTACCCTAGGCATGGGAAATCTGTAATGCGCCTGACAAGCGCGTGCGTATTCCCATCTCAATGGGGTGACGAAAAACATCCTACAGATTCTGGCACACCCGGTGGGACCTATCTCTCCTCCCATATTTCGGGTTAAATATCCATGCGAACTCAATCAATATACATGTCTATATTTATACTAAAATAATGGTTTTTCACGCAGGTTTTCAAGCTATCACTTTTCAACAATGTCTCCAAAAATGAGCTCAGCTCTCAACATGGCTCCCATCTCCTACACGATGAAGATAGACTCCAGGACGGTCCTTCCGGCCAATCTTGGGTGATAATGGGAAGAGACGCCACTACTATTCGGCTCTATCCTGTTCGTGTCAGCTAACGCCATCCCAGCTCCTCAAGCTCCGGTGACAGACAAACCGGTCTCGAAAGGCAAGAGGCCAAATGTGGTGGTCTCGAAGGCGCCCCAACTCAAACGCAAGTCGGTGTCTGAACGACTTTCCTTGGCCCTAGCTGGGGGCAAGGCCATCAACACCAACGAAGCAACAGGGCGTCTTGAGCAAGCTCCGGCGGTGCCCCTGACAACTGCTCGGTTGGGTATTTTCTCTAAGCTCCCCATCACTCGGCCTATGACGGCTTCCCGAAGAGCAGAAGCCTGCCAGGCGCTCAAGGCAGAGAAACTGAGGTAGAAGCGGCTCAGATATAGAGCCAACAAAAGGACTAGGGCTCCAGCCATGTTAAAATTTATGAATTTCCAAAGCCCATACCGCTCCGCGAAACCAGCTGCCAGTGATGAAAGGACGGCTGAATGTGTTATCCATACAGTCTACATGGTAGGCGCGCGTCCTAGTGACAACCTTCGCAGCAAGGATGGGGCCACCACATCTCAAATCCAATCTGGTTTGAATGTGGCTGTCACTTCCCAAGACCAGCATCCTCCTGAAGGTAATGAAAATGCTCCAAGTGAAGCTGATAAGCAGAGAGATCCCTCAGTTCATGAGGAGTCGGGCTCGGAAAGCGAAGATGAGCCAACTTTCCATCCTAAGACCGCAGAGCAGCAACTTCTCCAGGAGCTCCGAAAGCAGCTCAGAAACAAAGACAAGGAGATGGCCAAGCTCTACTAAAAAATTGACGACTTGACAAACGTCGTCTTATAGCTCACGGCCCAACTTGCCCCTCAACCGCCCAATCAAGCGCATGGTTCTACTCATGGATCGGGAAACGGTGTCCCGAGACAACCGACGCCTATTCCCTCAAATCTAAAGGTGGGCGGACCGCATGAAGGCCAGTCGCATCCTATCTCGGGAAATATCTTGGCGACCGATGACAGTAGCCTGCTAACTCAAGATCAAATCATGGATTTGGTTTTCAACAAAGTCAAAACCTTGGTAGCCGAAGCCGAAGCCCCTTCAAAACACAACACTGCACGTTGAGTTCGCATGACCAGTTTAACCCGTCAATCGGAAGTTCCCTCGCTTCAAAGGCGAGGGGTGATTAACGGCAGCTTAGTCTGCGGCTGCCGGAGATTCGGATCCCCACAATCAATAAACCCCAACCTACCCTAGGCAGGGGGAATCTGTAATGCGCCTGACAAGTGCGCGTGTATTCCCATCTTAATGGGGTGACGAAAAACACCCTACAGGAAGGCAGATATACCGAGGTGAAGCTTGATTTCGACGCGGGGTACACTCTGAGACGAAGCATGATTCTGACACAGAGCTTGCTGATCGACTTGATTCCGAGGCGGAGCTTAATTCCGACGGGGAGGCCGCTGGTTGATTCAGAGCCGAAGCATAATTTCGACAGGGAAGGCAGATACACCGAGGCGAAGCTTGATTTCGATGCGGGGTACACTCTGTGACGAAGCATGATTCCGACGCAGAGCTTGTTGATCGACTTGATTCCGAGGCAGAGCTTAATTCCGACAGGGAGGTCGCTGGTTGATTCCGAGCTGAAGCATAATTCCGACAGGGAAGGCAGATACACCGAGACGAAGCTTGATTTCAACGCGGGGTGCACTCTGAGACGAAACATGATTTCGACCCAGAGCTTGCTGATCGACTTGATTCCGAGGCGGAGCTTAATTCCGATGGGGAGGTCGTTGCTGCTCTTTTTACGACTTGGACGGTCGGTAGTAGATTTGACTTGCCCCGCTTCTTGCGGTGACAAGGATGAAGTTGACTTGTTTCCGAGGTGGAGCTTGATTCTGCCAGAGAGGTCATTGGTTGTTTTGCTGATTTAATGTGATTTGGTTGACATCAGCACCGCTACACTGGAATATGGTACCAGGAGCGAATCATCATTTGTCATGAGTGGATTTGGGGATTTTGGTTTTGGTTGGCATCTGCATTGCTGCACTGGAATAATGCCAGGAGAAACTCATCAATTGCCCTGAGAGGACTTGGAAATTGGTTTTTGGGTTGGCATCTGCATTGCTGCACTGGAATAATGCCAGGAGCAACTCATCATTTGTCCCGGGAGGATTTGGAAATTGGTGGCTTAGGTGACAGGTTTAGATCCCTATCACCTAAGGTTTTTCAATTTTATGGGCCGTAAGGATCCCATAAAAGCATTTTCTCCTTACGAGTCGAAAGGATCTCGTAGGTGTATTTTCTCCTTAGGAGTCGTAGGGACTCCTAAGTGTGTTGCTCCTTTGTGAGTCGTAAGGATCTCACGCGGGAAATTTCTCCTCACAAAGTCGAGAGGACTTTGCGAGTGCATTCCATCTCTTTTTCACGAGTTTGTGTCCTTTCGGGTTTTCACAAACTCGCCGGCAGTCCTGCTGTTTTTACTCATGGAGCCCTTTCGGGTTTTCATCCGTACCCATTTTGCTTGTGGATATACTTTATTTTTTGAATCTTCATCGCTGGTGAGACTTTGAATTTGGTCTCGCCGGTAAGACTTGGGAGAGATAGGGGTCGTTTACGCTCATGGATTGTATACGGTTTTGCAGGATGTATGACCTAGACCATAAGGCCGGAAAAATTTCGGGACTTTGTCGGCGTCTGCATCGCTGTACTGGAATATGGTACCAGGAGCGACTCATCATCCGCCGTTGGGGTATGAGATTTGGAATTTGGTTGGTATCTGCATCGCTGCACTGAATGTGGTACCAGGAGCGACTCGTCATTCGCCGTTTTAGGATTTGGAATTTGTTTGGCGTCTGCATCGCTACACTGGAATATGGTACCAGGAGCGACCCATCATTCGCCATTGGGAATTTGAGTTTTGAACGGCGTCTGCATCGCTACACTGGAATATGGTACCAGGAGCGACTCATCATTCGCCGTTTGGAATTTGAGTTTTGGTCAGCGTCTGTATCGCTGCACTGGAATATGGTACCAGGAGCGACTCATCATTCGCCATTTTTTTTACCGCGATTGCTCTATCATTTCAGCTTTTCTTATCGCGAAGGTCACGATTGCCCTATCATTTCGGCTATTTATTTGCGGTTGCCCCATCATTTCGGCTTTATTTTCATCTTTATTTTTTTACTCGCTGATTTTTATTGCGAGTTGCTCCATTATTTCGGCTTTATTTTCATCTTTATTTTTTTTACTCGCTGATTTTTATTGCGAGTTACCCCATCATTTCGGCTTTATATATATATATATATTTTGTTGTTGTTGTTTTTTTTGTTTTATTTACACATTTTACATCCCCAGTTTAACGACTTAGAGGTCGATTATTCTCAGTTTAATGACATGGTGGTCAGCTGACGGGGAGCTTAGAGAAACCCAATTGAGTAGTTGTCAGGTGCACCGCTGGAGCTTGCTCGAGATGGCTTATTACTTTGTCGGTGTTGATGGCCTTGCCCCCAGCTGGGGCCAAGGAAAGTCGTTCAAATACCGACTTGCGTTCGAAAATTGCAGTCGAAAGTCATTAACCTGCAGAAAGAAGTATGATTTCAGTACAGGCAATCGGTATGTATATTGATTGAGTTCGCATGAACGTTTAACCCGAAATATAGGAGGAGAGAAAGGTCCCACCGGGCATGCCAAAATCTATAGGGTGTTTTTCGTTACCCCATTGAGATGGGAATACACGCGCGCTTATCAGGCGTATTACAGATTCCTCCTGCCTAGGGTAGGCCGGGGTTTATTGATTGTGGGGATCCGAATCTCCGGCAGCCGCGGACTAAGCTGCCGTTAATTACCCCCCGCCTTTGAAGCGATAGAACCTCCGATTGACGTGTCAAACAAGCCATGCGAACTCAATGTGCAGTGTTATGTTTTGAAGGGGTTTTGGATATATCGGGGGCCCCGCAGAGTTTTTTACGGAGGTCCTGCTATCCAGATAGCGGGCTGAGGGTCAAGAGGGCTAGTAGCCCCCTTGCGGAGTGCGGGGCAGTGCCCCGTTAGAAATTTTTTCTAACAGGGACAGTATCGTGGTGTGTGTGTGTGTGTGTGTGTGTGTGTATACATATATACATATATATATAAGAAAGGGAAAAAGCGTCCATAGGACGCGTGGGGGCCAGCGCCTCACGTGCGTGGCATACAGGAGCCAGGCGCTAGCGCCTGCTTGGCACATGGGTGCTAGACGCCTACCACTATCTCTTCCTGGAATGGAGGGATGGGCGCCAGCGCCCCACGTGCTTGGCACACAGGCGCTGAGCGCCAGCTCCCCACTTGCTTGGCACACGGGCGCTGGGCGCCAGCGCCCCACTTGCATGGCACCCTGGCGGTGGGCGCCAGCGCCCCACTTGCATGGCACGCGGGCGGTGGGCGCCAGCGCCCCACGTACTTGGCAGGCGGGTGCTGGGCGCTCGGCGTCAGCAGGGAAAGGGACCCGGTCCCTGCACTGGGAGCTGTGCTCCTCATTTGACTTATAGAGTTGAACTCCTGACAGAGGTTAATTTAGGGAGTTGAACTCTAATAAATCTTGAATGGAGTTGAACTCCTAAAAATATTTAGAAATGATCAAAGGGGCTGTTTTATTTCCCCCCATTGGCCCTGGATATTCCCAAGATGGGATTTCTGGAGATGAGTCTTCTTCTTCTTCCTCTCGGTTGGCCGGATCTTGGAGAAAGGGGATGAGATTTAAAAACCTCCCCTTTTTGAGATCTAATAGAAGATCTGAGCTCCCCTTTGTGGGGTTTGTGGCGAAAAACTATTTAGTTTTGGAAAAGGAAGAATAAAACTCTTAATTTAATTGAAAAAGGGAAGAAGGTTTAGAACCTTGAGGAAGGAGAAGGAGACACAAAAACCTTAGTTTTTTGGGAAGAATAAAAATTGTCTCCTTTATTCATCATCGTGTTGCCTTATATAGGCTTACACATTTACATATAACCCCTTAGGCTTTACAAAATGGAATTTTGCCCATCCCATGCCTCATGTGCTCATTTCTTTTGCATATAAGCCATGGGCTTTATAAAAATTTAGCTTTATGCCCATTTTTCTTACATTCATGCATAAAAAATTATATCAAAATTATTTATTACATGATTTTTTATTTCGGCATGGAGGGGGCCGCTTCATGTTCGAACTCGACTTGGGCATGAGCCCATTTGATCTGGGCTTGGGCCCACTTGGCTTGGGGTTGAGCTTGACTTTGACTTAGTCAACCGGGGTGCAATTTTTGACCCCAATACCCTAATTCCTCAGAATGGCCGCAGATCCGCCGCGTTTAGGGGGTATTTGCCGCGGTTGGGTGGTGGAATAATGGGATCAGCTGATGAAAATTCTTCTGCAGCCTCATATTGACATATGGAGATTTTTGTGATATCTGGAATCTTCATTTCTTTTCTGAATCTTTGCCAGTATTTGTTCCCCCAATCAGAGCAAGGCTCTGTTTGAATTTTGAAAATTCAAAATTTTGAAGCAACGGTTCAAATTCCGTGCGTTGCGCACAACGCGCCACGTGTCAGAAGCTGATACATCAACGCAACGCCCGAGGCACTGTGTCCAATCAGAGCAAGGCTCTCTTAAAAACAAAAAGTAAAAGGATGCAACGTTCAGTTGCGCAAGCGCTGCACTGCGCGACACGTGTCTGCGCTGTTGCGCAAACGCAACTGCGCAAGCACAGTTGCGCAAGCGCTGCGACACGTGTCTGAGCAGTTGCGCAAACGCAGCTGCGCAAGCGCTGCATGTCTGCGCAGCTGCGCAAGCGCCGCGCCGCGCGACACGTGTCTGCGCAGCTGCGCAAGCACAGATGCGCAAGCACCGCGCTGCGCGACACGTGTCACGCGCTGGGGAGTTGCGCAAAAATAGAATGAAGATTTAAAGAAATCCTTTCTGTTCTTGTTAAAACAAGAAAATTTTCTTCTGTAAAACAGGGGCCTTTGGATCAAAGATCCAACGGTGGGGAAAATTCCCCAAATCACTCAGAAAAAGATCTCTTTAACAAATTTAACTAATTTATGAGCACTATAAAAAGGACCCCAGACCTCATTTCAAGAAAAGGAACATCTTGCAAAAAAAAAGAGAGAAGAGAACTCTTGAGAACTCTTGAAGAATACAAAAAAAAAGGTAAAACCTTTAAAAGAAGAGGAAATTCTCTTATGAACAGATAAATAAATAAATAAAATAAAATAAAAAAATAGTGCCTTGCACTTGTTATGAACCCTTGGTTCTCTGAAATAAGGAAAAACAAGAAAAGAAGAAAAACTTGTTTTTTCTTCTTCTTTAGATCAGGAGATTAGAAAGTGCTTTGCACTTCTGTTCTTGAATCTAAAAGATTCTCAGTGCTTTGCACAAATGCAATACATTACTTGAAGGGCCAGGCCCAAATCAAAAAGACCTAACAGGCCAAAGTAAATTGCAAAGCAATAAAAGGGCAGAGCCCAAATAAAATTGATGCTCTGCATCCTTTCTGGGCAAGGCCCAAATAAAAATAAAAATAAATGCAATGCAAAAGCAAATAAAATGTTGGACATTTTCAACTGGACTTAGCCCGATCGTGGCCATAAGTCCTTAAATTAAATTGACTGAGCAAAATGGCTCTCCTAAATCAATTTACATCCGGTTCGAGGGTACATCTCCGAACTTCTTTGACATCCATCGTTGTAATTCCTCAACGACGTCAAAGAGGTGACGGGTCCCAACAACCATACATCAATATGGACCGCGGGGTCCTTAAACTCGTGGACCGAAACGTCCCTAAACTAATATCGGACCGAAACGTCCCTAAACTAATGACGGACCGAAACGTCCCTAAACTAATATCGGACCGAAACGTCCTTAAATTAATGATGGACCACCACGTCCCTAAACTGGAACATGGACCGAAACGTCCTTAAACTAATGATGGACCACCACGTCCCTAAACTGGCGATGGACCACCACGTCTCTAAACTGGAACAATAGAGCCTCCAAATGCTCTTTTGCCGGATCTAAACGGTCCTGTTTAAGTGGATTTTAGCCCCAAACATGGCTAACGTATCCTTAAACACTCAAATGAACGATAAAATTCCAAATCAACCTTGGTTCAAGGGTACATCTCTGAACTCCTCTGACATCAGCCGTTATAATCCTTCAACGACGTCAGAGAGGTGACGATTCCCAACGGCCATATATTAAATGGATCACCACGTTAAGTTGATCTTAGTCTTAAATCGGACTAACGTATCCTTGACGAACGTTTAAGTTGATCTTAGTCTCAATATGACTAACGTATCCTTAAACTAAAAAAACACCAAACCCAAATCTAAGTAAATACGGATTTGGACTAATCCACGTCCTACGGGCGACGGCATTACTCAGTCTCCGTATACAATCCACGGGCAACCACAAACAAAACAAACACACACGACACGAAGTGAAATTCTGGAGAAGGAGAAAGTTGTTACCGCGATGCGGTAGCGTAATTAACTGCAGGGGCTTGCGCCTGCAGGGAAGAGCGTCCCCACAATAAAAAAAAAACCCTCAAGCAAGGGGGAATCTGACGAAGTCTGCTACATCGGCCGCATCCGTCTAAACCTCCGATACACGGCGCCATAAATCAACTTGGCATCTTCGGAGAGGTAGACGGATAAAACCATATAGCATCTGCCCCGAATCTCAGGCTAGACGTCCTCAACGTCTCGGCCGCCGTTCGGAGGGGAACAGATTCTGGCACGCCCGGTGGGACCTTTTCCTCTTTCCACTCCACGCTTCGTGTGTCGTCTTCGCGAACCAATCGCGGTTTGTTAATGGTTGCCTTTGGATTTCAAGTTACTAAGATTTGGTCTTTTGCCTGGTGTAGAACTCAAGATTCAATGGCATTTAACTGCACCAACTGCTCGAAATGCCACTGCAACGGACGCTCCACCTCACCGGGAGGTGTAGCATATGAGCCCCAAGCGGCTTCCTTCCTCACTCTGCCGGTAGATCAGGTGACCCAAGCCACCACTGGTCTGTTCTTTGGGACCATGATCCCACCTACAAGCTTCCCTATGCCAATACCTGCACCGGAAGTGAACAAGAAGCCGGTCTTCGACCGGCTCACTGCTACGACGACCCCTGTCAACGGGTCGCCCACTACCAAACCAACAGCCTCTGTTTTCACCAGGCTAAATCAGAACTCTAAATTGGCTGTCCCGAGGAAGGCAACAGCTGCTGCTTCAAAAGTTGTAAAGGCGACTTCCCCTGTCAAAGAGTCAGTCTTTTCAAGACTGACGATTCCTGCTCCTGCCCCCGCTCAAGGATCCGTCTTCGACAGGTTGAATATCACCCCTCAAAAGACAACCTCAGTCTTTAAGAGGTTAACACCGGCGGCGCCTCATTCAGACAGGGGGCAAAAAGAAGATGTCTCAATCTCCGAGCCAGTCCCAATGGCTCGTCATGCTCGACGTCGCCATTGGCAACGAGTGAGGAAGGCAGGGGGCAACTCCCCCTCAGGGCTAACTCCACCGGCTCCAGTGGTGGAAGTCAACGATGCTGTTCCAACTGGAAACAGCTTTGAACTGCTGAGGAGGGTACGGAGAAACTCTCCAACCGCTACACTGAAGAGATCTCCTCCACCTGCGGAGAGAGTTCCAGAAACGAAGCAAGAACAGCCCCCTCAACGGCTATCCTCAAGAATTTATAAAGTTTGGCGGAGGGTTCAAGACTCCGTAATTGACCCAGGTCACTCTCGTCACCAGAAAAGGGCGAAAGTGCAAAAAAGAAAAGACCATCCTATTGAACAGCGGGGGACAGCAGCTGCAAGGCTGCCCCCTTCAACGGTTCCTTCAACCTCAACGGCCTACAAAAGAAGGAGGCCAGAGAAAACTCCCGCGTCAGCGGCAAAAGTTAAAAATGGTGAACCTAAACGTCCCAAGTCAGGGGGCATGACAGTTCATACGGTTTACATGGCATCGGGAAAAGAAGATAGCCGCATATCAACAGGTCATAGACCGCACACGAGGTCGGTGACCAAAGCTCAGGAGCAGCAGCAGAAGCTCCAAGAAATGATGAATGCTATGGCTGCGCTTACAGGGCCAAAAGAAACCCCTGAAACATCCTCGGACGCATAGTCACAAATTCGTCATTCGGGAATAATTCGGCGAGGTCGAAAATTCGGATTCGGAGAATTATTCGGAAAAAATCGGCAGGTATTCGGGAAAGATTCGGTAAGTGTTCGGGAAATGTTCGGGAAGGATTTCGAGCAATAAATTAATATATGAGACTCTAGGTTTTGATTTTGTGAATTATTTGCTGTTTTTTAAATTATTCGGTGTTTTATCACATAATTCGGGAATAATTCGCGAACTATTCGCGAATAATTCGCGAATAATTCGGCCAGTTCGGCAATCACGAATAATTCGGAGATTAATTCGTTTGATCAAGAATTCGCGAATTACTCGCGAATTCGGCGAATAATTCGCGAATTATGTGACTATGCTCGGACGAGTGTCAAGAACAAGAAACGGACGCCGAATTTCTTTCGACGCATACTAGAGAAGAAAGATAAAGAAGCTGCGGAGCAGGCTGCCAACATAAAGAAGACGGCCCTCCTGTTCCAGGATATGGTGGGTATGATGATTCAACAAGATCCACCTGCTCAAGATTCCCCCATCATTCTTGAAGACGATAGGGGAGAGACGTCGAATCCTCCACCAGTTCTGTCCACAGCTAAAGAGGATACAATCTCCAAAGCTGATTTGGATGAATACATTGCCCAGCAAATACGGGTTCATCATGCAACCGAAACAGCCGGCCAGGTCGTGAAAACGGGGAGACCATATCCGAGTTGGTACGATCAAATCAAGTACCCACCCGGTTACACAATTCCCAAGTTCCATGTCTACAAAGGGACGGGCAATCCTCACCAGCATGTTACCCAGTTCAGGGCACTCTGCGGCAACACCGGTGGTGACGACAAGTTGTTGCTTCACCAGTTTGTTGGGAGCTTATCAGATACGGCATTCGAATGGTACTCGGAGCTCCCCAACGACTCTATTAAAACCTTCGCGGAGATGGAGCTGCTGTTTACTCAACGTTTTGCAAGCGCCAGTGAACGTACCCCGATGACGGCACTGATTAACGCCAGGGTAAAACCCGGCGAGACATGGGTTCAGTACGCTATACGATGGAGGAATCTATGGTCGAAGTGCGAGCAGCGCATTGAAGAAGCTCCCGCAGTGGGTATGTTTATGGGAACCCTCGATCCACAAGCAACCATCTCGCAATTTATGATGTTCTTCAAGCCGACTACCTTCCAGGCTTTGATTGACAAACTAGCGCAGATGGACCAGATGGGCCATAAACCGCCTCTCCCAAAGCCGGACTCCCGAAATGATAAAGGGAAGGGAAAAGCGATCGTTGTCGCTAATACCCAACAACAGCCGAATAACGTGAAGCCAGTTGTGCGTCAAGGTAATACGCGTCCGTACGTAGACCTTGAGGAGAGACTAGGGCGTCCTTACTCTTTTCCCCGTGATAAAACGAGGAGGTTATTCGAGCTGGCGTTACGCAACAGACTCATAAACCTGCCAGATCCAAAACGTCCGTTGCAACCGAATGACGTCAACGAGCCCAACTACTGCCCTTACCATCGAGTACTAGGCCATCCGATCGAAGATTGCTATGTTTTCAAGAATTGTCTTGAAAACCAATACCTACAGGGCAAATTTACGTTATCTGACAAATGGAAGGTGAATCCCCCGCAACCCCACACCTCTAAAGGGACGAATACGCCGGGGGCAACATGCTCCGTCGTTGAGGAAGCTCCTTGGTAGGTTGTATTGTCAGCTAAAACGAAGAAGATGCTAAATGATCTTCAGGCATGCCCGGCCATCAAATGGAATAACCCATTGGAGCCGCAAATTATTGAAGGAATGCTAAATCCTCGCCCGACTCAAAAGATTGATGGAAGCGGCCCGAACACTCATAACCAGCCGTCGAAGTCTTCAAAGAAGAAGAAGAAGTCGAAGAAGCCCGTGAATCCTAACGACAAGCGCACGGACTTGCAAAAACAAATTGACGCGCTGGAGGAATACAATCAAAAGGCGCGGACCCCCATTACATTCCAAGAGTTCCTCAGCCATGTCTTTCGAGAGGAAGATGAGGGAGGTAGTTCGTCGGATGAATCCGAGGAATATGTGGCAAGCTGCCATATGATTTCTCATTCGTTCATCAACGATGAGGAGACTCCTCGTGCTGAAGAGCTGGGGGCAGACCCTGAACTAAAAATTCCGCAGTCGTCGGATGAGATGATTGACGCGATCCTCAATGAAGCGTTCTTAAAAAGCAAAGCTGATCAGGAGCGCGAAACGGTTATATTCGAAAGGGCCAAACGCCAGCGCCTTGACGAAAGAATTGAGATACTCCCGCTGGAGCAAAATGTACTCACGGCGGACAAAAGCAAATTCAAGATAAGGAAGAGGTTTGTTAAAGCCGTCTCCATGGGCATGAAGCTACCATCCTCCGAGGGAAGCGTTACTGGTGAAATGGAAAGCCACCCCTCCTATTGCTCATATCATCGGAAGGTGTCGCACCCCACTGAAGAGTGCAAAGCTTTCGACAGATGGTGGCAAGGATATGTTGCTCACCGGCAAATGTTTAAGCGGGAAAAGCGCAAGACTCGCCGAGAGCAGAACGGAACGATCAAAGGGCTTAACAGAGCTACCGGTGATTGTTGCATGGTTGACGCCGAAAGATCGCAAGTGCCTGTAGGTTTCCTAGGCACTCTAATGAGGTCTCACAAGGCATCAACCATGCCAATTTCAAAAATTTACAAGTGCCGAGAAACCCTAATACGGATCGTTAACTAGAATTTTAGGCGACAAATGAAACTAGTTAACAACTTAACTGCAAGAACGGAAATACAACCTTTGTAGATCCGGTCCTCCACCTCCATAGCTCCGCAATGAAGTCTCCTCGCTGTCCAAATCGAATTCCGGGCTCTAGCGTCGGCTTCATCGGAGAAATGGGCGGGCTAGGTCATCGACTACGATGCCGAAGATGATCTACGTCGAGGCATCACAAGATCAAGCTCCCACTTCACCAAGTCATGAAACTTGTGAAGAAAACACCCTATACTACTTGGCAAGAGGTAGAGGATGAAGAAATAGGAGGTGGGTTTACTTTAGAATTGGATTTCTCACTCAATTGCTCAAGTTGCCATTGATGAAGCAAGCTTCTTCTTGAAGAAGAAGAAGAAGATGATGAAAAATGTTATGATAAGTCTTTTCCAAAAAGAAAATAAAATGAATACTTATCATAATCAAACCATGGTCAAGTGTAGAGAATGAACTAGGGTTAAGTGGAATGGTTAGGGTTAAGCATGAGACAAAATGGTCACTTAGTCAAAGCTTCATGAAGCTTCAACATGCATCCAAAGAAAGCCACCATTTTTCTTTTTTCTTTTCCAAAATAAAATAAATGAAATAAATAAATAAATGAATAAGAAAATGAAAACCCTAACCATTACACAACCATGGTTTAATCTTTATACAAACCCTAGTGAGCATGTATCATCAAATATGATACAAACTTGTGTACAAAAGTATATTACATATACAATGTGCACAATCCAAGTGAGAAAATCCATTTAAAGTGAACCAATACTAGTTAATGCAAAGTAATATATCAAATATATAATTATGCATTAAATCATTAAATCAACACTTGATTCAATGATCCGGTCATGTCGCACACAACCGACTAGTATCCAATGTATCGGCTTATCGAATCAATCCTTGATTCGATAACTAGGTTATATCGCATACAACCATTCGATACATTCATCGCGAGAATAGAATACGGTATCACATACACGCATTATTCTCGGTCCCGCACATATCTCATATGCGCTCCTATTTCGTTTCGCTTGAGCCAGGAAACCTCTGTGTAGGACTCTAAAGACTCGTCAATACGCCGGCAGCAGGTGATGATCATATCAAACACCCACAAGCCGCAAGCGGTCTGCTAAACGTAACGGCCACCCGGGTATTGAGCGATCAGAAGATCGACGAGCAAGCCCACTCACACTCCTGTGAATCCAACCAGTAACACTTACCGTACAGTCCGGTCTCGTCGTCTGATATGTCGCATATCTTGCCTAGGGGTGGTAAACGTCAGACCCCAGTAGCTCGATAAGTCGTGTCGATATGAGGTCTATAACAGTTCGAGAAACTACTGGTAACACTTACCAGTAAATCTCAGCAACCCTGGTCAGGGATTTCCGGTTATAGCCAATCGAACACAGCGCAACATCAACCCCCTATACCGGGAGAGACGAATCCCCTCCTATCGCTCATTGCCTCCATGTGACTCGGGACTGTACCCAAAAACCACCGTTTTGCACGCCCTCTTGGACGTGGTAAGGTGGAAATCAAAGCACAGTGGGAACCACACAAGACTCTATGACGATCTCGGGTCAACAGACTACTCTGTACCAGTGTCACCAGAGAACTGCTATCTGACGTGAGGTATAATACCATCTGGGAGTTCTCGGCGAGTCCGTCCAGTGTACCCAGTCTCCACTGAGCACCCGTATATCATCTCTGATGTCAAACACCAATGGATATGGGATCATTCATCGCCCATCTGTATGGATCGAGAAGGTATACGCTAGTCTACTCTGGTATATCGATGCCCCGTCTCGATACACCTACGACTAGGGACCTTGAAGGATGTACTTATAGACTACCATGTCCCCACTAGTATGATCCGCATCATAGTCCAGGTAGTCAAGTACACATCCTAAGGGCTTTACCAACATGTAACTGAGAGACAATCAGTGTACACGTTAAGGTAAAGATCAACCAGATAGCATACTATCATGTCGAGCAAGAAAGTCCTCCCTATATATGTCCAAGCATCCACTACAATATACATCCTATGTATAGTAATGGCCTCTAGGGCATACATATAACTAACAATCTCCCACTTGCACTAGGGCCATCTGATAGCAGTGGTTGTAGTATCTCATACTCAACCATCCCATAAAAGTCTCTCTCTGGGAAAAGGCCTTTGTGAGTGGATCCGCCGTGTTGTCCTCTGAGTCTACTCTCCTAACCTCGATCACCCTGGAGATCAACCATCTCCATGATCAGGTGATACTGCCTTAGAATATGTCTGGATCACTGATGGGACGGACGTTCCTTGGCTTAAGCCACAACTCCATTGTCACACAATGGGAGGAACTCAGTTCATCTCATGAACAAATATACACCCAGACAGTCTCTTTGGTAGCATCTTGAGTAGCGATGTATCCAGCCTTAATCGTCTAGTATGCCACGGTATCTAGCTTGGAACTCATCCAACATACCGTCCCTTTACCAAGGGTAAAGACAATGCTTGTGACTGACATTCAGTCATTCTTATCACTCTGGAACCCTTTCAGTGATTCTCCCCAGAATCGGTTGATACCATCTCACTACAACTAGTGAGAATCCTAACATTCAATTAGATCTATCGCATAGATCCAAAATCCAGGATTTAGGAGGTATCACTTTGATCCTATTATGGAGAATTCTTGTGATAACCGGAGATTGACCGAGCGTAGCATAGGAAACTCTTTTCTTATCAAGAGTATGTCATCCACGTACTCTACGAGGATCACTACCATACTCCCTACTACCTTCTTGTATATACAAGGTTCATCTACCATTTTGATGAAGTCAAACTATTTGTCTTCCACATCAAAACAGATGTTCCAACTCCGCGATGCCTGCTTTAACCTATAAAGCATCTTGTACACGTTTCCGCTGCTCCCACTGTCTACGAAGCCCTCTGGCTGTGTACTTATAGACGTTCTCTTCTAAAACATCATTTAGAAAAGCAGTCATGGCACCCAACCGCCAGATATCGTAGTCATGGTATGTAGCCGTGGCAAGTAGGATCTGGATGGACTTAAGCATAGCCACTTGAAAAGGTTTCATCATTATCCACGCCTGGTCGATGACGAAAAGCTTTAACAAGTCTAGCTTTGAAAGTCTCAACTTTTCCATCTACACCAAGTAATCTTCTCAAGATATACTTGCTCCTGATGGGGATTTAACCCTTCAGATATGGCAACCAAAGTCCATACTTTGTTGGTGTACATGGATTCCATCTCAGATCGCTAAGCATCCAGCCATTCTTACAGAGTCCCACTCCTGATGGCCAGCTCGAAACTGGTTGGGTTATCATCTCATGATGCAATCCTCGCTCCCACTGTCATAGAGAAACAGAAGTATCTCTCAGGTGGGTGAGAAAACCCTACTAGATCGGCGGAGAGGCTGAGGTTCGTTGGTAACTATTGAATACTTTGGTTTTATCAAATCATCTGCTGTAGTTTGTACAGCTGGAACATTTCCAGTTCTACATAACAGACCTTGCCTCGAGCTTGTCCGGATTATGCTTTTAGACATAGCACGGACAACCCCAAATCCTAACTAACTTAAGATATGGGCTCTTCCCTTTTCATACCAAATATGAAGTGGTAGGCAGCTGTTTTGATTTGAACCATATTCAATAGGTATGCAGCTTCTCAAGTGCATAACTCCCAAAAGGAAATAGGTAACTCAGTAGTACTCATCATAGAGCACACCTTATCATATAGGGTGTGATTGCTCCGCCCCGATATACCATCGTGCTATGGTGTATACGGAGGAGTAATGCTGAGAGAGAATCTCATTCTCCTTTAGAATAGTCCAGGAATTCCGTGCTCAAGTATTCTCCTCCTTGATCTCATCAAAGGACATAATACTTATACCCATATTGGTTCTCTACTTCTAACTTATATTCTGTGAACATCTTAAAAGGTTCTGACTTGTGTTTCAACAGGAACATATGTCTGAATCAAAAGAGATCATCAGAGAATTTAATGAAGTATAATGAACCGGTCTTGGCAAATGTAGACAGGGGACCTACATACATCAACATGTATCATCCCAAGAGTTCACCAACCCTTTCTCTGTTTCCAGTAAACGGAGCTATGGTCATCTTATCTCAGTGACATGACTGGCAAGTTTCACAAGATGTAAATTCAAACTGATTTATATATGCATCTATATGTAACTTCAGCCAGTCGGGTCGCATTGATATGACCTAGTCTACAAAGCCTCAAGAAGGATTTGTTCATTTCTGAACTCTTCCTCTTGTGTGTGTTCCATATACTAAAGAACTGTAGTTTGATTTAGAACATTAATGCTTTTAGATAACGTGCCTGAACCGATCAACTTTTGATATAGGAAATGTTCAAAACATTATCCAACTATACAAAATTTTATCATTTCTTTACTAATAAAGAGATAGATATGATTTTGTATATCAGGTTCGGTATCTAATAACATTCGTTCAGAATCAATATATTTGGAATACAGGGTGACAGTGACTAACAGACTTGGCTGCAACACTTGCCCCGTTTTCTGCCTCATGAAACTTATCATCCGTTCTCAGTTTTTCTACCTTTCTGTAGCCCTATGTAACAGATTACATATCTGGGATCCTGATCCGGTATCATATACCCAGGATGCGGAGGATACTGAGAAACAGTTCTGTGTAACGAACACACCCGAAGATGATGCATCATATGCACTTTCCTCGTTTGGGCGGCACGGGAAATCTGGTATTCCCCAATTTCCTGCTCTGTCTTATAACATTTATAAGTTGGAGCGGGACCAACGTTCCCCAGTTCAGTATAACAAGCGGGTTCGGTCAATATTCCGTATTATTATCTTGATTACGGCATGATATGGCCGCTATCTGGAGAGAGAGAGAAGAAAACACTCAGCGTGCGCTCTTTGCAAGAATAGATTGGTTATTATTTTATCTAATCAGGATGGCTCCCACTGCTTTTTATCAAATCTTCCTTCAAACCCTAAAAGGAAAGACTAGCCGGGATTAATTACATACTACAAGTTCGCCAATCTTTCAGTCAGGCCAGTGTCGGTACTTTGAGGGAGGTTCCCCGTGCTTTCGCACGAACCTAATTAATGTAAACCTCGTTTTCCCAGAGGCGTAACCCCGTTGACACCTTTCTAGACACCTACTTGATCGGCTAATTGTAATGTGTAAAACTCTCCCAGGAGTAACAATTACTCGCAGTGGGTATCGGGATCTAACTATCTCATAGAAGGTATGCAATCTCATTGCAAATTTCAACACTTGAAATTCCCGATTATATTTTGCTGACCTTGACGAAAGCCAACAAACCATAGCCCGCTAGTCAAGTTCAACCCGTACATTTCTTGATTGAATTAAACCCACCCGCACGACCCTTGACAAAAGCCAACAAAGCCGCACGACTACCCTAATCCAATCGCATCGTATGCAGCAGATAAGCAGCATATAGCTACCGCACACTGCACCTTGACGAAAGCCAACAAATGCAGCACGAATACTATATACAACTTATCTGAAATGACGGAGGGCTACGACAGGTTTTTCTGAAAACCTATTGCGTAATGAACTTGATATCGTTGTAGAATCAAATGATTTTAAAATGGAGTGCTTTTGAGGCTTTTTTAGTTTTGCTAAAGGAGTCACTCCCGGTGAAGGGATCGTCGGTCCTTTCCTCGTCGAATGAGGTGCGGGATATATCATATATATCACTGTGCAAAGCAAAAACACTTAAAAGCAATCAAAAGACAAACCGAGTGTGTAGCATCTGCCAGTTATTGCTAAAGGAGTCACTCCCGGTGAAGGGATCTCGGTCCTTTCCTCATCGAATAAGGTGCAGGATATATCATATATACCGCTGTGCAAAGCAAGAACTGTAGCTACCTATTTTATTTTGAAATTCGATTCTACAACATCTTAGGTTTCTTTTACTTTCATTAATCACATTAATGAAGTCCCATCATTTAAGTACCTAAACATCACAGATAAATACGACGTACACTTATGCCATCCGCATTCGCCTCGATGTCCCCTCGTGCACCGTTAGGTTAGGTAACTAACGGCAGAGCGGGGCAGGGCTAGCGCGGGTGTAAAACATAAGTAACGTCTATATAATATATCATATATACTATATACAGTATCCATCACAGAACATCACATGATCACATCACAGATATCGCAGCAAAAGAATCATATGAAATATTGGATATACTAGGACGTCCGTGTTTTCAATACGAGCCAGTATAAAACACGGATTCCACGGTCGCGATGAATAGCCAAACCCACATCCCTAGACCCCTACGAGAGCGGCAAGCAACCCTACCAATTCTAGAGTTAGGAGACCCGGACTCGACTCCTCGAGTTGGTCTCCCACTGGACTCCAGAACCCGGTTACTTGTGCCCTCCTCCTTGGGTCTATCCTAGTGCGGAAAAGTAAATAATATACAAAGGGTGACAACTTCCGCAACCTGGAAGTGCCCCAAATAAAAGAATATTACATACAAGTTTTTACATGAATGAAAATGAAAAACATTCATCTCGCATAAAAAACCCCGGCTATTCAAACACGACAATCCAATATAACATATCCAGCAACACATAACATCACATGTCATCAACGTAAGTAAATATGCGCATCCTAATTGTCGTTGACATATAGCAACGAAACCGGCGATATCACATATTACACTTACGGTCACAGAAAAGAAAGTGTAAAACTACAACAGTTGGAATCTGCAACCTCTTTAGACATCACATGCTTAATCAAATGAATTCCTTAGACATCGCATGCCTAACAATTATAAACCCCGCATTTTAGTCTCAAAATCGAAAACACTTTTCAATATTAAGTCGGCGAATTCAACAGGATTCCCGACATTCTGATCGAATGCTCGTCGCAAACTTTAGTAGGCAGCCGCACCCCCGATACCGTCGACGAAGTGCACCAAGGCGGAACACCGCTGCCGTGAGCACCCGAACGGATGCTTTCGGCGACGGGGTTTTCCTACAGTCACTTGGTCGGGGCTATGGAGTGAGGCTGTCTATTAAGTTTACCCAGCGAGTATCCGCGTACGCTACGTGATTGCGACGGACTTTTGATCACATCAAAATTCCGTGGCAACCGATCAAGTGAGACTAAACTGCTATGTTTATAATATTCATTCAGTTATCTCATAACTACTTGTGAATTCCAATTATTGTATCCCATTCCGGATAAATAGAAAATGTTAAAATTTCCGATCGAACATTCAAACACCCAAGTTTTCCCGATACAGATCAACTCATGAAATAAGTTCAAAGACATTCACTTCATGCCTCAGTACCAACGGTCCAGCCGTAGAAAGATCAAGCCAACGCCTCACATGTGGCACGCCGTACTGCCCCAAACCCTAAGGTTCAAAGGGCAGTTTAAGGTTTGTTGTCTTCTAGAGGGACCATCGCGTTACTTGCACTACTTAGAACGTTATTAAACCACGGAAAGATCCAACACTTGGAAATTTCCCGACAGGGGAAAAATTGGGTATTTCTATCCGGTCGAACTTTTTAACATATTCAAAAAAATATCCGGAATCCACATAGACAAAATCTGATACTCCGATCGAAACACCGAGTCCCCAATACAACCCAGAAAATTCAACTCTTGAATAAATATTAAAAATTCCCAGGAAAACCAGCACTGCAAAGTAGGAGTTACTGTGCAAAATTCAATGCACAAGGAGACATTTCGGCCGTGGAACCGCCGCACAAGCCATGCTTGTGCCGCGGAACCGCGGCGGTTTGATGGATTCAGGCTGTCGAATTTCACAGTAACCCTTACAATCTCCTACTGAATTTTCTGCATATTTTTAATCCTCAAAAATCCCTGTTTTTGAAAAAAGTACAGAGAGCATGTTTGTGTTAGGGTTTCGGTTCGATCGGACTTCAAACGTCGTCTACACTATGCCTAAGGCTCTAGCTAGGCTCTGATACCACTGTAGGTTTCCTAGACACTCTAATGAGGTCTCACAAGGCATCAACCATGCCAATTTCAAAAATTTACAAGTGCCGAGAAACCCTAATACGGATCTTTAACTAGAATTTTAGGCGACAAATGAAACTAGTTAACAACTTAACTACAAGAACGGAAATACAACCTTTGTAGATCCGGTCCTCCACCTCCATAGCTCCGCAATGAAGTCTCCTCGCTGTCCAAATCGAATCCCGGGCTCTAGCGTTGGCTTCATCGGAGAAATGGGCGGGCTAGGTCATCGACTACGATGCCGAAGATGATTAACGTCGAGGCATCACAAGATCAAGCTCCCACTTCACCAAGTCATGAAACTTGTGAAGAAAACACCCTATACTACTTGGCAAGAGGTAGAGGATGAAGAAATAGGAGGTGGGTTCACTTTAGAATTGGATTTCTCACTCAATTGCTCAAGTTGCCATTGATGAAGCAAGCTTCTTCTTGAAGAAGAAGAAGAAGAAGATGAAAAATGTTATGATAAGTCTTTTCCAAAAAGAAAATAAAATGAATACTTATCATAATCAAACCATGGTCAAGTGTAGAGAATGAACTAGGGTTAAGTGGAATGGTTAGGGTTAAGCATGAGACAAAATGGTCACTTAGTCAAAGCTTCATGAAGCTTCAACATGCATCGAAAGAAAGCCACTATTTTTCTTTTTTCTTTTCCAAAATAAAATAAATGAAATAAATAAATAAATGAATAAGAAAATGAAAACCCTAACCATTACACAACCATGGTTTAATCTTTACACAAACCCTAGTGAGCATGTATCATCAAACATGATACAAACTTGTGTACAAAAATATATCACATATACAATGTGCACAATCCAAGTGAGAAAATCCATTTAAAGTGAACCAATACTAGTTAATGCAAAGTAATATATCAAATATATAATTATGCATTAAATCATTAAATCAACACTTGATTCAATGATCCGGTCATGTCGCACACAACCGACTAGTATCCAATGTATCGGCTTATCGAATCAATCCTTGATTCGATAACTAGGTTATATCGCATACAACCATTCGATACATTCATCGCGAGAATAGAATACGGTATCACATACACGCATTATTCTCGGTCCCGCACATATCTCATATGCGCTCCTATTTCGTTTCGCTTGAGCCAGGAAACCTCTGTGTAGGACTCTAAAGACTCGTCAATACGCCGGCAGCAGGTGATGATCATATCAAACACCCACAAGCCGCAAGCGGTCTGCTAAACGTAACGGCCACCCGAGTATTGAGCGATCAGAAGATCGACGAGCAAGCTCGCTCACACTCCTGTGAATCCAACCAGTAACACTTACCGTACAGTCCGGTCTCGTCGTCTGATATGTCGCATATCTTGCCTAGGGGTGGTAAACGTCAAACCCCAGTAGCTCGATAAGTCGTGTCGATATGAGGTCTATAACAGTTCAAGAAACTACTGGTAACACTTACCAGTAAATCTCAGCAACCCTGGCCAGGGATTTCCGGTTATAGCCAATCGAACACAGCGCAACATCAACCCCCTATACCGGGAGAGACGAATCCCCTCCTATCGCTCATTGCCTTCATGTGACTCGGGACTGTACCCAAAAACCACCGTTTTGCACGCCCTCTTGGACGTGGTAAGGTGGAAATCAAAGCACAGTGGGAACCAAACAAGACTCTATGACGATCTCGGGTCAACAGACTACTCTGTACCAGTGTCACCAGAGAACTGCCATCTGACGTGAGGTATAATACCATCTGGGAGTTCTCGGCGAGTCCGTCCAGTGTATCCAGTCTCCACTGAGCACCCGTATATCATCTCTAATGTCAAACACCAATGGATATGGGATCATCCATCGCCCATCTGTATGGGTCGAGAAGGTATACGCTAGTCTACTCTGGTATATCGATGCCCCGTCTCGATACACCTACGACTAGGGACCTTGAAGGATGTACTTATAGACTACCATGTCCCCACTAGTATGATCCGCATCATAGTCCAGGTAGTCAAGTACACATCCTAAGGGCTTTACCAACATGTAACTGAGAGACAATCAGTGTACACGTTAAGGTAAAGATCAACCAGATAGCATACTATCATGTCGAGCAAGAAAGTCCTCCCTATATATGTCCAAGCATCCACTACAATATACATCCTATGTATAGTAATGGCCTCTAGGGCATACATATAACTAACAGTGCCCACATTCGGGAGCGATTCTGATGAGGAGCTAGAGCTTGGCCCCATATTTAAAGAATCCACTTCGGGAAAAGAAGGTCCGAAGGTTTGCGAGAATATCCAGCTACGCAATCGGACACTACCTGAGAAGAATCTCGGACCTCTAAACAAGAAAGACAAAGGGAAAGAGAAGGTCTCCGAAGATATCGCCTTGGATGACCGAGTCGCGGAAGAGTTAAACACTAAGAACCCGCCGAAGAGAAATAAGGTAGATTACAATGTCTTAGCGCACCTGAGAAAGCTACCCTCACAACTCAGCATTCTTGATGCCCTGTTACTATCAAAAGAGGCGAGGGATTCTTTGATTAAGGCACTACAAGATCCGGACCAGTTCCAAGCCTTCCTAGCCGAAGAAAAGATGAAGGATGAACTAGAAGAGGTGCACACGGCCGACGTTGCTTTTGGTGATGAAGACCTCCTCCTAGGGACGTGCGAACACAATCGTCCCCTTTATGTCTCAGGGTACTGCCATGACATAAAGATAGGTAAAATCTTGGTCGATAACGGATCGTCTGTTAATCTACTCAATGTGCGGGTGTTAAAGGAGATTTGCATGAGTGTCCAACACCTCGCCCGAGACAAAATCACCATCTCCGGATTCGACTCCCAATCATCAAAAACTCTTGGATCTGTGATATTGACGCTACGCTTCGGGTTGCTCGTCACAGATATCAAATTCCATGTTATAGATGCCAAGACATGCTACAATGCTCTGCTCGGCCGACCATGGCTACACGAGTATAATATCATCCCTTCTACACAGCATCAGTGTATGAAATATTGTAGGGATGGTCTCGAATACACTGTGGCAGGAGAATTGAATCCGTTTTCCGTAAATGAAGTTCGCAAGTATGAAGATGCCAAATACTTCTTGCCGAGTTTCGAAGACACGGAAAGGTGTCACAAGCCGGAGAACAAAACTAACGCAACCATCCCTGTCTTCGGCAGTGATACCGAGGAAGAAGAGGATATAAGTTATTCGGGTCCGCCCCAATACACCAAACCGGGACCATCCGCTCCTTCATTGCTCTTCGGTAGTGATTCGGAGGATGAAGTTCATGCTGTATTCCCTGCTCGGCTTTCAGTACGAGCTTCTGCTGATAAAGAGCGAAGTCTGCAGATAGCCATGGTGCCGCTTGAACATTATAAAGAACTGGATGCGCTCGACACCGACGGTGTGGAAGAATTGCAGACATTTTATATCCCTCCCGGACGAAAAGGCAAGAGGGCAATCCTATTCTACCGTTCCGAAGAAAACAAGGTGGAAAAGGAGATTTGGCATGGTGCGGATCCAACGCTGGACAGACTTTAGCCCATCCGTCTACCCAGATATTATATGGAGGGCTTGAAGAGGCTGTTGAAATGCCAAAGAATACCCTTCCAACAGACCGTTAGAAAAGCTAAATTCTATGATAAGGTCTGGAACGTTCCCGGGACTCAACGCAAACTGCCCAACGGGAGAACGGAAACAAAAGGGCTCGGATACATCTGGTCAAGGAAACGAGGGCTACTAAACAGCTGTTACGTCATGTATGACTTCGATGAAGAAGCGGATGATCGATGGGAAGACGCTGATCCCAAACCTGTGAAAGTTCCAGATGCAAAGGAACACGGTCCGTCGTTCAAAGACCAAATGGACAAACTTATAAAGGAAGCAGGTCAAAAAGTCCGAGACGATCACAATCGTGAAATGGCAATCTATGAGAAAGCCAAAACGCAGCGCCTCCTTCAACAGGCAGTAAAAGACGAAAATGCTGCCCCCTGTCAACCTGTTATAAAAGGGGCTCGACGCGGAGGCAAAAACAAACCGAAAGGCCAAAAAGGCGCTCAACAACAACAAAGCAGGGCTAAGAAGCCACGCAAACGGGAGTCGAGCGTTATTGATCTATCCCTCATGAAGAAAATGGGTCGAGCGTACTCGTTCCCTCGGGAAAAGACGAAGAAGATACTTGATCTTGCCCTAAAGCATCAGATGCTCACACTGCCGGAGTCCAAGCATCCCGAACAAGCAAGCGAAGTCTCTGACCCAAACTATTGCTCTTACCATCGAGTAATAGGGCACCCGCTAGAAGACTGCTTCACCTTTAAGAATTAGGTCGAAGATCAGTACCAGCTCGGCAAGTTCGCTCTGTCTGACAACTGGAAGGTAACGCCGCCACAGAAGCACGAGCCCAAGGCCACGAAAGGAGAACCGGTTCCACAATGGGATTGGAAGAGAATTCGCACCTGTCACATGATTACAATATTAAAAGAAGAGCCCGAGAACATGGATGACCTTCCCTGGTGCTTCAAAAACAACAACGATGAGGTAATCTCAGATTTCCCACCAGCGCCGAAAGAACTGGAAGATGGATTCCATACCACTGCAGATAACCTTAAGAAAATTGAGTTGGGATCAGCAGACGATCCGCGACCGACATTCATCAGCGAGCTACTATCTGAAGAAAGGGTAGCTGCGTTAAAGGATGTGCTTCTGCAGCATAGAGATTGCTTCGCGTGGAACTATTCCGAAATGCCGGGACTAAACCCAGAAATTGCTGTGCACAAATTGGCAATATCCCCGAACATCAAGCCAGTCAAACAGGCGCCGAGAAGAATGCGACTCGATCTTGAGATGAGCATCAATGCCGAGGTCAAGAAGCTGATTGACTCTGGCTTCATTCAGGAGGTTCAATACCCTGAATGGATCGCCAACATCGTCCCGGTGATGAAGAAAAACGGGACAGTGCGTATATGCGTAGACTTCCGCGATCTTAATAAAGCTTGCCCGAAGGATGATTTTCCAGTGCCAGTCACCGAACTGATGATAGCCAATACGTCCACTCATGAAGTTTTCTCCTTCATGGACGGCTCATCAGGGTATAATCAAATAAAGATGCATCCCGAAGACCAGAAGCACACCGCCTTCAGGACTCCTTTGGGTATATTCTGCTACAAGGTGATGCCCTTCGGTTTAAAGAACGCCGGTGCCACCTATCAGAGGGCCATGACGAAGATCTTCGATGACCTTATACACGAAATCGTTGAATGCTATATTGACGACCTCGTTATTAAAAGCAAATCATATGAGGAACATCTCGAGCATCTGAAGACCGTATTTCAACGCCTTCGACAATACAACTTGAAGATGAACCCGCTTAAGTGTGCATTCGGAGTTTCCTCAGGCAAATTCCTGGGATTCATTGTTCGACATCGAGGTATTGAAATAGATCCGTCCAAGATCAAGGCGATCATGGAAATGCCTCCGCCGAGGACTCTTAAACAGTTGCGGTCTCTCCAAGGGAAACTCGCATACATACGGCGATTTATAGCCAATCTTTCAGGTAAGTGCCGTCCTTACAGCCACCTGATGAAGAAGGGAACCCCGTTCATCTGGGATCAAAAGTGCCAAAGCGCACTAGACGAGATCAAACAGTACCTGCAAAACCCTCCAGTGTTGGCTGCTCCGGTTAAGGGAAAGCCTCTCATTCTTTATACAGCCGCCCTCGAAGGTTCTTTAGGCGCATTATGGGCACAAGAGAACGATCAAGGGAAAGAAAGAGCACTCTACTACTTAAGTCGAGTTCTACTGGGGGCAGAAAGCAACTACTCCCCCATCGAAAAACACTGCCTGGCGTTGATCTTCGCGATAACAAAGCTCAGGCACTACGCGTTGGCGCATGAGGTCCGTCTCATTTCAAAGGTGGACCCCCTTAAATACTTGATGTCAAAAGCCATATTGACGGGACGACTCGCTAAATGGGCTCTACTCTTGATGGAGTTCTCGATCACGTACCAACCTCTCAAGGCAGTGAAAGGCCAGGCCATCGCCGACTTCCTCGCTGAGCATCCCATACCCGCCGATTCTCCTCTAAACTGCGATCTTCCAGACGAACATGCGTTTGATACGGTCAACGGTGATGGTACTCGATGGGAGCTTTATTTCGATGGCGCTTCTTCCATGAAGAAGCGCAAACAAAACACCCCTATAATTAAAACGGGCGTAGGGCTCATCTTTGTAACTCCACAAGGAGGGATAATGCGCTTTGCTTTCTCCCTAACAGAGCCGAGGACAAACAATGAAGCCGAATACGAAGCTCTGATAGCAGGCCTCGAGATCGCCATTGACATGGGAATTGAAAACCTCCTCATATACGGGGATTCTCAACTGGTCGTTAGTCAAGTAAACGGCGACTACCAAACATGCAAACCAGAACTGGTGAAGTACGGCAAAAAAGTGCAACAATTATTGACTCAAATTCCCTCCTATACTTTGGAAAACATACCGCGCGCGGAAAACAGCAAAGCAGACGCATTGGCCAAACTTGCTAAAGAGCTGGCTGACGAGAACCTCGATGACGTTAGAATCGTGGTGCAAAGCCGTCGGGTGCTTGCCCCAGCAGAAATATCTCCGGAATCATCCGAAGAAAAAGGAGCGAGCGAGCAGACGACCCTGCAAGTAAAAGACTGGGAAAATACCGAGGATTGGAGAGAAGTCTTTGTAGATTACTTCAAGTCCCGCCAATTGCCTGAAGAAGCCTCCACAAGACATCAGCTCATGAAACGAGCTCTATCTTTTGCCTTCGTCAATGATACTCTATACAAGAGGTCATTTGATTCTCTGTGGCTGAGATGCCTAGGACCTGACGAAGCGAGAAGGGTCGTCCAGGAAGTTCATGACGGAATCTGCGGTTCTCACCAAGCAGGCCCAAAGATAAAGTTAAAGATCAAACGGATGGGCTACTACTGGCCCACGATGATTCAGGATTGCCTCGAATATGCGAGGCAATGTCACTCATGCCAAATTCATGGGGACTTCATCCATCAGCATCCAAATCCATTACATCCAACGGTGGCTAGCTGGCCGTTCGAAATGTGGGGAACTGATATAGTCGGCCCCATTGAACCAGCATCATCTAGGGGACATCGTTTCATCCTGGCGACGACTGACTACTTCTCCAAATGGGCAGAAGCAGTACCGTTGAGAGAAGTGAAGACGGAGAATATCCTCCATTTCTTCAAAACGCACGTCATATATCGGTTTGGAACTCCGAGGCGGATCATCTCCGATAACGGACCAGCCTACCGAAGTCATAAAATCAGCCGCTTCACACAGCAGCATAATATAGACTGGAGATATTCCTCAGTTTATAATCCACGAGCTAACGGTCTCGCCGAGGCCTTCAACAAGACCTTGATGAGAATTATAAAGAAAACGGTGTCCCGAAATAAGAAAGACTGGCATGAGAGACTGCAAGAGGCTCTTTGGGCGTATCGAACTACATTCAAAACGGCCACGAACACAACGCCCTACGCGTTGGTGTTCGGTGCAGAAGCAGTACTCCCCCTCGAAATAGAATTACCCTCTCTGCGAGTGGCAGTTCACTACGAGATGACGGATGAAGAAAATGCTCACCTGCGGTTTGAAGAGCTTGACGCTCTTGATGAAACCCGGCTCATAGCTCAACAAAATCTGGAGGCCTATAAAGCAAAGATGACGCGCTCATATGAAAGACTGACCCGACCGAAGACATTTCGCCAAGGTGAACTCGTGCTCGTGGTCAAAAGGCCTATGATCCCCAATCGCGCCAAGCGAGGAAAATTCGAGCCAAACTATGAAGGCCCGTACATCATAGATAAGGTCTACCAGGGTGGGGCCTATCTACTTATGGACATGCACGGTGAAAGGCCTTTCAGGCCAATAAATGGTCGCTTCCTAAAGAGATACTACGCTTAATGATCCACGGCCTAGGTCAATGATAGATGACGACGACTATGTCCGCTCGCTATCTTCCTAAGCTCAAACTTTATAAGCAGTAGCCGGTCTTCTCCATGACGGACCGAAATGTCCTTAAACTAATAGTAGACCGAAACGTCTTTAAACTACTACCGCAGCATTTTTAGGCTGACGAGATATAAAAAAAACATATAAAAATAAAATTAAAAAAAACAGTATGTCCATAAGCAAAAAGGGCACGGATGAAAACCCGAAAGGGCTCCGTGAGTAAAAACAGCAGGGCTACCGGCGAGTGTTCGTGAAAACCCGAAAGGGCGCGACCTCGTAAAAAAAATGAGGAAAAAAATATATAAAAATAAAAAGAATAATAAAAAAACGGTATGTCCATAAGCAAAATGGGCGCGGATGAAAACCTGAAAGGGCTCCGTGAGTAAAAACAGCAGGGCTACCGGCGAGTGTTTGTGAAAACCTAAAAGGGCGCAACCTCGTTAAAAGACACTTGCAGGGTCCTCTCGACCTTGTAAGGAGAAACCACCCACGTGAGATCCTTACGACTCACAAGGGAACAACACACTTAGGAATCCCCACGATTCCTAAGGAGAAAATACACTTGCGAGATCCTCACGACTTGTAAGGAGAACTCTTTTATGGGACCCTCACGGCTCGTAAGAGTTGAAAGTCTTAAGTTACAGAGACCTAAACCTGTGCTTAAGCTACCCCCACAACTTCCGATATTGCCCTACAAGTAGTCCAATATTGACCCTTGTATACAATCCACGGGCGCGAATAAACAGTTCCCTAACTAAGTCCCATCCGAAACTAGGGATATGTCTGCACGGTGAACAACCCTTGTAAATCCTCTCGACTTACAAGGAGAAAACCCTCCTGTAGGATCCTTACGACTTACAGAGGAACAAAACACTTAGGAACCCTCACGATTCCTAAGGAGAAAATACATCTACAAGATCCTCACGACTTGTAGGGAGAAATACCTTTGTGAGACCTTTACGGCTCATGAAGTCAAAAGCCTTAGTCGACAGGACCTTAACCCTGGTCGCTAAGCCTCCTTTGTTCGACCACGACAGAGGAAAATGATGATTCGCTCCTGGCAATATCCCAGTTGTAGCGGTGCTGATGCCGAAATCGGTGTCCAATTTCAGGTTTACGGTGAAAAGCCAGTAGGCCGCACATGCATATGAAATAGCCGAAATAATTGGGCAACTTGCAATAAAAAAAAGAGCAGCAAGTAAAATGTATGCATGCGAAATAGCCAAAATGATGAGGCAACTCGCAATAAAAAGCAGCGAGTAAAGATAAAATAAATAGCCGAAATGTTTGGGCACCGCGAAGAATAGCCGAAATGATTGGGCAATCGCGACCTTCGCGATATAAAAGCTGAAATGATAAAGCATTGCGGAAATAAAATAAAAAAAAATGATGATAAAACTTTGGCCCTACAGTTAAGATCACATCGATCCCTGTATACAATCCAAGGGCGTAAACAAAGAGGGAACCGTACTTTCCCAACAGACTCCGTCAGACAACGAAGCCAAACCTCGACGGTTCATTCCAACCGAAGAAGCCAGTGTCTTCAGCAAAACTCCTCGACTCACGGATACAAACACTCCTTGACGAGAGCCTTCTGATCCGCGTCGACTCGCAGAGCCACCAGAGCCTCCGTGGGAACCCTCGACTCGTTTCAAACCCCAAGGAAACAAATAATCCTTGGCGCTCGGGAAACAAATAATCCCTAGCAAAACTCCTCGACTCACGGATACAAACACTCCTTGACGAGAGCCTTTTGATCCGCGTCGACTCGCAGAGCCACCAGAGCCTTCGTGGGAACCCTCGACTCGTTTCAAACCCCAAGGAAACAAATAATCCTTGGCGCTCGGGAAACAAATAATCCCTAGCAAATTCCTCGACTCACGAATACAAACACTCTTTGACGAGAGCCTCCTGATCCGCGTCGACTCGCAGAGCCACCAGAGCCTCCGTGGGAACCCTCAACTCGTTTCAAACCCCAAGGAAACAAATAATCCTTGGCGCTCGGGAAACAAATAATCCCTAGCAAATTCCTCGACTCACGGATACAAACACTCCTTGACGAGAGCCTTCTGATCCGCGTCGACTCGCAGAGCCACCAGAGCCTCCGTGGGAACCCTCGACTCGTTTCAAACCCCAAGGAAACAAATAATCCTTGGCGTTCGGGAAACAAATAATCCCTAGAAAATTCCTCGACTCATGGATACAAACACTCCTTGACGAGAGCCTCCTGATCCGCGTCGACTCGCAGAGCCACCAGTACCTCCGTGGGATCTCTCGACTCGTTTCAAACCCCAAGGAAACAAATAATCCTTGGCGCTTGGGAAACAAATAATCCCTAGCAAACTCCTCGACTCACGGATACAAACACTCCTTGACGAGAGCCTTCTGATCCGCGTCGACTCGCAGAGCCACCAGAGCCTCCGTGGGAACCCTCGACTCGTTTCAAACCCCAAGGAAACAAATAATCCTTGGCGCTCGGGAAACAAATAATCCCTAGCAAATTCCTCGACTCACGGATACAAACACTCCTTGACGAGAGCCTCCTGATCCGCGTCGACTCGCAGAGCCACCACTATCTCCGCGGGAGAATTCCCGGTTCGTCCCAACTTGCAAGATGAAGTCTCGGGCAGCAAGGATTGAAAAACTTGCTTCCTGAACAATGGGGCCCTGCAAGTCAATCCAAGCATACTATTCACGGGTCTCACTCTCCGAAGTCGATTTTCGACAAGGAGGGAAACAACCGCTTACGAATCCTCTCGACTCGTAAGAGGGAAAATTCTCTTGTAGGATCCTTACGACTTATGAGAGAAAACCACACTTAGGAATCCTCACGATTCCTAAGGAGAAAACCCACCTACGAGATCCTCTCGATCCGTAGGGAGAAAAGTCTCTATGAGACCTTCACGGCTCATAAAGTTGAAAAGTCTTAGGCGGTAGATCTGAACCTGCTGCCTAAGCCATCGCTATCTCTCGGAGAAGTTAAAGTCAACCGCCAATCAGGTTCATCGAAAACATCTTAATGAAAAGGGAGAAGGCAAAGAAATAGTACCAGACATTGCAAGAAGGAATGTGTATCTTTATTCATAAATTCAATCAAAATACAAGGCGGATCGTATAAAGAACAAAGAATGTGTATATACTATATACAAATTACAGGTGTGTAAATGATACCAAAATATTCAGGGAGAAGGAAGCTTCTGGAACAGCTCTATCAATTGCTCGCGTACTTCCTTCCACGCCTTCTCCTGATCAGCTGCCACCGCCAGTTCGGCCTCTACTTGAGCCCGCTGCTGCGTGAAGGATGCGAGCTGTTCCCCAACGACCTGCTGAGCTGCTTCTTGGCCTCGGGCATCACGCTGAGCGGCATCAAGCTTCCGCTTCAGTGCTAGCCCATTAGAGATACGCTCCAGAAGGCCTTCAAAGACGGCTTTCACTTCAGCAGCATTCGTCCTAACTTCAGCGCGCAGGCGAGCGGTTGCGCTTGAAGATTCCCGACGCTCCTTCAACCGTAAAGCTGCTTCCTGCTCCAAATGGCGGAGATAAGAAGCGCTTTGCTCGAGCCAGGCTGTCCGTTGGGTGCTCATGGCCAAAACTTCGGGAGAAGGGCGCGTCGACTCCAACCGATGCAGGCAGGCCTCAATCTCTCTGCAGTGGTTAACCCAAGATTCAACGACGCCTTCGTTGTGAAAGTTTACGAGCGCCGCCAACATCGGGTTAACCTCCATGGCGAAATCCACGGCAGAAGGGAGAGCGTCCATGTTAAGCTCTTCGATATACCTGCTCAGCATGCCCAAACTCATCACGGCACCTTTTGAAGATGGACGTTTCAAGAAAGGGCCTGCCGGTGAAAGGACACGAGACTCAAGAGGGACCGGAGCCGGAACAATAGCTGCAAAATGAAACATGGTTAAACAATGATTCAAGAGATGTTGAAGGGTCATAAAAAAAAGGGGGGAATATACTGTACCAGCTGCAACGGATGGCAAAGCCGGAAGGGCCGGTGGCATGGCAGGCCTTGTGTCCCCTCCTTCGATTCATGGCACTACAATCAGGAAGAGGAAAGGTCAGAAATAATCTTATACTCCCTCGAAAGACATCGAAATAACACTCACCGGCACTACTAGAGGGAGAAGCGAGTTCGGATGGGAAGGAGAAGTGTGGGAGCAACACTTGGTATAGATGATCAAAGAGCACTCCTGAAAGGGCACAGTGGTATAACGTTAGTACAAAAGCTACACGTTTAAAAGATTAACTCATGAGTCGTAAATCCATACCTTCCAACATCCGCGATGGCACAAGGGAAGGTGGGGAGGTGACCACCGCCAAAGCAGTAGTTGACGGTGCTCCTTCGAGCAATGGAGCGTCGGCACTGGCCGCACCTGCAAAGACAAACTTGTTAGAAGAGATCGCAAGATATATAAAAAGAAGAACGCTGGTAACTCAAAATTTACCCGACGAGCTGCCAGCCGAAACTGAGGCAATCCCCTCCTCCATTGACATGAGACCACCGCCCGTAGCCTCATCACCCGACTCGATGGGAACCGTTGTTGTGCTCGCAAGCCCTGGAGACGGCAGGGAACCATACGCGGGGAGGGCTATGATTGGAGTATTGCCAGATTCCTGGGAAAGAGCGGTTAGCTCCTCCTCAGGAATCGTGGCCGCCTCACCCGATACTCCCTCGGGTTCTACGGTCACGGTTGTCTCGTCCATCGGCACCGCGAGGTCTCCAGCCTCAAGCGCCTCGCCCTCTACTGCCTTCGGCTCGGTTAAGACAATCATCTCATCTGCCGCCACTTCAGGTTCGGCATCAATGACCCTCTCGGCTGCAGATTCCTCAACATCTGTTTCAGGCCCCGTGACCCCGACGACGTTGCTTACTGTCGGCTCGGGTTCGGCAAGTACCGCTTCCTCCGCTTCCCTGGGTTCGACGGTCTCCGCCTCCCCCTCGGTCGTACTTGGCCCTGCAAGATGGGATGCATGAGAAATAATGGCTTTATAATTCTCATAACAAGGTCCTGAAAGAAATGCTACCTGAAGAGGATTTATCATTTGCACTTCGGGCCGCGCGCGCCACTTGCCTATGAGCAGTAGAAAGGGCGACAGGGGCCTCTTCAGAAGGAGTATCAGTTTGAGGGATGGTGCTAGGGCCCGCTCCCGTGGCCAAAGCAGCTCTGCATGCCTTCGCTTCGCGTCTCAACCGCTTCCTCTCCTCACGAGCTGTTGAGACGGATGCCACTAGAGCTTCTTTGAGTGAGGCGTCTTCGTCCGTGAAAAGGGATGCCTCCAGATTTTTCAAGGCATCCCTCGTCGTTTTATCAAGCCGAGGCTCTTGCAGCAGCCCCGACGAGACCGGGACTTCAGTAACAGGCTTGAGGAGGATCCCCGCATCCACTGCCATAGCCCCTGCAAAGAAGCAAAAGAAGGAGGTTAGGTTGACCATCACAAGAGGTAACAAACTTTCCTTATAAAAGAGAAAGGTGGCAGGGCATACCAACGCCTGCTAGAGCACGTTTCTCCTCCTCCTCTTGAAAGGTTTTCAAAGAGGCAGCAATGGCCTCTTCAGTAGAGACACCTGTTGAGAATGGGGCAAATATTAGTTAAAGATAATAATAAAAAGTGCAATAAAACGACGAAGAAAGCGGCTGATAGTTACCTGACTCAGCGAGTTTACTTAACCTCGCTTCGAGCCTCGCCGATCGCTCCGAAGCTGCGATGGCTTCAGCCAAATTGGTGTCTGCAGGGTCTACCAAGAAGCCCTCGTTGCTGCCATATTCACTTATGCCTTCGTTGGGAGGAGCCGCAGGCTCTAAGCTAAGGATCGCATCAAGGGAAAGGGTGGACTTTTTCTTCTTCTGCCCGCCGGCTTTAGATCCACCCGGGATAGATTTGCGCTTGGCAGTTACTTTGGGGTGGCGGGTCCCAATATCTGCTCCTATGCCTGACTCTGGCGATACTACATTAGCCACCTTCGTGGGAGCACAGGGCGCCGGTAGTGCATCCACCGTAGCGTGCAGTGGCAATCCCCGCGGGGGGCTCAACACGCGCGGTCGATCGACTCCAGCATCTTTTAGCGGAGGGATGACCGGGATCCTTGGCTGCAAGGGGGCCTTGCGATCGCCGCCAGGAGACGCACCCCTACGGTCAACCAGCATACGCTTCTCCGTTAAGATAATTGGGCCCATCGCGTGCGCATACCAGGCCACATATGAATTAAGCATCTTAGGGGCACAGCTGGGTTCACTAATGAAGAAATAGGAACCTGTGTTAAGCCGTATAAAATGATGCATCGCATTCTTTATCCCCTCTGGGCCGACCACGGGCGTTTCCAAAAAAGCTTCCATCGGGATCCCTTGGTTGTAGCTTGATTGCCGGGCAAATCGATGTGGGTTATATCTCATAAACAGAGCTGTCTCATTCTGCCTAAACACTAGATAGCCCGGCCGAATGGAGTAGAGATGGAGGATTTCCCGAGCTTTCAATACAGAAGCCCCATCTTTGAAGTCATCACGCAGGGGCACCACTGACTTGGTGGTCTCTGAGCCATGGTTATGACCTTATCCACAAAGGAAACCGTCGCTCCGATCAGATGTGGACGAAGGAGCAGCCCTCTAGACTCCCGCAGGGCTGGAACCACAATTGAAGCCCCGACCAACCGCATGACTCTCGGGAATCTGTATTTCTCAAAGAACGAAGGAGTCTTGTGGGCGCCAAACACCCCTCGCACATGCATCTCCATCCAAGAAGTGAAGTAGTGCATCGGGAAGTTAGCAGGCTGTACCCCAGGCTCACTGGCGTCCGCCGCTATGCTAAGTCCATGGTAAAGGTAAGCCAGCCCGGCGATTCCTACCGATAACTGTAAACCAGCCACCATCCGATGCGCTGGGTAAAAGACAGAGGGCCGCATGAGGCGTGGGTGCATGGGGAGTGCAAAGTTGCATAGCCACAAGCGCAAGAACCCAATAAAAAAGGTTTCCTCATCCATGCCTGGGACGGCAATTTCCGAGAAAGCAGCGATGGCAGGGTTGGGGAGATAGAAATCCTTCTGGTCATTTTCCGATACGGGTCGGCGGTCCAAACCGAAACCAAAAGGGTCATCAAGCTGAGCGAACTTCTTGCTCTGCTCTGATAGGAACTCCGGGCGAATGAAGCGAGCAATAAAGTCTGCAAAACTGACGCCCCGGTCGCCCGATTCCAAATGGAGTTCCTCATAGATCTCCAACACCTTCACCAAGCCCAGATACTGATGCTGAATGGCGTTCTCCGGAGTCAAGTCGAACACCAGCGGCTTGGTGGCAAAGATGTATTCATCGGGAGGAAGCAGCTCCTCGTAGTGCTCCCCCCTTATTGGTAGACCCGAAAGTTCAGCAAACTCCTCCAAGGAGATAGAGACCTCCCTATCCGTCATCAGGAAGGTGTGGGTGGGGATGTTCCATTGTTCAATGAAGGCCTTAATCCACCACGTTGGAGGAGAGGGATACTCGAAAAGTGAAACGTAGATGGCTGAATATAAACCAATCCTCGTTAGATGAGTCCTTTTCGCCGATAAGATATACCGGGCCCACTGCAAATATCCGGCGGGGGGTCGCGGGATCAGTCCAATATTGTAAGCCTGTCCCCAAGGGCGTGCTTCACCCTGACAGATTCGCCTCCCCAGAATGTCTATTGCCGGCGGCGGCTGCACGGGGATAGCACCGATCGCAGGCTGGAGGAGGTCATCAGAATTCCAATTTTTAACCTCCACAGCATACTTCACCGGGGGTTCGTCCGCATAGCGGATCGTGACTATGGGCTCAGACGGCGAGGCGGAACTGAAGCTGCGACGGCCTTGGATGATCTGGCTGTACCACCTTCCCCACAGGTGGAGCTTTTTGCACTCAGGGTCATGATCTTTAATGAGAGCGAACGCCACCCGGTCCACTGGCGAATGGGGGAACCCTCTTTCCGAGCGAACAAAGGGGAAAGACAAGTCGTCAGACATGTTTCCTGTAGAAAAACAAAAATAACCGTTAGTGCTCTGACACTTGGCATTTTAAAATCTTACTCCACACTGTGATGCAGTGGGTAGGGGACAAAAGTGGGACCCACAAAATCTGGATGACGGTACATCATTTAATAAGACAACCCCATCATTAGATGAGATTGTCAATTAATGAAAAGGTCCCCAAGAGAATATCCTCATTGATGGGAAATCCCTAGAGACAAGGAGAAAATATTCTCTTTCAGAGCAAAGCTCTGTCACAGAGTGACATTTGTCAAACTCTGGTCTCAGGGGAACAAGATTCTTTAAAAGAGCATAGCTTTGTGATAATAGTGGAAAGATCCATCAATTTTATTTTTTTTAACACTTAGAAGAATTAGAATTTTGGAATTTTGAAAAAAAAATCCATGAAAACTTATAAAAAAAATTCTTCATTTTTCAGATCTAAAAAGATCTACATTTGATCCAAGAGCAAAGCTCTGTTCATGGGTTAAAACCCATGGACCAGATCTCTGTAAATCTGTAAGTTTTTGAGAGCAAGGCTCTGTTGAAGAAACCCCAAAGGGGTTTTTCTTTAGATCAAAGATCTATAAGAGCAAGGTTCTGTTAATTAAATTTAATTTAAATTAATTTAAATTTTTTTACCTAGAGTGATTCTAAGTCCTGAACTTTGAAGTTCTTGGGGAAATTACAAGAGCAAGGCTCTGAAAGTTCTTAAGCAAGAGCAAGGCTCTGAAATTCAAATTCTTGAAAATGGTAAAGAATTACCAAGGACCAAGAGTCCTATTTATAGGCGCCTGCGCCTTTTCACCTGACCTCTTTGATCCGACGGTCAGGATCTTGCAGCCGCTGCACTCACGTGAGCGCCACGTGAGCGCAACGGTGGGGGAGCATTTGTTCCCCCAATCAGAGTAAGGCTCTGTTTGAATTTTGAAAATTCAAATTTTTGAAGCAACGCTTCAAATTCCGTGCGTTGCGCACAACGCGCCACGTGTCAGAAGCCGATACGTCAACGCAACGCCCGAGGCACTGTGTCCAATCAGAGCAAGGCTCTCTTAAAAACAAAAAGTAAAAAATGCAACGTTCAGTTGCGCAAGCGCCGCGCCGCGCGACATGTGTCTGCTGCGCGACACGTGTCTGCGCAGTTGCGCATGTGCCGCACTGCGCGCCACGTGTCTGCGCCGCCGCGCTGCGCGACACGTGTCTGCGCCGCGCTGCGCGACACGTGTCTGCGCCGCGCTGCGCGACACGTGTCTGCGCCGCGCTGCGCGACACGTGTCTGCGCAGCTGCGCAAGCGCCGCGCTGCGCGACACGTGTCTGCGCAGCTGCGTAAGCGCAGATGCGCAAGCGCATCTACGCTTACGCGACACG
Organism: Agapanthus africanus; assembly: GCA_030015575.1. NCBI lineage: Eukaryota > Viridiplantae > Streptophyta > Magnoliopsida > Asparagales > Amaryllidaceae > Agapanthus > Agapanthus africanus. Next base: position 463,126,490 of record CM057349.1, read on the forward strand.
TGTCAAGCGCTGGGGAGTTGCACAAAAACAGAATGAAGATTTAAAGAAATAATTTCTGTTCTTGTTAAAACAAGAAGATTTTCTTCTGTAAAACATGGGCCTTTGGATCAAAGATCCAACGGTGGGGAAAATTCCCCAAATCACTCAGAAAAAGATCTCTTTAACAAATTTAACTAATTTATGAGCACTATAAAAAGGACCCCAGACCTCATTTCAAGAAAAGGAACATCTTGCAAAAAAAAAGAGAGAAGAGAACTCTTGAAAACTCTTGAAGAATACAAAAAAAAAAGGTAAAACCTTTAAAAGAAGAGAAAATTCTCTTATGAACAGATAAATAAATAAATAAAATAAAATAAAATAAAATAGTGCCTTGCACTTGTTATGAACCCTTGGTTCTCTGAAATAAGGAAAAACAAGAAAAGAAGAAAAACTTGTTTTTTTCTTCTTTAGATCAGGAGATTAGAAAGTGCTTTGCACTTCTGTTCTTGAATCTAAAAGATTCTCAGTGCTTTGCACAAATGCAATACATTACTTGAAGGGCCAGGCCCAAATCAAAAAGAACTAACAGGCCAAAGTAAATTGCAGAGCAATAAAAGGGCAGAGCCCAAATAAAATTGATGCTCTGCATCCTTTCTGGGCAAGGCCCAAATAAAAATAAAAATAAATGCAATGCAAAAACAAATAAAATGTTGGACATTTTCAACTGGACTTAGCCCGATCGTGGCCATAAGTCCTTAAATTAAATTGACTGAGCAAAATGGCTCTCCTAAATCAATCTATATCCGGTTCGAGGGTACATCTCCGAACTCCTTTGACATCCATCGTTGTAATTCCTCAACGACGTCAAAGAGGTGACGGGTCCCAACAACCATACATCAATATGGACTGCGGGGTCCTTAAACCCGTGGACCGAAACATCCCTAAACTAATATCGGACCGAAACGTCCTTAAACTAATGATGGACCACCACGTCCCTAAACTGGAACATGGACCGAAACGTCCCTAAACTAATGATGGACCACCACGTCCCTAAACTGGAACAATAGAGCCTCCAAATGCTCTTTTGCTGGATCTAAACGGTCCTATTTAAGTGGATCTTAGCCCCAAACATGGCTAACGTATCCTTAAACACTCAAATGAACGATAAAATTCCAAATCAACCTTGGTTCAAGGGTACATCTCTGAACTCCTCTGACATCAGCCGTTGTAATCCTTCAACGACGTCAGAGAGGTGACGAGTCCCAACGGCCATATATTAAATGGATCACCACGTTAAGTTGATCTTAGTCTTAAATCGGACTAACGTATCCTTGACGAACGTTTAAGTTGATCTTAGTCTCAATATGACTAACGTATCCTTAAACTAAAAAACAGCAAACCCAAATCTAAGTAAATACAGATTTGGACTAATCCACGTCCTACGGGCGACGGCATTACTCAGTCTCCGTATACAATCCACGGGCAACCACAAACAAAACAAACACACACGACACGAAGTGAAATTCTGGAGAAGGAGAAAGTTGTTACCGCGATGCGGTAGCGTAATTAACTGCAGGGGCTTGCGCCTGCAGGGAAGAGCGTCCCCACAATAAAAAAAAAACCCTCAAGCGAGGGGGAATCTGACGAAGTCTGCTATATCGGCCGCATCCGTCTAAACCTCCGATACACGGCGCCATAAATCAACTTGGCATCTTCGTAGAGGTAGACGGATAAAACCATATAGTATCTGCCCCGAATCTCAGGCTAGACGTCCTCAACGTCTCGTCCGCCGTTCGGAGGGGAACAGTATTGATTCTACGATTTTATTTAACTTTATCGGCAGATTTTTGATTCTGACATCTCGATATCCCAATCTCCTGACCTGAGATAAATCTGCACAACATCTCCAAGAATAATATTAGTAATATTTGTTAAATTATAGATATTATTCTAACTATTTGTATGATATTATATCTTTTAAGAATCTTTATTAGAATATTTGATATGATATGCATATTTTAATTACCAAAATATTATATTAATATTATATGCATATATTCTCCTTCATAATGTTAATTATAATGTAGAAATATATGATAATAGATATTTTACAGATAAACCCTCATATAGTTCATATTTATAATAAACACATTTAAATATTTAAGAAAAGTAAGAAAAATGCTATATCAAATGTGCGATATTGTCGACTGAACAAATACCTCCAAACTTAAGTTTGATCGTCCCGAGCAAACTAGTTATTCAAGAGAGTGAGAAAAAGAAAAAAAACCTAAGTAGCACATTTTCGTAGGCAACACGATTGCACTGAGCACGTGCAACAAGCCGTTAAATCTCTAGGTGTCCCTAGTAAGAGGAGTGTTGTCTCCTGAGTGTTTTCAGCGGATTACACCCACAAAATCCCATAATAAAAGAAAGAAGATGAAAGTTATATACAAAGATAAGAATATATAAAAGAAAAAACTTGAAAATAAGAGTTTCCAACTACACTAGCTTTTCAGTTGCTATGAGCCCTATCTTAATGGTTATGAAAAGATATTAGAAATCACATCATCTCTCAATAAAATATCGCCTTTAGTCTTCCTCCCTACCTTTCTTCCAAATATCGATCATATACTCCTACGTGTGTGTAAAAGACATCCCTACACTTAGAGAATTCAATTCAAGCTATCATACTCTTGTCCATCTTCCAAAATACTTTATAGCCGGTGAATAATTTCGAAGAAATTGCTCACACATATTTTATGCGACCGTTAATATTTCTTGAGGTACTAACCAACCGATTACAAAATGAGTTCGCGCATTTAGGTGTAATTCCTTGTCTTGCAACACCTAAGGCTTAGCAGTGACTCCCAAACCAGTTGGTTTAAGCCACTAAGTAATAAAGTACTATCGCTATATTTTTTATGTTGTCTTAAGTAATTACAAAACCAGTGTTCATTTTTTCTTCACCATTTTTTATTCCTATTTTTATTTTTCTTCATACCAAGGCTTTTAGACAAGAGCATTTCAAGTTATCCTCTACTATCCCAAGTTTCAAGATGTGTGCAAATGCGTATAGTAGGGTATCAAAGTTTAAATGTTTGGACTTAAGAATATGAACTATTTTTCAGACTTATTTTTATCCTCGGATTAGTAATTTCCTTTATCTTACTAACCCTTGGGACAACGGCTCATAACTATTTATTACTAGTTTCGTTTAATAAAACATCTAATTTTCTTGCTTTTCTCAAACTATTCCTATCTTTCATATGTAATTTTTCACTTTCAAACTTTCATTATCAAAAAATTTTGTGCTTATATTTATGATAATGTAAAATAATGCGTGAATAAGCACAAATATTCCCCAAACCTGTTTGCAGCAGTGTCCTCACTGATGTTATCTGTTAAGCTTAAAAAAACCTGTAGACTTGGGAGGAAAAGTTAATAACTGGGACATAAATTAATGACAGTGAAATCCTCCCCTAAACTTATTTTTGGCTCACAATTTTATAAAAAGTTATTTTCTTTTAAGAGCCAAAATATCCCCCCCCCCCAAACTTGAGTAAAATAGTATTAAGTATTTAAAATTATGAGGGGGTTAAAGTTATTGGTCAATATAAAGCCTTACAAAGACCAAAAGTCAACACCAACCATTCAAATATTTTATCGATATAATGCACTGGTTGGTAGAAAATCATTTCACTTATAGACATGAAGAAGTGGAGAGGAGATAAGAAGTGTAATAGAAAGGGTTTACGTCTCAGTTTGTAGAGATGAAATAATGAGGGTGGATTACTCACATTCTCGTTATTGATAAGAAGAAGAGTTGGCGGTTCAATTTCTTTGGGTTGGGGTTGATTCATCACAACGTCCATGTCTTTTAAGAATGTGAGTTCTTAAGCGAAGATTTATTTAAAACTTTCATCGATATCCCGAATAATAATCTCATCGGAAAGAATGGGATGATACTCGGACTCCATAAACTGTTCATGTTTAGTGTTAGATATTGAACTGGACAGCTCGATAGAGGGGTCCGTAAGTGTATAATAAACAGCAGGGTCAAACAACAACATACTAGCGGAGTCAAGATCAGTATCGTGAAGCTGTTCAAATTTGCTACTGTCAGAATCCATCCTTTCGACAGAACATATTTGAGTATACGGTTCAGAGGATTCACTTCCCAACTTGTAAATATTAAGCTCAATTGACATCTTCCTGAAAGATAGGGTCATAGAATCGTTTCGACAATTGATTACTGTAAGTCTACGGTAGGGCCCCGGCCGTCAATCCGAGGCCAAAATGCGGAAACAAAAACTTTTCATAAACTTGAAACTGGAGCTAACGCAGAATTTAATCCCGGATCAACCATTAACATTAAACTAGCAATCTAAAGAGGGTTAGAAAAGCTATACCGATCGATCCGTGTCCTTCGGTCTTTAGCCACCGTCTTTAGCTCCTTGCGGCATCTCCGATCTCGTTCGGTCTCTAGTCTCCTCGTCAGAAAGGGCACCACATCTACGAATCCTTTTACGAGCTTCCTCTTCGAACCAAAGCAACTCGGACACGAAGTTTGCTAGCCGACGTGTCCAAGGTGAAGTAGAGAATGTGTGTGATAACTTTGTTTCTTGACACTCTAGGATTCTCAACACATGAGATGGTTAGAGTGGAGGTAGAAGATGATGCCATGGTGGATGTTATGAGCAAGAAGAAGAAAGAAAAGAGAGGAGCCCTTTTTTGTGTTATTGTGTTGAATTATTGTGAGAGCTAGCATAGAAATCCAAGAGCAAACCCAAGCCTATATGGCTGCCTTCTCTCTCTCCATCCATCAATTCAACACAATAAACAAATACTAATGTGACATTAGCACAAATAAAAAGACCAAGAGTCACTACCCATGTCCATGTCACATTAAATGCTCCTCATGATCATTTCCACTCACAATTTCCACATGTAAACATTAATCCAAATGTTTACAACAATAAAAAAGATATGGCAACATCTAAAGTAAACTCGTGATGGATCACAAGGATACCCCTCACCTGTATATACATACCTGCATCCGCATTCCGACTGAATGCAAATGCGATGGGACTAAAGTAATCCAACAAATCTAATACTAGGACCCGGCTTAAACCAAAGCCCACTAGTATGATCCGTCCGATCATGATCCGTGTACAAGTGTATGTATATGATTGAACCCTACCATAATACCATACGGCCTCTACAACGTTTCGCCCGAAACTTGAGAAACTGTTTGTGGAGGATTCTAAAGACTCGTCAATACATTGGCTGTGGATTTAACCACTAGCACGTCAGTGGTACTAGCTGTACGTAACGGGTTACCAGGTATTGACCAAAAGGGAGGCCGATGAGCGAACTCATCGTGGAACCCTACTGAGCCTGTCAGTGACAATATCCGTACAGTCCGGTCCGTTCGTCTATGAGTATCGCATGTCGGGCCTAGGGTTTGGTAAAAGTCAGACCCCCAAAAGCGGTACAAGTCGTGTCGGAGTGTAGCCCAGAACACCTTGAGATACTATTGGAATACCTACCAGTAAATCTCCTGCCTTGGCCAAGGACTTCGTGTAATGGCTCTCCTAGACACAGCGCGATCTCACCCCAATACCGGGAGGGACGAAACCCCTGCCGATCCGCTCACTGCCTCCATGTGGCTCGGGACTGTACCCAACTAAAACCTGTTTGCACGACTTGTCACACCCCGCTTCCCAAAATGCGGAATACGAGGGGTTGACAAGGCCAGCCATGCTCCTACGGTCAAGGAAACATCCTGCCGTAGTCACACTTCGGGTTCTAGCTTTACATGGTAATCAGTAAATAATGCGCAGGTAATGAGAAATGCAGTAACTGGAACAAAATAGTATAAAGAACTGACCTGATGAGAAACAAAAGGTATAACCCTGGATAGCTAATCAAGATGTCCGTGATGTACGTCTAGTCCTGGTCCAAGCTAAATCTTCTCCTCACACTGAGCATGCATACTCAGGTCGTCAGAGCGACACAATAGCAGTATAATATATAAATTCATGTGACAATTCTAACAGTGATAATAGATATTTATAACAGTAAATCAATGACGGTATAGGTATGAACATGCAGTAATCAATGCAGCGGGACAGTAAAAGCAGTAGAATGATATGCCATGTATGGCAACACAGTAAGTATGTATATCGATGCTATCATCCCTATCAGTCTCTAAGTCTCACTGTACAGGTCACGAAGCCTATCGCCAGTCCAAGTGTGAGAGTCAACCACTCGCGAGTGTCCTCCACCCAAGGGTAGAATCCAAGGGTAAGGGACCACGGGCCCAACATGTAACTCGCGGTAATAATTATGTACCCTGTAAATCTCCATATATCTCCATATATATAAGCCGGCAAGGGACTCCCGAGATTCTGTTGAACTCACACTCAAACTACCCCACACCCTGTGGTCTACATCAATCGCTAACCATAACCCTAAGTACCAATCGGTCTGTGACAAGTCTGCACGAGAATTGGAGGCAGGACCTCCATCAAGCACGTCCCGACTAATACCTAAAATAAATGGCAGAGGCTAATGTCTTATCTGTGACACCCGTGCAAGAGCTTCCATAAGTGTCCCATACCACTTATAGTCACACGTACACGCGTCCCACAGACGTCGACAATGCAATAGAATCATAAGGTTCACTGATTGTGTACAAGTACGTATCACTTTCACTTATTCACTTATACACGATCACTAACGTACTTGCCACAATCATCACTAATACCTAACACTGGGTAATGCATATTATCACTAAGTTATCAATGCAGTGACATATGTATGATATGATGCGTAAACAGTATGTAAAGCATGATTAGGGTGTCATGAATCAATAATCTACCACTTGCATAATTTATCATAAATCATACGGTTAAAATTTAGTGAAACGATGAACGGGGAATAAATAGTAAGCTCAGTTATCTATCCAGCGAATTTAGTTTCATGCCAATCGGGTTCCAGGATCATTAATTATAGCCATTTCATTTTCAGCGTTCACGGCTGGAAATCCGGTTTCAGAATCGGAAGTCCGTTTCGCAACGCATTTAAATCTCAGTTGGGATCAGATTTTAGCAATGCTACAGTTGAATGAAATCTAGGGTTTCCAGTAAGGTTTTCAACGCAATAGATGGATCTTCAATCACGTCTGTACGTCAGGAGATTCACACTGTTCAATACTAGTATGTCAATTCTGATTCTGTTGGGACTGTTATACGTCCTCATCTATTAAATTACAGATTAAATAGCAAACGATGACGATACAGAATGAAATCACTTGTGTTATCTAGCTAACAGTTTCACCTTTAATAAACAGTGGATTTCCGCAGCCTACAAGTTAAGGAAACAGTGTGGTACCCATTACGGGACAGCACACAGTAAACAGAGTCGCTCTGGACTGCAATCCAGAGTCGCACTCCGATCCAAATATTGTCACAGTTTAAGTACAGAAACAATTAGAAACTTGCATAGAGTTATAGTTCGTCGAGTCGGATTCGATTTGAGCCCTCGAACGCATCATTCTAGTATGCATATAATTTATGGTGATTTTAACGGTTTTCAGGTACAAGAAATTTCCAGTTTTACAGGTAAACTTGGGGGTAGTCGTTTTAGCCATTAACGGTCATATTTTCCAACGAAATTCACACACTAGATTCACAGCCATACGGGCCAGATTATACAATTGAATTCCGCCAAATTAAACAAGTATTTTCATTGGGGCCATACATCGAACAGGTAAATAGTGTACGTTATCACGAATAGTAACATTGCAATTTATACGATTTGGATTTGTGACATAAATAGATTAGCATGAAGCAAGTAGAGAACTTGCCTGGAGACGTTTTTGGGGCACATGGCAGCGGGAACGACTCATGTGCGACACGGCAACGACTAGTACAACGACTTGTAACTGAGACGGCTGCGAGCTCGGCGATGTTATGGCTCCGTCGATGGTTGGTTTATGGAGTTGTAGAGAGACGTTGCGGAGAGGGGGAGAGTGAGATTTAGAGAGAGAGTGTGCATGGAGAGAGAGAGAATCAGAGAGAGCAGGGAGTGAGAAAGAGAGAGAGAGAACAGAGAGAGGGTGTGAAAGAGAGAGAGGTAGAGAGTTGGAGGGAGGGAGATTTAGAGTGAGTGAGTGAGATGAGAGGGAACAGAGAGAGAGGGAGATTGAGAAAGAGAGAGAGAGTGAGTGATATATAGAGAGAGAAAGAGTGAGGAACAGAGTGAGAGAGAGAGAGAATTAGACAGTGAGAGAACCAGAGAAGGAGGGTGAGAGATGCTCGAGGTGGCAGAGTGCAAGGGCGATCGACCGGGGGTGAGTCCAGGGGCAGCGACACCGGCGATGGGTATGGGTTGGATTTTGAGAGGGGATTGGTGGCTCGGTTTGCGGGGCAGGATTTGAGGAGGAGCTCGGTGAATGGTGGTCGAAGGTGGTGGTGAGGTGGCGACTGTGATGCCGGTGATGGTAGCGACAGCGATGGGGCGATCGCGGGTGTGGGTGCGGGTTCGAGAGAGGAGCGGAATGAGGGAAAGTGATGGGAGTGAGGGAGAGAGGAAGAGACGAAGCGCGCGTTGTGGGAGTAACTGCGCTCGAGCGCGGCGTGGGCGCGAGGTGTGGCGAGGTGTGCGCGAGCGTTGGCGAGAAGGGTGGATCGCGCGAGCGGGGGAGAAGGAGAGAGCCGTTGGGGAGATGGCACTGTAGGAGGCGGGTCGGGTACGAGTTGAAGCGGGCGTGAGGTGAGGGGATGAGGAGAGTGGGCCGGGCCAGGGATTGGGCCGAGGGGAAAAAATGAAGGAAATTTTGAGGGGGAAAAAGGGAATGGGCCGACGTAATTTGCTGTGGGTGAGGGCTTGGATGTTGGGCCAGGGAGAAAATAAAAGAATTGTGAGGATAAAGGAAGTGAGGGCCGGGCCTGTGGAGATTTGATAAAGAAAAGGAGTGGGCTTGGTTAAAATAAATTTCCTTTTATTTGTTTGCTTGGGCTGAGAAGATTGGCCGGGGAAATTAAGTGTTTGGGCTAAGGAAATAAAATATAGTTTGGGTTTGGGTTTAAAAGGGAGTTTTAAAATAAACTAATAAATAATTTTAAATAAAGTAAAATCTTATAAGTTAACAAGAAATACGAATATTGGTATAAAAAGGGCTGGGTGTTATATCATACCACCCTTATAAAAATTTCGTCCTCGAAATTTAAAAGAAACGAAAAATTAAAAATAATAAGCGAAAGCTACTATATCGCAACTAACACAAGAGGATTTACTTGAAATTGGCGGGTGAAAAAATTTGAAGGTATATACTATATAGGAATAACATACACAAAGATAGTTCTAAGTAATAGACATGAACATTTATGATGGCATACTACATGTTTACGAGAATATAAATAACAATAACGAACAATAATATTCGAGACGTGCTCGATAAAAATCGAAACCCAGATATATGCACATATAAGTATATTAAAAGTAGCCCATCAGAATTAATAGGTATAAGGCACAACCATTTATAATAGTAACCATAGACACAATACCCGAAAATAAAGTAACGACAATAAAATAGTGAAAGATTTGTCGGTAGGTTAAAACATTTTAGGACGATGTATCAGTCAAATAACGTAGAAAACTCATATAGTGAAAATAAGGAACATGGAACAAAATATGCGCGGTGTAAGGTTGCGCTACTGAAAATGAGGATAATAGTAGTGTGCTTTGAAATACATAAAACTAAGCAGTCAATAACACGCATTCTTCGACAATATAAGATAATGAAAACCAAATTTTAATAATAAAGTCCCTAAATATTTATCGGGTAATAGGAAAACACACAAAAATGTATAGGGCTAGCTAGGGTAAGGATTACAAGGAAGTGTGGATCATTCAAAGGTTGGAGTATGGCGGCTTTAGGCTGAATGTTAAGGAGATTGGGATCAGGTCAGCACATGAAGTAAGAGTGAGCAGCATGGACTACTAGGGGAAAAATATGGGAAAGATAACGGTCGATACATTTTGTGAGTCAAAATTATTTTTTTTCGAAAGGTCAGTCAACTTGGAAATTTTATTATCAACATCCCATGCCAGAAGGATTTCAAACGAGGCATAAATGAAGGATGAAAGATGGCCTATTCCAAAGATCAGGGTGCGGTACTAGTTAATCTCAGTGAGGGTTAAAACAATGTAAGGAGTAGGGGTGAACAGATCTCAGTAGGAAAAATAATTGTATAGTAGAAATAATCAAGCTTCAAGGGGACTAAGAAGATCGATAGATTAGCGAACTCAACAATTTATTTCATTCTAGAAAATTCTAAACAAAGCATTCCCAAAAACGAAAGGTGGCCCTAAACTATACACAGATTTATTTGGCCAGAGAAGACAACATCTAAAAGAAATCCCGTCAGTCGTGGTTGTATAGATTCAGCAGGTTGCAGTAGGCTCGCGCGCTCAGGTAGGGACGTCCATTCCCATATCGCCTCGCAGGGATCGCCATTGGGAGTTCTTCCACAGCAGGGTCTTGATCTTCTGGTCCTTCTTCCTCGGCTGGAGCTTCTTCATCGAGGTCTGATTCCATGTGATTCTCTTCTTCTGGATTCTCTTCCATTGGATTTTCCTCAACTGGATTTTCTTCTATCGGGTCTTTCTCGGGATCTTCCTCTATCGGGTTCTCTTCAGGGTCTCCTTCTTCTTCGTCGGAATCGTCTATCATGTTAAACTCTGGGGCGACTGCTCCTTCGTCTTCGGAATCGCTGTTTCCGACAATGACCTGGGGATTGTTGATCTCATCATCAGAACTCATCAGTGTGCGGTCTAAGGAAACGCATGACTGTGCATCCTCATCTCGATGCGGCGCTGCTCCAGGATGGGCCATGACCTGAAAGGAAAGAGTCATGATTAAACAGTGGAACACATCAAGAAGATAGCTAAGGGTTCGGAGTATAGGAAAATATGCGGTGGGCAGGAACTGAAAAATCAGAATTAAAAATTGCTGTGGATAGTATGAATAAGGGGAGAAACAAGAGAATGATACATATATTACGATTCAAAGTTTTTATTGCATTCAACTAAAAAGTTCGACGGATACAAGATTTCAAACGGAAAGAATTATTTATAAGAGGATGACAACATTGTTACTGAAATTAGAAAACATGAAAATTCTTCTTTGATTGCTAGATCGCTGCATTCTCGTCACGCAAGTTGAATCCTGTGTTGGGTCCGCTTTATCCTCAAAGTTCGAACTACGCAATAATCATCACTTGGCAGAAGTGGAGAGTGTGGTCGAGTCTCCTCCTTGCAGCTCCTTTCTTTTTGGGCAACCGTTGATAAGATGTTCTCTGGATCCGCAAATCAGACATTTCCCTTGGGCGCGGTGACAATCCCTCTGAAGATGTCCTGGCCTCTTACAGTACCCACAACATGGGGTTTCTGCTGCTTCTGTCGCGGGGAAACAAATTGGCGCTTCATCTTCTTCTATTTTCCTCGTCTAACGGGGATCCCTTTATGATTGGAGACTCCCGCTGGTGCCTGATTCACCTGCCTTCTTAGTCCTTCAGCTAACAAGTCGTTCGTTCGCTCCTGGGCTTCCTTCAGACCTTGCAGTACACTCAGGATCTCAACGGTCTGATTCTGGGGAGTGGAGATAAAGGAAGAGTCGTTGGAAGACATGATCCTGAAACAATGATTTTGAGGATGATATAAGGCACACGCTATAAGAATCAAAATGTAATACGGGTTGGACAAAGATTCAAGAATATCAGATGTGATGAAATTCATTACAAGTGGGAAAATCAACTGTATGACTTTAAGTCACTTAAACAGAGTATGGTAGTGTAACCGTGATGTAGTTCACATTTACAACCACGAAACCCTACCAAGTCACTTGAAACCCTAGCGAATGAATAGCGGAACACACAATGTGAATATGGATCAAGAATATCAAGTTTACAATCTAGACTGAGGGATATCTTAGATTGTCAAGCTCTACACGGAAAACTTAAATCCCAATCGAAGCAAAACCTGGGCTCTGATACCAACTAAACCATGTCACGCCCCGCTTCCCAAAATGCGGAATACGAGGGGTTGACAAGGCCAGCCATGCTTCTACGGTCAAGGAAACATCCTGCCGTAGTCACATTTCGGCTTCTAGCTTTACATGGTAATCAGTAAATAATGCGCAGGTAATGAGAAATGCAGTAACTGGAACAAAACAGTATAAAGAACTGACCTGATGAGAAACAAAAGGTATAACCCTGGATAGCTAATCAAGATGTCCGTGATGTACGTCTAGTCCTGGTCCAAGCTAAATCTTCTCCTCACACTGAGCATGCATACTCGGATCGTCAGAGCGACACAATAGCAGTATAATATATAAATTCATGTGATAATTCTAACAGTGATAATAGATATTTATAACAGTAAATCAATGACGGTATAGGTATGAACATGCAGTAATCAATGCAGCGGGACAGTAAAAGCAGTAGAATGATATGCCACGTATGTCAACATAGTAAGTATGTATATCGATGCTATCATCCCTATCAGTCTCTAAATCTCACTGTACAGGTCACTAAGCCTATCGTCTGTCCAAGTGTGAGAGTCAACCACTCGCGAGTGTCCTCCACCCAAGGGTAGAACCCAAGGGAAAGAGACCACGGGCCCAACATGTAACTCACGGTAATAATCATGTACCCTGTAAATCTCCATATATCTCCATATATATAAGCCGGCAAGGGACTCCCGAGATTCTGTTGAACTCACACTCAAACTACCCCACACCCCGTGGTCTACATCAATCGCTAACCATAACCCTAAGTACCAATCGGTCTGTGACAAGTCTGCGCGAGAATTGGAGGCAGGACCTTCATCAAGCACGTCCCGACTAATACCTAAAATAAATGGCAGAGGCTGATGTCTTATCTGTGACACCCGTGCAAGAGCTTCCATAAGTGTCCCATACCACTTATAGTCACACGTACACGCGTCCCACAGACGTCGACAATGCAATAGAATCATAAGGTTCACTGATTGTGTACAAGTACGTATCACTTTCACTTATTCACTTATACACGATCACTAATGTACTTGCCACAATCATCACTAATACCTAACACTGGGTAATGCATATTATCACTAAGTTATCAATGCAGTGACATATGTATGATATGATGCGTAAACAGTATGTAAAGCATGATTAGGGTGTCATGAATCAATAATCTACCACTTGCATAATTTATCATAAATCATACGGTTACAATTTAGTGAAACGATGAACGGGGAATAAATAGTAAGCTCAGTTATCTATCCAGCGAATTTAGTTTCATGCCAATCGGGTTCCAGGATCATTAATTATAGCCATTTCATTTTCAGCGTTCACGGCTGGAAATCCGGTTTCAGAATCGGAAGTCCGTTTCGCAACGCATTTTAATCCCAGTTGGGATCAGATTTTAGCAATACTACAGTTGAATGAAATCTAGAGTTTCCAGTAAGGTTTTCAACGCAATAGATGGATCTTCAATCGCGTCTGTACGTCAGGAGATTCACACTGTTCAATACTAGTATGTCAATTCTGATTCTGTTGGGACTGTTATACGTCCTCATCTATTAAATTACAGATTAAATAGCAAACGATGACGAAACAGAATGAAACCACTTGTGTTATCTAGCTAACAGTTTCACCTTTAATAAACAGCAGAATTACGCAGCCTACGAGTTAAGGAAACAGTGTGGTACCCATTACGGGACAGGACACAGTAAACAGAGTCGCTCTGGACTGCAATCCAGAGTCGCACTCCGATCCAAATATTGTCACAGTTTAAGTACAGAAACAATTAGAAACTTGCATAGAGTTATAGTTCGTCGAGTCGGATTCGATTTGAGCCCTCGAACGCATCATTCTAGTATGCATATAATTTATGGTGATTTTAACGGTTTTCAGGTACAAGAAATTTCCAGTTTTACAGATAAACTTGGGAGTAGTCGTTTTAGCCATTAACGGTCATATTTTCCAACGAAATTCACACACTAGATTCACAGCCATACGGGCCAGATTATACAATTGAATTCCACCAAATTAAACAAGTATTTTCATTGGGGCCATACATCGAACAGGTAAATAGTGTACGTTATCACGAATAGTAACATTGCAATTTATACGATTTGGATTTGTAACATAAATAGATTAGCATGAAGCAAGTAGAGAACTTGCCTGGAGACGTTTTTGGGGCACACGGCAGCGGGAACGACACACGTGCGACACGGCAACGACTAGTACAACGACTTGTAACTGAGACGGCTGCGAGCTCGGCGATGTTATGGCTCCGTCGATGGTTGGTTTATGGAGTTGTAGAGAGACGTTGCGGAGAGGGGGAGAGTGAGATTTAGAGAGAGAGAGTGTGCATGGAGAGAGAGAGAATCAGAGAGAGCAGGGAGTGAGAAAGAGAGAGAGAGAACAGAGAGAGGGTGAGAAAGAGAGAGAGGTAGAGAGTTAGAGGGAGGGAGATTAGAGTGAGTGAGTGAGATGAGAGGGAACAGAGAGAGAGAGAGAGATTGAGAAAGAGAGAGAGAGTGAGTGATATAGAGAGAGAGAAAGAGTGAGGAACAGAGTGAGAGAGAGAGAGAATTAGACAGTGAGAAAGAGAGGGAGAGAACCAAAGAAGGAGGGTGAGAGATGCTCGAGGTGGCAGAGTGCAAGGGCGATCGGCCGGGGGTGAGCCCAGGGGCAGCGACACCGGCGATGGGTATGGGTTGGATTTTGAGAGGGGATTGGTGGCTCGGTTTGCGGGGCAGGATTTGAGGAGGAGCTCGGTGAATGGTGATCGAAGGTGGAGGTGAGGTGGCGACTGTGATGCCGGCGATGGTAGCGACGGCGATGGGGCGATCGCGGGTGTGGGTGCGGGTTCGAGAGAGGAGCGGAATGAGGGAAAGTGATGGGAGTGAGGGAGAGAGGAAGAGATGAAGCGCGCGTTGTGGGAGTAACTGCGCTCGAGCGCGGCGTGGGCGCGAGGTGCGGTGAGGTGTGCGCGAGCATTGGCGAGAACGGTGGATCGCGCGAGCGGGGGAGAAGGAGAGAGTCGTTGGGGAGATGGCACTGTAGGAGGCGGGTCGGGTACGAGTTGAAGCGGGCGTGAGGTGAGGGGATGAGGAGAGTGGGCCAGGCCAGGGATTGGGCCGAGGGGAAAAATGAAGGAAATTTTGAGGGGAAAAAGGGAATGGGCCGACGTAATTTGCTGTGGGTGAGGGCTTGGATGTTGGGCCAGGGAGAAAATAAAAGAATTGTGAGGAAAAAGGAAGTGAGGGCCGGGCCTGTGGAGATTTGATAAAGAAAAGGAGTGGGCTGGGTTAAAATAAATTTCCTTTTATTTGTTTGCTTGGGCTGAGAAGATTGGCCGGGGAAATTAAGTGTTTGGGCTGAGGAAATAAAATATAGTTTGGGTTTGGGTTTAAAAAGGAGTTTTAAAATAAACTAATAAATAATTTTAAATAAAGTAAAATCTTATAAGTTAACGAGAAACACGAATATTGGTATAAAAAGGGCTGGGTGTTACACGACTCCTTTGAGCCGTGGTAGGGTAGTAATCAAAGCACAGTGGGAACTCACATGAGACAAATGATGATCTCAGGTCGATGAACTAACCTGTACACATGTCACCAGGGAACTGCTATCTGACGTCAGGTATAATACCAACTAGCATGTTCCTGGCGAGTCCTGTCCGGTGTATTCATAACCCAATGAGCACCTGTATACATCTTAGGTGAACCAACTGACACCAATGTCTTGTGAGACCGGCCACCGTCCCTCGTCGGGGTCTCGACTGTATACACTAGTCTACTGGTGGAGTATCGATGCCCAGTCTCGAAACTCCCACGACTAGGGACCACTTTAAGGATGTGCTTATAGACTACCCAACTCTCACATATATAATCGCCATCATACTGCTGGTAGTCAAGCAAGAATCCTAAGGGCTCTATCAACGTGCAATAGTGATCTGTAACATCACCTAAAGCATGTACACGATGATAAAGATAAACCAGATAGCATACTATCATCTTGAGTAAGACTGTCCTACCGGCATAGGTCCTCCCTCAATCATTGCAATCATGTGCTTGCGATCCAATAATTGACTTTGAAGGCACTATATCCAACAATCTCCCACTTGCACTCAAGGCTAATTATTGCGATCTCGCATACTCACAGCCCGTGTGATACCGAACACCCAACTCCTCTACTAATTAGTCTCACAAAACCGGTTTGTGAAACTATTGCATTCGAGGAATAGCCTCAGTGAGTGGATCCGCCCTGATGTTTCTTTCTATGTCTTTCTTTATCTCATGTTCGCGGAGAAAGCCATCTCCCGAAATGAGCAATACCTGTCTTAGAATATGTCTGGATATCTGATGGAACCTAGTTCATAAATGAACTCCAAATCCAAACTTCTTAGACTGTATCGTCAACTGAACTTAATCAGTATCTTGCGTTATGCCTCCCTCAGTATCCGCTTGGACCACCTGTCCAAACTACTGCCCCTCGTCAGAGGGAAAACTATAACTCTGACAATCACTCTGTCATCCAGGTCACCTTGGAAGTCTGGAATGATAACCGTCTTCCGAAGGAGGCTGTCATTATCATATCCCTGGAACATCCACTTATGTTCTAAAACTGCTTCCGAATGTTTTTCCAGGATTGGATTAATATCAACTTATTGCAGCTTGTGCAAAAACAACACCTGGTGTGGTACTTGACTTCTCGTGATTGACTCAATTGCCTAAGCAAGTGATATGCCAATCATGCACATCCCTCTCCCCTTTAGTCTGTAAGACACCTTTAGAGAGGGTGATTCCATCACCTGCAGGTATACTACCGTGCCAGTAGTCGTCCATTCTAAAACACATGTAGAATGTTGTCTAAGTACCCAGATTGGGAAACTATCCAAATCTAGATCTAAAACCATAGATCTAGTAATCAGAATGTCTGATATTATATTTATATCCTATGTGGAGAAACCACTGTGTGACAACCAAAACATAACCGATCGTAGTATAGCAACTTCACTTCCTACTCTGTGTATGTCATCCAAATACCAGGACATCACACCCTACTACCTTCTTAACAGATCCATCCCCTATTTTGATGAAGTCAAACCCATGACTGTCACATCAAAAATAGATGATCTATCTCCGCTATATCCTCTTTAGTCTATAAATAGACATAAGCCACTTGTCCACTATACTTCCGCTGCTCCCACTGACTACGACAACCCTCTGGCAGAATAATATACACGTGCACTTCTAAAACCAGTTCAGAACGACGCTATACTCATCCTCCTGCCGGGTCTCATAGCCTGGAACAACAGTAGTGTCAAGTCTGGTTAAACAAGAACCCCCCTGTCACCGTCTTTGAGCATACCAAAGTACCTCTCGAGTGTCTGAGGTTACCCATCATATCTGCGGAGTGGCCAATGGAATGTCAATCCAGATTGAATTTTTAGGTCCTATTAAATTTTCAGTAATCGTTTGCGGTTCTGGAATCACTTCCAATTCTACCATACTCCCACTACTGTTTTCTGAAAAAGTCCATTTTATTAAAACTGTGACGAGTCAAGAACAATTTCACTATTGATCTTCCAGATGGTAGAAAGTTAACCCTCGTCATAGCCCGGGTCAACCCACAAACAACCATTATAGAAACGTGCCTTGAGTTATCCACAGTCTGGTTTTAAGCATAAGACGGACAACTCCCCGTACCTTAACCTCGTTAAGATATGAACCGTTCTATATCCAATATAGAAACAGAGGCACTGATTTAATTGGAACCGGATTCAAATCATGTAGCTGTCTCCAGTGCATGTAAACTAAATGGAAGGAGGCCGATCAGCGTTACTCAACTTAGTAATGCATCCAGATATGAGTAACTTGAAAGAGAAACAAGTTTCTCAAAACCATTACTATCAACTGAATACCGAATACAAGTATCTAAATCTTCGATCACCTTGAAGAATCCTAATACTTGTGTAACAACCTAGTACATTTATACCAATTCCAGTTCTCGTATTTTCTTATTTGTGGTATTTCTTGATTTATCGTGTTTTGGGTGCGAATGGTATTTTACATTTTACATTGCATTCGACCCGACCCGCTTGCTTGAAACTTATTTGATTCATATTTATAAATTATCTCGACTTGTTACATAGACATGTGCATTTTCATGAATACTGCATACTGGCATTTTATCTGGCATTGCATCTTTTACCATATAACATTTTAAGTCACGTAAAATAATTTAAAAATACTTAACATGGCCTGCATGATACCCCTAACCCCGTGGTAGCATCTGCGCACCTTATTCTCGTCCCGTTCAGCGAAACGGACGTGTTTGGATGGCTACGCGCACGTACGTGCATCCGTTCTTGGGGGTATGCATTTTCGTTACCTAAGCATTCATTTTGAATTTTGGACGTCGTATATATTTCTCATATTTTAAATCTGAATTTTTAGACCCGACCCGGGCGTGTTTTGGAATATTTTTGTATCCCGCCAAAATTCAAATTTAATTTAATATCTTTATATTTTAATCGACAGCTTTTAAATTTCTATAACAAACTAAAAAAACCTTTTTCAATTTAAAAATCTAAAATCCTAACTATTTACAACTCAGAATCTCTCTCCCCCTCTCTCTTTTCTGTTGCTGGTCCCACCACTCGAGTCTCACTCTCTTTTTCTCTTTCTCTCTCTCTCTCTCCTTCTCTCTCTCTTCTCTATTTCCTTTCTCTCTCTCTCACCCGCGCACTTCTCTCTTTCTCTCTCCCCCGCAAAAGGCCAAATTTCTTTCTCCTCTCGCACTTCTCTCTCATCTCGCGGTCACTGTAGCTCCTTGATGCGGTCACCTCCCTTCATGCTTATGCTCACCTCCCTTCTATCCTCGTCTTCCTCTTCTCTTTAAAAAACCCGAGAGCCCTCGAGAACCCATCAAACTTCCCTCTGCCTCCTCAAACCCTAACCCTAAAACTTCATCTCCTCATCACTCTCTACCCTTAACCAAGCCTCGTCCTTCTCGCCATCTTCTTCTCCTTCTTCCTCCATTCCCGAGCCCATATCTGCACCCCTGCACACCCATAAACCCACAGAACACCTCACCGCCGGCGATCCCCTCGACCTTGCCATCACCATCTCCATCCTCTTCTTTCCCTATCTCATCTGTTCTCCTCCCCTTCACCAACCCTGCACCAAGAAACCAACACCAAACCCTAGCTAACCCTAACCGAAACCCTAGCAACCAACCCCTTCGCCAGAGCTCCGTTCATCACCGTCGACACCACCACCTCTCTCTGTGAACCCAGTGCACAAACTTCTGTGAGCAATTCTTTCCCTTCTCTTCTTCTCCTCTCTTTCTTTTTTTCTTTCTATTTGCTTTCTTGATTTCTGTATTTCCGTAGTCCGCCGGAGCCGGGATCGACGCCGACGATCCAGATGACGTACCTGATCTGCATGATCACCCTCGTGCGTTACTTGGACCCGTTCCGTGTACCGTGCGCACGTCGCAACATTTCGCCGACGTAGGATGTTCCGTACACATCCGTTCTCATTCCGTCTAGGCAAGTTAATCTTGCTACATGCTATATAACTCATTATATACCTATTTAAATAAATAGCATACCTGTATTCAAAATCATGCACCCCATGTTTAGTTTTATAACTTTTCGATGTTCCGTTTGCATCCATTCATATCATTTTAGATCTAGGTCATGAAAACTTATCTTGTTACATACTACATTACAACATACTGCACCCAATGGAATATTTACATCACATATTGCTTAGTTGTATATCCCACATTACCATTTTACAGTTTTACTGATTTCGGATACTCGTTTGCATCCATCTCATTTAAAATATATATAACTGCATCCATAGATCACATTAATACATAACACTGTGATATTAACACCCCATGTTTAATAAAGTGCATCCTAATTAGTATTGGAACTATAAAAGTAACCCTAATTGATAATTATACATCCATATCCTTGAATTCATATCTATTTGCATACTATGTTGCATTATTTCATTTTTATTGTTATATTAGTACCCCATACTTGTTTTTGTGTACCCATACTTATTACAGTTTGATTATGAGCACCGACTTGATACTTGTGCACTACTTGACATGACCTGGTACACTACTACTTAACACGACTTGATACATACACCACTACTTGACATGATTTGATTCCATGTACACTACCTGACATGACCTGATGTATCATAGCCTGACTTGCTACCGATCTTGTTACTAATGCCGACAACCTTGACCTGTTGTCCCTACGGACATTTCCTGTTGTCTATTCAGACAAACCTGTACCTGCTTGATCCTGTGTTGGCATTAGCTCCAGATTTATCAATACTTGAATTGAACACATAACTTGGGGGTATGGGGAAATCAACGATGAAACCTGACTTGTAAATCGACAATTCGATGCCTTTACTGATCAGTCTTACGGGCTAGGCCAGCCCCGGAATGATGCTGCTGACATCATTCGTCTTTACATACTACCTTTTACTGCCTAGCGGCACGTCTCGGATTCAGCCCGAGAGTCTTGACCGTGGTCCCGGGCACGCACGGGATACTATTGAGTTACATCGACGATTTATCAAATTGATTTCAAAGAATTGAGAGTGGTTAACCCAGTAAACCAGTTTAGATTACTCACTGCACGTCATCTGTGCCTTACCATTCACTGTCCTTATGTATGTTACTGTTATACCTTTTTTACCGTTCATACTCATACCTGCATGACTTGCTACTTCTTGATTTTATTATTGCCTGATATTATGACGCACTGACGTCTGGGTTTTGCATGGCCCAGATCCTTTACCTTTGCTGCAGGCCGAGCAGGAGCATTTCAGTCAACAGGCCGAGCAGTGAGGACCTGTTATTAGTTGGTTTAGTTTCCTTTCAGTTTTTTTCATTCCTGATATGAACCCGCATTATGGGACGTACATTCCAGTTTATTATTGTATTGGATCTTTTAGCTTCCGCATTATTTTTATTCTTGACTCGTTATTCTGGCTCATGGACATGTATTAGATAGTTGTTTATTATTTTACTGTTCTTAATATCTCTACAGCCGTAATGTAACTGTGGAGAGATATTTCCTATCCACAGGTAACATGGTTGGCTCTATCACGTGCCTATCTTATCGCACTGTGGGAAGCGGGGCGTGACAACTTGCAACACCTGGTTCTCTAATTTATTCTTATACCTATAACTTCTCAAAACTTAGACCTTGCATTTCTACAAAACACTTGTCTAAAAACTAAAGAAGCCACAAGTAAACAGAATATAGTATGAGGACCAACCCCTCTGTCCTAATGGACACTGGAAAATATACAATGCTTTGTATAAGTCTCTTGAGTTGAATAACTCAAACTCTGTGCGTCGTAGGTTGAAAACTGTACTATGGTTATGAAGAATTACACCGCTGTTGAATGCTCCTTATCTAACCATCAACTGATATAGGTAAATGTGTTGGACATAATTTCAAAAAGTTATATCTCACTTTATAAAAATAAACGTACAAATATATCAATTTGAAATTGGTGCATAACAACGGATATTCAAAACCAAATATTTGTCGTCCGGCAAACACCCAGGCGATTTCCTCAAATATCACCAATTACAACGAATCCCGATATAATGAGGATGATCACCTAATTCCCAATAACTTACTCCCACTCATCATTTGTAAAACCATACAGATGTGAGAATCATACCTGGTAAATACATACCCTGGAGCAAGGGTCTAATTGGGAAATCAGTTTTCTATTAACAATACACAGTGAAACTGAAACATGAAAATTTTTCGTAGGGGTACCCTGGTATTCCTAGTAATGCCTCCTCCATTATCAGATTCACAACTGTAACCGTATATTTCTTTGCTATCTCTCTAAATCCCTTTATATATCTTTAGTCATTACCTTCTATACACCACCTTTAGGCCAAATGGTTTTCTTCCTTCCCTACCGTTCGGCACCAGCCTATAGTTTGGAAGAAGACTATCCAATAAGCATAATGGATGTACTCCCCTAATCCTAGGAGCACTCACAACGCGAGAGAAGGTAAAGATAAAAGATAACTGAATAAACCTTATTCCTATTTCTCCTGAACCAGAATCCATCCCCGAACTGGAACAAGTTTCTTCGAGTTTGTATATAACTATACGATGGATTATCTAAATAACTGTGGATCATCGTAGTGATACGAGGTGTTCTGGAGAAATACAAAGGTAAAGTAGGAATGGCGATGAAATACTTGGTTTGGTCGTGAATAACAGTCGCAATTTACTTTGCCCTCTTTCTAATCCCTTTATTTGTCTTTACTTATTACCTTCTGTACACCTTACTTAGGCTAATCGGTTTTCTTCATTCCCAACCTTTCGGCACCTGTCTATGGTTTGGATGAAGACTATCCAATTAGCGTAATAGGTGTACCGTCCTAATCCAAGGAGCACTCGCAACCTGGGAGAAGGTAAGAGGAAAAGACAACTGAATAGTCCTATTCATTTTCTCCAGAACCGGAAACCATTCTCGAATCTGGAACAAGTTCCTTCGAGTTCGTATATAACCATATGATGGTTTTATCCAATGGAAGTGGATGTTTATAGTGGTACGAAATGTTCCGGAGAAAAAGGGTAAAACTAGGAGTGGCAATGAGGTATGCAACTCAGACAATCCAAAAGCCAGTGTTTTAAGAAGGTTCAGTTAACTTGGTCACTGAGTCATAGTCTAGGGTCGGTCCATGGTTGTTGCCAAAGAGAGAGAGAAAAGAAACACTCTGCGTGCACTGTAACCTAGATCAGAATGGTTATCAATTTATCTAATCAGGAAACCTCCCACTGTATCCTCAAATTCTCCTCCAAACCTGAAAGAAGAATTAGTCGGGATCACCCAAGGAGTAAACCAACTCATCAGTGGGAATCGGGATCCAACTATCATCGCATGATAACGTGATGGAATCCACTCACGGTATCACACTCCAGAAGGTATGCGCATATCTGGCAAGTTTCCTGTATGTTTGAAATTCCCGATGTGATTTTTACCCCATGCTCTTATGACCTTGACGAAGGCCAACAAATCATAAGTCAAATGTCAAGTTCTACCCGTCATTGTCCAGGTTAATTTGAACCCATCCGTACAAGCCCTTGACGAAGGTCAACAAGGCTGTACGACTGTCCCAAACCAACGCATCTATCTATGCAACAGAAAGGTAACACGCAGCTACCATTCACTATGCCTTGACGAAGGTCAACAAACATAGCATGAATACTAAGTGCTACCCGTTTGAAATGACGGAGGGCTACGAATGGTTTTTGGCGAAAAACCTTTAACGTAATGAACTTGATATCGTTGAAGGAACCGGATAGGTTTTTACAAAAATATAGTGGCGAAAACCCTTGCTAAAGAGGTCACTCCTGGTGAAAGGATCTCGGCTCTTTCCCCATAGAATGAGGTGCAAGATATTCCAACTGAATACCATAATGCAAAGCAAAAAGTAATCGACTATAGTGAAGTTATTACCCTGACGCAAACTTCTGTCCAAGGGGTCACTCCCGGTGAAGGGATCTCGGCCCTTGCCTCGTCGACTGTATCCGAATACCACTGTGCAAAACAAAAGAGAACGTCCTTATAATAATAGCTTTTTGAAAATTGTTCCAACAACATCAAACAGCTTTGTTTAGCTTACATTGATCCGAATCAATGCAGTCCCATCAATTGATCACACCAATAAAGAACGAAAATACGATGTACATATATGCCATCCGCATTCGCTACTGGGTCCCGTCATCACCCGTTAGGTTACTTAACTAACGACAGAGCGGGGACTGGACTAGCGTGGGTGTAAAACATATACAACATCTACTAGTATATATATCAATATATAATAATCGCTCATGGCGTGATAAATGCAACATCACAGAAATGTAATAAGCATCACAGAACAATACAGATAATCTGGGATCCCCGGGTTTCCTTTGAGCCGCAAGTGAAACCCGACGTCCCCCTGGTCGAGTGGATAGCCTGTGCAATGAAATCCTAGACCCCTACGGGTGCGGCAAGTTACCCGCCAAAACCTGAAGCGAGGCAGCCCCTTTCAGCAAAGTGAATGGACCACCCAGCACTTCACGGAATCCGGTAACTTGAGCACCCCTCCTTGGGTCAACCTATACCCCTTACGAGTGCGGCGAATAGCCCGCCAATTCTAGAGTGAAGCCCCCTCCGTCTTAAAGCCATGAGATGCAGGCCCGTTGCCCACTAGAACCCGGTTATCCGTGCACTCCACCTTGGGGTAATCCTAGTACAGAAAGTAAAAATGTATACAACGGGTACATCGACATCAACCCGGTCGTGCCCCAAAAGAAAAATATACAAACAGGCAGTGACGGCAGTCCACATGTCGGACGCTCGCCCCGCAATATCAAATGTACAAATAATACCAAACTGTACTACCATTGCATCCAGGCTATCCACCACGACAAATTTGCAACATCACAACACAACACAGAACATCAACGTGAATGTCACGTTCGCAAATCCGTCTAAAGGGGTTATAGCGATTAGATAAGATTTACCGATCAAATGACATTCACGGTCACAGATATAATGTAATGCACTGTAAACTTTAAACAAAATTATAAAATATCGAATCCGAAATAACCCCCTGAATTGCCCAGAAAAACTGATAAAACCATATCCAAATTGAGCCGAACAAACAATACCACTGCACTAACTTCCCAGAGACCTGCCTGAAGCCCAAATACGAAGCCCAAACACATCAATGGGGCCGGCCTGGCCGGAAAAACATGAAAGGTGGCCGGTTTTTTTCCGATGGCAGGGGCTCGTCTTTGGGCAGTGGTCATGTGGTCTCATGGGTGGTCTTCTGCACTTGTTTAAAAAAATTTCTGAACACTTTTTAAAATTAACAGAGAGCAGAACTGCAGTGGGATTGTCCGGGTTTTATTTTGGTTTCGATACATTAACATTGTTTAAAACGAGCTAGTTATGGTTAATGGCCTGGCTCTGATACCATATAAGTCTACGATAGCGCTCCGGCCGTCAATCCGAGGCCAAAATGCGGAAAGAAAAACTTTTCATAAACTTGAAACTGGCGCTAACACAGACTTTAATCCCGGATCGAACCATTAACATTAAACTAGCAATCTAAAGAGGGTTAGAAAAGCTATACCGATCGATCCGTGTCCTTCGGTCTTTAGCCACCGTCTTTAGCTCCTTATGGCATCTCCGATCTCGCTCGGTCTCCGGTCTCCTCGTCGGAAAGGGACCCACATTTACGAATCCTTTTATAGGCTCCCGCTTCAAACCGAAGCAACTCGGACACGAAGTTTGCTGGCCGACGTGTCCAAGGTGAAGTAGAGAATGCGTGTGATAACTTTGTCTCTTGACACTCTAGAATTCTCAACACATGAGATGGTTAGAGTGGAGGTAGAAGATGATGCCATGGTGGATGTTGTGAGCAAGAAGAAGAAAGAAAAGAGAGGAGCCCTTTTTTGTGTTATTGTGTTGAATTATTGTGAGAGCTAGCATAGAAATCAAAGAGCAAACCCAAGCCTATATGGCTACCCTCTCTCTCTCTCCATCCATCAATTCAACACAATAAACAAATACTAATGTGACATTAGCATAAATAAAAAGACAATGAGTCACTACCCATGTCCATGTCACATTAAATGCTCCTCATGATCATTTCCACCCACAATTTCCACATGTAAACATTAATCCAAATGTTTACAACAATAAAAAAGATATGGCAACATCTAAAGTAAACTCGTGACGGATCACAAGGATACCCCTCACCTGTATATACATACCTGCATCCGCATTCCGACTGAATGCAAATGCGATGAGACTAAAGTAATCCAACAAATCTAATATTAGGACCCGGCTTAAACCAAAACCCACTAGTATGATCCGTCTGATCATAATCCGTGCACAAGTGCACGTATATGATCGAACCCTGCCATAATACCATACGGCCTCTACAACGTTTCGCCCGAAACTTGAGAAACTGTCTGTGGGGGACTCTAAAGACTCGTCAATACACTGGCTGTGGATTTAACCACTAGCACGTCAGTGGTACTAGCTGTACGTAACGGGCTACCAGGTATTGACCAAAAGGGAGGCCGATGAGCGAACTCATCGTGGAACCCTACTGAGCCTGTCAGTGACAATATCCGTACAGTCCGGTCCGTTCGTCTATGAGTATTGCATGTCGGGCCTAGGGGATTGGTAAAAGTCAGACTCCCAAAAGCGGTACAAGTCGTGTCGGAGTGTAGCCCAGAACACCCTGAGATACTACTGGAATACCTACCAGTAAATCTCCTGTCTTGGCCAAGGACTTCGTGTAATGGATCTCCTAGACACAGCGCGATCTCACCCCCAATACCGGGAGAGACGAAACCCCTGCCGATCCGCTCACTGCCTCCATGTGGCTCGGGACTGTACCCAACTAAAACCTGTTTGCACGACTCCTTTGAGCCGTGGTAGGATAGTAATCAAAGCACAGTGGGAACTCACACGAGACAAATGACGATCTCAGGTCGATGAACTAACCTGTACACATGTCACCAGGGACTGCTATCTGATGTCAGGTATAATACCAACTAGCATGTTCCTGGCGAGTCCTGTCCGGTGTACTCATAACCCAATGAGCACCTGTATACATCTTAGGTGAACCAACTGACACCAATGGCTTGTGAGACCGGCCACCGCCCCTCGTCGGGGTCTCGACTGTATACACTAGTCTATTGGTGGAGTATCGATGTCCAGTCTCGAAACTCCTAAGACTAGAGACCACTTTAAGGATGTGCTTATAGACTAACCAACTCTCACGTATATGATCGCCATCATACTGCTGGTAGTCAAGCAAGAATCCTAAGGGATCTATCAACGTGAAATAGTGATCTGTAACAGCACCTAAAGCATGTACACGATGATAAGGATAAACCAGATAGCATACTATCATCTTGAGTAAGACTGTCCTATCGGCATAGGTCCTTGTTCCCGCCAAAAATTTCCGCGCAAAAGAGCCCAAGGTATCAAATGGCAGTGATACGCTTATGAAAATGCGAACCAGTATTTTCCGGGCTATTTTTTTGACAAACTCCTGAATGAGAAACAGCTAAATTCTGATGGTATCGAAAGTGTCTCGAAAAACCCTTCGATTTGATATATTATGGGCTTCATAATTCATCCGGGATCAAAAGTTATGAGCAAATATGCTATGCACCGTTCCCTGATTAAAAATCAGGAATTACCTCAATAAGGTATCATGTGCTCACACGTGACCAATAGTCACGTGCTGACACGTGATAGTTAAAATAGAAATAAAAACAAACGGCTGAAGGAGGACCCAATTGGGGGTCACGTGCTCACACGTGACCAATGGTCACGTGTTGACACGTGATAGAAATAAAAACAAACGGCTGAAGGGGAACCAAATGGGGGTCACGTGCTCACACGTGACCAAGGGTCACGTGCCAGCACGTGACAGGCTTTGAAAGCCTTACGGTTTAATAGAATTAAAATTCTAAATTTCTCTAAATCTTTCCAAATAGAATTAAAATTCTAAATTTCTCTAAATCTTTCCAAATGAAAAAAGGATTATGGGGACCGTTGGATTAAAGATCCAAGGGTGATTAAAAATCACCAATTTATGGAAAGATTTTAGATAAGGAAAGATTTCCCTGAAAATCTCACCAGAAATAACAAACAGAATATCTTTTGGATTTAAAATCCAACGGTGAATAAAATTCACTGAATGATCTAAAGGCTCATATTAAATATGAAAACAAATTAAAATATTTCAATGAAAGATTCACAAAACAAATTGATTCTTTTTTCCCCCCTATAAATAGAAGCCAAGAAGAGAAGAGAAGGGGTCTACTTTTTTAGGAGATAACAACAACAGAGAGAAAAAAGAGAAGAGAATTTAATTCTCAAGAAAGAAAACCCTAGGTGAGAAAAGAAAGGGGATCAAAACTTCAAACAGAGAATTTAATTCTCAAAAGAGTTTAACTCTTATATAAAGAAAAGAACTTAGTTCTTTCTTTAGTGGAGGATCTGCAAAGTGCACATCTCCCCATGAATTGAGAATTTAATTCTCATTGGGTTGAGATCCTGCCATGCAGATCTAAAACATAGAGAAGGAATTGAGTTCTGAGAATTTAATTCTCACAGAATTATAGGAATTTAATTCCTTTGAGATAAAATTAGGGTTTAACCCTATATTATAGGAATTTGATTCCTTCAAAATGGACAGAACTAGGGTTTAACCCTAATTGAGAACTTAATTCTCTCAAACCGACAAGAATTTAATTCCTTTAAAAAAGGAAATTAGGGTTTCACCCTATGCCAGAATTTAATTCTTTACATATATGGGGAATTTAATTCCTACAGAAAAGAAATTAGGGTTTAACCCTATCTAAGAATATAATTCTTCAGAAGAAAATAGGAATTTAATTCCTCTAAAGTTTATTGCTCGGGTTTAACCCTATGAAGAATTTAATTCTTAAAAGATGAACATATCTTTAAAACATGCAAAGAACCAGAGTCACGTGCTACCACGTGACCCCAGTAAAAATCCACAGAAAAGAACTTTGAGGCAACGCCTCACGTGCCCCACGTCCCCCTGAAGGATACAAAGAAAAAGAAAACGGAAGCTATGGGACCCTCACGTGCTACCACGTGACCCCTTGGCAAAAGCTTTAACAGTTAAAAACCCACATTCCCATCACGTGACAGCACGTGATGCTCCAAGAGCAATTATAGAAAGTATTCAATACTTTTGGCAGAATAAAATAAGGGAAATCAGGGCGTTCTCACGTGTCCACACGTGACCCCTCTCTCCTTAGTGTTTAACACTAATTTGAAGACTTTGTTCTCAGTGTTTAACACTGATTATTTTAGTGTTTAACACTAATTTGAAAACTTTGTTCCTAGTGTTTAACACTGATTTGCTTTAGTGTTCAACACTAATTTGAAATCTCTGTTTCCAGTGTTTAACACTGATTTGCTTAAGTGTTTAACACTAATTTGAAAGCCCTATTGCTAGTGTTTAACACTGATTATCTTTCAGTGTTTAACACTAACTTGCTAATCTTATTCCAAGTGTTCAACACTGTTGGTCTTTAGTGTTTAACACTAGTTTTAGCCCAATTGGCTAAGTTTCTAGAGGCAAAGCCTCTCCTTCAATGAACCAACAGAGGGCCAATATTCTAAACATGATTGGACTTAGCCCAAGCTGGCCATAAGTCCTCAATTCAAAATTAACTGGGCTAATGGGCTCATAATATAATTAATTGGTCTTAGTTCCAAATTGGGTCAAAGATTATTTAATCTACCTTGGTTCAAGGGTACATCTCTTCACTCCTTTGATACTTGGCGTTGTAATTCCTCAACGTCTTCAAAGAGGTGACGGGTCCCGATGACCACACATTGATACGGACTGTGGGGTCCTTAAACTCATGGACTATGATGTCCTTAACCTTGACCGTGACGTCTTAAAACTAATGCCGGACTGTGGAGTCCTTAAAATCCACGGACTATGATGTCCTTAACCTTGACCGGGATGTCTTAAAACTAATAACGGACTATGATGTCCTTAACCTTGACCGTGATGTC
This sequence comes from Agapanthus africanus, assembly GCA_030015575.1. Lineage (NCBI taxonomy): Eukaryota > Viridiplantae > Streptophyta > Magnoliopsida > Asparagales > Amaryllidaceae > Agapanthus > Agapanthus africanus. The sequence goes on from CM057349.1 coordinate 463,156,190, forward strand.
TTAAAACTAACGCCGGACTGTGGAGTCCTTAAATCCACGGACTATGATGTCCTTAACCTTGACCCCAACGTCTTAAAACTAACATTAGACCGCAATGTCCTTAAACTACATATTGACTGCAATGTCACTAAACTAAACAATAGGGCCCCCCTTAATTGCTCTCTTGTTGGATCTAAACGATCCCGTTAAGTTGATCTTAGTCTAAAACTAGACTAACGTATCCTTAACAAACGTTTAAGTCGATCTTAGTCTCAAATGAGGCTAACGTATCCTTAAACCCAAACCCCCAAACCCAAATCTAAGATAATACGGATTTGGACCAGTCCACGTCCTACGGGCGACAACATAACTCAGTCTCCGTATACAATCCACGGGCAACCAAACACAAAACAAACACCCACGACACGAAGTGACCAGCTGGAGAAGGAGAAAGTTGTTACCGCGATGCGGTAGCGTAATTAACTGCAGGAGCTTGCGCCTGCAGGGAAGAGCGTCCCCACAATAAAAAAAAACCCTCGAACGAGGGAGAATCTGACGAAGTCTGCTACATCGGCCGCATCCGTCCAAACCTCCGATACACGGTGCCATAAATCAACTTGGCATCTTCGGAGAGGTGGATGGATAAAACCAAATAGCATCTGCCCCGAATTTCAGGCAAGACGTCCCTGTCGCGCCGTCTTTCGGAGGGGAACAGATTCTGGCACGCCCGGTGGGACCTTTTCCTCTTTCCACTCCACGCTTCGTGTGTCGTGTTCGCGAACGAATCGCGGTTTGCTATGGTTGCCTGTGGATTCAAGGTACTTAGATTTGGTGTCTTGCTCTGTGCAGAAAAGCAGAAGATCAATGGCTTCAAACTGCACTAACGGCAATAACTCTCACTCCGTCCCTGCTAGAGGAGTGACTTACGGGCCCCAAGCGGCCTCCCTTTTCAAGATGCCAGTGGAGCAGGTAACTTAAGCCACCGCTGGGCTATTCTTCGGGACCATGCTCCCACCCATGAGCTTCAATGCCCCAATGCCGCTGCAAGAAACTCCAAAGAAGTCGGTCTTTGATCGGCTTACAACTGCCGCGGCCCCTCTCAACGGGTCGCCCAAACCAACCGCCTTAGTTTTTAATAGACTAGGCCAGAGCTCCAACGGGCCCATGAAGAAGCCTGAAATACCAGAAGGCGTTGTTCCGAAGAGGATAGCCATCCCTGCCCCTGAAGTCGTCAAAGCGGCTTCTCCTATCAAAGAGTCGGTCTTTACAAGATTGACTATTCCGGCTCCCGTTCCTGCTCGAAGGTCTGTCTTTGACAGATTGGATACCACTGCTTAAAAGAATTAGTCTTCAAGAGGCTGGCACCAGCGGCGCCTCATCTGGATAGGGGGCAAGACAAAGTCATCCCCATCTCCGAACTAGCCCCAACAGCTCGACACCTCGACGTCGCCATTGGCGCCGAGTAAGGAAGGCCCGGGGCAACTCCCCCTCTGGGCTAACTCCACCGGTTCCAACGGTGGAAATTAATGCTGCTGTTCCAACCGAGAACAACTTTGAGCTGCTAAACAAGGTGTGCAGGAACTCTCCTACCGCCGTACTGAAAATATCTCCTCCACCCGTGGAGAATGTTACAGGAATAAAGCCGGATCAGCCCTCTCTGCGGCTTTCTTCCAAAGTTTACAAAGTCTGGCGACGGGTCCAGGAGTCGGTAATTGATCAAGATTACTCTCGTCGACAGAAAAAGGTGAAAGTTCAGCAAAAAGAAAATCATCTTGCCAAGCCACAAAAGGCAACGGCTGTCTGGGTGCCCGCTGCAACGGCCCCCTCAACGTCAACTACTCAAAAGAGAAGAGAGCCAAGGAAAGCCCCTGTGACTACGGCAGACCACAAAGATGTTGAGCCCAAACGCCCCAAGTCTGGGGGCATAATGGTACATATTGTTTACATGGCTTCCGGAAAAGAAGAAAGCCGCACTTCGACGGGCCACCGACCGCTCACCCGATCAATAACAAGGGCTCAGGAACAACAACAGCAGAAGCTTCAGGAGATGCTGATTGCAATGGCCACACTCACTGGACCAAAAGAAAGCCCGGAGGCGTCATCGGAGCAGCGTCATGAACAAGAAACTGATGCTGACTTCCTCCGCAGAGTCCTCGAAAAGAAGAACAGAGAAGCTGCGGAACAGGCGGCCAATATAAAACAAATGGCCCTTCTATTCCAAGATATGGTAGGCATGATGATCCAGCCGGATCCCCCAGCTGAAGACCCTCCGATCATTGTTGAAGATGACCGAGCGGAGACGTCAAATCCCCTTCCGGCTTGTTCAGCAGCCAAGGAGGAAACCATTTCCAAGACCGCACTGGATGATTATATAGCTCAGCAAATACGAGCTCACCAGGCAAATGAAGCGGCCGGTCAATTCGTTAAAACTGGGCGACCGTATCCAGGCTGGTATGATTAGATAAAGTACCCACCGGGATATACGATCCCTAAGTTTCATATATATAAAGGGACGGGGAATCCACATCAGCATGTTGCTCAATTCAGAATCTTATGCGGTAACACTGGAGGCGATGATAAACTGTTGCTTCGCCAATTCGTCGGTAGCTTAGTGGAAACGGCCTTCGAATGGTATTCGGAGCTACCTAACGACTCCGTCAAAACATTTGCGGAGATGGAGCTTCTATTTACACAGAGATTTGCAAGCGCCAGCGAGCGCACCCCGATCACCGCATTGATCAACGCCAGGGTAAGGCCAGGCGAAAGGTGGGTTCAATACGCAATACGATGGCAAAACTTATGGTCGAAGTGCGAACAACGCATCGAAGAAGCACCTGCGGTAGGCATGTTTGTGGGTACTCTTGACCCTCAGTCGACTATCTCCCAATTCATGATGTTTTTCAAGCCGACGACATTCCAGGCCTTAATTGACAAGTTGGCCCAAATGGATCAGATGGGTCATAGACCATCTCTTTCAAAGACGGATCCTCGGCATGAAAAGGGGAAAGGGAAGGCAACTTTCGTCGCTAATACTTAACAACAGCCGAGCAACTTAAAGCCGGTTGTCCGTCAAAACAATATGCGTCCACGCCCATCCCTTAAGGAGAGACTAGGACGTCCTTACTCGTTTCCTCAGGATAAAACGAGAAAACTGTTCGAGCTGGCAGTGCGCAACAGACTCATCAATCTGCCGAGTCCAAAACGTCCAATGCAGCCAGGCGATCTCAACAATCCTAATTACTGCCCTTACCATCAAGCAGTAAGCCATCCAATCGAAGATTGCTTCATTTTCAAAGGCTGGATTGAGGACCAATACCAACAAGGCAAGTTCGCGTTATCCGAAAACTGGAAGGTGAACCCGCTACAGCCTCATGCTCCTAAAAAGGTGGACATGCCGGGGGCAACGTGCTCTTTTGTTGAAGAAACTCCATGGGAGGTCGTTCTTTCAGCCAAGACGAAAAGGATGCTGAAGGATCTCCAAACGTGCCCGGCAATCAGGTGGAAAAATTCACTGGAACCCGAGGTCGTCAAGGGAATGCTGAAACCGCGCCCAACTACAAAATCCGGTGGTGATGGTCAAAGCGCTCGCACCCAGCCGTCAAAATCTTCGAAGAAGAAGGAGAAGACCCAAAAGCCCGCGAAGTTTGATGACAAGCGCACAGATCTGCAAAAACATATTGACGCACTGGAAAAATATAATCAGAAGGCGCGGACCCCAGTCACACTCCAAGAATTCCTCAGCCACATCCTTGAGGACGGAGATGATGACAAAGACTCGTCGGATGAACCTGAGGATTATGTGGCAAGCTGCCATGTGATCTCTCACTCGTCGATAGACGATAAAGAAGCTCCTTGCACAGAAAGACGGGGGGCAGGTCCTGAACAAGAACTTCTATGGCCGTCAGACGAAATGATCGACGCCTTCCTGAGTGAAATTCATCTAAAAAGTAAAGCCGATCGGGAGCGTGAGATGGCCATATTTGAAAAGGCCAAACGCCGGCGACTAGACAAAAGGGTCGAAACACTCCTACCAGATCAAAGTACATCCGCCGAAAATGAAAGCAGGATCAAGATAAAGAAACGATTCGCCAAAGCCATATCGATGGGGATGAGGCTGCCCTCTTTCAGAGAAAATTCTTTTGGTGGTATACATCTTGATGAAGCGGATGTACATCCTAATTTTTGCTTATATCATCAGAAGATCGCACATCCTACTGAGGACCATAACTTCTTTAAGTGTTGGTGGCAAGGGTATGTCGCTCACAGGAAACACTTCAACAGGACAAAGCGTGAAGATCGTAGACAGCAGAAAAATGCGACATATGAGCGTAAAAGAATTGCTGGCAATTGTCATAGGGTTGATCCCGAGGGACCGCGAGTTCTCACATTCGGGAGCGACTCCGACAAAAAAGTAGCCCTCGGACCTCTCTTCAAGGAATCCATCTCTAAAACGAAAGAATTGAGGAGTTGCGAGAGCATTCAGCCGTGCAATCGCACGCTACCCGGAAAGAATCTCGGACCAGCAAACAAGGGATCAAACAAAAAGGATAAAGGGAAGGAAAAAGCGGCCTTCGTCGCCAACGCTCAACAACAATCGAGTGGCCTTAGACCGGTTTTTCGCCAAAGCAACAAGCGGCAACTCCTCTATGAAAAGTTGAAACGACCTTACTCATTTCCTTGGGATGAAACAAGGAGGCTGTTCGAACTAGCAGTGCGCAACAGGCTTATCACTCTACCGGAGCCGAAACACCACCTACAACTGAATGATGTCAACAATTCTAATTATTTCCCTTACCACCAAGTATTGGGCCATCCGATCGAAAACTGCTACGTTTTAAAAAACTGGGTTGAAGACCAATACCAACAGGGCAAGTTCGCGTTGTCCGAAAACTGGAAGGTGAGCCCGCCACAACCACATGCTCCGAGAAAGATGGATATGCCGGGAGCATCATGCTCATTCATAGAGAAAGCCCTATAGGCCGAAAAGTCAGTAAACTAGAGATTCGTCTCAAATACGGCGACGGTGGACCACAATGTCCTAAAACTTGCAAATGACCGAAACGTCGTTAAACTACTACCAGCCCGCGGCATCCTCAGGCTGACGTGTTAGAAAAAAACAAAAAAATAAAATACGGTATGTCTATAAGCAAAATGGGCACGGATGAAAACCCGAAAGGGCTCCGTGAGTAAAAATAGCAGGGCTACCGGCGAGTTTTGTGAACACCCGAAAGGGCGCAATCTCGTTAAAATAAAAAAAACGGTATGTCCATAAGTAAAATGGGCATGGATGAAAACCCGAAAGGGCTCCGTGAGTAAAAACAGCAGGACTGCCGACGATGTTTGTGAAAACCCGAAAGGGCGCAGACTCGGTAAAAAAAAAGGTACGTCCACAAGCGAGATGGGCACGGATGAAAACCTGAAAGGGCTCCGTGAGTAAAAACAGCAGGGCTACCGGCGAGTTTTGTGAAAACCAGAAAGGGCGCAACCTCGTTAAAAAAAACGGTATGTCCATAAGCAAAATGGGCACGGATGAAAACTCGAACGGGCTCCGTGAGTAAAAACAGCAGGGCTACCGACGAGTTTTGTGAAAACCTGAAAGGGCGCAATCTTGTTAAAAGACACTTGCAAGGTCCTCTCGACTTTGTAAGGAGAAACCACCCGCGTGAGATCCTTACGACTCACAAGGGAGCAACACACTTAGGGATCCCCACGATCCCTAGGGAGAAATTACGCTTGCGAGATCCTCACGACTCATAAGAAGAATCTTCTTATGAGACCTTTACGGTTCATAAGATTCAAAAGTCTTAAGCTACAGGGACATGAACCTGTTCTTAAGCCATCACAACCTCCAATGCTGCCCTACAAGCGGTTCAATATTGACCCTTGTATACAATCCACGGGCACGAATGAACATTTCCCTAACAGAGTCCTACCAGCGACTAGGGATATGCTCACACGGTGAACAAACCCTTGTAAGTCCTCTCGACTTATAAGGAGAAAACACTCTTGTAATATTCTTATGACTTATAAGAGAACACACACTTAGGAATCCTCACGATTCCTAAGGAGAAAAGCACCTAGGAGATCCTCACGACTCGTAGGGAGAAACAACTTTATGAGACCCTTACGGCTCATGAAGTCAAAAGCCTTAGTCGATGGGATCCTAACCCTATTTGCTAAGCCACCTTTCTTCGACATCGACAGAAGCAAATGATGATTCACTCCTAGCAATATCCCAGTTGTAGCGATGCTGATGCCTAAGTCGGTATCAAATTCCAAGTCCTTTCATGGCAAATGATGATTCGCTCCTGGCAATATTCCAGTCGCAGCGATGCTGATGCTAAGATTGGCACCAGATTCCAAGTTCCATACTCGTGGCAAAGAGTCAACGAGCCAAAAATGCATATGAAATAGCCGAAATGATGGGCAACTTGCAACAAAATCAGCAAGTAAAAATATATGCATACAAAAATAGCCAAAATGATTGGGCAACTCGCAATAAAAAGCAGCGAATAAAAAGAAAAATAGCCGAAATGATTGGGCACCGCGAAAAATAGCCGAAATGATTGGGCAATCGCGATTTTTGCGATATAAAAAGCTGAAATGATAGAGCATCGCGGAAAGAATTAAAAAAAATGAAAGAATAAAACTTTTTGCCCTACAGGTGAGATCACATCGATCCCTGTATACAATCCAGGGACACAAACAAAGAGGTAACCATACCTTCCCAACAGGCTCCACCAGAAAGCGAAGCCAAATCTCGACGGTTCATAGACAACCTAGAGGCAACCTCGACATTTGTCGCAATATTGCAGACACAATGTCAACAAACGAAGCAAAGGAAGATCCCTAGCTTCAGGGTCTCGACGTCGATATCGACAACTTAGAGATCACCAACGCCGTTCCTCCTCATTCCAGCAGGACATAGATGCTACACCATCAAACGGAGCCACGGCATAGTCCCTAGTTCCAAATCTCAATGGCCACATCTACAGCCTGGAGACCAACAACGGTGTGCCTCCTCATTCCAGCAGGACATAGATGCTACACCATCAAACGGAGCCACGGCATAGTCCTTAGTTCTAAATCTCGACGGTTCATAGACAACCTAGTGACCATCTCAGCATTCGTCTCGTTACAGCAGACGAGATGTCAACGACGGTGTTCCTCCACAGTCCAGCAGGATGCAGATACAACGTCAACAAAAGACCTCACGGTCGAAACAAAGCGGAGTGACGGCAAAATCCCAGGTTCACCTCAGCATTCATCTCGATACAGCAGACGAGATGTCAATAATGGCGTTCCTTCGCAGTCCAGCAGGATGCAGATGCAACGTCAACAAAAGACCTCACGGTCGAAACAAAGCGGAGTAACGGCAAAATCCCAGCTCCACCTCAGCATTCGTCTCGTTACAGCAGACGCAATGTCAACAACGGCATTCCTTCGCAGTCCAGCAGGATGCAGATACAACGTCAACAAAAAACCTCACGGTCGAAACAAAGAGAAGCGACGGCAAAATCCCAGCTTCACCTCAGCATTCGTCTCGATACAGCAGACGAGATGCCAACAGCGGCGTTCTTTCGCAGTCAGCAGGATGCAGATGCAATGTCAACAAAAGACCTCACGGTCGAAACAAAGCGGAGTAACGGCAAAATCCCAGCTCTACCTCAGCATTCATCTCGTTACAGCAGACGCAATATCAACAACGGCGTTCCTTTGCAGTCCAGCAGGATGCAGATACAACATCAACAAAAGACCTCAAGGTCGAAACAAAGCGGAGCGACGACAAAATCCCAGCTTCACCTCAGCATTCGTCTCGATACAGCAGATGAGATGCCAACAACGGCGTTCCTTCGCAGTCTAGTAGGATGCAGATGCAACGTCAACAAAAGACCTCACGGTCGAAACAAAGCGGAGTAACGGAAAAATCCCAGCTCCACCTCAGCATTCGTCTCGTTACAGCAGGCGCAATGTCAACAACGGCATTCCTTCGCAGTCCAGCAGGATGTAGATGCAACGTCAACGAAAGACCCCATGGTCAACAAAGCGGAGTGACGGCAAAATGCCAGCTCCACCTCAGCATTCGTCTCGTTACAGCAGATGCAATGTCAACAACGGCGTTCCTTCGCAGTCCATCAGGATATAGATGCAACGTCAATGAAAGACCCCATGGTCAGCAAAGCGGAGTGACGGCAAAATCCCGGCTCCACCTTAGCATTCGTCTCGTTACAGCAGACGCAATGTCAACAATGGCGTTCCTTCGCAGTCCAACAGGACGCAGATGCAACATCAACGAAAGACCCCATGGTCAGCAAAGCGGAGTGACGGCAAAATCCTAGCTCCACCTCAGCATTCGTCTCGTTACAGCAGACGCAATGTCAACAGCAACGTTCTTTCGCACTCCAGCAGGATGCAGACGCAACGTCAACAAAAGACCTCACGGTCAAAGCAAACGAAGAAAAGGCCAAATTCCTAGCTTCAGGGTCTTGACGGTAACTCATATAAAACCTGAAAGACTATCAGAGATCATCCCACACCAACATGGAGTGGTTACCACCTTGACGTTCGTCTCGATACAGCAGATGAGATATCACCACAGCGTTCTCCCTCCAACAGGATTCAGACGCGACAATCAAACAACGGAGCCACGGCAAAATCCCTAGTTCCAAACCTCGACGGTTCATCAACAACCTAGAGACAACCGCGATATTCGTCTTGATACAGCAGACGCAATGCCAGCAAAATGAAGCAAAGGCCAAATTCCTAGCTTCAGAGTCTTGACGGCAACTCATATAAAACCTGAAAGACTATCGGAGATCATCCCACACCAGCGCTTAGTGGTTATGACTCATCGGGGCTCTCCAAAATGAGCCTAACCTCAAGTAAAAAGCGGCATGGCAAATTCCTAACGCTTGCTCTTCCGACGGTCAAATTGCCTAGGAAGATTGCTTGAAGACGTCTTGTCCAGCCCCCGAAGGGATCAGAGACACGACAGTCGCAAGGTTACTCGAACAACAAGATTGCCTATCGAGAGATACATCAGCCAACGCGACGGTACGACGGGCAAAACCCTAGTACCACAGACCCTAACGGACCTCTGTTGTAAAGAGCAAAGGTTAACTGTGACGTTAGGACATTCTTGCGAGAACTTTTCGATTCGTCTCGACTCATGAGAAAATTAGTGTCCTTGCAAGAACTTCTCGATTCGTCTTGACTCGTAGGGAAAATCCTTAGGCATTGGGAATTAAAAAAACATGTTTCCTAAGTACTGGGGCCCTGCAAGTTAGTCCAAAACGGACTCTTGCATACTATTCACGGACCACACTCTCTAAAGTCGAATCTCGACAAGGAGGGAAATAACCACTTACGAGTCCTCTCGACTTATAAGCGGAAAAATTCTCTTGTGATATCCTTACGACTCTCAAGAGAAAACACACTTAGGAATCCTCACGACTCCTAAGGAGAAAAGACACCTACGAGATCCTCACGACTCGTAGGGAGAAAAGTCTTTATGAGACCCTCACGGCTCATAAAGTTGAAAAGTCTTAGGAGACAGATCCTAACCCTGTCTCCTAAGCCATCGCTGCCCTATAAAGAGTTTAAGAGGAACTGTTATCTACTTGCCAAAGCTACATGTCACTGAAATGGAGAAGTTACTCATGAGTATATAAACTCCTTCACACCAGAGTAAGACAAGAATAAATAGAAGGGTGCGGCTCATGCGGCTGAGGGTTTAGAACTATATCCCTTAAGAGTTGAGATTTGAGTCAATGATAAATGACGACGCTTGTGTCCGCTCGTTATCTTCTCAGATCAAGATTCAGAAAGTTAAATACCAACCCGGAACTGGTCATACGCCATGCATAACTCTGCACTACTTCACCCACGTACATACTTACGTGGGCAAAATAGTGGGGGGCATTTGTTCCCGCCAAAAATTTCTGCGCAAAAAAGCCCAAGGTATCAAATAGCAGTGATACGCTTATGAAAATGCGAACCAGTATTTCCGGGCTATTTTTTTGACAAACTCCCAAATGAGAAACAGCTAAATTCTGATGGTATCGAAAGTGTCTCGAAAAACCCTTCGATTTGATATATTATGGGCTTCATAATTCATCCGGGATCAAAAGTTATGAGCAAATATGCTATGCACCGTTCCCTGATTAAAAATCAGGAATTACCTCAATGAGATATCATGTGCTCACACGTGACCAATAGTCACGTGCTGACACGTGATAGTTAAAATAGAAATAAAAACAAACGGCTGAAGGAGGACCCAATTGGGGGTCACGTGCTCACACGTGACCAATGGTCACGTGTTGACACGTGATAGAAATAAAAACAAACGGCTGAAGGGGAACCAAATGGGGGTCACGTGCTCACACGTGACCAAGGGTCACGTGCCAGCACGTGACCAAGGGTCACGTGCCAGCACGTGACAGGCTTTGAAAGCCTTACGGTTTAATAGAATTAAAATTCTAAATTTCTCTAAATCTTTCCAAATAGAATTAAAATTCTAAATTTCTCTAAATCTTTCCAAATGAAAAAAGGATTATGGGGACCGTTGGATTAAAGATCCAAGGGTTATTAAAAATCACCAATTTATGGAAAGATTTTAGATAAGGAAAGATTTCCCTGAAAATCTCACCAGAAATAACAAACAGAATATCTTTTGGATTTAAAATCCAACGGTGAATAAAATTCACTGAATGATCTAAAGGCTCATATTAAATATGAAAACAAATTAAAATATTTCAATGAAAGATTCACAAAACAAATTGATTTTTTTCCCCCCTATAAATAGAAGCCAAGAAGAGAAGAGAAGGGGTCTACTTTTTTAGGAGATAACAACAACAGAGAGAAAAAAAAGAAGAGAATTTAATTCTCAAGAAAGAAAACCCTAGGTGAGAAAAGAAAGGGGATCAAAACTTCAAACAGAGAATTTAATTCTCAAAAGAGTTTAACTCTTATATAAAGAAAAGAACTTAGTTCTTTCTCTGGTGGAGGATCTGCAAAGTGCACATCTCCCCATGAATTGAGAATTTAATTCTCATTGGGTTGAGATCCTGCCATGCAGATCTAAAACATAGAGAAGGAATTGAGTTCTGAGAATTTAATTCTCACAGAATTATAGGAATTTAATTCCTTTGAGATAAAATTAGGGTTTAACCCTATATTATAGGAATTTGATTCCTTCAAAATGGACAGAACTAGGGTTTAACCCTAATTGAGAACTTAATTCTCTCAAACCGACAAGAATTTAATTCCTTTAAAAAAAGAAATTAGGGTTTCACCCTATGCCAGAATTTAATTCTTTACATATATGGGGAATTTAATTCCTACAGAAAAGAAATTAGGGTTTAACCCTATCTAAGAATATAATTCTTCAGAAGAAAATAGGAATTTAATTCCTCTAAAGTTTATTGCTCGGGTTTAACCCTATGAAGAATTTAATTCTTAAAAGATGAACAGATCTTTAAAACATGCAAAGAACCAGAGTCACGTGCTACCACGTGACCCCAGTAAAAATCCACAGAAAAGAACTTTGAGGCAACGCCTCACGTGCCCCACGTCCCCCTGAAGGATACAAAGAAAAAGCAAACGGAAGCTATGGGACCCTCACGTGCTACCACGTGACCCCTTGGCAAAAGCTTTAACAGTTAAAAACCCACATTCCCATCACGTGACAGCACGTGATGCTCCAAGAGCAATTATAGAAAGTATTCAATACTTTTGGCAGAATAAAATAAGGGGAATTAGGGCGCTCTCACGTGTCCACACGTGACCCCTCTCTCCTTAGTGTTTAACACTAATTTGAAGACTTTGTTCCCAGTGTTTAACACTGATTATTTTAGTGTTTAACACTAATTTGAAAACTTTGTTCCTAGTGTTTAACACTGATTTGCTTTAGTGTTCAACACTAATTTGAAATCTCTGTTTCCAGTGTTTAACACTGATTTGCTTAAGTGTTTAACACTAATTTGAAAGCCCTGTTGCTAGTGTTTAACACTGATTATCTTTCAGTGTTTAACACTAACTTGCTAATCTTATTCCAAGTGTTCAACACTGTTGGTCTTTAGTGTTTAACACTAGTTTTAGCCCAATTGGCTAAGTTTCTAGAGGCAAAGCCTCTCCTTCAATGAACCAACAGAGGGCCAATATTCTAAACATGATTGGACTTAGCCCAAGCTGGCCATAAGTCCTCAATTCAAACTTAACTGGGCTAATGGGCTCATAATATAATTAATTGGTCTTAGTTCCAAATTGGGCCAAAGATTATTTAATCTACCTTGGTTCAAGGGTACATCTCTTCACTCCTTTGATACTTGGCATTGTAATTCCTCAACGTCTTCAAAGAGGTGACGGGTCCCGATGACCACACATTGATACGGACTGTGGGGTCCTTAAACTCATGGACTATGATGTCCTTAACCTTGACCGTGACGTCTTAAAACTAATGCCGGACTGTGGAGTCCTTAAAATCCACGGACTATGATGTCCTTAATCTTGACCGGGATGTCTTAAAACTAATAACGGACTATGATGTCCTTAACCTTGACCGTGATGTCTTAAAACTAACGCCGGACTGTGGAGTCCTTAAATCCACGGACTATGATGTCCTTAACCTTGACCCCAACGTCTTAAAACTAACATTAGACTACAATGTCCTTAAACTACATATTGACCGCAATGTCACTAAACTAAACAATAGGGCCCCCCCTTAATTGCTCTCTTGTTGGATCTAAACGATCCCGTTAAGTTGATCTTAGTCTAAAACTAGACTAACGTATCCTTAACAAACGTTTAAATCGATCTTAGTCTCAAATGAGGCTAACGTATCCTTAAACTCAAACCCCCAAACCCAAATCTAAGATAATACGGATTTGGACCAGTCCACGTCCTACGGGCGACAACATAACTCAGTCTCCGTATACAATCCACGGGCAACCAAACACAAAACAAACACCCACGACACGAAGTGACCAGCTGGAGAAGGAGAAAGTTGTTACCGGGATGCGGTAGCGTAATTAACTACAGGGGCTTGCGCCTGCCGGGAAGAGCGTCCCCACAATCAAAAAAAACCCTCGAACGAGGGGGAATCTGACGAAGTCTGCTACATCGGCCGCATCCGTCCAAACTTCTGATACACGGTGCCATAAATCAACTTGCCATCTTCGGAGAGGTGGACTGATAAAACCAAATAGTATCTGCCCCGAATTTCAGGCAAGACGTCCCTGTCGCGCCGTCTTACGGAAGGGAACAGTCCTCCCTCAATCATTGCAATCACGTGCCTGCGATCCAATAATTGACTTTGAGGGCATTATATCCAACAATTACAACGTTGGAAGTCGCTAGAAAAGATCGACTTAAAATCATCGGAATTTGGTTTCGTGGGTTCGCCGCAGGCTGTGTATCTATAACGATAAAGTCCACAGGGAATATAAATTCCTCGACTTTGATTAACACGCCCTCTAGCTCACCCCTAAGTTTGGTGATAAATCGATCTGCCATCTGAAGAGTGCAGTGCACCGGTTTTAACTCTCCGATCCCTAATTGCTCATAGACAAAATACGGAAGCAAGTTAACACTAGCACCTAAATCGAGTAGAGCACGATTGACATTTTTACCCCTAATAGAAATAGATATTGTAGGACTCCCGGAGTCCTTTCGTTTCGTGGGTATTTGTTGTGTAAAAGCAGTGCTTACACTACCCACAAGGAAAACTTTTTAGGCACTTGAATTTTTCTCTTCTTAGTGCACAAGCCCTTTAGGATTTTTCGCATAAGACGGAACTTGTTGAATAGCATCCAGGAGAGGAATATTTATGTTAACTTGCTTAAAAAATTTCCACAATCTTCTCCATTTGTGGACTTGGTCTGTTGCCTTTAACCTGTGTGGATAAGGAGCTTTATCAATAAGGGTTGGGTCCAATATTGGAGAAGATTGTGAGGGTGGAATGGATCCCAGAATTAGAGTTGGGATAGTTTTAGGTTGACTCAAGAAAGTGGTCCGAGGGTTCGAGCCTAGTGGAAAACGGAGAATAGGCTCGGAAGAAGGTGGACTGGACGAAATAGGAGTAGAAGAAGAAGAAGCCGGGGTTTCAATTGATTCCTCATCATCAACTTGTTCACTGACTTGGTTGTTCAGCATTCTTTCCGATCTCAACGTGGTAACGACACTCACATTATAAATTTGTGAGTGGTCAGGATTCGGTAGGGGTTGAGATGGAAGTTTCCCTTTCTCTCTCGTACTCATCGCGGCATTTAACTGTGCAAGTTGTGCTTCTATTGATTTTATACTTTCATCGTGAGAGGCGGTGTTCTGCATTAACATTTGGATAGAAGATTTTAAATCAGCCGTTGTTTGCATGGAATGTTTAATAAACGTATCTAAGTTTCGTTCGAGTGCAGAAGAGTTTTCGATACCGGCCGTTTGGAAAGAATTATTATAAGGTGCAGAATTGTTGGCCGGATTTTGAAAAGGTTGCGATTGAAAGGGGTGCTGACTTGATTGCGATGGTTGCTGTTGCTGTGGAGGAGGTCTTTGATAGTTGCTTGGGAACTGGTTTTGATTTTGAGGTTGGTTTTGGTTCCAAGCAAAATTAGGATGATTCCTCCATCCCTAATTGTATGTCGAAGAATAAGGATCGTTTTTAGGTCGTTGCTGAGAAGTAGCATTAATTTGTTCTTGACCTTGAAACGGTGGACTCAAAGGACATTCTTCCGTCAAATGTGATGGGTCAGAACAGCAACTACACACGGTTTTGGGTAACGTAACCTGGTTTAGGGAGGCTGGAGAGACTTTGTTTTCTATAGCGTCGAGTTTTCTTTGTATTGCGGCCGTTTCGGCTTTCACTGCGATGGAAATATCGAGCTGATGGATACCCCCTAGATGATGTTGGTCTAATGCTTTCCCATTGTAAAGTTTGTTCAGCTAGATCTTTCAGAAATTGCCAAGCTTCACCACTGTCTTTGGACATGAAATGGCATTGACAAATGGTCTTAAGCATCTGTTTTGTCGCTGGATTAATACCCGCATATATAATGCGGCAAATGTCCTATCTATTGATTCCGTGATGAGGGCATTGGACAAGCAGATCTTTAAACCGTTCAAAACATTTCTAAAATGGTTCATTGGGAAGTTGGGTGAACTGGTTAATCTCGTTTCGAACATGGGCGGTCTTATGATTGGGATAAAATTTCTTAAGGAATGCTATAACGAATTCATCCCAGTTGGTAATAGAGTGTGCGGCAGTGTTATAAAGCCATTTTTCTGCTAGATCGCACAAGGTAAAAGGGAGAAGACGTAATCTCATAGCATCCACATAAAGTTGTGACGTGCCCATCATTGCGTATACGTTTTCGAATTTGATGATAAAAACGTATGCGTCTTCAGACTCAAGCCCGTGAAATTTGGGCAACACTTTGATGAAGTGGGGTTTAATTTCAAAATTATCCCCATTGGCTGGTGGAACAGATAGATAAGTAGGAAAGGGTCCACGCACGGGGTAGCATCTCTCTTGGAGAAAGATGAGCAGTGGATTCTGCGCACCTATAGTTGGTGGCAGGGTGGTGGTGGAAAAATATGATGGAGAACCGTCCATCTCGGTCGATGTGGTGGATGGAGGGAAAAAAGAAGATGAAGAAGTACCGACTTCGGAGTCGATAGCAGAAACGCGGACAAGACGGCACTAGAATCCCATATCCAGCCGAGCATGCACTAAACGGGTTTAGCGCAAGTGGCAGCGTATGAGAACGATTTAAAAATGGTTTGTTTTGAAAAATGTCGGACGTGAGATAAATCACAGAAAAAATGCACAATCAACCCTAGAACTAAGATCACCTAGGTCAAGTCACTAGACCGCTCCTAGACTTCCAAAGGACAAGCCGCAAGATCAATTCTCTACCATCTCTTTATAGATCTTGTGGCCAGGTAAGTGAGAGGTATTCGCTATACGAATCACCGAAAATAGCGGGCCTAATTAAGTAACCACTTGCCTTAGTCACACTTGCCTAGACACCATAAAAGAAATGCGGATAAGCTATAGGTTACCCACGACCCTCCCCAGTCCTAATTGATCGCGAAGGTCTTTAAAGTCTTGGTCTAGATATTTTTTAATTAATATACGGTTATGCGGATGCTTGTTTTGTGATTTTTGGGGTCTAGGAAGGATGATATCCCCACATAATCTGAATTTTGGTCTTGCCCCTTAAAGTCCGGTTAAAAATATGCAAAAACAAACCAATAACAAAACATGCAAAAGTTTTTTGAGCGGCGATATTTTGCAAAGAATCCTGCAGAAAAATATATTATTGGATTTTTAGAGGAGAGAGAAAGAGTTGTGGAAGTTACCAGAGGATTTTGGCTAGGCAGGTCCACCAAGTGGCCGCGGTTCCGCGGCTAAATGAACAATATTGCGGCGGTTCCGCCGCACTATGGTGCTTTCATCTGATGATTTTTCTTCAGTAGCCTTCTAAATTTCTCTGGGTCTTGATGAATGTCTCTGAATTTTTATCTTCTCGCTACAGTAACTCCAGATTCCCTTGTAAAAATTGCACACTAATTGTTAAATATGCAAGTTGCGGTTTTGTTTTATTTTTATGATATGGATCGAATAAGAATTCAACCCGGATAGCAAGAAGAAGAAAAATTACGCATGTATCCCCAGCAACGGCGCCATTTGATTGATCTGTGAAAGTGTGTTTGTATAGTAACCGCAATCAATAACGGTGTCGCATGTAGCTAGCCGAGATGAGTACGAGTCGTCCGCAGGGATGCGTGGAACTTTTAATCTTGCTTTAGACGAGTTGATTGAAGAATAGGGAGAATAGTTGTAGATTCTAGATCTATATTAAATACAGATGTAGAATTTATAGTTTTAAGATCTAGTTTAAATACGGATATAGATTTTATAGGGAAAAGGCTTGTAGAGTTCGTTAGGATTTAGTAGTCATAGATGACTAATAAATATGACTCCTTCTATCTTTTGATAGATTTAAAACTAGATTGATAGTGATGAATGAGAATTAGGGTTCTTGGAAGAAACTAGGGTTTCCCCATTATTGATTCTTGTCCCTTCATTGATCTCTATTCATGTCTAGCCCTTAACAAAACAATTGTTAATCTGATCTCAAATTGCGGTCGAGACTATCAATAAATTGGTAGCGCATCCGATTAGGATGTTAACGATTCTTTTGCTAAAATTTATAAAATTCATAAGACGTAAAAGAAATTAAAATATTTTCTCATTTATTGTTCTACCCTAATCCTACGAACCCCATCAAGCGGAGAATTACTCACGCATGATGGTGATAGAAGAAAGGATAGAAAAGGAGATCATATTGTAAAATGAAGAAAGTAAAAATACGATAAGAATAAGATAGATACCTTTATTAATTAGCTAAATCAATTACACTTTTGATCTTTTAGAAAGTGGAAATACAAAACTCTAGTTTGTTTCTCGATCTCTCTTGAAGGGGGTAGATGAACAGCTGATTGATCAAGCTGGATGCGTAGATCGTCTGTGACCTCGTGATCTCTTCGGTTTGATGCCTTTCCAAGTGAAGCTCTCGGTCTTATTTATAGTAACAGAAAATACAAACCCTAAATGTCATATGTGAGGGTTTGTTGAGAAGATCCTACCTACAAAAATCCTAAACCGTAATTCCTCAGAACGGCCGCGGATCCGCCGCGTTTAGGGGGTATTTGCCGCGGTTGGGTGGTGGATAAGTGGAATCAGCTGATGAAAATTCTTCTGTAGCCTCATATTGACATATGGAGATTTTTGTGATATCTGGAATCTTCATATCTTTTTTGAGTCTCTGCCAGTATTGATTCTACGATTTTATTTAACTTTATCGGCAGATTTTTTATTCTGACATCTCGATATCCCGATCTTCTGACCTGAGATAAATCTGCACAATATCTCCAAGAATAATATTAGTAATATTTGTTAAATTAGAGATATTATTCTAACCATTTGTATGATATTATATCTTTTAAGAATCTTGATTAGAATATTTGATATGATATGCATATTTTAATTACCAAAATATTATATTTATATTATATGCATATATTTTTCTTCATAATGTTAATTATAATGTAGAATCATATGATAATAGACATTTTACAGATAAACCCTCATATGTTTCATATTTATAATAAACACCTTTAAATATTTAAGAAAAGTAAGAAAAATGTTATATTAAATATGCGATATTTTTGACTGAACAATGCACGAATAAAAATCTCAATCAAGTGCACCCGGTGTGCACAAAAGCACATCTCATGTGCTTAGTGTCCGCAAAATCTAAATCAAATGCATCAGGTCCGTATAAAATATCTAGTGCAGTAGGGTGCACGATAACGAACGTCAAGTGCAGACGCGCACGAAAACATAAATCTGGTGCAACAAATGCATGGAGTATAAATCTGGTGCAACAAGTGCACGAAGTATAAATCTGGTGCAACAAATGCACGAAATACAATCTCAAATGCGCACAAAAATAACACCGAGCATAGCAAGGTGTAAAAAAATCATAAACATGTGCAACTGTGTGCACAAAACACGTGTCAATACACTGCAAGCACATGTGAGCTATACCGAGTGCAAAAATCAAATCGAGTGCGTATGACATGCACGAAATCAAATCGATAGTATCGAAATCCATGGAATCATAAATATGTGCAGCAAGGGCACAAAATCGATATCAAGTGCAATAGATATGTACAAATCGCAAACCGATGTAACTGTGTATAAAACATAAATCAAGTGCAATAACTGTGCACAAATGAAAATATCCAGTAGATGCAGCCATGGTGCACAAAAACAATATCATGAAACTCAATCATCAAAATTCAAATCCAAGCGATAAAAGTGTGATACTCGGATCACAAAATGCAATCGCAATAAATGGCATTGAAGTACACCTCCTTCAATGTTGGAAAAAGCTGGTGCGCCCAAAACTGGCAGAGCAAGAACATCCGCTCACCTCCTGCTCACGGTCTGGCGTCCTCTGTCTCTGAGTCCTCATTTTCTCTCTGTATTACCAATCTCGCAATCCTTCTACTCGTTGGCCCGGTCAGGTGTGATAACGAAACAGTTCCACTGTGGCACTCTGCTGATTCTGTCTTGGTCTATTAACATGACTACTCGTAAAGCAGCGCGTCACTGGTGACGACATCTGGCCCTATGAATATGTGTGAAATAACTGATTCTAGGTGCAAATCTTTATCGCTGCGGTGTCTTGGAAAGAACCTGCTTAGGGTCTCTTCCGATCTCACCTATACCGAACTATATGGAAGTTGGCACTCTTTATTTAACTCTTTCTCTCATCCGGACGGCTACGTCCTCAGCACGGCTTCCCTCTGGAATTTGGCTGTATCCAATGTCTCTGCATACATAGCAATCCTTTGGCATCAATGGCGAGTAACAACAGCTTGTTAAAATCTCGTACGAACCTATGGTCCAACCTGTCTTCATTATCATCCACATCGAAATCACGTCTTGCTGTCCGCGTATGGCAATTCGTTCTCGGTTACAGTCAATCCGGAATCTCTCATATGGACTCGAAATAACGAACTCGGGTATCTTCACCGCTCTATGGAAGATATCTAGCCAACTACATCCTCGGGAACTCGTCCAAACTTCGGAGGAATATGCTTCATTCATCCGTTCTCGATCAACTTACCACGCATCTGGGTGAGGTCTTTCTATTTGAAGCTGTTTAATTTACTGATCTCACATCGGAGTATCCAACGAACAATGTCCTCTCTTACTCGATTTACTCTAGATCTGAGTAAGATCCTTCAAACTGGAATTATTCAACTCAACTGAGCCTGCGTCGGGCATCAAACCAGACGAATTATCTCAGTCGCTTAATTCAAGATAGCCTAGCTATCCTCTGTCACATCTCTGTCTGAAACTCCAGCGGTTTCAGCTCATAAACTCTAAAAACGACATCCCATCAATCTCAGCAACAGCTGTGTCATTTGTCTATACGGTAGACAACATCGCGATCTCTGAAGTAGGCTGTACATCAAGAGTCTTCTCAATCTGGCAGCCTCTAACAATGGCCCGATCATCCAGTACAGGTCCGAACAGTCGCCTCAATGAGAGATCTCAACACAAACACTATACCCACACGTTCCTATGTCACCAGAAAACATCATAGTCAGTCCTCGTCCGTGACGAGCTCGCTCCGACCGCATCTCTAGCAGCAGCTCAATCTGCGCTCAACCATAGTGACAGTAACCTCAAGCAGGTATCGAAGAAGATAGATCAAAGGGACGAAAGGAATCAACAGATCCAAAAATGGATATATGATCACAGGAACGAATAGAATCACAGATCTTAGGATATGTACATCCTAAGGTTACTTAAGCGGAGCATTGTATCGTAAGTATGCCGCGGAACATACACACGGTACATCATTCTAGTCAAGCTACCTACTCCATCAATTAAGGTCAACCTATGTAATGAAATTTCGGGTCTAATACCCCCTCGGTCAAGTCTAAGTTCTGTAAGGTCAAGCCTAGGTTCCGAAATATATTATGCCCTAGACTCCGCATAGTCAAACCTAGAATTGAACCAAGATTAAACCCAGCGCTTTAATACCAACTCTGTCACGACCCGGAAAAGGCACGTGACCGGCACTTAAATCACACAACGTTTAAAGGAGTAATATAACTCAAGTAAGCCGAAGCCCAGAAATCTAAACTTTTTTGAGGAAAATAGTGGATGTGCAGTTTTGAAATAAAGGTATAATGAAATAAAGTTTGTCTTTAAACGCATAGCTAATGATATAAGAAAATGCAAGTAGAATATACTAAAGTTGAAAACATTTTTCATCCTTTTAAAAAAATTGGGCAGCACCTTCCTTGTATATTTTGATCCAAAACCACATACATACAATAAAAGGCATTCCCAAGTAGGAGCTAGCTCTTCGCCAACTGGCGCAATCACAACCACGCAAAACATAAATATACGACGCCCTACGGCGAAGATTAACCCAGAAAGAATAATAAATAAAGCAAGACATCAAAACCTCAAAAGAAGTGAACATACACCCATCGCTCTAAGTCTCGCCAATACAAGTCTGTCTAAATCTACCAATATACAAAGTCTAGTTTCTGATTGATGGAGTTTAACTAGATACAATAGAAATAAATACAAGAGTGGGTACGATCCAATGTGTCCCACCTACCAAAGCAAAACACCCTGAAAGCAAGATGTGTGCCAGCGATACCGCTACTGATCTAAGCGGTTAAACCTGTAAGAAAACTGTGGTACAACGGGAGTGAGTTCCTAACTCGTGAATAGAAAACATCATCAGGTAGAAATCAAATACACAACAATTTCCTAGGTCATACTGTATCATAAAGGTACTACTATGATATCTAGGGTGACCATGTATGCATATTGGTCAACAATAGAGTCAATGCAAGTGACATGTACAACTAAACATCTAAATCATATATGCCTGTATATATGTGGATATCAGCCACGTGTGTCCCTCGATGGCACAATCAATATCATGGAACCTGAGTATCCAACATCGACACTCAAATCATCATGAAAACATATGCCTGCATGTATGAGGGTATCAACCATGTGTGTCCATCAACGACACATCAAAATCATGGAACCTGAGTGTCCAACACCGACACTCGAAACATCATAAAAAAGCTGTGTCCAGCATCGAAATATCATGTAAATTCTCATATTTCAGGCGCCGCATACTCAGATTGGCCCTCATACTCCGATCGGCCCTCAGGCGCCGCATACTCTGATCGGCTCTCAAATCCATCTCACGACTCCGGTCGGTATTCTCCGGATAACCGCTGGGTCCAAAGTATCACCGGTAGGTAGTAGTCACTCTGCCAGGCTCATTGTCTACTGCACAACATACTTTTCTTGCCCCGGGGTACCATACCGGGTCTACCATGTACTCGCAGACGGATCATCCAACTCCTCAAATCGGGTCTCGAAAACAAATCTCAGAATCGGGAAAACTCATGATGGACGCCTCGAAATTACATAACGAGAAACCGCGTTTTTAAAACAATTTATAATTTCCTTTGAAATATATCCGCAGTTCTCAAATCTAGAAATATCATGAAAACGATATCTCAATGCATGCAACCATAAAAGTACGATGTATGCAAACATAGAATGGTAATATGAGCATATCAAGTATATCATGTAATGTGTCATATGATGGTACTGAATAATGAATGTACTTTATAATTAAGAATAATACCATGATATAGCAATTTTACTGTGTAAGTGGCTTAGCAATTATCGATGATGATTGTGTATGAGCCGGCAAATCTGTGTAAGTGTAACGTACGCATCATCGATAGTTATCCAGGTGTACTAGCAGAAGATATCATAACAATTAATGAAAGCGCACACACACACATATAAAATGCAATGAGAGTAAAATGAACGTAGCAGAAAGGTAAATAGTAACGCAACAAGCTAAGATATATCTCGATATACGAGCCATACAATTATCGTATCTAAAATAGCAAGAATCTTTATTTTTTGTAACAACCCTAATTTTCATATACACTTTTCTGTACAAAATTTTTTTAAAATTTTTAAAATCCATAAAGGTGTATTTTAATCTGAGCACAAGATATATATAATTAATTATTTTGTTTTTAAATAATTTCATTTTTAGTTTACATAAAATTGTTTTAAAATTAAAGTGTACTTGGGGTATTTAATGTTGCTGATATCACTTTAAGTATCTAATTTCCTGCAATAATTACAAGAAGGAGCTTGTAGCTCATTGATAATACCTTGCATTGTTGAACCAAGCCACCAGAGTTCGAATCCCATGCCCCACATTATTTTTAGATTATTTTTCTTTTAAAATTCTTGGAAGCCCAACAGTCCACAGGCCATAACTCCCAAATGTTGAACTGAACCCTAAAAACGGAGTATGCCAAAGTCTTCATCAGAGAACCCCGCACCCGACCGTCGCCGGACTCGGCCGGGATCGGCCGAGTTGGCCGGCCGGCGCCGCCGGCCGGACTCGGTCGGACGGCCAAGGTCCCAAAACCAAAAATTTGGCTTTTCATCTTCCATAACCCCCTGTTAACTCCTTTTAATAGTTCGGTTCCAGAATTTTAAATACACCCTAATTACTACAAATTTTAATGATTTTCTTTAAATTTTTACAATTTTTTTAATAAAGAAAACCTTTCACCTACCCTACCCTAGCTATCCTATAAATAGACCCCCTACCCTCTACCCTCTCATCCGAAAACACTAGGTTTACTCTCTTGAAATTTTCACAAGAAGGGTGTGCTTTGAAACCGAGTTCACGGCGAAACGCTGATGGATTTCCAGCGACGTTCTTTGAAGCAACCGGCAACGAAACAACACCTCGGCCATTTCCCTAGTTCCTCTATACTCTTTAGTATAGATCAAAGCCTGTAAGTCCCGTTCTTTCTTCTTTCTACTTCTCAAAAATACGAACTTATGAAACCCGACGGAAATCGGAACAAACCGATTTCCGATTCGGTTTTTTCTACAAAATCTCACTTGTCACCAATTCCATAATACCTAAACATATTCATGATGACTATTAATCACATAACAATTAATTTGGACAAAATTTCTCACATGAAATGATAGCTTTTTATAATATCGTATTCTTTTCACATTAATACCATAATATTTATTTTTCTTCTTCTAATCAATTCCATCATTCCTAAACATCTTCATCTTGACCACTAAACTTGTAAAAATTAATTTGAATGAGTTTTCACACATGAAATGATAACCTTTTCAATTTACCGTATTTTCACTTTAATACCATGAAGTTTCAATTTCACATTTAACCCCTTAACCTTAATATACATTTAAAATAGAGCACAAGGTAATGACCTACCTCCACACACACGCAAATGCAAATCCTAAAATGATATCCTCAAAATTTAGAATACGATAAAACGAAATTTTCAGTAAAATACCATATTCTTCATAAAACCATTCTTAAAGGTCTAGATTTGTTACATTTTTAAATAAATATTTCTTACTAGGAAAATACGATAAGTTGTGGACATCGATCGTTTATCTAAACTGACTTTGTGGTGCCTAGGCTAGGCAAGTGAGCTTGGGTAACTTTAAAAGGCGCGCCTCACGATTCGTAAGCGGATCCCTCCCTCCTCACTTGTACTTACCTGGCCACAATTGGCAGTGAAGAGGCGATTTGAGGCTTCTAATGACTTGTCGTTTAGACCTTAGAAATAGGCTAGCTGGCGTAGGAAACCCTAGAAACTAAAATACGGAAATTTACATCCTTTTACAAATAAATACCTTATCTTTATAAAACCGTTTTCTAAATGAATAGTATTTATTAAATCTTTGCAAAGCGCCACTACAACCCACCTTTGGGGAACTCGTTAGGGATTGTACGGTTTATCGTGCACCCTCGAGCTTAGTAGTGCGAGACTCAGACCTCCGCAAGAAGCATTCGGTCTCGAAAGGTTTAAAATACGACATTTAAGAAAAATGAGATTTTTGGAAAATAAAATATTTATATAAAATTATTCTGTATTAACATAGGTATATTCATCATTTAAACACCTATTTTATTATAAGATAAGTTTCCACCTTTTTCTAAAAATTACAAGATTAAAAGTTACGTTAAAATACCATGAATTTCAAATAAATCAATTAATACTTTTATTAGGATATATTCACTAGAATAACACAAATAAAATTGACACTCATTATAACTATAAAGACGAATAATAAATACTTAAGGTGTATCTTGAAAACTATACAATAGTACTTTTTACATAAAACCCCCTCAAGTTTTATAAATTACAATAAGGACCCTAACAATTATAGAACTTCAAATTACCTTTCTTTTAGTCTGACTCGGGTGAGAGTCTGACTATTTCTGACTTGAATATGATTCAAGTCAATCTATATTCTTTAATATTCCAACTCAATATGAACACATGAATCCCTGAATCCAGTTAACAATCTATTCAACTTGACTGACCAAAACCATGATATCAGTAAACGGATTATATCAGATAATTAGAATAATGGAATAATGGATGTATATCCATGGTTTGATTATACAATAGTACTTTTTACATAAAACCCCCTCAAGTTTTATAAATTACAATAAGGACCCTAACAATTATAGAACTTCAAATTACCTTTCTTTTAGTCTGACTCGGGTGAGAGTCTGACTATTTCTGACTTGAATATGATTCAAGTCAATCTATATTCTTTAATATTCCAACTCAATATGAACACATGAATCCCTGAATCCAGTTAACAATCTATTCAACTTGACTGAATCAAACCATGGATATACATCCATTATTCCATTATTCTAATTATCTGATATAATCCGTTTACTGATATCATGGTTTTGGTCAGTCATCCAACTTACATAAAACAATACAACAATACTGTTAAAACACTACGGGGTTTAAGGGGTAGATTGGTACGGAAGGTGTTAAAGGTGGCACGAGGTGGTCAGATTAAGACACCTAACCTATATTCCGTTGCTGTTGTACCGTGGCTTAACGGTTCCTTGTACTTTCCGTTTGCCCTGGTCTCTAGCATATAGAGACCCCCCTCGTATACACTGGCATCCTTCTATACCAAGCTACAAACAACAGCGTTGACATAACATTACAACAATAGTTTACACTTTAAAATGTATCTTCTTATTCTGTCTTCTCTACTTCCCCCTTACCTTTGAGACTTACCGAGCGATCTGTTCGCTAACGACATTCTGTTTCTCTCTTCTTTGAATGTCGTCAGGTGACTTGGACCCGGCAGAAGTTGAGCCATCACAAGAAGACTTGGAGCAGTTTACTGAGGACCCTACACTGTAGTATCATTGTACACTTTTCTTTTCAGTATTTTTTTCATTTCCTGTTATGCCACTGTTTAGGCATCTTTATTTCAGTTGTATTTCCTTTTCATGTATTGTATAAAGAATGTTAATAAATAAAAGTTGTTGTTCTTTTTATACTCTTGTCTCTTGTGTATTATTTCTATATTGCTTAGCTACGCTTAGCGCATATACTTCTGAGTACATACATAGCGGATCTCGCCGCGTCCCCTTCGCCGTACACTGGGAAGCGGGGCGTGACATTTTTAGAAAAATAGAGACTACGGTGTTTTTAAAGAAAAACAATACCTTTGAAATCTGTAGCGTCCCTCGGTTTTTTCTTTGAAATGTACACGATTCGTTAGTTTTGAAGATAGGTATGACTCGAACCCTAGTCTAACATCTACTTAAGTAATTAAAAGACTAAACTAATCCCGAGTCAAAAGTACGGGTCAATCATCAATATACATCTCGTACGGTATAGTCCGTCGTACGGCCTCCTCAAAATCCAGGGTACGGGTCAAATATCATATATCATAACTCGTACGGTATGATCCGTCGTACGATATCATAAACAAGGGTATGGATTTAAGGTCACGTGCAATATATCACTCTTTATTCTCATATCACTCTTTATTCTTATATATATATATATATATATATATATATATATATAGAAGTATAATTACACATATAACTCAAGTCACATCTATATCAAACTCATACCATGTCTCACATCCATATATCGACGTAATAGACCAAATCATCTTATCTCATCACATTCTCTTTTTATCATAACAATATCTCACATCAAGTCATCTTGTATATACATCACATTCTCATTTATATGTATGTAGAATCTCATATCATCAATTGGCGTACGAATATAACATGTACATAGCCTTGCATTCTCAAACCAACATATTCACTAATATCATCTTTTATCGTATCATCTCATACTAAAACATTTAATCATATCCATAAGTTCGTAATATATCTGTTTCTCCAAATATAATTTATATATCGATTTCCATATCAATGGTTGCAGTGGTGCTATACGTCATCTACCCGACTTCCCCCATAGATATAAATCTACTCACCTGCAAAACTCCTTGCTCAGCCGAAGTCGATGTGTTTCGTCTTATCGGAAGTCCACGTGAAGGTATCTACAATCACAACATATCGAAATGCTATTAAAACCATGTCTGAAAACCGATACAGCACACGAATTGCCTATAGGTTAGAACATATAGCTTACGCATGCAAAAACAATCCAATAACCCTCGTCGTTGACATACAAATGTCCAATAATCCAATCACATCAAGAAATTCATAAATCCAAATTTCAAATATCGGAAAACATAGCCAAAACCAACTCAAACAGCTCCTAGATTCTTGCTCAGGCAAATAGGGACTAAACTAACAATACATGGGCTAAGTTACAAGGATTATGAGCTACAGGTAAAACCCCAACACCAATGCCCAAAATTTGGCCGACGGGAAGTGCTACATTAACCGTCCCCGCCGGCCCCAACTTGGAATTTTTGTCTTGTTCTTGTGTGGTGTTTTTCTAGTGGTCTGAGTAGGTCAATATAGTTGTTTGTTTTTCTTAGAAAGACCCCAAATTGCTCCAGATTTCACTTGAGTATCAAAAATCAATGAAAACCGACACGGGAAAATTCTAAGTTCGTATTCGGTTCTAGTCTCTGTTCCAGGTCAAAAAAAAGCATCACTAAGGTCTTGTAAACACTCACTACAACTCCAATAACCACATCACAAGTCCACACAATCATCTAAACCCCCTCTTGGAAATTCCAAATATCACTAAACCAACTAATACAAATTCTAAACTAAATTAGGATATACTAAATATAAACAACTTAACTAAAAGTCTAGAAATATATCTCATTTGCAACTGAAGAAAATTCTCGAGTTGCCTAAAGTTTTCAAAACCCAATCTTGATCTTACTAGGGGGTGTAGGATGAGGTGGGGATCAATTTTAATGAAGGTGATGTGAGGTTTTGGTGAAGATTTGGGGTGGTTGCCATGGGGTAGAGGAGATGAAGGAGGAGGATGAAGAGAAGAATGAAGGAGATGGAGATGAGAAGTGAAGAAATGAATGACGAAATCAAGGTTTGTAGGAGCCATACCCCCTCTATCTCATTCTCTCACATGCCCATGCCCATGCCTCATGTCATGAGTGTGTCCCCTCTCTCTCCTCAAGTCATCATGTCTCTTTTCTTTTTCTTTTTCTTTTCTTTCTCACAAATACATAAAAACCAATACCATAATTACAAATCAACAAACATGCAACAAAATGTAACATGCCATGGTGCACTAGCCATGGATATTTAAAAATACGGATTTGGCTTAATCGTGATTAGTAGTGCACTAATCAAGTTTAGTATAAACTTGCATATAATTAATTTTAAAAATGCCCAAATCCGATAAATATCTTTTTAATAAATAAATCATTTTAATCTCCAGTCATCTCCCAATTATTGGTATATATTTATACTATTTTATGAAAGTCTCAATTCGCAAATCGAATAGTTTTTGCGAAATATATTATTTTAATATTTAAATTCCAAAATAATGTTTTATATTTCTAAAATGTTACAGCAGCTCTCATACAGGTTCTTCGATACCTTTGTAGCACTCATACTCGATCACTGTTGTTTCCCTCCGATTTTGACCATTTTTTAAGCATATACTCTGATACTGGATGGGCTGATACTCATCGATCTATGGCTGGGTTCTGTGCCTTATTGTGTACATCTTTGATTTCTTGGCGCAACAAGCATTAAGATACCGTTTCTCACTCCAGCACTAAAGTCGAGTACCATGCAATGGATGATACTGCTGCAGAGCTTAAATGGCTTCGTAGTTTACTTTCTGATATAGATATCGTCATTCCTTCTTGCGTTCCATTTTATTGTGACAATAGGAGTGGTGTCCATATTGCTGAAAATCCAGTTTTTCATGAACGTACTAAGCATATTGAGGTGCATTGTCACATAGTTCGCCAAGAGTACGACCGAGGTCGGATTTCACTTCCTTACATCCATTCTAATAAACAAGTGACCGATCTCTTTACGAAACCTCAAACACATATTCAACTTTCGCATTTCATGTCCAAAATCTCGGTTTATGATCCACCGTGGGTTTAAATGGGCTGTTAAGATATTCATAAATCTTTCATATATGTTATCTTTATCTCTTTGTATAGGGATTTAATCTTATCTCTTAGTATAGGGATTTAATCTTGTAGGCTATATATAGAGAGACAAATTGTATGTTGTATTTTGATCAATCATCAATAACATTTTCTTCTTCCCAATCAAAAAAGCTGATACCATGAAAAGAATCATATGAACTCGATCAATTTTATTAAGAGATAAATCATCTCAATTTATACACCTCATAACATAACTAACTGATAACTAATAATTCTAATAATTTTACACACTAATCAAAATTTCAATAATATAAATTAGAACTTATCTGATATATGATCACCATAATATCTAATTCAGAAATGGGTTCTCAGTTTGATCATAAGCAGTTGCTTCCATCAATATCAAGTACAACCAGCTGTTTTTTTTTTTACGTTTTCTAGCAGCATAATTTTCTTCTTTTAGCATTTCTAGCGAAACTACAGGTTAATCGGTCCATTTTGCAATCTTTGAAAGAAATCAAAGGGTATTAGTCCGCCATGTTTGATGCTTTAGGTCTGCTGTTCTTCTCCGTCGTTTTACAAGTTGCATATTTTGGTTCAAGATGTTATCCAAACTTTCGGTTATCCACCGTGAGTTTGAGAGAGGTTATTAGATTATAAGATATTTGAATATAACTATATTAGATATTATGAACATTTTGCATTATTTCTTGAGGATCGAAGTTGTTTACTCTCCCCGTGGCTATCTTCTATACATTTCTGATTTTCTTGTACGAGCCACGGTTGACGATTCTACTATTACTAACGGTACGCCGACAACTACACTGTTGGAGATTCATCTGAAGTTCGTCAAGCAGATAGAGCGACTTTACCCATATCCATTCCACAAATTGGGTGACCGATCTCTTTACGTAATCTCAAACACGTACCCAACTTATGCATTTCTTGTCCAAATTCATGGTTTATGATCCACCGTGAGTTTGAGGAGCTGTTAAGATATGCATAACTTTTATATCGTTTTATATTTATCTTTTCATATTGGGGTTTACGTGTATTATACGTATATTATGTATTAGGGTTTTATCTTATGGACTATATAGAGAGAGCTATATTGTATATTATATTTTGATCCATCATTAATAATATTTTTCTGGCATGATTCTTATGATGGGTCCCACATGATACTGTATCTCTATATGATGATACCGTATCTCTATATGACAAGTTTAGCCTCGCTCACCTAATCATATCTCATATCTGCTACTCTTAAAGCTGCAGGTGTCTCTCAAATTATTGCATGCTTTTTCAGTAATATTAACAAATAATATGCACCCTACTTTACTATTTTATTTTTGGTTTTAGATTACAAGATTTGATCCGTATGGCGCCATCTATAGGGTTTGTGTTTTGTATCCACTTAAAAGTAAGTTGAAGACAAATTGAAATTAAGGTTTAGTCTCATATTGAAAATTTTAATAAAAATAAAGTGGTTCAATATATTATTAGAATCTAAGACCATTTCGGTTAACATGTTTGGATCAAATCGAATCTAGTATATTATTAATGCGTCCTGATTGCATTCCAATCGACATAATAAATTGGTTTGAGTTCATGACAATTTATGTAAGGTCAAGTATAGCGCGGCACATTAATGCGGTAAGGGTTGGCCACTTCATGACTTGGTAAATGCTACAGTTGTTTTGAGCAAGGTTCAAAATCACGGTACCAGGACCGGTAATCAGATGGCCAATTTTGAGATCGGAATCGGCAATCTCGGCCGTATCGGCTGTCACGGATCGGGAATATCGGATTTCACATCGATCGAGGAATGAAATTTTTAAGAATTACAATTTTTTTTAATTAAGCAGCTAAAGCAACTATGACAATTTGGCAAATTGTTTTGTAATTAATGATGTCTAAAGTAGTAATAATAGTATAAAATTAACCAAAATAACCCAATAACCTATAATAAACCTATTAAACCATCAATAAACCCACACACCATTAATTACCTTAATACGAAAACCCCTCTAACTCTGACCAAATGATAAACCGAAAACTACACGGTATTGGTCTCGGAACTCGGACGGTCATTTTGGAATCGGAATTGGCCATCTTGAATCGGGATCGGCCGAGATTTCTATCCATGGTTTTGAATCATTTTATAGATGTGACACGAACTTGCTGCAAAAGAGGGCTATGGAATTTTTATATAAATATAACTAAGATCCTCTCATCTCTTTCCTATCACTACCTCGTCCAAAAACTTCAACAATGTCTCTCATCACAGAGACCTCTCCAAAACACTGTGCAAACAAAGGAGTAAAATATCAAATCAAGAAACTCCTCAACAAAAAATTCATCTATGGCTTTTCCACCTCCATCTCCTCTCTTCTATTCATAATCCTTCTCTTATATCTCATCCTACACCCTTCAAAACCCCAATTCTATCTCAAAGACACAAGTCTCAAAGACCTCTCTCTCTCCCCCTCACCTAATCTCCTCAACTCCACAATTCAAATCACCCTCCTCTCGCAAAACCCAAACTCTAGAGTCGGCGTGTATTATGATAGTATCCGAGCTTACGCAATCTACAAAGGCCAACAGATAACTGGAGATTCTGATATTCCTTCATTTTATCAAGGGCAGCAGGATTCCAATGTAATTTCGACGTCTTTGTATGGAACTAGCATGCCTGTCGCTCCGTCGATTGGGTATGAAGTTAGTAGGGATCAAATAAAAGGAAAGATTATGTTCTCGCTCAGGCTTGATGGGAAACTGAGATATAAGATTGGGGGTTGGGTTTCCGGAACTAACAGGTTTGAGGTTGATTGTGTTGCGATTGTTACGCTTAGAATGCCGCAGAGCTTAGTTCAAGGGACGCAGTGTTCGACTAACGTTTGATCGAGTGGTATCAGTATAAGTTTAGTGTGGTATAATATTATGCAGGTTGTGTATGTACTATGTAGTCTGATTTCGTGTAATTCATTAGTCTGATATCTTTTTTCTTTTAACTTGATTTTTGTATTGCTTTGTGTGGGATTGTGGTGGTATGAGCAAAGGATGAGGATAGGATGTACATAAAGTTTCTTCGCAAAATAAAGAAACATGTAAATGAATCCAGACATCTAGTGGTAGGGGAAACAATCTGTAATCATTGAGCTGATGGAGATTTCCATTATCAGTAGGTGCAGTTTTGCGTGCACTTCAGAATTCTGTGCGTGTGTTTTGTGTGGTTTCTTTCAATTTTCGCTACCGTAATTGCTCAGCAACTCAGGTGGTAATCGAGAAGTGTTACAAGAAGAAATCATCTGGGCAATATCCACAAGCACCCAATATTCTCGCCGTACCTAAAAAAAAAAAAAATCTACCTCATTCTTTATCAACCATTGAAGTTTCTATCATCATGCTTGTTAGAGATAATGTGTGATAAACTAGTTGGGCTTTTGATATTAAATCCAAAGCCGTATCCGTAAACTCTAGTATAAATACATATGTATTCTTTCATGAATAAGTTAAACAATTCTATTTTTTTCTCAAACTCATTGACATGGTATCAGAGCCATATTTCGCCAAACCCTAACTGCTGCCAACCTCCACCATCAAACTCTAGCCGCCAAACCCTAGCCGCAACCATCACCCCCGCTACACCATTACATTACCTCGCCGCATCATCGTACATCAACTCGCTGCATCACCGCTGCATCACCCCCGCATCGATTTTTGTCGTATTTATGATTTGATTCAGATCTGATCTGGATTCACACAATATTATCCAGACTTTTTCGTTGTTTGTTGGATGTCGTATGTTGATGCGAATGTTGATTTGATTATCGTAGGTCGTTGGTCGTTGTTTAGTGTTGGTTGTTGATCATTGTCCGTCGTTGGTCATTATTGGTTGTGGCTGTGGTTGTGGTTGTGGTTGATCTTTGCTGCTGGAATCATGTCAATAGCATCGGGTAACAGAGGAAGTTTATTTAGTTCGGCTGATTTTATTCCTATGGTATCGACAAAGCTTAATGTGATAATTATGTATAATGGTCTATGTTACAGTTAGGACCTTTTTGATGGGTAAACGGAAGTTGTATTACTTGCCGGAAAGTCCTTTTGCTAAGCACAAGGATAAAAAGAAATATGATGATTGGCTTGCTAAAGATGCGCAGATTCGGACTTGGTTGTGTAATGGTATGGTATCTAAGGTGAACAACAACATTGTGTTTTTGCCTATATCGAAAGAGATATGAGAGCAACTTAAAAATACATATTCGGGTTCTAGCAATATTGTACGCATTTATCAGCTATGTCACGATTATTTCTGGATGGAGAAAGGAGCGAACTCTCTTGAAGATCATTACTCGTCATTCAATAGATTATGCCAGGAATTGGATTTGTATCTGCATATTTCTTCTAATATTGCGGAGATGAAGAAGCAACGTGAGATGTTGAATGTTGTGCCATTTTTATCGAGTTTTCCCTCGGAGTATGAATCCTTCGATCAACTATTTTAGAGAGTTCAGAGATTCCGACCCTTTATGGGCTATTCTTCTGGTTATGTCGTTCTTCCGTGTCAAATCTCTATTCTAATGTGCGTAGTGATAATAGTGTGGATAAGTATGCATTGGTGACCACATCTGACAGTACACGTCGTTATGATCGCGGCTATTATCGTGTTGGTCATGACGGTGGTCGTTATGGAGGACGTGGTCGTGGTGATGATCGAGGTGGAAAGTTGTGTACACACTGTGGGAAATCAGGCCATTCTGTTGATTTTTGTTAGGATCTATATGGAAGACTTCTGCTAATTATGCATTCTCTCACGGTGATATATTGGAGTCCTCATATCCCACTGCTCCATATGATGCGGCATTTTCGACCTCAAAGAAGATATCTATTTCTGAGGATAAGTATCATAAGTTCCTCTCTACTCAGCGGTCTGCTTATGTTGCCACGGTAACCCATATTTCAGGTACTCTTATAGCTTGTAGTGCTACTAGTAAGTCCTGGATCATTTGATTCAGATGCTACAGATCATATGATAGGTAATCGCGATTCTTTTATTTCCTTCGTATCGTCTACACAAAAATCGCATGTCACCTTGACCGATGGATCTTTCTTTTCTATCACTAGAGGTAGGTTGGTACATCTGTCCAAGGATCTTTCGCTTTCATTTGCTTATTATATTTCATGATTCCCTATTAGCTTATTGTCCATTAGCAAACATATGAGTTTGTTGAACTGTTCTGTGATATTTTATCCTTCACATATTGTCTTTCAGAATCTGCAGACCAGAAAGCTGATTGGTGGCAGGCATGAATCTCAAGACCTTTATTATCTGAACACGGATGTTTTTTCTTCATGTTTCGCAGCTTTGTTCTCATCAGTTTTTTCTCTTCCGTTCCACTGTCAGATGGGTCATCCCAATTTGAAGGATCTTCAGGCTTTATTTCCCCATCTTAGATCAATAAAATCACTTGATTGCGAGTCGTGTCGGTTTGGTAAATATTATCGTGTATCTTTTCCTATTTCTGAGTCATATGTTGAACCTTTTTCATTTAGTGTATTTAGACATTTGGGGTCCCTTTAAGGGACCATCATATTTAGGTTTTAAATATTTTGTCATATTTGTGGATGATTTCTCACGTATCACTTATTTGTACTTGATGAAAAATCGCCATGAATTAAGTAATATATTTCGTGTCTATCATCTGTAAGTTCAAAACCAATTTGGTGTGTCGTTGAAAATCCTACGTACATATAATATAAAAAAAATTATATTTTTGATTATTTTAATAAATTTCTTGCTGATAATGGGAATGTATATCAGCCGTCTAGCTCATATATCTCTCAACAAAATGGGGTTGCTGAACGGAAAATATGTCGTTTATTGGAGTTTGCTCGTTCTTTGTTGTTTCATATGCATGTTCCCTAAAAGCACTGGAGTGGTGTTATTTTAACTGCATGTTATCTTATTAATCGTCTACCCATTCCTATTTAGAAAGGAAAGTTTCATCATCATGTTTTGTTCTCAAGGATTTCACTTTTTCCACCACTTGCTAAAGTATTCGGTAGTGTATGTTTTGTTCAGACTTACTCCAGGAGGAGATAAATTAGATTCTTGTGCCATTAAGTGCGTTTTCTTAGGGTACCCTCTACTTCAGAAAGGCTACAAATGCTTCGACTTTATATTGAATAAACATTATGTTTCAGCAGATGTCACTTTCTTTGACAATATACTATATTTTTCTCCATTAAGTAAATCCTCTACTAAACCATCCATATTGTCTCATAATTGTTTACCTCTTGTGGATATTGATTTGAATCCTGAAGAACCGCAGGGTATTCCCACCAAACCGTAGTGTATTCTTACCAAACCACCGGTCCATCATTTTTATTCACGAAGGCCACGATTACAGCCAACTACTCAATCGGCTCCACAGTCTGTAGATTACGCACAAGCTCCACAATCTTATCTCGATCTTCCTATTGCACTACGAAAAAGTACATGCTTTTGTACTCCTTATTACATATCGAAGTTTGTTTGCTACTCATAATTATCATCCAGATATCAGTCCTTTGTATTCTCCTTATCATCTACTTCCTTATCTGGTTCTTTACAGAAGGTTTGGGTTACCCTGGCTGGAAAAAGGCTATAGAGGAAGAGATGGATGCTATATATCAGAATGGTACGTGGGATTTGATTACTTTACCGTTTGGTAAATCATCACTTGGATGTCGTTCGGTGTATACTATTAAATATCATCCCGACGGTACTATTGAGCGGCTGAAGGCTCGTCTTGCTGCTAAAGGCTATGCACAGACATATGGAATTAATTATGCGGAGACGTTCTCTCCAGTATCGAAGGTTCTGTCTGTGCGTATTCTGATTTCTGTAGCTGCAAATTTGAATTGGCCTTTATATTAGTTAGATATCAAGAATGCATTTCTCCACGGTGACCTTGAAGAAAAAGTATATATGGACCAACCACTTGGTTTCATGGTTGAGGGGGAGACGGGCAAAATATGTAGACTGTGAAAAGCTATATATGGGCTCAAACAGTCTTCTTAAGCTTGGTTTGGTAGATTCAGTGCCGTCGTGCAGGAGTTTGGTTTATATCAGTGCAGGAGTGATTATACTGTTTTTACATGAGTCTCTGAAGGAAAGAGATTTATATTAGTGATATATGTTGATAATATTGTTATTGATGAAGATGATGTTGACGGGATTGCCGTTTTTAAGAAATTTCTCCAACATTATCTTCATACAAAGGATTTGGGGATATTGCGATATTTCTTAAGATTGAGGTTGCACGCTCCTCAGATGGTATTTGCTTGTCTCAGAGAAAGTATGTCTTAAATATTCTAGAAGAGACTGGACTTTTGGGTACCAAGCCATAGATACACCAATGTATTCTAATATGAAATTCTATGATAATCGAGAAGAATTATTAGAAGATCCAGAAAGATACCATCGATTGATTGAGAAGCTTAATTATCTCATAATAACAAGAACAGACATTTCTTTTGCCGTTAGCGTGGTGAGCTAGTTTATGAATTCTCCAAGGAAGCCTTATTGAAGGGCGGTTATTCGTATTGTTCGCTATTTGAATAATTCATCTGATCAAGCATTAATTTATCGCAATCATGGAGATATTCAACGATTGATAGGATTTTGTGATGCTGATTGGGCGGGATCTCCCATTGATAGAAGGTTTACTACTGGTTATTGTAGCTTCCTCGGTGGTAATTTGTATCGTTGAGAAGCAAGAAATAATCAGTTGTGGCAAGATCAAGTGCGGAGGCTGAATACTGTGCTATGACTCATACTGCATGCGAGTTGATTTGGATAATTAACCTATTAAGTGGGCTTGGATTTCAAATTCGTCATCATATTCCTTTCTTTTGTGACAATCAAGCAACAATCCATATTTCGTGTAATTCTGTTTTTCATGAGAGAACCAAGCACATTGAAGTTGATTGCTATTTTGTTCGAGAAAAGAAGAATGGATTTCTTAACCCTTAATGCATTGCAATCAAAGATCAACCAGCAGATATTTTCGCAAAGGTATTAGGAAAAGCAAGAATTCAATTTTTATGTAATAAGATGGGTTTACATGATATGTATGCACCAGTTTGAGGGGAGTGTTAGAGATAATGTATGATAAAGCAGTTGGGATTTTGATATTAGATCCAACCCCATATCCGTAAACTCTAGTATAAATACATATGTATTCCTCGATGAATAAGCTAATGAAAGAATTCTTTTCTTCCTTAAATTCCTTGACAATGCTCCGTGCTTTGGTAAGCACAATTTTTTCATTATCTCCATCCATATTCGTCAAGGTCTATATTTAACCTTTGCTACTCGATTAAGCGACCAATTATACTTTTTGTGCATATCCGAATACTATTCTTGTTCGTTTTGTTCAGTTTTCGTAGCCAAATCATTCGTCGTGTTTGTGTTTGTGTATCGTATTTAATCTATAAATGCTTATTGCTTATGGGTTATTGGGGGTCTATTCTATGGCTTAGGTTCACTTACTACTGCGCCCACTCTGCGAAAACCCTATAAGTGATTTCTGACACCACTGCCTACGTCATCTACCGACCAATAGTGTTTAACTACCAGCCACCACTAGTGTTATAGGCTGTTCTTTTCCTGACCTCGACCTCTCTACTGTCTCGATTGTCAATATATTAGTTAACATTTCTTCTGATGTTTTTCTAAATAGAATCTTGTTTCCAACTAATCCATTATGACATCTGGGGGCAAGCTCTAGTGTCATTCTGTAGTTTTACGAATATTGTAGTTTGATTTCGGTAAATATGCCAGATTAGCTAATGTGGCAGCTAGACATGTACTATCTTTCAAATAACAGTGAATCGAATTCTCAATCTGGCATCCTCATCCACATATATGATAACTTCGAAAATTCGAGTGTGTTCAGTGCTTGTATATAAACAAAGCGATGCACAACCGCTAGGGAATACAATCTTTTGCGAGCATACTCAAGACCTTTTGCAGTGCTAATTTATATACTCTGTTACTTTATGATAGGAAATTTTTGACTGGATGATAGTCGCCCTTCTGATGCGTGTTTATATATATATATATATATATATATATAGAGTGTGTCATCGTTGGCTCAATTTGTTTCTTGATCTAAGTATCTAAATTCACATCATCCACTGATCGTATCAGCAATAGCGGGAGAACAATTTATGAGGATCATGTCCCATTTGTAAGAGGCTCCACTTAGAACATGCTCACAATGTTTCATATATGTGCCACGATAATAAGTATAGAACTATAGATATGAGAAGGGCAGGCTGAATATGAAAGGTATTTGTCTATGACCATTGTTGCAACTTGGAGAAATTGGGTATTGAGCTCTGAAATTTACTTTATCGACATTAAGTGGCTTATATTACATCTCCTCATGGACCGCAACAGAGACCCTGTCTTCAAAAGTGAACATATTTTTTCACACCCTAATTTTAGTAGGTATTGCTAGAACGATGGATTTTAATTCTTTAATGATCATTGCCTTAATAATTGCAACCTAATACCCAGTTGGCATGCCTCTTGCATCCCAATGGCTTGCTTGTAGCACAAAATAATTAATTATTAGTTCCCCCCAAATTATTAAAAAGTGAATGCGCAGTTATATCTCTGATTTTTTTTAAATGCTTTATGGACCTGTGATAAAATTCTTTATTAATGAAGAACAAGTTGATCACCGATGAGCCGGCAAAAAGAACGGCCAATCTGGTCGAGTACCGGGTCGCTGGCCATGCCAATAGAGTTCCATGTATGCATTTCAATTCGATGCCTAGATGTACAAGAAACTTTTCACTGAGTCGACGTGACATTTAACCTACCCTTGCAACTCTAAACTTACATTTGTAAATATTTTTCTGTTCTTTTTTCAATTAGAAGCCATACCGAGGTTGCGGAACAATCACTGAATCCATTTCTCATTTACAGGCCATCTCTAACATTTTAAAAAGGAGAGAAAATGAAAGTATCCTCCAACCTCGAGATGGGTTGCATCAATCGATATGCATGTCTACCTCTATGTTCATACAGATGCATGCATTCGATTATTTCTTATATACCACTATTAAATTTGCATGCGCCAGCTTATGAGTAGACATGAATACGCATATATTTCCTCAGTTTCATTCTCAAATTATATGTGGCATCAACAGCATCAAATAAAATTGCAAGTGCTTTGAAATTTATCTTGGTTGAAATGCCTATGTGCTGTTTTCAACAGGATACAGATATTAAGCGTAACAAACTCCATAATTAGCTAGGACCATCTTTTATTGAGGTTTGATTATGAGAGGGCGACAGAGTAATGATACATATGGGGCCATGCCACTAAAATATAAGTAATGATCAAAAGCAGCTTTTTAGAGATGGATGGCCTACTTTAAGTTGCTTGTTTACATCCCTCACTCTTTATTGAATTGGTTGTTTTAGTTCATTGGAAAATTGTAGTTAGGCCAGTAGTTTAGGACCACATGCTATCCGCATTCAAAATTTAAATTCAACCAGACGAACTTATAAAGTGTCAGCTCGGCAAAAGTATAAGAAATATGACGTTCGGCATATTCATATTTCGTTGTACTCATGTATCAACTTCGGAGATCGGTAAGGTGGCATTGGCATTGGCATAGGCATAGGCATGAGCTAGTATTCAAAACGAAATTTGAAACCCCTGGATCCATGTCTGGATTTGTAGTTCAAATACATAGTTTGATCTCTAAATGTTATGCATTTCGACCAAAACATAAAATGATACTTAAATTATTGCCATCAAAACAGCCCGTTTAAATGAAAGATTTTTAATGAATTTGTTTTGTTGGGAATATCTTGGATGCTCGTTCTAATTCAATAGCCGGAAAATTTTCCATTATAGTTTCAGGGTTTCGTATATCAAGTATCTTGTCAATCTATTCTATTCTATTCCTTTTACCCATCGACCGGTCACTCATCGAATATCTCCGATGTAAAACATAAGTCTTGTGTAGCTGCATTAATTCGTTGCGGTCGACAACCGTGTAAAACAGGGCGTGGGTCTTTATGCAGGCACATTTTTTTCTTCATAAAAACATATTGATAATCAACAAGAATAAAAGGAGAACATGAAATGTTCATGCAGTGCATTGGTTTCAAAAAATAAGAAAGCTGCAGCAACACAGGGAGATTCTAAAAGAAGATAGTTTTTGATAGAAGCTACCAAACCATAAAAGATTGAAAAAAAAGGTGGAAGATAAGTTCAAGTTCATATGATAACAGCGGGCCCCAAGAGATCAGATCAGCTTCTCCTTTCCTCCGTCTTTTTTTTATTTGTTCAAGGGAAGCCAAAGGTGATGCTTGAACTTAGAAACCTCATGTTTTTTTTTTGCTTTCAAGGTTGAAGGAAAGTTCAGCTAAATAGCATAGGGAATCTTTGAAGATAAAATCCAATCAAGTACTACCAATTTTATACAGAGATGTGTCCAATTAAAATCAAATAAATATTGATGAGGTTGCCTTATGGTGTAAGGAGTTTTATTTTTGCTATTAAACATCACGTTTGTTAACATTTTTCTTATTATTGCTACTAGGAATGATGGTGGATGGAACTTACCACCTAATCTTGTTTTGAAAATTACTTGATAGAATATAAAATTATATCATCTGATTCTCAGTTACTCTAAGGTTTTAACGCGGCTGACTAGAAAACTATATCGTCTCGCATCATTTGTATCAATTTAGATGAGTTGAGCCGATGAATGAGCAAAGAATCTTGGCATGAGACCGAATTACTACTTCAATATTGAAATATATTAATAGAAAATTCAAATAGGTTGTGTATTGTTATATGCTATTTATTTAGTGTATTTTCTTTTGTGGATGTTTGCCTTTGTCTTTATAAAACTTTAATGTTTCAAAACATATAATATCCTATAATACATACACAAGTCTAACTCAAGCCATAATCATAATCAGAGAAGTCTCGTTAACTGAAAGCGCTTGGTTTTCTAACTTGTTAGCTAAACGAGACTAACTCGACTTATGTTAGGACCATTTGTCAATAAATGCATCAAACTAAGCGGGCTCCGAGCCGGCTTGATTTGATTAGCCGACACATTGGTCTACACCCATTGGTCTCTTAAAATTTATCAAAAAATAATAATGGATTGCATAAATTAATTTATCCAACAATACTATTTAAAAGTTGACGTTAAAATAAACGGTTCAGATTTAATCGCTTTACTTAAAAGATAGGTTAAATATTTAACCGTTATTTAAAGTAACGGTTCATATTATATAAAAGAGTAAACCGTCTCAACAGTTTCAGCGGTTTAGAATTTTGAGATCGAAATTGGGCGATTTTTGCTATGATTTGAGCTGCGATTCTTGCTGGGTATTCTCTTAATTTTTGGATCGATTTCATAAGATAAATTAATTACTTTAATTACTATAGATTTTGTTATTTATTTAAGATTCTTGTTAGGGTTTTCAGATGTAAATTGGGTGTTTTTTCATGTGATTTGAATTGGAATTGTTGCTAGGTATTTTATTGTTTATTAGATCGATTTTATAACATAAATCAATTAGTTCTATTGTTTCTTCGTCTGTTTCCACTACTATTTCTCTTCTTCTAAATCAAGGATAGTCCACTCATAGGCCAGGTTAATAAACATGATAGTGTATGTAAACGTAGAAATAAAAAATATACCATAACCCCTTCAAAAAACCTCGTTAAGTAAGACGTAGTGTCGGAAGATAGGGTTCGAAAGTCGAGAGGTGATATATTCCATAACCGCTTGAAAAAAATTACTTAAGCAGCGGTTAACTTTTGATTTTAACTGCTTTAAGTAGAGATTAAATAACGACCGTCAGATTTAACCGCTACCTTAAATAGCGGTTAACTCTGAACGGTTCTGATTTGTTGGATATATTAATTTTTGATTTTAACCGCTACTTTAAGAGGTTAAATAAAAACTATTAGATTTAACCGCTACTTAAAGTAGTAGTTAACTATAAACAGTTCTGGTTTGTTGTATAATTTTTTATCCAACGTTGATATTAACCGCTACTTTAAGTAGATGTTAAATGACAACCGTTAGATTTTAACCGCTTCTTTAAGAAGCGGATAACTTTGAACGGTCCTGATTTGTTGGAGAATTTTTTTTATCCAATGTTATACCTGGGACCGAACCCAAATAATAAATATATCAGTCCGAAAAAATCTATTATAAAAGGGCTTGCATGGTGCAAGCTTCTCTAGAGTTCTTGGATGAGCTTCCCTTGCAAAAAAGAAAGCCCATCAAAGGGCTATACAAGAGCATGCACCTCTTGCACAGTAGATTTTTTGTATCAGTCCCTTCCCTAATATTCAAGAGGGCACAATGCTCTCACGAAGTAATGATGAACGAAGTTCTGAGTCTCCAAAAGGGCCCCAGTCCTTCACTTGGGCTGAAATTAAATCGAAGTGTCAGGCCCAAATAAACTCCTGAACCAGGGGGCAATGCGCATCCTAAGCCATGGCCCGCCTTATTTTTTAGTACGGCCTGCTTTTATTCATGCAACAGTGTCTTAAAAGATTCACTGTTTTCCTTATTCATTTGGGTAAATTGTTGGAAAAACCCCGGTCCAACCTGTCAAAAAATCCCCTGTATTTTCTAATTAGAAAGACTACTTTTAAAAATCTTTGTATAAAACCCTCTTGACCCAATAATAAGTAAAGCATGTTTATTTTAATTTTATGGATGGATGGAAATATCGCCCATTCATTCATTCACCGTTCAAAATTTCTCTTGCTCGATCTCATAGAACCCAATTCGTCTCTCGTTGTGGTCCCCACAGGCTTCACCGTCGTCGTCCCCGTCTGCGTCGTCGTCGTCACAACCTCGTCTCCCCAAATTTAATTAATAAAACTAACCCGAGGTTATTTCGATTCCACCCCAAACTTCATTTCCCAAATCCCAAACCCTAGCAGCTACAAGGAAGGCGTAGGCGGCGACCGCGGCAAGGGCTCTCATCTCTCTCCGGTGACCGCGGCGGCTACTGAAGCTCTCCTCTCTCTCTCCTCGACGACTCTTGCAACAGCTGCAAATGTTGCGGCGGCGGCGACTGGAGCTCATGAAGTCGATCCTATCTAAATCCTGTCTCTCTCTCTTGATCCAATTGATTTACATCATCCACAAAAAAAATTATTTTTTCATCAAGAACCATACATTAATTTGATAATTATTGTTGTTAGAACTTTAAATTGGGGAAACCCCTAAAATTTATGCTAGGTTATCATTTTTGATTATGACTTGTAAATGTTATATATTATTGTTGTGTGATTAATTGTTGTCTGGTTGATGAGAAAGCTAAGGGGATTGAGGAAGGAGGAGGTGAATCCATTGGGGCAAAAAAGACAGAGAAAAAAGTTGATGAATTTTCAAATGTTTGTGAAGGGAATGGTATTTATGCACTTGAATTTGAGTTCATGATTACCTTACTAC
The DNA here is from genome assembly GCA_030015575.1 of Agapanthus africanus. Classification (NCBI taxonomy): domain Eukaryota; kingdom Viridiplantae; phylum Streptophyta; class Magnoliopsida; order Asparagales; family Amaryllidaceae; genus Agapanthus; species Agapanthus africanus. Next base: position 463,199,742 of record CM057349.1, read on the forward strand.
TCAATAGAGGTTTTGGGTTAAATCGGCAACCTAATGGGTCGCTCTGGTGTCTTAATTAATTTGCTTTACTAAATTACTCTCAACTTTCGGCCATATTTATATATTTTGGCGTTGATGATTATTGTTGTTTGGTTGATGCGAAAAGGGGTTGAGAAAGCAGGAGGTGGTGAAATGAGGAGGGCAATGAGGATGTTGATCCAGAAATTTGAATACAATGTAGTTGGGTTATTTTTTAAGTAGAAATTTGAAATAGTAACTAAAACTTTAATTGCCGACGTCGCAATATACTATGTCTTCTAATTCCTTAGATGAGTATGAGCCATTCTACACCAAGCCAACCTTTAGCTCATTTGCAAAGTTTCTTTCTCGCTTCATTTATTCTCTCCTTCTTTCTCAACACCTAAAACCCTCACATGAGTTGTGAACCATTAGATCTTTTGAGATTAAATACTCTATTAAACACTCTACATCTTCTACGCTATCTAGCTTAGCGAACTAGATACCTTAATTACTTCGGTTTAGTGCTTGGAACTTGAGGTATAAACTCTCGGATGGATCATCTTTGATACGAGGAGGCCGACGATCAAGCGCGATCCGGATTTTTGAGGAACTTAAGCTAAGGAGGAGAAGAAAGACCCGAAGGATTAGAATCAAGGAGGTATAACACTATCATAGTAGTTAAAATCTCCAAGTAGTATAGCTAGTTAAGGTTTCTGTAAAGATCCTGGAGTTAAACTCGGTGTTGCAAAGTATGAAAAATCGTTTTTGATAAATTCTGCCTTCTCACAAGTGCGTGGGGTGTGCGACATCGACTTACAGTGGTATCAAAGTCTACTAAATCTTAACTAGTTTATTGTCAAGTGATTAGAACTTCGATCGACGAAATTTTCCCGAAATCAAAATTTCAAAACATGCTTGCTGTCGTTTTTCAAAACTGTTCGAAAAATCTTTTCAGTGACATTAAAAATACATGCAGGCATTTCTAAGAACAAAGAGTTTTTTTGAGATCCTAATCCCTTAACTAGACCGCGGAACCGCGGCCAAACATGCTATTTGGCCGCGGATCCGGCGTCGAGTTAGGGCCGATTCACTCACAATTTTTCCTGTGGGCCTTGTCTTTGGAATTATGATTTTTGGTATATTTGGTTTCTACCGAGATTTTTTTGTGTACTAGTTTGTACATGGGGTAGACACAGAAAGTAATTATCGATCGAAATTCTAAGTTTTTGGCTAATCTGTGATTCTGTGTTTGTATATGTGTTGCTAAACGTATGCTATTTCTATATGTCGATTAGTGCGGGCTGCATATATCTGTATCTTCTTGATGGTTTGTGTATATGAAGTATTGGATCGTCGTGAATGAATAGCCGGGGATGTGAGAAGAGCGTTTTTTTCTTTCATTCATGTAAATTTGTAAATTAATGTAATATTATTTTTGCGGGGTATATCCGGGTTGAGATTGTAACCACCGTTGTATTATTTCATTTTCTTTTTCTTGCACCTAGGATAGACTCATGGTGGGGTGCACAAACTACCGGGTTCTTGAAATGCCGAGTGGCCTACTCATTTTATTGAGGGAGATTGCTTCACTTTGGGAATTTGGCTGGTAGTTTGCCGCACCCGTAGGGGTCTAGGGTGGGGTTTGGTTATTCATCACGACCGTGAAATCCTTCTTTCGTTCTAAACTAAAACGAAATACGGAAATTCTAGTATATCCAATATATTCATCTATGTTGCTGTGATCTGGAATGTCTATTATTGCGTGAGACGAATGAATGAATATATATATATATATATATATATATATATATATCATAAACGTTGCTTGTATTTTGCACCCGCGCTAGTCCAGACCCCGCTCTGCCGTTAATTAAGTAACCTAACGGTGCATCACAGGGTCCCGTGGCGAATGTGGATGGTATAAGCATACATTCTATTTTCGTTTCTTTCTGCAATGATAGGGTTAAATGTTGAGACCGTATTAATATTGATTAATGCAAAGAAAACAAACCAAAATTAAATCGTTGGAATAATTTCAAAACCACTCGGTTTTTCTTGAAAAACAACTTTTAAATACGGAGACTAAACCACTCATTTTAAAAGCTATCATGGTTCCTTCGACTATATTAAGTTCATTAAGTTCACGGTTTTCGTCAAAACTAACCGTAACCCTCAATCATTTCAGATGGGTATTCAGTAGTATTCAAGCCATGTATTTTGACCTTCGCCAAGACATAATGATTGGTAGCTGCTGGGTATTTATCTGTAGTATAGATAGATGCATTAATTTGGGACAGGCGTACAACTATTTTGGCCATCGTAAAGGGTTCGCACGAATGGGTTCAAATTAAGCTGGAAAATGACGGGTAGAACTTGACTTGCGTCTTATGATATGTTGGCCTTCGTCAAGGTCATAAGCGCCTGAGGAAAAAATCCACATCGGGAGTTTCAAAAGAAAAGGAAACTTGCTAGTTTTGCATACCGTTTGGAGTGTGATGATTTTGGTAGGATTCCATCAAAGTTGTCACACGATGATATTTGGATTCTTATCCTACCATGAGTTTTGTTACTCATTGTGAGAGTTTTTCACTAAACAATAAATGCTATAAACCAAGTAGTTGTCTAGAACGGTGTTGGCGGGGCTACGCCTCCAGGGAAAAGAGATTATGTAATTAAGGTATTTCGCGAAAGCGTTGGAAAACCTCTCTCGAAGTACCGACACTAGCCTGGTCGAAAAGTTAAGCAAGAATTGTAGGGTGAGATTAATCCCGACTAATTCTTCTTTTACGGTTTGAAGGAGGATTCAAGAAACAGTGGGAGCCATCCTGTTTAGATAAACTAATAACCAATCTAAACTTGCAAGAGTATCATGCTGAGTGTTTCTTCTCTCTCTCCTAATTGCAGCGACCAAAATGACTGGGCTTAAGTTCCTGCTAGATAAAAATAAATTGACGGGGCCAAACTATAAAGATTGGCTAAGGAATATCTAAATGGTCATTACCTATGACAAGCCGGGCTACCTCCTTACTACCAAAGCCCCCGTCGTCTCAGGTCTAGATTCCACCGTCGCGGATGTTGAAATCCGTAAGACATGGAAAATAGATTGTGCAAGAGCCAAGTGCCTCGTGCTGGCCTCAATGGATAATGAACACCAGAGACGGCACGAGAAGATAGATTTAGCTTCCATCTTCTTCCATACCAAAGATTTATATGGAGAGTAATCTCGTATCGCAAGATATGAAAGCTCAAAGAAATTGTTTTAGGCAAGGTTGGCTGTTGGGTCATCTGTAGGGGACCACTCCTTAAGATGATCAGCTATATTGAAGAGCTCGCGGACCTTGGGACCACGTTGGAGAATGAGTTGTATACAGACTTGATTCTACTGTCCCTCCCCTCGACTTTCGTCCAGTTTATCTTGAATTTCAATATTCAGGATAAGGAAGTTTCACTTCCAGAACTCCTTAATATGTTGAGGAGTGCAGAGGGCACCCTACAGAAAACCAAAGAGATACCCGCTCTGCTTGGGGAATCTTCCTCTTTTAGATCCAAGGCAAAGGCCAAGAGGAAGAAGAAGAAGACCCCTACCAAGCCGAAAGACGGTGTCAGTAAGGTAGAGAGAAAGAGCAAGGCAAAAGTTTCGGGGCCGACAGTATGGAAGGAGGAATGTTTCTATTGTTACAGGAAAGGCCATTGGAAGAAAGACTGTAGGGCTTGGAGAGCCAGAAACCAGAATTCGAAGTACGTTGTGGATTAGGTTTCAGGTGTGTTTATGATTGAAAACTGTCTGTCAATCAACTCTACGTGCTGGGTATTGGATGCCGGATCAGGATCTCATATCTATAATTCATTGCAGGCGCTGAGAAACCGTAGAGCTTTAATGTGCAGGGTTACCTACGACGGCAGTAAGGTTTCGGGAGGTATCGTCCATGCCAAATTCAAAAAATTGCCGTTTTAGCTAACCCTAACTAGAATCGTAAACTAGAAATATACGGAATAACATATGCAAACACTTTGCAATCTAAGCAAGCAAGGAATACAACCTTTGTAGACCGGTCCTTCACTTCAATAGCTCCGTGTAGTAGTCCTCTTCGCTGCGATCGTAAACTCCGGACTGTATAGAGGCTCCACGAAGAAACGAACATGCTTGCTTCGATGACTTCGAGGCCGAAGATGATCTACCTCGAGCAGACACTAACCCAAGCTATTTCTTCACTAGGTCAAGAACTTTGTGAAGAGAACACCCTATACTAAATGGCAAGTAGTATAGAATGATGAAGTAGGAACTGGGCTCACTTTAGAATTGATTTTCTCACACTTTTTCTTATAACTCCATTAGAGATAGAAAGCTTTTGAGGAGGAGGAAGAAGAAGAAGAACTTTTTTCATCAAATGAATTATTGGTTTAGTTAATAATGTAACCAAGGGTTAAGCATGTCATGTTTAACCTTTGTAGAGAGTTAACCATGTGCTATGGTTAAAGATTAGGTCAAAAATATCTTAAGCAAGATAAAGAGAGAGAACAAAGTCAAAGATGCCTTGAAACTTCTACAAGTTTTTAACAAATATCAACCATGCCTAATTCCTCAATTTTGAATTACTTAATGATAAATTTAAAACCTAATCTTAACCCTAACATGGTTTAACCCTCATTAACCCTAGTTGCATTTGTAACCTAACTTGATACATTTAACATATTCACATATAAATCAATGTACCCAATGTGAGAAAAGAAATCATAAGTGAGCTAATACTAGTTAATATAATGTAATATATCAAATATATAATTATACATTAAATTATTAAATCAACACTTGATTTAATAATCCGGCTATATCACATATAACCGACTAATATCATAATGCAATATCTTATCGAATCAACACTTGATCCGATAATCCGGCTATATCACATATAACCTTTCATGTCACACTTCACGAGAATATAGTGTTGTATCACATATCGCATTAATCTCGGTCCCGCACATATCACATATGTGCTTCTATTCCGTTTCGCTTGAGCAAGGAAACCCCAGTGTAGGACTCTAAAGACTCGTCAATACGCCGGCAGTAGGTGATGATCATATCAAACACCTACAAGCCGCAAACGGTCTGCTAAACGTAACGGCCATCCGGGTATTGAGCGATCAGAAAATCAACAAGCAAGCCTGTTCACACTCCTGCGAATCCAATCAGTAACACTACCGTAAAGTCCGGTCTTTTCGTTTGATATGTCGTATATCTCGTCTAGGGGTGGTAAACATCAGACCCCAGTAACTCGATAAGTCGTGTCGATATGAGGCTCATAACGGGTCAAGAAACTACTGATAACACTTACCAGTATATCTCTGAAGCAGCCTTGGCCAAGGACTTCCTGTTATAGCCAATCGAGCACAGCGCGACATCAACTCCCTATACCGGGAGAGACGAAACCCCTCCTATCGCTCATTGCCTCCATGTGACTCGGGACTGTACCCAAAAGCCACCGTTTTGAACGTTCTCTTGAACGTGGTAAGGTTGAAATCAAAGCATAGTGGGAATCACACAAGACTCTATGACAATCTCGGGTCTACAGACTAACCTGTACTAGTGTCACCAGAGAACTGCCATCTGACGTTAGGTATAATACTATCTGGGAGTTCTAGGCGAGTCCGTTCAGTGTACCCAGTCTCTACTGAGCACCCGTATACTATCTTTGATGTCAAACACCAATGGATATGGGATCATCCATCGCCCATCTATATGGGTCGAGAAGTTATACGTTAGTCTACTCTGGTATATCGATGCCCTGTCTCGATACAGCTACGACTAGGAACATTTGAAGGATGTACTTAGCGACTACTCTGTCCACACTAGTATGATCTGCATCATAGTCTTGGTAGTCAAGTACTCATCCTAAGGGCTTTATCAACATGTAACATAGAGACAATGAGAGTACATGTTAAGATAAAGAGCAACCAGATAGCATACTATCATGTCGAGCAAGAAAGTCCTCACTATATATGTCCAAGCATCCACTACAATATACATCGTGTGTACAGTAATGGCCTCTAGGGTATACATATAACTAACAATCTCCCACTTGCACTAGGGTCATCTGTTGTAGTATCTCATACCCAACAATCTGCAGTGGTTGAAGTATCTCATACTCAACCATCCCATAAAATTCTCTCTCGGGAATAGGCCTTTGTGAGTGGATCCGCCCTGTTCTCCTCTGTGTTTACTCTCCTTAACCTCGATCTCCCTGGAGATCAACCATCTCCATGATCAGATGATACTGCCTAAGAATATGTCTGGATCACTGATAGGATGGGGGTTCCTAGGCTAAAACCATAACTCTATTGTCACACAATGGTAGGAACGAAGTTCATCTCCTGAACTTATATACATCCAGACTACATCTTTGGTAGCATCCTAGGCAGCCATGTATCCAGCCTTTATCGTCTAGTATGCCACGGTATCTAGTTTGGAACTCTTCCAACATACTGTCCTTCCACTGAGGGTAAAGACAATGTCTGTGACTGACATTCAGTCGACTTTACCACCCTGGAAGCTATCCAGTGATTCTCCTCAGGATCGATTGATACCATCTCACTACACCTAGTTAGAATCCTAACATCCACTTAGATCTATCTCATAGATCCAAAACCCAGGATTTAGGAGGTATCACCTTGATCATATATGGAGAATCCTTGTGATAAGAGGAGATTGACCGAGTGTAGCATAGGAAACTCCTTTCCTATCAAGAGTATGTCATCTACGTACAATACAGGGATCACTACCATACTCCCTACTACTTTTTTGTATATACAAGGTTCATCTGCCATTTTGATGAAGTCAAACTCTTTGACTACCACATCGAAACAGATGTTCCAACTCCGCGATGCCTGGTTTAACCCATAAAGCAACTTGCACACGTTTCCGCTACTCCCACTGTCTACGAAGCCCTCTGGCCGTGTACTTATAGACGCTCTTTTCTAAATCATCATTTAGAAAAGCAGTCATGACAACCAACCGCCAGATATCATAGTCATGGTATGTAGCAATGGCAAGTAGGATCCGGATGGACTTAAGCATCGGCACTAGAAAAGGTTTCATCATTATCCACACCTGGTCAATGACGAGGGCCATTTACAACTAGTCTTAGCTTTGAAATTCTCAACTTTTCCATGTACACCAAGTAATCTTCTCAAGATATACTTGCTCCTGATGGGGATTTAACCCTTCGGATAAAGCAACCAAAGTCCATACTTTGTTGGTGTATATGGATTCCATCTCAGATAGCTTAGCATCCAGCCATTCTCACAGAGTCCCCACTCCTGATGGCCTGCTCGAAACTAGTCGGGTCATCATCTCATGATGCAATTCTCGCTCCCACTGTCATAGTGAAAACCGAAGTATCTCTCAGGTGGGTGAGGAACCCTATTAGATCGGCGGAGAGGCTGAGTTTCGTTGAGAGCTATTGAATCCTTCGGTTCTACCAAATCATCTGCTGCAGTTTGTATAGCTGGAACTCCTTCCAGTTCTACCTCATGACCACTAATTTCTTCACAAGAAATTCCCTTTCCAAAAGGTGGCATGCTGAGAAACAAAACACCTTTTGCTCCTCAGTGTGGTAGAAGATATTCCCTTACGAATGCTTGGGATATTCAACAAACTTCCACAGAACTGACCTTGTCTCGAGCTTGTCCGGATTTTGCTTTTAGACATCGGCCGGACAACCCCAAATCTTAACATCCTTAAGAGATGGGCTCTTCCCATACCATATTACATATGGAATGGTAAACACCTGATTTGATTGGAACCTTATTCAATAGGTATGCAGCTTCACAAGTGCATAACCCCCAAAAGAAATAGGCAACAAAGTAATACTCATCATAGAGCGCACCATATCTCATAGGGTGCAATTGCTCCGCCCCGATATATCAATGTGCTGTGGTGTATACGGAGGAGTAATGCTGAGAGAGAATCTCATTCTCCTTTAGAATAGTCCAGGAATTCCGTGCTTAAGTATTCTCTTCCCTGATCTCATCATAGGACATAATACTTATACCCGTTTTGGTTCTCTACTTCTAACTTATATTCTGTGAATATCTCAAAAGGTTCAGACTTGTATTTCAATAGGAATGCATGTGCGAATCTTGAGAGATCATCAGTGAATATAATGAAGTACAAAGAACCTGTCCTGGCATGTGTAGACAGGGGACCTACATACATCATCATGTATTAATCCTAAGAGTTCACTAACTCTATCTTTGTTTCCAATAAACGGAGTTATGGTCATCTTATCTTTGTGACATAACTGGCAAGTTTCACAAGATGTAAATTCAAACTGATTTAAATATGCATCTAAATGTAACTTAGCTAGTCGGGTCGCAGTTGATATGACCTATTCTACAATGCCTCAAGAAGGATTCGTTCATTTCTGAACTCTTCCTCTTGTGTGTGTTCTGTACGTTAAGAACTGTAGTTTGATTTAGAATGTATATGCTTTTAGATAACGTGCCTGAACCGATCAACTTTTGATATAGAAAATGTTCAAAACATTATCCAAGAATACAAAATTATATCCTTCTTTACTAAATAAAGAGACTGATATGATGTTATATATCAGGTTCGGTATCTAATAACATTCGTTCAGAATCAATATATTTGGCAATACAGGGTGATAACTGCCAACAACTTGGCTGCAACACTTGTACTGTTTCCAACTCTTGAAACATATCACCCGTTCTCAGTTCTCTACCTATCTGTAGCCTATGTAACAGATTACATATGCGGAATCCTGATCCGGTATCACATACCCAGGACGTAAAGGATACTGAGAAACAGTTTTCTGTAATGAACACACCCGAAGAAGATGCATCATCATGCACTTTCTTCGTTTGGGTGGCACGGGAATCCTGGTAATCCCCTATTTCCTGCTCGGTCTTATAACAATTATAAGCTGGAGCGGGACCAACGTTCCCTAGCTCAGTATAACAAGCGGGTTCGGTCAATACATCCATATTATTATGTTGATTAAGGCGTGACATGGTCGCTACCTGGAAAGAGAGAGAAGAAAACATTCAGCGTATGTTCTTGCAAAATTAGATTGGTTATCAATATATCTAATCAGGATGGCTCCTACTGTTTTAGTCAAATCTTCCTTCAAACCCTAAAAGGAAAGACTAGCCGGGATTAATTACACCCTATAAGTTCGCCAATCTTTCAGCTAGGCCAGTGCCGGTACTTTGATGGAGGTTCCCCGTGCTTTCGCACGGACCTAATTAAAATAAACCTCGTTTTCCCAGAGGCGTAACCCCATTGACACCTTTTTAGACACCTACTTGATCGGCTAATTGTAATGTGTAAAACTCTCCCAGGAGTAACTCTTACTCGCAGTGGGTATCGGGATCCAACTATCTCATAGATGGTATGCAATCTCATTGTAAATTTCAACACTTGAAATTCCCGATAATATTTTTCCCCTAACCTCCTATGACCTTGACGGAGGTCAACAAACCATAGGCCGCTAGTCAAGTTCAACCCGTCATTTCTTGATTGAAATAAACCCACCCGCACGACCCTTGACGGAGGTCAACAAGGCCGCACGACTACCCTAATCCAATCGCATCGTATGCAGCAGATAAGCACTAGTCAGCTACCCCACATTACGCCTTGACGGAGGTCAACAAACGTAGCACGAATACTAAGTAGTACTTATCTGAAATGACGGAGGGCTGCGACAGGTTTTTAAGAAAACCTTTTGCGTAATGAACTTGATCTCATTGTAGAATCGAGTGATTTTGAAAAGGAGTACTTTTGAGGCTTTTACTGGTTTTGCTAAAGAGGTTACTCCCGGTGAAGGGATCTCGGCTCTTTCTTTATCGAATAAGGTGCAGGATATTTCACAAATAACACTATGCAAAGCAAAAACTATAAAAATAATCAAAAGATAAATTGAGTTTGTAGTATCTGCTAGTTTCGCTAAAGTGGTCACTCCCGGTGAAGGGATCTCGGCTCTTTCCTTATCGAATAAGGTGCTGGATATTCTACAAGGAATACCGCTATGCAAAGAAAGTACTAAAGCTACCAGTTTTCGAGACAAGTTTCTATAATATCTTTAGGTTTCTTTTATTTCATTAATCTTATTAATGAAGTCCCATCATTTTAAGTTATCTAAACATCACAGATAAATACAACGTACGCTTATGCCATCCGCATTCGCCTCAATGTCCCTTCGTGCACCGTTAGGTTAGATAACTAACGGCAGAGCGGGGCAGGGCTAGCGCGGGTGTAAAACATAAGTAACGTCTATATAATATATCATATATACTATATCCTGTATTCATCTCATCAATATATCAAATGATCACATCACAGATATCGCAGTAGAAAACAACATATGAAATATTGGATATACTAGGATTTCCGTGTTTTAAATTAAGCCTGTATAAAACACGAATTTCACGGTCGTGATGAATAGCCAATCCTATACCCCTAGACCCCTACGAGATCGGCAAGCAATCCTGCCAATTCTAGAGTTAGGAGATCCGGTCTCGACTCCTTGAGATGGTCTCCCACTGGACCCTAGAACCCGGTTACTTGTGCTCCCCGCCTTGGGTCTATCCTAATGCGGAAAAGTAAATAATATACAATGGTGACATCATCCTAAAACCGGAAGTACCCCAATAAAAGAATATTACATACAATGAATTTTACATGAATGAAAATGAAAAACTCTCATCTCACATAAAACCTCCGGCTATTGAAACACGGTGATCCAATAAAACATATCCCAGCAACACATAACATCACATGTTATCAACGCAAGTAAATATGCGTATCCCAATTGTCGTTGACATATAGCACCGAAACCGGCGATACACCACATATTACACTTACGGTCGCAGAAAAGAAAGTGAAAAACTACAACAGTTGGAATCCGCAACCACCTTAGACATCACATGCTTAACCAAATGAATTCCTTAGATATCGCATGCCTAACAATTATAAACCCCGCATTTTAGTCTCGATCTCAAAAACACTTTTCAATATCTGGTTGGGTAATTCAACAAAATTCCCGACATTCTGATCGAATGCTCGTCGGAAACTTTAGTAGACGGCCGCACCCCCCCGATGTCGTCGACGAGTGCACTAAGGCGGAACACCGCTGCCGCGAGCACCCGAACGGATGCTATTGGCGACGGGGTTCTCCTATAGTCACTTGGTCGGGGCTATGGGGCGTGGCTATCTAATAATGTTACCCGGTGAGTATCCGCGTACGCTACGTGATTGCGACAGACTTTTGATCACATCAAAATCCCGTGGCAACCGATCAAATGAGACTAAACTGCTAGATTTATAACATTCAAATTAGTTATCTCATAACTACTTGTAGATTCCAAATATTGTATTCCATCACATAATATCAGGACGACGACAAACTCTTCGATCGATTCATCAAAGTCCCACAATTTCCCGATAGCTTAACACCTGAGCACAGTTTTAGTAATACCCAGAAGATGCCACAGTACTTATGAACCACCGTAGAAGGGTCAAACCAACGCCTCACATGTGACAACGCTAAGCTATCACAAACCCTAGGGTTCAAGTAGTGGTTTTGACGGCTACATAATCGAGTTAAGGTTTCGTTCTTTTAGAGGGTCCACGGAATCACTTGCATATTTTTCCGAATATGTTAAACTTGGAAAAATGGGTTTTTGACATTCGATCAAACCTTTTAACTTCGTCTAGACAATATGTGAATGACTCGAAACAATATTAAAACTACGAATACGAAACACTCCGACTTGCTTATAGTGTAAGTTTACATCACATGCAAAATTAGCAAAAATAAATAACACCTGAAATATCAAAATCAAGTCACTGGAACACATGCAAAAATTCAGGGGAGGTGCTCGGAATTGGGCCGAGATTAGGGTTATGGGGCTCGGCTAATTTTTCATCAAACTGCCTCAAATTTCACCAGTATTCATGTTATATCATATACAACACTCTGTACTTGTTTAAATTTTTTTTGACAATTATTTAAAATCGACAGAAACTAGATTTCGCAGTTTCAAGTTTCGGAGTTGTTTCGGTTTCGTGATCTTAACAAAATCTGTATTAATTTCTAGCATGGCTCTGATACCACTGCAGGGTTACCTACGACGGCAGCAAGGTTTCGGGAGGCATCGTCCATGCCAAATTCAAAAAATTGCCGTTTTAGCTAACCCTAACTAGAATCGTAAATTAGAAATATACGGAATAACATATGCAAACACTTTGCAATCTAAGTAAGCAAGGAATACAACCTTTGTAGACCGGTCCTTCACTTCAATAGCTCCATGTAGTAGTCCCCTTCGCTGCGATCGTAAACTCCGGACTCTAGAGAGGCTCCATGAAGAAACAAACATGCTTGCTTCGATGACTTCGAGGCCGAAGATGATCTACGGCGGCAGACACTAACCCAAGCTATTTCTTCACTAGGTCAAGAACTTTGTGAAGAGAACACCCTATACTAAATGGCAAGTAGTAGAGGATGATGAAGTAGGAAGTGGGCTCATTTTAGAATTAATTTTCTCACACTTTTTCTCATAACTCTATTAGAGCTAGAAAGCTTTTGAGGAGGAGGAAGAAGAAGAAGAACTTTTTTCATCAAATGAATTATTGGTTTTGTTAATAATGCAACCAAGGGTTAAGCATGTCATGCTTAACCCTTGTAGAGAGTTAACCATGTGCTATGGTTAAAGGTTAGGTCAAAAATATCTTAAGCAAGACAAAGAAAGAGAACAAAGTCAAAGATGCCTTGAAGCTTCTACAAGCTTTCAATAAATATTAACCATGACTAATTCCTCAATTTTGAATTACTTAATGATAAATTTAAAACCTAATCTTAACCCTAGCATGGTTTAACTTTCATTAACCCTAGTTGCATTTGTAACCTAACTTGATACATTTAACATATACATCAATGTACCCAATGTGAGAAAAGAAATCATAAGTGAGCGAATACTAGTTAACGTAATGTAATATATCAAATATATAATTATACATTAAATTATTAAATCAACACTTGATTTAATAATCCGGCTATATCATATATAACTGACTAATATCATAATGCAACATCTTATCGAATCAACACTTGATCCAATAACCCGGCTATATCACATATAACCTTTCATGTCACACTTCGCGAGAATATAGTACGGTATCACATATCGCATTAATCTCGGTCCCACACATATCACATATGTGCTCCTATTCCGTTTCGCTTGAGCCAGGAAACCCCTGTGTAGGACTCTAAAGACTCGTCAATACGCCGGCAGTAGGTGATGATCATATCAAACACCCACAAGCCGCAAGCGGTCTGCTAAACGTAATGGCCATCCGGGTATTGAGCGATCAAAAGATCAACAAGCAAGCCTGTTCACACTCCTGCGAATCTAATCAGTAACACTACCGTAAAGTCCGGTCTCTTCGTTTGATATGTCGCATATCTCGTCTAGGGGTGGTAAACATCAGACCCCAGTAACTCGATAAGTCGTGTCGATATGAGGCTCATAACGGGTCAAGAAACTACTGATAACACTTACCAGTATATCTCTGAAGCAGCCTTGGCCAAGGACTTCCTGTTATAGCCAATCGAGCACAGCGCGACATCAACTCCCTATACCGGGAGAGACGAAACCCCTCCTATCGCTCATTGCCTCCATGTGACTTGGGACTGTACCCAAAAGCCACCGTTTTCCACGTTCTCTTGAATGTGGTAAGGTGGAAATCAAAACACAGTAGGAATCACACAAGACTCTATGACGATCTCGGGTCTACAGACTAACCTGTACCAGTGTCACCAGAGAACCGCCATCTGACGTTAGGTATAATACCATCTGGGAGTTCTAGGCGAGTCCGTTCAGTGTATCCAGTCTCCACTGAGCACCCGTATACTATCTCTGATGTCAAACACCAATGGATATGGGATCATCCATCGCCCATCTACATGGGTCGAGAAGTTATACGCTAGTCTACTCTGGTATATCGATGCCCTGTCTCGATACAGCTACGATTAGGAACATTTGAAGGATGTACTTAGCGACTACTCTGTCCCCACTAGTATGATCTGCATCATAGTCCTGGTAGTCAAGTACTCATTCTAAGAGCTTTATCAACATGTAACATAGAGACAATGAGAGTACATGTTAAGATAAAGAGCAACCAGATAGCATACTATCATGTCGAGCAAGAAAGTCCTCACTATATATGTCTAAGCATCCACTACGATATACATCGTATGTACAGTAATGGCCTTTAGGGCGTACATATAACTAACATAATGGCATGTGCTATGACTCTCGGGATTGCTAATGGAATGAGTGTGGATGCTGTATCCGTAGGGGAATATCACGTAGGATTGATAAGTGGAAACACTTTAGTTTTGCGTAACTGTTTTTGTGTACCTAGTTTGACATGTAATATCATCTCTGTATCTTTACTATCTAAAGAAGGTTATGATTTTACATTTATAAGCGATGCCGTCCACATCCACCTTAATCATGGTTTGATTGGGTTAGGTACACTAGACAACGGTATATACGTATTAAATCAATACCAAGTTTTCAATGTCCAGAATAGACATAAAAGAAAGTCTCCAGAATTAAATCAAGCTTTTTTATGGTATTGTAGACTGGGTCAAATCAATGAAACACAGTTGACGAAGTTATATAAAGAGGGATATCTAGATCCATTTGAATATTTGTCTTATGCAACTTGTCAATCATGTCTTAAAGGAATGATGGCAAAGACTCGTTCACTGGACACGGGGTTAGAGCCAGCGAGCTCTTGGGATTCATGTACAGCGACGTGTGTGGTCCAAAGTCTATACATGCAAGAAGTGGTTATTCCTACTTCATTATTTTTACGGATGATTTCTCAAGGCATGGACATATACTCTTGATGAAACTTAAATACAAGGCCTTTGAGAAATTCCAGGAATACAAGAATGAAGTGGAAAAGCAAACAGGCAAAAGTATTAAGACACTTAGATCTGATCGAGTGGTGAATACTTGAGTGCCGAGTTCCTGGATTAGTTAAAAGAGAATGGAATTCTCTCTCAGCTTACTCATCCATACGCACCTCAACACAATGGTGTATCGAAAAGGCGGAACCGCACCTTATTGGATATGGTACGTTCCATGATGAGTAACGCTAAGTTACCACGATCTTTCTGAGGTTATGCACTAGAATCAGCTGCATATCTTTTGAACAAGGTTTCTACTAAATCAGTATCTACCACACCATATGAAATATGGAATGGGAAGAAACCCTATCTTAAGTATCTAAAGATATAGGGATATCCAGCTTTTGTCAAAAAGCAGCAAGCGGACAAGCTCGAGACACGCTCAGTACCGTGTAAGTTTATAGGATACCCAAAGAACTCCAGGGGGTATTTTTTCTATTACGTGGAGGAACAAAAGGTATTTGTTTCTCGGCATGCCCACTTTTTGGAGACTCGATTTCTTGAAAAAGAAATAAGTAAGAGCACAATAGAACTGGAAGAAATTTCAGAACCACAAGCTATTATTGAAAGCATGGAGGAACTAGAAGTTTCAAAGGAACCAGACATCCCTGCGCCAGTCTGCAGGACTAGTAGGCAGTCTCATTCGCCCGAGAGATACTACGGTTTTCTCATAGACGGGGATAGAGAAGATTGCATCATCGACGATGATGAGCTAACTAGTTTCCAGCAAGCCGTTAGGAGACTCAGTAAAATGGCTGGATGCAATGCGGAAAAAAATGGAATCCATGTACATCAACAAAGTATGGACTTTGGACATTGCACCACAAGGGGTAAAACCTGTAGGCTGCAAATGGATCTTCAGAAAGAAGATTGGTGCATCTAGACAAGTTGAAACCTATAAGGCTAGATTTGTTGCAAAAGATTTTCGTCAAAGACCTTGTTTGGACTATGATGAAACATTTTCTCCAGTGGTTACACTTAAATCCATTCGGATCTTACTTGCCATTGTTGCCATCCAAGATTATGAAATTTGGGAGATAGACGTAAATACTGCTTTTCTGAATGGAAATTTGGAAAAGTGTGTTTATATGGATCAGCCAGAGGGTTTTATAGACAGTGGGAGCAGCGGAAGTGTGTGCAAGTTGCTTAAGTTCATTTATGGATTAAAACAGGTATCGCGGAGTTGGAATATCTATTTTGATGAGACGGTCAATGAATTTGACTTTATCAAAAATCCAGATGAACCATGTATTTATAGCAAGATTGTAGCGAGAACCGTGGTATTCCTCGTCTTGTACGTGGATGACATTCTCCTGATAGGAAATGACATTCCTATGCTACAATCAGTCAAAGGATTCTTGTCATAAATGTTCTCCATGAAAGACATGTGTGATGCCTCCTACATTATGGGGATTCATATCTATCGTGATAGATCTAAGAGGATGTTAGGACTTTCACAGTCAAGGTATATCGACACCATACTGAAAAGATTTAGTATGGAAGATTCAAAGTGCGGTAATCTACCGGCTTGTCACGGGATCACCCTCTCCAAAGAGATGTCTCCTAAGACTGATTTGGAAAGGGACCACATGAGTATTATACCCTACACTTCTGTGATAGGCTCTATAATGTATGCGATGTTGTGTACCAGACCAGATGTAGCTTACGCACTGAGCGTGGTAAGCAGGTATCAGTCAAACCCTGGGGAGAAGCGCTGGACAACAGTTAAGAACATTCTCAAGCACCTGAGAAGGACTACGGAGATGTTCTTGGTATACGGCAGTAAAAACCTCCAGATCGAGGCCTTCGCCTACTCCAGCTTCTAAAGTGACAAGGATGACTCTAAGTCTATGTCGGGTTATTTCTTTACCCTCAATGGATGGGCGGTCTGTTGGAAGAGCTCTAAGCAGGACACCGTTACTGACTCGACGATGGAAGCGGATTATATCGCTGCATGTGACGTCGCAAAAGAAGCAGTCTAGATCAGAAAGTTCGTAACAGAACTTCAGGTGGTTCCGTCCATTGTTGATCCAATACCTTTGTGTTGTGATAACAACGGGGCTATAGCTTTAGCGAAATAACCAAGGTCCCATCAGAAATCCAAACATATCTTGAGGCGGTACAACCTGATTAGAGAGATCGTTGATCGCCGGGAGATCGAGGTGCCGAGAGTAAACACGGAGAACAACATTGCAGATCCACTCACAAAGGCCATCCCTCAGACGCAGTTCAAGAGGCTATTCGAGATAATAGGTCTGCGATATTCCAATACATGGCCTTAGTACAAGTGGGAGATTGTTAGTGATATATGCCCTAGAGGCCATTATTGTATAGTACTGGATTATATATTACATTTTGGAAGCTTGGGATATACACGGATATAATAACAGTCTTGCTCAACATGATAGTATGCTATCTGGATTGATTCTATCTTAACATGTGTATGTGTTTCTTTTAACATATCGCTAATACATGTTGATAGAGCCCTTAGGATTTTTTCTTGACCACAAGCGTTGTGATGGTAGTCACACTAGTGGGGGCTGGGTAATCTATAAGCACATCCTTATACTTGTCCCTAGTCGTAGGATTATCGAGACAGGGCATCGATACTCCAGAGTAGACTAGTGTATACGCTTCTCATCCTAGCAGGGGAGATGGCCTGCCCCACAGTCATTGGTATGTCGTACCGGAGATAGTGTACAGGTGCTCATTAGGTTATGAGTTACACTGGACGAATTCGATGGGAACTGTTGGTTAGTATTATACCTATCGTCAGTTAGCAGTTTCAGGATGGCATGAGTACAGGTTAGTCCGATGACTTGACATCACTATTTGTCTCGAGTGTGTTCCCACTGTACTTAGATTACTACCTTACCATGACTCAAATGAGTCGTGCAAACAGGTAGTGGTTGGGTGCAGTCCCGAAGAACTCAGAGGCAGTAGTGGTTAGATAAGATTCGTCTCTCCCAGTATTGGGGGTTGATATCGTGCTGTTTTCGGAAAGCCATTACACAAACTCCCTGGCCAGGGCAAGCGAGATTTACTGGTAGGTATACCAGTAGTTTCTCAGGGTGTAATGGGCTCTACACCAGCACGACTTATTGCGCTATTTGGGGTCTGACAGTTACCACCCCCTTGGCCCGATATGCGATACTCTTAGACGAACAGACCGGACTGTACGGAGATTGTCACAGATAGGCTTAGTAGGAATTCAGATGAGTTTGCTCATCGGCTCTTATCGACAGATACCTGGATAGCTGTTACGCACATCTAGAGCAGCTGACGGATTTGTGGTTAAACCCACTGCCAGCATACTATCGAGTCTTTAGGGTCCCACAAAGTGGGTTTCCCTGCTTTGTGCGAAACGATGTAGAGAATGTATGGTTTTACGACAGGGTTTCGATCATATACGTGTACTGGCTATACGGATGTTGTTCGGACGGATAATACCAGTGGGCTTTGGTTTAAGCCGGATTCTAGTATTATATTATCGGATTATTATTATCACATTGTATTCGTATTTTTCGGAATACAAATACGGGTATGTATATATGGTGAGGGCATTCTTGTAATTTCACAAGCGATAATTCTAGAAGGGGACACCTCATTATTTGGATTTATCTATTTTGGAAATAGATTAATGAGGTGGAAAATGGAGATATTTGTGGCATGGTGAAGCATGGCTCGTTTGATTTGTTTATTGGTTTGTGTTTACTATTGAAATATGGTTGTTATTTTCTATTGTAAAATAATCCATGCTTCATGTGAGATGGGTATGAGCCATCCTACACCAAGCCAACCTTTAGCTCATTTGCAAAGTTTCTTTCTCTCTCCATTTATTCTCTCCTTCTTCCTCAAGACCTAAAACCCTCACATGAGTTGTGAACCATTAGGTCTCTTGAGATTAAATACTCCATTAAACACTTTACATCTTCTAAGTGATCTAGCTTAGCGAACTAGGTACTTTAGTTATCTCGGTTTAGAGGTTGGAGCTTAAGGTATAGACTCTCGGGTGGATCATCTTCGACACGAGGAGGTCGACGATCAAGCGTGATTCGGATCTTCGAGGAGCTCAAACTAAGTAGGAGAAGAAGACCCGAAAGACTAGAATCAAGGAGGTATAGCACTATCATAGTAGTTAAATACTCCAAGTAGTATTGCTAGTTAAGGTTTCTGTAAAGATCCTGAAGTTAAAGTCGGTGATGTAAAGTATGAAAAATCAATTTTTGTAAATTCTGCATCCTCATAAGTGCGTGGGGTATGCGACATCGATTTACAGAGGGCGCCCATGAGGGAAGTATGTAAGGCGCTGGCCTTTTTTTGAGGGCGCCCACTTGGGAAGCACGTGGGGCGCTGGCCTTCTGTCTTGGGCGCCCATGTGTTTTTCACGTGAGGCGCTGAGTTTTTTTTATATGGAGATTTAATCTCTGTTGATGTTTTCAGAGAGATTAACCCTCTGTCAATGATATTTTGACCATTAATGATCACCAAAATCACTATTTATTTTTGAGGATTTTGGGTTGAGTTTTAAAAAAACTAAGTTCTTGATTTGAAGGAACTAAGTTCCTGGAGTATTATGAATTCCATCTTCTTTCTTTTTAAACTTGTTCTTCCCTGAATGCTTGATTCTCAAGAACAAGATCTTCCCGATGAGAATTAAATTCTCAACTTATGGGAGACTTGTCTTGTGGATCGCAGATCCAGAGAAAGAACTAAGTTCTTTTAAAAGGGTTAAGCCCTTAGGTGTGATATAATAGGTAAAGGAGATATTTTTATCTCCTCTTTTTTCTTTATCTAGGGTTTTTGAGAAGGAGGATCTTCTTCTTTTAGAATTGAATTCTCTGTTCTTTTGAGAGCTCACTGTTTTTTTTGCAGAAGTTTATAGGGGGTTCCCTCTCTCTGTGTCTGTCTCTCCTTTGAGACTTGAAATCTCGAGTCCTTTATATAGCCGAGACGAGTTTGTTAATTAATTTTGAGAAAATCTCTTATTGAGAGATTCCAACTGATTTAATTGGACTCAAAATTGATTTGGGGAATTTTACCTACCGTTGGATCTTTGATCCAAGAACTTCTGTTTTACAGAATATATTTTCTTGTTTTTAACAAGATTGGGGTAATGTTTTCCCATATACAGAATTTATTCTATCAAATAGTGATTTTTTTTAATCACCATTGGATTTTTGATCCAAGAGTTCTCTGTTTTACAGAGCACATATTTCTTTTGTTTAGAAAAATATAAGGAAATATATTCCCATTTTATTGGATCTTTCATCCAACAATTTCTATTCGTTTAGAAAGATTAGGGGAATATTTTCCCTTAATAAAATTTTATTCTATCATCTGATGATTTATCATCACTGTTCGATTTTTGATCCAACGGCTCTGTTTAACAGAGAGTATCCCAGTTTTTAGGGAAATATCCCATGCAGAATTTAATTCTACTTGGTTTTAATTTGGGCGCCGGCGCTCACGTGTTATGCACGTGGGCGTCGCTTAAGAATTTGATTTTAGGCGCTCCTGTGCTTTGCACATTGACGTCCACGTGAGGAGCACGTGCAGCGCAATATAAGAATTTAATTCTTATATAATAAGCGCTCCTGTGGTTTGCACATTGGTGCCCACGTAAGCTTCATATGCGGTGCCACCATAGGATTTAATCCTAAAAGGTTGGTGCCGGCGCTCTAGTGTGGGGCACGTGATGCACTGCCTTAAAATTTAACAGAGCTTAGCTCTCTTTTTATATTGTTTAAATTTTAGGGGAACAAATGCCCCCCACCATTGTTCTCACGTGGCTCACACGTGAGTGCAACAGTGTCATTTTTTCCACCGTTTGATCTTCTAGGGAGTTGAACCTTCCCTTCATATCTTATAAATAAGGCCTTTGGCCCTTGAGATGACTGCCATTGTCACGCCCCGCTTCCCAGAGTACGCAAGATTGGGCACGTAACATAGCCAACCATGCTACCTGTGGGTAGGAAGTATCCATCCACAGTCACATTACGGTTGTAGAGATATCAAGAACAATATAAATAAACTAATCTAACACATGTCCAAATCCATAATAACAAGAGTCAATAAACAATAGTGCGGAAGCAAATGATCCAATACAATAAATAAACAGTATGTCCCATAATGCGGGCTCACATCTGGAAATGAAATGAAATAAATAAACTAATCACTAAGGACCCACAGTTCAGCCTGCTGGCTGAAGTACTCTTGCTTGGTCGTCGACAGTGGTAAGGAATCTGGGCCATGCAAAACCCAGACGTCAGCGCGTCATGTCAACCAAATAATATAATATAAACATGGTAATAAGCAATGCAGGTATGAACATGAATAAAGCAGTACTAAGAAATAACAGTGCAGGGTAATGTGCAGTGGTAACTAAACTGTCCTATCAGGTCTGTACTCTATAGTCTTTGAAATCAATTGATGAATCGTCGATGTAACTCAATAGTATCCCGTACATACCCGGGATCACGGCCACAATATTCTCGGCTGCAGCCGAGACATGCCGCTAGGCACAAACAGGAAAGTGTACACTCGGTAGTACCCCGTACATACCCGGGATCACGACCACAATATTCTCGGCCGAAACCGAGACATGCCGCTAGGCACAAAACAGGAATGTGTACACTCGAACAGGTAGTGAACTGTCGAGTTACAAGTCAGGTTCATCTTTGATTTCCCCATACCCCCAAGTTATGTATGTCGAGTCAGGTATTCAGTAATCAAGGACTAATGCCAACACAGGATCAGGTAATAGGTCAGGTTTGTCTGGATAGACAGCAGGAATGGTCCATGAGGACCACAAGTCAGGTTTGTTGGCATTAGGCATGAGATCATGTAATAAGTCAGGTCGTAGTACAATAGGTTGAGTCAGTATGTACAGGGTGTCATGTCCGGTGTATCAGTATATGTGTCAGGTGTAGCAGGGTCGAGTCAATATATACTGTGATCGAGTGTGTGCTCTCAACAGGTATACAGCAGCAAGAATTTAAAGTAAACAGCACTGATAGTCACTTAATCACAATGGTGCTTTGTATTATCTTTATTAACAGGTTCAAGCACCCTTGGGGTGCAATAGTCACAAGGTGAAACAATATCAACAACATAAAGTAATGAAGCTACATGAATTTAAGACTAAAGCATAAATAATTGTCTCATGGATGATTTAACGAATAAAGAAAGGACGATCTAATTAGTTCAGTTAGTTAAAGTATGGATTGATAGTAGACCGATTAATTACAAGAAACTACTATAATGATTCAATGTTAAAGATACTTGCAACCGTCAATTCTAAGTTATACCAAATATTGATATTACCATCAACTGTGTGGTTAAATTAAGTAATGTGATAATTAAATGTATAGCAAGACTTGATCTTGTATTAGCATGTTAGAGAAAGTATTCGGATACTTGCCTCGACGGTTTCGCAAACCGGAAAACACGGATGCAATGTCGGCGGAAAACACGAGACGGACGCACGGGCCACGGATCGAGTCCAAACAGCGAACAGCGGGACCACACGGACCAGAGTACTTCGCTGGAGAGTCGGGTCCAGTCGTCGGCACGGCCGGAATCCGGCGAAAATGTCAAAACGGCGACGAGGGTTAGCAAACTACGCACGGACAAAACGCGACCAGCGAAGGGAAAAGGGAAGGGAGAAGGTAAAGAGATGCTTACAGGGAAGAACCAGGGGCAACCACGACAGGTTCGACGGCGACGGGGCGCCGGCGAGGCAGCGACGGCGGCAGTCTTGGCTGAAAGTTGCTGGCCCTGATGGTGCTGCGACGAAAGGAGGTAATGGTCTGGTTCTGGTCATAGGGGAAGAGGAGGTGGTCGGAGGTGGCTCAGGCGACGACGACGAGGGTCGACGGTGGCTTTCCCGGCGACTGGAGAAGATGGGATGCTAGGGTTCCGGTTAGGGTTTGGGCTTGGGTTAGGCTCGGTGTAAAGGGTGCAGGGATAGGGTTGAGTCGGGAAGGAGATAGTGGAGAGGAAGATGAAGGAGTCGTCGACGACGAGGGGCCGTCGACGGTGAGGTGCAGGCGGTGGAGGTTCTGGGATCGGGGAAAGGGTTTGCGGGTTCTTGGTTACAGGGATGAAGGTGATGTGGTGGTGGTTGTGGTGTCGAGGGCTTGCAGGGAGAGGCAAGGAGACGGATGTGATGACGAGGGCGGTGGCGACGGCGAGGGGTCACCGGCGTGAGGCGATGGGTGCCGCGGCTTCGTGGGTTGCAGGGAAAGCTCGTCGAGGGTTGAAGAGTGGAGGTGGTTACGATGGAGGTGATGGTGGCGAGGTCGCGGGGAGGTCGGCGGCGAGGCAGCGGCACTAGGGCAAGACGACGTGGGGGTTGGGTTCTCGCGAGGTTCCTCGTGGTGGGTTTTCTGCAGTTGGGGACGTGAGGGAAATAAAATAAAGGGAGAGGGAGAGAGATTGTTAGAGAGAGAGAGAGAAGGAGATTAGAGAGAGATAGAGAGAGACGTAGAGAGAGAGCTGGCGGGGCCCACGAAGAAAAGGCGCTCGCGATTGGCTGAGAGGAAGGGAACAGTAAGATTTAAAAGATTAAAATTGATTTAATCGTTGGGTTTAGAAACAGAAAATATATTATATGGTTAAATAATATTAAATTAAAATGGGTATTTCGGCGCTAAATGAAACATTTCCAAATCGCGCCCGGGTTGCGCCCAAATGTTTCAAATTCAAATTATAGGATTTTAAGCGAGTTCCAAATTTTAAAATGAGATGTCTTATGATTAAAATGCATGCCCCCAAGTCGGACACTCGCACGCGCGCGTAGACGTCCAAACTTGCCCGTTTCGCCGAACGGAACGAAATCTCGACGCGCGGACGCTACCACGCGACTAGTGGCGACGAGTAGGCCAACATGGATATTTTTAATTTTATTTTAGGTGTTAAAATTTGTTATGTGCCAAAATGACTTAACCGGTTAAAATTTAGCAAAAAGCACCCAACAATCAGGATAAATGAAACGAGCAATGTATAACACTCAACTAGTACCAGAAATAGTATTATTGGGCTCGGGTGTTACATCATACCCAACTACAAAAGAATTTCGTCCTCGAAATTCCAAGAATACAAGATAGCTAACTACAGGAAAAGGTGAGGAAATTTCTGCCGGATCTCGTCTTCTCGCTCCCAAGTGGATTCTCCATGCGATCGGTTACCCCAAGAAACTAGCACAAGGGGGATAACCTTGTTCATAAGAACCTTTTCTCTTCGATCCTTGATTTTAACTGGTCGCTCCTCAAAAGTTAGGTCCTCCCGTACAGTCAACTCCGAATGATCCAAGACGTGAGTTTCATCACGAACATACCTCCGTAGTTGAGACACATGAAACACATCGTGCACTCCTGCCAATGACTGGGGTAACGCCAAACGGTACGCTACCTCTCCAACACGCTCCAATATCTCGAAGGGTCCAACAATTCGGGGACTAAGCTTTCCCCGACTCCAAAAGAGAATCACCCCTCTAGTTGGTGATATCTTCAGGAATACCAAATCACCCACGGCGAACTCTAGAGGTCTTCTTGACGTGTCAGCCCAACTCTTCTGTCTGTCTTGAGCTGCCTTCACATGCTTCCTGATTGTATTCACCTTCTCGACTGTCTGTACCACCAAATCTGGTCCTAGTAACCTTCGTTCACCAACATCATCCCAACAAACAGGTGAAGGCACATACGACCATAAAGAGCTTCGAACGGAGCCATCTGAATAGTCGCTTGGAAGCTGTTGTTGTATGAAACTCCACCAGGTGTAGATGATCCTCCCAAGAACCCTTGAAGTCCAACCTGCACGCTCTCAACATATCTTCAAGAGTTTGGATCGTTCTCTCCGACTGACCATCAGTTTGAGGATGATAAGCTATGCTAAACTTTAATCGGGTCCCCAAACTTTCTTGTAAACTCCTCCAGAAGTGCGACAAGAACCTAGTGTCCCGATCGGACACGATGCTTACCGGTACTCCATGCAATCTTACAATCTCATGCATGTACCGCTCTGCCAAAGTCTCCGCTGATTGACCAACCCGGAAAGGGATAAAGTGAGCTGCCTTGGTCAACCGATTGACAATCACCCATACTGTATTGTTGCCCTTTGGACTCCGCGGTAAAGCCGTCACGAAATCCATGGTTATATGTTCCCACTTCCACTGAGGAATCGGAAGTGGTTGCAACAAACCAGCAACCCTTTGGTGTTCAGCCTTGACTTGCTGACACACCAAGCACTTAGCCACGAAGCGAGCAATCTCCCGTTTCATACCTTCCCACCAGAAGTGCTGTCGAACATCTCGGTACATCTTTGTCCCTCCTGGATGTACAGAGTAAGCTGAACTGTGTGCCTCCTTCATAAGCTCTTCACGCACATCCCCTTTTGGCACACACACGCGGCTACCATACCTCAACGAACCGTCTTCATGGATCAGTAAATCGGTTCGCAGTCCGGCTTCAACCTGCTCTCGAAACTTTTGCAGTCTAGGATCCTGCGTTTGAGCCGCTTAAATCTTCTCAACTAAGGACGATTGCACTTGCAACTGCATCAACTGTCCCGTAGCATGTGGTAGCACAACCTCCAAATCAAATTTCCGAAATCCGCAATGATCTCCCTTTGTGCGGTCAATACCTAAATTGCTGGTAACCGACTTAGCGCATCCGGCACGACGTTAACTTTTCCCGGATGGTACTTAAGATCAAGGTCGTAGTCGGCCATCAGCTCCAACCATCTGCGTTGCCTCATGTTCAACTCCTTCTGAGTGAACACATACTTCAAACTCTTGTGATCTGTAAAGACTTCGACTCTCTCGCCCAAAAGGTAGTGTCTCCAAATTTTCAAGGCGAAGATCACGGCCGCAAGCAACAACTGTACAATCTCTACATTCCTTACTAGCTATGATTTTCCATTCCCAGTGTGTATGTCCCAAAAACTAGACAGGGTCGTGCAGGTAATCGAGTGTGTAGTTATAAATTTGGATGACATAAAACAGTGGGATGCACCGGAATCAAATAATGCTAATGCGGAAAACCATGAACGAGTAAAGTACCTGAAACCACTTCTCCTGATGCCTTGGCCTCCTCAGCTGTCAAGGTAAGAGCTCGAGCCTGGTTAGGTCCTTGAGTCAGCTGTTTTTGCCCTTGGAACGGTCTCTGCGGAGGCTTCAGTACATCATCTCTCGTGCGAAGCTTCGACGGACAGGCACCAATTGCGTGATCAGCCGCTCCACAAACCAAACAAAGTCCCAGCCTCCTTCGACAATCCTTTTGCATGTGGCCCGGTAAATTGCAGTAGTTACAATTCATGCTCTTTCTTCGATCAACGACCACAGGCTTCTTCATGGGTGCTACACCACGACGATCCACTGGAATATCCTTGCTCCCATGATCTCGGTTAGGTACGAATGCGGGCTTCCTGGCCGCAACTGCTGTCTGCTGTAGGTTCCCTTTCATACCTGATAAACTCTGCTGTTCTCTGGCTGCCGTGAGAACCTGCGAGAAAGTGGTCAAACCCAGGGAGACAATTTGCCTCTGGATGTCCACATCCAAACTGCGCAAGAACCTTCGCGCCCTGTCTGCCTCGTTGGCGACTAAGGGTCCAGCGAAGCGGCTGAGCCTCGTCCACTCCGCTGTATGTACATCCACAGCCGTTCCATTTTGTCTCAGCCCAATAAATTTCTCCTCCATTTCCTCCCGTGCAGTCCGCGGGAAGAACTTTTCCAAGAAACTTTTAGAGAAATCCGCCCAACTGATGGGCTTGGGCAAGCGGGTCTCCTCCACAAGCCACCACTCTCGGGCGTAATCCACCAGCTGAATGCGCACTACATCAACTCTCTTGTCTTCAGGGATCTGTGCTGCAATCAGTAAATTCTCCGTGTCCACTAGCCACTGCTCGGCTGGCAACGGCTCCTCCAGACCAGTGAAAGTAGTAGGACCCAACCGTCTGAAGTCTGCCACGGTCCCCACTCGGTCAACCGGCTTCGCTACAGCGGTGTTTACAGACTGCCGAATGGCCTGCATACCCTCCTGAAACGAATCTGCTTGCTGTTGGATCAGTTCAGTTTGCCTCTTCTGATTCTCCAACATCCCACGTATCACTCCTAACATGGCGGCTTCATCCACGCGCCTCTGATACGTCTTGAAATTCTTATCTGCCATGGTCCTGAAATCAAAACAAACAACATTAGCATGATGATAGATTCAATATATAAATCAAGGCTAGAACTCCAAGATACTTAATTAGAGTACCGCATTGTAGCTATGCCGCGGTATCATAGCCGCAATTACTTAACTCCACCCAAGTCGCCTAAGTCCTAGAGATAACAAGAAATTAGGTTTTCGAATTGACAATGCAAAGTAAGTTTGCATGTCGACATGATCCGGAAGAATGATTCAAGGATGGTAAAACGGTCAAAGTGGCCGGACATGTTTCCTAATCACGGGTATTATGATTCGTGTATCGGGTGCAATACCCAACTACAAAGAATCAACCCAATTAACCTATGGCTCTGATACCAAAAGAACCATGTCACGCCCCGCTTCCCAGAGTACGCAAGATTGGGCACGTAACATAGCCAACCATGCTACCTGTGGGTAGGAGGTATCCATCCACAGTCACATTACGGTTGTAGAGATATCAAGAACAATATAAATAAACTAATCTAACACATGTCCAAATCCATAATAACAAGAGTCAATAAACAATAGTGCGGAAGCAAATGATCCAATACAATAAATAAACAGTATGTCCCATAATGCGGGCTCACATCTGGAAATGAAATGAAATAAATAAACTAATCACTAAGGACTCACAGTTCAGCCTGCTGGCTGAAGTACTCCTGCTCGGTCGTCGACAGTGGTAAGGAATCTGGGCCATGCAAAACCCAGACGTCAGCGCGTCATGTCAACCAAATAATATAATATAAACATGGTAATAAGCAATGCAGGTATGAACATGAATAAAGCAGTACTAAGAAATAACAGTGCAGGGTAATGTGCAGTGGTAACTAAACTGTCCTATCAGGTTTCTACTCTATAGTCTTTGAAATCAATTGATGAATCGTCGATGTAACTCAATAGTATCCCGTACATACCCGGGATCACGGCCACAATATTCTCGGCTGCAGCCGAGACATGCCGCTAGGCACAAACAGGAAAGTGTACACTCGGTAGTACCCCGTACATACCCGGGATCACGGCCACAATATTCTCGGCCGAAACCGAGACATGCCGCTAGGCACAAAACAGGAATGTGTACACTCGAACAGGTAGTGAACTGTCGAGTTACAAGTCAGGTTCATCTTTGATTTCCCCATACCCCCAAGTTATGTATGTCGAGTCAGGTATTCAGTAATCAAGGACTAATGCCAACACAGGATCAGGTAACAGGTCAGGTTTGTCTGGATAGACAGCAGGAATGGTCCATGAGGACCCCAAGTCAGGTTTGTTGGCATTAGGCATGAGATCATGTAATAAGTCAGGTCGTAGTACAATAGGTTGAGTCAGTATGTACAGGGTGTCATGTCCGGTGTATCAGTATATGTGTCAGGTGTAGCAGGGTCGAGTCAATATGTACTGTGATCGAGTGTGTGCTCTCAACAGGTATACAGCAGCAAGAATTTAAAGTAAACAGCACTGATAGTCACTTAATCACAATGGTGCTTTGTATTATCTTTATTAACAGGTTCAAGCACCCTTGGGGTGCAATAGTCACAAGGTGAAACAATATCAACAACATAAAGTAATGAAGCTACATGAATTTAAGACTAAAGCATAAATAATTGTCTCATGGATGATTTAACGAATAAAGCAAGGACGATCTAATTGGTTCAGTTAGTTAAAGTATGGATTGATAGTAGACCGATTAATTACAAGAAACTACTATAATGATTCAATGTTAAAGATACTTGCAACCGTCAATTCTAAGTTATACCAAATATCGATATTACCATCAACTGTGTGGTTAAATTAAGTAATGTGATAATTAAATATATAGCAAGACTTGATCTTGTATTAGCATGTTAGAGCAAGTATTCGGATACTTGTCTCGACGGTTTCGCAAACCGGAAAACACGGATGCAATGTCGGCGGAAAACACGAGACGGACGCACGGGCCACGGATCGAGTCCAAACAGCGAACAGCGGGACCACACGGACCAGAGTACTTCGCTGGAGAGTCGGGTCCAGTCGTCGGCACGGCCGGAATCCGGCGAAAATGTCAAAACGGCGACGAGGGTTAGCAAACTACGCACGGACAAAACGCGACCAGCGAAGGGAAAAGGGAAGGGAGAAGGTAAAGAGATGCTTACAGGGAAGAACCAGGGGCAACCACGACAGGTTCGACGGCGACGGGGCGCCGGCGAGGCAGCGACGGCGGCAGTCTTGGCTGAAAGTTGCTGGCCCTGATGGTGCTGCGACGAAAGGAGGTAATGGTCTGGTTCTGGTCACAGGGGAAGAGGAGGTGGTCGGAGGTGGCTCAGGCGACGACGACGAGGGTCGACGGTGGCTTTCCCGGCGACTGGAGAAGGTGGGATGCTAGGGTTCCGGTTAGGGTTTGGGCTTGGGTTAGGCTCGGTGTAAAGGGTGCAGGGATAGGGTTGAGTCGGGAAGGAGATAGTGGAGAGGAAGATGAAGGAGTCGTCGACGACGAGGGGCCGTCGACGGTGAGGTGCAGGCGGTGGAGGTTCTGGGATCGGGGAAAGGGTTTGCGGGTTCTTGGTTACAGGGATGAAGGTGATGTGGTGGTGGTTGTGGTGTCGAGGGCTTGCAGGGAGAGGCAAGGAGACGGATGTGATGACGAGGGCGGTGGCGACGGCGAGGGGTCACCGGCGTGAGGCGATGGGTGCCGCGGCTTCGTGGGTTGCAGGAAAAGCTCGTCGAGGGTTGAAGAGTGGAGGTGGTTACGATGGAGGTGATGGTGGCGAGGTCGCGGGGAGGTCGGCGGCGAGGCTGCGGCAGCTAGGGCAAGACGACGTGGGGGTTGGGTTCTCGCGAGGTTCCTCGTGGTGGGTTTTCTGCAGTTGGGGACGTGAGGGAAATAAAATAAAGGGAGAGGGAGAGAGATTGTTAGAGAGAGAGAGAGAAGGAGATTAGAGAGAGATAGAGAGAGACGTAGAGAGAGAGCTGGCGGGGCCCACGAAGAAAAGGCGCTCGCGATTGGCTGAGGGGAAGGGAACAGTAAGATTTAAAAGATTAAAATTGATTTAATCGTTGGGTTTAGAAACAGAAAATATATTATATGGTTAAATAATATTAAATTAAAATGGGTATTTCGGCGCTAAATGAAACATTTCCAAATCGCGCCCGGGTTGCGCCCAAATGTTTCAAATTCAAATTATAGGATTTTAAGTGAGTTCCAAATTTTAAAATGAGATGTCTTATGATTAAAATGCATGCCCCCAAGTCGGACACTCGCATGCGCGTGTAGACGTCCAAACTTGCCCGTTTCGCCGAACGGAACGAAATCTCGACGCGCGGACGCTACCACGCGACTAGTGGCGACGAGTAGGCCAACATGGATATTTTTAATTTCATTTTAGGTGTTAAAATTTGTTATGTGCCAAAATGACTTAACCGGTTAAAATTTAGCAAAAAGCACCCAACAATCAGGATAAATGAAATGAGCAATGTATAACACTCAACTAGTACCAGAAATAGTATTATTGGGCTCGGGTGTTACAGCCATCTCTTCATCTTCTTTCTTGAACCTTTCTTTCTTTTGAGATTTTAATTCTTATTTCCCAGAGCTTAGATCTCTCTCCCAGAACTCTGCCAGATTTCATGGTAAGAACTATGAACAGAGCTTAGCTCTTAACTCCTTTTGAGTATATATATTTTCTTAGTTTTGGATTTTAAGTTCATTATCAGTTTCGACAGAGCTTATCTTTTTTTTGAATTGATCTCTTGAAGATCTAAAAACTTTCTTTTTATAGATCATGGATCTTAATGCTCTCATCCAAGACTTGAGAATCTTTAATTCTCTTATTTAGGGTTTTACCCTACTGTCAATCTTGACACTTGTTCTGGAATTTAATTCCATCAATTAACCCATGAATTCTTTTAGCATGGGGATTGTTCTGGGATTTGATCATACTGTTTAGGGGAATTTAATTCTATATTTTTGCAGTGCTTGGCTCTAATTTGGATCTTAAGAATTTTGGGAATTTTATTCCCTTTACCATTCTTGTATGTTTTTATTATTATTATTATTTTTATTGTTGGGATTTTAATCCTTTTTTTCTTCACAGATTTTAATCTGTTTTTGATAATCGCCATTTACTTGACTAACGATTAGCTGGAAATCTCCATATATGAGGAGATCCTTTATTCCCATGTCGATAGCGATCTCAAGACCGGTTATCAAAGTTTCATATTCCGCTTCATTATTAGTCCTGAGTTCTGTCAAGGAGAGGGTGTAACGTAATATTCCTTCTTGCGGGGTCATGAAGATAAGACCTATCCCGTTTTGATTATGAGAGTGTTTTGCTTTCGCCTCTTCATGGAAGATGCTCCATCGAAATAGAGTTTCCATTGGGAATCATTTTCTTCTTTCTCTCCTTCGATTGTGCCGAACGCGTGTTCATCCGGCAACTCACAATTTAAGGGGGAGTCAGCCCGTATCGGATGTTTCGCCAGAAAGTCAGCAATGGATTGTCCTTTCACCGCTTTGAGGGATCGATAATTTATTGAGAACTCCATCAGCAAGATGGCCTATTTGACAAGCCTTCCCGTCAGTATGGCCTTTGACATCAGATATTTGAGAGGATCCACTTTTGATATAAGGTAGATCTCATGTGCTAAGGCGTAGTGTCTGAACTTCGTTATTGTGAAGATCGGCGTCAAGTAATACTTTTCAATGGGGGAGTAGTTGCTTTCTGGCCCCAGGAGAACTCGACTTAGATAGTAAAGAGCTCTCCTTTCCTTGGTTGTTCTCTTGTGTCCACAATGCACCTAGAGAACCCTCAAGGGCCGTTGTATATAGGATAAGAGGTTTTCCCTTAACTGAATCGGCCAATACCGGCGGATCTTGTAGGTATTGTTTGATTTCATCTAGTGCGTTTTGGCACTTCTGATCCCAGATGAATGGGTCCTTTTCTTTATCAGATGACTGTAGGGATGGCATTTTCTGGAGAGGTTGGCTATGCACCGCCGGATATATACGAGCTTTCCTTAGAGAGACCACAATTGTTTGAGGGTTCTTGGCGAAGGAATTTCCATAATCGCTTTGATTTTTGAGGGATCGATTTCGATGCCTCGGTGACGAATGATGAATCCCAGGAGTTTGCCTGAGGAGACTCCAAACGCGTATTTTAGAGTGTTCAACTTCAGATTATACTTCCGAAGACGTTGGAACACTATTTTTAGATGTTCGCAATGTTCCTCATGAGATTTACTCTTCACCATAAGGTCGTCGATGTAGTATTCGACGATCTCGTGTATGAGCTCATCGAAGATCTTTGTCATGGCTTTTTGGGAGGTGGCACCGGCATTCTTCAAGCCGAAAGGCATCACCTTTTAGCAGAATACGTCTAACGGTGTCCGGAAGGCGGTGTGCTTCTGATCCTCAGGATCCATTTTTTTTGGTTGTATCCTGAAGATCCATCCATGAAGGAGAAGTCCTCGTGGGTGGATGTTTTATCTATCATTAGCTCGGTAACGGGTACTGGAAAGTCATATTTCGGGCATGCTTTATTAAGATCCCGAAAGTCCACACAGATGTGAACCGTCCCATTTTTCTTCATCACTGGAACGATATTAGCGATCTATTCGGGATATTGAACCTCTTGGATGAAACCGGAGTCAATTAGTTTCTTGACTTCAGTATTGATACTCATCTCAAGTTCGAGCTGCATCTTTCTTAGAGCCTGTTTGATTGGCTTTATGTCTGGCGATATGGCCAGTTTATGTACCACTACTTCTAGATCTAGACTCGGCATTTCAGAGTAGTTCTATGGGAAGCAATTTTTATACTGCATGAGCACGTATTTGAGTGTGGCTACTTGTTTTTCCGATAGTAGCTCACTGACGAACGTCGGCATCGGATCATTCTCCGTTCCTAAGTTAATTTTCTTTTGGTTATCCGCCATGGTGTGTATCCCGTCCTCCATCTCTTTTGGCACTGGTGGAAATTTTGAGATTTCCTCGACATCATCTTCATTTGTGAAACATCCGAAGAGGTCAATCATATTCTCATGCCTTCCCTTCCTTGAGAAACTTATCATATGACAGGTATGAGCCCGCTTCCATTCTTGCGGTTGAGCTGGTCCTATCCTGACGGTATAGGTTCTTTTTGGCATATGCTTTTGCGGCGGGCTTATCTTCCAG
Source organism: Agapanthus africanus (assembly GCA_030015575.1). Taxonomy (NCBI): domain Eukaryota; kingdom Viridiplantae; phylum Streptophyta; class Magnoliopsida; order Asparagales; family Amaryllidaceae; genus Agapanthus; species Agapanthus africanus. The sequence continues at coordinate 463,233,076 of CM057349.1, forward strand.
TTGTTGGATAAAGTGAACCTGTCTTGTTAATTCTGGTCCTCTATCCAGTCCTTGAACATGAAGCAGTCTTCAAGGGGGTGATCTATTGCTCGGTGATAGGAGCAATAATCCGGGCGATCGACCTTGTTTATTTGTTCGGGGTGCCGGGACTCTGGAAGCGTCATCATTTGGTGCTTCATGACAAGATTGAATATTTTTCCTATCTTGTTTTGCGGGAACAAGTATTCATGCCCCATCTTTTTTATAAAGGACGGGTTCTAACTGAGGTTTTCTCGATTAATTGGCATCTTAGGCCTGTTTTGTCATCCTTGAATATTATTTACGTTCTTCGTCTTATTTTTACCTCCGGTTCGAGATTTTCTTTTTTTGCAAAAGTACTCAATGGGCTGTGGATTTTCTCGATTAATCGGCATCTTGGGCCTATTTTTTCGTCCTTGAATATTATTTACATTCTTCATCTTATTTTTAACTCCGGTTCGGTATTTTATCTCTTCGAGAAAGTACTCAATGGGCTGTGGATGAAATTCATTATGGTCCACTTCTCCCACTGATTGTTGATTGAGCCACTGCATCTTGGCCTTTTCATATATGGCCATTTCGCGGCTGTGGTTGTCTCGGCTCACTTGATAAACTTCTTTTATTAACTTATCAATTTGCTCTTCGAGCGACGGACTTAACGTTCACAAAGTGGGATCTCGCTCCGATTCGACATCATGGTTACTTGGAAGAGCGTTTTCCTCTTCACTCGAGCTATTTACAATGTGGCAGATGTAGATTTGCTCCCGTTTCTTGGACCGAACGTATCCCAGCCCAATTGTTTCAATCTTCCCGTTGGGCTTCTTTCGTTGTATCCCGAGAATATCCCAAATCTTTTTGTAGAATTGGGCCTGCCGAACCATTTGTTCGAGAGGTACGCCTTGGCATTTTAACAGCTCTTTCAATCTCTCTGCGTAATATCTTGGCAGACAGATGAGCTGAAGCTTGTCGAGAGTAGGATTGGCACCATGCCACACTTCCCTTTTCACCTTGGTCTCCGTAGATTTGTAGAAAAGGATCTCCTTTTCGCCTTTTCACCTAGAATGCACGTAGAAGGTTTGTAGTTCTTGTACGCTGTATGTATTGGGCGCATCAAGCTCCCTGTAGCATCGAGGCGGAGCCATCATGATTTGTAAACTCTGATCTGCTTCGGCAAGAGTCTGCATCGACAGACGGATGGAGAACACTGCATTGACCTCGTCCTCGGAGTCGCTGCTAAAGACCAAAATAGGAGTAGATGGTTCAGGCTTATTGTTTTGTCTTCGGGGTTGCCTCGAGTAAACTATTTGTTCATCTTTCAGAGAAGGTCATCACGGAGTCATTTAGGAGATACGATGACCATTCAAAAGCTATCTCTGACAAGCTTCCGACAAATTGGTGAAGCAACAGTTTGTCGTTGCCTCAAGTATTGCAGCATAGAGCTCTGAATTGTACGACGTACTGGTGGGGATTACCCGTTCCTTTGTAAACATGGAACTTCGGGATCATATATTCTGGGGGGTACTTGATTTGGTCATACCAGGCCGGATACGGTCGCCTGGTTTTGACGAGTTGGCTGGCAGCTTCATTAGCCTGGTGAGCTCTGATTTGCTGAGCAATGTAGTCATCCAGGACTGCCTTGGAGATTGTTTCCTCCTTTGCAGCTGATAAGGCTGGGGGAGAATTTGATGTTTCTCCTCTGTCATCCTCGATAATTACCGGCGGATCGTTAGCCGATGTTTTTGGTTGGATCATCATTCCCATCATGTCTTGGAATAAGAGAGCCATCTGCTTTATATTAGCAGCTTGCTCTATAGTTTCTTTGTCTTTTCTCTCCAGTACTCTTCGCAAGAACTCTGTATTGGTCTCTTGCTTTTGGTGCTGTTTAGCTTCTTTGCCTGGACTTTCTTTTGGTCCGGTGAGCGCTTCCATATTGGTCAGCATTTTTTGGAGCTTTTGTTATTGCTCCTGAGCCTTAGTCAGCGACCGAGTTTGCGGTCGGTGACTCACCGAGGCGCGACTTTCTTATTTGCCGCTAGCCATATAGACCGTATGTACGGTTATGCCCCAAGACTTTGGGCGTTTAAATCTTTCGCTATTGGATTTTGCAGCCGGCGGTAGAGTTTTCTCCAGTCTCGTTCTTTTATGAGAGATTGGGATTGAAGGAGCCGTTGTGACAGGCGCCTGTTTAGGAGAAGTCCTCTGTTGTATGGCGGAGGAACAATCTTTTTCTTGTCGGCCCTTAGATGACGTCGGTCGACAAGAGTAGCTTTCATTAAGTACAAAGTCTTGGACCTTTCACCAAACTCTATGTATCTGTGAGGAGAGCCGTTGACGAGACTGCTCCGGTTGTTTTTGTACTGGGCCTCTACCAGAGGAGGTGATTTCTTTAGTACCGCCGTCAGGGAGTTCTTGCGTACCCTCATAAGTGGGTCAAAACTGTTTCCATTTAGAACAGCAGCATTGATATCCACCATAGGAGCTGGTGGGGTGAGCCCAGAGGGAGAGTTGCCACCAGCTTCTCTCACTCGGTGCCAGTGGTGACGTCAAGCATGTCGTGGAGTGGGAATTGCCTCAGTTTTGGAGGTGTCTTCCTCATGCCCTCTGCGTTGCTGGGGAGTTTCGGTTAGCGTCAGCCTGTTGAAGACCAATGTCCTTATTGGTGTTGGAGCGGAATTGGACAATCTTTCGAAAACCGGCCGTCTTGGAGGGGAATAACTTTTATCGGCTCCACCTGTAGTGGGCGTAGGGAGGGCTAGCCATTTTAGGGTATCTCCTTCAAGTATCATGGGTTTCTTAGCGGGCCCTTTCGAGTTCTTGTTCAGCCTGTTGAAAACTGAGACATTAAATTTGGACAGCTTGCTGATAGGAGCCGCTATGGTCACCAGCCGATCAAAGACCGACCTTCTGGGAGCTTCTCCTTATGGCACTAAGGTTCCAAAGTTCATAGGCGGGCGCATGGTCCCGAAGAAGATCCCCGTAGTGTCCTGAATAACCTGCCCTACCGGCATTGAGAAGATGGAGGCCTCGTTGGGCGCGTACGTTACTCCCTCGGATGGGATGGAGTGGGAGTTGCTGTTGCATGAAGTGCAGTTAAAAGCCATTAATTCTGCATAGAAGCGAGACACCAAGTTTTAATACCTCGAATCCAGAAGTAACTAATTTATGGCGAACCACGATTTTGTTCGCGATCACGACACGCGAAGTGTGGAGTGGAAAGAGGAAGAGGTCCCAGTGGGCGTGCCAAAATTTGTTTACCGCCGAAAACCGGACTGAGACGTTGGGACGTCTAGCCTGAATTAGGATGCAGATGCTATTTAGACATATCCATCCACCTCTCCGAAAATACCAAGTTGATTTATGGCACCATATATCGGAGGTTTGGATAGATGCGAACGATGTAGCAGACTTTATCAGATCCCCCTCGTTTGTGAAAGGTTTTTGATTGCGGAGACAGTTTTCCCTGCAGGCGCAAGCCCCTGCAGTTAATTACGTTATCGCGTTGCGATAACCACTTGCTCTTGCTCCAGTAGTTCACTTTATGTCGTGTGTTATTTTGTTTGTTAAGGTTGCCCGTGGATTGTATACAGAGACTAGTTTATGACGTCGCTCGTAGGGCGCAGATTAGTCCAAATCCATATATTTTAGATTTGGGTTTAAACTTAGGTTGTATGTTCCTTTAGTTCAAAGAATATTATATTTTATTTAAGGACCATTAATCTGTTTTTAGAATAAGATCAACTTAAATATATGAGCATTTGGGATCAATTTACTTTAACTTAGGACACGCTAGTCTTATTTGAGACTAAGATCTACCTAGTAATATTTTCAGGATCATTAAATTTTATTAAGATCCAACAACAGAGCATTTTGGCTCAGCTGCAAGCAACTTCAGAAAGACTTAACCAATTTGGGCTCGGTCTTCTCGGTCTTAGGTTTTCTCCCTTTAATCAGAAGTGCTAAGCACTTATTTGTGGCTCTGGCACTCACGTGGGAAGCACGTGAGGCACTCAGACATGGGCGTTGCCCAATCAGTGCTAAGCACTTAGTCATTTTAACTATATATAGTGCTTAGCTCTTTTATATAGCGCTCGGGTGTGTCACACATGAGGCGCTGAGTCTTCACTTCTGGGCGCTCACGTGGGAAGCACGTGAGGCGCTGATTTTATATTTTTGGACGCTCAAGTGGGAAGCACGTGAGGCGCTGAGCTTCTTTTGCTGGGCACTCAAGTGGGAAGCACGTGAGACGCAGAGTTCTTTTCTTTTAGAGATTTAATCTTCGTTAATGGCGTTTTTTACCATTAATGATCATCAAGATTTCTGTTTTGAAGATCTAAGATCAAGTTTTCTTTGAGAACTAAGTTCTTATATTTTTTATTATAAGAATTAAGTTCTTTATAGGGCTAAACCCTATTTTCAGAGAAATTAAATTCCTGAATATGTTTCTTTTCTCGCCTTTCCTTTTTATCTAGTTTCTCTCCTAGATTTTGAGTATGAAGAACAGAATTTTCCCGATGAGAATTAAATTCTCAACCTGTGGAAGATTTGTCTTACGGATCTCAGATCTAGAGAAAGAACTAAGTTCTTTTATGAAGGGTTAAATCCTTATTTTTTACTTTTATCTGGCAAAGGAGATATATTTAATCTCTTCCTTTTTTTATCTAGGGTTTGAAAAGAGGAAGATCTTCTTCTTCTTCGAAAATTCTCTGTTGCGGCATTTTTTTGTTTGTAGAAACTTATGGGGGGTTCTCTCTATATATCTCCGTATGTATGTATATGCGAGACTTGAAGTCTCAAGTCCTTTATATAGACAAGGAAAATTGTTGCTCAGCTTTGAGAAAATCTCTTATTGATTTTATTGGTCTCAAAAATTATTTGGGGAATTTTATCCACCATTGGATCTTTGATCCAACGATTTCTGTTTTACAGAATATATTTTCTTGTTTTTAATAAGATTGGGAATATATTTTCCCATAGATAGAATTTAGTTCTATCAAATGGTGATTTTTAATAACCATTGGATTTTTAATCCAATGGTTCATAGCATATCTTTCTCATTTAGAAAGATTAGGGAAATATTTTCCCATATTAGAATTTAATTCAAATATTGGATCTTTGATCCAGCAGAGAATATCTTTCTCATTTAGAAAAATCAGGGACATATTTTCCCTAAATAGAATTTAATTCTATATTTGATAATTTTTAATTATTATTGGATTTTTAATCCAACTGTTCTCTGTTTAACAGAGAATATTTGATCAGGGAGATATTTTTCCCCTGATAGAATTTAATTCTATCATCAAATTTTTAATCCAATGGCTCTGTTTAACAGAGAATATCCCCAGATTTTAGGGAAATAATTTCCATGTAGAATTTAATTCTACTTGCTCTTAATTTGGGCGCTGGCGCTCACGTGTTGTGCACGTGGGCGCCGCCTAAGAATTTAGTTCTTGCAGAACGAGGCACCATGTGCTTTGCACATCGGCGTTCACGTGTCTTTCACATAAGGCGCCGTCAGAGGATTAGCCAGCGCCGATGTGTGTTTCACGTGAGCATTATTATAGGATTTAATCCTACCAAAGGCTGGCGCTTGCGCTCATATGTGGAGCATGTGAGGCGCTGCCTGATTGTGTTTAATTGAAAAGTAATTTTTTTATGTGGGAACACTCATGATCTTGCAAAAATGGGTTTTGAGATGAGAATGAGTTGAGGGGATATGGTAAGTAGCGGTTTAGTGTTCACAACTATTTAGACATGGTTAGAGCAATTAGATGCAAGATTCATGATTTAGAGAGTTTTAAAGTTTTAAAACATGGTTTTCATTGAGTTCTTGGTGTTCAATTGAAATCTGGAGCAACATGGGAGCTCTGAAAATTTAAAGAAAATTTCTATGAGATGATAGGACCAGTATAAGACTACCCCGAAGCCTGAGCCCCTAAGTCCCATTCTTGGCCGCAGATTTATCCCTCTTGGACCCAAATTGCATCCAGAGCTTTGAGTTTGTATTTGGAGTTTCTTCTATAGTTCTTATACTTGATATCTTAGCCCCTGGTACACCCTCTTTATCATAGATTTCCTATATCAAAATCTGGAAGCACTTCGGTTAGTTTTGACGATATTTTACGGGTTTTTGAAACTTGGTTTTCAGATTTTATGTCTTGACTTGATCGTTCGACGTTTGTACGTCGATGTAGGGGGTATTTTTTCATATTTGGCACGCGTTGGCCATAGGTTAGACCTATGTGCGCTTCGCTCATTGTTTCGATTTGGATGTGGATTTTTATGCGATTTCGTTATGGTTTCGATTGTAGGTACGATCATGGGGACTTCCGAGATGGCGAGGACAGGCGAGGCGTTCGTATGTTTCGACTAGCTCGAGACGTCGGTGAGTAGATGCATATCTACGGAGGAAGTCGGGTGGATGGCGTATAGCACTCTCGCAATCATAGTAATTAGAATACTATATATTAAAACCGTATTCCTAGCCTATAGGGTCATATTAGAACACCCATAAGTGTATATTCAAATACTTAGCAAATAGTTATATACTTGGTCTCTGTTTCTTAGCCATTAGGCTATACACACACACATGATTATTGTTATGTGATGTATGTGACTAGATGTCCGTACTTTATATAATATGAGTTGGCGTACGCGACTATAGATCCGTACTATATTGATTGGATGTCATCGTATGAGAGAGGTTCCATACATGCTATGATTGAAAGTATGTCTTAGCACCTGTACAAGGTTTCAATGAGCATCAAGTATGCAATTTTAAAAAATTTAGAGGGCTAAGTATACTAAATAAGAATCGAACTAGAGAACTAGGGTTTCAAAGCATGGCAAGACAAGATCTAAACTAAGTGAAGAGGTGCTACAACCTTTGTAGTCTAGTCCTCCACTTCAATAGCTCCAAGTAGCAGTCCTAGAACTCTTATTTGACTCCACTCGAAGGTTGGAACGAGCTTGCTCGAATTCTTCATCGTCGAAGATGATCCACCTTGAGGCAACTCACACTCAAGCTCACACTTCACTAATTAAGGTATTAGTGAAGAGAACAACCTATACTAATTTACTAGAGTAGTGTAGGTTGATGAAGTAGGAATTTTGCTCACTAAAAATCTTTCTTTCTTTTTCTTTTTCTTAACCTAGAAAAAACTAGTGGGGAGAGGAAAAATATGACCTCGGAAGTGAGAGTGAACCTTGAGGATAAGATGAGATAAAGAAAATGATTAATAATGTATGAATCAAACAAAGAAAGAAGATGAGTCATTACTTCTCAAGACTTCTCAAAGTAACTAAAGAAATGACTCATTCTTCTTTTCTTTTATTCATATATATATAAACCATTATCTTCTCATCTTTACTAAAATGTAATTCTCACACATCCTAGGCTCTATATATCATTAATCATGATATATATGTATCATTAATCATGATATATATATATATATATATATATATATATATATATATATATAAAGAGAAGAGAATCGTAAGTGAGCTTAATATTTGTTTATATATATATATATATCAAATATATATATATATATATATCAAATATATAAATATATATCAAATTATTAAATCATCACTAGATTTAATTATCCGGTTATATCATATATAACCCGGCTAATATATATATATATATATATATATATATATATATATATATATATATATCAAATCATTGAATCAACACTTGATTCAATAATCCAGTTATATCATATAACGCTAGATTAAAATACGATATCATATACTCGTATTTAATCAAGCTACCACAGATATCTCCATACGCGCCCTACTTCGTTTCTCTTGAGCTAGGAAAGCTCTATGTGGAACTCTAAAGACTCGTCAATAAACTAGCAGTAGGTAATGATCACATCAGATACCCATAAGCCGTCAGCGGTACTAGCTGGACGTAACGGCTATCCAGGTATTGAACGAATAGAAGATCAACATGCAAACTTATCCAAACTCCCGTAGAGCCTATAAGTAACACTTACCGTACAGTCTGGTCCCTTCATCTGATATGTCACATATCGAGTTTGGGGGGTGGAATCGTCAGAGCCCAATAACTCGATAAGTCATGCCGATGTGTGGCCTATAACCTTTCGAGAAACTACTGATAAAACTTATCAGTAAATCTCATCAGTTTTGGCCAGGGACTTGTTATTATAGCCAATCGAGCATAGCGCAACATCAACTCCCAATACCGGGAGAGACAAAACCCCTCCTATCGCTCACTGCCTCCATGTGATTCGGGACTGTACCCAAAAACCGCCTGTTTGCACGACTCACTTGAGTCATAGTAGGGAGGAAATCAAAGCACAGTGGGAACCACACAAGACACTATGACGATCTCGGTTCTACAGACTAACTTCTACAAGTGTCACTAGAGAACTGCTAGCTGACGATAGGTATGCTATCATCTAGGACATCTCGGCGAGTCCTGTTCGGTGTACTCATTCTCCAATGAGCACCTGTATACAATCTTTGATGTTAAACACCAATGGTTATGGGATCAACCATCGCCCCATATAGGGTCAAGAAACGTACACACTAGTCTGCTCTGGAATATCGATGCCTTGTCTCGATACTCCCTCGACTAAGAACTGTTAAGGATGTGCTTGTAGACTACACAAGCCCTACTAGTATGATCTGCATCACAGTCCTGGTAGTCAAGCCAATATCTTAAGGGCTTTATCAATATGTATCAAGGAGACAGTAAACCAAAACAAGTACACATGTTAAGATAAAGAGCAACCAGATAGCATATTATCATGTCGAGCAAGAAAGGCCTCTATATATATATATATATGTCCAAGCATCCACTATAATATACAATAATGGTTTCTAGGGCATATATATTCCTAACAATCTCACTTGCACTAAGGCCAGTTATTATAGTATCGCATACCCAACATCCCAAAAATTCTCTCGAACTGGGTCTGGGGAAGGGTCTTCGTGAGTGGATCTGCCGTGTTGTCCTTCGTGTCTACTCTCCTGACCTCGATCTCACGGCGATCAATTATTTCCCGGATTAGGTGATACCGCCTGAGAATATGTCTGGATCGTTGATAGGACCGGGGTTCTTTAGACAAAGCCACAGCTCCATTGTTATCACAATACAAGGGTATTGGATCTTCAATGGATGAAACCACACCAAGTTCAATAATGGACTTCATCCGGACAGCATCTTTGGCAGTATCGTTAGCAGCATGTATTCAGCCTCTATCGTCGAGTCTGCAACCGTATCTTGCTTGGAACTCTTCCAATATACCGCCCCTCCATTGACACTACTACGAATAAGGGTTTCCCCTACGGATTTACCCGTAGGGGCAAACCACTGCCCCTACGGATATATCCGTAGGGGCAAAAAAATAATCCGTAGGTGAAAACGCCGTAGGTGCAAGTCGAAGTCCTGCAGATGCCCCTACGGACTAAAACTTGCCCTTACGGAGTTATGTGTAGGTACCTTTTCCCCTACAGATTAAGCTGTAGGGGTAAAAAAATTGTTTTATTTACAGTTTTTTAAAATAAATTTCTTGTACCTCCGGATTCATCCGTAGGTCTAAATAGTAGCCCCTACGGATACATGCGTAGGCACGTATCCGTAGGGGCAAAATATAAGAAATCCTGATATTTGGCCTCTACGGATACCACCGTATGGGCATTTGTTTACCCCTACGGATATATCCGTAGGGGCATACCTAACCCCCTGAAACTGAGATCAGGAGGGAAAATATCAGTTAATTATGATATTTTGCCCCTACGGTTTAATCCGTAGGGGCAACATGTGTACCTACGGATTAATCCGTAGGTACATATTATCTGTTTTTTTTAAAAAAAAGGGCTGCCTGATTTTTGCTCTCCCTGTGCACAATATTATATACATCAATCAAATATAAAATTAATCATCACACAACATATATCGCAGTATTCATAATCACATCTCACGCATATAATATACAAAAGAAACCGAAAACTGAATATGATATAAATATAAACCAATATCAATATCGTCCAAAATGTAGTACAATATGTATCATATAAATAAATACATGTTTCAAAAAATAAGAATCAAAAGCTACCCTAGATTGGTCCAGCTCCACCTCTGATAAACGCTAGAATCTGGCGCGCCTGCTCCTCGGTCAATAAACCATGCAATTCGGCGCGTGCGGGAGTCTAAGCGGGCTGTGGAGCTGGCGATGTGGTCTGTGTTAGGTCCACGTTACCTCTCCCGGTACTTTCGGGGTTGCGGAAACGGTAAATCAAAATTTTTCTAAGCTTTGTAACATGGACCGTAAAAGCCGGATCTTTGCTAAACTATAAACTAGCAACCTAACAAGAGATGTAACTACTCGGTTAGGGGTTATACCTCAACTTGAACTCCTTCACTTCTAGTTGTTGTTCTTCTATGATGTTCTTCTCTTCTTGTTGTTCTTTTCATGGCTTGCTCAAAGGTTGATCCGGACTTCGGTCACCTCCGCGGCCTCCTTGAGTCGATGACGATCCACCCGAGAGATGTACGCCGAGCTCCACCTCAAGCCGAGGTAACTAGGGCAAGGAGATTGCTAATCTAGAAGCCCTAGGTTGTGTAGAGAGGATGTATGGATGTGTTTGTCAAGTGAAAACCTTTTTCTCTCAACACATGAGATCAAAGGAGAAAACAAGAGGAGGAAGAAGAAGGAGGTTTTTAGCAACCATGGAGCTTCTCTTTTCAAGAGAGAGAAAGAGAACAATATTATGATAAGCTTAACCAAGAGAAAAGCTAACCATGGTTGCAATAATGCAAAAACCACATCATTACTAATTCCATCAAGATAAAGTTGATGGCTACAATTGAAATGACCATTATCATAATCCAAAAGAAAATGGAAAAGAAAAGAAGAGTGTGGAATCCTCTTGAATGTCAATGGTCAACTCGGTCAACCGGTCAACAAAGTCAAGAGGGGTCAACGGGGTCAAATGGTCAATGCAATTAGCCATCAAAAGATTATCACTAATAGGATTAGTAAATGATGTCCGCTGCTCATAATGGTTTTGACCAAACGAACTGCCAAAACCCTAATGAGCCTGCCACATAATGGTTTTGGCCGAACCAACTGCCAAAACCCTAATGAGGCACCTCCTCCTTCATCGCTCCATAAAACTGTGCATACACACCTGCATCCGTATTCCGTAGAATGCGGATGCACAGAAGACAAAACAAATCCATCCGTGCAATACTAGGATCCGGCTTAAACCAAAGCCTACTAGTACTGCCTGCCCGAACACCATACGCACACAAGTGTACGTAAGTGATCGCAGCCCTGCCGTAAAACCATACGGCCTCTACACGTTTCGCTCAGTGCAGGGAAACTCTCTGTGTGGGACTCTAAAGACTCGACACTACGCTGGCAGTGGGTTTAACCACAGACCGCAAGCGGCACTAGCTGTACGTAACGGTCCCCAGGTAGATGTCGATAAGAAGGCCGATGAGGTACACCCATCCGAACTCCTACTGAGCCTGTATGTGACAATCTCCGTACAGTCCGGTCTGTTCGTCTGATACATCGCATGGCGGGCCTAGGGGGGCGGTAAACGTCAGTCCCCTAATAGCGGTACAAGTCGTGTCGGAGTGAAGCCCAATACACCCTGAGATAACACTGGAAACCTACCAGTATATCTCGCTTGCCCTGGCCAGGGACTACTCGTGTAATGGCTCTCCTAGACACAGCGCGATGTCAACCCCCAATACCGGGAGAGACGAATCCTGTCTAACCGTCACTGCCTCCAAGTGCTTCGGGACTGCTCCCAACTACTACCTGTTTGCACGACTCAGTAGAGCCGTGGTAGGGTAGCAATCAAAGAACAGTGGGAACACACTCGAGGCGAAGTGACAGTGTCAAGTCAGCGGACTATGCTGTACTCATGTCATCTGGGAACTGATAACTGACGATAGGTATAATACCAACCATCAGTTCCCGACGAGTCCTGTCCAGTGTACTCGTAACCTAACGAGCACCCGCATACTATCTCAAGTACGACGTACTGACGGCTGTGGGACAGACCGTCTCCCGAACTGGGATGAGAAGCGCATACGCTAGTCTACTCCGGAGTATCGATGCCCTATCTCGATACTCCCACGACTAGGGACGTGTATAAGGATGTGCTTGTAGATTACCCAGCCCCCACGAGTGTGATCGCCATCACAACGCCGGTAATCAAGCAAAGATCCTAAGGGCTCTACTAATGCGTATAGGTGATATAATAAATAAACACACATGTACACATTAAAGCAGAGACAAACCAAGTAGCATACTACTATATTGAGCAAGATTGTCTGTACAACTGTGAATATCCCAAGCTTCCATCAAGTAATATACATACTAGTATGATACAGTAATGGCCTCTAGGGCATATACACCAACAATCTCCCACTTGCACTAAGGCCATGTACTGGCGTATCGAAGACCTATCATCTCGATCAGCCGCTCGAACTGAGTCTGGGGTAAAGCCTTCGTGAATGGGTCCGCAGTGTTGTCCTTTGTGTCCACTCTCCGCACCTCGATCTCCTGTCGATCAATGATCTCCCTGATCAGGTGATACCGCCTTAAGATGTGCCTGGATTTCTGATGGGACCTTGGTTCCTTCGCTAAAGCTATAGCCCCATTGTTATCGCAATACAAAGGTATTGGGTCAACAATGGACGGAACCACCTGAAGTTCACTAATGAACTTCTTAATCCAGACCGCTTCTTTTGCGGCATCGCTTGCAGCAATGTATTCAGCCTCCATCGTCGAGTCTGCGACGGTATCCTGCTTGGAACTCCTCCAACATACCGCCCCTCCGTTGAGGGTAAACACAAAACCCGAGACGGACTTGCTGTCATCTTTGTCACTCTGGAAGCTTGAATCGGTAAAGGACTCGACCCTGAGGTCTCCATTACCGTAAACCAGGAACATCTCCTTAGTCCTTCTCAGGTACTTGAGAATGTTCTTCACTGCTGTCCAGTGGTCCTCCCCTGGGTCCGACTGATACCGGCTTACCGTGCTCAACGCGTAAGCTACATCTGGTCTTGTACATAGCATCGCATACATTATAGATCCTACCGCCGAAGCGTAGGGTATAGTGCTCATGCGAACCCTCTCCTCGTCAGTCTTAGGAGACATCTTCTTGGAGAGGGTAATTCCGTGCAATGCGGGTATGTTACCGCGCTTGGAATCCTCCATACTAAATCTCTTTAGTACGGTCTCTATGTACCTGGACTGCGAAAGTCCCAATAGTTTCTTGGATCTATCTCTATAGATCTTGATCCCCAGAATGTACGAGGCATCACCCAGGTCCTTCATGGAGAACCTTTGTGACAAAAACAGCTTGACCGATTGTAGCATAGGAATGTCATTTCCTATCAAAAGAATGTCGTCCACGTACAAGACTAGGAACACGACAGTTCGTCCTACAATCTTCTTATAAACACAGGGTTCATCTTCGTTCTTGATGAAATCAAATTCCTTGATTGCCTCATCAAAACAGATGTTCCAGCTCCGCGATGCCTGCTTTAATCCATAAATGGATTTAAGCAACTTGCACACCTTTCCGCTGCTCCCACTGTCTACGAAACCTTCTGGTTGATCCATGTAAACGCACTCCTCCAAACAACCGTTTAGGAAAGCCGTTTTAACATCCATCTGCCAGATTTCATAGTCATGGAAGGCAGCAATGGCAAGTAGGATCCGAATGGATTTGAGCATAGCCACCGGAGAAAAAGTTTCGTCATAGTCCAAACCAGGTCTTTGACGGAAACCTTTTGCAACGAGTCTAGCTTTATAGGTTTCCACCTGCCCATCTACACCAAGTTTCCTTTTGTAGATCCATTTGCATCCAACGGGTTTTACCCCAGGTGGAGCAATATCCATGGTCCACACTTTATTGGCGTACATGGACTCCATTTCAGATTGCATTGCTTCCTGCCACTTATCAGAGTCCCTACTGATAATGGCCTGCCTGAAACTGGTAGGGTCATCTTCTTCCAAGATGCAATCCTCTCGATCCCCGTCTATGAGAAAACCGTAGTATCTCTCGGGCGGATGAGAAATCCTACCAGATCTGCGGAGTGGTTGAGGTTCGTCTGGGGTTATTGAATCTAGCGGTTCCTCCAAATTTTCAGTTACATTTTGTGGTCGCTGAATTTCTTCCAGTTCTACCGAACTCCCACTAGTTTCTTTTGCAAGAAACTCCCTTTCTAAGAAGGTAGCGTGGCGAGATACAAACACCTTCTGTTCCTCAGTGTGGTAGAACAGATATCCTAGTGAGTCTTTAGGATATCCCACAAATTTACAAAGAACTGACCGTGCCTCTAACTTGTCCGGTTTCTGTGTTTTCACATAGGCCGGACAACCCCATATCTTAATAAACTTAAGACATGGTTTCTTACTGCTCCATATCTCATACGGAGTTTTAGGCACTGATTTGGACGGAACTTGATTCAAAAGGTATGCCGCTGTCAGAAGCGCATGTCCCCAGAATGAAAGAGGCAACTCAGCACTACTCATCATGGACCGAACCATATCCAATAGGGTACGATTCCTCCGCTCCGAAACACCGTTGTGCTGTGGTGTATAAGGAGGAGTAAGCTGAGAGAGAATACCATTCTCTTTTAAGTAATCTAGGAATTCCGTGCTTAAGTACTCCCCTCCTCTATCAGACCGGAGGATCTTGATACTTTTGCCAATCTGGTTCTCTACTTCCTTTCTGAATTCCTTGAATTTCTCAAAAGCTTCAGATTTGTGTTTCATCAGATACACATATCCGAATCTAGAGAGATCGTCAGTGAATGTGATGAAGTACGAGAACCCACCCCTTGCATGTATAGACATCGGACCACACACATCACTGTGTATGAGTCCCAAGAGCTCTCTTGCTCTTTCTCCATGTCCGGTGAACGGAGATTTGGTCATCTTCCCTTTGAGACAAGACTGACAAGTTTCATAAGATGAAAACTCGAACGCATTCAAGAGTCCATCTTTATGTAACTTACTCAGTCTTTTCTCTCCGATATGACCAAGTCTACAATGCCACAAGTAGGATTCATTCGTATCTGAATTCTTCCTCTTGCGTGTGTTTTGTATGTTGAGAACTGTATTCTGATTTAGAACGTAGATACCATTAAACAGTGTACCCTCTGCAACCAGTACCTTATCAAGGTAAATGTTCATGATATTCTTTTCAAGAACAAACTTATATCTATCTTTATCGAGTAAAGAAACTGATATGATGTTGCAAACCATAGAGGGTACATAGTAGCAATCGTTCAAAATCATAGTCTTGCCATTTGGCAATACTAGGTGATATTCACCGACGGCTGCCGCATAAACTTGTGCTCCGTTCGCTACTCTGAGCGACATATCACCCGGTGCAACTTTCCTACTTTTTCTCAGTCCCTGTAATAAATTACAGATATGAGATCCTGATCCGGTATCAAGTACCCAGGAGGTAGGGCTGACCGTAAAACAGTTCTCAATTACAAGAACACCTGAAGTAGATGCAAAACCATGCTTCTTCTTCAACTGGGTATCCTGGAAATCCATACTTTCCTCTTTCCCATTCTCATACTCGTGACTGTTGTCACAAGTTAGAGCTGAACCAACTTTCCCCAGTCCCGAATAAGAATTCGGATCGGTCAAGCGATACATTTTATTATCTTGATTAGGGCGTGAAAGGGTTGCTGCCTGGAGAGAGAGAAAAGAAACACTCAGCGTATGCTCTTGCAAGATTAGATTGGTTTATTAATTTATCTAACCAGGATGTCTCCCACTGTTTACTCAAATTCTTCTTAAAACCTTTTAAAAGAAGAACTAGCCGGGTTTTAATTCACGTCACAATACTTGCTTAACCTTTCAGCCAGGCTAGTGTCGGTACTTCGAGGGAGGTTTTCCAACGCTTTCGCGAAGTTCCTTAATTAAATAACCTCTTTTCCCTGGGGGCGTAACCCCGCTAACACCTTTCTAGACACCTACTAGGTTTATAGCATTGATCGTTAAGTGAAATAATCTCCCGAGAGTAATCCAACTCATCAGTGGGATCGGGATCCAACCATCATTGTGTGATGACCTAGATGGAATCCACTCTAGTCACCACACTCCAGAAGGTATGCTAAATCTGCAAGTTTCAGTACTTTTGAAACTCCCGATGTGGTTTTTGCCCCTAGGACCCAAGTGACCTTGACGAATAATCAACAAATCAAAAGGTCCTAGTCAAGTTCAACCCGTCGTTATCCAGGATTGCATTAGACCCGCCCGCATGATCCTTGACGAATAATCAACAAAATCATGCGACCGTCCTAACCAATCGCATCAATCAGTGCAACAGAGAACTATTACTTAGCTACCGTTCACTGTGTCTTGACGAATAATCAACAAACGCAGCACGAATACTAAGTATTAATTATCCGAAACGACGGAGGGCTACGGCTGGGTTTTTGGCGAAAAACCCGTTAACGTAATGAACTTGATATCGTTGAAGGAACCCGATTGCATCTTTTTTTGAAAAATACAGTGGCGAAAACTTTTGCTAAAGAGGTCACTCCCTGTGAAGGGATCTCGGCTCTTTCCTCGTCGAGTGAGGTGCTGGGCATTCGTAAGATGAATACCTCGATGCAAAGCAAGAATAATCGACTATAGTGAAGTTATTACCCTGACGCAAAGTTTTGTCCAAGGGGTCACTCCCGGTGAAGGGATCTCGGCCCTTGCCTCGTCGACTGAGGTGCTGGGCATTCATAACCGAATACCGCGATGCAAAACAAAAAGATGAACGTCCTTGTAATAACAGCTTTTTGAAAAACTTGTTCCAACAACGTCTTTTAGGTTTATTTTCTTGCATTAGTTCTTTTAATGCGTCCCATCATTTAAATCCTACCATTGCAGAAAACAACCAAAATATGACGTACGCTTATGCCATTCGCATTCGCCACGGGGCCCCGTCATCACCCGTTAGGTTACTTAACTAACGACAGAGCGGAGGCTGGGCTAGCGCGGCTGTAAAACATAAGCAACGCCTAAATAGTTATTATATATAGCAATATAGCAATGATAGCCAATCCAGATCACAGATGAACACTTTGGATATACTAGGAATCCGCAATTCGTTCGAGCCTGCAACGAAAAACGGATTACACGGTCGCGATGAATAGCCAACACCCCACCCAAGACCCCTACGGGTGCGGCAAACTACCCGCCAAGTACCCGAAGCGAAGCAACCTCCCTCAATGCCATGAGTAGGCCACTCGGCACTTCGAGCTACTCGGTAGTTTGTGCACCCCTCCATGGGTCTATCCTAGGAGCAAAAACAGTAAAAAGAATTATACAATGACGGCTACAACCCCGACCCGGTTGTGCGGCCAAACAAATAATATTACATCAATTTACAAATTTATTACATGAATGAAAGAAAAAGAAACTCTCATCTCACATCCACCCCGGCTATTCATCCGCGACAATCCAACGAGTTCATATACACAAACCATCAACTACAATCACAGATCACAGATATGTATAACCCCGACTAATCGTCATATAGCGATTAGCCGACGTTCAATACATAAGAACATCACAGATATAACCTTTATAGTCAAAGTATATTGAAGTTCGAAAAATACGGAATTATAGGCCCCCAAAAACAAATTTCTATTCTGGCAAATCTGGGAACATATAATATATCAGAAAAATCCTAAAACCATGTCAGAAACACACTGCACCAAAAACGAGACAGCAACTTTACCAGACAGCGGCGCTTCCGCGGCAATAGCAAGCTATTGCCGCGGAAGAGCGGCCGATCTGGTGAGTTACTGTGTCGTTTTTGGTGGGTTTCTTCTAAAAAGCCTGAGATGATTTTTGGGATATAACAAATTTTGTTTTGACCAGAAAAAGTTTTAACAGAAACTCAGATTTTTTATAACTTGGTTTTTTCGATTTTTTCCGTTTCGAACTTCGATACACTTTACTACCAAGCTAGTTTATGTTTAGTTAGGCTCTGATACCACTGTTAGGTCCACGTTACCTCTCCCGGTACTTTCGGGGTTGCGGAAACGGTAAATCAAAATTTTTCTAAGCTTTGTAACATGGACCGTAAAAGCCGGATCTTTGCTAAACTATAAACTAGCAACCTAACAAGAGATGTAACTACTCGGTTAGGGGTTATACCTCAACTTGAACTCCTTCACTTCTAGTTGTTGTTCTTCTATGATGTTCTTCTCTTCTTGTTGTTCTTTTCATGGCTTGCTCAAAGGTTGATCCGGACTTCGGTCACCTCCGCGGCCTCCTTGAGTCGATGACGATCCACCCGAGAGATGTACGCCGAGCTCCACCTCAAGCCGAGGTAACTAGGGCAAGGAGATTGCTAATCTAGAAGCCCTAGGTTGTGTAGAGAGGATGTATGGATGTGTTTGTCAAGTGAAAACCTTTTTCTCTCAACACATGAGATCAAAGGAGAAAACAAGAGGAGGAAGAAGAAGGAGGTTTTTAGCAACCATGGAGCTTCTCTTTTCAAGAGAGAGAAAGAGAACAATATTATGATAAGCTTAACCAAGAGAAAAGCTAACCATGGTTGCAATAATGCAAAAACCACATCATTACTAATTCCATCAAGATAAAGTTGATGGCTACAATTGAAATGACCATTATCATAATCCAAAAGAAAATGGAAAAGAAAAGAAGAGTGTGGAATCCTCTTGAATGTCAATGGTCAACTCGGTCAACCGGTCAACAAAGTCAAGAGGGGTCAACGGGGTCAAATGGTCAATGCAATTAGCCATCAAAAGATTATCACTAATAGGATTAGTAAATGATGTCCGCTGCTCATAATGGTTTTGACCAAACGAACTGCCAAAACCCTAATGAGCCTGCCACATAATGGTTTTGGCCGAACCAACTGCCAAAACCCTAATGAGGCACCTCCTCCTTCATCGCTCCATAAAACTGTGCATACACACCTGCATCCGTATTCCGTAGAATGCGGATGCACAGAAGACAAAACAAATCCATCCGTGCAATACTAGGATCCGGCTTAAACCAAAGCCTACTAGTACTGCCTGCCCGAACACCATACGCACACAAGTGTACGTAAGTGATCGCAGCCCTGCCGTAAAACCATACGGCCTCTACACGTTTCGCTCAGTGCAGGGAAACTCTCTGTGTGGGACTCTAAAGACTCGACACTACGCTGGCAGTGGGTTTAACCACAGACCGCAAGCGGCACTAGCTGTACGTAACGGTCCCCAGGTAGATGTCGATAAGAAGGCCGATGAGGTACACCCATCCGAACTCCTACTGAGCCTGTATGTGACAATCTCCGTACAGTCCGGTCTGTTCGTCTGATACATCGCATGGCGGGCCTAGGGGGGCGGTAAACGTCAGTCCCCTAATAGCGGTACAAGTCGTGTCGGAGTGAAGCCCAATACACCCTGAGATAACACTGGAAACCTACCAGTATATCTCGCTTGCCCTGGCCAGGGACTACTCGTGTAATGGCTCTCCTAGACACAGCGCGATGTCAACCCCCAATACCGGGAGAGACGAATCCTGTCTAACCGTCACTGCCTCCAAGTGCTTCGGGACTGCTCCCAACTACTACCTGTTTGCACGACTCAGTAGAGCCGTGGTAGGGTAGCAATCAAAGAACAGTGGGAACACACTCGAGGCGAAGTGACAGTGTCAAGTCAGCGGACTATGCTGTACTCATGTCATCTGGGAACTGATAACTGACGATAGGTATAATACCAACCATCAGTTCCCGACGAGTCCTGTCCAGTGTACTCGTAACCTAACGAGCACCCGCATACTATCTCAAGTACGACGTACTGACGGCTGTGGGACAGACCGTCTCCCGAACTGGGATGAGAAGCGCATACGCTAGTCTACTCCGGAGTATCGATGCCCTATCTCGATACTCCCACGACTAGGGACGTGTATAAGGATGTGCTTGTAGATTACCCAGCCCCCACGAGTGTGATCGCCATCACAACGCCGGTAATCAAGCAAAGATCCTAAGGGCTCTACTAATGCGTATAGGTGATATAATAAATAAACACACATGTACACATTAAAGCAGAGACAAACCAAGTAGCATACTACTATATTGAGCAAGATTGTCTGTACAACTGTGAATATCCCAAGCTTCCATCAAGTAATATACATACTAGTATGATACAGTAATGGCCTCTAGGGCATATACACCAACAGTCTGCGCAGCCGCCGTCGAGGTAGTGGCTTGTGGAGCCGCGGCTGCGGGATTCTGAGCGTGCGGTAGAGCTATAGGAGCTGTCTGCGGAACCGCAGCCGATGTAGTGGCTTGCGGAGCCGAAGGAGATGCATGTGGAGGCTCGGCCGATATACCCCTTCGCGTGTGGACCTAACGTGTGTAATAAGCGTGTAAGAACTGTGTATTATTCGAATTCTTATCATTATCAAGTTATTTCGAAACCCTATTTGGATATCTAGTTTGGAAAACCGTAGTTTATTTTAATTAGATATGTATGTATGATTAATCAAATCTAAGTCTACAACCAAATAAGCTCAGGCTACGTACTAATGTACTAATATTAGATATGTTGATATCTATAATATGACATGATATTTTACTATTAAGTAATATACATACCAACATCTCCTTCAACTCCTGAACGGTAGCCTTCAAGCTCTCCAGTTCCTGTTGGACACGTCGCTCACTGGAGACGGAGGAAGTAACCGCCGGGGTGGAGTCCAACCTCATATGGGCCCTGCTAGGGCCCAGTCCTCGGCCTCTCTCCCAACCTCCGTGGTGCCGTCCATGTGCGGCGTCCAGGACTGGGGTCAGCAGCCTCGGATCGCTCTGTCCGTTAAAATCGAGGCCTCGGCCTGCTCAACCACCCGCTCCTACACCTACATTAAGCAGTAAAGTATAAGTATAAAATTTAAATTGACAAGAAATACCAAAATCAACAAATTCAAAGCCTTACCTACAGAGATAGCAGATGTGCTCCTCTGGTATCTGCATGTATCAAAATTTGAATAATATTAATTAATTTCAGTACATACATATTAACAAGATAAACTCGCATATAGCGCTGCTTACACATAAGACAGAGAGTGAATAAGCTCTTGTAGATCATCAGGCGCAAATCTAATCTCATCAAGCAGCACATGATAATGAGTTGGACGTGTGGTGCCCTATTTCTCATACGTGCATGCTGCGTGAATAAATATTGTGTTAATTCTAAACTAAATATAAATATAACAAACTTATCAATTATATAGTATTCAATTTGATTTCAAACAAATACCAAATAAGAATTTATTGTACAGGTCCACGACTTACAATCATTCCCGCATGCGAGCACATATAAAAATCATAGTTTCTAGGATGACAAATTTTATTGTCAACTACTGTCACCACCTACAGCTAGACAATAATAAAAATTACTATCTAAGTAAGAGCAAAAGAAATGTGTGTATATTTATGATATACCATTCTAAATCAATATACATGCATTATATGATATATAAACATACCTGGAGGAGCGGGAGTGGCCTTTGTCCCTGATATGGACGCATCACCAACAACTAGACAATCAAACATTGACAATATAAGTAATTTTGACATAAACAGGCATGAATATCTATAATATTACATTCAAAATGGATATTAGAGAGCGCACCTGCAGTGAGAAGTGGTAAAAGTATCACCCAATAAGGGTGTAATTTAAAGAATCAGTTGAAACTCTTGAAAGTCATAGAAGAACCTGACCTGCACAAATCTGATGTATACTTTCCATTGGACACTAAGAAGTCTCTAAAAGGAAAAGCCAATGTGAAAGCCATCATTAGTTCATATCAGAAGATTGATACTAAAACAGAGAACAAGGAATGTCATTTTCTTCTTCTTCTGCCACATTACTGTCTTCTCCTTCTTATTATGTGCGCGTGCAAATTCAATGAAAGCAGAAACTCCAGTGACAAACTTAGGTTGCATACGTTGTTGCCAATTCACATACATCCAGTCCTTAACCCTGACGTACTCATGGGCCATGTTAGACTGTATCATATAAATTGTAGGTTATGATGACTATATTGAGAATATGGATTAATAGTAGGTAGGAAAAGTATTTCTCAAATGGATTTTGCATCTGAAAACCATAAACTACTAAGTAATAGCATATATAATTTTTTTAGTATAAAGGTTGTTATTTTAAGTTTTCCCTTATTAAATCAAATTTGTTTCACGTATCGAGGAATATACCAAAATGTGTACAGGCATGCAATGTCTTGGTTTCTAGTGTGTGATCCACCATACACAATAGAACACAATACAATATTTCGTATAGTGATATGATTTAACCGCCTTTATAAACTACAAGTGTACAGAAAATTATGATAAGAAACCATAAGAAAGGGTCGTAGCCATGCATAACCTTGAATCTACATACCAAATCGTGCATAAGCATGCAATTATTGTCACCTTGCCTTGGAATATAAAATATCTTGGAAGACTATAAGCGGAGCATTTAAATCTTGATAACTTTTGACTTCAACATATATTTTTCTCAAGTACCATGAAATATACTTCCTCCGTATAAACCATTTTCAGGAAGATGGATTAACAATGACAAATTATCCATATTAGAAAAACACGGTATTACCCTTCTTAAGATAATACATTGTATAAGCACATCATAGCCCAGAACATGTCCTTCTATCTACGCAAAACATAAACAACATATAGCAATAAAAGGAAAAGAACCACCATATCGGAGATGAAAGACAGAGAATTCAAGCATTGTTTCATACCTTTAGAGTACGCTGCCAAAAGAAACAGAAAGACAATAGAACAGATTATCACATAGGAATTGATAGATAAATAAACAATTAACTTATGCTGCTTAAAAAAGATGTGACATGTTATTATAATTTCTTTTGGGAGAACCTGAAAATATGAAATGGAGGGGAAGACATAGAAGTAGAGGGATTTTCTTTCGGGGCAAGGAGATGAGAAATAGCCCATAAAAGATGAAAGTTGATTGCCTTAAAGCTTAGATATAAATCTATCGAAATACAACATTAGAGTTCTGAGAACCTTGCCTTCATATTTATGCTTTATTACTAACAACTATCATATCAAGTATCATGGTTCATGGAAAAAATATTATTAAAATAGAAAAATTCATAAAGAAAAAAGTGCTTCGAAAGAACTTATACCTCATACCACTTCTGAGCCTGCTCAAGTTTTCGCTGGACAAGGTAAAATTGCCCTGGGTTGTGTAAAGCAGCCCCTACTCTGCAAAAGCAAGAAATCTTAAAGAATGACAAATGTGTCCATCATCCAATTTAGGTGACTAAAAAGGTAAAAATATATAAAATCATATATTAAAAAACAGAATTACTATATCTGTTCTACACATATAATGTAAGTATATATCATTAAAAAAAATGTCAAAAAGGCTTAAAGACCCTTCACTGAACTTCATTAATAACTATTTATACAAATTATTAGATTTAACATTAGTTACTTACTAAGCATACATGTCTACAGGGTTAGAAAATAAAATAAATTTCAACTGAAATAATATACACACCGTACGTCATCAGAACCAAACACTTCCTCCAGAATAGTTATGGCTTCTAAATATAATGGCTCAGCTTTATCAAATGCTTTCCTTACCCTGTAAAGTTCTGCCTACAATACCAAGCATACATCAATAGATAAGCTTAAAACAATTAAGAAAGTCAAATTTCTTGACGAGACACTGGCTTCTCTTGACATTTTATTGCTAAAATCAGTTAAAGGTTATAACGAAAAGAAAAAGAAAGAATGTCATAATCCTATGTTCAAATTTATTTCCAAAATTATATGATAAAAGTAGATAAAGCAACTTAAGTTGCATCATCCTAGATTCCTAATTTAATTCTTATAATTAACGACGGAGAAACAACATGTAAGATATGCTAAGATAAAGGCAGGTAGCATATACATACATTAAGCTCCACAAATATATTTTATAATTCTTAAAACTTCAACTTCTTAACATTGTCTAGCTCGCTCAGTTATACCTTTCCAACATCGCTTCTTTTGTTTTTTGGGCTATGTCAAAGATGTATTTACCTAATTTTGTAATCTCACGTAGCGCACATGGCGCTTGCGCATATGCTCATTATGGGGAGGAGCAGGCTCCTAACATGGAGAACTAAGCTCCTTTTAATATTATTGAATATTCTCATGTGGTGCGCACGTGCATTGCACGTGGTGCGCGCATGGCGGGCATACGTGCGTTGCACGTAGCGCACATGGCACTTGCGCGCATGGGGTTGATAATAGCAGAGGACTCGAATACAGCTACCACTGTCATTGATATATCGGAAACAGTGTTACCAGAATAATGTTTATTCTGCACAAAAAAGTATCTCAAACATAAAAGAAGAGAATTTATACAAGTGAGACTAGAAAACATTTACTCAACCTCACATTCAACAATTAAAACCCATGGCAAAACCATAGCTCGAACTTTAACCTGATCCATATAAATTTGCTCGTTGAGAATACACACCTTCTGTCTCGAGCCTTGAGATATATCAAAGGCTAGCATTGGTAGTGAAACAAAAACTGCTATTTTGTTAAGTACTAAAAGTGTAAAAAGACAATTACTACAAGTAAAATTGAAATGCTGCAACAAGATGCCCGACAATTAATTATTGAGAAATCTCATGCAGGATCGAACCGATCATGAAGCCTAACTATATCCCTGTTCAAATCGAACCAAACCTGTCTGAAAACCTTTACAATGACATCATGATGCTCATCCGAATTCAACGACAGGTAACACGCCAGCAACTTCTCGAGCTCATCCGGCCGCCCGATCCCCTTCTCCCAGATCATCTCCACCATCGATTCCCTGAAATCCCTCACCGGGTCCCTCGACCCTAACCCTAACCCTAACCCCAGCCCCAGCCCCAGCCCCAGCCCCAACCCCAACCCCAACCGCAACCCTAGCTGAACCCAACCTTAGCTGAACCCCAACCGCAACCCCAACCCCTAAAATAATCAAAAATTACTTTAATTGAAGATTTAATTACTTACCTGTTCGGTTCGGTGGAGGAGACAATCGACAATCGGCGACGAGGAATAACGGCGAAGAGATCGGGAATGAGAGAGAGAACGGCGACGAGATCGGTGAGATCGGCGACGAGATCGGCGAGATCGGTGAGATCAGCGACGAGATTGGAGAGATCGGCGAGATCGGCGACGCGGCGACGAGAAAATGGGATTTGGGAGAGGTTTCGCGGGCACGAGCTCGAGGAGAGAGGATAATCGGCACGTAGGGAAATTATGTGCCTTTTCTATTAAATCCAAATTTAGATGCCCCTACGGATTTGTCCGTAGGTCCTTGGTTTGCGGCTCCGTAGGGGCAAACACCAAATTAAGATTTAATATTTTAACTCTTGGACGACTTGGACCGTAGGGGCAACCTTCTGGCCCTACGGATTAATCCGTAGGGCCAACATAAATCTGCCCCTACGGATTTCAATATCCGTAGGGGCAACCCCCTATTGTAGTAGTATGAGGGTGAAGACAAAACCCGAGACAGACTTGTTGTCATCCTTATCACTCTGGAAGCTCAAATTGGTAAAGGACTCCACTTGGAGTTCTCCGTTACCATGCACTAAGAACATACCATGCACTAAGAACATCTTTTTAGTCCTTCGTAAGTACTTAAGAATGTTCTTCACAGCTATCCAGTGCTTCTCCCCTAGGTCTGATTGATACCTACTTACCACACTAAGTGCGTAAGCTACATTCAGCATAGTGCATAACATCGCTTACATGATAGACCCAGAAGCATAGGGTATCACGTTCATGCGAGCCCTTTTCAAATCAGTCTTGAGAGACATCTCTTTGGAGAGAGTGATTTCTAAACAAGCGGGTAAATTACCATGCTTAGAATCTTCCATACTAAACCTCTTTAATATGGTGTCTATGTACCTAGATTGGGACAATCCCAACATCCTTTTAGATCTATCTCTATAAATCTTTATCCCAAGGATGTAGAAGGCATCACCCGGATTTTTCATGGAGAACTTTTGTGATAGGAAGAGTTTGACCGAGTGCAGCATAGGAATATCATTTCCTATTGAAAGTATGTCATCGACGTACAATACGAGAAATACAACCTTACTCTCTACTACCTTTTTATATATACATGGATCATCTATATTTTTGATGAAGTCAAACTCTTTGATTGTTACATCAAAATAGATCTTCAAACTCAACGACGCCTACTTTAATCCGTAAATTGATTTAAGCAGCTTGCATACCTTTCCACTACTCCCACTGTCTACGAAACCCTCTGGTTGTGTCATATACACATTCTCTTCTAAATCACTATTTAGAAAAGCGGTCTTGACGTCTATCTGCCAGATTTCATAGTCATAGTATGCAGTAATGGCAAGTAGGATCCCGATGGACTTAAACATAGCCACTGAAGAAAATGTCTCGTCATAGTCGACACCTGGTCGTTGACGAAAACTTTTTTCTACAAGTCTAGTTTTGAAGGTCTCAACCTTTCTATATACACTAATCTTCTTCTTGAAGATCCACGTGCTCCCAATGGGTCTTACCCCTTCAGGAGAAACCTCCAAAGTTCATACTTTGTTGGTATACATGGATTCCATCTCAGATCGCATATCATCCAGCCATTTCACAGAGTCTCCACTTATGATGACCTGCTCGAAACTAGTCGGGTCATCATCTTTCATGATGCAATCTTCGCTCCCACCGTCTATGAGAAAACCGTAGTATCTCTCAGGTGGGTAAGAAATCTTACTAGATCTACGGAGTGGACGAGGTTCGCCGGGGACTATTGAATCCTCCGGTTTTACCAAATTATCAGTTGTAGTTTGTGTATCTGGAACATCTTCCAGCTTTACCGTGCTCCCACTAATTTCTTTTGCAGGATTTTCCTTTTCCAAAAAAGTAGCGTGCTGAGCAACAAACACCTTCTGTTCTTCGGTGTGGTAGAAGATATGCCCTTGCGAATGTTTGGGATATCCAACAAACTTACATAAAACAGATCTTGTCTCAAGTTTGTCTGGATTTTGCCTTTTGACATAAGCCGGACAACCCCATATCTTAATGAAATTAAGACATGGTATTTTCCCCTCCCATATCTCATATGGAGTGATAGGCGCAGATTTAGTAGGAACCCTATTCAATATATAAGCAGCTATTTCAAGCGCAAATCCCCAGAAGGAAATAGGTAACTCAGCAATACTCATCATAGAGCACACGTCATCTAATAGGGTGCGATTCCTCCGCTCTGATACACCATTGTGCTGTGGTGTATACGGAGAATAAGCTGAGAGAGAATCCCATTCTCTTTTAGATAATCTCGGAATTCCGTGCTTAAGTATTCACCTCCTCAATCAGATCGAAGGATTTTAATACTTTTACCTGTCTGGTTCTCAACTTCACACTTATATTCCTTGAATTTCTCAAAAACTTCAGATTTGTGTTTCAAGAGGAACACATGTCCGAATTTTAAGATATCATCAGTGAATGTAATGCAGTATGAGGAACCATTTCTGGCATGTGTAGACATAAGACCACATACACCACTATGTATCAGTCCCAAGAGTTCAGTAGCACTTACTCCGTGTCCCGTAAACGGAGTTTTGGTCATCTTACCTTTGAGACGTGACCGACAAGTTTCATAACATGTAAATTCGAACGGATTCAAATATCCATTTTTATGCAACTTAGCTAATCTGGTTGCATTGATATGACCAAATCTATAGTGCCATAAGAAGGCTTCGTTCATTTCTGAACTTTTTTTCTTGTGAGTGTTTTGTATATTTAGAAATGTATTTTGATTTAAACATATAAACCATTACACAACATACCAAACCCAATCAGCACTTTATTTAGGAAAATGTTCATAACATTTTTCTCTAATGCAAAGTTATATTCTTCTTTATCTAATAAAGAAATGGATATTATATTGCACATCATCGACGGTACAAAATAACAGTCGTTCAAAATCAATATATTACCATTTGGCAATACTAGGTGATATTCGCTGACAGTTTCGGTAGGAACAATTGCTCCATTCTCTACTCTGAGAGATATATCACTCTTTTCCAGTTCCCTACTTTTCTTTAACCCTTGTAATAGATTACAGATGTTGGATCATGATCCGGTATCTAATACCCAGGACATAGAGCAGACTGAGAAACAGTTCTCAATAACTACACCCCCGAAGAAGATACATCAGAATGCTCTTTCTTCATTAGGGTTGCGTAGAAATCCTTACATTCCTCTATCCCTTGCCCAGACTTATGACAGTTGTTATAAGATAGAGAGAAACCAACGTTCCCGAGCCCAGTATAATAAGAGGGTTCGGTCAATACATATATATTATTATCTTAATTAAGGCGTGATATGCTCGCTATCTGAAGAGAGAGAGAAGAAAATATTTTAGCGTGCGCTCTTGCAAAATTAGATTGGTTATTATCTTATCTAAACAGGATGGCTCCCACTGATTTTATCAAATCTTCTTTCAAACCCAAAAAGGTAAGATTAGCTGGGATTAGTTACACCATACAAGTTCGCTAATCGATCAGTCAGGCTGGTGTTGGTACTCCGAGAGAGAGTCTTCCCGTGTTTTCACATGGAACTAATTAAATAATCTCGTTTCCATAGGGGCACAACTCCGTTAACAATTTTCTTGGACACCTACTGGATTAACTAATTGTAAAGTGGAAAACTCTCTCAGGAGTAACGCTTACTCGCAGTGGGTATCGGGATCCAACTATCATATAGAAGGTATACAATCTCATTGCAAATTTCAACACTTAAAATTCCCAATAATTTTTTTACCCCTAACGACCTATGACCTTGACAGAGGTTAACAAACCATAGGCAGCCAATCAAGTTCAACACGTCATTTCTTGATCGATTCGAACTTGATTAGTCTAAAATATTGCACTTTTGAATGAACATTTTCCTTACTATTGTTAAGTACTAAAAGGTATTTATTGTAAATATAGAACATATGTGAGTTTATTTGTAAAAAGTTTATCATATGTTTCTATATTATAATTAACATAATTAGGGAACATATATGCATATAATATTTAAATGAAATCTTAATAATTAAAATATGCATATTATATCAAATATTCCTAATTAATATTCTTAAAATATTATATTATTTAAATGGTTGGAATAATATCTCAAAATACCAAATGCTACTAAATACTTTGATTTGAGATATTGTGCAGGTATTAGCTCAGGTCTGGAATCCAAGTAAGAGATCCGAATCAAATCGGGATATCAGAACCGAATCCGCCAAAATTTAGAAGCAAATCGAGAGATCTAACAACGGCAGAGACTCAGAATATTATTTTCAGAATCTATACATCAAAAGGATCTCCACATGTCAACATAAGAAGCCAGAAAAAATCCCAAGTCATGATCCCACCAAAGCACGGCGAAAGGGCGGCCAAACGTGTCATTTTGCGGCGGTTCAGCGGTCAAATCTGGGCCGTTGGATATGAGATTTTGGGATCATGATCTTAAATGCATCTATTCCTATATGGAATCTAGGGTTTCTGGTTTCAAGGACTATATAAGGGACCGAGAGCTGTATATTGAAAATCATCACCGAAGAGATCAAGAGATCCAAGAGATCCACGTATCCGAGTGATCATCATCTATTCATCTACCTCCAATAAGAGAGAGATGTAGAGCAAACTAGGATTCTTGTAATCGACTTTCTAAGGAGAATTGTAAATGCAATAGTTGATTAATAAAGTTAGTTTTTATTTTAATTCTTTTTGCATTTATTTTCCGCATTTAATTTTTGCACTTATTTTTCTGCATCTTCAATATGATTTGATTTTTCAACATTTCTTCTAACATAACCATGAGTGAGTAATTCCTAGCTTGCCTGGGTTCGTAGGATATGGTAGGATAATGGATGAAAAGATCTCATAAACTTCTTTTATATATTTTAAAGTTTATAAACTTTAGTAAAATAATTGTTAACCTCTTTATCGGCCGTGCTATCAATTTAATGATAGGCTCAACCACGATTTGAGATTGGTTTAACACTTGTTTTGTTAAGGGTTAGACATGAATAGAGATCAATGAAAGAACAAGGGTTAATAGTGGGGAAACCTTAATTTCTTCCAAAAAATCATAATCTACATTCATTACTATCGATCTAGTTTTAAACTATTAAAAGATAAAAGAGTCATTTTTAATTATTCATCCATTACTACTAAGTACTATGAACCCTACAAGCCTTTTCATTATAAATCTTATATCCGTTTTAAAATATAACGACAAACAATTACCCATCTTTCATCAACTCGTCTAAAACAAGAAAAGAGTTCATGTTTCCCTACGGATGAACCGTACTCATCGTGGCTAACTACTAGTGACACCGTCTTGATTGCGGTTATTTTCGAACACACTTTTTAACGATCAATCAAACGACGCCGTTGCCGGGGAGACGGTCATGATTTTTTTCTTGTTGTTCGGGTTGATTTCTTATAAAATCCAGCGAACACAATATAAAAGAGAACCAAAAATGTATCTTGTGTATCTAACAATTATTGTGCGAGTTTTGCAAGAGAATCTGGAGTAACTGGTGCAAGCCAACAGAAAGCCAGGGAATTTCAACTTGGACCAGAGGAGTATAGGAGAGCTCTAAAGAAAAATTAGCAGAAGATCACCCAAATCGGCGGCGGAACCATGGCATTTAGTGAGGTTTAGCAGCGGAACTGCGGCTTCTTGGTGGAGTTGGGCCCCCAAAATCCTCAGGTATTTTTCTAATATCTTTCTCTCTCTTATAAAGCTCCAATAAACTGATTTTATTTGTAGTATTCTTTGCAAATAGCGCCGCTCAAAAATCTTTTTGCGTGTTTTAATTTTGGTTTGTTTTTGCATATGTAAACCGAAGTTTAAGGGGCAATAAATCCAAATTTAGGTTAAGTGGAGATTTCATCGCCCTTCTTGGGCCCCACAAATCACAAACGAGCATACTCTCACTCTACATTAATTAAAAAATATCTAGACCTAGCCCCTAAGAACATTCGCGCTCAATTAGGACAGAGAAAGGTCTTGGGTAATCTATTGCTTATCCGTATTTTTCTTGTGGTGTCTAGGTAAGTGTGAATAAGAAAAATGGTTACTTAATTAGGCCCGCTATTTCGGTGATTCGTATAGCGGATACCTCCCACTTACCCGGTACTTACCTGGCCACAAGATTGATAAGGAGGCAGTAGAGGATTGATCCTGCGACTTGTTCTTTGGAAGTCTAGGAGCGGTCTAGTGACTTGACTCAGGTGACCCTAGTTCTAGGGATTGATTGTGCATTTTGTGATTTGTTGAATCAAGCCTTAAGTCCGACTATTTTTTAAAACAAACGCTCTAAAAGATCGTTCTCACACACGCTGCCACGTGCACTAAACCCGCTTAGTGTGTGATCGGCTGGAAAAGGGATTCTAGTGCCCGTATTGTCCGTGTTTTTGCTATCAACTCCGAAATCAGTACTTCTTCATCTTCTATTTCCCTTCCACTCACCACATCTCCTGAGATGGGCGGATCTCCATCGGGATTTAACGATACCACACTGCTGCCACCCGTATATACGCAGAATCCACTGCGCATCTCTTTCCAAGAAAGATACTACCCCGTACGCGGGCCCCTTCCTACTTGTCTATCTCTTCCACCAGCCAATGGGGATAATTTCAAAATTAAATCCCATTTCATCAACCTGTTGCCTAAATTTCACGGGCTTGAATCCAAAGACGCATACGTTTTTATAACCAAATTCAAAAACGTATGTGCAATGATGAGCACAACCCAACTTTCAGGGGATGCTATGCGATTACGTCTTCTCCCTTTTACCTTGTGTGATCTAGCAGAAAAATGGCTTTATAGCTCTGCCGCACATTCTATCGCTAAATGGGATGAATTCGTTATAGCATTCCTTAATAAATTTTATCCTCATCATAAAACCGCCCGTGTTCTAAGCGAAATTAACCAGTTTATCCAACTTCCCAATGAACCATTTTAGAAATACTTTGAACGGTTTAAAGATCTTGTCCAATGCCCTCATCACGGAATCGATAGATGGCAACTTTGCCGAATTATATATGAAGGTATTAATCCAGCCACGAAACAAATCCTTAAAACCATTTGTCAATGTCATTTCATGTCAAAAGATGATGGCGAAACTTGGCAATTTCTGGAAGATCTCGCCGAACAAACGTTACAATGGGAGAGCACTAGACTAACATCATCTTCATCTATGGCAGGTATCCATCAGCTCGACGTTTCCATCGCAGTAAAAGCCGAAATGGCCGCTATACAAAAGAAACCTGAAGCTATAGAAAACAAATTCTCTTCAGCCTCCCTAAAACAAGTTACGCTCCCCCAAACCGTGTATGGTTGCTGTTTTGACCCATCCCATTTAACGGAAGAATGTCCTTTGAATCCTCCGTCTCAAGGTCATGAACAAACCAATGCTGCTTTTCAGCAACAACCTAAAAATGACCCTTATTCATTCACATATAATCAGGGTTGGAGGAATCATCCTAATTTTGCTTGGAACCAAAACAATCTCAAAATCAAAATCAGTTGTCAAGCCAAAATAACTATCAAAGGTTCCTCCACAGCAACAACTGCCACAACCACAAATTCAGCAGCCCTTTCAACTGTAATCTTTTCAAAATCCGGCCAACAACTTTGCTCCTTATAATAATATTTCGACGGCAGAAACCAATAAACTCACTGCACTCGAACGAAACTTAGAAACGTTCATTAAACAATCCACGCAAACGACGGCTAATTTAACGTATTCTATCCAAATGTTAATGCAACACACTGCTTCCCACAGTGAAAGCATAAAATCGATAGAAGCACAAATTGTACAGCTAAATGTCGCGATGAGTGAGAAAGAGAAAGGGAGACTTCCATCTCAACCTCTACCAAATCCCGGCCACTCACAAAGTGCAAATCTCATCCTTCAAAACCATAACGTGAGTGCCGTAACTACGTTGAGATCGGGAAGAGTGCCGAATAACCAAGTTGGTGAACAAGTTGAAGTTGATACTGATAAAATCCCGGCTACTACTTCTACTCCTACTTCGTCTAATCCAACATCTTTTTCCGAGCCTATTCTCCGTTTTCCACTAGGCTTGAACCCTCAGCCCATTTCCTTGAATGAATTACCATTTACAACCATCCCAAATCCAATTTTAGGATCTATTCTATCCCAACAAACTTCTCCTCAAAAGTTGGACCCAA
Organism: Agapanthus africanus; assembly: GCA_030015575.1. Lineage (NCBI taxonomy): Eukaryota > Viridiplantae > Streptophyta > Magnoliopsida > Asparagales > Amaryllidaceae > Agapanthus > Agapanthus africanus. The sequence continues at coordinate 463,266,418 of CM057349.1, forward strand.
CCCTTATTGATAAAGCTCATTTTCCACATAGGTTAAGGGCCAACAAACCAAGTCCCCAAATGGAGAACATTATGGAAATTTTTACACAAGTTAACATAAATATTCCTCTCCTACATACTATCAAATAAGTTTCTTCCTATGCGAAAATTCTAAAGGACTTGTGCACTAGGAAAGAAAAATTCAAGTGCCTAAAAAGTTTTCTTAGCGAGTTATATGAGCAATTCTCTTATCCAATTGGTGCCCACGAAACGTAAGGACCCTGGTTGTTCTACAATATCTATAACTATTGGGGGTAAAAATATTAATCTTGCTCTACTCGATTAAGGAGCTAGTGTTAACTTGCTTTCATATTTTGTTTATGAGAAATTAGGCATAGGAGAGTTGAAAGCTGCGCACTACACTCTCCAGAAGGACGATCGATCTATCACCCAACCTAGGGGTGAGCTAGATGACGTGTTGATCAAAGTCGAGAAATTTATATTCCTTGTGGACTTTATAGTTATAGATACATAGACTATAACAAACCCACGGAATCAAATTTTGGTGAGTCTAGATCGACCTTTTCTAGCAACTTCCAATGCGATAATAAATTGTCGTAACGGTTCAATGAACATGTCTTTTAGGAAAATGACAATTGATCTTAACATCTACAAGTTAGAAAGTCAACCCTCCGAAGCCTATGCTTATATAGTTAATGTATGTTCTGTCAAAAAGATAGCTTTCGACAGTTGCGAATTTGAGGAGCTTCACGATATTAATCTCGATGCTAACAGTGCATCATTGTTTGATCCTGCTATTTATTATACACGTGAAAACCCTTCTGTCGACAAGTCCACACCCGAGTCTGAATCTTTTGACTTGTCGAATGATTTAATTGAGCTATCCGAGTATCATATCTTCCTTTCCGATAAGATTATCATTCGGAATATCGATGGAAGTTTTGAAGACATATTTGCCGATGAACTCGCATTCCTAAAAGACATGAATGTTGTGATGAATCAACCTCCACACAAAAAAGTTGAACCGCCACCCCTTCTTATCAAGTACGAGAATGCGAATATTCCACTTATTCCTTATCTTTCATATTCTCGTCTCTACCAACCGAGACGTAAACCCGTTCAAATACACCTCTTATCTCCTCCCCACTTCTTCTGCAACATGATTTTCTACCAACCATGATATTACATTGATAAAATATTCAAATGGTCGGGGTTGACTTTCGGTCTTTGTAAAACTTTATATAGACCAATAATATTTTCCCCCCTCTTATGATTTCAATGCTTAAAAATACTGTTTGGGGGGGGGGAGAAAAATATTTTGGCTCTTGAAAGAATTTTTTTTTACATAATTGTGAGCAAAAAATAAGTTTGGGAGAGGATTTCACTGTCATTGACTTTTGTCCCCTTTTGCTAATAATTGAGAACTTTTTCCTTCCAAGTCTACAGGTCTTGAGCTTAAAAGACAACATCAGTGAGGACACTACTGCAAACAGGTTTGGGGGGAAGGTGGAGGTTTGTATTTACTGAAGTATCATTTAGCACTATATAAAAAAATGAATGAATAAATGAAAATTATCTTGGAAATAAAAGTTAGAAAGTGAAAATACATATGACAGAGGGGAAGAAATTTAAGAAAAGTAAGAAAATTAGATGTTTTAAAACAAAGCTGGTAATAGGTAGTCTTGGGCTGTTGTCCCAAGGGTTAGTAAGATGAAAGAAATTACTAATATGAGGATAGAAATATGTCTGAAAAATAGTCCCTATTTTTTAGTCCAAACTTTTGAACGTTGATACCCTACTATACGCACCTGTACACATCTTAAAACTTGGGATAGTAGAGAAGACATTGAAATGCTCTTGTCTAAAAGGCTTAGTATGAAGAAAAAAATATAAATATAAACAAAAATAAAAATAACACAGAAAAAATGGTGAAGAAAAATGAACACTGGTTTTGTAATTACTTAAGCCAACATAAAAAATATAGCGAGGCTGCCTTATCACTTAGTGTCTTAGACCAACTGGTTTGGGAATCACTGCTAAGGTTTATGTGTTACAAGACTAGGATATTGCTAATTATGCTTAAAAGAGTGAGCAAATTTTGCAATCGGTTGGTTAGTACCTCAAGAAATATTAACGGTCGCATGAAGAATGTGTGAGCAATTCCATCTGAAAATATTCACCGACTAAAAAGTACTAAGGAAGATGGACAAGAATATGATAGCTTGAATTGAATTCTCTGAGTGTAGAGATGTCTTTTACACACACGTAGGAGTATATGATCGATGTTTGGAAGAAAGGTAGAGAGGAAGACTAAAGACGATATTTTATTGAGGGTTGATGTGATTTCTGACATCTTTTCACGACTATGAAGATAGAGCTCATGGTAACTAGAAAGCTAGTATAGTTTGAAACTCTTATTTTCAAGTTCTTTCTTTTATATGTTCCTTATCTTTGTATATAACTTTCATTTTCTTTCTTTTATTATGAGATTTTGTGGGTGTATTCCGCTGAAAATTCTCAGGAGACAACACTCCTCCTACTGAGAACACCTAGAGGTTTAAAGGCTTGTTGCACGTGCTAAGTGCAATCATGTTGCCTACGAAAGTGTGCAAGTTAGGTTTTTCTTTTTTTTTTATTTTATAACTAGTTTGCTCTGGACGATCAAATTTAATTTTGGGGGTATTTGATTAGTTTAAAATATTGCACTTTTGAATGAACATTTTCCCTACTATTGTTAAGTACTAAAAGGTATTTATTGTAAATATGGAACATATATGGGGTTATTTATAAAAAGTTTATCATCATATGTTTCTACATTATAATTAACATAATTAGGGAAAATATATGCATATAATATTTAAATGAAATCTTAATAATTAAAATATGCATATCATATCAAATATTCCTAATCAATATTCTTAAAATATTATATTATTTAAATGGTTGGAATAATATCTTAAAAATACCAAATGCTACTAAACACTTTGATTTGAGATATTATGCAGGTATTAGCTCAGGTCTGAAATCTAAGTAAGAGATCCGAGTAAAATCGGGATATCGGGGCCGAATCTGCCAAAATTTAGAAGAAAATCGAAAGATCTAGCAACGGCAGAGACTCAGAGTATTATTTTCAGAATGTAGACATCAAAATAATCTCCACATGTCAACACAAGAAGTCAGAAAAATCCCAAGTCATGATCCCACCAAAACGCGGCGGAAGGGCGGCTAAACGTAGCATTTTTCGGCAGTTCAGCGGTCAAATTTAGGCCGTTGGATGTGAGATTTTGGGATCATGATCTTAACTGCATTTATTCCTATATGGAATCTAGGGTTTTTGGTTTCAAGGACTATATAAGAGACAGAGAGCTGTACATTGAAAATCATCACCGAAGAGATCAAGAGATCCAAGAGATCCATGTATCCGAGTGATCTTCATCTATTCATCTACCTCCAACAAGAGACAGATCTAGAGCAAACTAAGGTTCTTGTGATCGACTTTCTAAGGAGAATTGTAAATGCAATAGTTGATTAATAAACGTAGTTTTTATTAATTTTTTTTGCATTTATTTTCCGCATTTAATTTCTGCACTTACTTTTCTGCATTTTCAATATGATTTCATTCTTCAACCTTTCTTCTAGCATAATCATGAGCGAGTGATTGATCATTTTAAAGAGTGTTCTAGTAGCTAGCCGCGATAAGGGTCGTCCGCAGGGAAAGGTGAACCTTCTTCTTGCTTTAGACGAGTTGATTGAACATTGGTTGATTGGTTGTAGATCTATTTGAAACGGATGTAGAATTTATAAAGAAGATACTTGTAGGGTTCATACGACTTAGTAGTAATGGATGAATAATTAAAAATGATTCCTTTTATCTTTTAATAGTTTAAAACTAGATCGATAGTGATGAATGTAGATTAGGGTTCTTTTGGAAGAAATTAGGGTTTCCTCACTCTTAACCCATGTCCTTGTATTGATCTCTATTCATGTCTAGACTTTAATAAAACAAGTGTTAAACAGATCTCGAATCGTGGTCATGACTAGCAATGGATTGGTAGTGCGCCCGATAAGGATGTTAACATTTGTTTTGCTAAAGTTTATAAACTTTAAAATTTATAAAAGAAGTTAAATAATTTTATCATCCATTGATCCACCCTAGCCTACGAACCCTAGCAAGTTAGGAATTACTCACTCGTGTTTTGAGATAGAAGAAAGGATGAAGAAGAAAACATGATTAAGATGCAGAAATTAAATACAGTAATTAAATGCAGAAAGTAAATGCGAAAAGAAATAAACTAAGATCTACCTTTATTAATCAACTATTTCATACAACTCTCCGTAGAAAGTAGATTACAAAGAACCCTAGTTTTTACTCTCGCTATCTTGCAGGAGGTAGATGATTAGCCGATGATCACCTGGATGCGTGGATCGCTTTGGATCTCTTAATCTCTTCGGTTTGATGATCTTTGATGTGAAGCTCTCGGTCCTATTTATAGTCACGGAAACTAGAAACGCTAGATTCCATCTGTGAATATACACTGATACAATCTAACCACCAAAATCTCAGATCGTACAGCCCTAGATCCGTTGCGGAACCGCCGCATATTGGCTTGTTTGGCCGCGGTTTCGCCGCGGTTTGGTGGCTTAGGATTTAGGATTTTTTGTGGTGTTTTGGCATCATTTTTGGAGGTTCTCTAGATGTCTAGATTCTGAAAATAATGCTCTGAGTTTCTGCCGTCGCTAGATCTTATGATTTGCTTCCATATTTCAGCAATTTGATTTCGACATCTTGGATCTCTTGGATTCCAGTCCCGATCTAATATTTGCACAAGATCTCAAGTCAAGGTGTTAGTAATATTTGGTATGTTTTAGATATTTTCCTACCATTTTATATGATATTATATGTTAAGAATATTGATTAGAAATATTTGATATGATGTGCATATTTTAATTACTAATATTTTATATAAATATTATATGCATGTATTTTCCCTTATTATGTTAATTATAACGTAAAAATATACGATAATAAACTTTTACACATAAATCCTCATATGTTCTATAATTACAATAAACATCATTTAGTACTTAACAATAGTGGGGAAAATAATCATTCAAATGTGCAATATTTTAGACTAATCAGCGAGTAATTCCTAGTTTGCTTGGGTTCATAGGATATGGTAGGATAATTGATGAAAAAATCTCTTAAACTTCATTTATACATTTTAAAGTTTATAAACTTTAGCAAAATAATTGTTAACCTCCTTATCGGGAGCGTTATCAATTTATTGATAGGCTCGACCACGATTTGAGATTGGTTTAACACTTATTTTGTTAAGGGCTAGACATGAATAGAGATTAATGAAAGGACAAGAGTTAATAGTGAGGAAACCTTAGTTTCTTCCAAAAAACCCTAATCTATATTCATCACTATCGATCTAGTTTTAAATTATTAAAAGATAAAAGAGCCATTTTCAATTATTCATCCATTACTACTAAGTCCTATGAACCCGACAAGCCTTTTCATTATAAATCTTATATCCGTTTTAAAATATAACGACAAACAATCACCCATCTTTCATCAACTCGTCTAAAGCAAGAAAAGAGTTCACGTTTCCTTGCGGACGACCCGTACTCATTGCGGCTAACTACTAGCGACACCGTCTTGATTGCAGTTATTATTCCCGCCTATCACGCTGGTGACCCGGATTTTATCCCGGCAACGGCGCCATTTGATTGGACGTGAAAAAAGTGTGTTCGTAAATAACCGCAATCAAGACGGTGTCGCAAGTAGCTATCCGCGATGAGTACGGGTCGTCCGCAGGGAAACGTGAACTTTTTTCTTGCTTTAGAAGAGTTGATCAAAGATGGGTGATTGTTTGTCGTTACGGATATAAGATTTATAGTGAAAAGGCTTGTAGGGTTCATAGGACTTAGTAGTAATAGATGAAAAATCTCTTAACTTCTTTTATACATTTTAAAGTATATAAACTTTAGCAAAATAAATGTTGATCTCCTTATTGGGAACGCTACCAATTTATTGATAGGCTCGACCATGATTTGAGATTGGTTTAACACTTGTTTTATTAAGGGCTAGACATGAATAGAGTTCAATGCAAGGACATGGGTTAGTAGTGGGGAAACCCTAATTTCTTCCAAGAATCATAATCTACATTCATCACTATCGATCTAGTTTTAAACTATTAAAAGATAAATGGTCATTTTTAATTATTCATCCATTACAACTAAGTCCAATGAGCCCTACAAGCCTTTTCACTATAAATTTTATATCCATAACGACAAACAATCATCCATTTTTTATCAACTCGTCTAAAGCAAGAAAAGAGTTCACGTTTCCCTGCGGACGATCCGTACTCATCGCAGCTAGCTACTTACGACACCGACTTGATTGCGGTTATTTACGAACACACTTTTTTCATGTCCAATCAGAACCCACCCACACAAACCTTTGACGGAGGTCAACAAGGCTGTGTGACTGTCCCTACCGATCGCATCAACATGCTGCAGATAAGTATTACCCAGCTACCGTACACTGTGCCTTGACGGAGGTCAACAAATACAACACGAATACTAAACACTACATATCTGAAATGGCAGAGGGTTACGCCTGGTTTTGAAGAAAACCTTTAACGTAATGAACACGATATTATTGTAGAACCTAGTGATTTGAAAAGGAGTGGTTTAAGCTCCGCTTTAAAAATCGAGTAGTTTTCAAAACAAACCGAGTGGGTTGTAGCATATGCTAGTTTTTGCTAAAGAAGTCATTCCTAGTGAAGGGGTCTAGGCTCTTTCCTCATCGAATGAAGTGCTTGATATCCATAATGGAATACCACTATGCAACGTAAGAACTTGAGCTACCTTTTTGAAAAATTTGATCGTACAATATCTTTTATGTTTCTTTTCTTTTCATTAATCTTATTAATGAAGTCTTATCAATTATGTTTCCTAAACATCACAGAAGAAATGAAAATAAAACACACATATATGCCATCCGCATTTACCATAGGGACCCAGGTCTTCACCGTAAGGTTACTTAACTTACGGCAGGGCGGGGTCAGGACTAGCGCAGATGCAAAACATATATAGTGTATACTAATATATCATATATATAAGTTGCATTCGTATCACACATTTATATGATCGTATCACATCACAGAACAGCAGAAGCAGATATATGAAATATAGGATATACTAGAAAGTCCGTGTTTTAGATTAAGCCAGTAACGAAAAACACGGATTCCACGGTCGTGATGAATAGCCAAGCCCACATCCCTAGATCCCTATGAGAGCGGCAAGCAACCCAGCCAATTCTAGAGTTAGGCGACCGGTCTCGACTCCTCGAGATGACCTCCCACTGGACTCTAGAATCTAGTTACTTATGCTCTCCGTCTTGGGTCTATCCTAATGCGGAAAAGTAAATAATATATATCGAATGGAGATAACAACCTCAAACCGGGAGTGTCCCAATAAAAGAATATTACATACAATTATTTACATGATTGAAAATTGAAAAACTCTCATCTCACATAAAAACCCCGGCTATTCAATCACGACGATCCAATATAACTTATCGATAGCAACACAATAACATCATATGTCATCAACGTAAGTAAACATGCGTATCCCTAATGTCGTTGTTCTATAGCAACGAGATCGGGGATACTGCCACATATTACACTTACGGTCGTAGAAAAAAAAATGAAAACTACAATAATTAGAATCCGCGTCTGTAGACATCATAAACTCGGATTATCACATATTCTGAATTTCATAACTAACTCTATAAACTTTACATTTAAGCCTCTAATTGAAAACCCTTTTCAAAGATTAAGCCGGGCAATTCAACAAGATTCCCGATTAAAGATTTGAAGGCTCATCGGGAACTTTAGTGGATGGCCGCACCCTCGAGGCCGTCAGCGAAGTGGACTTGGGCGGAACACCCTGGCCATGAGTACCCGAGTGGATGCTCTTGGCCATGGGTTTCTCCTATAGTCATTTTGTCGGGGCAAAGGGGCGTGGCTGTCTACTAGTGTCTCTCGGCGAGTATTCACGTACAATATGAGATTACGACGGAGTTTCGATCCAAATCCAAACTCTGTTGTAATCCATCAATTGAGACTAAAATGCGAGATTTACAAATTGATAACTAGTTTTCACAAAACTAATCAATGTGGATTCCAAAAATTATATCACATAACCAAAGCAATATATACGATGTTAACATTTCGATCGATATTTCAAACAACAGCAATTCACAGAGAGCTCAACCACTTGAGCCTTAACGAAAATATCCAGAAAATCCAAAATGTTTAAATGAAGCAGCACAAGAAATATGGAGTTCTAACTCCATAAGTGAGCGGCGGAACCGTAGCCAATACATGGTATAGGCGGCGGTTCCGCGGCCATTTGGAGGAGTTAGGATCTCGTATTTCTTGTGCCTCCATATAATTACTTGAACGATTTTCTGAGCATTTTTAATTTCAAAAATCTCAAAGTTTCAAAAAATGGACAAAAAATAAGAATTATCATGAGTTAAAACGCCGATCAAACACTTTAATATCATCTAATCTATTCCTAAGCCTCTAGCTTGGCTCTGATACCATGAAAGTATGTCTTAGCACCTCTACTAGGTTTCAATGAGCATCAAGTATGCGATTTTAAAAAATTTAGAGGGCAAAGTATGCTAAACAAGAATCAAATTAGAGAATTAGGGTTTCAAAGCATATCAAGACAAGATCTAAACTAAGTGAAGAGGTGCTACAACCTTTGTAGTCTAGTCATTCACTTCAAAAGCTCCAAGTAGTAGTCCTAGAACTCTTCTTTGACTCCATTCGAAGGTTGGAACGAGCTTGCTCGAAATGTTCTTCGTCGAAAATGATCCACCTTGAAGCAACTCACACTCAAGCTCACATTTCAATAATCAAGGTATTAGTGAAGAGAACAACCTATACTAATTTTCTAGAGTAGTGTAGGTTGATGAAGTAGGAATTTTGCTCGCTAAAAATATTTCTTTCTTTTTCTTTTTCTCAACCTAGAAAAAACTAGTGAGGAGAGGAAGAAGATGAACTTGGAAGTAAGAATGAACCTTGAGGATCAGATGAGCTAAAGAAAATGATTAATAATGTATCAATCAAACAAAGAAAGAAGATGAGTCATTGCTTCTCAAGACTTCTCAAAGTAACTAAAGAAACGACTCATTCTTCTTTTCTTTTATTCATATATATAAACCATTATCTTTTCATCTTTACTTCAATGTGATTCTCACACATCCTAGTTTTATGTATCATCAACCATGATACAATAGAATATATATATATATATCAAGTCATTAAATTAACACTTGATTCAATGACCCGGTTATATCATATATAACCCGATGTGGGGTGTTTTTCGTCACCCCATTGAGATGGGAATACGCGTGCGCTTGTCAGGCGTACAACAGATTCTCCCTGCCTACGGTAGGCTGAGATTTATTGATTGTGGGGATTCGAATCTCCGGCAGCCGCGGACTAAGCTGCCGTTAATTACCCCTCGCCTTTGGAGCGAGAAAACCTCCGATTGACGGGTCAAACAGGCCATGCGAACTCAATGTGTAGTGTTGTTGTTTTGAAGGGGTTTTGGATATATCGGGGGCCCCGTAGAGTTTTTATGGGGGTCCCGCTACCCGGATAGCGGGCTAGGGGTCAAGGGGGCAGTGTGGTGGAGTATGTGTGTGTGCATATATATATATATATATATATATAAAGGGAAAGGGCATCCAGAGGATGCATGGGAGAAGGCGCTAGCGCCCCACGTGTTAGGCACGCGGGCGCTGTGCGCCAGAGAGCCAGCGCCCCACGTGCCTGGCACGCTGGCGCTGTGCGCCGGGCGCTAGGCGTCAGCAACAAAAAGGGACCTGGTCCCTGCACTGGGAGCTGTGCTTCCGATTTGACTTGTGAAGTTGAACTCCTGGCAGAGATTAATTTAGGGAGTTAAACTCCCATGGATCTTGAATGGAGTTAGACTCCTAAAAATATTTAGAAATGATCAAAGGGGTCTGCTTTGTTTCTCCCCTTTGGCCCTGGATATTCCCAAGATGGGATTTCTAGAGATGGGTCTCCTTCTTCCTCTTCTGTTGGCCGGATCTTGAAGAAAAAGAAGTATGAGATTTTAAAAATATCTCCTTTTTGAGATCTAATGGAAGATCTGAGTTCCCCTTTGTGGGTTTTGTGATGAAAAACTATTTAGTTTTGGAAAAGAAAGAGTAAAACTCTTGATTTAATTGAAAAGGGGAAGAAGGTTTTAGAATCTTAAAGAAAGAGAAGGAGGTATAAAAACCCTAGAGTTTTTAGAGAATGAAAAGTGTCCATTAGATATTTTCATCATGTTGCCTTATATAGGCTTACATTTACATATAGCCCCTTGGGCTTTACAAAATGGCATTTTGCCCATCCCATGGCTCATGTGCCGTTTCTTTTTGCACATAAGCCATGGGTTTTACAAAAAATTGGCTTTATGCCCATTTTGCATAAAAAAATATATTAAAATTATTTATTACATGATTTTTATGTTGGCATGGGGAAGGCCGGCCGCTTCATGTTCCGACTCGACCTGGGCATGGGCCCACTTGGCTTGGGTTGACCTTGACTTTGACTTGATCAACCGGGGTGCAATTTTCGACCCCAACACCCGGCTAATTGATCATCTCAAAAAACTGTATTTTAATACCGTTCATTCATTATCTATTTTGTTATATATCGGTATTTTTAGCCAGTGTCTGCTCAGTAATTACAGATTACAGGTATTCATGATAAAATACTGGAAACACACTCAAAATCACGGATATAACGTTTGGGAGCCGACACTGCAATCAGAACAGGAAACCGACCGATATTCAAAGAGCTTTTGCAAATAAACATGTGTGCACACAATTTTGGTCCAACACAATACAAGTGTGCACATGCTCTTTGCCACATGGACTATGATGGGGCTGCCTTGACACACTCATGATTTGTGCAAGTGTGCACAAGTAGGTGTGGTGTGTTATAAATGCATAAAGTTTTGATGTGATATAAAGCTTCAAGTTTCCCTCCAAATCTCTTAATGCAAATCAGGTTATTATAGACAAATCAAACATCACCAGGATGATATTGGAGTTGACACGAGACCACCACATCAATACGAGCCTCATTTCTCGGACCAAGGCTGGCGAGACCCTCTATATATCCGATGTCACTGGCCCATTTATGTCCAAAGATCCCCATTTTTCTTCTGGTATTTTATTTAGGTCACATCATTTTATTTTTATTGTTTATTTATTCAGGGGTTGAGCCTATAAATACCAGGACAGATTAGAGCCAAAGGATATATGTATATTAATATATTCTTTTGATAGGTTCTTTTATTTTTGGTTTAGCTTGAGAGTTGAGTGGGCTTCAATTTGGTTTCTTCTTCTTCTTCTTCCCTCTTGAAGCTTTTTTTTGAGAGCTTCTTTATGCAGGTTGAACAAATTACCAATATCTTGTACCTAAACTTCTTCAAGTGTTAATAAGATTGATTTTTGTTTGTTTACTTGCTTTCTTTGTTTCTTTGTTTCTTTTCATTATAATGTGTAACTAATCTTTCTTTGGTTGTGGTAATGGTGAAGAAATGAGATGAAAGACTTTGCCTCCTCCTCCTCCTGTTAATGTTTAATGTGCTTATATTTGTGATTCTAACTTAAAAATTGTTTATGCATTGATGTAATATGGTATTTTAAAACCATGGTTACTTGTAACCTTTTCATATACTATACTCACTCCCTTTCCCCATTTCAATGTTTAAGTTAAAATCAAATTGGTGTTAAGTTTGCTAAGTTGAGATATGGTATTTTGTGATCAAGTGCTTGACAATCTCTAGGTTTCATATACGATATACTATCACAACACTTAGCAAACTCAACACTAAAATCATTTGCTTTCATTCACTAATTTATGTTTTTGATGTTGTGGTAAACTTGCTAACCCTCGTGCTTAGTGTTGATACCCCAACCTTAGACATACAAATGGTACGTGAAGAAAACGGACTCGTTTCGTGTTTTGCGGAAAATATCGGAATTTGATGATTTGTGCTTCGCAACCGCCTTGACAAGTCATGCTTCATGCTGGGATCGACGTAAGGACGGACAACTCATGATCAAGGGAGCGTCGAAGGAATTGTCGCGATTCGACCTTCCGAACAAAAACCATAACCACTTCTTTCTTAACTTGTTTCCCTTGTTTTCGTATTTTATATTTTTGTGACAAACCAACCAATTCGTTATTTGTTGAACCTTAAACAACAAAACCTAATACACAATTCCCTGCGGATCGCCCCGTACCTGCCGGCTTGCTACAACGCGCCGTGCACTTGCGGTTTATAAATTTTAAAACGAGAATGAGCTCGCTTTCGCAATCCATTTCCTTAAAACGTTTCCATTTCCATAACATACGCTTTTGCGCGCGCGGGTGAGTTCCCAAGACTAATATCATATATATATATATATATGTCAAATCATTGAATCAACACTTGATTCAATAATCCGGCTATATAATATAACGCTAGATTGGAAAACAGTATCATATACTCGCATTTAATCAAGCTACCGCACATATCTCCATACATGCCCTATTTCGTTTCGCTTGAGCTAGGAAACCTCTATGTGGGACTCTGAAGACTCGTCAATACACCAGCAGTAGGTAATGATCATATCAGATACCCACAAGCTATCAGCGGTATTAGCTGGATGTAACGGCTACCTAGGAATTGAACGAATAGAAGATTAACAAGCAAATTTATCCAAACTCCCGTAGAGCCTATAAGTAACACTTATCGTACAGTCCCGTCTCTTCGTCTGATATGTCGCATATCGAGTTTGGGGGTAGAATCATTAGACCCCAATAACTCGATAAATCATGCCGATGTGTGGCCTATAACCTTTCGAGAAACTATTGATAATACTTATCAGTAAATCTCATCAGCCCTGGCCAGAGACTTATTGTTATAGCCAATCGAGCATAGCGTAACATCAACTCCCAATACCGGGAGAGACGTAATCCCTCCTATCGCTTATTGCCTCCATGTGACTCAGGACTGTACCCAAAAACCACTTGTTTGTGCGACTCACTTGAGCCGGGGTAGGGAGGAAATCAAAGCACAATGGGAACCATAAAAGACACTATGACGATCTCGGGTCTATAGACTAACCTATACAAGTGTCACCAGAGAACTGCTATCTAACGATATGTATGGTACTATCTAGGAGTTCTCGGCAAGTCATGTTCGGTGTACTCATTCTCTAATGAACACCTGTGTACGATATTTGATATCAAACACTAATGGTTATAGGATCAACCATCACCCCATACAGGGTCAAGAAACGTACACACTAGTCTACTCTGGAATATTGATGCCCTGTCTCGATACTCCTTCGACTTGGAATTGTAAAGGATGTGCTTGCGGACTACATAAGCCCCACTAGTATGATCTGCATCACAGTCCTGGTAGTCAAGCCAACATCCTAAGGGTTTTATCAATATGTATTAAGAAGACAGTAAACCAAAACAAGTGCACATATTAAGATAAAGAGCAACCAGATAGCATACTATCATGTAGAGTAAGAAAGTCATATATATATATATATTTATGACTAAGCATCCACTATAATATACAATAATGGCCTCTAGGGCATACATATTCCTAACAATGATGATGATAGATTGCCGAATACGGCCGATATTCTTTTGACTCGAGGAGTCTTTCTATATCCCGAATTGGGACTTTATGAGATATTTAGAGCTATATTTATTTTAAAAACTAATGATTCATTACGTACTTTTAGATGGTAATGTCAAGGGTGCGCTACGAATTTTCAAATGATATCTATTTCAAAAATATCGTAACCCCTTATTTCCGAAATAACGTTTCGTTCTGTTTTAAACCATAATCGTATGGCTCATACGTAGTTAGATATTTTAACGCTTATTCACGTTACGATTTCCTTATTCTGTATACACTCACGCTTCGATTACTTCTGAGATATGCTACGTTTATACCTTTAGCTCTACTTAGCTTTGTTTGCTAGGACACTCGCACCATTACTGATGATTTCATGTTGCACTTGCACATACTCGCATGCTACATCTACACCTCATCGGTAATTGACATGACACGCACACATATAGAACTTGCCATGTTATTTCGCATCACACTATATTCCTGCCAGTACCTTAGATCATTGCTCATCACATATTTGTATGCATTATACCACTGTTTTAAACTTTTTAATTTGTTCCATTATTGCTATGTTCTTATGCGATGATGTTTTCATGGAATTCCTGTTTTTATGAGATTTGAGAAACCGCAGATATGATTTTATAAAACCTAGATTCGTTTTCAAAATGCGGTTTTCTCTTGATATGATGATTTGATGTTTACCATGAGTTTTGGTTTTCATGATGAGATATCTGAATTGAGAGAGGGATTAACCGATTACGGATATATGGTGGACCCGGTATGACACCGAGGGACAGGAAGTCCATAGGGAGGTACGGGGAGCCTAACAAGGTGGATCGATGCCGGAGATAAATTAGAGAACGGTGGATATCTGGAAGATAGCAACCGGGGCTATTGATATTGAGAGAGAACCGGTCTGACGAGACGGTGCTATGATATTTGGGTTTTACGTGTCGATGCTGGACACGGGATTTATAATAATTTCGAGTGTCGATACTAGACACTCAGTTAATACGATGATTTCGAGTGTCGATGATGGACACTCACTTGATGTTGATGATGATGATGTGTGTGTGTGTGTGTGTGTGTGTGTGTGTGTGTGTGTGTTATGGATAGCATATTTCCATATATTGATTGATTATAGGCATCATGTGAGTTGTGCGTGATCCGATATAACGCGCTTATAGATACTGATGTGATATCTATGTATATACATATTTATATTCATCACCACATGGTATGATAGTATTATAATGTATGACCTAGGTAGATCGTTATGCATTTCGATTTCTACATTGTGATATCTTCTACTCACGAGTTGGCAACTCACCCCCGTTATGTCTTAGTTTCTTGCAGGACCGACCGCTCGGATCAGTAGCGGCTTGCCGGCATGCGTCTTCTTCTCCGGGTGATTGCCTTGGTAGGTGGGTTACATTTCATATCATTACAGTCTCTTAATTATGTATACTCTTTTATGATCTAATTAAAAACTCCATCGACCAAAACTTGTATATTTTTGTGGACTTAGAGATGAGACTTGTATGTTATTCTTTTAGATGTCGAGCTTGGATATAGTCAAGTTGATGATACTTTTTAGTATTTCTCTTACTTTTCCATGTGTTGATCTTCAGCTTAGATGTCGTATATTACTACGTGGTTGTGATTCTTCCGATTGGGCGATGAGATAGCTCTCGATTGAGAACGTTGATATTATTTATGTGTATGTACTGTTTTTTTTATCAAAATTTACCTAGGAAGTGCTGCCAAAATTTTAAATGACGAAAATATTTTCAAATCTTAATCTAAAACTCACTTGTGTTTTCAAACAAACTTTACTTATACTTTAAGAAAGAACTTGATTTCATTAATAACCATTTTCCAAAACTACACCTTCACTATTTACTTAAAAAGGGTTTAGATTCCTGATTTTTGGCTTACTTGGGTTACGGTAGGGTCCTATAAACTTCACGTGATTTAAATGCCGGCCACGTGCCATTTCCGGGTCATAACAGATATGAATGATATTTTTTTTGATATTATTGGTTTATATAGCCGATATTGGAAGTTACGTGCAACTAATTAGAAGTTATATGCAAATTGTTAGAAATTACAGGCAATTGATTACAAGTTACATGCAACTTATTTCAAGTTACATGCAACTAATTAGATGTAACTTAAAGGCAAGTGTATAGAAGTTACATGAAACTAATTAGATGTTACAGACAACTGCTTACAAGTTACAGACAACTTATCAGAAGTTACAGGCAAGTGCCTAGATGTTACAGGCAACAGCAAATAAAGGGATTCATAAAACAATTTCTAAATTGCATTCAGATGAATACCTAATCAATAGAAAAATTTATAGCAAAATTATAATGAACGTCATAACGTTTTAGCACAAAAGGTCCAAGAAGGGGCATGCATGCACTCTCTATAGGTATCCTTTATCTCTTTAGGAACATTCCACTGTTACCCTGGAGCCATCGTTCTTTATATAGTCGAAGTTGAATTGTTTCGCGATAGCAAATTGGCAAAGAGTCATACTAACTTCTTAAGAACCCTTGAATATTTGATATGTAATCTGAATTGCATCATCCCACGCAACCGGGATATTGTTCCTCATTATTTGATCATCTTGTCTCACCGATGGTTGTAAAGTGTTTTTCATCACCCTATTGAGATAGGAATGCGTTCGCTTGTCAGGCGTATAAAGATTTCCCTTAACTAGAGCAGGCTTGGGTTTATTGATCGTAGGGATACAAATCTCCGGCAGCCGCGGACAAAACTGACGTTAATTACCTCTCTTCTTGAAGAGAGAGAACCTTCGATTAACGGATCGAACAGATCATGCGAACTCAATATGCAGCATGAGCGTGTCGTGTTTTGAAAACAATTTTGAGAGTGCTTTAGGCATATCGGGAGCCTCGCAGAGTTTACGGAGGTCCGCACAAAAATGTGTGTGGGGGATGTATGTTTTGTCAAGCTGGCGCCCCAGGGCTTGGCGCTAAGCCACGTGCCTTGCACATGGTGCCATGGAACTTGAGCTACGAGGATTGGTGGCGAGTCACGTGCTTTGCACGTGTGCCAATCGAGATTGAACTCCGTTTTAGCGCCGCGCCACGTGCTTGGGATGTGGTGCCAATTGAGATTGAACTCTGACAATGGAGCTTGAGCTCCCAGGCTTGGCGCTGTGTCATGTGGCGCAGTGGAGCATATGCTCCTGGCTATGAAGCTTGAGCTCCAGGAATGTGGGGCTGTGTCACGTGCTCTGCACGTGGCGCAGTAGAGCATATGCTCCCGGCTACGGAGCTTAAGCTACAGGAATGTGGCGCTGTGTCATGTGCTCTGCACGTGGCACAATGGAGTATATGCTCTCGGCTACGGAGCTTAAGGTCCAGGGCGTTTTCCCGGGGGGAAGAACCCAAAAGGGGTCCCCTTGATGGGGTCACCCCAACCTTCTCCTATTTTTGTCCAAAGAGCTCTCTTGAATCTTCAAATCTTCAAATTTTGAATTTTGAATGTAGGGGGTCCTTTTCAAGCCTTGGAGCTTGCCAAAATGGGGACTTTGGAAATGGGTCTCCTTCTTCCTCTTCCGTCTTTAGATCTTGAGGAGGAGGAAGGATGGATACAAAAATCACTCCTTTTTGGGATTTGATGGAGAACTCACTTTCCTTTCAATAAGTTTATGGCTCAAATCTATTTTGTTTTTGAAAAAAAGAGAGGTTAAACTCTTGATTTAATTAAAAAAGGAGAAGAAGAAGCTTGAAGAGAGAGAGAGAGAGAGAGGCACAAACCCTGGAAATTTGAGGAAAACGGAGATGTTATTGATTTATTCATAATGTTTTCCTTATATAGGCTACACATTTTACATATAACCCTTTAGGCATTACAAAATGGCTCATTTTCCCGTCCCATGTTAATGTGCTCATTTATTTTTGCACATAAGCCATGCTGTTTTACATATTTCGGCTTCTTGCCCATTTTTATTACATTTATTCATTAAAATTACATTAAAATCTATTTATTGC
Source organism: Agapanthus africanus (assembly GCA_030015575.1). Lineage (NCBI taxonomy): Eukaryota > Viridiplantae > Streptophyta > Magnoliopsida > Asparagales > Amaryllidaceae > Agapanthus > Agapanthus africanus. Next base: position 463,284,194 of record CM057349.1, read on the forward strand.
TTAATTTATTTTTTCTTGGCATGGGGGGCCGGCCTTTTCATGCTTAGGCTCGACCTGGGTATGGGTCCACTTGACCTGGACTTGGGCCCGCTTTCTTGGGTTGGGTTTGGGCCCACTTGTTCGCTGTTTGACTTTGACTTTGGTTTTTGTTCAATAGAGTGTAAATTTTGACCCTAACAATGGCAAGCTTGACTTCAACTCATGTACTCGGCCATACACAATTGCTGGAGCGGAATACGATGATGTGTGTTGACTGTTACACAGAAAACGGTTTAGAAGTTACATGGAACTTTTTTAGAAGTTACAGGCAACTGGTCAGAAGTTATAGGAAAATTCTCACAAGTTACATGCAACTGCTTAGAAGTTACAGACAACTGCTTAGATGTAAAAGGCAAGTGGTTAGATATTACAGGTTCTTAGATGTTAACATATTATTACTTGCATCTATTTAGATATTACAAGCAACTTATTAGATATTAAAGGCAGATTTTCTTAGATATTAGGGAAATGCAACTGCTTAGAACTTACAGGCAACTGTTTAAAAGTTACAAGCAACTGGTTAGAAATTACATGCAACTGCTTACAGGTTATAGACAACCGCTTACAAGTTACAGGCAGCTGCTTAGAAATCAAAGGTAAGTGGTTAGATATTACAAGCAAGTGCTTAGATATTAACATATTATTACTTGCATCCATGTAGATATTACAAGCAACTTATTAGATATTAAAGACAAATCTTCTTAGATATTAGGGAAATGCAACTGCTTAGAAATTACAGGAAACCGTTTAGAAATTATATGCAACTTTTTTAGAACTTACAGGAAACGATTTAGAAATTACATGCAACTTTTTTAGAAGTTACAGGAAACTGTTTTGAAATTACAGGCAACTCCTTACAAGTTACAGGCAAGTTTTTATAAGTTACAGGCAACTGCTTAGAACTCAGAGGCAATTGGTTAGATGTCAGAGGCAAGTGGTTAAATGTTACAAGCAACTGTTTCCAAGTTACAGACAACTGTCTTTTATATTTTTCTAAACAAAAATCAAGTCAAATAAAAACAAATCTGCTCATAATGGCTAGAGTATCAACAGATGCTTGCATATGGATGACCTTCTCGTTCGTCTCTTGATGGATACAAACCGTATTTATATAGTTATCTTCAGCTATCATCCTAACTATATGATCTCTATATTTCTCCATTTTTTATGAAAGCTTTAACTTATCTGTAACGACTGTAAAATCTTAGTACTTTTCTTGTAATTTCCTTTCTTCAAGAAATGCCCCTTTTATTTGAAGCACTTGTATATATAATTATTTCTTTCAAATAATATACATGGTCCATTCTAGTATATCTTGCTTATCACATTACATTGCTATTTGATTGATCTTCCAAAAAGTGTGTTGTAAATAACCGCAATCAGGACGGTATCGCTAGTAGCTAACCGTGATGAGTACGGGTCGTCCGCAGGGAAACATGAACCTTTTTCTTGATTTGGACGAGTCGATTGAAAGATGGGTTGATTGGTTGTAGATCTATTTTAATACGGATGTAGATTTTATAAAGAAGAGACTTGTAGGGTTCATATGACTTAGTAGTAATGGATGACTAATTAAAAATGTCTCATTTTATCTTTTAATAGTTTAAAACTAAATCGATAGTGATGAATGTAGATTAGGGTTCTTTTGGAAGAAACTAGGGTTTCCCCACTTTTAACCCTTGTCCTTATATTGATCTCTATTCATGTCTAGCCCCTAACAAAACAAGTGTTAATGTAATCTCAAATCATGGTCGTGACTAGCAATAAATTGGTAGCGCGCCCGATAAGGGTATTAACATTTATTTTGCTAAAATTTATAGACTTTAAAATGTATAAAAGGATTTAAATGATTTTATCATCCATTTATCTACCCTAGTCTACAAACCCTAGCATACTAAGAATTACTCGTTCATGATTTGAGATAGAAGAAAAGATGAAGAAGAAAACATGATTAAGATGCAGAAATTGAATGCAGAAAGTGAATCCGAAAAGACTAATAAAAAGACTACCTTTATTAATCAACTATTGCATACAACTCTCCGTACAAAGTAGATTACAAATAACCCTATTTTTTGCTCTCCCTTTCTCTCTTGTTGGAGGTAGATGACTAGATGATGATCACCCGGATGCGTTGATCGATTTGGATCTCTTGATCACTTCGGCTCGATAATTTTTTATGTGAAGCTCTCGGTCCTTTAAATTGTCACAGAGACTAGGAACCCTAGTTGCCAGATGTTAGGATATGCTGATACGATCTCACACACCAAATCTCAAATCCTACGGCCACAAAAGGGGCACGGATCCGCCGCGAATATAGGTGTTTGGCCGCTAAACCGCGATAGTTTAGTGGAATCATGGCTTAGGATTTCTTGTGGTCTCTAGTGTTGACATGTGGAGATCACTTAGATGTCTATATTCTTCAAATCTTATTCTGGGTCTCTGCTGTTGCTAGATCTTGTGATTTGCTAATATTTCATGAGATTTGATTTCGACATCTCGGATTTCCTTGATTCCAGACCCGAGCTAATATCTGCACAATATCTCAAATCATAGTGTTAGTAATATTTGGTATTTTTGAGATATTATCCTAACCATTTTATATGATATTATATTTTAAGAATATTGATTAGAATTATTTTATATGATATGCATATTTAATTACTAATATTTTATATAAATATTATATGCATATATTTTCCCTCATTATGTTAAATATAATGTAAAAAACATATGATAATAAATATTTTACAGATAAACCCACATATGTTCTATATTTACAATAAACACTCTTTAGAACTTAACAATAGTGGGAAAAATAATCATTCAAATATGCAATATTTTCAACTAATCACTATTCCTTAGATCTCAAGTTCAAACCCCGGTCTCTATAAATTATTTATTTGTTTATTATAATTAATAGTTTATTATATTGTTTCGTATGATTATATTTTTTATTGTTGTACTTTTATTTTGTATTTATATTCTTATTAGTTAGAAGTATATTTTAATTATTATTGTAGTTTTCATATAGTATGGTTTTATTATACTAATTTATTTATATTTTGTTTAGTATAATTAATTTATATTATTTTATATGACCATTTTCGGTTATAGTTATTATTATATAAAAAAGATAAAAGTTTTTCTCTTAATTAAAAATAAATAAATAAATTTATTGTTTTAAATTACTGGTTTGTTATTTGGATATATTTGTTTTGACTATTTTTTTGGTTGATCTGATTTGGGGGTATTGGTGGGATTTTAATAAATGTTAAGCTTTTAATCCTTTTTCTTTTCTACCGTATTTTTTTCTTTCTCCTTTTCAACTCCGAAAAAAACCCTCTCTATTTTACTCTCATCACCAATCTGATTTTGCATCAAATCTAAGGAAACGATCATCAAAGGAGAAGTAGAAATCGTCGATCAAACGTCGGAAGTCTCGAAACCGACTCGAGAATATCTTTACAATAAAACCGGCAATTTGATACAAAAATCAAGTTGCCAATTTGTAAGTCCCCTCTTCTTTTGCCCATTGATTTTCATCATCAAAGTTTAATTTTTTAATATTGCAAATAGATCGTAATGATTTATAAAACATTGTAATATGTATACTATATGTTTAAATATATAAGTGATACACATAATGTAGCTTTAACTTTAGATACTGATATATTTATTTAATCTTAACTATTCCAGCAAACTATATTGTTAATTCACAAAACTTGTATGTTGTTCTAATTGTATATCATTTCGTATAAACATTCTAATATTGTAATTCATAAATATATTTGCACGAACAACATATTATGTTCCCTTATATGCAACATTACTTGCCTCCACTCTCTATCATTATCATATCATCCCTACTATGTATAAACTTGTCATGAATAATCCACTGTTCGATATTGCTAAAATTATGTTATTATTTAACTAATACATACTTCTTCATAATACCATTGACAAAAATGATCACAAATTGATTTTAGCATATACAAAAATATGTTATTGTCATTTAATACATAATAATATTCCAAATTAACTATGATGCACATAATACTATAGAAAACACATTTAAACAACTATAAATTGATCTTATATATATTATATTTGAAGTACACCAATATAATACTACTTGCTTGCTTTAATATACTCTACCACTTACTATAAATGCTATTTTGATAAACCACTGTATGTATATTGCTGTTAGTATGCTTTTATTTCTTAACATACAATGTAGCAAAACTTGTTGTCACTTTAGGGATGTAGTCACTTTCTATAATTTTGCTCAAATTTCAATTTACTTACTGGGTCATCGCCTCCAAGGAACTAATTAAAACCATTGAACCTCTAAACCTATCTCACTTATTAGTTACATGAATTACGATCGGTTCATATGATTGGCTTGTTGAGAGGAATGAGAAAACCTGGATGTATATATTGAACATGTTCCTGGAAATTTTTATTTTAGTTATGTTTGCATTTGATTGCTTCTTATTATTTTTATCGGCCACTTTCGGAGACCCATAACTCCGTCTTTCGAGATCCGTTTTGAGCAAACTCAAGTATTTTGGACAACTAAATCAAAACATCTAGATTTTTCTAATTTTAATATTTTCCTGAAAATCGACATAATTTATAGAATTCTTCATTTTAAAATTATGTAACGAATCTGGACAGAATTTGTTCTAATTCGTACACTGTTTTTAAACATGACATAACTTGAGTTCCCGACAACGGTTTTCGGCAAACCTTATATGTATGGATGCCTAATTGACAAACCTATAACTTTCTTATATATTTGGTGACTCATAAACGTATAAAACGACTTAATATATGCCCTGCAAGACACCCCATAGTTGCTGTCGTGAAATTATAATTTCTGTTTTAAACCTGATATTAATTTAACCATAACTAAAACTTTAGGAATCCAAATTGCATGGAATCTAGTGGTTTGGATAAGTGGACCGAAAGACCTACAAGTTTCTAATAATTTTTGAGACCTGAAAACCGACGGAAAATAATGCAAACCGTGTTTTAAAAACATATGTCGGAGCTTGACAGATTTGGATCTGTTCTGCGCAACGATACAAAAATGCGTATATCTCTCAAACCAGTAGTCATAATTAGGTGAGACTTGAACCCACGTTTGCATAATACTTAGGACTATGTTTCTTATTTATTTTTTGATTTCAATAGACTTAAATAATTAGTAGTTCACAACACTTCTTTACAGTACTGTTTTCTGGCCATTACGTATAGTTTAACATACGTGAGGGTAATTTGAGTTGTAAGTTCGATCGATTGAATCTCAGGAATCGCATTACTAGTTTATGAATGGGCCCATGTTTTCTTGCACCTAGATGTTAGTCTTGGGTTTGATAATACTCCTGTGGTGTTAAGGGACATTAGGGTAATTTAAGTTGTGAGTTCGATCAATGGAATCTTAGGAGTCCTATTACTCATGAATGAGCCCGTTGTTGGGGTAAAAATTTGCATCCCTCTTGTCCAAAAATTCAAAGTTAAAGTTAAAATTCAACCCCGAGTGAAGTGGGCCCGAGCCCAAGCAAGCAGGCGCAAGCCTAAGCCAAGTAGGCCCAAGTCCAAGTCAAGCCCAAACATGGAAGGGGACGGTCAAAGCCATGAAGGAACAAAATTATGTAATGATTAAATATAAATGTAATTTTTAAGAAATAAATATAATTAAATGGACAAGAAGCCAATTTTGTAAAAGCGCATGACTTATATGCAAAAAGAAATTTACACATGGTATGGGAAAGGCACAAGTGTCATTTTGTAAAGCCCAAAGGGGTTATATATAAAATGTGTAGCCTATAAAAAGCAAATATAATAAGAAATGAAAGAGAACTTCTGATTCCTCAAAATAAACCTAGGGTTTTATGTCGCTCTCTCTCACCGGGTCTCCTTCTTCTTTCTCCTCTCTTTTTCAATTAAATCCAAGGCAAATATTCTCTCTTTTCCAAAACAAAATTGATTTTGGTCATTAACCCATCCAGAGAAATACCGATCTCCTATTGAAATTACCAAAGGAGCAACCTTTTTTTCTTCTCATCTCTTTCCTTAAGGTCTAACAGAGGAGAGGAGGAAGAAGAGAAAACCCACTTGCGTACGTCCCGACACTTTGAAGAAGGGGAAATGAACCCTCTTATGATCTTTTGGCATCAAAAATTTTGTGTTCGGGACTGTAGCTCTATTGGGTTTCGACTTTTGCTTACACCGTGCTAGGTGCGCACCTCGCTAGTTGCTCATTTAGCTAGATGCACACCCTATTGGATGCACATCGTGCCAGGTGCGCACTTCGCTAGGTGTGCACCTCCCTAAGTGCACGCCTTACTTGACCGTTTGATCCATTACTGGACCTTTTGGCCCATTTGGGACCCAATGGCCCCCTCACTCTTTCGCACCTTGCCAACTGCTCACCGATCTAGATGCGCACCTTGCCAGGTGCACCTCGTCACGTGGGCACCTTACCACATGCTCATTATGCTAAGTGCGCACGTGGCACACGTGCATCCCTTACTTCTGTATTTCCTGTAAATATTTTACAAAATAAAAAAATGAATAAAATAGACACGCCCCATACTCAAAAGCCTTCTCCCTTAGAAAAAAAAAATTTTACGAGGCGCTGCCCCGCACCCTACAAGGAGGCTGCTAGCCCCTGATCCTTAACCCGCTATCCGGGTAGCGGGATCCCTGTAAACTCTGCGAGGCCCCCGATATGCCCAAAACACCCTCAAGACACACACATATGCATACTGCATATTGAGTTCGCATAATCTGTTTGACCTGTTAATCGGAGATTCTCTCGCTCCAAAAGCGAGAGGTAATTAATGACGGCTTAGTCCCCGGCTGCCGGAGATTTAGATTCCCACGATCAATAAACCCTTGCTTACCCCAAGCAGGGGGAATCTGTAATACGCCAGACAAGCGACGTGTATTCCTATCTCAATACGGTGGACGAAAAACACTCTACAGATTCTGGCACGCCCGGTGAGACCTTATCTTTCCTCCTATATTTCGGGTCAAATAATCATGTTAACTGATTCAACACACACACACACACACACACCGATGTTTGTACCGATATCATGCTCTTTTATCTAGCAATCAGCAATCAACTTTCAAGCGATCGGATTTGAACAACCACATCACTCAACGATATCCCAGCAAAGAACAAACTCAGCTCTCGATGCAACTCTTGTCTCGTACACAATGAAGATGGACGCTCGAGCGGTTATCCCGGCAAGTCTCGAGCGGCAGTTAGTGGAACCGTTGTTACAATCCGACTCCATTTCATTTGTATCAGCTAACACCATTCTCGCTCCTCAAGCTCTAGTGATGGATAGGCCAGTTTCCAAAGGGAGGAGCCCAAACGTCGTATTCCCAAGGGCGCTCGAGCCAAAACACAAATCCATTTTTGGACGGCTTTCTGTGGCTCCAGCTGGGGGCAAAGCCATCAATATCAAGGAAACAACAAAGCATCTCGAGCTAACTCTGGCGGTGCCCTCGACTATTGCAAGATCGGGTGTCTTCTCTAGACTCCCCGTCAATCGGCCTACGACGGCTTCCCGGAAAGCGGATGCCCACCAAGCCTTCAAAATCGAGAAGCTAAGACATAAAATGCTCAGATACAGAGCCAAGAAAAGGGTTAGGGCTCCTGTTAGGCTGAACTTCGTGAGGTTCCAAGAACAAACTTACCTCGCGACAACAGCCGAGTCGGCTATAAAACTTGCTAACTCTTTTGAACCGCTAAAATTTGTTCAGAAAAATGCCATGACCGTAAGAGTCAAGAATACTGCGATCCAGACGATACTGCAAAAGGACATATCCAAGCCCCAAAACAGAAAGCATGGCGCCTTCTTGTCAGGAGTCTACCAAGCACTTCGTGCCGCTCGGAAGCAACGGGGGAAAACCAAGAAAGAAGCGCTCGCGCCATTCAAGAACCCGGTCAAGCCAACTGTCTTTAGTCAGTTAACCTTTCCCAAAGCGGTAAGGCCACGACAACGGTCCAAAAAATCAGCTGTCAGTGATAAAAAGATGGTCAGATATGTGATCTATATGGTCTATATGGTGGGCACGCGTCCAAGCGAAAACCTTAACAGCAAGAATAAGGATTGGGCCACCACATCCCAAGCCCTATCTGGCTTGAATGTGGCCACAACTTTCCAAGATCAGCCTCCCCCGCAGGATAATAAAACCCCTCTCGATGAGACCGATAAGCAAAAAGATCCCTCGGTCCACGTGGAATCCAGTTCAGATAGTGAAGAAGAGCCGACTTTCCGCCCCATGACCGCAGAACAGGAGCTGCTTCAAGAGCTCCGAAAACAGGTCAGAAATAAAAACAAGGAGATGGCCAAACTTTACTCCAAAATTGACGAATTGACTAATGTCGTGATGCAGTTCACAGCTCCGGTTGCTCGGGTGTCCTCCAATCAAGCGCAAGTTTTTACTCAGGAGCCGGGTGATAACAAGCCGAAGCAGCTGTTTTCCCCAATCAGAGCAAAGCTCTGTTTGAATTTCCAATTCAAAAGGTGAAGCAACGCTTCAGATCCCTTGCGCTGCGCGCAGAGCGCCACGTGTCAAAAACAGACACGTCAGCTCAAGGGGCGCTGCGCCCAAGGCAGAGCACCCCAATCAGAGCAGGGCTCTGTTTTAAAATTTAAATTTTAAAAATAAAGGAAATAACGCTGTAGATAACTTGCGCTCTGCGCTGCGCGACACGTGTCAAGCGCAGGTGCACTTGCGCCAACTGCGCCAGCACTAAAACTTAAATAATAAATTATTTAATTAATCAGAATTAAAATTCTAGAAATATCTTTTTAATCTTATTAAAATAAAAAGATTATCTTCTGTAAAACAGAGGCCTTAGGATCAAAGATCCAACGGTGGGGAAATATCCCTAGATCAATCAGAGAAAGATCTCTGTAACTAACCAAACAAACTAATTGGCCCTATATAAAGGCCCCTAGACTCCAAGTCTCTGATATAGAGATATAGAAAAAAGGGAGAACTCTGAAAAATTTGAAAGGCAAGCCTTTGAAGAAAGAAGATCATCTTCTTCAAGGTAAAGAATTGAATTCTTGGAAAAACAGAGATAAAATACCTCACAAAAAAGAAGAATTTCTTCTAAAAAGATCAAAGATCTAAGAACAAGATCGAGATCTTCAATAAAAAGAAAAAGATCAAAAAAGATCCAATCATAAAAGATAAAAGAAGTAATTTACTTCATCCCTAGATCGTTTGATCTATATAAAGGCACGGCCTTTTGATGAACCATTGGTTTTTGAAACTTGAGATAGAACCTCTTTAGAACTAAAAAGATTCTTTTCTTTGATCTAAATTTGATCAAGATGCGCTCTGCACTATTGAACAGTGCCCTGCACTCTTAATTTGCGCTGTTGCGCTCCTTGGACTGGCGCAAGTCACCAGAGAGCGCCACGATTCAATCTGCGCCTTGCGCTCCTAAAAACAGAGCACTGCGCTCTTGGGTTGGCACACTAAACCAGAGAGCGCTACGTGTCAGCAGCGCACTAGCGCAGCGCACAAGCGCAGCGCACTGCGCTAACAGACTTGAGCTCAGCAGAGCGTGACACGTGTCACCTCCACATGCGCTGGCGCCTTGCGCTCTTTAATTGGCGCAGAACGCCTGACAGGCCACGTGGCGCACTGTCAGATTATTAAATGCTGTGCATTATTAAAAAGGGGCAGAACCCAATTAAAAGGTCTAACAGACCAAAACAAATGCTACGCATTATTAAAAAAGGGCAGAGCCCAATTAAGAGGTCTAACAGATCAAAATAAATGCCATGCATTTAATTAAAAAGCCCAATGATATGCATTATAAAAGGGCCAAGCCCAAATAAAAGCTCAACAGCTAGAACAATAAAATGTTCAACCGAGCCCATATGCTCACAAACCTTCAAACAGACTTTAGTCCTAAATTGAACTATAGATCTCCCAACCAACATTGGTTCAAGGGTACATCTCTGAACTCCTCTGATATTTGTCGTTGTAATCCTTCAACGTTTTCAGAGAGGTGACGGGTCCCGACGGCCATACATTCCATAGACCACCATGTCCCTAAACTTGCAATCGACCGCAATATCACTAAACTAAACAATAGAGCCCCCAAATGCACTTTTGTTGGATCTAAACGATCCTGTTAAGTCGATCGTAGTATGGAAATTAGACTAACGTATCCTTAACAAACGTTTAAGTTGATCTTAGTCTCAAATAAGGCTAACGTATCCTTAAACCAAAACTCCAAACCCAAATCTAAGAAAATACGGATTTGGACTAATCCACGTCCTACGGGTGACCATATAAATTAGTCTCCGTATACAATCCACGGGCAACCACAAACAAAACAAACACCCACGACACGAAGTGACCATCTGGAGAAGGAGAAAGTTGTTACCGCGATGCGGTAGCGTAATTAACTGCAGGGGCTTGCGCCTGCAGGGAAGAGCGTCCCCACAATCAAAAACCCCTCGAACGAGGGGGAATCTGACGAAGTCTGCTACATCGGCCGCATCCATTTAAACCTTCGATACATGGTGTCATAAATCAACTTGGCATTTTCGGAGAAGTGGACAGATTGCACCTATTAGCATCTGCCCCAAATCTCAGGCCAGACGTCCCTGTTGCGCCGTCTTTCGGAGGGGGACAGATTCTGGCACGCCCGGTGGGACCTTTTCAATCTTTCCACTCCACACTTCGTGTGTCGTGTTCGTGAAAGAATCGTGGTTTGCTATGGTTGCCTGTAGATTCGAGATACTTAGATTTGGTGTCTTGCTTCGTGCAGAAAACAGAAGATCAATGGTTTTAAACTGCACTAACTGCAACTGCAACTCTCACTCCGTCCCGTCCGGAGTGTAGGGTTCCTAGGCACACCCATGAGGTTCTACAACTGATCAACCATGCCAAATTCAAAAATTTATGTGCCGAGAAACCCTAATGCAAGATCGTTAACTAGAGGTAAGGCGAAACTACAAGCAAGTTAACAACTTAACTACAAGTGAAAGTGACTACAACCTTTGTAGATCCAGTCCTCCATCTCTTTAGCTCCGTGATGACGTCCCTCCGCTGCGACCATCGGGATCCTGGACTCTAGCGTTGGTTTCATCGGAGAAATGATCGGGCTAGGTCGTTGACTTCGATGCCGAAGATGATCTACGTCGAGGCAACTCAAACTCAAGCTCCATCTTTACTAGGTCATGAACCTTGTGAAGAAAACACCCTATACAACATGGCAAGTGGTAGAGGATGAAGAAATAGGAAGTGGGTTCACTTTGGATTTGGATTTCTCACTTGGATTCATCACTTGGAATTTTCTAGCAATGGTTTCTTCTCTTCATGAAGAAGAAGAAGAAGAAGAGAAAAAGAATGTGAATTATCTTAAAAATAAATCAAGTGAAGTCTTCTCATATTGCAACCATGGGTGAAGATAACTCATGTAGAGAGCAAACCATAGTTTAGGTGATGGTTAGGTCAAAGCATAAAGACAAAATGGTTAAGACTTTGAAAAATGCTAAGAAGCTTCATGAAGCTTAAAGCAAAGAAAGAAAAAAGCCACCATTTTTTTTTTACAAAATAAATAAAGAAAATAAAACCCTAACCATTAACTAAACATGGTTTAAAGCATACTCACCCAAGTTTGCATGTATCATCAAACATGATACAAACTAGTGCACAAACATATATCATATATACAATGTGCACAATCTAGTGAGAAAAAACAATCTTAAGTGAACCAATACTAGTTAATGTAAAGTAATATATCAAATATATAATTATACATTAAATCAACACTTGATTTAATGATCCGGTCATACTGCATATAACCGACTAATATCAAGTGTATCAATATATCGAATCAACATTTGATTCGGTAACCCGGCTATATCTTATATAACCGTCTGATGATACAAATCGCGAGAATAGAATTCAGTATCACATACTGGTATTATTCTCGATCCCGCACATATCTCATATGCGCTCCTATTTCGTTTCGCTTGAGCCAGGAAACCTCTGTGTAGGACTCTAAAGACTCGTCAATACTCCGGCAGCAGGTGATGATCATATCGAACACCGACAAGCCGCAAGCGGTCTGCTAAACGTAACGGCCATCCGGGTATTGAGCGATCAGAAGATCAACGAGCAAGCCCGCTCACACTCCTGTGAATCCAATCAGTAACACTTACCGTACAGTCCGGTCTGTTCGTCTTATATGTTGCATATCTCGCCTAGGGGTGGTAAACGTCAGACCCCAGTAGCTTGATAAGTCATGCCGATGTAAGGTCCATAACAAGCGTGAAACTACCGATAACTCTTACCAGTATATCACTGCAACCCTGGCCAGGGATTTCCAGTTATGGCCAGTCGAGCATAGCGCAACATCAACCCCCAATACCGGGAGAGACGAATCCCCTCCTATCGCTCATTGCCTCCATGTGATTCGGGACTGTACCCAAAAACCACCTGTTTGCACGACTCAATAGAGCTGTGGTAGGGTGGAAATCAAAGCACAGTAGGAGACACACAAGACTCTATGACGATCTCGGGTCAATAGACTAAGCTGTACCAGTGTCACCAGAGAACTGCCATCTGACGTGAGGTATAATACTATCTGGGAGTTCTCGGTGAGTCCGTTCAGTGTACCCAGTCTCCACTAAGCACCCGCATACCATCTCTGATGTCAAACACCAATGGATATGGGATCATCTATCGCCCATTACATGGGTCGAGAAGATATATGCTAGTCTACTCTGGAATATCGATGCCCCGTCTCGATATTCCCACGACTAGGAACATTGAAGGATGTACTCATGGACTACCCAGGCCCCACTAGTATGATCTACATCATAGTCCTGGAAGTCGAGCACACATCCTAAGGGCTTTATCAACATGTAATAGAGAGACAGCAAGTATACATGTTAAGATAAAGAGCAACCAGATAGCATACTATCATGTCGAGCAATAAAGTCCTACCTATATATGTCCCAGCATCCACTACAATATACATCCAATATACAGTAATGGCCTCTAGGGCATACATATAACTTACACGGAGGAGTGACTTACGGGCCCCAAGCGGCCTCCATCTTCGCTATGCCGGTGGAAAAGGTGACTCAGGCCACTACTGGGCTATTCTTCGGGACTATGCTCCCATCGATGAGCTTCAATGCCCCAATGTCGTCGCAAGAAGCTCCAAAGAAGTCGGTCTTTGATCGGCTTGCTACTACCGCGGCCCCTCTCAACGGGTCGCCCAACACCAATGCCTCGGTCTTCTCCAGACTAGGCCAAAACTCTTGCGGGCCCATGATGAAGCTTGCGGTCCCAAAGAAGGTTATTCAAAAGAGAGTAGCCAAACCTGCTCCTGAAGTCTTCAAGGCGGCTTCTCCTGCTAAGATGTCGGTCTTCACAAGACTGACCGTCCCAACTCCTACTCCCGCTCCGGCTACTCAAAAGGCAATAGTCTTTAATAAGCTGACACCGGCTACAGCCCCTCACCTGAATAGGGGGCAAGACAAGGCCGTCCCCATCACCGAGCCAATTCCCACAACTCGACATGCTCGACGTCGCCACTGGCACCGAGTGAGGAAGTCTGGAAGTAGTTCCCCTTCTGGGTTAACTCCACCAGCCCCGACGACGGAAGTTAATGCTGCTGTTCCGACTGGGAACAACTTTGAACTGCTAAATAAAGTGCGTAGGAATTCTCCTACCGCTGTACTGAAGAGGTCTCCCCTTCCGCTGGAAAAGGCTGTAGAAGCAAATCCAGAACAGCCCCAATCCCCTCAACGGCTGTCCTCCAAAATCTATAAAGTCTGGCGGCAGGCCCGAGACTCGGTGATCGATCCAAATTTCTCCCGCCAGTACAAGAAGCTGAAGGTCCAACAGGAAGTCAGCCATCCTGCTAAGCCACGAAAAGATGTCTGGGTGCCCACCTCGACGGCTCCCTCAACTTCGACCGCTCCTGAGAAAAGAAGGCCGGAGAAGATCCCTGTGCCGGCGACAAAAGCCAAAAACACTGAACCCAAATGCCCTAAGTCTGGGGGCATGGTCGTCCATACCGTTTACATGGCATATGGGAAGGAGGATAGCCGCGCTTCAACGGGCCACCGACCACTCACCCGATCCATCACAAGAGCCCAGAAACAGCAGCAGCAGAAGCTCCAGGAGATACTGACTGCAATGGCCGCGCTCACCGGACCAAAAGAAAGCACGGAGGCGTCATCGGAGCAGCGTCGCGAACACGAAACCGATACTGAATTCCTTCGTAGAATGCTTGAAAAGAAAGACAAGGAGGCTGCAGAGCAAGCGGCCAATATAAAGCAGATGGCTCTCCTATTTCAAGACATGGTTGGGATGATGATCCAGCCGGATCCCCCAGCCGAAGATCCTCCGATTATCCTTGAAGATGACAGAGGAGAAACGTCAAATCCACCGCCGGCTCTTTCAACAGCCAAGGAGGAGACAATTTCCAAAGCTGCCCTGGATGACTATATTGCTCAACAAATACGAGTTCACCAGGCAACTGAGACAGCCGGTCAAGTTGTCAAAACGGGACGACCATATCCGAGCTGGTATGATCAGATCAAATACCCGCCGGGCTACACGATCCCAAAATTCCATGTCTACAAGGGGACAGGCAATCCCCATCAACATGTTGCCCAGTTCAGGGCTCTTTGTGGCAACACCGGCGGCGATGATAAGCTCCTGCTTCGCTAATTCATCGGCAGCTTATCGGAGACGGCGTTTGAATGGTACTCCGAGCTTCCGAACGACTCCGTCAAAAATTTCGCTGAAATGGAGTTGTTGTTTACCCAGCGTTTCGCAAGCGCCAGCGAGCGTACTCCAATAACAGCTTTGATCAATGCAAGAGTAAAGCCGGGCGAAACTTGGGTTAAATATGCAATCCGATGGCGGAACTTGTGGTCAAAATGCGAACAACGCATCGAAGAAGCGCCAGCGGTGGGCATGTTCGTGGGCACCCTAGATCCCCATGCAAATATTTCACAGTTCATGATGTTCTTTAAACCAACCACGTTCCAGGCCTTGATTGACAAATTAGCCCAAATGGACCAGATGGGCCATAGACTGTCTCCTCCAAAGCCGGACTCTCGAAATGAGAAGGGGAAAGGAAAGGCGATCGTCGTCGTCAATGCTCAACAACAGCCAAGCAACTTGAAGCCGGTTGTCCGTCAAAACAATATGCGTCTACGCCTATCCCTCGAGGAGAGGCGACGACGTCCTTACTCGTTTCCTCAAGATAAAACGAGAAGACTGTTCGAGCTGGCAGTGCGCAACAGACTCATCAATCTTCCAGATTCAAAACGTCCGTTGCAGCCAAACGACGTCAATGATCCCAATTACTGCCCCTACCTCCGAGTATTGGGTCATCCGATCGAAGATTGCTACATCTTCAAAAACTGGATTGAAGACCAATACCAACAAGGCAAGTTCGCATTATCCGAAAAATGAAAGGTGAACCCGCCGCAACCTCATACCCCTAAAAAGGTGAATATGCCGGGGGCAACGTGCTCCCTTGTTAAAGAAGCCCCATGGGAGGTCGTTCTTTCAGCCAAAACCAAAAGGATGCTGAATGATCTCCAAACATGCCCGGCGATCAGGTGGAAAAACCCGCTGGAACCCCAGATCATCGAAGGGATACTGAAACCGCGCCCAACTCTAAAGATTGGTGGGGATAGCCAAAATGTTCACATCCAGCCGTCAAAATTTTCGAAAAAGAAGAAGAAATCCAAAAAGCCTGTGAAGCCTGGAGACAAGCTCATGGACCTACAGAAACAGATTGACGCGCTGGAAGAGTACAACCAGAAAGCACGAACCCCAATCACGCTCCAAGAGTTTCTTAGCCACGTCCTTGAAGATGAAGATGATGAAGAAAGCTCGTCGGATGGATCTGAGGATTACGTAGCAAGCTGCCATGTGATCTCTCATTCATTGCTAGACAATGAAGAAGCTCCTTGCACAGAGAGACCGGGGGCAGATTCCGAAACGGAACTTCTATGGCCGTCAGATGAAATGATCGACGCCTTCCTGAATGAGATTCGTCTGGAAAGTAAAGCCAATCGGGAGCGTGAGGTGGCCATATTTGAAAAAGCCGAACATCGGCGACTAGACAAAAGAGTTGAGACACTCCCGCCGGATCAAAGTACATCCACCGCAAATAAAAGCAAGTTCAAGACGAGGAAAAGGTTTGCTAAAGCCATATCAATGGGGATGAAGCTACCACCCTCTGAAGGAAACATTGCCGGCAAAGCAGAAATGCACCCTTCCTACTGCTTATATCATCAAAAGATTTTGCACCCCACCGAAGAGTGCAAAGCTTTCAATAGATGGTGGCAGGGGTATGTTGTTCACCGGCAACATTTTAAGCGGGAGAAGCGCAAAACTCGTCGGGAGCGGAAAAGTACAACCGAGGAGCTTAGAAGAACTACCGGCGATTGTCGCATGGTTAACGCCGGGGAAGCGCAAATTCTCACGTTCGGGAGCTACTCTGACGAGGAAATGGCTCTTAGCCCTCTCTTTAAAGAGTCCACCTCGGGAAAAGAGGAAGAGCCGAAGGCCTGCGAAAATATCCGGCTGCGTAATCGTATGCTACCCGAAAAGAATCTCGGACCCTCAAATAAAAAAGATAAGGGAAAAGAAAAGGTCTCTGAGGATATCGCCCTAGATGACCAAGTCATGGAAAAGCTAACCGCCAAGGACCCGCCAAAGAAAAATAAGGTGGACTACAACGTTCTGGCGCACTTGAGGAAGTTACCCTTGCAACTCAGTATTCTCGATGCCCTCTTACTATCAAAAGAAGCAAGAGATTCATTGATCAAAGTGCTACAGGAGACAGAGCAATTCCAAGCTTTTCTCGCCGAAGAAAAGATGAAGGACGAGCTGGAGGAAGTACACACAGCCGATATTACCTTTGGCGACGAAGACCTCTTCCTTGGGACGTGCGAACACAACCGTCCCCTCTATGTCTCAGGGTACTGCCACGATATAAAGAGAGGCAAAATCTTGGTTGACAATGGGTCTTCCGTCAATCTCCTCAATGTACGGGTATTGAAGGAAATCTGCATGAGCGTCCAGCACCTCGCTCGGGATAAGATCACCATCTCCAGGTTCGACTCTCAATCATCACGGACTCTCGGGTCTGTGATACTGACGTTACGCTTTGGGCTACTCCTCACGGACATTAAATTCCACGTCATAGACGCCAAAACATGCTATAATGCTTTGCTCGGCCGTCCCTGGTTACACGAGTACAACATCATCCATTCTACACAGCATCAGTGTATGAAATATTTTAAGGATGGTCTCGAGTATACCGTAACAGGAGAGCTGAACCCATTCTCCGTAAACGAAGTCCGCAAATATGAAGATGCAAAATACTTCTTACCGGATTTCGAGGACACAGAGAGATATCACAAACCGGAGAACAAAGCTATCACCACCATTCCAGTCTTCGGGAGTGATACCGAGGAGGAAGAAGCGATGGTTTATTCAGGTCCACCCCAACACAACAAGCCAAGACCGTCCGCTCCCATGTTGATCTTTGGTAGTGACTCGGAAGATGAGGTCCATGCTATATTTTCCACTCGACCTTCAATACAAACTTTCGCTGATGAAGAGCAAAGTTTGCAAGTTTCCATGGTTCCGCCCAAACATCATAAAGAACTAGATGCGCTCGATACCTACAGTGTGGAAGAGCTGCAGACGTTCTATGTCCCTCCCTGGTGAGAAGGCGAAAAGACGATTCTATTCTACCGCTCCGGGGAAACCAAAGTGGAGAAAGAAATCTGGCACGGTGCGGATCCTACGCTTAACAGGCTTCAGCCCATCCGTTTGCCTAGATATTATACAGAAGGCTTGAAAAGGCTATTGAAGCGCCAAGGGATACCCTTCAAACCGACCGCTCGAAAAGCTAAGTTCTATGATAGGATCTGGAACGTTCCCGGAACTCAGCGCAAATTGCCCAATGGGAAAATGGAAGCAATCGGGCTTGGATACATTCGGTCCAAGAAATGTGAGCTACTCCGCGACTGCTACGTCATACATGACTTCAATGAAGAAGGGAATGCTCAATGGGAAGACGCTAACCCTGAGCCAGAAAAAGTCCCCGACGTAAAAATGCCTAGTCCGTCGTTCGAAGAACAAATGGACAAGCTTATAAGGGAAGCTGGTCAAAAAGTTCGAGACAACCATAACCGCGAAATGGCCATCTATAAGAAAGCCAGGACGCAACGCCTTCTCCAACAGGCCGCGAAAGATGAAAATGCCGCTCCCTGTCAACCTGTTGTGAAAATAACCCGACGCAGAGGCAGAAACAAGTCAAAAAGCGAAAAAGGCATTCAACAGCGACAAAGCGGGAACAAGAAGCCACGCAGTCGGGAATCGAGCGGTCCGGATTTGTCCCTTATGAAGAAGATGAGTCGAGCATACTCTTTTCCTCAAGACAAGACAAAGAAAATACTTGACCTAGCTATAAAACACCAAATGATTACGCTTCCGGAGTCCAAGCACCCCGAACAAGCAGGCGAAGTCTCACATCCGAACTATTACTCTTATCATAGGGTAATAGGACACCCTCTCGAAGATTGCTTCACCTTCAAGAATTGGGTCGAAGATCAGTATCAGCTCGACAAGTTCGCTCTATCTGACAGCTGGAGGGTAACGCCGCCACAGAAGCATGAACCCAAAGCCACGAGAGCAGAACCAGATCCACATCGGTCTTGGAAGCGAGCTCGTACTTGTCATATGATAACAATATCAAAAGAAGAGCCCAAGAATATGGATGACCTTCCCTGGTGCTTCGAAAACAGCGATGACGAGGTGATCTCAGAATTTCCACCAGCGCCGAAAGAGCTGGAAGATGGAATACACACCACTGTAGATAACCTCAAGAAAATTGAGTTGGGGACGGCGAACGACCCGCGACCGACATTCGTTAGTAAGCTGTTGTCTGAAGGAAGGGTGGCTTCATTAAAAGACGTGCTTATGCAGCATAAAGATTACTTCGCATGGAACTATTCCGAAATGCCAGGACTAGATCCAGAAATTGCTGTGCATAAATTGGCGATATCCCCGGATGTTAAGCCAATCAAACAAACACCGAGAAGAATGCGGCTCGAGCTTGAGATGAGCATTAACGCCGAAGTCAAGAAGCTGATCGACTCTGGGTTTATCCAGGAAGTTCAGTATCCCGATTGGATCGCTAACATCGTCCCGGTGATGAAGAAAAATGGGACGGTGCGCATATGTGTAGACTTTCGGGATCTCAATAAAGCCTGCCCGAAGGACGATTTCCCAGTGCCAGTCACCGAGCTGATGATAGATAACACGTCCACTCACGAGGTTTTCTCCTTCATAGACGGCTCATCAGGATATCAACAGATAAAGATACATCCCGAAGACCAGAAACACACCGCTTTCCGGACCCCTTTGGGTATATTCTGCTACAAGGAGATGCCCTTCGGTCTAAAGAACGCCGGAGCCACCTATCAAAGGGCCATGTCAAAGATCTTCGATGACCTTATACATGAAATCGTCGAATGCTATATCGACGACCTCGTGGTTAAGAGCAAATCATACGAGGAGAATTTAAAGCATCTGAAGACCGTATTTCAACGCCTTCGACAATACAACTTGAAGATGAACCCTCTCAAGTGCGCATTCGGAGTTTCCTCGGGCAAATTCCTAGGATTCATCGTCCGACACCGAGGTATCGAGATAGATCCGTCAAAAATCAAGGCGATCATGGAAATGCCTCTGCCAAAGACTCGTAAGCAATTGTGATCTCTCCAAGGGAAGCTCGCGTACATCCGGCGATTTATAGCCAATATTTCAGGCAAGTGCCGCCCTTACAGTCACCTGATGAAGAAGGGAACCCCTTTCGTTTGGGATCACAAATGCCAGAGTGTGCTGGACGAAATCAAGCAATACCTGCAGAATCCGCCAGTGTTGGCTGCTCCGGTCAAGGGAAAGCCTCTCATTCTTTATACAACCACCCTCGAAGGTTCCTTAGGCGCATTATGGGCACAAGAGAACGACCAAGGGAAAGAAAGATCTCTCTATTACTTAAGTCGAGTTCTCCTTGGGGCATAAAATAACTACTCCCCCATCGAAAAACACTGTCTGGCGTTGATCTTCGCGATAACAAAGCTCAGGCACTATGCGTTGGCGCATGAAGTCCGTCTCATTTCGAAAGTGGACCCCCTTAAATATTTAATGTCGAAGGCCATATTGACAGGGAGACTCGCTAAATGGGCCTTGCTCTTAATGGAGTTTTCGATAACCTATCAGCCTCTTAAGGCAGTGAAAGGCCAGGCCATTGCCGACTTCCTCGCTGAGCATCCGATACCGGCCGATTCCCCTTTGAATTGCGAACTGCCAGACGAACACGCGTTTGATGTCGGCAACGGTGGTGGTAACCAGTGGGAACTTTATTTTGATGGAGCGTCTTCCGTAAAGAAGCGCAAACAAAGCACACCCATAATCAAATCAGGTGTAGGACTCATCTTCGTAACTCCACAAGGAGAGATAATGCGCTTTGCTTTCTCCTTAACAGAACCGATGTAACACCCGAGCCCAATGCTACTATTTTTCAGTTACTGTTTGTGCATTAGGTGGTACTCATTTCATTTATCTTGCTTATTTGTGGCTTATTGTAAAATTTTACCTGGCAAAGTCATTTCTGCATATAACAATTTTTGGCATTTAAAATGAAATTAAAAATATTCATCTTGGTCTACTCGACACCCCTAGCCTTGTGGTAGGGTTCGTGCATCGTGTTCTCGTCCCGTTCAGTGAAACGGGCGAGTTTGGATGGCTACGTGCGCGTGCGTGTGTCCGTTTTAGGGGTATACTTTTTAATCATAAAACACTTTATTTTGAAATTTGGAACCCGCTTAAAATCCTATTATTTCAATTTCAAATTTTTGGACCCGACCCGGGCGCGTTTTGGAAATGTTTTATTTTGCGCCAAAATCCCAAATTTTAATATATATAAACCATCGAATATATTTGGTTCACCATATAAAATATCACTGTTCCTCAAATCTTTTAAATCTTTAATTTAAATTTTTCCTAACCATTTATCCCTCTCTTCAGCCAATCATCCTTCTCCATTTCCCGTGGGCCCCACTCCCACTCTCTCTCTCTCCCGTCCCTCTCTCTATCTCTCTCCTCACTCTCCCCGTCTCTCTCTCCCCAAAATCTTTCTCTATCTCTCTCCTCCCTCTCCCCGTCTCTCTCTCCCCTAAATCTCTCTCTCTCTCTCCCCTGAATCTCTATCTCTCTCTCTCTCTCTAACTTTTCTCTCTCCCTCTTCTCGATATAATTTCTCCCTCCTCCATTCTTTTCCAGAACGCGAACCTTTCACCTTCATCGAACCCTAGCCACCGCCGTCTCCTTCCTCGCCGCCGCAGCCCCAACGCCGGCACCACCGTCGTCTCGCACCCTCGTCGCAGCCAAGCCACCTCCTTTCTCCATTTTCCCCATGCTCTTGAGCGCCTACACACCCGACGAGGCCACCCGTGCATTCCCCAGCGAGCCCAACCTCGCCGGTGACTCGCCGTCGTCGCCCTCGTCTCCTCCTCGCATCCCTCTCCACATCCCGGCCTTCCAAACCGCTTCCACCTCCCTCTACAGACCCCCATGGCCGCGGCTGCACCCTATAACCCACTGCCTTCGCCGGAGTATCACCACACCGGCAACCTTCATCGCCGTCATCCCGTGCCGACTCCCCTGAAATCTCAGAAACCCTACCAGTAAGACCTTCTTCTCCCCTCCTTCTTTGTTTCTTTCTTTTCTTGATTTCAAGTCTTGACCGTTCACTATTCACCTTTTCGCCGGAATCCGACGATGCCGACGACGTGATCCGACATTCCAGCAAGGTACTCTGATCCGTGTGGTTCCACTGTTCTTTGTTTGGGTTCAATCCGTGAACCGTGCGCCCGTCGCGAGTTTCCCCGCCGACGTTACGTTCCGTTTTTCCCGGTTCGCAACCCGTCGAGGCAAGTACCCCTTGCTACATGCTATACAATACTTACATATATGTATTGACACCCTAAACCTGTAAAATTTAACTTGGTATAATCGTTTCCCATTTTCGGTTACAAGATTGCATTATATCATTTTACTGTTAAACATGGAACTTACAGTTTGCAAATTGAACCTAACAATCATATCTACTTGTTCAATCACATTTTACTGTTAAAATAGCTGGTGGCATCTATCCATGTAGTTCTATTACATTCGGACACTCGTATGCATTTAACCTGAAATAACTGTATTGAACCGTTACATAAGTTATTGCACCGCTAAGGGTTCTTAAACCTGTTAACATGACTAAACGGCTATATCGTCTTACCGCACTCTTGTAATTTGAATGAAACTGCTTAGTATGTAATTCATTGCTTATCTCATGTTGTTAATACCCATGTTTGATTATATATCTGATTGTGAGCACACCCACGATATTGTTTACATCTTGACCTGACATTGCTACACACACACACACACACACACACATATATATATATATATATATATATATATATTGATACACCTGATATGGTACCGTATACTGTTGACTTGACCTGATGTACCATGACCTGACCCGTTACCTGATCTTGTGTCTAATGCCAACAAACCTGACATGTAGTCCTCATGGACCGTTTCTGTTGTCTATCCAGACAAACCTGCTTTTACCTGATCCTGTGTTGGCATTAGTTCTTGATTACTGAATACCTGACTTGACATACATAACTTGGGGGTATGGGGAAATCAAAGGTGAAACCTGAATTGTAACTCAGCAGTTCGATACCTGTTCTGATCAGTCTTACGGGCTAGGTCATGATGCTGACATCACTCGCCCATCCTGCTACCTGTTACTGCCTAGCGGCACGTCTCGGATTCAGCCCCGAGGGTCTTGACCGTGGTCCCGGGCATGCACGGGATACTATTGAGTTACATCGACGATTCATCAATTGATTTCAAAGACTTTATAATAGAAAACCTGATAGAACAGTTTAGTTACCCACTACACGCTACCCTGCACTGCTTGATTCACATTATTGTTACTCTCGTTTTATTCATGTTTATTTTTGCATTGCCTGTTACATTGTTCATAATATATTACTTGTTGACATGACGCGCTGACGTCTGGGTTTTGCATGGCCCAGATTCTGTACCGCTGTCGCAGTCCGAGCAGGAGTACTTCAGCCAGCAGGCTGAGCTGTGAGTTCAGTAGTAGTTAGTTTTATTTCCTGCATTCATTTCCTGATGTGAGCCCGCATTATGGGACATACTTTTCAGTTATTTGTATTGGATCATTTGCTTCCGCATTTATTTATTATTGACTCCTGTTATTCTGGATTATGGACATATTTTAGATAGTTTTATCTTGTTCTTGATATCTCTACAGCCGTAATGTGACTGTGGGTGGATACTTCCTACCCACAGGTAGCATGGTTGGCTATGTCACGTGCCCAATCTAGCGTACTCTGGGAAGCGGGGCGTGACAGCCGAGGATGAACAATGAAGCCGAATACGAAGCTTTGATAGCAGGCCTCAAGATCGCCATCGACATGGGAATCGAAAACCTCCTCATATACGGAGACTCCCAACTGGTCGTCAGTCAAGTAAATAGCGACTACCAAACTTGCAAATTCGAACTGGTGAAATATGGCGAGAGAGTACAGCAATTGCTGACTCAAATTCCCTCCTATATGCTGGAAAGCATACCGCGTGCAGAAAATAGCAAGATGGACGCGTTAGCCAAGCTCGCTAAAGAACTGGCCGACGAAAACCTCGATGACGTAAGAATCGTGGTACAAAGCCGTCGGGTGCTTGCCCCAGCAGAAATATCTCCGGAATCATCCGAAGAAAGGGGAGAGACTGAGCAAATGGCTATGCAAATAAAAGACCAGGAAAAGGCTGAGAATTGGAGAGAAGCCTTTATAGACTACTTCAAATCCCGTCGAACACCTGAAGATGCGTCCTCAAGACATCAGCTTATGAAACGAGCTCTGTCTTTCGCCTTCGTCAATGATACTCTGTACAAGAGGTCGTTTGATTCTCTGTGGTTGAGATGTCTGGGACCTGAAGAGGCGAAAAGAGTCGTTTAGGAATTCCACGACGGACTCTGCGGTTCTTACCAAGCAGGCCTGAAGATGAAGTTGAAGATTAAACGGATGGGCTACTATTGGCCCACGATGATTCAGGACTGTCTCGAATATGCGAAGCAATGCCACTCATGCCAGATTCATGGAGACTTTATCCATCAGCACCCAAATCCTCTACATCCAACAGTGGCTAGCTGGCCCTTCGAAATGTGGGGGACTGACGTAATCGGCCCCATCGAGCCAGCATCGTCTAGGGGACATCGATTCATTTTGGCGACGACTGACTACTTCTCCAAATGGGCAGAAACAGTACCGCTGAGGGAAGTGAAGACGGAGAATATCCTCCATTTCTTCAAGACGCGGTTTATTTATCGGTTTGGAACTCCGCGACGGATCATCTCCGATAACGGGCCAGCCTACAGAAACCACAAGATCAGCCGCTTCGCGCAACAACACAACATAGACTGGAGATATTCCTCAGTTTATAATCCCCGAGCTAACGGTCTAGCTGAGGCTTTCAACAAGACCTTGACGAAGATCGTGAAGAAGACGGTGTTCCGAAATAAGAAGGACTGGCACGAGAGACTGCAAGAAGCTCTCTGGGCGTATCGAACTACGTTCAAGACGGCCACGAACACAACGCCGTACGCGTTGGTATTCGGTACAGAAGCAGTACTCCCCCTTGAAATAGAATTACCCTCTCTACGAGTGGCAGTCCACTACGAGCTGACGGACGAAGAAAATGCTCACCTTCGGCTTGAGGAGCTTGATGCCCTTGATGAAACCCGGCTCACAGCGCAACAAAATCTAGAGGCTTATAAAGCAAAGATGACGCGCTCATATGAAAGATTGACCAGGCCGAGGACATTCTGCCAAGGCGAACTCGTGCTAGTGGTCAAAAGACCTATGATCCCCAATCACGCCAAGCGGGAAAAATTTGAGCCGAACTATGAAGGCCCGTACATCATAGACAAGGTCTACCAGGGTGGAGCCTATCTTCTCATGGATATGCACGGTGAAAGGCCTTTCAGGCCAATAAACGGTCGCTTCCTAAAGAAATACTACGCTTAATGAGTCACAGCTTAGGTCAATAATAGACGACGACGACTATGTCCGCTCGCTATCTTCCTAAGCCCAAACTCTATAAGTAGTAGCCGGCCTTCTTCAACACTGGACCGAAACGTTCTCAAACTAATGACGGACCACCACATCCTAAAACTAGCTGTTGACCGAGATGTCAATAAGCTACGGTGGATTGCAACGTCCCAAAGCCGATAAAAAAAAGAATAAAAAAAGAGAGAGAGAAAAAAAATAAAAAACGGTATGTCCAAAAGCAAAAAGGGTACGGATGAAAACCCGAAAGGGCTCCGTGAGTAAAAACAACAGGGCTACCGGCGAGTGCTTGTGAAAACCTGAAAGGACGCGATCTCGTTATATAAAAAGAATAAAAAAAAAGAGAATAAAAAAAACGGTATGTCCATAAGCAAAGTGGGCACGGATGAAAACCCGAAAGGACTCCGTGAGTAAAAACAGCAGGACTACCGGCGAGTGTTTGTGAAAACCCGAAAGGGCACTACCTCATTAAAAGACACTTACAGGGTCCTCTCGACTTTGTAAGGGGAAACCACCTGCGTGAGATCCTTACGACTCACAAGGGAGCGATACACTTAGGATTCCTCACGATTCCTAAGGAGAAATTACACTTGCGAGATCCTCACGACTCGTAAGGAGAATTCTCTTATGGGACCCTCACGGCTCATAAGATTTGAAAGTCTTAAGTTACAGAGATCTGAACCTGTTCTTAAGCAACCCCCCAAAACCTTCGATAATGCCCTACAAGCGGCTCATATTGACCCTTGTATACAATCCACGGGCGCGAATAAACATTTTCCTAACCAAGTCCCACCCATGACTAGGGTTATGACCATATGGTGAACAACCCTTATAAGTCCTCTCGACTTATAAGGAGAAAACCCTTTGGTAAGATCCTTACAACTTACAGGGGAATATACACTTAGGAATCCTCACGATTCCTAAGGAGAAAACACACCTATGAGATCCTCACGACTCGCAGGGAGAAATACCTTTGTGAGACCCTTACGGCTCATGAAGTCAAAAGCCTTAGTCGACAGAATCCTAACCCTGTTTACTAAGCCACCTTTGTTCGATATCGACAAAGGCAAATGATGATTTGCGCCTGGCAACATCCCAGTTGTAGCGGTGCTGATGCCGAAATCGATGTCTAATTCCAAGCTCACAGTAAGAAGCTAGTGAGCCACATATGCATACGAAATAGCCGAAATGATGGGGCAAGTTGCAACAAAATCAGCAAGTAAAAATATATGCATGCAAAATAGCCGAAATGATTGGGCAACTCGCAATAAAAAGCAGCGAGTGAAAATAAAATAAATAGCCGAAATGATGGGTGATTCGAATGTCAAAAACTATTTCTAAACCGCAATCAAGAACGGCGTCGCATGAAGCTAGCCGGTGAGTACGGGTCAGTCTACAGGGATTTTGTGAATCTCCTAGTCGCGCTTACGAGTTAATTCCGAAGGGTGTTCGGATTAATTATTAAATCTAAAAACTGAATTAACCAAGGGCAATTATCTAGATCTACTCTTGCTAGGGCTAGGTTTAGGGATGGTTTGGAAATGTAATTAAATCTCACCGCTTTCAATACACGAATGAAGATCTGTGAGGAGTTATAGTAATTATCAATAAAGGGGATTAGATCCGTTCGGGAAGGTGTTCCTTCCTCTAGGTTCTTGTCCTTCCTTTAGAGATCCTTACCCTAACCTCCATGGAAAACACGCGCAATCGGTCCTTTACACTACGGTGTTATCGTTACCTCGAGGGGTAGGATGCCGTAGGGTGCGGTATGTGCGTGTATACATGGAGTCCTATTGTAAATATTTGGTGGGTAAGAAAGGGATGAGAGATCTCATCTCTCAAAATCCTTCCTCAAAGATAAACCCTAAACAAGTTCCTAGGGCATGAAATTAAATCTACCTAGGGCAAGGAATTGAAATCTACACTAGGACAAGAAATTAAATTACTTACAGATGGCTCTCTCCAAACATCAACGCAGGGTTGTCAGATCTGAATTCATGAAGTGAAAAGAGGCACCGATGCTCTCCAAAAGATTTCTAAATTTTATTCATTAAAGGGAGGCATAAAGAATTACAATGATTGGAGTTCCTATTTATAGAGAATAGGAAACCCTAGGTTACATCTGATTCGCATGTCTACATTTACAAAAATAGCCCTAGGAAGACCCATTCAGCGCCGCCACAAACTTTTGGTAAAAAGCAATCTTCCTTTTGTCTTCTTCTGGCCACGGAACCGCGGCAATGGTGGGCTTGGGCCGCAGTTCCGCGGCCCAATAGTTGAATAACATGCTGAAATTTTTAGGTATTGTTTTGGGCTTTCTGGGCTTTAATATTCTGTATTTCTTTTCTCAATTTAGCTTCTGACACTCTTCCAGATTTTCCAGTGAACATTGTTGTGGACTTTAACCGTGGCTTTGTGTCGACGTCTTGAACTTTGCTTTGTGAACTGTTTCTTATGTAGGCTTGATCAAGATCTTCTGTTCATTGGTTAAAGTCCACTTTTTCATCGTCTTTACATCGTTTTCACTGTTTTCTGTCCAAGAACCTGTAACCTGTAACATGTAGCAGACATGCGTCAAAAGCACATGTTTATTTATAAAAAGAATAAGAATGGGGAATATAATAATGCAATATTCTGCTGTGAACAAATACCACCAAACTTATATTTTGCTCGTCCTCGAGCAAACTTATTTTTATATTTACTAAAATCCTAACCGCACTTTCGCAGGGAAACGCGATCGCACTGAGCACGTGCAACAAGCCGTTAAACCTCTAGGTGTCCCTAATAGGAGGAGTGTTGCCTCCTGAGGGTTTTCAGCGGATACTACCCACAAAATCCTATCAATTCGGCTTTTCGACTTTTGTTCTCCAATTATGTTTTCTAACAAGGAATTCTATTATCTTTGACTTACAAATTATCCACCCATATTCTTCACACTTCCTCATTATTTAACTTAAGATCATATATGTTCTGCAGACCTACTTAGCTTTCGGCATTTCCTAAGTTTTCCTTCTAGGGTTCCATCTCCACTTAGGAATTTCTATCAACTCTACTAAAGACACAAGTTCTAGTCTTCATCCCTTTCTCTCATCTAAACTCCAATCACATATCCCCACGTGTGTGTATAAATTACCCCTACACTTGGAAATTCAAATCAAGCAATCATACCCCTGTCCATTGTCCAAAGTATTTATTAGTAGGTGAATTTTTAATTGAATTTTGCTTACACATCCTTCATGCGACCGTTAATACTTCTTGAGGTACCAACAACTAATTACAAAATATGTTTGCACTTTAAAGCGTAATTCCTAGTCTTGCAACACCCAAGGCTTTAGCGGTGACTCCCAAACCAGTTGGTCTAAGGCACTAGGTGATGAAGCACCCTCGCTAAATATTTTTCTATTTTTGCAGCCTTAAGTAATCACAAAAACCAGTGTTCATTTTTTTTATTCTTTATTCACACTTTTTTTTCTTTTATTTTCTTCGTACTAAGGACTTTAGACAAGAGCATTTTAAGGTCTCTTATACTATTCCAAGTTTCAAGGTGCGTGATTGTGCAAATTGTAGGGTATACGTTTTCAGAATCTAGACTTAAGTTAGGAACTATTTTTCAAACTTATACTCTAATAAGAACATCAATACTCTTCCCTTGTTTCGATTTAGCCCAAGAAGTGAACCCAAAATTTGCCTATTTCTAAATAAACTACAAGGCATATACTGTCTACCGTTAAACTTTAAGGAAGGTTATTTTTAGGGTTTTTAATTTACTAAATCTAAGATCTAGTTGTTCCTAGCCAGTTAACCTATTTTTCAAACTCAAGTCAATTAGCCAAAATTGAATACAATAATTTTTATAATT
Source organism: Agapanthus africanus (assembly GCA_030015575.1). Lineage (NCBI taxonomy): Eukaryota > Viridiplantae > Streptophyta > Magnoliopsida > Asparagales > Amaryllidaceae > Agapanthus > Agapanthus africanus. Next base: position 463,313,366 of record CM057349.1, read on the forward strand.
TTTCAAATTTTTTCAATTTTTATGGGTTTTCAAATAAGTATGCAAATGCAAAAATATGTACAAATGAATGCGAAGGAAGAAGACGTACCGAGCATACCTCCAAACTTAAACTTGACAGTGTTCTCACTGTCATGCTAAACCAAGAGGATCAAAAATGCCGGTACTCCCCTGTTTATTTATTTATAATTTTTTTATTTTTTTCTTTTGAATTTCTTTTTAATTTTTTTAATTTTTTTATAGAAAAAGAAAACAAAAATATATATACATATATACAACAAGGTTCCCCCCAAACTTACGCTTGGCCTTACACAAGCTAAAAATTAGCACCAACCATTCAAAAATCTTATCATGGTAATGGCTAAGTTGGTGAAATAATGGGGTGTAGAAGAAAGAAATGAGAAACACGCGAGACTGTGTGGAAAGAAGAATGGTAGAATATGGTCTCGGTGGAGGAGCAGAATGGCGGAAAGGAGAAAGAAGGGTCGCGCGATCTTGAGGGTGTAAATCGAGTGAATAAATTAGCGCAATTTGTGATGACCGATGTGTTAAAAGCGATTGCGCTAACCTATCAACCTGTCGTGAAATGGGGTCAAATCCCTCAAGATTCGCAAGAAAACATGAGTACGCCGAACTTGATATAGGAGATGAAAGCGTAACGGTCACTTGTACGGTCGGAACAATGGGAAAGACGAAAGGAAGTGAACTAGGGATAGTATCATTCTCACCGTAGTAAACTGTCTCGAATTGGAACGATTCCAACAATGGTTTGAAACAACTGTAAGCAGCCGAGTCTGATGGTTCAACTAACTCATCTGAAAATATAAATGACTCAAACTCGGGCGGGGAGACATCAACATCGTCCGAAAAAATAAAATACTCGTAGGTGTTATCGTCTGTGAGAACTGTGTCAGATTCAAAGGAAAAATTTTCAAGTTCACAGTCTTCAAGCATGGTCGGAACGATGGAAAGGAAGGAAGGTGATTTAGTTAAATGTTCAAAAGGGTGAATTGGAAAATCAGACACATCAAACAGAAATTATTCAACCTCAATATGATCCTCAAAACTCTCCTCAATACTATCCTTATAATTCTCCTCAAGATTCAACTCATCCATGCCATTATCATCAAAGTCAAGACGCATATGAGATTCGGGAGAAACATTTAATAACTCGGGATGATGATTTGAACATAAAATCTCAATTAAATCGACAGGTTCATCATCCGAAATATTCCCGGTGTCTATATCCTCAATCAAGTGAAAATCAATTTTCTTTGACACCTCATCAAAAGCATGGATATCTATCAATTTAGGTTCTAGATGGGAGGTGTAAAGATCGAAAGGATTAGGTGCGGTTTCACTCGAAAGGGGTTCCTCACAATTTGGCAAATCAAACACTACAAAATCACACAACTCGTTTTTATTTTGAACTTGTGAATCATTTAGGACATTCGATGAAAAACTGGAGTTGTGGGCTTCAATTGGGTAAGGGTAGGTTTGATTTGGAAATCCTCTCTCATTCTCACTCTGTCCAACCGCCTCCTTATACATTGAAAAATTTGAAGCTAGCGGGAAACTAGCTACAGGTTCAGCAGGTTGCATAAGGGCGGCCACAGACGCTTCCACATTCCTAACCATTTTGTTTGTTGCTGCAATATAAGCCTCCAACGACTCTTCCAAACTAGACTTGGGTGGTGAGGGGGTTTCGGTGAAAGATTAAAAATGGCGTGGATATGCAAAACTCCCAACAGGCTGTGTAGAAACGGTGTCTAGTGAAGATGGAAAGGTTGGGTATGACTGGTAGGAAGTAGGTGGTTGGGCAGGGGTAGGGTCAACATATGGATAAAAAGGTGAATAGTCGTGTTGATCCCTAGAACTAGACGAGTGGAGAGGGGTGAAAGATCGACTGCGAGATTGAGCAATATGCTCAGCAATGGACATCGGCCTAGGAGTGACAGAAGGACTTGAAGAAGTGGTATCAACATATGTAGGTGGTAAAGGTTGACTCGGTTGACACAAAGTAGGTTGAAAAGTCAAACTATTTCTCCTAGACGCCTCTATGTGATCTTTCAAAGATTTTTTAGGCATGGAGGGATCGTTTTTAAATTGACCGAACAAATTAACATATGACGCAAAATTAGGTTCGGGATACCAAAGTTCGGCTAATGATTTATTGTGTGGGGTATCCATGTTAGAAGAAGAAAGGTGACAAGAAGGAAGGTTGGATGATGCAAGGATTTATTTGGGGCTAAAAAATTTTGCAAGTTCTATAAAATATTTGTCCTTTTTATTTTCATTTTTCATTGATTTTTTTTCTCTTTATTTGGAAAAATTTTGTTGCAAAAAGATTTTTAGAGAAAAGATATGCAACAGAAAAATATTTTATAGAAAAGATATGCAACAGCAAAATATTACTTGCAATCTATATTATTTCAAGCGGGGCCCAAATATCCTGCACAAGACTGTTATATGGAAGGGAATATATTTTTAAAGTGTACAGAATCTTGCAGGAATTTCCAGAAAAGATATATGGGGATTTGCAGAGGGGAGAATTAGAAATCAAACCGAGCAAATTTCGCGCAGAGAGGAGGCTAAACCGCCGCGTTTCAGCGGTCTGGGGCCCACTTTTGCCGCGGTTTCGCGGTCTGGTGACGGGATCAGCTCCTGAAAAAAATTGTACGGCTCTCTGGTGGTACTCTCCCTCTGTTCTGAAGTACCCTTTTCTGATTTGCCTTCTGGAAATTTCCAGATCCGTCTTTGTATAGATCCTGCAAGATTTCAAACAACAAAGTATCCCTTCCAAAAATAACAGATTATATATTTTTTTTTATATTTTTTGGATTTTTTTAGATTTTTATGATTTTTATGATTTTGATTAACCCGAAATTGCGAAAAGGAAATTTCTACGCCATCCCGGGCAACGGCGCCATTTGATTCGAATGTCAAAAACTATTTCTAAACCGCAATCAAGAACGGCGTCGCATGAAGTGTTTGTTATATGTATGCCCTAGAGGCCATTACTGTACATTGGATGTATATTGTAGTGGATGCTGGGACATATATTGGTAGGACTTTCTTGCTTGACATGATAGTACGCTATCTGGTTGCTCTTTATCTTAACATGTATACTTTCTGTCTCTCTGTTACATGTTGATAAATCCCTTAGGATGTGTACTCGACTTCCAGGACTATGATGCGGATCATACTAGTGGGGCCTAGGTAGTCCATGAGTACATCCTTCAATGTTCCTAGTCATGGGAATATCGAGACGGGGCATCGATATTCCAGAGTAGACTAGCGTATATCTTCTCGACCCATGTGATGGGCGATGGATGATCCCATATCCATTGGTGTTTGACATCAGAGATGGTATGCGGGTGCTCAGTGAAGACTGAGTACACTGAACGGACTCGCCGAGAACTCCCAGATGGTATTATACCTTACGTCAGATGGCAGTTCTCTGGTGACACTGGTACAGCTTAGTCTGTTGACCCGAGATCGTCATAGAGTCTTGTGTGTCTCCCACTGTGCTTTGATTTCCACCCTACCACGGCTCTACTGAGTCGTGCAAACAGGTGGTTTTTTGGTACAGTCCCGATTCACATGGAGGCAATGAGCGATAGGAGGGGATTCGTCTCTCCCGGTATTGGGGGTTGATGTTGCGCTATGCTCGACTGGCCATAACAGGAAATCCCTGGCCAGGGTTGCAGTGATATACTGGTAAGAGTTATCAGTAGTTTCACGATTGTTATGGACCTCACGTCGGCATGACTTGTCAAGCTATTGGGGTCTGACGTTTACCACCCCTAGGCGAGATATGCGACATATTAGACGAACAGACCGGACTGTACGGTAAGTGTTACTGGTTGGATTCATAGGAGTGTGAGCGGGCTTGCTCGTCGATCTTCTGATCGCTCAATACCCGGGTGGCCGTTACGTTTAGCAGACCGCTTGCGGCTTGTGGGTGCTTGATATGATCATCATCTGCTGCCGGCGTATTGACGAGTCTTTAGAGTCTTACACAGAGGTTTCCTGGCTCAAGCGAAACGAAATAGGAGCGCATATGAGATATGTGCAGGACCGAGAATAATGCGTGTATGTGATACCGTATTCCATTCTCGCGATGAATGTATCGAATGGTTGTATGCGATATAACCTAGTTATCGAATCAAAGATTGATTCGATAAGCCGATACATTGGATATTAGTCGGTTATATGCGATATGACCGGATCATTAAATCAAGTGTTGATTTAATAATTTAATGTATAATTATATATTTGATATATTACTTTGCATTAACTTGTATTGGTTCACTTTAAATGGATTTTCTCACTTGTAGTTCACAAGTTGTATATGTGATATACTTTTGTGCACTTGATTGTATCATGTTTGATGATACATTCTTACTTAAGTTTTGTGTAAAGATTAAACCATGGTTATTTAAATGGTTAGGGTTTTGTTTTTCATTTTCTTATTCATTTATTTATTTATTTCATTTATTTTTTTTGGAAAAGAGAAAAGAAAAATGGTGGCTTTCTTTGGATGCATGTTGAAGCTTCATGAAGCTTTGACTAAGTGACCATTTTATCTCATGCTTAACCCTAACCATTCCACTTAACCCTAGTTCATTCTCTACACTTGACCATGGTTTGATTATGATAAGTATTCATTTTATTTTATTTTTGGAAAAAACTTATCATAACATTTTTCATCTTCTTCTTCTTCTTCTTCAAGAAGAAGCTTGCTTCATCAATGGCAACTTGAGCAATTGAGTGAGAAATCCAATTCTAAAGTGAACCCACCTCCTATTTCTTCATCCTCTACCTCTTGCCAAGTAGTATAGGGTGTTTTCTTCACAAGTTTCATGACTTGGTGAAGTGGGAGCTTGATCTTGTGATGCCTCGACGTAGATCATCTTCGGCATCGAAGCCGACGACCTAGCCCGCCCATTTCTCTGATGAAGCCGACGCTAGAGCCCGGGTTTCGATTTGGACAGCGAGGAGACTTCATTGCGGAGCTATGGAGATGGAGGACCGGATCTACAAAGGTTGTATTTCCGTTCTTTTAGTTAAGTTGTTAACTAGTTGCATATTTCGCCTAAAATTCTAGTTAACGATCCGTATTAGGGTTTCTCGGCACTTGTAAAATTTGAAATTGGCATGGTTGATGCCTTGTGAGACCTCATTAGTGTGCCTAGGAACCCTTCATGAAGCTATCCGGTGAGTACGGGTCGGTCCACAGGGATTTTGTGAATCTCCTAGTCGCGCTTACGAGTTAATTCCGAAGGGTGTTCGGATTAATTATTAAATCTAAAAACTGAATTAACCTAGGGCAATTATCTTGATCTACTCTTGCTAGGGCTAGGTTTAGGGATGGTTTGGAAATGTAATTAAATCTCACCGCTTTCAATACCCAAAAGAAGATCTGTGAGGAGTTATGGTAATTATCAATAAAGGGGATTAGATCCGTTCGGGAAGGTGTTCCTTCCTCTAGGTTCTTGTCCTTCCTTTAGAGATCCTTACCCTAACCTCCATGGAAAACACGCGCAACCGGTCCTTTACACTACGGTGTCATCGTTACCTCGAAGGGTAGGATGCCGTAGGGCGCGGTATGTGCGTGTATGCATGGAGTCCTATTGTAAATATTTGGTGGGTAAGAAAGGGATGAGAGATCTCATCTCTCAAAATCCTTCCTCAAAGCTAAACCCTAAACAAGTTCCTAGGGCATGAAATTAAATCTACCTAGGGCAAGGAATTGAAATCTACACTAGGGCAAGAAATTAAATTACTTACAGATGGCTCTCTCCAAACATCAACGCAGCGTTGTCAGATCTGAATTCATGAAGAGAAAAGAGGCACCGATGCTCTCCAAAAGATTTCTAAATTTTATTCATTAAAGGGAGGCATAAAGAATTACAATGATTGGAGTTCCTATTTATAGAGAATAGGAAACCCTAGGTTACATCTGATTCGCATGTCTACATTTACAAAAATAGCCCTAGGAAGACCTATTCAGCGCCGCCACAAACTTTTAGTAAAAAGCAATCTTCCTTTTGTCTTCTTCTGGCCACGGAACCGCGGCAATGGTGGGCTTGGGCCGCGGTTCCGCGGCCCAATAGTTGAATAACATGCTGAAATTTTTAGGTATTGTTTTGGGCTTTCTAGGCTTTAATATTCTGTATTTCTTTTCTCAATTTAGCTTCTGACTCTCTTCCAGATTTTCCAGTGAACATTGTTGTGGACTTTAACCGTGGCTTTGTGTCGACGTCTTGAACTTTGCTTTGTGAACTGTTTCTTATGTAGGCTTGATCAAGATCTTCTGTTCATTGGTTAAAGTCCACTTTTTCATCGTCTTTACATCGTTTTCACTGTTTTCTGTCCAAGAACCTGTAACCTGTAACATGTAGCAGACATGCGTCAAAAGCACCTGTTTATTTATAAAAAGAATAAGAATGGGGAATATAATAATGCAATATTCTGCAGTGAACAATGGGGCACCGCGAAAAAACAGCCGAAATGATTGGGCAATCGCGGCCTTCGCGATATAAAAGCTGAAATGATAGAGTATCGCGGAAAGAAATAAAATAAAAATATATAATAAATAAAATATATGCCCTACAGGCAACATCATAGCAATCCCTGTATACAATCCAGGGGCACAAACAAAGAAGGAAACACATCTTCCCTCCCTATGCGCCATCAAACAACGGAGCCAAGTCTTGACGACAACTCATATAAAGCATGAAAGACAATCGAAGATCATCTCGCACCAGCGCGGAGTGGTCACCACCTCGACGTTCGTCTCGATACAGCAGACGAGATGTCACGACGGCGTTCTTCCTCCACCAGGATTTGGACATGACAAAGCAAACAAAGCAAAGGCCAAATTTCTAGCTTCAGGGTCTTGATAGTAACTCATATAAAACCTGGAAGACCATCGGAGATCATCTCACACCAGCACGGAGTGGTCACCACCTCGACGTTCGTCTCGATACAGCAGACGAGATGTCACCCCAGTGTTCTTCCTCTAGCAGGATTCGGATGCGACAATCAAATAACGGAGCCACGGCAAAATCCCTAGTTCCAAATCTCGACGGTTTACCTACAACCTAGAGACAACCGCGACATTCATCTCGATATAGCGGACGCAATGCCAGCAAACGAAACGAAGGCCAAATTCCTAGCTTCAGGGTCTTGACGGCAACTCATATAAAACCTGAAAGACTATCGGAGATCATCTCACACCAGCGCGGAGTGGTTATGACTTATTGGGGCTCTCCAAAATGTGCCTAACCTCAAGTAAAAAGCGGCATGGCCAAATTCCTAACGCTTGCTCTTCCGACGGTCAAACTGCTGAGGAGGATTGCTTGAAGACGTCTTGTCCAGCCCCAGAAGGATCGGAGACACAACAGTCGCAAGGCTACTCGAACAGCAAAACTGTCTATCGAGGAATACATCAGCCAATGCGAAGGTGCAACGGACAAAACCCTAGTACCACAGACCCTAACGGACCTCTGTCGTAAAGGGCAAAGGTTAACTGTGACGTTAAGATATTCTTGCGAGAATTGCTCGATTCGTCTCGACTCGTGAGGAAATTAGTGTCTTTGCAAGAACTTCTCGATTCGTCTCGACTTGTGAGATAAAGCCTTAGGCAACGGGGATTAAAAAATCTATTTCCTAAGCACTGGGACCCTGCAAGTCGGTCCAAAATGGACTCTTGCATACTATTCATGGGTCACACTCTCCAAAGTTGAATCTCGACAAGGAGGGAAACAACCGCTTACGGGTCCTCTCGACTCGTAAGAAGGAAAATTCTCTTATAAGATCCTTACGACTTATAAGAGAAAACGCACTTAGGAATCCTCACGATTCCTAAGGACAAAATACACCTACGAGATCCTCTCGATCCGTAGGGAGAAAAGTCTTTGTGAGACCCTCACGGCTCATAAAGTTGAAAAGTCTTAGGCAGCAGATCTGAACCTGCCTCCTAAGCCATCACTACCTCTTGAAGAAGCCAAGACAGGATGCTCGCTCTATCATCTGTCGACCATGTTTACTAAGGTAACATGCTGATAATAAAAGAAGGGGGAAAGCGTAGAGATGACACAAGATATTGCAAAAAAAAATGTGTGTATCTTTATTCATGAATTCAATTAAGTACAAGGCGAATCGTATAAAAGAATAAAGAATGGATACATATTATTCAAAGATTACAAGTGTATAATTGATACAAAGGCAGCTACTGAGAAGGAAGCGTCTTAATTAGGCCCATCAATTGCTCTCGCACTTCCTTCAGCGCCTTCTCCTGATTAGCTGCCGCAGCCAATTCTGCTTCCACCTGGGCCCGCTGCTGCAAATAGGATGAAAGTTGTTCTTCGACGGCTCGCCGAGCTGCTTCACGACCTTGGGCATCACGCTCAACGCCATCGAGCTTCTGCTTTAATGATAACCCATCAGAGATACTTTGCAGAAGGCCCTCAAAGATAAATTTCATCCGGGCAGCGTTCGCGTCAACCTCAACACGCAGTCGAGCAGACTCGCTAGAGGTTTCATTACATTCCCTCGCTTTAAAACCGCTTCTTGTTCAAGATGGTGGAAATAGGAAGCGCTCTGCTCGATCCATGCTGCCCGTTGAGTACTCGTGGCCAAAATCTCGGGGGCGGGACGCATAAGCTCCAGCTGATGCAGGCGGGCCTCGATCTCCCTGCAGTGATTAACCCAAGACTCGACGACACCTTCATTATGAAAATTTACAAGCGTCGCCGGTATCGGATTAACCTCAGCAGCGAAATCTGCGGCAGATGTAGGAGCCTCTGCGTCAAGCTCCTCGACGCATCCGCTCAGCATACTCAAACTCATCGCAACACCCTTTGAGGATGGACGTTTGGAGAATGGGCCTGCCGGCATCATAATGCGGGACTCAAAATGAGCTGGAACCATAGCGATAGTTGCAAAACAAGTCATAATCAGATGACAGATCTAAAAATACAAAAGATTCATGAACAATGGAATTTACTATCCAGCTGCAGCAGGCTGCAAAGCTGGGAGGATCGGTGGCGCAACCGATCTTTTATCTCCTCCTTCGATTTGTAGCACTGCAATCAGGACAAGGAAAGATCAGAAACAATTTCATTATTGGAAAAAGAAAGAGCATTAATTGAAAACTATACTCACCAGCGCCACTGGAGGAAGAAAGCTCCGACGGGAAGGAGAAGTGTGGGTGCAGCACCTGGTACAGGTGGTCAAAAAGCACTCCTGCAAGGACGCAATAATACAACATCAGTACGTAAATTATGCAGCCTAGATAAGACTGGTGGGTTACAAATCCATACCTTCCAGCATTTGCGACGGTGCGAGAGAAGGTAGAGAGGTGGCCATCGTCAGGGCGGTAACTGATGTTGCTGTCTCGAGTAGCTTGATATCGGCATCAGCCGCACCTGCATTAAAAGCAAGAATTAGGAAAGACTCCGGAATAAATAAAAAAAGAGAGGGGCGGTGACCCAAAATTTACCTGATGAGCCGTCAGTCGGAGCCGTGACGTGGACGTCACTTGATGCAACGGTGGCGTCTCCCTCCTCCATTGGCATGGGTTCACCTCCCATTGCCTCATCGCCAGACTCTACAGGAGCCGTCATCATGCTTTCGAAGCCAGGAGATGGCGAAGGACCGTAGGCAGGGAGAGCAATGATCGGAGCGGTGCCCAATTCTTGAGAAAGAGCGGCTGGCTTATCCTTGGCAATCATGCCCGTCTCACCCGCTACCCGCTCGAGCTCAGTGGTTGTGGCTGTCTCGCCCACCGCTGCCATAGGTTCGTCGGTCGCAGCCACTCCATCCGCTGCTGCCCCAGGCTTGGTTGTAGCAGCCGTCTCACCTGCCGCCCTCTCAGGCTTGGTATCGGCAACCTTCTCGGGCATAGTAGGCGTGACTGTCTCGTCAGCCACTAACTCGGGCCCAGCAACTACGGCTGCACCGCCTACCGTCGCCTCGGTTTCGGCTACTGCCTTCTCCCTCTTCCCCTCAGGCTTGACGGTCGCCGCCGCTCCTTCAGTTGGACTCGAACCTGCAGGACAAGATGTATAAGAACCGATAGTTTTACAACTTTTACAACAAAGCCTCGAAAAGCACATTACCTGAGGTGGATTGACCGTTGGCTTCCTGAGCTGCACGCGCCGCCCGTCTATGAGCAGTAGACAAGGCGACCGGGGCTCCTCGGAAGGAGTAGCAGCGGGAGTAACGGCGCTTGGGCCCGCTCCCACGGCCAAAACAGCGCTACGCTCCTTCGCTGCGCGCTTCAAGCGCTTTCTCTCCTCCCGGGCCGTCACGAAGGACCTCTTGGAAGCCTCCTTCAGCAAGGCATCGTCGTCCGCGTTCAGAGTTGCCTCCAGAGCCTTCAAGGCATCCATCATCGACATTTTAAGTAGAGACTCTCGCGGCAACCCCAAAGAGGCCGGGACTTCGGCAGCTGGCCCGGGGATAATTCCTGCGTCGGCTTGCGAGGCAGGTCTTATGGTCCCTGTAATAAGACAAAGAAAATGTTAGATTGGCCATAAGAAAGGAGAATAAAGACTCAATGAGCTGAGATGTACCAACGCCCGATAGAGCGTGTTTCCTTTCCTCCTCCTCGAAGGTTTTGAGGGAAGCAGCGATGGCCTCTTCGGTAGAAATGCCTGTTTAAAAAGGAAAAGCGTTAGTCAAAAACAATGATAAAAGTACGATGAAATGACGAAGAATGCAACTAGTGATTACCTGATTATGTGAGTTTATCCAACCACGCTTCGAGCCTTGCCGATCGCTCAGAAGCCGCGATGGCGGCCGCCAGATCGGTGTCCTCTGGCTCTACGAAGAAACCCCCGTTGCTTCCATACTCACTTAGGCCTTCGGTAAGAGGGGCCTGAGGCTCTAAGCCGAGCACAGCATCAAGAGAAAGAACAGACTTCTTCTTCCTCTTCTGAGCCCGAACCCCGGTCGCACCCAAAATCAACTTGCGCTTCGTGGGCACCTTGGGATGGCGAGTCCCGATGTTCGAGCCCACGCCGGATTCAGGCGAAACCACATTCACTTTCTCTACCGGAGCACGGGGCACTGGGGGCACGTCCACTATATCACGGGGCAGTCTGCGCGGGGGGCTTAGCACACGCGGAGGCTCATCTCCAGCATCTCCTCTCAGCGGAGGAGCAACATGGGTCCTTGGCCTTAGGGGGGCTTTGCGATCGCTGGCGGGAGGCACACCCTTACGGTCAATTAGCAACAGCTTCTCTTCTCGGATAACAGCACCCATCGCGTGCTGATACCAAGCCCCGTACACGTTTAGGGCCCTTGGAACGCTAGTCGGGTCGCTAATAAAGAAGTGGGAGCCCGTATTTAACCGCATAAAGTGGTGTAGTGCATTCCGTATCCCCTCCCTGGTAGCCGCAGGCTCTTCCAAAAATGCCTCGGTGGGACCCCTTGGTTATAACTTAACTGCTGGGTGAACCGATGGGGGTTGTACCTCAAGAAGAGCGCCATATCGTTTTGCCTGAACACCAGGAAGCCCGGCCGGATGGAGTATAAGTGAAGAATCTCCCGGGCTTTCAATACGGAGGCCCCGTCTTTGAAACCATCACGCAGCGCCAACACCGCCTTGGAGGTCTCCAGACCAATGGTCATGACCTTGTCCGTAAAAGAGATGCCCGCTCCGACCGTGCGCGGACGAAGAAGTAACCCCCTAGCCTCCCGCGGGGGCGGATTTACAATGGAAGCGCCAATTAACCGCATGACTCTCGGGAGTCTGCACTTCTCGTAGAACAAGGGCCTCTTGTGAACACCAAAAACCCCGAGCACATGCATTTCCATCCATGAAGTAAAGTAGTGTATCGGGAGATTGGCGGGTTGCACCCCGGGTTCATTGGCGTCCGCCGCCACGCTGAGTCCATGGTACAGATAGGCCAACCCGGCGATTCCAATCAACAACTGTATACCAGCCACCATCCGATGCGCTGGGTAGAAGACAGACGGCCTCATATAACGCGGGTGCATAGGGAGCGCGAACCAGCACAGCCATAACCCCAGAAACCCGAGGAAGAAAGTCTCCTCGTCTATGCCCGGGACGGCGATTTCCGATAAGGGCATGATTACAGCGTCGGGAAGGTAAAAACCCTTTTGGTCGTCCTCCAATACTGGTCGACGATCTAAGCCAAAGCTGAAGGGGTCGTCAAGCATGGCGAACTTTTCGCTCCGCTGCGATAGAATCTCCGGTCGAAGAAAGCGGGCGATAAAATCTGCAAAACTAACTCTCCGGCCTCCCGATTCCAAATAGAGACCTTCATACATATTCAGCACCTTTACCAGGCTTGGAAACTGGTGCTGAATAGCATTCTCCGGCGTTAGGCCCATTACCAAAGGCTTGGTGGCGAAGACATATTCGTCCGGAGGAAGTAACTCCTCATAGTGCTCCCCCCTCACCGGCAGACCGGAAATCTCAGCAAATTCTTCCAGGGGGATGGAGACTTCCCTGTCCGTCAGAAGAAAAGTATGGGTGGGGGTGTTCCATTGTTCCACGAATGCCTTAACCCACCACGTCGGAGGAGCAGGGTACTCGAACAATGAGGCGTAGACTGCAGGGTACAGACCAATCTTCATCAAATGCGTCTTCTTCGCTGACAAGATATACCTAGCCCACTGCAAATACCCAGCCGATTGTCGAGGGGTCAATCCGAGGTTATAAGGTTGTCCCCAAGGGTGGGCCTCACCCTGGCATATACGACGCCCCAAAATGTCCACGGCTGCCGGCGACTGCACAGGGATGGCAGCAATCGAAGGCTGGAGAAGATCCTCCGAGTTCCAATTTACGACCTCCACGGCATAGTTCACCGGGGGTGCATCCGCATATGGGATCGAAGAGATTAGCTCTGACGGCGTCGCACAAGAGAAGCTTCGGCGACCCTTGATGATTTCACTGTATCATCTGCCCCATAGATGAAGGTTCTTATACTCGGGGTCGTGATCCTTAATGAGAGCGAGAACCTCCCGATCCACCGGCGCCTCAGGGAAACCTCCCTCTGAGCGGAAGAATGGGAATGAAAGATCAGCAGACATGGTGCCTGCAAGAAAAAGCGAAATTCAGTTATCAGCATCATAAGTTAATTTTAAAAATTCTAACGCTTGGTACTTTAAAATTTATACCACACTGCAATGCAGTGGAAAGGGGACCAAAGGGGGACCCACAAAATCCAGATGACAATGCATCAGTTAATAAGAGAGCCTCATCATTGGATGAGACTGTCAATTAATGAGGAGATCCTCAAAAGAATATTCTCATTAAATTAGAAATCCCTTGGGACAAGGAGAAAATCTTCCTTTTCAGAGCAAAACTCTGTCACAGAATGACACTTGTCAAACTCTGGTCACAAGGGAATAAGATTCCTTAAAGAGCCTAGCTCTATAATAATGATGAAAAAAATCCATCAAAGGAAAATTAATTCATAAAAATTAAAAATCTGGGATCTTAAAGATCCATGAAAACTCTTAAGAGTTCTTCATTTTTAGATTAAAAGATCTATACTTTATCCATGAGCAAAGCTCTGTTCATGGGTTAAGAAACCCTTAAGCAAATTCTTGAGAGCAAAGCTCTGTTTGTGAAACCCCAAAGGGGTTTTCTTTAGATCAAAAGATCTATGACAGCAAGGCTCTATTAATTAAAATTAATTTAATTAAGTTAAGTTAATTTTTACCAAAGATGTTTCCAGAGTTCTAACTCTGAAAATGAGAGCAAGGCTCTGAGGTTCTTGAAAACAAGAGCAAGGCTCTGAAAATAAAATTCTTGAAGATGATAATCATCTGCTGAGGACCAAGGGTCCTATTTAGAGGCGCTTAAGCGCCTCTTCAACTCCTGAGTTGATCCAACGGTCTTGATCTTGCCAACGCTGCACTCATGTGTGCGCCACGTGAGCGCAACGGTGGGGGGGAATTTGTTTCCCCCAATCAGAGCAAAGCTCTGTTTGAATTTAAAATTCAAAAGGTGAAGAAACGCTTCAGATCCCTTGCGCTGCGCGCAGAGCGCCACATGTCAAAAACAGACACGCCAGCGCAAGGGGCGCTGCGCCCAAGGCAGCGCACCCCAATCAGAGCAGGGCTCTGTTTTAAAATTTAAATTTTAAAAATAAAGGAAGCAACGCTTCAGATAACTTGCGCTCCGCGCTGCGCGACACGTGTCAGCGCAGGTGCGCTAGCGCAATTGCGCTGCGCTCTGCGCTGCGCTACACGTGTCAAGCGCAGGCGCTGCGCGACACATGTCAAGCGCAGGTGCACTTGCGCCAACACTAAAACTTAAATAATAAATTATTTAATTAATCAGAATTAAAATTCTAGAAAGATCTTTTTAATCTTATTAAAATAAGAAGATTATCTTCTGTAAAACAGAGCCCTTAGGATCAAAGATCCAACGATGTGGAAATATCCCCAGATCAATCAGAGAAAAATTTCTGTAACTAACCAAACAAACTAATTGGCCCTATATAAAGGACCCTAGACTTCAAGTCTCAGATATAGAGATATAGAAAAAGGGGAGAACTCTGAAAAAATTTGAAAGGCAAGACTTTGCAGAAAGAAGATCATCTTCTTCAAGGTAAAGAATTGAATTTTTGGAAAAACAGAGATAAAATACCTCACAAAAAAGAAGATTTTCTTCTAAAAAGATCAAAGATCTAAGAACAAGATCGAGATCTTCAATAAAAAGAAAAAGATCAAAAAAGATCCAATCATAAAAGATAAAAGAAGTAATTTACTTCATCCCTAGATCGTTTGATCTATATAAAGGCACAGCCTTTTAATGAACCATTGGTTCTTGAAACTTGAGGTAGAATCTCTTTAGAACTAAAAAGATTCTTTTCTTTAATCTAAATTTGATCAAGATACGCTCTGCACTATTGAACAGTGCCCTGCACTCTTAATTTGCGCTGTTGCGCTCCTTGGACTGGCGCAAGTCACCAGAGAGCGCCACGAGTCAATCTGCGCCTTGCGCTCCTAAAAACAGAGCACTGCGCTCTTGGGTTGGCACACTGAACCAGAGCGCGCTACGTGTTAGCAGCGCACTAGCGAAGTGTACTGGCGCAGCGCACTGCGCTAACAGACTTGCGCTCAGCAGAGCGTGACACGTGTCACCTCCACATGCGCTAGCGACTTGCGCTCTTTAATTAGCGAAGAACGCCTGACAGGCCATGTGGCACACTGTCAGATTATTAAATGCTATGCATTATTAAAAAGGGGCAGAGTCCAATTAAAAGGTCTAACAGACCAAAACAAATGCTACACATTATTAAAAAAGGGCAGAGCCCAATTAAGAGGTCTAACAGATCAAAATAAATGCCATGCATTTAATTAAAAAGCCCAATGATATGCATTATAAAAGGGCCAAGCCCAAATAAAAGCTCAACAGCTAGAACAATAAAATGTTCAGCCGAGCCCATATGCTTACAAACCTTCAAACAGACTTTAGTCCCAAATTGGACTATAGATCTCCCAACCAATATTGGTTCAAGGGTACATCTCTGAACTCCTCTGATATTTGTCGTTGTAATCCTTCAACGTCTTTAGAGAGGTGACGGGTCCCGACGGCCATACATTCCATGGACCACCATGTCTCTAAACTGGCAATCGACCGCAATGTCACTAAACTAAACAATAGAGCCCCCAAATGCTCTTTTGTTGGATCTAAACGATCCTGTTAAGTCGATCTTAGTCTGGAAATTAGATTAACGTATCCTTAACAAACGTTTAAGTTGATCTCAGTGTCAAATAAGGCTAACGTATCCTTAAACCAAAACCCCAAACCCAAATCTAAGAAAATACGGATTTGGACTAATCCACGTCCTACGAGCGACCACATAAATTATTCTCCATAAACAATCCACGGGCAACCACAAACAAAACAAATACCAACGACACGAAGTGACCATCTGGAGAAGGAGAAAGTTGTTACCGCAATGCGGTAGCGTAATTAACTGCAGGGGCTTGCGCCCGCAGGGAAGAGCGTCCCCACAATCAAAAACCCCTCGAACGAGGGGGAATCTGACGAAGTCTGCTACATCGGCCGCATCCGTTTAAACCTTCGATACATGGTACCATAAATCAACTTGGCATCTTCGAAGAGGTGGACGGATTGCACCTATTAGCATCTACCCTGAATCTCAGGCAAGATGTCCCTGTCGCGCCGTCTTTCGGAGGGGAACAGCAGCCAATGCATGTCCCTTTAGGTCTAAATATAGGAGAGCTATACGAAAGCTGACCACATTCCGCTTCTGAGGACGCCTTGGCCCCTGACAGCAGTGTTCCGCTAACACAAGATCGGATCATAGATTTGGTCACCAAAAAAATTAAAGTATTGGTGACCGAAACCGAGGCTCAGAAAGATGTTGGCAGTAGTGGGGGACGTATCTCGCACGGTATGATCTTATCGAGTTTCCCAGCGGTTATGCCATTCTTAAATTCGGAAGATTCGACGGGACGGGAAATATGAATCAGTATGTTACCCACTTTAAAGCATCATGCGGAAATACAGGGGGCAATGATGTGCTTCTTCTCTGTCAATTTGTGAACAGCCTAACCGGTGTCGCTTTCGACCGGTGCGCGAGCATACCAGACGGTTTCGTCACCACTTTCGCTCAAATGGAGTCTCTGTTTCGGAAAAAATTCATGAGTGTCAGCAACAAAATCTCCATTGCTGACCTTGTGAGTAACAAGCCGGGGAAAACAAAAGAAACACATAATTCATAGCCGATGGCGCAACCTCACCGTCAAATTCGAACCGACGACAGAGCAGGACCAATATGTCAGCCTTCTCATCGGAAATCTCAGCAATTGGATGGCTCCATTTCTATGCACCGCGGGTCTCAAAACGTTCCAAGTACTGACCAGAAAAGTTCAAATGTTGGAACGCTCAAGTTAAGGGTCCACCTCGGACCCCGAAATTAACAATAGATCCTGAAAGAACCGAAAGGAGGCTAATAGCAAAGGCGGAAATTCTGACGATACTGAATCTTTTAACACTTCGATTGACTGAAATAAGTAGGGGACAGGCGGGCCCGATATCAACCAACCTTGAAAGCCGGTGTTGGGAAGGGGAGAAGAACCGCCCCTGAAAGAGAAGCTAGATAAAATCTATTCCTTCAGAAGGGACAAAATCCATAAGATATTCAAGAACGCCCTAAGAAATGGTCTACAATTGCCAGATTCGAAAAGACCGAAAGAAGCGAATATGATTGACGACCACAAATACTGCCCCTATAACGGAGTAGTAAGTTATGCTATTGAGGAATGCTTTGTCTTTAAAGATAAGGTCGAGAAATAATATAAGGCAGGAGAAATAGAACTGTTCAAAAGCGTGTTAGCGAACAATTAAGCGGCGATCGTCAATTTTATACAAGCAGAGACCGAAACCCTTTGGGAACCTACTGCTCTAAATTGTCTGCCCTTCCCTGAAAGGAGCGGACCAAGCCAGCTGTAACATTTTGAAAAAACGGAAAATATTATTTTAAAATTTAAATAATAAAATAATAAATTTTATAGATATTATACAAGTTTGGATTAGAGGTTGAGTGGAATGATATAGTTATATACCTATATTTTGGAAAATAATTAGGAATTTAAAATGAATTATTAATTTTGAAAGCATTTATTTAATTGGACTTTTCTTAAATTGGTATATAATTATTTCCATACACGTTTAAGGTTAAAATTAATGAGTGTTTTACTAATTACTACAGTAAACCATGTTTCAGTTTGTTAAACCATGTTTAGTGTGCATGACATATTGTGTACATGTTATCTTTTCTTTTTTCTATTTTGGTTTTACTCTTTTTTCCAAAAGAAAAGAAAACGAAAAGAAAAAAAATGAGAGGAGGACAATGGGATATAGATGTATGGATAGGAGAGAGAGAGAATGAGAGAGAGAGAGAGAGAGCGGGGAGAGCCATGGCAACCTTAGCCATTCCTTTTGTTCGCAATTTCATTTTCATCTCTCCTTCATCTTTTTCTTCCTCCACTTCCTCCACCTCCCTTCACCATCTTCTACCACCAGAAAACACCCCCCAATCCACCTCAAAAGCTCATGTAACCTTTATTAATATTGTTCACAACCTTATCCTAAACCTCATGGTGGGATCAAGTTTTCGTTTTTAGCTCTTTTGGCCATTTTGGAATTTTTTTGAGTTGCTTTATGAGGTAATAACCATCTTTTTAGATATGTTTTTAAGTATCCTTACCTTTACAACTAGTTTAGAGCTAAATTGTTTATGTTTTCAAGTCTTGAAAATTCTAAGGTGAGATTTAGTGAGTAAAACTTGTAGTAGTGGTGTAGTAAGGGTATAGCGAGTGTTTACTAGCCTAAATGATAGTATCCCTGGTCTAGATGAGTTTAGAATTTTCCGATATCGGTTTTGATTGAGTTATGAGGATCAAAGGAAATCTGGTACTGCTTGGGATCTCTGAAAATTTAATAGAGGATATAGAGAGATGTATAAACCAGTAGAAAGCCACCGTAGAAACCCGAGCCCCTATCTCTTTTCCTTAGCCGTTGTTTTATTCGTTTTGACCGCAATTTACTGGTCAATTTTGGAATTAGGCTTCGAAATTTATTCTGTACCTCACTCATTAGATAACTAAGACTACCATATACGCTAAAAAGTCTCAGATCACCTTAAGAAAAATCTAGACTTGTTTTATTTGGTTTTTAGCAATGTTTTGCGATATGTGAAACTTAGTTTTTGGATATTTGTGTTTTGAATCGGCCGTTTGACGTTCGTATGTCGACGTCGTGAAGTATTTTTTTGTTTTAGCATACGTTGACCATATGTTCTAATATATGTGCTCTTTGCTCGTGATTTTAATTTGATTCAGGTTTTTATGCGATTTTGGTTATGGATTTAATTGTAGATACATTCACGCGGACTTTCAAGAAGATGAAGAAGAGCAAGGCATCTGTCAACTTCGACCAGGGCAAGACGATAAGGTGAGTAGATGTATATCTATGGGGAAAGTCAGGTGGATGACGTATATCACCCCCGCAACCATAGAATTAGGATACGGTATAGATATTAAAATAGTATACTTAGTCTATAGGTTTTGCTAGACTACCATATTCGTATAAGTCTATACCTAGTAGAATGATATATCCCTAGTACTATTTCTTAGCCTATGAGCTATATCTACTTATGTAAGTGTATATTACATACATATGATTACCTTATATGATATAAGTTTATTAATGATATAAGGATATGATCCGATATGATAATATAAGTCGATATGATATGATATGATGATATAAGGCGATGCGATATGATCTGATACGTGATGACATGAGATGATATGGGATAAGATGAGATGAGATGATGTACGCGACTATAGATCCGTACTATTGATTTGATGATATCGTACGATGGATATTCCGTACATGATATGATGAGGATGGATCGCCGATATTTATTTCGACTCAAGAATCTTGTTTAAAATCATAAAGTAGATATTATGATATATTTAGAACCATGCCTACTTTCAAAACCAGCGAATCGTTACGAACTTTTAAATGATAATTTTAAGGGGACGCTATAACTTTTCAAATGGTATCTTCTTCAAAAACATCGTAGCCCCTTATTTTCTAAAACAACGTTTCATATTATTTTAAGCTATAACTGTATGGCTCATACATAATTGCGTATTTTTATACTTATTCTGCATACGCTCGTGTTTCGATTTCTTATTTCTGCATACACTCGCATTTCGATGTCTTATTTCTGCATACACTCGCATTTCGATATCTTATTTCTGCATACGTTCTCAATTCGCCTACTTACGACATATAATGCATTCATACCTTTAACATTACTTGACCTCGTATAATGACACTCGCACCATTACCGATGATTTACATGTTGCACGTGCACATACTCGCATGCTCACACACACCTCATTGGTAATTGCCATGCCACGTACACAGATATAACTTGCTATGCTACCGCATCACACTATATCTGTTAGCATGTTAGATTATATTAGTACTTTCTTTACAATGCTATACGACAAGTTTATATGAACACACTTACTATGCATTACAGTATTGTTCTATAGCTGCACATATCTTTTCTTTAGTTCCACATTCTTATGAGATTCTGTTTTCATGAGATTTTTGGATTTGAGAAACCACGGATACTATTTAAAAACTTGTGAATATTTTTAAAACGCGGATTTCTCTTGATATGATATTTCAACGTCCATCATGATATTTCTCGGTTCTGAGCTATGATGATTACCCGAATCGAGGCAGCGGAAGAAACCGATTGTGGATACATGGTGGACACGGTACGGTACCCCGAAGCAAGAAGATCGTATAGAAAGGCATTGAGGCTGGCTGGGGAACACTACCTACCGGTGACAGTATTGGACTCGATGGATATCCGGAGGATACCGACCGAAGTGATATAAGACAGATGGATATGAGGACCGATCTGATAAGACGGTGTCTCAGATATGATAGCCGATTCGATGAGATGGCGCCTGAGATATGAGAATTTACGTGTTGATACTGGGCACGGGTTTTATGATGATTTCGAGTGTCGATATTGGACACTCGGGATTTTATAATGATTTCGAGTGTCGTTGATGGACACTCATCGGATGATAGACATATATGATACACACACATGATATAGATGACTTGATACCATATATTGATACAGGCACGATATTATATATTTATATACATATGTATACACGATCACCTTCGATACCATACGATATGATATTACTATTACAGTATAACCTAGGTAGATCGTTATACATTTGATTTCTACCTGATAATGTTTTCTACTCATGAGTTGGCAACTCATCTCTGTTTTGCCATAGTTTTCTTACAGAACCGACCGCTCGGATTAGTAGCGGTTTGCTGGCACATTCTTCTTTTGGGTGATTTCCTTGGTAGGTGGGTTACAGTCCGGATCGTAACCACCATTGTATATTTTATATTCAGTTGTATTTAGTTAAAAGCTCCATCAACCAGACTATGTATATTGTGGACTTAGAGACCAATTGTATATTCTTTGGACTTAGTGACGAGACTTGTATATTATGTGGATATAGTTGATTTGATGATGATTTGGTTTTTTTTATTCTTTCTTGGGCGTCGTATATTTATTTGCTTAGTTGTATTTCCACCGATTGGCGAAGAGCTATCTCCCGCTTGGGGATGCCTATATTATTATTATTTATGTATTGGTTTTGATTAAATTTATAAAGGAGGTGCTGCTCAAATTTCAAATGACGAAAACGTTTTCAAATTATTGCATGCAACCCAGTTGTATTTTCTATAAACTTTACTTATACTTTAAAAGGGGAACTTGATTTTATTTATACCCCTTATCAAAACTTCACCTCCACTATTTTCTTAAAAAGGTTTATATTCATGGTTTTCGGCTTACTTGGGTTACGGTGGGTCATATAGATTTCACGTGATTCAAGTGCCGGTCATGTGCGATTTCCGGGTCGTGACACCAACGAGCCAAAAGTCTAACAAGCAATATTACCAATGAGGAGGTAGTGGACGGGTACACAATCCATACGGTCTACATAGCACAGTCCGGAAGAACAAATCCTCCTACGGTTCATAGTCACGATACTGACGTGGTTGTAACTATCCAACAACGGCTCGGTTCAGATGATGAAGAACCTGCTTAGGCTGTTAAACAAAAGGAGCTTATGGTTCCTAAAGAATCAAGCTCAGGCAGTAAGGATAAAACGGTTATCGTATCCGGGACTATAGAACAAGTATTATTCCAATGGCTTCCGAAACAGCATAAAGACAGGGATGAGAAGTTGGCTAAGGTCCATTCTAAAGTCGACGATCTGGTGAATGTCGTAACAAATCTCATGACCCAAGCCACGTGAATGAAATTGCAATGAAATCAAAGTTTGGTTAATAAATTAGGGATTGACATCCCGAAACAGCCAACATATATTCATCCTAGCCCAAGAGCGGGGCATCTTCGCGAAAGTCGACCGCGATCAGCCTCCAACCCTTTCGAAGTGTATGCTGACCGGGGTAAGCAGACAACAAGTGAACCAAAGACCGATACCGAGAAAAGCATCGACCCTGATAGAGAGAAAGAAGAAAATCTTCTTCTTCAGAAGGGACAAAATCCCCAAAATATTCGAGGACGCTTTAAACTGCGGTCTGCAGCTGCCTATTCCAAAAAGACCAAATGAAGCAAATATGACTGACAATCCCATGTACTGCCCATAACATAGGGTGGTGGGTCATACTATCGAGAACTGTTACGTGTTTAAAGACCGGGTGGAGAACTAATACAAGGTTGAGAAAACCTCATTGTCCTCTGATGCGTCGGCAAACCACCAAGTTACGGCCATCGATTTAATTTCGCCCAAAATCAAATCGTGAGAAGCTTGAATAAGCACACAACCTCGACCTCTAAGTCATTAAAGCGGGAGAGAGAGAAATGTGTGTAAATAAATAAATAAAAAGCCAAAATGATGGGGCAGCTCGCAATAAAAACCAACAAGTAAAAATAAAGATAAAAAGCCGAAATGATGGGCAACCATGAATGAATAGCCGAAATGATAGGGCAATCGCGACCTTCGCGATAAGAAAAAATGAAATGATAGAGCAATCGCAGTAAAAAAAAACTTGACCTCTAAGTCTTTAAACTGGGAATATATATGTATATGTAAATAAATATCTCAACCCCTTCAATGGCGAATGATTGGTTGCTCCAGGTATCATATTCCAGTGTAGCGATGCAGAAACCAACAAATTTCAAATCACCAAATGTCCCAACGGCGAATGATGAGTCGCTCCTGGCGCTATTCTAGTATAGCGATGCAGACGTCAACCCAAAACCAAAATCCAATTTCCCCAAATTCTCCCAGCCCTACGGGTCTGACGCTTCGCACACCCCGTATACAATCCATGGGCATAAACAAGCTAAATCATATCCATGTCTCACTGCAATCACCAGCCCTGCGACTGTTCTCGACCCTTAGAATTATGCTCCATTTGAGAAGACCCACTCATGTATCCTTAAGATACATGAGGAGAACGACACTTGTGAGATCCTCTCGACTCATAAGAAAAACACACTTTCGTGGGATCCTTACGACTTACAAGGTGGACGCACATTTCGAGGTCCCCATGACTCCTCAGGAGAAGATACACCTACAAGATCCTCTCGACTCATAGGGGAAAAATGCTCTTATGAGACCTTTACGGCTCATAAAATTGAAAAGTCTTAGGTAACAAGGATCTAAACCTACACCCTAAGCCATCGATCCCCAACGTTTAAAGGTAAATGACGAGTCACTCCTGGCACTATACTTCAGTGTTAGCGGTGCTGATGCCGACTGAAAACTCAAATTCCAAGTTCCCCCAAGGCAAATGATGATTCGCTCCTAATTCCATATTCTAGCGTAGCGATGTTGATGTCAAACTAAAACCCAGATTCCAAACTCAGAATCACATCCAATTACAATTCGAGTTTCAACACAAATTCAAAAGTCCCTCCAAACAGGACAAGAATCAAACAAATCAAATCAAAGTCCCACCCGACGGTGCTTCCAAGCTCGAAGGTCCCATTGGATGGACAGAAAACTCCCAAATCAAACCAAATCAATCAGGTCAACCAACTGTCTGCCCCCGGGTCGAAATTATACATCGTCTCAGGATATACCTTTTCGGTGTCAGAATTATGTTTCGTCCTGGAACCCTGCGTCAAAATTATATTTCATCTCAGAATATATCATCCTCTTGGAATTATTCTTCACTCCTCGGAATGATGCTCCGTGTCCCTGGAATTAAGCTCCGCCCACTGGAATGATGCTCCGATCATGGAATTATGCTCCTAAAATTATGCCCCGCTCCTCGGAATGATGCTCCGACCCTGGAATTATGCTCTGCTCCGCGAAATTATGCTTTGACCCTGGAATTATGCTCTGGTTCTCGAAATGATGCTCTGACCTGGGAATTATGCTCTGCTTCTCGGAATGATACTCTATCCCGGAATTATGCTCCGTGCCCTCGGAATTATGTCCCACCAAGAAATCATGCTCCGCACCCCGGAATTATACTCCACGCTTTGAAATTATGCTCCACCACATGAATTATGCTCCGCCCCTCGGAATTAAGTTTTTCACAAAAGAAGATCCATCAATTTCATGCACACGGCCTATATATGCAGTGTGCATTCATTGATGGGGGCTCTTTGTTGGGGTAAAAATTTACACCCCTCTTGTCCAAAAATTCAAAGTTAAAGTCAAAAGTCAACCCCAAATCAAGTGAGTACGAGCTCAAGCAAACAGACCCAAACCCAAGCCAAGCGGACCCAAGCCCAAGTCAAGCCCAAGCATGGAAAGGGCTAGTCCAAGTTATGAAGGAACAAAATTATGTAATAATTAAATACAAATGTAATTTTTAGAAAATAAATGTAATTAAATGGGCAAGAAGCCAATTTTGTAAAATCTCATGGCTTATGGGCAAAAGAAATTAGCATATTACATGGGAATGACACAAGTGCCATTTTGTAAAGTCCAAGGAAGCTATATGTAAAATGTGTAGCCTATAATATGCAAACATAATAAGAAATGAAAGAACTTCTGATTCGTCAAAATAAATCTAAGGTTTTGTGCCGCTCTCTCTCACCAGGTCTCCTTCTTCTTCCTCCTCTCTTTTTTAATTAAATCCAACGCAAATATTCTTTCTTTTCCAAAATAAAATTGATTTTGGCCATTAACCAATCGAGAGGGATGCCGATCTCCATTGAAATCACCAAAGGAGCAACATTTTTTTCTCATCTCTCACCTCAAGATCTAACAGAGGAGAGGATGAAGAAGAGAAAACCCACTTGCGCATGTCTCGAGACTTCGTAGAAGGGGAAAAGAGCCCCCTTTTGATCTTCTGGCGTTAGAAATTTTGTGTTTGGGGCTATATCTCCGTTGGGTTTCGACTTTTTCTTGCACCGTGTGCACCTCGCTAGATGCTCATTTGGCTATATGCATACCCTATTGGGTGCGCACTGGCCCAAGTGCGCACCATGCTAGGTGCGCACCTTACCGGACCGTTTGGTCCATTACTGGACCTTTTGGCCCATTCGGGACCCTTTGGCCCCCTCACTCTCCCGCACCTCGCCAGGTGCGCAACTCATCACGTGCGCACCTGACAGGTGCGCACCTCTTCACCTGTGCACTTTACCACGTGCTCGTTTTGCTATGTGCGCATGTGGCACACGCACATCCCTCGCTTATGTCTTTCTAGTAAATATTTTACAAAATAAAAAAATGAACAAAATAGACACGCCCTACAGTCAAAAGCCTTCTCCCCTTAAAAAAATATTTCTAACAGAGCACTGCCCCGCACCCCGTAAGGGGGTTGCTAGCTCTTTTAACCCCCAGCCCGCTATCTAGGTAGCGGGACCCCCGTAAACTCTGTGATGCCCCCGATATGCCCAGAACACTCTCAATACACACATATACGCATACTGCACATTGAGTTTGCATGATCTGTTTGACCTATTAATCGGAAATTCACTCGCTCTAAAAGCGAAGGGTAACTAACGGCAGTTTCGTTCACGGCTGCCGGAGATTTGGATCCCTACGATCAATAAATCCCTGCCTACCCCAAGCAGGAAGAATCTGTATTACGCCTGACAGGTAACGCGTATTCCTATCTCAATATGGTGACGAAAAATACTCTGCACCCGTGTTTCCTTGCCCCTGGATGATAGCCTTAGGTCTGCGAATACTTCTGCGGTGGTTGACGCTCACACTCAAACTGGCGTTAGAGTATACTATTTTGGCATGAACCTGATATGAACCACTTAAATACTTGAAACTTATGAACTCATGAATACATGAATCCGTAAATCTTGAATCTCGTGAACATGACATGTATAATAGATAATATATATATATAGATATAGATATAGATATATATTGTAACAACTCTAAAATCTTATACGGAAATTTACTGTTAATATACAAGAAATGAGATTTACAGCCTGAGTTTGAGTTATAAGTCAATTTTATTAAATAACAGCAAGAAACAACTTATAACTCCCTGGTAAAGCCTTGCACTGCTGTGACGTAACCCTTGTGTTCGATTTCCATCAGACACGTTATTTTTTTCTGAATTTTTCTTTTTAATTTTTGGAAGCCCAAAAGATTGCACGTGCAATACACATTGAAATGAAAAGTTCAGAAAAATCAAACATGTGAAAATGGGTTTAAATACTGTGTTGATCAAGTGTCACGAATCTCGAGGCAAATGCCTCGAGATCGACCGGCCAAAATCTACATATAGCTGGCACCGACGGTTCAGATAAAGCCAAATTATCCCGGGCTTTGCACATACACCTCTTCAGCTACCTCTAACTCCTCTGCACTGTTTGATTTCCCTGCAATCAAACAGACATTTCAATTCAAAATTTATCATAATTTTAATAGTTTTAATCAACCATTTTAATTCCCAAACCCTAATTCTCCACTATAAATACCACCCTTTACCTTGGCTCAGCATCATTCTGAAAATTCTAGCCAAAACTCTCTAAAAAGTTCCTAGTGCAAGTGAAGTAAAGAGGAGTTAGCAAGTAAGTTGGTTCCGGTGAAGATCGAAGCCAATTCCGGAGCTTCCGAGACGCCACGACGATCCTCCTCTATTATTAAACCTTTTCTTGAGCTTTCAAAACAGTAAGTCCCTCCCAAACTCCCTTGCTCTTCATTGAAATTCTTTTTTTAATCAAAATCGGTAAAGGTGGAGTTATTACCGATATCACCTTTTATAAAACCTATAACTCCATTTTCCTTTATCTTTTGATCAAACCAATTTTACCATTTCACTTGTAATCTTAATACCAATATTTAGAATAAATATTATCCGAGAATCTCATGTAAAACAATCATAATTTAATTTTTACATTAAAATACCTCGAACTTTGTTATCATATCTTTTCGACAAAACATGCTTAACAATACCTTTAAGAAACATTCACGGGGTAATGACCTATCCCACATGCACACTTAGTTCCATAGCACGATACCTTTTTTATATGAATATTTGTTACGAAGAAAACTTTACAATAAAATACCAACTACTTTAAAAACCGGATTTCTTTTAAAGTGTTATTTCATATCCTTTGCGATTAAGCATTTACAGCACTCTTTAGGGGACCCGCTAATAGATGGTGCGGATTATCGTACATCCTAAGACTAGTAGAGCGAGATGCAGACCTCCTCACGGAGCATTCGATCTTGAAAGGATTTAAATACGATTTTTAAGAAATACGAATTTTCTAAATAAAATAAAATTATTTTTAAAATTAAAATTATATAAAATTATAAATCCATATTTTCAAAATATAATAAACCTATGTTTTTTTAAAAATGAAAAGATTAACAAATGTCAATAAAATACCATCAAGATACCAAAAGGACAAGTTTTACAATAAAATACCATGAACTTTCCAAGCTAAGTAATTATCACTAAAATACCCAATACTTAAAATCCACACTCCTGAAAACCCTAAGTAATACTAATCACCCCCGAGATTTAATTTTTAACTATATTAATATATATTTTCATAAAAACCCCTCGAGTTATATAAAAACAATATTTAAGGATTTTAGTAAATATAGGTTTAAGCAGGATCAATTCTCTTGAGTCTCAGGGAGCCGGAGAAAGTGAGTGCTTGCCTATTTAAGATAGACAACTTAATAGAGTTATCAATGGTAATTGTCTTGAAAAAAGACACAAATCCTGCCGTCCATGTACAGCAGTTACCGATGACCCTCGAACCTAATTCAAGAGCTAAATCTTTTTACAAATGTCTGACTCAGTCTAAATCTAACTCAAACCTAAATCTAATTCAAACCTGAATCAAAAATAAAACATGAATACTTGATCATGAACATGAAAACTTGAAGTCAAACATCAATATCAAACATGTATACTTGACTTGACTTGTCCGAACCATAGTTATAACTTGACTTGATTACTTGAATACCTGACTACATCTTGAACATGACTAGTTGAACATTTTGTATCCATGGTTTCGGCAAGACTTGTAAATATAATCTATACAATACATTAAACGGGGATAAAGGGGTATATTGGTTCGGAGCGTATATCGTGGCACGAGAGATCACTTAAAAGACACCTACATGAATTCGTGTACCGTTGTCCCGTGGGTTATGACGGGGCCTTATACTACATGTTACCATAGTCCACAGGGTAAGATGGACTCCTCTCGTATACATGAATACTTTCTGTATCAAGTTACAAACAACCACGTTATAATAACTATCAGATACCAGTAATAATTATACACAACTTATCTGTTCATTTCACATTAGTTGTATATTCTCTTTCTTCTCTTGGGACTTACCGAGCGTTAGTTCGCTGACGACATTCCCTTCTGTTTCTTTCTTTGGAATGTTCGTCAGGAGGATTGGACTCTTAGGAGATCAAGCCTAACCAGGAGGACTTGGACCAGCTCGCGGCACAACCTGACTTCTAGTTACTTGTACTTATTATCCTGTATGCCATTGTTTAGGCACTGCTTATTATCATTGTATCTTTTCATTTTCAATCAGTTGTATGTAAAGATGAATGTAAATAAAGTAGCTATTATTTTATATCACTTGTCATTCATGTATATTTTTATATATTCCTTAATTTACGCTTAATGTATTTATTTCTTAGTAAATACGTTGTGGCCTGCCATGTCACTGTATCCGTCTACTGGGAAGCGGGGCATGACATATATATATGATGAGGATGGGGTAGCTTGAAGAATGAGGGTATTTATATATAACAGGGGATCATATCTTGTTTCTCGTGGTACTAGAGAATACGGTACATTGCATTATATATAAATCTTGAATCTCGTGAATCTCGTGTTGCTGTCGTTCCGTGGGAATTATGGAATATCCTAGTTACATAATAAAACCCAACAAATCAAGCTTATACTTATAATTAATAACACTGATGTATCAAATATCGTGATACTCTACTTACCTTGCACTAATTAACGCATGTTATTTATTTTACATGTACACCACTGTTTACTGTTCATAGTTATTCTCATGCCTTGTACTGATACTACTAATATATATTACCTATTTTGTAACTAATTTAGTAATCAATCTATTATATTATTAACACTTGGAATAAAATAATCCAATAATGGATATTAAAATAATGAATAATACTAATCTTTAATTAGAATATATATATGTGTGTGTGTGTGTGTGTGTATGTAAATTGCATAACATTTTGATGTTAAATAAAATAGAATAACTAGATCATAAAATTGATATTCAGAACATACTTTACATGTCAACACTGAAATATTATATACTTGTTTGATTATACTGTAATAATTAATGATGAATTAGAATATATTTTATAATAACTAATAATTAAATATCTTGTTATATTATGTTACTTAGTTATGCAAGAAACCGACAATAATTATGTATGACCTTTTGTTATGTTTTAAGATATCAGAAACAAAATGCGTAGTATTATGTTTACTATGTTTTGTTTCAAATACTGTTTTTTTTATAAATGGGGACTTACCGAACTTTAGTTCGCTAATCGCATTCCTGTTTTCTGTTTTCTTTTCTATGGAATGTCGTCAAACGATATTGGAGCAGGAGAAGAGGCTATGTATGAGCCGGTATCAACTGAGAAAGACAGCCAATATTTTACTAGCCAAACCAAGTTTTAGTTTTCTTTTTCAGTTAGTGTGCCTAAAGTAAGGCATTTTCCTTTAACCCTTATTTATCTGAAGTCGTTAGGCTTTAATTAGTGAACTTGGGACTTATAATAAATATTGATGGATGATATTTATTTATTTTAAATTCTTGTATTTATTATTTTTCTGCTCATAGTTATGCTTAGCGTATTCATGTTGAAAATGAATGCTTCTCGGTATGAATACGTCGCGGGTTTCTCGCTCTTGTTTCTCGTTTTTGGGAAGTAGGGCGTGACATAATCAACCGGTATATCAAGTTGAAACAAGATTTTTTCTTTCAATTCGGACCATGTTGTCGCTTCCGAGATGGTCACGACCGAACCTTTCCCATTGGATCCACTCACAAAACACAATAATGTCAAAGTTTGGGTCATCCTTAATGAGCAAGAGAGTAAATGAAGATTTAGTTTGTTTGGATAGTAAATGAAAGTGTAGTAAATGAGAGAAAATAATGGATAATGTAGAAAATGAATGGGATAATTCTTGTTCTGTTGGCAGCATAGGGTTTTTAAGGAGAAAAGTGGTGAATTTGGAGAGAAAATAACTAGGTTAAAGCATTTAATACTCATCCTTTAGGAAAAATCAACAAAACTCAATTCAGGATAGAATTTACAAGAAACTTGATAGAAATTATAGGCAACTGAAAATCAGAATTTCCCCCAAAAAATGCAGCTGTCAATTTATAGTTGGGCACGTGGGTCTCTAAGGGTGTTCTTGGAATATACTAAAATACATATGGTTGTTTATATTGCATGGAATAAGTGATGGGCATAGGGGTTTTTTCACATGATGAAAAAGCCCAGGGACTTTTTGATAGGTTTTTTTTTTGGTTCGGAGGCTTTTCTATGATTTTCGCTATTCATTTAAATTGAACTTTACTGTTTGGGTATCAAAATTGAAATAATAAATAAGAAGGAAGAACAGTCTGCATATTGTTGTTTTTGGCCGCCACATTCGCTTAGGGGGATCATAACTACCCTATTCAAACTCTTTGCCCTAGTTTTTTGAGATATAGGACCCCCATCTATTGATATTTACAAAAAGAAGTTTTAAGATTAGTCTTTATTTAAATAAACCACTCTGTTCGTTTAATCCATGAGTTGGAGTTAACCATGGTCCCGCATTGTCCTCATTGTAGGTGTATGGTGTTAGAGTCACAACACTTACGGACCGTGGCAGAAATACAGAACGATAAATTTTAGAGGAGATACAACCTTTGTAATGTGTCCACTCTCTAGTAAAAGATCCAAGCTAAGCTTTAATGGTGTAGAGAATGAGCTTAATGGCCGGCCATCTCTCTGAAAATGATCCACGTTGAAAGCAACCCACCCAAGTTCCCACTTTACTCTGGAACACTTATATATGAAGCAACTAGCTCTAACAAATTGTTAATAGGTAGAGATAGTTGATGATGTAAGGAAAACTCTCTTTTTACTATCTCCTTTTCTTTCTTTTCTCTCAAAAAATGAATAGGGAGAATATCAAGAAAAAGAAGAAGAAGCTCTCATATTATTTTCCTTAGAAAAAGTTACCAAGAGTATGAGAGAGTAAATCCTATTCTCATATCCCTCCAATTCTCTCTCTTCCACTTGTCACTTGAAAGAGGGTGGGTTTGCGTGTAGCCCCCACCTCTTCACATGGCATCCATTTGTCATCATATGGCAATTGTATTTGTGTCATATACAAATAGATAATGTATGTATCAAATACATGAGAGAGAGAGAGAGAGAGAGAGTATATGTATCACATACATATACAATATATACATATAGTGTGTGTGTGTGTGTGTGAGAGAGAGAGCGCATAATGGAAAAAGGATGACATATGAGGGAATTTACTTCTATGACATCGAAAAAATACAACCTCCATCATTTTTTTCGACGATCGGCAACTATCACCTACATCTTTATCATCTAAGATTTGGATACACCAAATTTCACGTAATTCCACCACTTTTCATCGTTGAATTAATAAAGTAAAAAGTTTTATTGTCGGTAAACCGTTAATTCTGCACTTGTTAAATCAACGGTAAAAAAATGGTGGAATCACATGAAATTTGGTGTATCCACATCTTAGATAATAAAGATAGAGGTGATAAGTGCCGATCGTCGAAAAAAATGGTGTAGGTTGTATTTTTTCAACATCATAGGAGGAAATTACCTCTTATGGCACATTTCCTTCATTATCATATATTTATATGGGGGTGCTCTATTGCAAACCGATCTGTGTTTTTAATAACGGGATCTCTCGATTTACGACATATTTGAACAATCCGATCCGTTCAAATTGATCATCCTACCTTCAAATATATGTGTATGAAAAATTAAAGGATTTGAGGATCTCTAACCAACACATCGGATGAAATTTATGTTGTATTATTGAAAGACGTTCATTTTTGCACCCATCTGATGCATTGGTTAGAAATTCTCAAATCATTTAATTTTTTATACACATACATTTGAGTGTAGGATGATCAACTTGAATGGATCAGATCGTTCAAATATGTCGTGGACCGAGAGTTCCCGTTTTTAAAAAACGCGGAAATGTTTGCAATAGAGCACTCCCCTCCAACACACATATATCAAGAGAGATAATATATGTATCATATACATACACATATTATGTATCATATACATAATAAAGTATCATATACTAAAGAGAGAGAGAGTGTGTGTGTGTGTGTGTGTGTGTGTCATATATACAATACTAGATACCATATCACATATATGGATATTAAGTCAACTCTTGACTTAATAATTCGGTTTATAAATAAACCGGCCGGTATCATCAAACGTCCGATTAATTTACACGTATCATATATACGTGTTTAATCGAACTCCCGAACGTATCCTCATATGCACGCCACATCATCATTTTGTCTGGGCAGACGATTTTGTTGTGGGACTTTAAAGACCCGATAATACGCCAGCAGTAGATTAAATATGATCATATCTGATTGAATCTGAAATACTTTCAGATCAATCCATTTACGGGTTACCCCCAAGCATGTCAGCAGTACTAGCTGCACGTAACTGTTAGTTGTATATATACTCTAAAGGCCATTAGTATACATGCTTGTATATTATAGTGGATGCTTGGACATATATAGAGAGAACTTTCTTACTCGACATGATAGTATGCAATCTGGTTACTCTTTATCTTAACATATATATTTGTACTGTCTCTCTATTACATGTTGATAAAGCCCTTAGGATGTGTACTTGACTACCAGGACTATGATGCAGATCATACTAGTGGGGCCAGGGTAGTCCACAAGTTCATGCTTTAATTGTTCCTAATCGTGGGTATATCGAGACGGGGTATCGATATTCCAGAGTAGACTAGCGTATACGTTTCTTAACCCATTTGATGGGTGATGGATGATCTCATATCCATTGGTGTTTGACATCAAAGATTATATATGGGTGCACAGTGGAGACTGGGTACACTGAACAGGACTCGCCGAGAACTCCTAGATGATATTATACCTAATGTCAGATAGCAGTTCTTTGGTGACACCGGTACAGGTTAGTCTGTACACCCGATATCGTCATAGAGTCTTGGGTGATTCCCACTGTGTTTTTATTTCCACCTTACCATGCTCAAAAGAGCGTGCAAAACGGTGGTTTTTGGGTACAGTCCCGAGTCACATGGAGGCAATGAGCGATTGGAGGGGTTTTCTCTCTCCCGGTATTGGGGGTTGATATTGCGCTGTACTCGATTGGCCATAACAAGAAGTCCTTGGCCAGAGCGGAAACTGAGATTTACTGGTAAGTGTTATCAATAGTTTCTCGACCCGTTATGAGCCTTACATCAGCATGACTTATCTGTAAGTCCATGCTACCTCTCCCGGTACTTACAGGCTTGCGGAATTTGATGAAAAACAATTTTCTAGAGGCAGTAACAAGGACTCAAAACGGATCTTTGTTAAACTATCTACCTAACAACCTAACTACGAGTTGTTAACTACTCGGTTAGGGGGTTATACCTTTCTTTCTTGAACTCCTTCGTCTTCATCTCTTGATGGTGTACGGATCGGTTTCACCCCGTCGTCTCCTTGCGCCGAAGATCGATCCACCCGGAAGCTTCTACCTTTGGCTTCTTCTTCGAACTTTAAAGAAACTAGTTCACTTGGTTTGCTAAACCTTGTGAACTAGAGTGGGTAGAGGAGAGTGTGATGGGATTTTCTCTATGGTTCTTGCTTCTCAACACATGAGACAAGTGAACCATAGACAAGAGAGAGAGAGCAAGAGGAAGAGGGTGAGAGCAAGAGAATGAGAGAGAGCACAAAACCAAGAGAGAGAAAGGCCAAGAAAGAATGAGCCTCCCTTTTGTCATACACCCTCTCATAATCCAAAAATATCATGAGCCATAATGTTAATCAAGTATTATGTGATGGTTCTCATTTCACAAAAGGCAATATCATTTCATGCACTCATTTTGCAAACTACAACAAGCAAGCAAAAGTCTTTGCATGAAAATGACAACCATTGTGATGATGATGGTCAACTAGTCCAATCTAGTCAACCGGTCAACTAAGTCAACAAGTCAACAAAGTCAACCCCTCAACAACCATGTCACTATAATACTTAATTAATATTATTTCTAATTATATATATATATATCATATTCTCATTAGGGTTGAGCAAAAAGTCAATAGTCAACAGTCAACGGTCAACAACCCTAATGAGAATCCTCTGCCTCTGTCTCTCTGTCAACTGTGCATACACACCCGCATCCGCGTTCCGAGGAACATGAATACATACTGGATAAAATCAATCCCAAAACGTACACTAGGATCTGGCTTAAACCAAAGCCCGCTGGTGTTAACTGTCCGGACACTATATGTGCACAAGTGCACGGATGTGACCGGACCCTGTCGCAAAACCATGCGACCTGTCGCAAAACCATGCGACCTCTACTCTTTTGCCTAAAGGCGAATAGCTTTCTGTGTGGGACTCTAAAAACTTGACACTACGCTGGCAGTGGGTTTAACCACAGACCGCAAGCGGCACTAGCTGTGCGTAACGGTCCCCAGGTAGATGCCGACAAGAAGACTGACGAGGTGAAACCCATCTGAACTCCTACTGAGCCTGAATGTGACAGTCGCCGTACAGTCCGGTCTGTTCGTCTGATACATCGCATGGCAGGCCTAGGGGGCGATAAACGTCAGTCCCCTAATAGCGGTACAAGTCGTGTCGGAGTGAAACCCAAAACACCCTGAGATAACACTGGAAGCCTACCAGTATATCTCGCTTGCCCTGGCCAGGGACTACTCGTGTAATGGCTCTCCTAGACACAGCGCGATGTCAACCCCCAATACCGGGAGAGACGAATCCTGTCTAACCGTCACTGCCTCCAAGTGCTTCGGGACTGCACCCAATTACTACCTGTTTGCACGACTCCTTTGAGCCGTGGTAGGGTAGTAATCAAAGTACAGTGGGAACACACTCGAGGCGAAGTGACAGTGTCAAGTCAGCGGACTAAGCTGTACTCAAGTCACCTGGGAACTGATAACTGACGATAGGTATAGTACCAACCAACAGTTCCCGACGAGTCCTGTCCAATGTACTCGTAACCCAACGAGCACCCGCATACTATCTCCAGTACGACGTACTGATGGCTGTGGGACAGACCATCTCCCACACTGGGATGAGAAGCGCATATGCTAGTCTACTCCGGAGTATCGATGCCCTGTCTCGATAGTCCTGCGACTAGGGACCTGCATAAGGATGTGCTTATAGATTACCCAGCCCCCACTAGTGTGACTACCATCACAACGCTGGTAATCAAGCAAAGATCCTAAGTGCTCCACTAATGTGTATAGGTGATATACTAAAATAAACACATGTACACATTGAAGTAGAAACAAACCAAGTAGCATACTACCATTTTGAGCAAGATTGTCAATACAAGGTGAATATCCCAAGCTTCCATTAAGTAATATACATACTAGTATGATACAGTAATGGCCTCTAGGGCATATACACTAACAATCTCCCACTTGCACTAAGGCCATGTACTGGCATATCGAAGACCTATCATCTCGATCAGCCGCTCGAACTGAGTCTGGGGTATGGCCTTCGTGAGTGGATCAGCAGTGTTATCTTCCGTATTTACTCTCTTCACCTCGATCTCCCGGCGATCAACGATCTTCCTGATCAGGTGGTACCGCCTCAAAATATGCCTGGACTTCTGATGGGACCTGGGTTCCTTCGCTAAAGCTATAGCGCCGTTGTTGTCGCAATACAGCGGTATTGGATCAACAATGGTAGGAACCACCTGAAGCTCCGTAAGGAACTTCTTCATCTAGACAGCTTCCTTTGCGGCATCGCAAGCAGCTATGTACTCCGCTTCCATAGTTGAGCCAGCAACGGTTTCCTGCTTGGAACTCTTCCAGCAAACCGCCCATCCAATGAGGGTAAAGACATAACCCGACATGGACTTGGAGTCATCCTTGTCACTCTGGAAGCTGGAGTCAGCAAAGGCCTCAATCTGGAGGTCTTTTCTGCCATACACCAAGAACATCTCCTTAGTCCTTCTCAGGTACTTGAGAATGTTCTTTACTGCTATCCAGTGTTTCTCCCCTGGGTTCGACTGATACCGGCTAACAACGCTCAATGCGTATGCTACATCTGGTCTGGTACACAACATCGCATACATAATAGAGCCTACCGCAGATGCGTAGGGTATTGATGACATGCGAGCCCTTTCCAAATCAGTCTTGGGAGACATCTCTTTGGAGAGGGTGATTCCGTGACAAGCCGGTAGATTACCGCGCTTGGAATCTTCCATACCGAATCGTTTCAGTATGGTGTCGATGTACCTTGACTGTGAAAGTCCCAACATCCTCTTAGATCTATCACGATAGATCTGGATCCCCAGAATGTAGTTGGCATCTCCCAGGTCCTTCATGGAGAACCTCTGCGACAAGAATCCTTTGACTGACTGTAGCATAGGAATATCATTTCCTATTAGGAGAATGCCATCGACATACAAGACGAGGAATACGACATTTCTCCCTACAATCTTACTGTAAATGCATAGTTCATCTGGGTTTTTGACAAAGTCGAATTTTTTGACAGTATCATCAAAGCAGATCTTCCAACTCCGCGATGCCTGCTTGAGTCCATAGATGTACTTGAGCAACTTGCACACTTTACCGCTGCTCCCACTCTGAATGAATCCCTCTGGCTGATCCATATAGACGCACTCTTCCAAATTTCTATTTAGAAAAGCCGTCTTTACGTCCATCTGCCAGATTTCATAATCGTGGAAGGCAGCAATAGCAAGAAGGATCTGAATGGATTTGAGCATGGCTACCTGAGAAAAGGTCCCGTCATAGTCCAAACCAGGTCTTTGACGAAAACCCTTTGCAACAAGCCTAGCTTTATAGGTTTCAACCTGTCCATCTACACCAATCTTCTTTCTGAAGATCCATTTGCAGCCTACAGGTTTTACCCCTTCTGGAGCAAAGTCCAAAGTCCAAACTTTGTTGGTGTACATGGACTCCATCTCGGTCCGCATTGCATCCAGCCATTTTACCGAGTCACCACTCTGAATGGCTTGCTGGAAGCTAGTAGGCTCACCATAATCCATGGTGCAATCCTCTCTATCCCCGTCTATGAGAAAACCGTAGTATCTCTCGGGCGGATTGTTAGTTGTATGTATGCCCTAGAGGCCAGTATTGTACAGATGATGTATATTATATTGGATGCTTGGACATATATGGAGATGACTTTCTTGCTCGTTATGATAGTATGCTATCTGGTTACTCTTTATCTTAACATGTACACTAGTCTCTTTAAACTGTCTTATAGTTACATGTTGATAAAGCCCTTAGGATGTGTACTTGACTACCTGGACTATGATGCAGATCATACTAGTGGGGACATGGTAGTCCATAAGTACATCCTTCAAGGTCCCTAGTCGTGGGTGTATCGAGACAGGGCATCGATATACCAGAGTAGACTAGCGTATACGCTTCTCGACCCATGAGATGGGCGATGGATGATCCCATATCCATTGGTGTTTGACATCAGAGATGGTATACGGGTGCTCAGTGGAGACTGGGTACACTGGACGGACTCGCCGAGAACTCCCAGATGGTATTATACCTCACGTCAGATGGCAGTTCTCAGGTGACACTTGTGCAGGTTAGTCTGTAGACCCGAGATCGTCATAGAGTCTTGTGTGATTCCCACTGTGCTTTGATCTCTACCTTACCACGTCCATGAGGGCGTGAAAAACGGTGGTCTTTGGGTACAGTCCCGAGTCACATGGAGGCAATGAGCGATAGGAGGGGTTTCGTCTCTCCCGGTATTGGGGGTTGATGTTGCGCAGTGCTCGATTGGCCGTAACAGGGAAGTCCCTGGCCAGGGCTGATCAGAGATTTGCTGGTAAGTGTTACCAGTAGTTTCTCAACCCGTTATGAGCCTCACATCGGCACGACTTATCGGTTATTGGGGTCTGACGTTTACCACCCCTAGACTTGATATGCGACATATCAGACGAAGTGACCGGACTGTACGGTAAGTGTTACTGGTCGGATTCGCAGGAGTGTGAGCGGGCTAGCTTGTCGATCTTCTGATCGCTCAATACCCGGGTGGCCGTTACGTTTAGCAGACCGCTTGCGGCTTGTGGGTGCTTGATATGATCATCATCTGCTACCGGCGTATTGACGAGTCTTTAGAGTCCTACACAGAGGTTTCCTGGCTCAAGCGAAACGAAATAGGAGCGCATATGAGATATGTACGGGACCGAGAATAATGCGTGTATGTGATACCGTATTTGATTCTCGCGATTAATGTTTTGATTGGTTGTATGTGATATAACCTAGTTATCGAATCGAAGATCGATTCGATAAGCCGATACATTGAATACTAGTCGGTCATGTGCGACATGACCGGATCATTGAATCAAGTGTTGATTTAATGATTTAATGTATAATTATATATTTGATATATTACTTTACATTAACTAATATTGGTTCACTTTAAACGGATTTTTCTCACTTGATGCACATTGTATATGTGATATGCTTTTGTGCACATTTTTATATCATATTTGATGATACTTGATCATTTGGTTAAATGTGTATAATTAAACCATGGTTAATTTGATAATTAGGGTTTTACATATTCATTTATTTGTTTATTTATTTGGAAATGATTTAAAGAGAATGGTGGCTTTCTTTTGTCATTAGTTGAAGCTTCATGAAGCCTTGACTTTTGCAACCATTCTTGTCCTCATGCTTAACCCTAACTCTCCAAATGACCATGGTTTATTCTCTACACTTAACCTTAGTTAGATTATGATAAGTATGAATTTTCTTTTCATTTTACAAAACTTATCATAAAACTAGCTTCATCTTCTCCTTCTTCTTTAAGATAGAAACCTTGATGCCATCAATGGCAACTTGAGTTCTAGTGAGAGAAATCTAATTCTAAAGTGAACCCACCTCCTATTTCTTCACCCTCTACCTCTTGCCAAGTTGTTTTGGGTGTTTTCTTCACAAGTTTCACAACTTTGTGAAGTCGGAGCTTGAGCTTGTGATGCCTCGACGTAGATAATCTTTGACACGAAGCCGACGACCTAGCTCGCCCGTTTCTCCGATGAAGCCGACGATTGAGTTCGGGATTCATGATGGACAGCGAGAGGACACCCACGTGGAGCTAAGAAAGTGGAGAACGGGATCTACAAAGGTTGTAGCATCTAACTTTTAGTTAAGTAGTTAACTAGATTATCTTTTCGCCTAAACTTCTAGTCAACGATCCGTATTAAGGTTTCTCGGCACCCATAATTTTTGAAATTGGCATGGTTGATGCCTTGTGAGACTTTATTAGAGTGCCTAGGATCCCTACAGTGGTATCAGAGCCTAGCTAGAGCCTTAGGCGAAGTCTAGACGGAGTTTGAAGTCCGAACGAACCCGAAACCCTAAAACCCATGAGCTCTCTGGACTTTTTCTAAAATCTGGGATTTTTCAATATTAAAAATGCTTAAAAAATTCAGCAGGAAATTCTAAGAATTACGGTGCAATTTTTATTCAATGAACAGTGTAATGCGCGGCGGAACCGCGGCCTAAGCCATCTTAAGCGGCGGTTCCGCGGCTAAAGAATGGCGTCAGCCATCCTCCTCTGCACAGTAATTCATAGTTTCTGCAGCTGAGTTTTATGGGTAGTTTTAATAATTATTCAAGAGTTGAATTTTCTGGGTGTTTTAGAGCTTCGGTGTTTCGACCGGATTATCAAACTTCGTCTTTGTGTATTTCCGGATAATTTTTGAATTTGTTAAAAAGTTCGACCGGATATAAATACCCAACTTTTCCCCTGTCGGGAAATTTCCAAGTGTTGGATTTTTCCGTAGTTTAACGACGTTCTAAGTAGTGCAAATAACGCGATGGACCCTCTAGAAGACAACAAACCTTAACTCGATTATGTGACCGTCTTGAACTGCCCTTTGAACCTTCGGGTTTGGGGCAGTACGGCGTGCCACATGTGAGGCGTTGGCTTGACCCTTCTACGGCTGGACCGTTGGTACTGAGGCACGAACTGAATGTTGTTAGACTTATTTCATGTGTTGAGCTGTATCGGGAAAACTTGGGTATTCGACTGTTCGATCGGAAAGTTTAACATTTTCTGTTTATCTGGAATGTGATACAATAATTGGAATTCACAAACAGTTATGAGATAACTGAATGAATGTTATAAATCTAGCAGTTTAGTCCCACATGATATTGAAAAGAGTTTTCGATAATGAGACTAAAATGCGGGATTTATATCTGTTAGGCATGTGATGTCTAAGTATTTCATTTGATTAGGCATGTGATGTCTAAAGAGCTTGCGGATTCCAACTGTTGTAGTTTTACACTTTCTTTTCTGTGACCGTAAGTGTAGTATGTTCATATCGCCGGTTTCGTTTCTATACGTCAACGACAATTGGGGTATGCATACTTACTTACGTTGATGACATGTGATGTTATGTGTTGCTGGATATGTTATATTGGATCGTCGTGTTTGAATAGCCGGGGGTTTTTATGTGAGATGAGTGTTTTTTCATTTTCATTCATGTAAAAACTTGTATGTAATATTCTTTTATTTGGGGCACTTCCAGGTAGCGGAAGTTGTCACCTTTTGTATATTATTTACTTTTCCGCATTAGGATAGACCCAAGGAGGGGAGCACAAGTAACCGGGTTCTGGGGTCCAGTGGGAGACCAACTCGAGGAGTCGAATACGGGTCTCCTAACCCTAGAATTGGCAGGGTTCCTTGCCGCTCTCGTAGGGGTCTAGGGGTGTGGGATTGGCTATTCATCACGACCGTGGAATCCGTGTTTTATACTGGCTCGTATTGAAAACACGGATGTCCTAGTATATCCAATGTTTCATATGTTTCTTCTGCTGCGATATCTGTGATGTGATCATGTGATGTTCTGTGATAGATACTATATATAGTATATATGATATATTATATAGACGTTACTTATGTTTTGCACCCGCACTAGCCCTGCCCTGCTCTGTCGTTAGTTACCTAACCTAACGGTGCACGAGGGGACATCGAGACGAATGCGGATGGCATAAGTGTACGTCGTATTTATCTGTGATGTTTAGGTATTTAAATGATGGGACTTCATTAATGTGATTAATGAAAGAAAAGAAACCTAAGATGTTGTAGAATCAAATTTTAAACAAAACAGGTAGCTACAGTTCTTGCTTTGCATAGCGGTATATATGATATACCCTGCACCTTATTCGATGAGGAAAGGACCGAGATCCCTTCACCGGGAGTGACTCCTTTAGCAATAACTGGCAGATGCTACACACTCGGTTTGACTTTTGATTGCTTCTATAGTTTCTGCTTTGCACAGTGATATATATGATATATCCCGCACCTCATTCGACGAGGAAAGGGCCGACGATCCCTTCACCGGGAGTGACCCCTTTAGCAAAACTAGAAAAGCCTCAAAATCACTCCATTTTAAAACTTCATTTGATTCTACAACGATATAAAGTTCATTACGCAATAGGTTTTCAGAAAAACCTGTCGTAGCCCTCCGTCATTTCAGATAAGAACTGTTTAGTATTCGTGCTGCGTTTGTTGGCCTTTGTCAAGGCGTAGTGTGCGGTTGCTGAATAGTGATTATCTGCTTATGCATATGATGCAGATTGTTTCAGGGTAGTCGTGCGACCTTGTTGGCCTTTGTCAAGGGCCGTGCGGGTGGGTTTGATTCAATCAAGAAATGACGGGTTGAACTTGACTAGCATGCTATGATTTGTTGGCCTTTGTCAAGGTCATAGGACGCTAGGGGCAAAATATTATCGGGAATTTCAAGTGTTGAAATTTGCAATGAGATTGCATACCTTCTATGAGATAGTTGGATCCCGATACCCACTGCGAGTAAGAGTTACTCCTGGGAGAGTTTTACATATTACAATTAGCTGATCAAGTAGGTGTCTAGAAAGGTGTTAACGAGGTTGCGCCTTTGGGAAAACGAGGTTTACATTAATTAGGTTCGTGCAAAAGCACGGGGGACCTCTCTCAAAGTACCGACACTGGCCTGGCTGAAAGATTGGCGAACTTGTAGTGTGTAATTAATCCCGGCTAGTCTTTCCTTTTAGGGTTTGAAGGAAGATTTGATAAAAAGCAGTGGGAGCCATCCTGATTAGATAAGATAATAACCAATCTGATCTTGCACGAGCTTACGCTAAAGTGTTTTCTTCTCTCTCTTTCCAGGTACCGACCATTTCATGCCCTAATAAAGATAATAATATGGATGTATTGACCGAACCCGCATGTTATACTGTGCTGGGGAACATTGGTTCCGTTCTTTCCTATAAAAGTTATAGGACTGAACAGCATATAGGGGAATACCAGGATTCCCATGCCACCCGATTGAAGAAAGTACATGATGATGCATTTTCTTCGGGTGTGTTCGTTACAGAGAACTGTTTCTCCATTTGCCCTACGTCCTGGGTATTAGATACCGGCTCAGGATCCCATATATGTAATCAGTTACATGGGCTTAGAAAAGGTAGAGAACTTGGAGAAGGTGATAAAGACATTAGAGTTGGAAATGGTGCAATTGTTGCAGCTAAGACTGTCGGGGAATATCACCTTGTATTACCAACTGGTAATACATTGGTTCTGAACGAATGCTATTACATGCCGAACCTGATATGCAACATTATATCGGTTTCTTTATTAAGTAAAGAGGGATATAATTTTGTATTACAGGATAATGTTATGAACATTTTCCATAACCAAAAGTTGGTTGGATCAGGCACGTTGTGCAATGGCATTTATGTTCTAAATCAATCAACAGTTCTGAACATAACAAACACACACAAGAAGAAGAGTTCTGAACTGAACGAATCCTTCTTGTGGCATTGTAGACTGGGTCACATCAATGCGACACGACTAACTAAGTTGCATAAAGATGGATATTTAAATCCGTTTGAATTTTCATCCTATGACACTTGCCAGTCATGTCTCAAAGGCAAGATGACCAAAACTCCGTTTACGGGACACGGAGAAAGAGTTACCGAACTCTTGGGACTGATACATAGTGATGTATGCTGTCCCATGTCTACACATGCCAGGGATGGTTCTTCATACTTCATTACATTCACTGACGATCTCTCTAGGTTCGGGTATGTGTTCCTGATGAAACACAAATCAGAAGCTTTTGAGAAATTTAGGGAATATAAACAAGAAGTTGAGAACCAAACCGGAAAAAGTATTAAAATCCTACGATCTGATCGAGGAGGAGAATACTTAAGCAATGAATTCCTGGACTTCCTAAAAGAGAATGGGATTCTCTCTCAGCTTACTCCTCCTTATACACCACAACACAACGGTGTATCGGAGTGGAGAAATCGCACCCTATTAGATATGGTGCGCTCTATGATGAGTACAGCTGAGTTACCTATTTCCTTCTGGGGTTATGCGCTGGAGACAGCAGCATACCTATTGAATCAAGTTCCATCTAAATCTGTACCTACCACACCATATGAGATATGGAGTGGGAAGAGACCATGTCTTAAACGCGTTAAGATATGGTGTTGCCCGGCCTATGTCAAAAGGCAAAATCCGGACAAGCTCGAGGCACGGTCAATTCTATGTAAGTTTGTGGGATATCCCAAACATTCACATGGATATCTTTTCTATCATACAGAGGAACAAAAAGTGTTTGTTTCTCGACATGCCACCTTTTTAGAAAAAGAATTTCTTGCAAAAGAAATTAGTGG
Organism: Agapanthus africanus; assembly: GCA_030015575.1. Lineage (NCBI taxonomy): Eukaryota > Viridiplantae > Streptophyta > Magnoliopsida > Asparagales > Amaryllidaceae > Agapanthus > Agapanthus africanus. The sequence continues at coordinate 463,357,394 of CM057349.1, forward strand.
GGATATGGTAGAACTGGAAGAAATTCCGGCTACACAAACTCAAACTGAAGATTTAGTGGAACCAGAGGATTCAGTAGTACCCGACGAACCCCAGCCTCTCCGCCGATCTTGTAGGGCTCCTCGCCAACCTGAGAGATACTACGGTTTTCTCATGGACGGTGGGAGCGAGGATTGCATCATGGAGGATGATGACCCAACTAGCTTCGAGCAGGCCATCACGAGTGGGGACTCAGTGAAATGGCTGGATGCTATGCGGTCCGAGATGGAATCCATGTACACCAACAAAGTATGGAGTTTGGAAGTTGCTCCTGAAGGGGTAAAACCCATTTGGAGCAAATGGATCTTCAAGAAAAAACTTGGTGTAGATGGGAAAGTGGAGACTTTCAAAGCTAGACTTGTAGCAAAGGGTTTTCGTCAAAGACCAGGTGTGGACTATGACGAGACCTTTTCTCCAGTAGCTATGCTTAAATCCATCCGGATCATGCTTGCCATCGCTGCATATCATGATTACGAAATCTGGAAAATGGATGTTAAGACCGCCTTTCTAAATGGTGATTTAGAAGAGTGCGTGTACATGACTCAGCCAGAGGGCTTCGTAGATAGTGGGAGCAGCGGGAAGGTGTGCAAGCTGTTTAAATCCATTTATGGATTAAAGCAAGCATCGCGGAGTTGGAACATCTGCTTTGACGTCGTTATCAAAGAGTTTGATTTCGTCAAAAATCCAGATGAACCTTGTATCTACAAGAAGGTGGCAGAGAGTAAGGTTGTATTCCTCGTATTGTACGTGGACGACATACTCTTGATAGGAAATGATATTCCTATGCTGCAATCGGTCAAGCTCTTCTTATCACAAAGATTCTCAATGAAAGATCTTGGTGATGCCTCCTGCATATTGGGAATCAGGATCTATAGAGATAGATCCAAACGGATATTGGGATTGTCCCAATCCAGGTACATTGACACCATACTAAAGAGGTTTAGTATGAAAGAATCCAAGCGTGGGAACTTGCCCACGATCTCTGGAGTCACTCTCTCCAAAGAGATGTCTCCCAAGACTGATTTGGAGAGAGCTCGTATGCAAGGGATACCCTATGCTTCGGCTGTAGGCTCTATCATGTATGCGATGCTATGTACCAGACCCGATGTAGCATACTCACTAAGTATAGTGAGCAGGTATCAAGCTGATCCTGGAGAGAGTCACTGGACAGCTGTGAAAAGCATTCTCAAGTACTTACGAAAGAACTAAAGAGATGCTCTTGGTGTATGGTAACGGAGAACTCCAAGTGGAGTCCTTTACCGATTCGAGCTTCCAGAGTGATAAGGACGACTCTAAGTCGCAGTCGGGCTTTGTCTTTACCCTTTACGGAGGGGCGGTTAGCTGGAAGAGTTCCAAGCAGGAAACCGTGGCAGACTCGACGATGGAGGCTGAATACATCGCTGCCAACGATGCTGCCAAAGAGGCTGTCTGGATCAAGAAGTTCATTACTGAACTTGGAGTGGTTCCATCCATTGAGCATCCAATATCTTTGTATTGCGATAACAATGGAGCGGTGGCTTTGGCCAAGGAACCCAGGTCCCATCAGCGATCCAGGCATATTCTGAGGCGGTATCACCTGATCCGGGAGATAGTTGATCGCCGGGAGATCGAGGTCAGGAGGGTTGACACGAAGAACAACACGGCGGATCCACTCACGAAGGCCATTCCCCAGATACAGTTTGAGAGACTCTTCGGGATGCTCGGTATGCGATACTACAGCAGCTGGCCCTAGTGCAAGTGGGAGATTGTTAGTTGTATGTATGCCCTAGAGGCCAGTATTGTACAGATGATGTATATTATATTGGATGCTTGGACATATATAGAGATGACTTTCTTGCTCGATATGATAGTATGCTATCTGGTTACTCTTTATCTTAACATGTACACAAGTCTCTTTAAACTGTCTTATAGTTACATGTTGATAAAGCCCTTAGGATGTGTACTTGACTACCTGGACTATGATGCAGATCATACTAGTGGGGACATGGTAGTCCATAAGTACATCCTTTAAGGTCCCTAGTCGTGGGTGTATCGAGACAGGGCATCGATATACCAGAGTAGACTAGCGTCTACGCTTCTCGACCCATGAGATGGGCGATGGATGATCCCATATCCATTGGTGTTTGACATCAGAGATGGTATACGGGTGCTCAGTGGAGACTGGGTACACTGGACGGACTCGCCGAGAACTCCCAGATGGTATTATACCTCACGTCAGATGGCAGTTCTCAGGTGACACTTGTGCAGGTTAGTCTGTAGACCCGAGATCGTCATAGAGTCTTGTGTGATTCCCACTGTGCTTTGATCTCCACCTTACCACGTCCATGAGGGCGTGAAAAACGGTGGTCTTTGGGTACAGTCCCGAGTCACATGGAGGCAATGAGCGATAGGAGGGGTTTCGTCTCTCCCGGTATTGGGGGTTGATGTTGCGCAGTACTCGATTGGCCCTAACAGGGAAGTCCCTGGCCAGGGCTGATCAGAGATTTGCTGGTAAGTGTTACCAGTAGTTTCTCGACCCGTTATGAGCCTCACATCGGCACGACTTATCGGTTATTGGGGTCTGACGTTTACCACCCCTAGACTTGATATGCGACATATCAGACGAAGTGACCGGACTGTACGGTAAGTGTTACTGGTCGGATTCGCAGGAGTGTGAGCGGGCTAGCTCGTCGATCTTCTGATCGCTCAATACCCGGGTGGCCGTTATGTTTAGCAGACCACTTGCGGCTTGTGGGTGCTTGATATGATCATCATCTGCTACCGGCATATTGACGAGTCTTTAGAGTCCTACACAGAGGTTTCCTGGCTCAAGCGAAACGAAATAGGAGCGCATATGAGATATGTGCGGGACTGAGAATAATGCGTGTATGTGATACCGTATTTGATTCTCGCGATTAATGTTTCGATTGGTTGTATGTGATATAACCTAGTTATCGAATCGAAGATCGATTCGATAAGCCGATACATTGAATACTAGTCGGTCATGTGCGACATGACCGGATCATTGAATCAAGTGTTGATTTAATGATTTAATGTATAATTATATATTTGATATATTACTTTACATTAACTAATATTGGTTCACTTTAAACGGATTTTTCTCACTTGATGCATATTGTATATGTGATATGCTTTTGTGCACATTTTTATATCATGTTTGATGATACTTGATCATTTGGTTAAATGTGTAGAATTAAACCATGGTTAATTTGATAATTAGGGTTTTACATATTCATTTATTTGTTTATTTATTTGGAAATGATTTAAAGAGAATGGTGGCTTTCTTTTGTCATTAGTTGAAGCTTCATGAAGCCTTGACTTTTGCAACCATTCTTGTCCTCATGCTTAACCCTAACTCTCCAAATAACCATGGTTTATTCTCTACACTTAACCTTAGTTAGATTATGATAAGTATGAATTTTCTTTTCATTTTAAAAAACTTTTCATAAAACTAGCTTCATCTTCTCCTTCTTCTTCAAGATAGAAACCTTGATGCCATCAATGGCAACTTGAGTTCTAGTGAGAGAAATCCAATTCTAAAGTGAACCCACCTCCTATTTCTTCACCCTCTACCTCTTGCCAAGTTGTTTTGGGTGTTTTCTTCACAAGTTTCACAACTTTGTGAAGTCGGAGCTTGAGCTTGTGATGCCTCGACGTAGATCGTCTTTGACACGAAGCCGACGACCTAGCTCGCCCGTTTCTCCGATGAAGCCGACGATTGAGTTCGGGATTCATGATGGACAGCGAGAGGACACCCACGTGGAGCTAAGGAAGTGGAGAACCGGATCTACAAAGGTTGTAGCATCTAGCTTTTAGTTAAGTAGTTAACTAGATTATCTTTTCGCCTAAACTTCTAGTCAACGATCCGTATTAGGGTTTCTCGGCACCCATAATTTTTGAAATTGGCATGGTTGATGCCTTGTGAGACTTCATTAAAGTGCCTAGGAACCCTACACGGATGAGACTGCCTACTACTCCTGCAGAGTAGCGCAGGAATGTCCGGTTCTTCTGAAACTACTGGCTCTTCCAAGCTTTCAGTAATAGCTTGTGGTTCTGGAATTTCTTCCAGTTCTATTGCGCTCCCACTTATCTGATTTTCCAAAAATTCAGTTTCCAAGAAGTGGGCATGCGGAGAAACAAAAACTTTTTGTTCTTCTGCGGAATAGAAAAGATACCCTCTGGAGTTCTTTGGGTATCCCACAAACTTACACAGTACTGAGCGTGCCTCGAGCTTGTCCGCATGCTGCTTTTTTACAAAAGCTGGACATCCTCAAACCTTAAGATACTTAAGACAGGGTTTCTTCCCACTCCACATCTGATATGGGGTGGTAGGCACAGTCTTGGTTGGAGCCTTGTTCAAGAGATATGCAGCTGCTTCTAGTGCATAACCCCAGAAAGATCGCGGTAACTCAGCCTTACTCATCATGGAATGAACCATATCCAATAGGGTTCGATTCCGCCTTTCCGATACACCGTTGTGTTGTGGTGTGTATGGAGGAGTAAGTTGAGAGAGGATTCCATTCTCTTTTAAGTAGTCCAGAAACTCGGCACTCAAGTATTCTCCACCTCGATCCGATCTTAGAATCTTGATACTTTTGCCGATTTGTTTTTCAACTTCATTCTTGTATTCCCGAAATTTCCCAAAGGCCTCGGATTTGTGCTTCATTAAGAAGACATGTCCATACCTAGAGAAATCATCTGTGAAAGTAATGAAGTATGAATAACCACTTTGCGCATGTGTAGATATTGAACCGCACACATCACTGTGTATGAGTCCCAAGAGCTCGCTCGCTCTTACTCCGTGTCCAGTGAACGGAGACTTTGTCATCTTTCCCATGAGACAAGATTCACAAGTGGCATAAGACTGATACTCGAACGGATTCAAGTACCCTTCTTTATGTAACTTAGTTAATCGTGTCTCATTAATGTGACCCAGTCTAGAATGCTATAAGAAAGCCTGATTTGTATCCGGAGACTTTCTTTTAAGTGTGTTCTGGACACTGAATATCTGAGCTTGATTTAATACATATATCCCGTTATTTAATGTACCTGACCCAATCAGAACTTGATTTAGGTGGATGTTTACTACATCGCTTACAAAAGTAAATTCATATCCTTCCTTAGAAAGTAAGGATACATATATGATATTACAAGTCGCACCTGGTACATACAAACAGTTACGCAAAATCAATATCTGCCCAGTTGTCAGTCCAAGATGATATTCCCCTACGGATTCAGCATCCATGCTCATTCCGTTAGCAACCCTGAGAGTCATATCACCTTTCCTGATAACCCTACGGTTTCTCAGAGCCTGTAATGAATTACAGATATGAGATCCTGATCCGGTATCCAATACCCAGGAAGTAGGGTTAACTGACATACAGTTCTCTATTACAAACACACCCGAAGCCGAAACCACAACATGCTTCGAATTCTGGCCACTGGCTTTGCAAGCCCTGCAATCCTTTTGCCAATGTTCATTCCCGTCACAATAGGAACATCCCTCTTTTACTACATCCAGTCCTGAAACTTTTGCCCTTGCTTTTCCTTCTTCTTCCCTGGTTTCCTTCAGGGTATAAGCAGAGGGCAGGGACTGTAGAATTAAGTCAGTACTTGACCCATTCTCCAACGTGGTCTCTAGGTCCGTGAGCTCAAAATAGCTGGCCTCTGTAAGGACGTTGTCCCCTACAGATGACTCGACAGCCAACCTCGCTTAAAGCAATTCGTTCGAGGTCTCATATCTTGGGATACGAGATTGCTCTCCATATAAATCTTTGTTATGGAGGAAGATAGAAACTGAGTCCATCTTCTCGTGCTGCCTCTGGTTTGCACCATTAACTGAGGCTAACACGAGGCACTTGGCTTTCGCACAATCCTTTTCCGATGTCCTACGGATGTAAATATCTGTGACAGGGGAAACTGGACCTGAGACGGTAGGGGTATGATCAGTTAAGAGGTGTCCCAGCTTGTTATGGGCAATGGACATCTGGACAGACCTTTGCCAGTCATAACAGTCAGGTTCAGTCATTTTATTATCTAGATGTAACCTAGGTGTGGTCACTGGGTCGCTGCAATTAAGAGAGAGAGAAGAAAACACTCAGCATGATGCTCTTGCAAGTTTAGATTGGTTTTTAATTTATCTAAACAGGATGGCTCCCACTGTCTCTCGAATCCCTCCTCAAACCATAAAGGAAGAATTAGTCGGGATCAATCTCACCGTACAATACTTGCTTAACCGTTCAGCCAGGCTAGTGTCGGTACTTCGAGAGAGGTTTTCCAACGCTTTCGCGAAGTTCCTTAATTAAAGAACCTCTTTTCCCTGGGGGCGTAGCCCCGCTAACACCTTTCTAGACACCTACTTAGTTTATAGCATTGATCGTTAAGTGAGAAATTTCCCGAGGAGTAGCATATACTCACAGTAGGATCGGGATCCAAATATCATTGCGTGACAAAACTGAAGGAATCCTACCAGAATCATCACATTCCAAATGGTATACAGCGCTAGCAAGTTTCAGTTCTTTTGAAACTCCCGATATAGATTTTTGCCCCATGCTCTTATGACCTTGACGAAGGTCAACAAATCATAAGTCACATGTCAAGTTCTACCCGTCATTGTCCAGGTTAATTTGAACCCACCCGTATATATCCTTGACGAAGGTCAACAAGGTAATACGACTGTCCCAAACCAACGCATCTATCTATGCTACATATGAACACCCAACAGCTACCAATCACTATGCCTTGACGAAAGTCAACAAACATAGCTTGAATACTATTGAATATTCAAACGAAACGACGGAGGGCTACGAATGGTTTTGGCGAAACCGTGAACGTAGTGAACTAGATATAATCGATGGAACGAGATAGTTTTTAAAAAAGAGTGGCTCAAGCTCCGCATTTAAAAGTTGGTTTTGAAAAGAACCGAGTGGTTTTTCGAAAGTGTTCCAACGACTTTTACTTGGTTTATTTTCTTGCATTAGTTCTTTTAATGCGTGTTATTCTTGCATTAGTTCTTTTAATGCGTCCCATCATTTAATCCTACCATTGCAGAAAATAACCAAAATATGACGTACGCTTATGCCATTCGCATTCGCCACGGGGCCCCGTCATTACCCGTTAGGTTACTTAACTAACGACAGAGCGGGGGCTGGGCTAGCGCGGCTGTAAAACATAAGCAACGCCTAAATAATATCATATATAGATATATTGCAATGATAGCCATTTCAGATCACAGATGAACACATTGGATATACTAGGAACCCGCAATTCGTACGAGCCTGTAACGAAAAGCAGATTACACGGTCGCGGTGAATAGCCAATACCCCACCCAAGACCCCTACGGGTGCGGCAAACTACCCGCCAAGTACCCGAAGCGAAGCAACCTCCCTCAACTCCGTGAGTAGGCCACTCGGCACTTCGGGATACCCGGTAGTCTGTGCACCCCCTCCATGGGTCTATCCTAGGAGCAAAAATAGTAAAAAGAAATTATACAATGACGGCTACAACCCCGACCCGGTTGTGCGGCCATACAAATAATTATTACATCAATTTATAAATTTACATGAATTGAAAGAAAAGAAAACTCTCGTCTCACAACCCCTGGCTATTCACCCGCGACAATCCAATGAATTCATATACACATACCAACATCATAACAGATCACAGATTTGTATAACCCCCACCAATCGACATATAGCGATTAGCAGACGTTCAATACAAATATCACATCACAGATAAATACCCGTCAGCTTAAGTCTTTAGAAACTCGATCAAAATACGGTTTTCAAAGCCCCAAAAAACAAATTTTTCTTTCTGGAAAATCTGGGCTGAAAAAACATATACCAAAATTCCCAAAATACCCCACTAATTATACTGCAGTGAAGAAAATCTACAGAGGAGTTCAATCGGCCGCGTTTCCGCGGCGCTTTGATGAGATCTCTTGATCGTTTTTCTTCAGTGCACTATAAAAACCCTGAGTCGATTTTTGAAGCATGATTTATTATTTTTACAGAACTTTAAAAATCGACAGCAAACATGAAATCCGGGTGTATTTCGCGACTTTTTCTCCGATCGAATTTCTAGTTACTATGCTAACATGTTAGGTAGTGTTTAACTAGGCTCTGATACTACTGTAAGTCCATGCTACCTCTCCCGGTACTTACGGGCTTGCGGAATTTGATGAAAAATAATTTTCTAGAGGCGGTAACAAGGACTCAAAATGGATCTTTGTTAAACTATCTACCTAACAACCTAACTACGAGTTGTTAACTACTCGGTTAGAGGGTTATACCTTTCTTACTTGAACTCCTTCGTCTCATCTCTTGATGGTGTACGGATCGGCTTCACCTCGTCGTCTCCTTGCGCCAAAGATCGATCCACCCGAAAGCTTCTACCTTTGGCTTCTTCTTCGTACTTTGAAGAAACTAGTTCACTTGGTTTGCTAAACCTTGTGAACTAGAGTGAGTAGAGGAGAGTGTGATGGGATTTTCTCAATGGTTCTTGCTTCTCAACACATGAGACAAGTGAACCATAGACAAGAGAGAGAGCAAGAGGAAGAGGGTGAGAGCAAGAGAATGAGAGAGAGCACAAAACCAAGAGAGAGAAAGGCCAAGAAAGAATGAGTCTCTCTTTTGTCATACACCCTCTCATAATCCAAAAATATCATGAGCCATAATGTTAATCAAGTATTATGTGATGGTTCTCATTTCACAAAAGGCAATATCATTTCATGCACTCATTTTGCAAACTACAACAAGCAAGCAAAAGTCTTTTCATGAAAATGACAACCATTGTGATGATGATGGTCAACCTGTCCAACCTAGTCAACCGGTCAACTAAGTCAACAAGTCAACAAAGTCAACCCCTCAACAACCATGTCACTATAATACTTAATTAATATTATTGCTAATTATATATATATATATATCATATTCTCATTAGGGTTGAGCAAAAAGTCAATAGTCAACAGTCAACGGTCAACAACCCTAATGAGAATCCTCTGCCTCTGTTTCTCCGTCAACTGTGCATACACACCCGCATTCGCATTCCGAGGAACACGAATACATACTGGATAAAACTAATCCCAAAACGTACACTAGGATCTGGCTTAAACCAAAGCCTGCTGGTGTTAACTGTCCGGACACTGTATGTGCACAAGTACACGGATGTGACCGGACCCTGTCGCAAAACCATGCGACCTGTCGCAAAACCATGCGACCTCTACTCTTTTGCCTAAAGACGAATAGCTTTCTGTGTGGGACTCTAAAGACTCGACACTACGCTGGCAGTGGGTTTAACCATAGACCGCAAGCGGCACTAGCTGTGCGTAACGGTCCCCAGGTAGATGCCGACAAGAAGACTGACGAGGTGAAACCCATCTGAACTCCTACTGAGCCTGAATGTGACAGTCGCCGTACAGTCCGGTCTGTTCGTCTGATACATCGCATGGCGGGCCTAGGGGCGGTAAACGTCAGTCCCCTAATAGCGGTACAAGTCGTGTCGGAGTGAAGCCCAAAACACCCTGAGATAACACTGGAAGCCTACCAGTATATCTCGTTTGCCCTTGCCAGGGACTATTCGTGTAATGGCTCTCCTAGACACAGCGCGATGTCAACCCCAATACCGGGAGAGACGAATCCTGTCTAACCGTCACTGCCTCCAAGTGCTTCGGGACTGCACCCAATTACTACCTGTTTGCACGACTCCTTTGAGCCGTGGTAGGGTAGTAATCAAAGTACAGTGGGAACACACTCGAGGCGAAGTGACAGTGTCAAGTCAGCGGACTAAGCTATACTCATGTCACCTGGGAACTGATAACTGACGATAGGTATAGTACCAACCAACAGTTCCCGACGAGTCCTGTCCAATGTACTCGTAACCCAACGAGCACCCGCATACTATCTCCAGTACGACGTACTGATGGCTGTGGGACAGACCATCTCCCACACTGAGATGAGAAGCGCATACGCTAGTCTACTCCGGAGTATCGATGCCCTGTCTCGATAGTCCTGCGACTAGGGACCTGCATAAGGATGTGCTTATAGATTACCCAGCCCCCACTAGTGTGACTGCCATCACAACACTGGTAATCAAGCAAAGATCCTAAGGGCTCCACTAATGTGTATAGGTGATATACTAAAATAAACACATGTACACATTGAAGTAGAAACAAATAAAGTAGCATACTACCATTTTGAGCAAAATTGTCAATACAAGGTGAATATCCCAAGCTTCCATTAAGTAATATACATACTAGTATGATACAGTAATGGCCTCTAGGGCATATACACTAACAATATCAAGTTATTGGGGTCTGATGTTTACCACCCCCAGACTCGATATGCGATATATCGGACGAAGAGACCGGACTGTATAGTAGTGTTACTTATTGGATTCACGAGAGTATGAAGAAGCTTGCTTGTTGATCTTCTGATTGCTCAATACCCGGGTAGCCGTTACGTCCAGCTAGTACCGCTGATGGCTTGTGGGTAACTGATATGATCATTACCTACTGCCGGCGTATTGACGAGTCTTTAGAGTCCTACACAGAGGTTTCCCGGCTTAAGAGAAACGAAGTAGGGCACATATGTGATATGTGCGGGATCGAGATTAATACGTGTATGTGATACCGTATTCTAATCTCGTGATATTGATTATATGTGATATGACCGGATTATTGGATCAAGTATTGATTCAATAATTTGTTATATGATATTAGACGGTTGTATGAGATATAGCTAGATTATTAAATCAAGTGTTGATTTAATAATTTAATATATAATTATATATTTTATATATTAATATATGTATTAACTAATATTAGCTCACTTAAGAATTTCTTTTCTACTTATACATTTAATATATATATGATATATGTTAATATATTTATTGTGTCATGCTTGATGATATATTGGACATGTGTGTATGAGACTCATACCTAACCAAAGATAAATTGGGTGATTAATTATTAAGGGATAAAACAAAATTAGGTGGAAAATGCCATGGTTTGTGATGCTTATAGAACCTTGTGGAAATCTTGACTTAGTCCACTAATTTTGTTTTACTCTAGATATTTATTAACGTAACCATTATCTTTAGTCTTGGTTAAGTCTCTACAAGAGTTTATATATGATATTTTCTTACCCATGGTTGCAACGGTTGATTCATTCATCTTCTTCTTCATCTTCTTCATTGCTCTCTAGCTTTCATGAGAGAAGAAAAGGAAAAAGAGAAAATTAATTCTAAAGTGAGCAAAATTCCTACTTCACCAATCTATACCAAACTAGCCATTTAGTACAGGTTGTTTCTTTCACTAATTCTCAATTAGTGAAGAGATAGCTTAAGTTAGTGATTCTTCAACGTAGATCATCTTCGACCTCGAAGATCTTTAAGCAAGCTCGTTCCTTTTGCCTAGTGGAGCCTAACGAGAGTCCGGGAGACTACTACTTGGAGCTAAGGGACTACTACACGGAGCTTTAGAAGTGAAGGACCGGTCTACAAAGGTTGTATTTCTTGTTCACTTAGAGTAAAGTTGTTTACTTGCTTAGTTTAATCCTAATTCTCTAGTTAGATCCTTGGTTCGGGCTCGCTCGACACCCTAAAATTTTAAAATAGCATACTTGATGCTTGCCGAAAACCGTCGGAGTGCTAAGCTAACCCAGCAGTAGTATCAGAGACTTGCTAGAGCATCAAGCGTTGTCTATGTAGGGTTCCTAGGCACGCTCAAGAGGTTTCACAAGGCATCAACCATGCCAATTTCAAATTTTTCCGGTGCCGAGAAACCCTAATATAAATCGTTAACTAGAGATTAGGCGAAACAACAAGCTACTAAACTACTTTAGTACTAAGTGAATGGAAATACAACCTTTGTAGATCCGGTCCTCCACTTCTTTAGCTCCGTGATGACGTCCCTTCGCTGCGATCACCGGGATCCCGGACTCTTGCGATGGTTTCGTCGGAGAAATGAGCGGGCTAGGTCGTTGACTTCGATGCCGAAAATGATCTACGTCGAGGCGACTCTAACTCAAGCTCCAACTTCACCAAATCATGAAACTTATGAAGAAAACACCCTATACTACATGGCAAGTGGTAGAGGATGAAGAAATAGGAAGTGGGTTCACTTTGGATTTGGATTTCTCACTTGGATTCCTCACTTGAATATTTCTGGCAAAGCTTTTCTTTCTTCATCAAGAAGAAGAAGAAGAAAGAAATGAAAAGGAATGAATAATAAATTAGAAAATCAAGTGATGAGTTATCATAATGCAACCATGGGTGAGGATAACTCATGTAGAGAATAAACTAGGGTTTAGGTTGATGGTTAGGTTAAGGATAAAACAAAAATGGCAAAGACTTTCAAAGCTTCATGAAGCTTCATGAATAAAACAAGAAAACCACCATTTTATTTTAACCAAAATGAATAAATAAATGAATAAATAAATTAAATATAAACCTTAACCATTAACCTAAACTATGGTTTAAAGCATACACACCCAAGTTTGCATGTATCATCAAACATGATACAAACTAGTGCACAAACATATATCATATATACAATGTGCACATTCAAGTGAGATAATCAATCTTAAGTGAACCAATACTAGTTAATATAAAGTAATATATCAAATATATAATTATACATTAAATCATTAAATCAACACTTGATTTAACGATCCGGTCATATCGCATATGACCGACTAATATCCAATGTATCGACTTATCGAATCAAACCTTGATTCGATAACTAGGTTATATCGCATACAACCAATCGATACATTCATCGCGAGAATAAAATACGGTATCACATACACGCATTATTCTCGGTCCCGCACATATCTCATATGCGCTCCTATTTCGTTTTGCTTGAGCTAGGAAACCTCTGTGTAGGACTCTAAAGACTCGTCAATACGCCGGCAGCAGGTGATGATCATATCAAACACCCACAAGCCGCAAGCGGTCTGCTAAACGTAATGGCCACCCGGGTATTGAGCGATCAGAAGATCAACGAGCAAGCCTGCTCGCACTCCTGTGAATCCAACCAGTAACACTTACCGTACAGTCCGGTCTGATCGCCTGATATGTCGCATATTTCGCCTAGGGATGGTAAACGTTAGACCCCAGTAGCTCGATAAGTCGTGTCGATATGAGATCTATAACAGTTCGAGAAACTACTGGTAACACTTACCAGTAAATCTCAGCAACCCGGGCCAGGGATTTCCGGTTATAGCCAATCAAACACAGCGCAATATCAACTCCCTATACCGGGAGAGACGAATCCCCTCCTATCGCTCATTGCCTCCATGTGATTCGGGACTGTACCCAAAAACCACCGTTTTGCTCGCCCTCTTGGACGTGGTAAGGTGGAATTCAAAGCACAGTTGGAATCACACAAGACTCTATGACGATCTCGGGTCTACAGACTAACCTGTACCAGTGTCACCAGAGAACTGCCATCTGACGTGAGGTATAATACCATTTGGGAGTTCTCGGCGAGTCCGTCCAGTGTACCCAGTCTCCACTGAGCACCCGTATATCATCTCTGATGTCAAACACCAATGGATATGGGATCATCCATCGCCCATCTGTATGGGTCGAGAAGGTATACGCTAGTCTACTTTGGCATATCGATGCCCCATCTCGATACACCCACGACTAGGGACCTTGAAGGATGTACTTATGGACTACCATGTCCCCACTAGTATGATCCGCATCATAGTCCAGGTAATCAAGTACACATCCTAAGGGCTTTACCAACATGTAACAGAGAGACAATCAGTGTACACGTTAAGGTAAAGAGCAACCAGATAGCATACTATCATGTCGAGCAAGAAAGTCCTCCCTATATATGTCCAAGCATCCACTACAATATACATCCTATGTATAGTAATGGCCTCTAGGGCATACACATAACTAACAGTCTAGGCGAAGTTAAAAGTGTTCGATCGACTTTTCAAAACCCGGATTTCCCACTCTCTGGAAATTTTTTCAAAAGTTGTTATTTTTCCAATTAAAAATATTTAGAAAATTGTGCAGAGTTTTCTATGGACCCACAAGAAAAACGACGGCCCAACTCGACCATACGACCGCGAATGCGCGGCTAAAGCATGCCTTTGGCGGCGGTTCCGCGGTGCCGTTGGTGAGGCAGGGAGCGTGCTTTCTTATGTAGGTCCGCAGGTGCATAGGGCACTGTCTGGGTATTTTTAACAGTGACTCAAGTGTTGAGGTCTCTGGGAATTTTGGGTATTTGATAAATCGATCGAAATGTTTAACATCGTCTAGATATCTGTGATTTGTGATACAATATTTGGAATCCACAATAATTAGTTTCGTGAAAACTAATTAGTGTTTTGTAAATCTAGCAATTTAGTCTTTTTTGATCGGTTGCCGCGGGGTTTTGATTCGGATCAAAACTCCATCGCAATCTCGTATAGTACGCGAACGCTCGCAGGGTAACACTACTGGATAACTACGCCCCATAGCCATGACTAAGTGACTGTAGGAGAACCCCGTAGCCAAAAGCATCCGTTCGAGTGCTCGCGGCCGCAGTGTTCCGCCTAAGTGCACTTCGTCGACGGTATCGGGGGTGCGGTCGTCTACTAATGTTTCCGACAAGCATTCGATCTATTGTTGGGAATCTTGTTGAATTGCCCGAGTGAATATTGAAAAGTGTTTTCAATTTGAGACTAAAATGCCGAGTTTATAATGTTAGGCATGAAATTCGGAATATGTGATATTCCGGGTTTATGATGTCTAAGGTATTTATACGGTTAGGCATGGAATCCGAAATATGTGATATTTCGGGTTTATGATGTCTAAGAATGTTGCGGATTCCAATTGTTGTATTTTTCACTTTCTTTTCTACGACCGTAAGTGTAATATGTGGAGTATCGCTGGTTTCGTTACTATACGTCAACGACAATTGAGATACGCATATTTACTTACATTGATGACATGTGATGTTATGTGTTGCTGTGATATGTTATATTGGATCGTCGTGTTTGAATAGTCGGGGGTTTTTGTGTGAGATGAGAGTTTTTCATTTTCATTCATGTAAAAACTTGTATGTAATGTTCTTTTATTGGGACACTTCCGGGTTGAGGAAGATGTTACCATCGATGTATATTATTTACTTTTCTGCATTGGGATAGACCCATGGAGGGAAGCACAAGTAACTGGGTTCTAGAGTCCAGAGGGAGACCATCTCGACGAGTCGAGTCCGGGTCTCCTAACTATGGAATTGGTAGGGTTGCTTGCCACTCTTGTAGGGGTCTAGAGATGTGGGTCTGGCTATTCATCACGACCGTGGAATCTGTGTTTTTAATGGCTTAATTTAAAACACGGACCTCCTAGTATATCCAATATTTCATATGTTGACTTCTGCTGCAATGTTCTGTGATGAGATCATATAACTACGTGAGACGAATGTTTTATATTATATATATGATATATAATAAACGTTACTTATATTTTGCATCCGCGCTAGTCCTGCCCCCACTTTGCCGTTAGTTATCTAACCTAACGGTGCATGACGGGACCCCGTGACGAATGCTGATGGCATAAGCGTACGTTATATAAGTATTTTCGTTTCTTTATCTGTGATACTTAGGAAGCATAAATGATGGGACTTCATTAATGAGATTAATGAAAAGGAAAGATACCTAATGATGTTGTATAATCAAATTTTCAAAAAACGTAGCTCTAGTTTTTGCTTTGCATAGTGGTATTCCTTGATGAATATCCAGCACCTCATTCGATGAAGAAAGAGCCGGGATCCCTTCACCGAGAGTGACCCCTTTAGCGAAACTAGCAAATGTTACAACCCACTCGGTTTTGTCTTTTGACTGCTTCTCTAGTTCTTGCTTTGCATAGTGGTATTCCTTGATGAATATCCAGCACCTCATTTGATGAGGAAAGAACCGAGATCCCTTCACCGGGAGTGACCTCTTTAGCGAAACTAGTAAAAGCCTAAAAAACACTCCTT
This sequence comes from Agapanthus africanus, assembly GCA_030015575.1. Lineage (NCBI taxonomy): Eukaryota > Viridiplantae > Streptophyta > Magnoliopsida > Asparagales > Amaryllidaceae > Agapanthus > Agapanthus africanus. The sequence continues at coordinate 463,373,407 of CM057349.1, forward strand.
TTCAAAATCACTCGATTCTACAACTATATCAAGTTCATTATGCAAAAGGTTTTCTTAAAAACCTGTCGTAGCCCTCCGTCACTTCTGATAAGGAGTATTTAGTATTCGTGCTGCGTTTGTTGACCTTGTCAAGACGTAGTGTGCGGTAGCTGATTAGTACTTATCTGCAATGCATATGATGCAATTGGATTAGGGTAGTCGGACGACCTTGTTGACCTTGTCAAGGGTCGTGCGGGTGGGTTTAATTCAATCACGAAATGAACGGGTTGAACTTGACTTGCGGTTTATGGTTTATTGACCTTGTCAAGATCATAAATCACTTGGAGAAAAATATTATTGAGAATTTCAAGTGTTGAAATTTGAAATGAGATTGCATACCTTCTATGAGATAGTTGGATCCCGATACCCACTGCGAGTAAGAGTTACTCCCGGTAGATTTTTGTACTTTACAATTAGCCGATCAAATAGGTGTCTAGAAAGGTGTCAACGGGGCTATACCTCTGGGAAAATGAGATTTATTTTAATTAGGTCCATACGAAAGTACGGGGAACCTCCCTCAAAGTACCAACACTGGCCTGGCCGAACGATTAGCAAACTTGTATGATGTAAATAATCCCGGCTAGTCTTACCTTTTAGTGTTTGAAGGAAGATTTGATAAAAACAGTGGGAGCCATCCTGATTAGATAAGATAATAACCAATCTAATCTTACAAGAGCATACGCTAAAGTATTTTCTTCTCTCTCTCCAGGTAGCGACTATGTCACGCCTTAATCAAGATAATAATATTGATGTATTGACCGAACCCGCTTGTCATACTGAGCTGGGAAATATTGATTCCGCACTATCTTATAATTATTATAAGTCTGAGTAAGAAATAGGGGAATATCCGGATTCCCACGCAACCCGAACGAGAAAAGTGCATGTTGATACATCTTCTTCGGGTGTGTTCATTACCGAGAACTGTTTCTCAGTACACTCTACGTCCTAGGTACTAGATACCGGATCGGGATCCCACATATGTAATATGTTACATGGGCTAAAGAAAGGTAGAGAACTGGGAATTGGTGATCATTCCCTAAAAGTAGGAAATGGTGCAAATGTTGCAGCCAAAGCAATTGGTGAATATCACTTTGTATTATCAAATGGTAATACATTGATTCTGAACGAATGTTATTACATACCGAACCTGATATGCAATATTATATCAGTTCTTTATTAAGTAAAGAAGGATATAATTTTGTATTGGAAGATAATATTATGAACATTTTTCTAAATCAAAAATTGATTGGATCAGGCTCGTTAAGTAATGGCATATACGTTCTAAATCAAACCACAGTTCTTAACGTACAGAACACACACAAGAGGAAAGGTTCAGAAATGAACGAATCTTTCTTGTGGCATTGTAGACTAGGTCATATCAATGCGACACGACTATCTAAATTACATAAGGATGGATATTTGAATCCGTTCGAACTTACATCTTATGAAACTTGCCAGTCGTGTCTTGATTGTTAGAGTTTTTGCATGCTTAGTTTTAATTACCGCAATCAAGACGGTTTTGCTTGTTAGCTAGCCGGTTGAGTACGGGTCGGTCCATGGAGTGATGAGAATCTTTTTCTTAGTGTTTTAACGAGTTAAGTCCAATTTGTCCAGGCTTGTTTAGTTTCACTATGTGCTAAAATATGTATAAAGAGAGCTTATTAGGGTTAGGACTAGGTTAGTTTGAGTTAGGAGTCGCTCACTTCTTTCGTTGCCATTCTTAATATCGGTGTTACGGTAATCGGCAACAACGGAGATTATCACGACTAGGAAGGAAACTTGCGAGTATAAGCTAGGCTTTCCAATGCTTAGTTCCTTCCTTTTGGTCCTTGTCCGTCCATTCTTGGCTCTTAGTCTTAACCTCCGGTTAATTCAACCACAACCGGTCTTACTAGAGTATCACCGCTATCATGTAGGATAGGGTGCCGTAGGGAGCGGATTGTGGTTCAATTAACGGGAGTCCGAATCAAGATGTTGGGCAAAGAAAAGAATGAGAGAGATTTCCTTCTCTCAAACTTCCCTTATCCTACCCTAACAAGTGAGAAACTACTCACCCATTAAAAAGAAAATGAAAATAAAATAAAGAAGAAAGATAGAAAGAAATGGTTTAGAAAATCACAACTAGCTATTTGAGACCTCACTTTGGAAAGGATCATACTTAAGCATCATTGTTGTAAGGATAAAGAAAAAGAGAAGAAGAAAACAAACAAACATACAAATAACAGCAACTAATTTAACAAAGAAAATTACAAGCAAGATAATAGAACACAATTACAAGACAAGCATGTTAAAGATCTCTTATTTTATTCATCATCACTCATGAAGCTCACTACAATATTAATGGAGAAAGATGAAGAGGAAGAAGAAGATACAAACTCTTATCCTAAAATCTAATACAAGAAAAAGCACACTTTAATTGGCTTGGAACTGGGCTATTTATAGGCAGATATATAAAACCCTAGGGATACAATCTGAGACCAAATACAATCACAAAACTACCCTGAAAATACGAGTCAACGCTGAGTTGACTCAGCCACGGATCCGCCGCATAAGTGCCACATTGGCCGTGGATCCGCGGCCATTTGGTTAAATTGTAGAGTCAATTTTTCTGGGGTTTTCCATGTTACTGTTCTCTTCTGTTTGGTACACTTGGTTTCTCAGAATCTCTTCATTTTCTTCCAGATTTCCAGCAGTCCAAAAAGGTGAAGTGAAGTGGACTTTTGCTTTGATTTTCTTGAGCTCCGCGTTGAAATCTTAGATCTTGTGCTGCTTCTTGTGCTTTGTGCATGAAATGACCAATGATTTGCCATTTTGTCCCTTGAACTGGTATGCGGCATCATACAGATAGTGAGCGGAGACCCGTATTTATCTGTTGTTGGCCGTAGTCCTGAATTTGTCGCGACTTTTCATGAATTTCACTGTTTAGAACTGAGAACCTGTAACCTGCAATTATTTAGCGAACACGGATCAAGAGTACCTATCTATATGCAATGTGATCGAGAATGGGCGGTATAAAAATGCAAAAATCTGATATGAACAAATACCCCTAAACATATCTTTTGCTCGTCCCGAGCAAAACCATTTTATTCATAAAAAGTCCTAACCTCACTTTCGTAGGGAACGCGATTGCATTGAGCTCGTGCAACAAGCCGTTAAACCTCTAGGTTGCCTTAGAGGAGGAGTGTTGTCTCCTGAGGGTTTTCAGCGGATACTACCCACAAAATCCGATCAAATTGGCCATCGACTCTAATCCTACAGTTCAGCATTCTAGCAAGAAACTCTATCATCTTAACTTAGAAACCATCAACCCCATATTTTTCTCACTTCCTTTTCATTTAACTTAAGATCCTATACGTTTTGCCAGTTTATAAAGCTCTCAGCATCTCTTGAGTTTTCCTTCTAAAACACAATCTTAAATTCGGAATTTTTATCATCTCTACTGAAGATATAAGCCATATTTTTTACTCTCCTCCAAACTCCGATCATATACCCCTACGTGTGTGAAATTATCACCCCTACACTTGGAAATTCAATTCAAGCTATAATACCCATGCCTTAATACCTAGTACCATTTCTTTTCATTAATGATGGACAGTTTTGCTCATACACCTTTCATGCGACTATTAATGCTTCTTGAGGCACTAACATCCGATTACTGAATGTGTGAGCTTAAAGCGTAAATAACAGTTTCCAGGTCTTGTATTTTATTCCTTTTTTATTTATTTCAAGACCGGACATATTTTTTTTAATGATGCTCTTTCGGTGGTTAGCTTTAAATGCCGTTTTTTTTCATACTAGGTTTTCAGGCAAGAGTATTTCTAGGTATCCTCTACTATCTCAAGTTTCAAGGTGCGTGTATGTTATATTTTCATAATTTGGACTTAAGGTTCAGAATTATTTTTCAAACTTACTCTTCAAATAAAGCTTTCAATACTCTTCCCTCATTTCAACTTAGCCCAAGAACTGAACTCAAAATTTCTTATTTCTAAATAAACTGTAAGGACGTATATTTTCTACAGTTATACTTCAAGGAAGGTTATTTTTAGGATTTTTAATTTACTAAATTTAGAATATAGTTTTTTCTAACTAGTCAACCGTTATGTCGAACTTGAGTAAAAAAATGACCAATATTGAAATTTCCAATTTTTTCTAATTTTTTTTAAATTTTTTTGTTTCTCATAAAAAAAATTTGTTTTTTATAATGCAATGCAGAAAAAATGCGATGCGGAATTTAAACATGCAACACAAATATTTACATAAATAAAAAAATGTGCAGATGCAAGGATAACTATTTACAACCAAATCCTACCCCCAAACTTACCGACAGCAGTGCCCCTACTGCTGCCTACGGCGTCTCCTAGACACAGCATCGCTTGTTCCCGCATCACCCCTGTCCGTCCCCTGACCCCTCGATCGTGCTCGTTCCTCTCGTGCCAGTAGGGTGGACATTCCCTGTTCCAGACTCGTCAACCGCTGATCAAAGTTTGTCGGTATCCCTAACACTCGTTCTACCCCTCTATGGGTTCGTCGTATTAAGCGTGCTTGCGTAGCGGGGGTTAGCTCTTCATCGCTCGATGTGGAGCTCGAGCTAGGTGTCTTTGCCATCACATTTTCGGCCGGCTCGGTGTGCGACTATAATCCATGAAGTCGTGTGTAGGACGTGGAGACACACTCAAGAAGGGGTCGAATGGGAACCCCACCATGCATGTAAACGTCAAATTTCTCAACAGGAAGGAAATAGAGACACAATTGTGTCACTAACATCGGGCATGGGTAATTGGCAGCCCCCTTTCCAGTGCCAATCGAGTGTAATAACACATTGCACATGTCATAACTAGGGTTTTTGGTTATCAATGTGTGCACTATGTGTAGGGATGGGGTAAAAAATGTGGTGTTGTGCGAACTTCCGAAAATGTTGTTTTGTGCCCAACGGCACACGGTTAAAACGTTCGCATAAAGCATTTGAGCCTGAATGCCCTTCCTAGGCTCCCTAGAACAGTCATCACCCATTAATGGCAGGTAGTCCACAAAGCGGAGGGGTTGATCGTGTACGGGGATTCGTGGTATTAAAGTGACTTCGTGAATGAAGTCCCTATCAATAATAATTTCCCGATCCCCCCATAATAATCGTATGAACCCATGTTTTGCTAAACATCCTTCCTCCACACTTTCAAAGAAACACGCAACGAGATCCGGAATCGCGAACGCGTTTGGATGGTTAAATAACAAAAAATTCCATTTGCGCTTTCGGATCTCGTTGCCAAACTAGCTACCATAAATATCATGCTCAAATAAGTGGGAGAAATCCCGTTCAAATTGCAATGTAGGGACCATGGAAATAAAATGCAGAAAGCGGTAAATTTATAAAGAGGAAAATCAGAGATGCAAAGCTCCTCTGAAAAATTCAGAGTGAGAGGACGCTAGGCTGCGGCGGTTGCGCGGCAAAAGAGGGCAAACGGCGGCGATAGGGCGGCACGATGAGGAGATCGGTGGCAGAAATCTCTGTGCCGGCGAGGGTTTTGTGTTTGAGATAGAATTAGGGCTCGGGAATGCAGAAAAATGGTTGAGGGAGTATTTATAGGGGCTGTTGGTTATTTGTACAAAAGCCCCCCCCCCCCAAAAGAGGAATTTTTATTGTAAAAAATAAAAATGTATTATTATTTATTTATTTATTTAATAGAACTGAATATTTAATAAAACACCCCCCTAAAAAAATCTTTTTATTTATTTATTTATTTTAGTATTTTCTTTTATTTTAATTACAAATGGGAATTTTATCATGCAAGAAATATCCCGATACACACAAAAAACAAAAATGGTATATACATAACCCCAAACTTATTTGAAACAGTGTTTCCACTATTTATGGCTGGATAACCGAAGTTTGGTGGTAAACGGAGGAAGATTAGTCAATGTAAACCGGCTCCTGCAACATCAGGAGCTCCTCCGATGGGTCTGCGGTGAGGAACGGTTTTACCATGTGTCCGTTCACTTTGAATAGTAAACCATCCTCTGGATTCTTCAAATCCACCGCGCCGTGCGGATATACCGTCCGCACAAAAAAGGGTCCTTTCCAGCGAAATCTGAGCTTACCGGGATGGAAATGTAGTCGGGTGTCGTAAAGAAATACCTGTTGTCCAGGTGTGAAAGTTTTGCGCGTAAGGTGTTTATCATGAAACACCTTCGTTCAGTTCTTAATGACAACCGCGTTTTCATAAGATTCATCCCGAAGCTTGTTCAGTTCATTGAGCTGCAGCTTCCGATAGCTACCCGCATCTCAAGGGTTAGATTCAGCTCTTTGATCGCCCAAAATGCGCGATGCTCGATTTCCACAGGAAGGTGGCAAGCCTGTCCATAAACAAGCTGATAAGGAGACATGCCAAGATCAGTCTTATAAGCAGTTCGAAATGCCCAAAGGGCATCAGTGAGTTTCAAAGACCAATCCTTACGGTTCTTCGAAACCGTTTTCTCCAAAATCTGCTTGATTTGTCGATTAGAAACTTCGGCTTGCCCACATGTTTGGGACTAGTAGGGCGTGGATAGCTTATGATTAATAGAGTATTTCCGCATCAAGGCCTCGAAAGTCCTATTATAGAAATGCGTCCCATTATCGCTAATGATCGCGTGGGGGTGCCCGAACCGAGAAAAGATGTTTTCTTTAAGGAATCTAACGACAACCTTGTTGTCGTTCGTCCGGCTTGGCACTGCCTCGATCCATTTAGAGACATAATCAACGACTAGAAGAATATACAGGTTCCCAAAAGAGATGGAAAACAGCCCCATGAAATCAATTCCCCAACCATCGAAAATCTCGACAACCAAGATTGGTTGGAGCGGCATCTCGTTTCTCCTGGAAATCCGGCCCAAGTGTTGGCACCAGAAGCAAGTCTTGCAGTAATCATGAGCATCTTTAAAGAGTTGTGGCCAGTAGAAGCCACACTGCAAGACTTTCTCGGCTATCTTTCTTGGGCCAAAATGCCCGCCATACCCTTAATCGTGGCAAAACGACAGTACACTCTTGAACTCATTATCAGGAACACACCGACGAATAATCTGGTCGGGACAATACTTGAACAGGTACGGTTCGTCCCAGTAAAAGTGTTTTACTTCGGATAGAAATCTAAGTCTGTCCTGACTTGACCATTTGTTAGGTAGTAATCCTGTTGCCAAATAGTTCACAATATCTGCGAACCAGGGTTCGCACGATACTGTCAAGAGTTGTTCATCAGGAAAAACGTCGTTGATTGGAAGTGGAAGCGTCAACGAAGAAGGAAGTCGTGAAAGATGGTCGGCCACTACGCTTTCACATCCTCTTTTGTCCTTAATGACAACTTTAAATTTTTGAAGTAAGAGGATCCAACGTATCAACCGATATTTTGCGTCCTTTTTCGCAAAAAGATGTCGCGGAGCTGAATGGTCTTGTTCACCACCGAATACCGGGAGACGGAACCGCGTAGGTTCGTCTTGCCTGAATTTGGGGGTAGATGCTATTTGGTTTTATCCGTCCACCTCTCCGAAGATACCAAGTTGATTTATGGCACCGTGTATCGGAGGTTTAGATGGATGCGGCCGTTGTAGCAGACGTCGTCAGATTCCCCCTCATTTGAGGGGTTTTTGATTGTGGGGACACTCTTCCCTGCAGGCGCAAGCCCCTGCAGTTAATTATGCTACCGCGTCGCGGTAACCACTTTCTCCTTCTCCAGATGGTCACTTCGTGTCATGTGTGTTTGTTTTATTTTTGGTTGCCCGTAGATTGTATATGGAGACTAATTTATGTTGTCGCCCGTAGGGCGTGGATTAGTCCAAATCCGTATTTTCTTAGATTTGGGTTTGGGTTGGGTTTAAGGATCGTTAATCTCATTTGAGACTAAGATCAACGTAAACGTTTGTTGAGGATACGTTAGTCTAATTTTTAGACTAAGATCTATTCAACAGGATCATTTAGATCCAACAAAAGAGCATTTGGGTTCTATTGTTTTAGTTTAGCGATATTGCGGTCCATTGGGTTTAAGAACATCATAGTCCATGGAGTTTAGAGATATCATAGTCTATAAAGTTTAAAGACATCATAGTCTATAAGTTTAAGGACCTCACAGTCCATAGAGTTTAAGGACATCATAGTCCATGAGTTTAAAGACCCCATAGTCCGTAAAGTTTAAGGATATCATAGTCCAGTTTAAAGACGTCCTAGTCTGTGTGGTTTTGGTTCAACCGTTTGGGGATGCACCAAAAGTTATCGGTTATTGGGACCCTCCATCTCTCTGAAGACGTTGAAGAATTACAACGACATATATCAGAGATGTACCCTTGAAGCAATGTTGGTTGAGCGATCTGTAGTTGGATTGATTTAAGGATCGTTAATCTCGTTTGAGATTAAGACCAACTTAAATGGTTGTTAAGGATACGTTAGTCTAATTTTAGACTAAGATCTACTTAACAGGGTTTTAGGATCATTTAAATCCAGCGAAAGAGCATTTGGGCTCTATCGTTTTAGTTTAAGGACGTTACGGTCCATAAGTTTAAGGACATCATAGTCCGTGGAGTTTAAGGACATCACAGTCCATAGTTTAGAGACATCATAGTCTAGTTTAGAGACATCATAGTCTGTAGGACTTAGTTTAGGGACGTTGCGGTCCATAAGTTTAAGGACATCATAGTCCATGAGCTTAAGGACCTCATAGTCCATAGAGTTTAGTTTAGGGACATTGCGGTCCGTAGTTAGTTTAAAGACATTACGGTCTAATGGGGGTGTATCCCTGGGTTTGGAAATGTACCAAAAATAATTGTTGGTTATCGGGACCCGCCACCTCTCTGAAGACGTTGAATAATTACAACGACAATATCAAAGGTGTGGAGAGATGTACCCTTGAACCAAATAAATGTCAGATTGAGAAGGAATGGGATAACATTACTTTGAATGCTATCTGAGATCAATTTTGAAAGACCTGAGTATAATTGAGGCTCGGTTGAAAAAGAGTTTTGACTTTAGGAGACTTAGCTAACTTGGGCCAAGATTGGCCAAAAATACTAGCATATGCTTGGCGCTCACGTGCTCCCACGTGAGGTCTTAAAGTATTGTTTAAATATTGAAGATCTGGAGTGCTCACGTGGTGTCACGTGAGGCGCTCGAAGAAGTGTTAAACACTGAAGATTTGAGGTGCTCACGTGGGGTCACGTGATGCGTTCGAAGTAGTGTTAAACACTGAAGATTTGAGGCGCTCACGTGGGGTCACGTGAGATGTTTGAAGTAGTGTTAAACACTGAAGATTTGAAGAGCTCACGTGGGGTCATGTGAGGCGTTTGAAGTAGTGTTAAACACTAAAGATTTGAGGCGCTCACGTGGGGTCACGTGAGGTGTTTGAAGTAGTGTTAAATAATGAATATTTGAAGAGCTTACGTGGGGTCACGTGAGGCATTTGAAGTAGTGTTAAACACTAAAGATTTGAGGCACTCACGTGGGGTCACGTAAGGCGTTTAAAGTAGTGTGAAACACTGAAGATTTGAGGCGCTCATGTGGGGTCACGTGAGGCGTTTGAAATAGTATTAAACACTGAAGATTTGAGGCGCTAACATGGGGTCACGTGAGGCGTTTGAAGTAGTGTTAAACACTGAAGATTTGAGGCGCTCACGTGAGGTCATGTGAGGCGTTTAAAGTAGTTGAAACACTGAAGATTTTGAAGCGCTCATATGGGGTCACGTGAGGCGTTTGAAGTAGTGTTAAACATTGAAGATTTGATGCGCTCACGTGGGGTCACGTGAGGCGTTTGAAGTAGTGTTAAACACTGAAGATTTGATGCGCTCACGTGGGGTCACGTGAGGCGTTTGAAATAGTGTTAAACACTGAAGATTTGAAAAGGGTCACGTAGGGTCACGTGAGGCGTCTATAAAGACTGAAAGCTGCATCTGTTTTATTCTTTTTTGAAAAGTGCTAAGCACTATTAAGGGGTCACATGATGTCACATGAGGCGCCCTAAAATAGAAACTGCCTTGGGTTTATTCCCCCTTTTTCTTCTGAAGGACTTGTTCAAGGGTCACGTGGGAGCATGTGACCTGATCTCATTTGTTTTCTCTCGTGCAACACGGGAGCTCACGTGGGAATACGTGATCATGTATGGGTGCTAATCTTCTTTTTTTACGTTCATGGAGATCTTGAGTTAAGCCCCCTGTTTGATAAGAATTAAATTCTTATATAGGGTTGAACCTTAATTCTATTTTAGAGGAATTAAATTCCTATATGTTGTAAGAATTAAATTCTTTGAACTCAATTCTCCCTCTAGGTTTTGAATCTGCATAACAAATCTTCCCGATGAGAATTAAATTCTCAACTTGTGGGGAGATCTGCATCTGCAGATCTTCAACCAGAGAAAGAATTAAGTTCTTTTTAGAAGAGTTAAACTCTTGGTTTGAGAATTAAATTCTCTTTTTGTGGGAGCTTTTGGGAGGGGTTCCTCTTCTTTAGAGAATTAGATTCTCTCTGTACCTTTCTTCCCCTCTCCCTCTATGTCCTCTTTTTCTCCTTCTTGGCTCTTATTCATAGGAGAAAGAAAAGAATCAGTTTGTTCAGCAAAAATCTCTCATTGAGAGATTTTGATTAATTTTATAACCAACATGATCTTTTAGATCACTCGGTGAATTTTATTCATCGTTGGATTTTTAATCCAAAGACCCTCTGTTTAATAGAGAAGATTTCTTGTTTGTTTAACAAGATTATGAATATCTTGTTAGTTTTAACAAGATTAGAATTTTATTCTATCATATCTTTTTAGTTTAATAAGATCATAAATATATTTTCTTAATATGGATATCTTGTTAACATAGAATTTTATTCTTGTTATAAGATTAGGAAAATATTTTCCTATGTTAGATTTTTATTCTATCAAATGATCACCGCTGGATTTTTGCTCCAAGGGTCCTCTGTTTAACAGAGAAGATCTTTCTAATTTAAGGAAGATTAAGAAAATATTTTCTAAAATAGAATTTAATTCTAGAATTTGATAGGAGCATTTTAAATTGGGATGCTCACATGCTTTGCACATGAGAGGCAAGAGAACTCATGTGTTTAACACGTGACCCATACTGTGGGTTTTAGCCTGTTTATGTTCAGCGCTTATATGCTTTGCATATGAGCGCTCACGTGTTTTACACGTGAGGCCTGTTTGGCCATTGGTGATTTATGTTCAGCGCCCATATACTTTGCATATGAGCGCCCACGTGTTTTACACACAATGCCTGTTTTTTTAGGATTCTCCCCCTTTTTTGTAACGGAACAAGTAGCTCTTGGCCGAAAATTTTGGCGGGAACAGGTCTGTGTAGATAATGACTGGAGAGCCAATCAAATAGAGCCTAAATTTTTCTAAAGCAAACACAACAGCCAAGAATTCCTTCTCGGTTGTTGTGTAATTCAGTTGGGCATCATTCAGGGTCCGGCTAGTATAGTAGATTACGTGCGGCATTTTATCGATGTGCTGTCCTAGGTCCGCACCGATAGCAAAGTCGGATGCATCACATATAATCTCAAAGGGATACGTCCAGTGAGGTGAAGAAAGAATGGGAGCAGAGGTGAGTGAGCTTTTCAGTGATTCGAACGCAGTCACACAGGTCGAGTTAAAGTCAAATGTGGTATCCTTGGCCAGCAGCAGAGTCAAGGGTCTAAAAATCTTGCTAAAGTCTTTGATAAACCGTCTGTACAAACCGGCGTGGCCAAGGAAAGTTCGGATGTCTCTGACGCATCTGGTAGGAGGGAGATTGGAAATGACTTCAATTTTCGCTTTGTCAACCTCAATGCCATTTTGCGAAATGATATGTCCTAGGACAATACATTCGCGTACCATGAAGTGGCATTTCTCCCAGTTTAAAGTGAGGTTTTTATCCTTACATCGGGTAAGGACAGCATCGAGATGTTGCAGACACTCGTCAAAAGAGTCGCCAAAAATGGAGAAATCATTCATGAATATCTCCAAGAATTTCTCAACCATGTCAGAGAAAATTCCCATCATACACCGCTGGAAGGTAGCGGGAGCATTGCATAACCCAAAAGGCATGCGGCGATATGCAAACATGTCGAAAGGACAGGTAAATATGGTTTTGTCCTGGTCTTTCTCGGCGATGGGAATCTGGTTGTAGCCTGAGTAGCCGTCCAGAAAACAGTAGTACTCGTGTCCAATCAATCTTTCGAGCATTTGGTCAATGAATGGTAGCGGAAAATGGTCCTTCCGTGTTGCGGCGTTGAGTTTTCTATAATCAATGCATACTCGCCACTCAGTCTGGGTGCGAGTAGGGATTAACTCGTTCACCTCGTTTATGATGACCGTCATGCCCGACTTTTTGGGGACAATGTGTATAGGACTGACCCACTGGCTGTCTGAGATAGGGTAAATGATACCACTATCCAGACATTTGATGATCTCTTTTTTCACAGCCTCCTTCATGACTGGATTTAGTCGCCTCTGTGGATCTCTGGCTGGTTTGGCATCATCAATCATATGAATGTGATGTTCAACAATCAGGAGACTAATCCCTTTGATGTCCACCATTGTCCAGCCAAAAACTTGTCGATTGCTTTGCATGACCGTAAGAAGGGTTTTATCCTGCTCTGGAGCTACAGAAGCCGAGATGATGACAGGGAGGGTCTCGTTCTCACCTAAGTAAGCATACTTTAGGTGAGACGGTAACGGATTGAATTCGAGCGTTGGAGGTGAAACGATTGAAGGCAAGATTGGCGAAAATGTCTCGAACTCAAAGGATTCTAACAGAGGCTTAAAACAAGTGTATGCGACCGAGTTGGATGATTCAACTAACGCATCCGAAAATGCAATAGATTCAAACTCGGGTGGCGACAAGCCAAGATCGTTCAAAAAAGTGAAACACTCATAATCATTGTCGGGAGCGGAAGCAGCAGCAGGTTCAAAGAGGAACACACTAGTGGCGTCAAGATTGCTGTGATCGAAAAAGAATTTCTTGAATTCACAGTCCTCTCGGGCGATCTCCTGGATGGAACAAACATCGAGTATATGAGCATTAGGTTTAGATGGCTGATTCCCTAACCTAAAAATGTTGAGTTCAATTGTCATGTTTCCAAACGGTAGGTTCATCGAACCATTTCGATAATTGATCACAGCATTTGAGGTTGCAAGGAATGGGCGACCGAGTATCACCGGAATTTGATTCCAGGGGTTAGCTATAGGTTGTGTGCCTAAAACAATGAAGTCAACGGGGAATATGAAGTCCCCTACCTTTATTAACACATCCTCTAGCTCACCCCTAGGATGGGTGATAGATCGATCGGCCATTTAGAGTGTACAGTGTGGGTTTCAGCTCTCCTACACCTAGTTGCTCATATACAGAATATGGAAGCAGGTTAACACTAGCACTAAGATCCAAAAGTGCATGGTTGATGTTCTTATCCCCAATGGTTATTGAAATCGTAGGACAGCCAGGGTTCTTCCGTTTTTAAGGTAAAGCTTGGGTAAGAGCATCACTCACGGAACTAGCTAAAAAAACCTTCTTGGGTACTTGAGATTTTCTCTTCTTAGTGCACAAGTCCTTCAAGATTTTTACGTAGGAAGGGACTTGTTGGACTGCATCTAAGAAGGGAATGTTGATGTTAACCTGTTTAAACAACTCCAGAATCTTCTCTATTTGTGGATTTTGTTTATCGGTCCTCAACCGGTTTGGAAATGGAACGTTTTTGAAATTGGTTGAGTCCAATGCTTATGGAGGAGATTGTGGAGTTGGAATGGATCCCAGAGCTGGAGTTTTAGTGGAGTGAGATGTGGGTCCATTCGGAGCAGCGGAAGAAGAAGAGCCTTTTGAAGAATGGAGAATAGGCTCAGAAGAAGAAGAAGAAGAAGCGGCCGGGGTGTCATCATATCCGCGTGCCAATGTTGTTGTGCAGCATCCTTTCAGATCTCAACGTAGTCACGGCACTCACATTATAGTTTTGTTGTTCAAGAGCAACATGTACATTATGTGGGTGACCAGGATTTGGGAGTGGTTGAGATGGAAGCTTCCCTTTCTCTCGCTCGGTTAAAGCAGCATTCAGTTGTGCAATCTGGGCTTCGATGGTCTTGATGCTTTGACTGTGTGCAGCAGTGTGTTGCACCAAAGACTGAATAGAAGACTGGATGTTGGCGGTGGATTGACTCGATTATTTTACAAAATCCTCCAGACTCCGTTTTAGCGAAGAAACCTTATCGTTGTTTGACGGAACAAAGTTGTTTTGAGGAAACGAATTGTTGGGTGCAAAGTTGTTCATCGGATTTTGAAAAGGTTGGGATTGGAAGGGCTGCTGATATTGATGTTGAGTTTGTTGCTGAGCTTGTTGTTGAGGAAGAGGCCTCTGGAAGTTGTTGTGGCCTTGGAATTGATGCTGGTTCTGATTTCAAGCGAAATTGAGGTGGTTTCTTCAACCAGGATTGTAAGTGGAAGAGTATGGATCATTTCTTGGTCTTTGCTGAAATGCAGCATTGACCTGATCTTGTCCTTGAGAAGATGGGTTGTAAGGATAGTCTTCGGTCAAATGGGATGGATCAGAACAACAAGCGCAGATGGTACGAGGGGGAAGAGCAGGGGGAGGAGAAGGAGATGAGAACATGCTTTCAATTGCTTCCATTTTTCGTGTGATTGCTGCCATCTTGGCCTTCATTGCAATTGAGATGTCGAGTTGATGAACTCCTGCCCTAGTGAGATCGGAAGAAGTATAAGAAGAAGAAGAAGTGTTCGGTCTGGTCCTTTCCCACTGAAGCGTCGGTTCCACAAGATCATCGAAGAACTGCCAAGCTTCCTTGTCAGATTTGGATAGGAAATGGCCTTGAAAAATGGTTTCCAACAACTGCTTAGTTGCTGAATTCAGCCCCTCATATAAGGTTTGGCAAAATTGCCATCTCTCAATACCGTGATGAGGGCACTGAGCAAGAAGGTCTTTGTATCGGTCAAAACACTTCCAAAAAGGTTCGGCAGAAAGCTGGGAAAATTAGTTAATTTCGTTTTGGATCATCGCGGTTTTGTGATTTGGGTAGAATTTTTTAAGAAACGCTTTTACAAACTTGTCCCAAATGGTTATGGAATGCGATGCTGTGCTATACAGCCACTTCTCAGCAAGGTTACACAGAGTGAAAAGAATGACTCGTAGCCGTATAGTATCATTGGACAGTTGGGTTGTCTTCATCATTGCACAGACGTTCTGGAACTTGTTGATGAAGATGTAGGCATCTTTGGATTCCAGCCCATGAAATTTGGGCAACATGTTGATGAAGTGGGGCTTAATTTAATTATCCCCATTGGCCGATGGAAGTGAAAGACAGGTAGGGAGTGCGGCGCGGATAGGATAGAAACGATCCTGGAGCGCGATTCGCTGTGGCGCTACAACAGGAGGTAGTTGCGGGTTATTCGCACCCAAATGAAGTGGAATTAGTCCCGGGGCAGATAAAGGGATGTTAGGAGGAAATCCTGACATCTCAGAAGAAGAATTTGGTGGTGGTGATGGTGAAGGTGAGGATGTATGAACAGAATCCCGGTCAACGTCGGAGTTGGCCGGCAAAGGTAAGGTTGAAATAGGTGTGGTGGGAGTTTCGACATCGGAGTCGATCGCATAGTCGGTAGTGACTAACGTAACGTGGACTAGGCGGGCACTATTGTCCCGAGTCCAACCGGACATACACTAAACGAGTTTAGTATAGTCAAAGCGTAGAAACTGAGGGTAAGAAAACGTCAATGGAGAAATGCGGATGAAAGGTGGGTGAAATGGAATTCTGGTGACAAAGGGCAAGTTCTTATAAAAGTTTTTGTTTTGTTTTTTTTCTTTTTAGAAAGAGTTTTGCAAAAATATGTACAGACTTACGTTATAACTTCTAACAATCACAGTCAAAATCTGCACAATCATACCTATATGTATGGTCTTCAAAGTTCACTATACTGCTCCTAACTGTTCCAAAGTGACAAGTTGTGAGAGAACCCTCAATCGTCTCTTCACTGCCAATTGTGGCCTGGTAAGCACAAGTGTGGTAAGGAGGGTTCTGCTCACGAATCACCGTGAGACGAGCCTTTTAAAGTTACCTTTCGCACTTGTCTAGCCTAGGCACCACAAAGTCAAGTTTAGATAAACGATTGAATGCCCACAACCTTCCTCTGTCCTATTGAGCACGACAGTCCTTAGTTGGTTGAGTCTAGATATTTTTTATTAAGCTCAAGAGTAATGCATATGCTTTTAGTGATTTTTGGGGTCTTAGGAAGGGTGATGAAATCCCCACCCAATCTGAATTGGTGTTATAGCCCCTTAAAATCTATATTATTTATGCAAAACAGTAACAAACAAAAATCTAAAACACTTGCAAAAAATTTATTTGGCGGCGGCGCAAAGAATCCTGCACAAAAATAGATTTATTGGAGAGGGGAAGAGAGTTTGTGCAAAGAATGCTGCAGAAAGAATAGTTTAGTGAAGTTCAGAGGAGGTGAGAAGAGGATTGGAATACTCACAGAGGATTTTTGGGTGCTGACGTCACGGTTTGACCGCGGTTCTGCGGTCAAAAAAGCAATTCCGCCGCGGTTCCGCGACTTGATAGTTGAGTTGGAGCTTCAAATTTCTTATCTGTGCTAACTGAAGTCTCCTCTTCTTATTTAGAACCCCTGAATCTTGATTTAGTCACTGAATTTGCTCCAGAATTTTACAGCAAACCATGGTTCCGTCTTGATCCGCCGCGGTGTAGCCGCAAGATATGGGTCTAACTCCCCACGACTTTGACACTAAACTTAACCTTTTTCCTATCCTGCACACTTGCACAAAAAAGAATCAAAAGTAACAAGATGATTTTTTTACAGTATATATATATTTTTGTTTTGTTTTTGGTTATATGTATATTCACAAATTAACCCGAAATTACATAAAGAAATAAACTACCGTCTCTCCGGCAACGGCGCCATTTGATTGTTATTTTGCGTACTTAGTTTTAGTTACCGCAATCAAGACGGTTTCACTTGGTAGCTAGCCGGTTGAGTACGGGTCGGTCCACGGAGAGATGGGAATATTTTTCTCAGTGTTTTAACGAGTTAAATCCAATTTGTCCAAGTTTGTTTAGTTTCACTATGTGCTAAAATATGTATAAAGAGAGCTTGTTAGGGTTAGGATTAGGTTAGTTTGAGTTAGGAGTCGCTCACTTCTTTCGTTGCCATTCTTAATATCGGTGTTACGGTAATTGGCAACAACGGGGATTCGCACGACTAGGAAGGAAACTTGCGAGTATAAGCTAGGCTTTCCAATGCTTAGTTTCTTCCTTTTGGTCCTTGTCCGTCCGTTCTTGGCTCTTAGCCTTAGGCTCCGGTTAATTCAACCACAACCGGTCTCACTAGGGTATCACCGCTATCATGTAGGATAGAGTGCCGTAGGGAGAGGATTGTGGTTCAATTAACGGGAGTCCGAATTAAAATGTTGGGCAAAGAAAAGAATGAGAGAGATTTCCTTCTCTCAAACTTCCCTTATCCTATCCTAACAAGTGAGAAACTACTCACCCATTAAAAAGAAAATGAAAATAAAATAAAGAAGGAAGATAAAGAGAAATGGATTAGAAAATCACAACTAGCTATTTGAGACCTCAGTTTGGCAATGATCATACTTAAGCATCATTGTTGTAAGGATAAAAGAAAAGAGAAGAAGAAAGCAAACAAACATACAAATAACAATAACTAATTTAACAAAGAAAATTACAAGCAAGATAATAGAACACAATTACAAGACAAGCATATTAAAGAACTTTTCTTTTATTCATCATCACTCATGAAGCTCACTACAATATTAATGGAGAAAGATGAAGAGGAAGAAGAAGATACAAACTCTTATCCTAAAATCAAATACAAGAAAAAGCACACTTTACTTGGCTTGGAACTGGGCTATTTATAGGCAGATATATAAAACCCTAGGGATACAATCTGAGCCCAAACACAATTACAAAACTACCCTGAAGATACGAGTCAACACTGAGTTGACTCGGACACGGATCCGCCGCATAAGTGCCACACTGGCCGCGGATCCGCGGCCCTTTGGTTGAATTGTAGTGTCAATTTTTCTGGGGTTTTCCATGTTACTGTTCTCTTCTGTTTAGTATACTTGGTTTCTCAGAATCTCTTCATTTTTTTTCCAGATTTCCAGCAGTCCAAAAAGGTGAAATGAAGTGGACTTTTGCTTTGATTTTCTTGAGCTCTGCGTTGAAATCTTGGATCTTGTGCTGCCTCTTGTGCTTTGTGCATGAAATGACCAATGATTTGCCATTTTGTCCCTTGAACTGGTATGCGGCATCATACGGATAGTGAGCGGAGACCCGTATTTATCTGTTGTTGGCCGTAGTCCTGAATTTGTCATGACTTTTCATGAATTTCACTGTTTAGAGCTGAGAACCTGTAACCTGCAATTATTTAGCAAACACGAGTCAAGAGTACCTACCTATATGCAATGTGATCGAGAATGGGCGGTATAAAAATGTAAAAATCTGATATGAACATGTCTCAAAGGTAAAATGACCAAATCTTTGTTTACTGGACACGGAGAAAGAGCTACTAAACTCTTGGGACTGATACATAGTGATGTATGCGGTCCCATGTCTACACATGCCAGGAATGGTTCCTCGTACTTCATTACATTCACTAATGATCTCTCAAGATTCGGACATGTGTTCCTGTTGAAATACAAGTCTGAAGTTTTTGAGAAATTCAAGGAATACAAGTGCGAAATAGAGAACCAAATGGATAAAAATATTAAAATCCTTCGATCTGATCGGAGAGGAGAATACTTAAAGCACGAAATTCCTGGACTATTTAAAAGAGAATGGGATTCTCTCTCAGCTTACTCCTCCGTATACACCACAACACAACGGTGTGTCGGAGTGAGGTATCGCACCCTATTAGATATGGTGCACTCTATGATGAGTAACGATGAATTAACTGTTTCCTTTTGGGGTTATGCGCTTGAGAAACCGCATACCTATTGAATAGAGTTCCAACCAAATCAGTGCCTACCACTCCATATGAGATATGGAATGGGAAGAGACCGTCTCTTAAACGGGTTAAGATATGAGGTTGTTCGGCCTATCTTGAAAGGCAAAATCCGGACAAACTCGAGGCAAGGTCGATTTTGTATAAGTTTGTTGGATATCCCAAACATTCGCAAGGGTATATCTTCTACCAAACTGAGGAACAAAAGGTGTTTTGTTTCTCGGCATGCCATCTTTTTAGAAAAGGAATTTCTTGAAAAAGAAATTAGTGGTCATGAGGTAGAACTGGAAGAAATTCCAGCTAGGCAAAGTAACAGTTGATGATTTGGTAGAGCCGGAGGATTCAATAGTTCCCGACGAAGCTCAGCATCTCCACAGATCTAGTAGGGTTCCTCATCCACCTGAGAGATACTACGGTTTTCTTAATGACAGTAGGAGCGAGGATTGAGTCATGGAAGATGATGACCCAACTAGTTTCGAGCAGTCCATCACGAGTGGGGACTCTGTGAGATGGCTGGATGCTCTACGATCTAAGATGGAATCCATATACACAAACAATGTATGGACTTTGGTAGTTGCACCCGAAGGGGTGAAACCCATCGGGAGCAAGTGGATCTTGAGAAGATTCTTGGTGTAGATGGAAAAGTTGAGACTTTCAAAACTAGACTTGTAGTAAAAGGTTTTCATCAACGACCATGTGTGGACTATGATGAAACCTTTTTCTCCAGTGCATGTGCTTAAGTCCATCCGGATCCTACATGCCATTGCTGCATACCATGACTACGAAATCTGGCAGATGGACGTCAAGACCACTTTTCTAAATGGTGATTTAGAAGAGAGCGTGTACATGATACTGTCAGAGGGCTTCATAGACAGTAGGAGCAGAAGAAAGGTGTGCAAGTTGATTAAATCAATTAACGGATTAAAGTAGGTATCGCGGAATTGGAACATCTGTTTTGATGTGGCTGTCAAAGAGTTTGACTTCATCAAAAAGGTAGATGAACCTAGTATATACAAAAAGGTTATAGAGAGTAAGGTTGTCTTCCTCGTATTGTACGTGGATAATATACTCTTGATAGGAAATGATGTTCCTATGCTACACTCTGTCAAGCTCTACTTATCACTAAGGTTCTCCATGAAGGATTCGGGTGATACCTTTTGCATCTTGGGAGAAACACTAGATAGCTGTGAAGAACATTCTTAAGTACTTGAGAAGGACTAAAGAAATGTTCTTGGTATATGGTAACGGTGAACTCCTTGTTGAGTCCTTTACCGATTTGAGGTTCCAGAGTGATAAGTTCGACTGTAAGACAGTCGCGGGCTTTGTATTTACCCTCAGTGGAGGGACAGTATGTTTAAAAAGTTTCAAGTTAGATACCATAGCAGACTCGACGATAAAGTCTGAATAGATCGCTACCAACGATGCTGCCAAAGAGGCTGTCTGGATGAAAATGTTCATGAGATGAACTTGGTGAGGTTCCTACCATTGTGATGAGAATGGAGTTATGGCTTTGACTTAGGAACCCCGGTCCTATCAGTGATCCAGACATATTCTTAGGCAGTATCATCTGATCAGGAAGATGGTTGATCTCCGGGCGATCGAGATCAGGAGAGTTGAGAAGAAGAATAACACGGCGGATCCACTCACGAAAGCCTTTCCCTAGAAAGACTTTAAGGGATGTTGGGTATAAGATACCACAACAATTGACCATAGTGCAAGTGGGAGATTGTTAATTGTATGTATGCCCTAAAGGCCATTATTGTACATGATTGTATATTATAGTGGATGCTTGGACATATACAGGGAAGACTTTCTTGCTCGACATGATAGTATGCTATCTGGTTATTCTTTATCTTAACATGTATACTTGTATTGTCTCTCTGTTACATGTTGATAAAGCCCTTAGGATGTGTACTTGACTACCAGGACTATGATGCAGATCAAATTAGTAGGGCCAGGGTAGTCCACAAGTTCAACCTTTAATTGTTCCTAGTCTTGGGTGTATCGAGACGAGGCATCGATATTTCAGAGTATACTAGAGTATACGTTTCTTGACCCATTTGATGGGCGACGGAAGATCCCATATCCATTGGTGTTTGAAATCAAAGATTATACGGGTGCTCAGTGGAGACTGGGTACACTGAACAGGACTCGCCGAGAACTCTTAGATGGTATTATATCTAACGTCAGATAGTAGTTCTCTGGTGACACTGGTACAGGTTAGTCTGTAGACCCGAGATCAACATAGATTCTTGTGTGATTCCCACTGTGCTTTGATTTCCACCTTTCTACGTTCAAGAGAGCGTGCAAAACGGTGGTTTTTGGGTACAGTCCCGAGTCACATGGATGCAATGAGTAATAGGAGGGATTTCGTCTCTCCTGGTATTGGGGGTTGATATTGCGCTGTGCTCGATTGGCCATAATAGGAAGTCCCTGGCATGGGCGGAAACGAAGATTTACCGGTAAGTGTTATCATTAGCTTCTCAACCCGTTATTACATCGGCACGACTTATCAAGTTATTGGGGTCTGACGTTTACCACCCCCAGACTCGATATGCGACATATCAGAAGAAGAGACTGGACTGTACGATAGTGTTACTTATTGGATTCACGGGAGTATGAACAAGTTTGCTAGTTGATCTTCTGATCGCTCAATACCCGGGTAGCCATTACGTCCAGTTAGTACCGCTGACGGTTTGTCGATAACTGATATGATCATTACCTACTGCCGGCGTATTGACGAGTCTTTAGAGTCTTACACAGAGGTTTCCTGGCTCAAGCAAAATGAAGTAGGGCACATATGTGATATGTGCGGGACCGAGATTAATACGTGTATGTGATACTGTATTCTAATCTCGTGATATTGGTTATATGTGATAAAACCGGATTATTGGATCAAGTGTTGATTCAATAATTTGTTATATGATATTAGTCTGTTGTATGAGATATAGCCGGTTTATTAAATCAATTGTTGATTTAATAATTTAATATATAATTATATATTTGATATATTAATTAATATTAGCTCACTTAAGAATTTCTTTTCTACTTATACATTTAATATATATGTGATATATGTTAATGTATTTATTGTGTCATACTTGATGATACATTGGATATGGGTGTATGAGACTCATACCTAACCAAAGATAAATTGGGTGATTAATTATTAAGGGATAAAACAAAATTAGGTGGATAATGCCATGGTTTGTGATGCTTATAGAAGCTTGTGGAAAGCTTGACTTAGTCCACTAATTTTGTTTTACTCTAGATATTTATTAACTTCACCATTATCTTTAGCCTTGGTTAAGTCTCTACATGAGTTTGTATATGATATTTTCTCACCCATGGTTGCAATGGTTCATTCATTCATCCTCTTCTTCATCTCCTTCATTGCTCTCTAGCTTTCATGAGAGAAGAAAAAGAAAAAGAGAATTAGTTCTAAACTGAGCAAAATTCCTACTTCACCAAACTAGCCATTTAGTATAGATTGTTTCTTTCACTAATTCTCAATTAGTTAAGAAGTAGCTTGAGTTAGCGATTCTTCGACGTAGATCATTTTCAGCCTCGAAGATCTTTAAGTAAGCTTGTTCCTTTCGCTTAGCGGAGCCTAACGAGAGTCCGGGAGACCACTACTTGGAGCTAAGGGACTACTACACGGAGTTTTAGAAGTGAAGGACCAGTCTACAAAGGTTGTATTCCTTGTTCACTTAGAGTAAAATTGTTTACTTTCTTAGTTTAACCCTAATTCTCTAGTTAGATCCTTGGTTTGGGCTCACTCAGCACCCTAAAATTTTTAAATAGCATACTTGATACTTGCTGAAAACCGTCGGGGGTGCTAAGAGAACCCAGCAGTAACGGCTACTTAGGTATTCAAAAGGTAGGTCGACAAGCAAACTCATCCGAACGAAAAAAAACTTTTCAGTGATAATCACCGTACAGTCCAGTCTTTTCGTCAAAGAGTATCACATACTGGGTCTGCGGATGGAAACTGTCAGACCCCTAATAACCCAATAAGTCATGCAGATATCGAACTCATAACCATCCGAGAAACAACTGATAACACTTATCAGTTTATCTCAACCATCCTGGCCAGGGATTTCTGATTATAGTCATGTCTTGCACAGCGCGATATCGACTCCTTATACCGGGAAAGACGAATTCTCTCGACCGCTCACTGCCTCCAAATGTTTCAAGATTATACCTAACCAAAACATGTATGCACGGCTATTTAAAGCCGTGGTTGGGTACTAATCAAAGTATAGTGGGAACACACACAAAACACTTGTTTACCGCTGAAAACAGAGATGAAACTGCGGAGGTCGTCTTGCCTGAATTTGGGTTAAATGCTATTTGGTTTATCTGTCTACCTCTCTGAAGATTCCAAGTTGATTTATGACACCATGTATCGAAGGTTTAAATAGATGCGGCCGTTGTAGCAGATTTTGTCAGATTCCCTCTAGTTTGCGAGGGGTTTTTGATTGTAGGGACGGTTTTCCCTGCAAGCGCAAGCCCCTGCAGATAATTACGTTACTGTATCGCGGTAACCACTTTCTCCGACTCCAGAAGGTTACTTCGTGTCGTGTGTGTTTGTTTTATTTTGGTTGCCCGTGGATTGTATATGGAGACTAATTTGTGTTGTCGCCCGTAGGGCGTGGATTAGTCCAAATCCGTATATTCTTAGATTTGGGTTTGGGTTGATTTAAGGATCGTTAACCTTGTTTGAAATTAAGATCAACTTAAATATTTGTTAAGGATACGTTAATCCGGTATTGGACTAAGATCTATTTAACGAGGGTTCAGGATCGTTTTTGATCCAATGAAGAAGCATTTGGGCTCTATCATTTTAGTTTAGGGACGTTACGGTCCATAGATCACCATTTTTTTGTGAGGGTTTAATTTAAGGACGTTGCGGTCCACAGCTAGTTTAAAGACGTTACGGTCCATGGCTAGTTTACGGATATTGCGGTCTATAGAATTGTTGGTTGTCGGGACCCTCCACCTCTCTTAAGACGTTGAAGAATTACAACGACATGTATCAAAGGTGTGGGGAGATGTACTTTTGAACCAATGTCAGTTAGGAGATCTGTAGTTGGGTTTGGGACTGAGACTAATTTGGAAACATTATCAGCACATGGGCTCGCTTGACCTAAATTACGGACTTTTGGCCAACTTGTACTCAGCCCACTCAGTTTTTCAATGAAGTGTTAAACACTTGTTTGGGCTCGGTCCCTTTTATGTGCAACAATGCTGAGCATTGATATGGGCTCTGACGCTCACCCTATTTCTTTATTTTCTATGGAGTGTTAAACACTCTTTATGGTGCTGGTCTTTGTTTATAGGGAACTTTATATTAAACAACGCCCACGTGAGGGGCACGTGAAGCGCTTGGCGCCGAGCGCCGACCATTGAGTGCATAGCACTCTTTGTTTTATTAGCGCCCACGTGAGGGGCACATGGGGCGCTCGGCGCTGGGTGCTAACCAATGAGTGCTAGGCACTCCTTATTTTAGCAACGCCCAGGTGAGGGGCACGTGTGGCGTTCGGCGCTGGGCGCCAACCACTGTGTGCTAAGCACTCTTTATTAAGCAGCGTCTACGTGAGGGGCATGTGAGGCGCTCGGCGCTGTTTCCTTCTTTATGCATTTTTCTGAGGAGTTCAATTCTTTGTTCTCCACTGGATCTTCAATCCCCAAGAACAAATTCATCCCTACGAGAATTAAATTCTCATTTGTGGGAGACTTGTCAGATGGATCTCAGATCCAGGGAAATAACTATGTTCTTTTATAAGGGTTAAACCCTTGGGTATGCAAATGAGATACTATGATCTCTATTTACCTTGAAGAAAATTCTTCTTCTTTCTTCTCTCCTAAAACTCTTTTTGCTTGCTCTTCTATTTGAACTTGAAGTTTAGGGGGGGTTCCTCTCTTCAAGACTTGAAGTCTTGGGGCCTTTATATAGTAGAGGCAGATTTGTTGATTCGGTTAAGGAAATTTCTCATTGAGATATTTCTTAATTGATTTGAGGATTTTATCCACCGTTGGATTTTTGATCCAAGAACTTCTGTTTTACAGAAGAAATTTTTCTTTTTTTTAACAAGATTGGGAAAATATTTTCCCATACAGAGCTTATTCTTTATCATGGTGATTTTTAATCACCATTGGATTTTTAATCCAACGGTGCTCTGATGTACAGAGCACGATCTTTCTTATTTAGAAAGATTGGGGAAATATTTTCCCATACAGAGCTTATTCTATAGCTTGGTGATTTTCACCATTGGATTTTTAATCTAACGGTACTCTGTTTTACAGAGAGTAATCTTTCTTGTTCAGAAAGATTTGAGGAACATTTCCTCAACAGAATTTAATTCTGTGTTTTGATAATTTATCATCTTCGTTGGATCTTTGATCCAACGGAAGAGAACTTTTAGTTCTGACGCCAGTGCCCTCATGCGGGGCACGTGAGGTGCTGCCTCAGAGTTTTTAACTCTTGGCGCTGGCGCCATCGTGCAAGGCACGCGAGGTGCCGTCTCAGAGTTTTTAACTCTTGGCGCTGGTGCCCTTGTGCAAGGCACATGAGGGGCTGCATTTTTCAAAGTTTGAACAGAGCTTTGCTCTTTTATTTGGGGGGAAACAAATGCCCCCCCTCGTTGCGCTCACGTGGCATACACGTGAGTGCAGCGGTGGCAGCTTTTCCACCGTTGGATTTTCTTGGAAGTTGGATCGTCTTCCCATGCCTATAAATAGGGCCTTTGGCCCTTGAGATGACTGCTGTTCATCTTCCATTTTCTTCTTTCTGAGAATTTAATTCTCTTTCCAGAGCTTAGATCTCTGCCCAAGGAAACGCTTTTAGAGTTATAACTTTGCCCAAATTTTTTTTGTAAGGATCATAATCGAACCCATTAATCAGAGCTTTGCTCTTCTTAGATCACCGATCTTTTAAGATGTATTTTAGAGTTTCTTTAAACCGTTAATTAGAACAGGGCTTTGTTCTTCTTAGATCAGAGATCTAAAGAAATCTTTTTTAGGGTTTCTCAACCCGTTGATGAAAAACTCTTAGAGTTTCTAGGATTTCTACTTCAGATCTTTAAAGATCTTGGGGTTCTACAGAGCATAGCTCTTTTAGAATTTTTTTTTTGGGGAATTTTGTTCCCTTCTTAATTGACAGATGTAAATTCTGTCTGCAGAGCACTGCCCTCAAGGGAGTTCAACTCCTTGACCCAATGAGTCTCTCATTAAATGAGAATCATTTTAGGATTTCCTCCTTAATGAGAGACTGTCTCATCAATGATGAGTCGTCACTTTAATTTTGTGGGTCCCCTCTTGGTCCCTTTCTCCTGCATTGCAGTGTGGTACAATTTTAAAGTACCAAGTGTCAGAATAGTGTTGGCAACTAACTCTCGCCTTTTTTCGTGTAGGTACCATGGCTTTCTATTCTTCCTTTCTTTTTGTTCGTTCAGAGAGCGCCTTCGCTGACGCGCCCGTGGATAGGGAAGTCTTCGCGCTCATTAAAGATCACGATCCGGAGCAGAAATCTCTTCATCTATGGGGGTCGTGGTACAATCAAATCATCCAAAGTCGGCGTAGTTTTTCTTGCGCAGTACCCTCAGAGCCCATTTCAGCGATTCACTATGCCTACTCGCCTCAGGCGAATTACGCCGCAGAGGAGGTCAACTGGACCTCAGAGGGTCGCCTTCAGCCTTCTATGGCCTCAATACCTATACAGCCGCCGATAGCTTTGGATATTTTAGGGCGGCGCATATGTCAAAGCGAGTCGCGCTCTTAGGGACAGGTGTACATGATTGGCTTGACTCCTCGCCATTCAGCCGGATATCTATAGTGGGCTCGATACTTCTTGTCGGCCAAGAAATCGCTGCTGCTGAAGCTCGGGTTGTACCCCACGATTTATGCGTCTCTTTTCCAGTGTTCCACGCCCCCTGTATGGTGGGTCAAATCTTTCTTGGAACAATGGAATATCCTGACTCACACCTTTCTTCTATCAGATCGGGAAGTTTCAATCTCCTTAGAGGAGTTCGCGGAGATCTTCGGCATACCCGTCAGAGAGGAATATTACGAGGAGATGCTTCCCCCTGACGAGTACATCTTCGCCACCAAATCAGTGGTGATGGGCCTTACCCTGGAGAATGCCATTCAACATCGATTCCCAAGTCTGATCAAGGTGTTGAACATTTATGAGATCCTATTTCTAGAGTCTGGAAGGCATAGAGTCAGCTTCACAGACTTCATCGCTCTCTTTCTTCACCCAGAAGACTTATCAAAACAAGCTGCAAAATTCGCCAAT
The DNA here is from genome assembly GCA_030015575.1 of Agapanthus africanus. Classification (NCBI taxonomy): domain Eukaryota; kingdom Viridiplantae; phylum Streptophyta; class Magnoliopsida; order Asparagales; family Amaryllidaceae; genus Agapanthus; species Agapanthus africanus. The sequence continues at coordinate 463,400,723 of CM057349.1, forward strand.
CTTGATGACCCATTTGGTTTTGATTTGGAAAATCAGCCGACGGCGGAAGCATATTTAAGAAGCTTCTTTATTCCGGACACCCCGGTTGTTCCTTTCACAGAGCTTGCTGCTTCGGACGTCGATGAAGAGACGTTCTTCCTGGGGTTTATTGGCTTGTGGTTGAACTGGTACGTGCTTCCGATGCACCCTCGCTATATGAGGCCGTCAGTCTTTTACCCAGCCCATCGCATGGTTGCGGGGACGCGTGTGGCCATTAGGATTGCGAGGCTAGCTCATCTATACCACGACCTGAGCTTAGCGGTGGATACTACTCAACTTGGAGTAAAACCTGTGCATCTTCCGCTGCACTACTTTACGTCCTGGGTTGAAATGCACATTCTTGGCGCTTTCGGAGTCCACAAACGGTCCCGCTTCTATGGCAGCTATAACTTTCACCGGGTCATGTTTCTAGTGGACGCTTCCGCGTTAGATCCGTCGCAGCGAGAGGCTCGACGCCTAGTCCTTCGCCCGCGTATGGTCGGGGATAGTATGACTTTTGTTGATAGAGTCTTAACTATTGGCAAGGAATCCACCAAGGAAGTGCAACCACTGCGCGATACTTTCAAAGACGGGGCTCCTACGTTGAAGGCCCGGGAGATCCTACACATATATTCGATCAGGCCAGGCTTTCTAGTATTCAGGCAAGGCGCCTCGGCACTGTTAATGAGGTATAACCCGCACCGTTTTGCTCAACAGTCGGGTTACGATCAGGGTGTCCCGCTTGAAGCTTTCTTAGCTGAGCCAGTTGCTATGGAAGAGGGTATCCGCAGCGCGCTGCACCACTTCATGCGGCTAAACACGGGGTCTAGCTTTCTCATCAGCGAGCCAAGCTACATGCCGAAGCTTCGAACGCCTGCGTGGCGTGGTATTAGCATGCGATAGGTGCTGTTATCAGAGAAGAGAGGCGGCTATTGCTTGATCACAAGGACGCTGTCCCAGCCGGTAATCCAGCATTTCCTTTGAAGCGACAGACCACCGTTCGTCCTTCCTTAAGAGCAGCTGCTGCAGTTGTGGTTCCGCGCGCCTTCCCTGAGAAGCCTCTACCCCGTTTTCCTATAGAAACGGTAGCTGTAGCGTCCCCGGAGTCTGGCGTTGGCGTGGAAATCGGGACCCGCCGCCCAAAGGTACCCGTTTAGCGCAAGCTTTTGTCATCGGCCACTAGCGCTCGCTCACAAAAAAAGAAGAAGTCGTTGTTTTCTGCCGACGTCATATTTGGCCAGGAGCCACATGCTCCTTACAACGAGGGTTTGTGCGAGTATGGGACCAATGAGGGTTTAAACATCCCGCCTGCGGATGATACTGATCTCCAGGCTGCCCTTGTGGCTTCCGAGCGACTGGCTCACGATGAAGTGGCATTGATCACTATCGCGCAGTCATGTATACTTTGTTAGTGTATATGCCCTAGGGGCCATTATTGTATCATACTAGTTTGTATATTACTTAATGGAAGCTTGGGATATTCACATATATATAACAGTCTTGCTAAACATGGTAGTATGCTACTCGGTTTTTCTATCTTAATATGTAAGTATACGTATTGATAGAGCTCTTAGGATCTTGCTTGACTACCAGCGTTGTGATGGCAGTCACACTAGTGGGGGCTGGGTAGTCTACAAGCACATCCTTATTCAGGTCCCTAGTCGTTGGATTATCGAGACAGGGCATCGATACTCCGGAGTAGACTAGTGTGTACGCTTCTCATCCCAGTTAGGGAGATGGTCTGTCCCACAGCCGTCAGTACGTCGTACTGGAGATAGTATGCAGGTGCTCGTTAGGTTACGGGTACACCGGACAGGACTCACAGGGAACTGTTGGTTGGTTTTATACCAGTCGTCAGTGAACAGTTCCCAGGTGACATGAGTACAGCATAGTCCGCAGACTTGACACTGCTACTTCACCTCGAGTGTGTCCCACTGTTCTTAGATTGCTACCCTACCACGGCTCAAAGGAGTTGTGCAAACAGGTAGCAGTTGGGTGCAGTCCCGAGCACTTGGAGGCAGTGGCGGTTAGAAAGGATTCTTCTCTCCTGGTATTGGGGGTTGATATCGCGCTGTGTCAGAGAGCCATTACGCAAAGTCCCTGGCCAGGGCAAGCGAGATTTGCTGGTAGGTTCCAGTAGTTTCTCAGGGTGTAATGGGCTTCGCTCCGACACGACTTATACAGCTATTAGGGGACTGACTCTTGCCGCCCCTAGGCCCGATATGCGATAGTCTTAGACGAACGGACCGGACTGTACAGAGATTGTCACATCAGACTCAGTAGGAGTTCGGATGGGTTTCCTCATCGGCCTTCTTATCGACATCTACCTGGAGTTCGTAAAGACGAAGGACACGGTTCTTTAGGTATAATCCCTTTACATAGTAGTTGTTAACTTCTATGTTTGATGTTAGTTATCGTTTAGCTTCGATTCATGCGGTTAGTCGATGTTTAAGCAAAGAACAAGATCGTTTTTCATATTTCCGCCTCCCCGCAAGTCGTGGGGTATTGTACATCGACTTACAGTGGTATCAAAGCCTCGCTAAACAATAAATAACTCACTTGCAAAATTGTATGAATTTCGAACGAAAAAAACGAAACCGGAAAACCCCGATATCATGAGTTTCTGTCGATTTTTAAATAAAGTCCAAAAATTTTTCAGGGAGGTTCAGATAGCTTTAAATGACAGTAGTAGAACACCCAAGAAAATTGGGCCCATGAATCGGCTAAAGCGCCGCGGAACCGCGGCGGATCCTACCGATCCGCCGCGCTTCCGCCGCCGAGTTGCCGATTCATGAACCCAATTTTCCTGTGTTGGTTCTCTGTAATATTTGGTATTTTCTGGAATTTTTTATTTTTGCTCAGGTTTCAGATTTACAGAGAAGTATTGGAGCAAAATTAAATGTGTTTAATCGATCGAAATTATACGGTATTTGCTTGTTGGATTATATCTGTGTTTGTATAATGTGTTCGTAAACCTCCCCTAACTGCTAGTATGTCGGTTGGCAGGGGGTTGCACATTTCTGTAATGGATTTTATCTGTTTGTGTATATGACCTGTGTTGGACTGTTGTGATGTATAGCCGGGGTTATGTGATGGGTTATTATTTAATTCATTTGATGTAAATGTAATTTGTTGTAATATTATTTTGCGGGGCACATCCAGGTTGCGGTTGTAGCCACCGTTGTATTATTTCATTTTACTGTTTTTGCTCCTAGGACAGACCCAAGGAGGGATGCACAAACTGCTGGGCGGGTAGTTTTCCGTACCCGTTGGGTCTTGGGTGGGGTAATGGCTATTCATCACAACTGTGTAATCCGTCTTTTGTTGCAGGCTCAAAACAAACACGGATTACTTGCAAATCCAATAAAGTTCATCTGTGATCTGGAATGCCTATTATTGCGTCTGACGAATGTACAATATCTATATATGATAGCTATTTAGACGTCACTTATGTTTTACACCCGCGCTAGCCCAGCCCCCGCTCTGTCGTTAGTTAAGTAACCTAACGGGTGATGACGGGACCCCGTGGCGAATGCAGATGGCATAAGAGGACGTTGTATTTTCGTTTTTTTCTGCAATGATAGGTTAATGATGGGACGCATTATTAATAATGCAAATAAAATAAACCAAAAGTTTAATCATTGGAACAATTTAAAAGAAACCACTCGGTTAATTTTAAAAACAGATATTTTTAAATGCGGAGCTTTAACCACTCCTTTTAAAAGCTATCAGGTTCCTTCGGTTATATCAAGTTCACTACGTTCACGGTTTCGCCAAAACCATTCGTAGCCCTCCGTCATTTCATCTGGGTATTCAGTAGTATTCAAGCTATATATTTTGATCTAACGCCAAGGCATAGTGTTTGGTAGCTACTGGATATTCATTTGTTGCATAGATAGATGAGTTAGTTTGGGACAGTCGGATTATCATTTTGGCCGAACGTCAAGGATATATACGGATGGGTTCAAATTGACAAGATAATGATGGGTAGAACTTGACATGTGACTTATGACATTTTGACCTAACGCCAAGGTCATAAGAGCATGGGGCAAAAATATATATCGGGAATTTCTAAAGAAACTGAAATTTGCAAAGAGTTGCATACCATTTGGAGTTTGATAAATGTTGGTAGGATTCCTTCAACATTATCATACAATGATATTTGGATCCCGATCCTACTGTGAGTATATGCTACTTATCAGGAGATTCGTCACTTAACGATCAATGCTATAAACCAAGTAGGTGTCAAGAAAGGTGTCAGCGGGGTTACGCCCCCAGAGAAAAGAGGTTATTTAATTAAGGAACTTCGCGAAAGCGTTGGAAAACCTCCCTCGAAGTATCGACACTAGCCTGGCTGAATGGTTAAGCAAGTATTGTACGGTGAGAATAGTCCTGGCTAATTCTTCTTTTATGGTTTGAGGAAGGATTCGAGAAACAGTGGGAGCCATCCAGTTTAGATAAACTAAAAACCACTCTAAACTTGCAAGAGCATCATGCTAAAGAGTTTTCTTCTCTCTCTCCTAATTGCAGCGACCCTGAAAATGACTGGACTTAAGTTACTTTTAGAGAAAAATATACTGACAGGGCCAAACTATAAAGATTGGCTGCGGAATGTCAAAATGGCTTTGACCTATGACAAATTGGGGTACGTCCTCACCGCTACGGCACCTGCTGTTCCTGGTCCCAAATCCAGTAATGCGGATAAGGAAATCCGCAAAATCTGGGATTTAAATTGCGCGAAAGCCAAGTGCATCGTGCTTGCCTCGAAGAACAAATGAACATCAGAGGAGGTACGAGGATATGAACCTAGATGGCATATTTCTCCATACAAAGGAACTTTATGGAGAGCAATCTCGTATAGCAAGATACGAGACCTCTAAGAACTTGTTTCGAGCGAGGTTGGCTGTCGGGTCATCGGTAGGAGAACATGTCCTAAAGATGATCGGCTATATTGAAGAGCTCGCAGACCTTGGGACGACTTTGGATAATGAGCTCTATACAGACCTTATTCTCCAGTCCCTTCCTCACACCTACGCCCAGTTTATCCTGAACTTCAACATTCAAAGAAAAGAAGTTGAACTTCCGGAACTCCTGAACATGTTAAGGAGTGCAGAGGGCACCTTGCAGAAGACAAGGGAAACACCCGCTATGTTTGTTGGCGGTGCATCTTCTTCCGGGTCCAAGGCTAGGGCCAAAGGAAGGAAGAAGAAGGCCGCCACCAAACCTAGAGGAGGTGTTAGTAAGGTGGGAGGGAAGGGAAAGAAAAAGTTTGCGGTACCGGTAGTGGGCCAGGATGAGTGCTTCCATTGTCACAGGAAAGGGCACTGGAAGAAAGATTGCAAGGCGTGGAACGCCAAGAACCAGAAACCGAAGCAAGCTGTGGCTTCGACTTCAGGTGTGTTTGTAATTGAGAATTGTCTGTCAATTAACTCTACTTCCTGGGTATTGGATACCGGATCAGGATCTCATATTTGCAATTCATTGCAGGCACTGGAAACCGTAGAGTGCTGAAGAAAGGTGATATGACCCTAAAGGTTGCTAACGGAGCTAGCGTGGGAGCTGCGTCCGTCGGGGATTATCACCTAGGATTGACGAGTGGACACATTTTGGTTTTACATAACTGTTTTTTTGTACCAAGCTTAACGTGTAATATCATATCAGTTTCCTTGTTATCAAATAAAGGTTATGATTTCACGTTTGTAAGAGATGTTATTAACATCCACCTGAATCATGGTTTGATTTGGTCCGGTACACTAAATAACGGTATATATGTTTTAAACCAACTCCAAATTTTCAATGTCCAGAACACACTAAAAAGAAAGTCTCCAGATTTAAATAAAGCTTTCTTATGGCATTGTAGACTGGGTCACATCAATGAGAGAAGGTTGACTAAGTTATATAGAGAAGGATATTTGGACTCGTTCGAATATCAAACTTATGACACTTGTCAATCTTGTCTCAAAGGAAAGATGACAAAGACTCCATTTACTGGACATGGAGTAAGAGCGAGCGAGCTCTTAGGACTCATACATAGCGATGTATGTGGTCCAATGTCTACGCATGCAAGAGATGGTTTTTCCTATTTCATTACTTTCACGGATGATTACTCAAGATACGGATTCATTTATCTGATGAAACATAAATCCGAGGCTTTTGAGAAATTCCAAGAGTATAAAAATGAAGTAGAAAACCAAACCGGCAAAAGTATCAAGACACTTAGATCTGATCGAGGTGGTGAATACTTGAGTGCCGAGTTCCTAGGTTACCTAAAAGAGAAAGGAATTCTCTCTCAGCTTACTCCTCCATACACTCCACAGCATAATGGTGTATCGGAGAGATAGAATCGAACCCTATTGGATATGGTACGATCCATGATGAGTAATGCTGAGTTACCGCGATCTTTCTGGGGTTATGCGCTAGAATCAGCGGCATATCTTTTGAACATGGTTCCTACCAAGACTGTGCCTACCACTCCATATCAGATGTGGAGCGGGAAGAAACCCCATCTACAGTATATAAAGATTTGGGGATGTCCAGCTTTTGTTAAAAAGCAGCATGTGGACAAGCTCGAGGCACGATCAGTAAAGTGTATATTTGTGGGATATCCAAAGAACTCCAGGGGATATCTATTCTATTACGCAGAGGAGCAAAAGGTATTTGTTTCTCGTAATGCCCATTTTCTAGAACATCAGTTTTTAGAAAAGGAATCAAGTGGGAGCAAAATAGAACTGGAAGAAATTCCAGAACCACAAACTAATATTGAAAGTTTGGTAGAACCGGTAGTTCAAGAAGAACAGGACATTCCCGCACCCCTCCGTAGGAGTAGTAGGCCGTCTCATCCGCCTGAGAGATACTACGGTTTTCTCATAGATGGGGATAGAGAGGATTGCATCATAGATGATGATGAACCTACTGACTTCCAGCAGGCCATCCAGAGCGGCGACTCGATACGATGGCTAGATGCAATGCGAACCGAAATGGAGTCCATGTACACCAACAAAGTATGGACTTTGGACTTTGCTCCAGATGGGGTAAAACCCATAGGATGCAAATGGATCTTCAAGAAAAAGATTGGTGTAGATGGACAGGTGGAAACCTATAAGGCTAGACTTGTTGCAAAGGGTTTTCGTCAAAGACCTGGTTTGGACTATGACGAAACTTTTTCTCCAGTGGCTATGCTCAAATCCATTCGGGTCTTTCTTGCTATTGCTGCCTTCCATGATTATGAAATCTGGCAAATGGACGTAAAGACGGCTTTTCTGAATGGAAATTTAGAAGAGTGCGTCTATATGGATCAGCCAGAGGGTTTCAATCTGAGTGGGAGCAGCGGGAAAGTATGCAAGCTGCTTAAGTCCATTTATGGACTAAAGCAGGCATCGCAGAGTTGGAACATTTGTTTTGATGAGACAGTCAAAGAATATGACTTTATCAAAAATCCAGATGAACCGTGCATATATAGTAAAGTTGTAGCCAGAAGTGTCGTATTTCTCGTCTTGTACGTGGATGACATTCTATTGATAGGGAATGACATTCCTATGCTACAATCTGTCAAAGGATTCTTGTCACACAGGTTCTCCATGAAAGACCTGGGTGATGCCTCTTACATTCTGGGGATCCGGATCTATCGTGATAGATCCAAGAGGATGTTGGGACTTTCGCAGTCCAGGTATATCGACACTGTACTGAAAAGATTCAGTATGGAAGATTCTAAGCGCGGTAATCTACCGGCTTGTCACGGAATCACCATCTCCAAAGAGATGTCTCCCAAGACTGATTTGGAAAGGGAACGCATGTCTATTATACCCTACGCATCTGCGGTAGGCTCTATAATGTATGCGATGTTGTGCACCAGACCAGATGTAGCTTACGCACTGAGTGTGGTAAGCCGGTATCAGTCAGACCCAGGGGAGAAGCACTGGATAGCAGTAAAGAACATTCTCAAGTACCTAAGAAGGACTAAGGAGATGTTCTTGGTTTACGGCGAAAAAGACCTCAGGTTAGAGGCCTTTGCTGATTCCGGCTTTCAGAGTGATAAGGACGATTCCAAGTCCATGTCGGGTTATGTCTTTACCCTCAATGAAGGGGCGGTGTGCTGGAAGAGCTCCAAGCAGGACACCGTTGCTGACCCAACGATGGAAGCGGGGTATATAGCTGCTTATGATGCCGCAAAAGAAGCAGTCTGGATGAAGAAGTTCCTAACAGAACTTCAGGTGGTTCCTACCATAGTTGATCCAATACCTCTGTATTGCGACAACAACGGAGCTATAGCTTTAGCAAAGGAACCAAGGTCCCATCAGAAGTCCAGACACATCTTAAGGCGATATCACCTGATCAGGGAGATCATTGATCGTCAGGAGATCGAGGTTCGGAGAGTTGCTTCTGAAGAGAACATTGCTGATCCATTCACGAAGGCTCTACCTCAGATTCAGTTTGAAAGGCTACTCGAGATCATCGGTCTTCGATATGCCAGTACATGGCCCTAGTGCAAGTGGGAGATTGTTAGTATATATACCCTAGGGGCCATTATTGTATCATACTAGTTTGTATATTACTTAATGGAAGCTTGGGATATTCACATATATATAACAGTCTTGCTAAACATGGTAGTATGCTACTTGGTTTTTCTATCTTAATATGTGAGTATACGTATTGATAGAGCTCTTAGGATCTTACTTGACTACCAGTGTTGTGATGGCAGTCACACTAGTGGGGGCTGGGTAGTCTACAAGCGCATCCTTATTCAGGTCCCTAGTCGTTGGATTATCGAGACAGGGCATCGATACTCCGGAGTAGACTAGTGTGTACGCTTCTCATCCCAGTTAGGGAGATGGTCTGTCCCACAGCCATCAGTACGTCGTACTGGAGATAGTATGCAGGTGCTCGTTAGGTTACGGGTACACCGGACAGGACTCACAGGGAACTGTTGGTTGGTTTTATACCAGTCGTCAGTGAACAGTTCCCAGGTGACATGAGTACAGCATAGTCCACAGACTTGACACTGCTACTTCGCCTCGAGTGTGTCCCACTGTTCTTAGATTGCTACCCTACCACGGTTCAAAGGAGTCGTGCAAACAGGTAGCAGTTGGGTGCAGTCCCGAGCACTTGGAGGCAGTGGCGATTAGAAAGGATTCGTCTCTCCCGGTATTGAGGTTGATATCGCGCTGTGTCAGAGAGCCATTACGCAAAGTCCCTGGCCAGGGCAAGCGAGATTCGCTGGTAGGTTCCAGTAGTTTCTCAGGGTGTAATGGGCTTCGCTCCGACACGACTTATACAGCTATTAGGGGACTGACGCTTGCCGCCCCCTAGGCCCGATATGCGATAGTATTAAACGAACGGACCCGACTGTACGGAGATTGTCACATCAGACTCAGTAGGAGTTCGGATGGGTTTCCTTATCGGCCTTCTTATTGACATCTACCTGGGGACCGTTACGTACAGCTAGTGCCGCTTGCGGTCTGTGGTTAAACCCACTGCCAGCGTAGTAGTCGAGTCTCTAGAGTCCCACGCAGAGAGTTTCCCTACTCCAGGCGAAACGATATAGAGGTCGTATGGTTTTACGACAAGGGTTCGGACGCATACGTGTGTTTACGCAAGTACGACTTTTCGGACAGTTTTTACTAGTCGGCTTTGGTTTAAGCCAGTTACTAGTATCCGGTTATTGGATTTATACAGTCTAAAGTTTTTCCGTGTTTTCACGGATAGGAGGGGCGTTCTCGTAATTGCGCGAGAAGCTTCTAGAAGATGGTGACTAAGGAGGTTTAGGTGGCATATACATTGAATGAGATTAGTGAGTCATATGGATGATTCATCCATGTCATTAATGCTTCATAATTGCTTAATGACTCATGGAGATGAATCACCACAAGATATTTATCAAGCATGGTTGTAAATCATTTTCTTTTCTTTTCTTGATAAAATAAAATGCTTGATATATATTATGATAACTCATTTTCTCTTCTCATGATTATGTTCATCTTCTCTCTCCTCAAGCTCTCTCTCTTCAAACCCTAATCCTCCCCTCTCATGTGTTGAGTACAAGGATTAGTTAGACTACTTAATCCATAACCATACTCTATTTCATCTAGGTACTTTGATTAGCACTTAAAGATACCTAGTTGCCTCAAGTTTAGAGGCAAAGCTTGGAGTTTAGCTCTCGTGGTGGATCGTCTACTACTTGGAGAAGGCCGAGGAGGAGGTGGAGTTCGTAAAGACGAAGGACACGGTTCTTTAGGTATAATCCCTTTACATAGTAGTTGTTAACTTCTATGTTTGATGTTAGTTATCGTTTAGCTTCGATTCATGCGGTTAGTCGATGTTTAAGCAAAGAACAAGATCGTTTTTCATATTTCCGCCTCCCCGCAAGTCGTGGGGTGTTGTACATCGACTTACATACTTCAGTTACATTCTTCCGTGGCTATCTTCTTTTATTATGCTTCTACTGACGCTTTCTTCTTCAATAGGTATTTCTGCCGAAGAGGGTCTCGTGGCTTCCCTCAAGACATTCAAAGAGGAAGAGAGGCTCCGCGCTTCTTTGGGCCTTAGAAAAATTCAATTCATTACACCTTTATTCCCTTTTTTTTATTCGTGCTCTAACCTTCTCTTTCATCTTGTCGCAAGGAATACCTTGACTCGGCTTATTCCAAGTGCAGTGCCGATACCGAGCAGCGATGCTGCAAAACTTCCAGAGCCAGCTATTGTGGCCCCAGCTCTCCTAACGTTACCGCAGGAAGCTTTCTTAAAGCAGCCGATGACGGATGTCGTAACGGCTCCAGAGGCAGAGCTTGGCTCGGACGACGACGTCCCTTTGTCAGAGGTCTTGAAGAGATCATTTCTCACTGCTCATACCGAAAGGAAGTGTAGGAAGCATGCGGCGAGGGAACGCGATGCCAGTTTGGCCGTGGGTGCAGGCTCAAACAGCATTCCGCTCGCTGATACTCCTTCGGCGGATGTTCCCTCTGCGTTGTCTACCGCCCGTAGACAGGTTGCACGCGCGGATCGGGAAGAAACTGAAAATCTGCTCCAAGGTAATGTAACGCTTAGTCTTTTACTAGAACTTGATCTTCGAATTTTGACATATGCATTTTCTGCAGGGCCAAGTCTTGGCGATGGGATGACGGGTGAAACCCTGGCGGTTACCGTGCCCGAAATTGCTACCCTCTATCTGGAATCTGGAACTGTTCAGACTGCTTCCCTTTCTCCCTGTGGCTCCTTAGTGTCGGCGGGAGTCACAAGCGTCACGACGGCCCTCGTCAAGTCAGGGGATGAAGCTATGGGCGTGGAATCTACTCTTCTAAGAGAGTGCGAAGAAGCCGTTACACCTGGTGACGCCTCCACCATGGTTTCGGTCCCTGATTTATCAGGTAATCGCTGAGTCGCAATTTTCAATCTTTTCGATCTTGTTCAACCCTTCTAATGATATTTTGTTTTTCTTGAGTACAGGCACGGTGAATCCCGAGGCTGTGCCATCTGAAGAAGCGTCACCGGTCGCTGCTCTGACGGTCGCCGTTCCTTCGCCTTCTTCCGTGTCCTCTCAAATATTGGAAGGTATGGGTTTGCGAATTATTTAGTTTAACGGTGGATACCATCTTTCTTGTATTGACGGTATATTGTCGCAACTCTGCAGGAGTCCTTTTTGACCATCTGTACCAGGTGTTGAACCCGCATTTCTCCTTCCAGACGGAAGTCATTCCGTCTGCTGGTATTAGTTAGTATATTCTTCAGCTAATGTCTCCTTCTTTCTTTTATGAATAGCCGTATTGTTGCTAAGTCTTCTTTATATTGATCGCAGCGTCACGGATCGAAGGAGGAGACGAGAGGATAGCCGCGCCTCCGGTACTCCCCATTCTGCCACCTGCCACAGCCGGTGTAGTAGACTCCATCCCTCAAGTATTTTCTTCACCTCTCGAGTCGACATTTGACCATAATTTGTTTTGCAGCAATTGCACCGGCTCCAGCTCCCTTTCAGTCTCGCATTCCAATGCCGGCAAGGCCCTTTTCTAAACGCATATCTTCCAGGGGCGCTGCGAATAGCCGACGAATGTTGAGCGAATTCATCGAAGATCTCGATGCTGAGGCCCTCAGTTCTACTATGGATTTTGCTGTTGAAGTTAATCCAATGCTGGCGACACTCGTGAACTTCCATGATGAAGATCTCGTCGGCTCTTGGGTTGATTACTACAGAAAGATCGAGACTTGCCTACACGAGATTGAGCTCAAGCATCTCGCTCCTGAAGTATTAGCTTCGAACTCCCAATGGGTTGCGTGGGTCGAGCGTAGTGTTCCAGTCATTCGCCATTTTGAGCAAGAGGCGATCTTGAGGCGAAAGGAATATGAATTGGCTTCAAGTGAATATGCCCAGTTACGCGCCCAGGTTGAAGCGAATGCTGCGCAATTAAAAGCCGTCTTCGACAATCTCCAGAGGTGTATTTTGGATGGGTTGACGTTAAGGCGGACGCTTGACTCTACTGAGCGGGTCGTGCAGGACTGCGAAGCTGCCATGCTAAGAACCGATGAAAATCTTTCGTTCTGTCTGCGACAACGAGCTCAAGTTGAAGCGGAGTTGGCCACGGCAGCCGATCACGAGAAAGGATTGAGAGGAGCGCGCGAGCGGCTTGTTGATTTGTTGAAGACGCCTCCTCCTCAATAACCGTCTTTTGTACCCACTTTTTTTACTGTAAATTTGCGGTTTATGAATAACATGTATTCATTTTGATTCCTTTGTGAAATGTATCTTGGATTTTCTTGAATTTATGAATAAAAGACATATTTCATTTTTTATGGACGTGTCTCTTTAGAAAATGCGTCTTGTAGATAGTTTACTTTGATCTCTTTGCGGGGCAACGATGGCTTAGAAGATAAGTTCAGATTTGCCGCCTGAGACTTTTTCAACTTCATGAGCCATGAGGGTCTCATAAAGACTTTTCTCCCTACGAGTCGAGAGGATCCCGTAGGTGTATTTTCTCCTTAGGAGTCATGAGGACTCCTAAGTGCGTTTCCTCTTAAGAGTCGTAAAGATCTCACAAGAGAATTTTTCCCGCTTACAAGTCGAGAGGACTTGTAAGTGGTTGTTTCCCTCCTTGTCGAGAATCGACTTCGGAGAGTGTGGCCTGTGAATAGTATGCAGTAGTCCATCTTGGATAGACTTGCAAGGCCCCAGTGCTTAGGAAACAGGTCCTTATCCCCATTGCCTAAGGCTTTTCCCTATGAGTCGAGACGAATCGAGAAGTTCTCACAAGGACACTAATTTCCTCACGAGTCGAGATGAATCGAAGAAGTTCTCGCAAGGGTTTCCTAACGTCACAGTTAACTTCTGCTAATAGAAATCCGTTAGGGTATATGGTACTAGGGTTTTTTACCCGTCGCACCATCGCGTTGGCCGATATATTCCCCGATATGCAATCTTGTTGTTCGGGTAGCCTCATGACTGTCATGTCTCTGATCCCTTCGGGAGCTGGACAAGACGTCTTCAAGTAATCTTCCAGGTAATATTACCGTCGAAAGAGCAAGCGTTATGAATATTCCATGTCGCTTTTTACTTGAGGTTAGGCTCAATTCAAGATCCCAGACGAGTCTTGACCACTCCGTGCTGGAGTGGGATGGTCTCCGATAGTGTTTCAGGTCTCATTTGAGTTGCCATTAAGACCGTGAAGATAGGGATCTTCCTTTGCTTCTTTGGTTGACATTGTGTCTGCAATATTGCGATGAATGTCGAGGTTGTCTCTTGGTTGTCTGTGAACCATCGAGATTTGGAACTAGGGGACTATGCCATGGCTCCATTTGTTGATGTCGCACCTGTATCCTGCTGGAGGGAAGAAGAACGATGTTTGGTTGATCTCTAGGCTGTGGATGCTGACGTCGAAACTTAGAACTAAGGACTTCACCATGGTTCCGAGGTAGTCTCTAGGTTGTCTGTGAACCGTCGAGATTTAGCTTCCCTTCGACGAAGCATGGTAGGAAAACGTGGTTTCCTTTCTGTTTGTGCCCATGGATTGTATACATGGGTCAATGTGACCTCACCTGCAGGGCAAAAGTTTCATTTTATTTTATTTCTTTCTGCGATGCTCTATCATTTCATCTTTTTATATCACAAAAGTCACGATTGCCCAATCATTTCGGCTATCTTTTCACGGTGCCCAATCATTTCGGCTATTTTTCTTTTTCTTTACTCGCTGCTTTTATTACGAGTTGCCCAATCATTTCGGCTATTTTTGTATGCATATATTTTGCTCGCCGATTCTTATTGCGAGTTGCCCCATCATTTTGGCTATTTCATATGCATTTTTTCTCGCTAATTCTTGCGAGTATGGAACTTGAGATCTGATACCAATCTTAGCATCAGCATCGCTGCGACTGGAATATGGCCAGGAGCGAATCATCATTTGCCGTGAAAGGACTTAGAATTTGATATCGATTTTGGCATCAGCATCGCTACAACTGGAACATTTCCAGGAGCGAATCATCATTTGCCTTTGTCGGTTCGAACAAAGGTGGCTTAGCAAACAGGGTCAGGATCCTGTCGACTAAGGCTTTTGACTTCATGAGCCGTAAGGGTCTCATAAAGGTGTTTCTCCGTACAAGTCATGAGCATCTCGTAGGTGTGTTTTTCTCCTTAGGAATCATGATGATTCTTAAGTGTATGTTCTCTTATAAGTCGTAAAGATCTAACAAGAGCATTTTCTCCTTATAAGTCGAGAGGACTTACAAGTGTCGTTCACCACATGAGGACATTCCTTGTCGTTGGTGGGACTTGGTAAGGAAAACGTTTATTTGTGCCCGTGGATTGTATACAAGGGCCAATATTGAACCACTTGTAGGGCAAACTGGGGCATGCGATGGCTTAAGAACAGGTTCAGATCCCTGTACCTTAAGGCTTTTTGAATCCTACGAGCCATGAGGGTCTCATAGGGGGAAATCTCCTTACGGGTCATGAGGATCTCGTAAGTGTAATTTCTCCTTAGGAATCACGGGGATCCCTAAGCGTGTTTCTCCCTTGTGAGTCATAAGGATCTCACGCAGGTATTTTCTCCTCACAAGGTCGAGAGGACCATGCAGGTGTCTTTATTTTTATGAGATTATGCCTTTTCGGGTTTTCACAAACTCATCGGTAGTCCTGCTGTTTTTACTCACGGCGCCCTTTTGGGTTTTCATCCGTGCCCATTTCGCTTGTGGACGTATCCTTTTTTTAGTGAAACTCTCGAAAATAGTTTCGCTGCATGTGACCCATTTGTTTGCCGGTGGGATTTGAGTTGCAGTCCTCACCGCTGGGCTTGTGGACTTGCATTCCACTATCGCTGTATTAGAGGCGACATTTGTTAGTTTAGGGACATCTCGGCCCGTTGTTAGTTTAAAGACATCTCGGTCCAATGTTAGTTTAAGGACATCTCGGTCCATTGTTGGTTTAAGGACATTACGGTCCATAGCTGGTTTAAGGACATCTCGGTTCGTTATTAGTTTAAGGACGTTATGGTCCATAGCTAGTTTAAGGGCATCTCGGTCCGTTGTTAGTTTAAGGACGTTACAGTCCATATCTAGTTTAAGGACGTTACAGTCCGTAGCTGGTTTAAGGACATTGCGGTCCGTTGTTAGTCTTAAGGACGTTACGGTCCATAGCTAGTTTAAGGATATTACGGTCCGTAGCTAGTTTAAGAACGTTGCGGTCCGTTGTTAGTTTTAAGGAAGTTACAGTCCATAGCTAGTTTAAGGACGTTACGGTCCGGAGCTAGTTTAAGGACGTTGCGGTCCGTTGTTAGTTTTAATGACGTTACGGTCCATAGCTTTCCATGTTTGAGATAGAGTACTGTTGGGTACTACTCTTAGAGTTTTGACTCAAGAAGATAGCGAGCGGACATAGGCGTCGTCATCTATCATTAACCTGGGCCGTGACTCGTCAGGCGTAGTATTTTTTCAGGAATTGGCCGTTTATTGGCCGGAAGGGTCTTTCACCATGCATATCCATGAGCAAGTAGGCTCTACCTTGGTAGACCTTGTCTATGATGTACGGGCCCTCATAGTTCAGCTCGAATTTCCCCCGTTTGGCACGGTTGGGGATCATAGGTCTTTTTACGACTAGCACAAGTTCTCCTTGGCGGAATGTTCTCGGCCTAGTCAATCTTTCGTATGAGCGTGTCATCCTTGCATTATAAGCCTCCAGGTTTTGCTGTGCCATGAATTGAGTTTCATTGAGGGCATCGAGCTCCTCAAGTAGAAGATGGGCATTCTTTTCGTCCGCTAGTTCGTACCAAACCGATACTCGTAGAGAGGGTAGCTCTATCTTCAAGGGAAGAACCGCTTCCATGCCGAATACTAACGCAAATGGCGTTGTGTTCGTGGCCGTCTTGAATGTAGTCCGATAGGCCCAGAGAGCTTCATGAAATCTCTCGTGCCGGTCCTTTTTTATTTCTGGACACCATTTTCTTTATCATCTTTATCAAGGTCTTGTTGAAAGTCTCAGCTAGACCGTTAGCTCGGGAATTATAAACTAAAGAATATCTCCAATCTATTTTATGCTGCTATGCGAAGCGGCTGATCTTATGGCTTTGTAGGCAGACCCGTTATCAGAGATAATCCGTCACGGAATGCCGAATCGATAGAGGACGTGTGTTTTAAAGAAATGGAAGTTGTTCTCTGTCTTCACCTATCTTAGCGGTATTGCTTTTGCCCACTTAGAGAAGTAATTGGTTGTTGCCAGTATGAACCGATACCCCTTAGATGATGCTGGCTCGACGGGTCCGATTATATCGGTTCCCCACATTTCGAACGGCCAACTAGCCACTGTCGGATGTAGCGGATTTGGATGCTGATGGATAAAGTCCCCGTGAATTTGGCACGAGTGACACTGCTTCGCATATTCGAGGCAGTCCTGAACCATTGTGAGCCAATAGTAGCCCATTCTTTTGATCTTCAGCTTCATCTTTGGCCCAGCTTGATGGGAACCGCAGAGTCCGTCATGAGTTTCTTGAACGACCCTTTTCGCTTCTTCTGGTCCCAGGCATCTCAGCCATAGAAAATCGAATGATCTCTTATAAAGAGTACCATTGACGAAGGCGAAAGACAGGGCTCGCTTCATGAGCTGATGTCTTGACGACGCGTCTTCGGGCGTTCGATGGGATTTGAAGAAGTATATGAAGACTTCTTTCTAATCTCTCTCCTTTTCTTCATCCTCCAATTGGAATGCCTCATGTTCAGTTTCTTCCTCTACTTTAGAGTCTTCGAAGATATTTCTGCTGTAGCGAGAATCCTGCGGCTCTGCACAATGATCCTTACGTCATCGAGGTTTTCGTCGGCCAATTCTTTAGCGAGCTTGGCTAACGCATCCGCCTTACTATTTTCCGCACGTGGTATGCTTTCTAATGTATAGGAGGGGATTTGTGTCAGCAATTGCTGCACACTTTCATCATACTTGATCAGTTCTGGCTTGCACGTTTGGTAGTCGCCATTTACTTGGCTAACGACCAGCTGTAAGTCTCCATATATGAAGAGGTTTTTGATCCCCATGTTGACAGCAATTTCGAGACCTGCTATCAAAGCTTCATATTCAGCTCCATTGTTCATTCTTGGTTCCATTAAGGAAAGGGAAAAACACATAATCTCTCCCTATGGAGTCACGAAGATACGGCCCATCCCGGCTTTAATCATGGGGGTATTTTTCTTTCTCTTCTTTAAGGAGGACGCTCCATCGAAGTAGAGTTCCCATCGGGTATCATTCCCTTCTTTTTCCCTATTAATTGCGTTAAATGTGTGTTCGTCCGGCAACTCGCTGTTCAAGAGAGAGTCGGCAGGTATCGGATGCTCAGCAAAAAAATCGGCGATGACCTGGCCTTTTATTGCCTTGGGGGGTCGATATACTATCGATAACTCCATCAAGAGGAAGGCCCATTTGGAAAGCCTTCCGGTTAACATGGCTTTTGACATCAAATACTTGAGAGAATCCACCTTTGATATGAGATGGACCTCATTTGCCAAGACGTAATGTCGGAGCTTTGTTACTGCGAAGATCAGTGCGAGGCAATGATTTTCGATGGGATAGTAGTTATTTTCTGCCCCTAGGAGAGCTCGACTCAAATAATAGAAAGCTCTCTCCTTCCCCTGGTCATTCTCTTGTGGCCATAACGCGCCTAAAAAACCTTCAAGGGCTGTTGTGTACAGGATGAGGGGCTTTCCCTTGACCGGCACGGTTAGTACCGGCGGGTTCTGCAGATATTGCTTGATTTCGTCCAATACGTTTTGGCATTTACGATCCCAAACGAACAGGATCCCCTTCTTCATTATATGACTGTAGGGGCGGCATTTGCCAGAGAGGTTAGGTATGAACCGCCGGATATACGCGAGCTTTTCTTGGAGAGACCGCAATTGCTTGAGAGTTCTTGGCGAAGCCATTTCCATAATCACCCTGATCTTCGACGGGTCTATTTCGATACCCCGGTGTCGCAGGATGAATCCTAGGAATTTGCCTGAGGAAACTCCAAACGCGCATTTCAGAGGATTCATCTTCAGATTATATTTTCGAAGATGCTGGAAAACTATTTTCAAATACTCCCAGTGTTCCTCATATGATTTGCTTTTCACCACGAGGTCGTCGATATAACATTCAACAATCTCATGTACGAGGTCATCGAAGATCTTTGTCATGGCCCTCTGATAGATGGCGCCGGCGTTCTTCAGACCGAATGGCATCACTTTGTAGTAGAATATGCCCAGCGGAGTCCGGAAAGCAGTGTGCATTTGGTCTTCAGGATGCATCTTGATTTGGTTGTACCCTGAGGATCCGTCCATGAAGGAGAAGACTTCGTGGGTGGATGTGCTATCGATTATCAACTCGGTGAAAGGTACTGGGAAGTCATCTTTTAGACAAGCTTTGTTGAGATCCCGAAAATCTACGCAGATGCGTAGTGTCCCATTTTTCTTCATTACCGGAACGATATTAGCGATCCAATCAGGATATTGAACTTCATGGATGAAGCCGGAGTCGATTAGCTTCTTGACTTTGGCATTGATATTCATCTCAAGCTCGAGCTGTATTCTTCTTGACGCCTGTTTGACTGGCTTGACGTCCAGCGATATTGCCAGTTTATACACAGCTATCTCTGGGTCTAATCCCGGCATCTCGGAATAGTTCAATGCGAAAACAGTCTTTATACTGCATAAGCACGTCCCTTAATGTGGCTACCTATTTCTCAGACAGCAGCTCACTGACGAACGTTGGCCTTGGCTCATTTGCCGTCCCCAAGTCGATTTTTCTGAGGTTGTCTGCTGTGGTGTGTATCCCATCTTCCAGCTCTTTTGGCGCTGGTAGAAATTCTGAGAGCACCTCGTTCTCATCTTTATTTGCAAAGCATTGGGAGAGGTCGTTCATATTCTCGTGATCTCTTTCCTTTGAGAATGTTATCATATGGCAGGTACGAGCTTGTTCCCAAGCTCGATGCTGATCTAGACTTTCCCTCATAGTGCAGGTTGTTCTCGGCTCATGCTTTCATGGCGGGGCTTCCCTCCAATTGTCGGATAGAGAAAACCTGCCTTGCTGATACTGATCTTCAACCCAGTTTTTGAAGGTGAAGCAGTGTTCAAGAGGATGTCCCACTACTCGGTGGTAGGGGCAATAATCCGGGTGATGGACCTCGTCTATTTGTTCGGGGCACTGAGACTCCGGGAGCACCATCATTTGATGTTTTATGAGAAGGTCGAAGATTTTTCTTGTCTTGTTTTAAGGAAAGGAGTACTCCCGACTCATCTTTTTCATAAAAGACGGATTTCGGCTGACTTTTCCTCGATCGCGCGACTTCTTAGATCCACCTCGCTATTTTCGAACATCATTCCCGGTCTTTACCTTATTGTTGCTTCTATGTCGGGCTTTCTTTTTGCCACAAGAGTGCACAGCAGGTTGAGATTGAAGGGATCGTCATCCTCCGTAGCCTGCTGAATGATATGTTGCGTCTTAGCTTTTTCATAAATGGCCATTTCACGGCTGTGGTCACCCGAACCCTTTGACATGCTTCTCTTATTAGCTTGTCAGTCTGCTCTTCGAATGACGGACTTAATATTCATACAACAGGATCTCATTCTGGTTCAACATCAACGCTGTCCGGAAATGTGTTCGCTTCTCCATCGGAGTTATTTATGACATGGCAGCCATGGAATCGCTCCCATTTCTTAGATTGAACGTATCTAAGGTCAGTCGTCTCCATTCTCTCGTTAGGCATCTTTCGCTGAGTCCCAGGAACGTCCCAAATCTTGTTATAGAACTGGGCTTGTTGAGCAGTCTGTTCGAAGGGTACGCTTTGGAGTCTCAATAACCTTTTCAGTCCCTCTGCGTAGTATCTGGGCAGACGGATTAGTTGAAGACTTTCGAGCGCGGGTTCGGCACCGTGCCATACTTTTTTCTCCACTTTAGTCTCCGTGGATTGGTAGAAAAGGATCGCCTTCTCACTTCTTTGGCGAGGAGGGACGTAGAAGGTCTGAAGCTCTTGCATGCTATACGTACCAAACGCATAAAGTTCTTTGTAATGCCGCTACGGGACCAGAGTAATCTGTAGACTTTGGTCGGCTCCAGCAAAAGTCTGTATTGACGGGCGGACGGAGAATACTGCATTGGTCTCGTCCTCAGAGTCACTGCCAAAGACGAGCATAAGAGTAGATGGTCCTGGCCTATTGCCTTGGGGTTGTCCCGAGTAGACCATCTCTTCATCTTCTTTGGTATTGCTCCCAAATATCGGGATAGTGGCGATGGCTTTTTGTTTATTCTCCGGTTTGTGACATCTTTCCATGTCTTCGAAGTCTGGTAAGAAGTATTTGGCGTCTTCATATTTGTGAACTTCATTTACGGAGAATGGATTCAGCTCCCCTGTAACTGTGTACTCGAGGCCATCCTTGAAGTACTTCATACACTGATGTTGTGTAGAAGGGATGATGTTGTACTCATGTAACCAAGGCCTGCCGAGCAAAGCGTTGCAGCAAGTCTTGGCGTCAATAACATGGAACTTGATGTCGGTGACGAGCAGCCCAAAGCGTAGTGTCAATATTACGGACTCGAGCATTTGTGATGACTGCGAGTCAAAACCGGAGATGGTAATTTTATCCCGAACCAGGTGCTGCATGTTTATGCAAATCTTCTTCAACACCCTTACATTGAGAAGGTTGATGGAGGACCCGTTGTCGACCAGGATCTTCCCTATCTTGATGTCGTGACAATACCCGGTTACATACAGTGGACGGTTGTGCTCGCACGTTCCTAGAAGGAGGTCTTCATCGCTGAAGGTGATATCGGCCATGTGGACTTCTTCCAGCTCGTCTTAGGTCGAAATGGCTTTCATCTTTTCTTCTGCCAGGAAGGCTTGAAACTGGTCGGGCTCTTGTAATGCCTTTAGGGAATCTCGTGCTTCTTTAGACAGAAGAAGGGCATCCAAGATACTCAATTGTGAGGGTATCTTTCTCAGATGAACCAGGACATTGTAATCCACCTTGTTCTTCTTGAGTGGGTCCTTGGCTGTGAGCTCTTCAACGACTCTATCATCGAGAGCAATATCCTCAGGGACTTTTTCCTTTCCCTTGTCCATTTTGCCTGAACCTTTGTTTGAAGGTCCGAGATTCTTTTCAGGCAACGTAAGGTTACGCAGCTGAATGTTCTCACAGTTCTTCATCTCTTCTTCTTTTTCAAAGATGGATCCCTTGAAGAGAGGGTCGATGGCTATTTCTTCGTCAGAATCGCTCCCGAAGGTAAGAACTTGAGGTTTTGATCTTGTCGGGATGGTATCAACCATATGACAGTTATCGAATGTCCCTTCACGCTAGTTTGTCGCGCTTCTCTGTTCTCGACGGGCTTTGCACTTCATTCGCTTGAATTGTTGTCGGTGGGCAACGTATTCCTAGCACCATTTCTTGAAGGCATTGCACTCTTCGGTAGGGTGTGCGACCCTCCGATGATACAAGTAGTATTTTGGATGGACAACCTGTTCGTCGGGGCACGCATTCCCAGAACAATTTTCTTTGGAAGGTGGCAGCTTCATTCTTACTGATAGAGCTTCGGCGAACTGCTTCCTTATCTTGATTCTGCTCCTGCTGGTGGCAAGGATACTTTGATCCGGTTTAGGTACTTTATGACTTCTCATTACTAGAGCTTTTTTAGCTTGACACCGATGCTTGGCCTTTTCGTAAATGGCCGCTTCACGTTCTCGATCAACTTTGCTCTTTTGAAGAGCTTCGTTCATCAGCTTATCGATGAGGTCATCTGACGGTTCCATGGGTTTTGGTTCTGGATTTTCCCCCAGTTTCTCTACATCAGGAGCTTCTTTGCCGTTTATCGACGAGTGAGAGATCATGTGGCAGCTCACCACATACTCCTTGGGTTCTTCTGACGAGTCATCTCCTTCATCAATGTCACTGTCTCCATTTTCAAGAATATGCTTGAGGAATTCTTTCAGTATGACTGGGGTCCGCACTTTTTGGTTGTATTCCTCCAGCACGTCGATTTACTTTTGCAGACCCGTACGATTTCCGTCGAGTTGTATGGGCTTCTTGGCCTTCTTCTTTTTCTTTGAAGACTTCGGAGGCTTGGCCTGGAGGTTTTGTCCATCGTTACCAACTTTTGGCGTTGGGCGCGGCTTCAGCATTCCGTCCATAATCTCAGGCTCCAGCGGGCTCTTCCACCTAATCGCCGGACATACTTGAAGATCCTTCAGCATTCTTTTTGTTTTAGCTGAAAGGACCACTTCCCACGGTGCTTCTTCTATAAATGAGCATGATGCCCCCGGTGTGTCCACCTTTTTAGGAGTGTGCTGCTGCGGCGGGTTTACCTTCCAGTTTTCAGACAACGCGAACCTGCCCTGCAGGTACTGGTCTTCGATCTAATTTTTAAAGACGTAGCAATCTTTGATTGGGTGGCCCACTATTCGGTGGTAGGGGCAGTAATTGGGATTGTTGACGTCGCCCGATTTCAGTGGGCGTCTCGGATCCGGCAGAGTGATGAGCCTGTTGCGCACCGCCAGTTCGAATAGTCTTCTTGTTTTATCCCAGGGAAACGAGTAAGGATGTTTCAACTTCTCTTTGAAGGCTCACGGTCTGTTGTTTTGGAAAATAACCGGTTTTGGGTCACTAGATTGTTGTTGAGCGTTGGCGACGAAGGTCGCTTTCCCTTTGCCCTTTTCATTCCGAAGATCTGTTTTTGAAGAGGACGGCCTATGACCCATCTAGTCCATTTGGGCCAGTTTGTCAATCAAGGCCTGGAAGGTGGTCAGCTTGAAGAACATCATAAACTGGGATATAGTTCCCTGAGGATCAAGGGTCCCCACGAACATGCCCACAGCGGGAGCTTCTTTTATGTGATGTTCACACTTTGACCATAGGTTACGCCACTGAATTGCGTATTGAACCCAGGTCTCTCCCGGTTTCACCCTGGCGTTGATTAATGCTGTGATTGGGGTGCGCTCGCTTGCGCTTGCGAACCGCTGTGTAAACAGTAGCTCCATTTCTACAAATGTCTTGAAGGAATCATTCGGAAGCTCCGAGTACCATTCAAATGTCGTCTCCGCCAAGCTGCCGACAAATTGGTGAAGCAATAGTTTTTCATCGCCTCTAGTATTGCCGGATAGAGCTCTGAATTGAGCAACGTGTTGGTGCGGATTGCCCATCCTCTTATACATATGGAATTTAGGGATCGTATATCCTGGCGGGTACTTAATTTGGTCGTACCGGCCTAGATAAGGTCGCCCTGTTCTGACGACTTGTCCTACCGCTTCGTTCGCTTAATGAGCTCATATCTGCTAAGCTATGTATTCATCAAGGGTAGCTTTGGAGATCGTCTCCTCCCTGGCTGCTGATAAAGCCGGAGGAGGGTTTGATGTCTCCCCTCGGTCGTCTTCAATGATTACTGGAGGGTCTTCGGCTGGAGGATCCGGCTGGATCATCATCCTAACTATGTCTTGAAACAGAAGCGCCATCTATTTTATATTAGCCGCTTGTTCTGCAACCTCTTTATCTTTCTTTTCAATCACCCTCCGCAGGAATTCGGTGTCGATCTTCTGCTCCTGGCGTTGTTCCGACGATACTTCCGGGCTTTCTTTCTGCCCAGTGAGTGCGGCCATCCTTATCAATATCTCCTGGAGGTTTTGTTGTTGCTCCTGAGCTTTCGTTACACACCGTGTGAGTGGTTGATGACTTACGGAAGCATGACTATCCTCTTTTCCGGATGCCATGTAAACGGTATGCACAACCATGACCCCAGACTTGGGACGTTTGGGTCCACTGCCTTTGATATTTGCCGCCAGTGGTAGGAAATTCTCAGGCCTTCTCTTTTTGTGGGAGGTCAAGGTTGAGGGGGCCGTTGCGGCAGGCACCCATGAAGATGATACCTTTCGTGGTATAGCGGTTGGATGGTCCTCCTCTTGCCGAGCATTCGTCTTCTTCAGCCGGCGAGAGTAATCTTTGTCAATTACAGAGTTTTGGACTTTCCGCCAAACTCTGTGGATCTTGGAGGACAACCACTGAGGAAGCTGTTCCAGCTTCACCTGTGTTGTGTTTTCGACAGGCGAAGGAGACTTCTTCAGTATGGCTGTTGGAGAGTTCTTGTGCATCCTCCTGAGTAGCTCAAAGTTGTTCCCAGTTGGAACAGCAGCGTCAACCTCCACCATTGAAGCTGGTGGGGTAAGTCCAGAAGGAGAGTTTCCCCCAGCTTTCCTCACTCAGCGCCGGTGGCGACATCGAGCATGTTGTGTAGATGGGATCACCTCAGTTGTAGAAGCGACCTCGTCATACCCCTTGCTTTGATGAGAGGCTGCTGTTGGTGCCAACTTGTCGAAGACTGATGTCCGTTGAGAGGGAACGTCTAACCTTTCGAAGACTGACTTTCGAATAGGGGAAGCACTTGTAACGACCTTACCCATAGCAGGAGTTGGAACGGCCAGTCTTGCGAAGATCGATCCCTTAGCAGGACAAGCCCCTTTGACAGCTTCGTTTACTGGTGCTGGAATGGCTATCCGTTTCGGGATAACTCCTTCCGGTATTGCAGGCCTCTTTATGGGCCCAGTAGAGTTTTGGCTCAGCCTATCGAAGACCGAGGTGTTGGAATTGGACGACCCGTTGATAGGGGCCGTGGTAGTTGCAAGCTGATCGAAGATCGACTTCTTTGGAGCCTCCTGTGATGGCATTGAAGCATTGAAGCTCATTGGAGGGAGCATAGTCCCGAAGAATAGTCCAATGGTAGCCTGAGTCACCTGCTCCACTCGCATCGCAAAGATGGAGGCCGCTTGGGGTCCATAAGTCACTCCTCCAACAGGGACGGAGTGGTAATTGTTGTTACAATTGGTGCAGTTGGAAGCCATCGACGTCA
This sequence comes from Agapanthus africanus, assembly GCA_030015575.1. NCBI lineage: Eukaryota > Viridiplantae > Streptophyta > Magnoliopsida > Asparagales > Amaryllidaceae > Agapanthus > Agapanthus africanus. Next base: position 463,426,056 of record CM057349.1, read on the forward strand.
TCTTCTCTTCTGCATGGAGCAAGACACCAAATCTTAGTACCTCGAATCCAGGGGAAACCATATTAAACCGTGATCCGTTCGCGAACACGACACATGAAGTGTGGAGAGGAAAGAGGAAAAGGTCCCACCAGGCGTGCTAAAATCTGTTTCCCACCGAAAACAGAGACGAAACCACATAGGTCACCTTGCCTGAATTTAGGGGCAGATACTATTTGGTTTTATCTGTCTATCTCTCCGAAGATGCCAAGTTGATTTATGGCACCGTGTATCGAAGGTTTAAATAGATGCGGCCGTTGTAGCAGACTTCATCAGATTCCCCTTCATTTGTGAAGGGTTTTTTATTGTGGGGACGCTTTTTCCTTGCAGACGCAAGCCCCTACAGTTAATTACGTTACCGTATCGCGGTAACCACTTTCTCCGACTCCAGAAGGTTACTTCGTGTCTTGTGTGTTTGTTTTATTTTTGGTTGTCCGTGGATTGTATACGGAGACTAATTTGTGTTGTCGCCCGTAGGGCATGGATTAGTCCAAATCCGTATATTCTTAGATTTGGGTTTGGGTTGATTTAAGGATCGTTAACCTTGTTTGAAATTAAGATCAACATAAATATTTGTTAAGGATACGTTAATCTGGTATTGGAATAAGATCTACTTAACGGGGGTTCAGAATCGTTTTTGATCCAATGAAGGAGCATTTAGGCTCTATCATTTTAGTGTAGGGACGTTACGATCCATAGATCACCATTTTTTTGGGGTGAGGGTTTAGTTTAAGGACGTTGCGGTCCACAGCTAGTTTAAAGACGTTACGGTCCATGGCTAGTTTGAGGACATTGCGGTCTATAGAATTGTTGGTTGTCAGGACCCGCTACCTCTCTGAAGACGTTGAAGAATTACAATGACAAGTATCAGAGGTGTGGGGAGATGTACCCTTGAACCAATGTCAGTTGGGAGATCTGTAGTTGGGTTTGGGACTGAGACCAATTTGGAAACATTGTGAGCACATGGGCTCGCTTGACCTGAATTAGGGACTTTTGATCAATTTGGACTCAGCCCACTCAGTTTTTCAATAAAGTGTTAAACACTTGTTTGGGCTCGGTCCCTTTTATGTGCAACAATGCTGAGCATTGATATGGGCCCTGACGCTCACCCTATTTCTTTGTTTTTTATAAAGTGTTAAACACTCTTTATGGCACTGGGCTCTGTTTGCAGAGCGCTTTATGTTAAACAACGCCTACATGAGGGGCACGTGAAGCGCTTGGTGCGAAGCGCCGACCATTGAGTAAAGAGCAATCTTTGTTTTATTAGCGCCCACGTGAGGGCAACGTGGGGCGCTCGGCGCTGGGCGCCAACCAATGAGTGCTAGGCACTCCTTATTTTAGCAGCGCCCACGTGAGGGGCACGCGGGGCGTTTGGCGTTGGACTCCAACCACTGAGTGCTAAGCACTCTTTATTAAGCAGCGCCTACGTGAAGGGCACGTGAGGCGCTCAGCACTGTTTTCTTCTTTATGCATTTTTCTGAAGAGTTCAATTCTTCGTTCTCCCCTGGATCTTCAATCCCCAAGAACAAATTCATCCCTATGAGAATTAAATTCTCATTTGTGAGAGACTTGTCTCATGGATCTCAGATCCAGGAAAAGAACTATGTTCTTTTATAAGGGTTAAACCCTTGGGTATGCAAATGAGATACTATGATCTCTATTTACCATGAAGAAAATTCTTCTTATTTCTTCTCTTTTAAAGCTCTTTTTGTTTGCTCTTCTTTTTTAACATGAAGTTTATGGGGGTTCCACTCTTCAAGACTTGAAATCTTGGGGCCTTTATATAGTAGAGGCAGATTTGTTGATTCAGTTAAGGAAATCTCTCATTGAGAGATTTCTTAATTGATTTGGGGATTTTATCCACCGTTGGATCTTTGATCCAAAGACTTCTGTTTTACAGAAAACATTTTTCCTGTTTTTAACAAGATTGGGAAAATATTTTCCCATACAGAGCTTATTCTGTATCTTGGTGATTTTTAATCACCATTGGATCTTTAATCCAACGGTGCTCTGATTTACAGAGCACGATCTTTCTTGTTTAGAAAGATTGGGGAAATATTTTCCCATACAGAGCTTATTCTGTAGCTTAGTGATTTTCACCATTGGATTTTTAATCCAACGGTGCTCTGTTTTACAGAGAGTAATCTTTCTTGTTCAAAAAGATTTGAGGAACATTTCATGAACAGAAATTAATTCTGTGTCATCTCCGTTGGATCTTTGATCCAACGGAAAGATCCAACGGCAGAGAACTTTTAGTTATGGTGCCAGCACCCTCGTGCGGGGCAAGTGAGGCACTGCCTCAGAGTTTTTAACTCTTGGCGCTGGCGCCCTTGTGAAAGGCATGCGAGGAGCTGTCTCAGAGTTTTTAACTCTTGGCGCTGGCGCCCTCGTGCAAGGCGTGTGAGGCGCTGCCTCTTTCAAATTTTGAACAGATTTTTGCTCTTTTACTGGGGAGGAAACAACACTTGTTCACCGCCGAAAGACCGGACCGAGACGTTGGGATGTCTGGCCTGAATTTTGGGAGCAGATTCTTTTTGGACTTCTCCATCCACCTCTCTGAAGATACCAAGTTGATTTATGGTACCATATATCAGAGCTTTGGTTAGATGCAACCGTTCTAGAAAATTTTATCAGATTCCCCCTCATTTGTGAGGGGGTTTTGATTATGGGGACGCTCTTCCCCGCAGCCGTAAGTCCCTGCAGTTAATTACGTTATCGCATTGCGATAACCACTTTCTCCTGCTCCAGCAATTCACTTCATGCCGTGTGTATTTTTGTTTATTTTGGTTGCCCGTGGATTGTATACGAAGACTATTTTATGTCGTCGCTCATAAGGCGCGAATTAGTCCAAATCCGTATATTTTAGATTTAGGATTTTGAACTTATGTTATATTTACCTTTAGTTCAAAATTATTTTGTTTGGTTTGAGGACCATCAATCTATTTTGAGATTAAGATCAACTTAAACATATAAGCATTTGGACCAAATTTATTTTTAACTAAGGATACATTATTCCTATTTGAGACTAAGATCAACTTAGCAATATTTTAAGGATCATTAAATTTTATTAAGATCCAGAGCATTTGGGCTCAGCTGCAAGAAAAACTTCAAAGACTTTTCCAATTTGGACTTATGCTGCTTAGTCCTTTTTTCTTCAAAATTGCTAAGCATTTATTTGGGCTCTGTTTGTTCGGACCCTTTTTTTATGCAAAAGTGCTAAGCACTTGTTTGACGCTCTGGCGATCACATGGGTAATATGTGAAGCCTTCAGTTATGAACGATGCCCAATCGGTGCTAAGCACTCAGTTATATATATAGTGCTAAGCACTTTTTTTATATGGCGTCCATATGAGTAGCACGTGCGGCGCTAGGCGTTGCCCAATCAGTGCTAAACACTCAGCCGTTTTGGCTATATATGAAGTGCTAAGCACTTTTGTATGGCGTCCACGTGAAGAGCACGTGACGCGCTGGGTGTTGCCCAATCAGTGCTAAGCACTCAGCCATTTTAGCTGTATATGAAGTGCTAAGCACTTTTGTACGGCGTTCACGTGAAGAGCACGTGAGGAGCTGGGCGCTGCCCAATAAGTGCTAAGCACTCAGCCGTTTTGCCGGTATATGAAGTGCTAAGAACTTTTGTAGGGCGTCTACATGAGGAGTACATGCGGTGCTGGGCGCTGCCCAATCAGTACTAAGCACTCGGCCGTTTTGGCTGTATATGAAGTGCTACGCACTTTTATTCAACGCTCATGTGTATTTCACGTAAGGCGCTGGCCTTCTGCTTTGGGCGCTCGCGTGTTTTTCACGTGCGGCGTTGGGTACTATTAGGAGGGCGCCCACATGGGAAGCACGTAAGGCGCTAAGTTCTTTTCTTTTTCAGAAATTGAATATCTGTTAATAGCATTTTGACCATTAATGATCACCAAGACCTTTGTTTGGAAGATCTGGGATCGGGTTTTCTTTAAGAACAAAGTTCCTTTTATAAGAACTAAGTTCCTTTTAGGGTTAAATCCTATTTTCTGAGGAATTAAATTCCTATAGGATAGGTTCTTTTTCTTTTTTGTTTCTTTTTAACCTAGTTCTTTATTTTTTAATTTTTGATTCACAAGAACAAGATCTTCCCGATGAGAATTAAATTCTCAACTTGTGGGAGACTTGTCTTGTGGATCTCAGATCCAGAGAAAAAACTAAGTTCTTGAGAAGGGTTAAACCCTTGGATATGCAATGATAGGTAAAGTAGATGTTTTGATCTCTGTGGTTTCTTTACCTAGGATTTGAGAGGAAGAATATCTTCTTCTCTATTGAGAATTAAATTCTCTGTAGTTTTTGGAGAGCCTTCTGTATTTTTGAAGAAGCTTAGGGGGGGTTCCCTCTATGTAAGACTTGAAGTCTCGGGTCCTTTATATAGTGGAGGCAAATTGTTAATTATTTTTGAGAAAATCTCTCATTAAGAGATTCCAATTGATTTAATCGGTCTCAAAAAAATTTGGGGAATTTTACCCACTGTTGGATCTTTGATTCAAGGATTTCTGTTTTACAGAATATTTTTCCTGTTTTTAACAAGATTGGGGAAATATTTTCCCATATACAGAATTTACTTTGTCAAACGGTGATTTTTAATCACCATTGAATTTTTAAACTAGGGGCACTTTGTTTTACAGAGAGCAATCCTTCTTTATTTAGAAAGATTTGGGATAAATATTCCTCAAAATAGAATTTTAATTCTATTATTAGATTTTTGATCCAACCGAGAATATTTTTCTCACTTAGAAAGAGTTGTGAGATATTTTCTCCTGGTAGAATTTAATTCTATTGTTTGATGATTTATCATAACCGTTGGATTTTTGATTCAATGGCTCTATTTAACAGAGAGAGTATCCCGGTTTTTAAGGAAATATCCCTATGTAGAATTTAATTCTACTCAATTTTAATTTGGGCGTCGGCGCTTACGTGCTGTGCACGTACGCGCCACTTAAGAATATAATTCTTACATATAATAGGCGCCCTTATGCTTTGCATATTGACGCCCATGTGAGCTTCACGTGCGGTGCCATCATAGGATTCAACACTAAGGAATTGGCGCTAGCGCCGTCGTGGGGAGCACGTGAGGTGCTGCCTCATTATAATTTAACAGAGCTTAACTCTTTTATTATGTTTAAATATTGGGAGAACAAATACCCCCCACCGTTGTTCTCACGTGGTCCACACGTAAGTGCAATGGTGTCATTTTTTCCACCGTTTGATTTTCTAAGGAGTTGAACCGTCCCTTCACATCCTATAAATAGGGTCGTTGGCCCTTGAGATGACTGTCGTCTCATCATTTTTCTTAAGTTTTCTTGTTCCTTGAGAATTTAATTATCATCTCAGAGCTTAGATCTCTGCCCACAGAACTTTTTTAGTGTTAAACTCTGCTAAAAAAATCAGTAGGGATTATGACCAAAGTTCAACTCTTAAAAGAACCTTCCTTTTTGTTTTGGATTTTTAACCCATTAACAGATCTTGACTCTTTTTTTTTTTTGAAATGATCTTTTAGAGATCTTAAGAAAAACTTCTCACCCCTTTTTGAGTAGACCGTGGGTCTTAAATTCCTGAGAATTGTTAGTTATCTTCTTAGGGTTTTACCCTATCATTGATCATGATCTTTGAGGCTTTCTGGAATTCAATTCTATTATATTTCATATCTGTCTTCCAACATAAGGGATTTCTGGGACTTAATCCTTTTATCTGAGGAATTTAATTCCATTTTGTCTTACAAAGCTTAGGTTTGAGAAATTTTTTTTGAACATTTTGGGAATTTTATCCCCTTTCCTATTCCCTTCTTCTTCTTCTTATATATATATAGGGTTCTAATACTCTTTTTTTTTTACAGATTTGAATATGTTGTAGAGCTCGTTTTTCGAGAACATTTGGAGTTTTTAACTCTACTGCTCAATAGGATTATTCATTTAATGAGAATCCTTTTAGATTCTCACAATGGGTGCATGTCTCATCATTGATGAGCCATCACTTTGATTTTGTGGAACCCGCTGATTTTTTAGACTGTAGTGACTTTAATATGCCATGATGGAGTACAAATTTGGGTGTACTGAAAATGCTAAGGCCCTTTAGCTGCAGTCAATTATATTATGCCAATCACTAACTTTCTACTGGTTTTTCTTTTCAGGTATTATGGCTTCTAGTTCCTTTTTTCCTTACGTTCGTTCAGAGAGAGCTTTTGCTGACGCGCCTACAGATCGTGAAGTCTTTGCTTTAATCCGGGACTACGATTCAAAGTAGAAATCTCTTGATCTATGGGGAGCGTGGTATAGTTATATTATCCGGGGTCGGCGCAGCTTTACTTGTGCGATGCCATCAGAACCTATCCCGTCGATTCATTATGCTGACCCTCCGCAGGTCGCTTACGCAGTTGAAGAGGTCAATTGAACCGCGGAAGGTCTTCTCCAACCTTTCATGGCGTCGATACCAGTCCAGTCGTCGATGGCCCTAGATATTTTGGGATGTCGCATGTATTAAGGAGAAGCGCGTCCTTGGGGTCAGGTTTATACAATCGGGGTGACCTCTCAACATCCGGCTGGTTATATCCAGTAGGCCCGTTACATTTTATCGGCCAAGAAAATGTTACTGCTAAAGACCGGGTTATACCCAGCGGTTTATGCGTCTCTCTTCTATTACCACACTCCTCATGTGTGGTGGGTTAAATCCTTCTTGGAACAGTGGAATATTCGGACCCACACGTTTCTTTTATCGGACCGTGAGGTATCGATCTCGCTGGAAGAATTTGCATAAATCTCCGGGTTACCCGTCAGAGGGGAGCATTATGAGGGGATACTTCCTCCCGACGAGTATGTTTTTGCCACCAAATCGGTAGTCATGGGCCTTACCTCGGAAAACGCTATCCAACACAAGTTCTCTAGTTTGATCAATGTGTTGAATATCTATGAGAGCTTGTTTTTGGAGTATGGGGGCATAGGGTTAGCTTTACTGAATCCGTCGCTCGTTTCCTTCGTCCGGAGATTTTATCGAAGAAGGCTACAAAATTTGCCAATCTCGATAATCCGTTCGGATTTGGCTTGGACAAATTGCCAACTGCGGAGGCAAATTTAAAGCAGTTTTTTATTCTGGATACACCCATTGTCCCTTTTGCAAAGATTGCCGCTCCGGATATTGACGAGGAGACCTTTTTCATGGGCTTTATTGGTTTGTGGATGAGCTGGTTTGCACTCCCAATGCACCCTCGCTACATGAGACCGTCTGTTTTCTATCCAGCTCATCGCATTGCGGCAAGGACACGTATGGCTATTAGGATTGCAGGATTGGCCCACTTGTATCATGGTCTAAGTATAGCGACCGACACCGTCCAGCTGGGATTGAAGCCCGTAATTATCCCCTTGCACTATTTCACCTCATGGATTAAGATGCACGTGTTGTGTGCTATTGGTGTGCATAAAGGCCTAGATTTTATGAAGGGTACAACTTCCCTCGGGTCATGCAATTGGTTGACGCTTTTTCTCCAGATCCAACACAACGAGAGACTCGGCGATTGCTCCTACGTCCACGCATGGTTGGGGACAACATGACCTTCGTTGATAAGGTTCTGACCATTGGTAAGGAACCCCCCAAAGTGATCCAACCGCTCCACGATGTCTTTAAGGACAGAGTTTCTATTTTGAGGGCCCAGGAGATTGCGCATTTGTATTCCATCAGGCCAAGTTTCCTTGTATTCAGGCAAAATGCCTCAGTGTTATTCATGAGATATAACCCGCATCGCTTTGCTCAGCTATCTGGTTATAACCAAGGTGTTCCCCTTGAAGCGTTTCTCGTTGATCCGGCTGCTACAGAGGAAAGTGTTCGCAATGCGGCGCACCATTTTATACGACTGAATATGGGGTCTCACTTCCTAATCGCTGAGCCGAGTCATATCCAGAAGGCCTCCAATGCTTACATTGCCTGGTATCAGCATGCAACAGGTGCCGTTATCAAGGAGGAAAAGCGGATGCTTCTTGTTCATATCAGATTTTTGCATTTTTATACCGTCCAATTTTTATCATATTGCTTATCGGTAAGTACTCTTGAGCCGTGTTTGCTAGTCAATTGCAGGATACAGGTTCTCGTCTCTAAACGATGAAATTCATGGAAAAGCACGACAAAATCCAGATTCCTGCCAACCACAGATAAAACACGGGTCTCCGCTCTCTATCCGTATGTTGCCGCACACCAGTTTAAGATACAAAATGGCAAATCGATTATCATCTTCATGCACAAAGTACAATGGCAACACCAAGTCCAAGAAATCTACGCGGAGCTCAAGAAAATCATGACAAAAAGATCCATATCCAATCACCTTTTGATCAACAGAAATTCTGGAAAAATCGTGAAGAAATTCTGAGAAAAATCATATACCAGACTAATGGGCACAGCAAAACAGGAAAAGCCACCAAAAATGAAGAACCAAGTCCTCTAAAGTGCCGCGGTTCCGCAGCATTAGCAGGCTTAAGCCGCGGAACCGCGGCCGTACGGTGTCGGCAGCGTGTCATCTTTCAGGGGTACTTTGGACTTTTCATGAAGAGGCAGAATTTTGCCCTAGGTTTCCAGTTTCCTGCCTATAAATAGTTCAGAACTTGCCAAAGCCAAGGGTGCATAATCTTGTATTTTAGGTTTTAGAATACTTATTGTTCTTCCTCCTCTTCTCATCTCTTCTCCATTAAAGAAACTTGTAGTGAGCTTTTGTGAGTGAAGGATGATGAATAAAGAAGATCTTTTTGTTATCATACTTGTCTTGTTCTTGTAATTGTTAATTATATTTGCTTGTAATTTTCATTAGCTAATTTAGTTGTTGTTATTTGTGTTTGTTTCTTTCTTGTTCTCTTTTCCTTTATCCTTAAACAACCATGATACTTACGCTTGATCCTTGCCGAGGTGAGGTCGCAAATAGCTAGTTGTAATCTTCTAACCTCTTTCTTTCTATCTTCCTCCTTTGTTTTATTTTCTTTTCCTTATAATGGGTGAGTAGTTTTCATACTGTTAGGGTAGGATAAGTGAAGTTTGAGAGAAGGAAATCTCTCTCACTCTTTCCTTGCCCAACATCTTAAATCGGACTCCCGTTAATTGAACCACAATCCGCTCCCTACGGCACCCTATCCTACATGATAGCGGTGATTCCGTAGTGAGACCGGTTGTGGTTGAATTAACCGGAGGTTAAGGCTAAGAGCCAAGAACGGACGGACAAGCACCAAAAGGAAGAACTTATGCGTTAGAAAGCCTAGCTTATACTCGCAAGTTCCTTTCTAGTCGTGCTAATCCCCGTTGTTGCCGATTACCGTAACACCGATATTAAGAGTGGCAACGAAAGAAGTGAGCGACTCCTAACTCAAACTAACCTAATCCTAACCCTAACAAGCTCTCTTTACATATCATTTTAATACTTAGTTAATCACAAACAAATCTGGACTTTTGGACTTAACTCGTTAAAGCACATAGAAAAAGATTCCCATCTCCCTGCGGACGACCCGTACTCAACCGGCTAGCTACAAGCGAAACCGTCTTGATTGCGGTAATTAGCTAAACTTGAACACGCAGAAAATCCAATAATCAAATGGCGCCGTTGCCGGGGAGACGGTAGTTTATTTCTTTGTGTAATTTCGGGTTAATTTGTGAATATAAAGCTAACCGAAAAACAAAACAAAAAATACATTGTAAAAAAAATCATCTTGTTATTTTTGATTAGTTTTTGTGCAAGTGTGCAGGATAAAACGAAGTTCAAGTTCAGTGCCAAAGACGTGGGAAGTTAGACCCATATTTCGCGGCTACACCGCGACGGATCAAGACGGAGCCAACGGTCTACTATAAAATTCTGGAGCATATACAGTGAGCAAATCACGATTCGGAAGCTCCAAACAAGCAGAGGACACCCAACAGAGCACACACCAGAAAAAGGAAAAACCAACTCCTCCTTACTGCCGCGGAACCGCGGCATAAGCAAGCTTAGGCCGCGGAACCGCGGCCACTTGGTGCGTTCTGCGTGCCAAACTCCCTGTAAGTGTCTCTCTTCTTTCACCCACTCCTCTGGACTCCACTAAACTGTGTTTTCTGCAATATTCTTTGCGCAAATTCTCTTCCCCCTTCCAATAAATTGTTCTTGTGCAGGATTCTTTGCGCCGCGCTGAAAAAATAAAAATTGTTTGCAGTTGATTTGTTACTGCTTTGCATTTATTAATACGGACTTTGAGGGGCTTGAAACCAATTCAGATTGGATGGGGATTTCATCACCCTTCCCAGGACCCCAGAAATCACAAAAAGCATATGCATTGACCATTGTTAATTAAAAAATACTAGACTCAGCCCTAAGGACTTCGCGCTCAATAGGACAGAGGACTAGTTACAGGCATCGGCCGTTTATCCTATCCTGACTTTGCGGTGTCTAGGCAAGTGTGTCCAAGGCAAGTGGTTACTTAATTAGGACCACTACTTACGTAGTGGGGAGCCTCCCACTTACCTGGCACTTACCTGGCCGCAATTGGCGGAGAAGAGGCGGTTTGAGGCCCTATTTCTAGCCTTTTGGAACAGTTAGGAGCTGTCTAGCGGACCTAGGTGACCCTAGATCTAGGTGTGATTATGCATATCTTGTTTGTGATTGCTTGAAGCCGTAAGTCCGTACATATTTCTGTAAAGCTCTTTCTAAAAAAAAAAGGAAAAAATCAAAAACTTTTATAAAAACTTGCCCTTTGTCACCAAAATCCCATTTTTCACCCACCACCCATCGTATTTCTCCATTGACGTTTTCTTACCCTCACCTTCTCCGCTTTGACTATACCAAACTCGTTTAGTGTATGTCCGCTTGGACTCGGGACACTAGCGCCCGCTTAGTCCGCGTTACGTTAGTCGCTACCGACTACGCGATCGACTCAGACGTCGAAACTCCGTTCACGCCTCATTCACCCTTACCTTTGCCGGCCAACTCCGACATTGACCGGAATTCTGTTCATACATCCTCACCTTCACCATCACCAACCTCTTCTTCCGCGATGTCAGGATTTAATCCAAACATCCCTTTGACTCCCCCGGGATTGATTCGACCTCCTATGGATAGGAATAACCCACCACCACCGCCTGTTGTAGCGCCACAGCGAATCGCGCTCCAGGATCGTTTCTATCCCACCCGTTCTGCACTTCCCACCTGTCTTTCCCTCCCACCGGCCAATGGGGATAATTTTGAAATTAAGCCCCACTTCATTAACATGCTCCCGAAATTTCATGGGCTTGAATCTGAAGATGCCTATATCTTCATCAACAAATTTCAAAACGTTTGTGCCATGATGAAAACCACCCAGTTGTCGGACGATGCTATACGTCTACGGGTCATTCCGTTCACTTTATGCGATCTTGCTGAAAAATGGCTATATAGCACCGCTTCCCACTCCATAACCAGTTAGAACGAGTTTGTTAAAGCGTTTCTCAAAAAATTCTATCCGAATCATAAAACCGCAAGGATCCGTAACGAAATCAACCAATTCTCTCAGCTTCCTACTGAACCCTTCTGGAAGTGCGTTGACCGGTATAAAGACCTTCTTGTTCAGTACCCTCACCATGGTATCGAAAAATGGCAACTTTACCAAACCTTATACGAGGGCCTGAACCCAGCAACCAAGCAGTTGTTGGAAACCATTTGTCAGGGCCACTTCCTATCGAAATCTGACGAGGAAGCGTGGCAATTCTTTGACGACCTTGTGGAACAAACACTACAATGGGAGATCACCAGACCAACTTCTTCTTCTTCTACTTCCACTTATACCGGTCAGTCTAGAGTAGGAATTCACCAACTCGATGTCTCTATTGCGATGAAAGCTGAAATGGCTGCAATAACGAGAAAACTTGAAGCGATAGAGAGCAAATTTTCATCTCCTGCTCCTGCCCCTGTTCTTCCCCTTCGTACCATTTGCGCTTGTTGTTCCGATCCTTCTCATTTAAGCGAAGAGTGTCCTTACAATTCTCCATCTCAAGGACAGGATCAGGTTAATGCTGCATTTCAGCAAAGACTAAGAAACGATCCATACTCTTCCACCTACAATCCCGGTTGGAGGAAGCACCCCAATTTCGCCTGGAATCAAAATCAGCAACAATTCCAAGGCAACAATTTCCAGAGGCCCCCTCCTCCGCAACAACAAGCGCAACAACAAACTCAACATCAATTTCAGCAGCCCTTCCAACCCCAACCTTTTCAAAATCAGACGAATAACTTTGCACCCAACAATTCTTTTCTCCAAAACAACTTTGTTCCGTCAAACAACGATAAGGTTTTCTCGCTCGAACGAAGTCTGGAGGCGTTCGTTAAACAATCAACTCAGTCCACCGCCAACATCCAGTCGTCTATTCAGTCTTTGGTGCAAAACACTGCTGCACACGGGCAAAGCATCAAGACCATCGAGGCCCAGATTGCACAGCTGAATGCAGCCTTAAGCGAGCAAGAGAAGGGGAAGCTTCCGTCCCAACCATTCCCAAATCCCGGTCACCCACATAATATACATGTTGCTCTTAAACAACAGAACCATAATGTGAGTGCCGTGACTACATTGAGATCGGGAAGGATGCTGCAAAACAATATTGGCACACGGATCGACGATGACACCCCGGCCGCTTCTTCTTCTTCTTCTTCTTCTTCTGCTTCTTCGTCTTCTGAGCCTATTCTCCATTCTTCAAAAGGCTCTCCTTCTTCTTCTTCTGCTCTGAACGGACCCACTTCTCACTCCACAAAAACACCAGTTCTGGGATCCACTCCAGCTCCACAATCTCCTCCACAAGAATTGGACTCAGCTAATTTTAAAAGCGTTCCATTTCCAAACCGGTTGAGGTCCAATAAACAAAATCCACAAATGGAGAAGATTCTGGAGTTGTTTAAGCAGGTTAACATAAACATTCCCCTTTTAGATGTTGTCCAACAAGTCCCGTCCTACGCGAAAATCTTAAAGGACTTGTGCACGAAAAAGAGGAAGTCTCAGGTACCCAAGAGAGTTTTCTTGGCTAGTGCTGTGAGTGATGCTCTTACCCAATCTTTACCGCAAAAACGGAAGGACCCTGGCTGTCCTACGATTTCTATTACCATTGGAGATAAGAACATCAACCGCGCACTATTAGATCTTGGTGCCAGTGTTAACCTGCTTCTGTACTCAGTATATGAGCAACTAAGTGTAGGAGAGCTGAAACCCACACATTGTACTCTCCAAATGGCCGACCGATCGATCACCCATCCTAGGGATGAGCTAGAGGATGTATTAATCAAGGTTGGGGACTTCATATTCCCTGTTGACTTCATTGTATTAGACACACAGCCTGTAGCTAACCCCCGGAATCAAATTCCGGTGATACTCGGTCGCCCATTCCTTACAACCTCAAATGCTGTGATCAATTGTCGAAATGGTTCGATGAACCTATCTTTTGGAAACATGACAATTGAACTCAACATTTTTAGGTTGGGGAATCAGCCCTCCGAACCCAATGCTCATATACTAGACGTTTGCTCGATCCAGGAGATCACCCCAGAAGAGTGTGAATTCGAGGAGTTTCTGTTTGATCACGATAACCTTAACGCCACTAGTGCGTTCCTCTTCGAACCTGCTGCTGTTTCTGCGCCCGACAATGACTATGAGTGCTTCACTTTCTCGAACGATCTTAGCCACTCACCACCCGAGTTTGAATCCTTCGAATTTCCGGATGAGTTACCTGAACCATCCAACTCGGATGAGTTACCTGAACCTTTGCTGGAATCTTTTGAGTTCGAGACCTTTTCACCAATCTTGCCTTCAATCGTTTCACCTCCAACACTCGAACTCAAGCCTTTGCCGTCTCACCTTAAGTACGCTTACTTGGGTGAGAATGAGACCCTACCTGTTATCATCTCGGTTTCTCTAGCTCCAGAGCAAGAGAAAGCTCTTCTTGCGGTCTTGCACAGCAATAGGCAATCTTTTGGCTGGTCCATGGCGGACATCAAGGGGATTAGTCCCCTGATCGTTGAACATCACATTCATCTGATGGATGATGCCAAACCAGCCAGGAATCCACAAAGACTACTCAACCCAGTCATGAAGAAGGCTGTAAAAAAGGAGATCGTAAAATGTCTGGATAGTGGTATCATTTACCCTATCTCTGATAGCCAGTGGGTTAGCCCCATTCACGTTGTCCCCAAGAAATCAGGCATAACGGTCATCACTAACGAGGCGAACGAGTTAATCCCTACTCGCACTCAAACTGGATGGCGAGTATGCATCGATTACAGAAAACTCAACGCCGCAACGCAGAAGGACCACTTTCCGCTACCTTTCATTGACCAAATGCTTGAACGATTGGCCGGACACGAGTACTACTGCTTTCTTGATGGCTACTCCGGCTACAATCAGATTCCCATCGCCGAAAAAGACCATGACAAGACTGCATTCACTTGTCCTTTCGGCACGTTCGCATACCGTCGCATGCCCTTTGGGTTATGCAATGCGTCCGCTACCTTCCAGCGGTGTATGATGGGAATCTTCTCAGACATGGTGGAGAAATTCCTGGAGATCTTCATGGACGATTTCTCCATCTTCGGCGATTCCTTTAACGAGTGTTTGCTGCATCTTGACGCTGTCCTTACCCGATGTAAGGACAAGAACCTCACTTTGAATTGGGAGAAGTGCCACTTCATGGTGCGCGAAGGTATTGTCTTAGGACATATCATTTCGCAAAATGGCATAGAGGTTGACAAAGCGAAGATTGAGGTCATTTCCAATCTCCCTCCTCCCAGATGCGTCCGAGACATCCGAGCCTTCCTTGGCCATGCCGGTTTCTATAGACGGTTCATCAAGGACTTTAGCAAGATTGCTAGGCCCTTGACTCTTCAACTGGCCAAGGACACGCCATTCGACTTCAACTCGAGCTGTGTGACTGCGTTCGAGTCATTAAAAAGCTCACTCACTTCTGCTCCCGTTCTTTCTTCACCAGATTGGACGCACCCATTTGAGATTATGTGCGATGCATCCGACTTTGCCATTGGTGCTGTCCTTGGACAACACATCAACAAGATACCGCACGTAATCTATTGTGCTAGCCGAACCCTGAACGACGCCCAACATAATTATACAACAACTGAGAAGGAATTCTTAGCTGTTGTATTTGCTTTAGAAAAGTTCAGGCCCTACCTCATCAGCTCTCCAGTCATTGTCTACACAGACCATTCTGCTCTGCGCCATCTTTTTGAGAAGAAAAATGCAAAATCTCGGCTGATACGTTAGATCCTCTTGCTTCAAGAGTTTGACCTTGTCATCAAGGACTAAAGAGGATGTGAAAACGTAGTCGCTGACCATCTCTCACGACTTCCTTCTTCGCCGTCGCTTCACATTCCAATCAACGACGTTTTCCCGGATGAACAGCTCTTGACTGTATCTTGCGAACTCTGGTTCGCAGATATTGTGAACTATTTGGCCACAGGATTACTACCGACTGAATGGTTAAGTCAGGACAGACTTTGCTTTTTATCCCAAGTAAAACACTTTTACTGGGATGAACCCTATATGTTCAAGTACTGTCCCGACCAGATTATTCGTCGGTGTGTCCCTGACGATGAATTCAAGAGTGTGCTGTCATTTTGCCACGATCAAGCGTGTGGCAGGCATTTTGGCCCCAGAAAGACAGCTGAGAAGATCTTGCAATGTGGTTTCTACTGGCCACAACTCTTCAAAGACGCTCATGACTATTGCAAGACTTGCTCCCGGTGCCAACACTTGGGCCGGATATTCCGGAGGAACGAGATGCCGCTCCAACCAATCTTGGTTGTGGAGATTTTCGACGTTTGGGGGATCGATTTCATGGGGCCGTTTCCCAGCTCTTTTGGGAACTTGTATATCCTTCTCGCTGTTGATTACGTCTCTAAGTGGGTCGAGGCTGTGCCCAGCCGGACTAACGACAACAAGGTTGTCGTTAGGTTTCTTAAAGAAAACATTTTCTCCCGGTTTGGGCACCCCCGAGCGATCATTAGCGACAATGGAACTCATTTCTGCAATAAGACTTTCGAGGCCTTGATGCGGAAATATTCCATTAATCATAAGCTATCTACGCCCTACCATCCCCAAACCTGTGGGTAGGCCAAAGTTTCAAATCGGCAAATCAAGCAGATACTGGAGAAGACGGTTTCCAAGAACCGTAAGGATTGGTCATTGAAACTCACTGATGCCCTTTGGGCATTTCGAACCGCTTATAAGACCGATCTTGGCATGTCTCCCTATCGGCTTGTGTACGGAAAGGCTTGCCACCTCCCTGTCGAAATAGAGCATCGCGCATTTTGGGCGATAAAAGAGCTGAATCTGTCTCTCGAAGATGCGGGCAGCCATCGGAAGCTGTAGTTGAACGAGTTGAGCGAGCTTAGGGATGAGGCTTACGATAACGCGGTTGTCGTTAAGAATCGAACGAAGGTGTTTCACGATAAACACCTTTTGCGCAAAACTTTCGTACCTGGTCAACAGGTACTGCTTTACGACACCCGGCTACACTTCCATCCAGGAAAGCTCAGATCTCGCTGGAAAGGGCCGTATTTTGTGCGGAATGTGTATCCGCATGGCGCTGTGGATTTGGAGAATCCAAAGGACGGTTCAGTTTTCAAAGTAAATGGACACCGACTTAAACCGTACCTTAGCGCCGAACCAACAGAGGAGCTCCTGTTCTTACAAGAGCCGGTTTACACTGCATAATCTTCCTCTGCCTACCACCAAACTTCGGTTATCCAGCCAAGAACAGTGGACACTGTTCCAAATAAGTTTGGGGGTATGTATATACCATTTTGTACATATTTGTGGATATTCTTTTCCATTTTTGCTATTTTTTCCCTTTTCTTTAAAAACATTAAAAAAAAATATTTTTGTATATCTAACCGACAATTTTGACCCTTCAAATGATATCTCCATGCAATGACAGTGAGGACACTGTCCGGTTTAAGTTTGGGGGTACGCTCGGTACGCATTTCTTACCTTCGCATTCATATGTATATTTTGCATCTTCATATTAAAATCCATAAAATCCATAAAAATCAGAAAATTTTCTAAAAACATAAAAACTTTTCTGTCAAGTTAGCTAGTGGGAGAACTCTGATTCAACATTTCGACGGTTTTGTTTGATAAGATAAGAATAACTAAATCCTATTTTTAGATTTTGAAAACCTGAAAGATAACTCTCCTTTGATGTTAACTATAGCTGATATACGTCTTTACATCACACTACACGTGTCGTGAGTTTTGGAAATTAGATGACAGGTCTTTTATGTCTAAAAACTTTTAAATGGATAAATGATTTTCTGAGGATCAAATAGGTTTGTTCTGAAATAAGTAATATCAAGAATAGTTTATGAAGTGAAGTGAATATGAAGGAATGTTATTGATGCCTTAATTGGAACTAAGTCTGAAAAATAACCCATCTGGAACTTGATTGGAATGATTACACACCGAACCCACTAAACACGTCTTTTATCCAAAATAATAATTGAACTGCCGGTTATGTCTCCATTCGTATTGAATCATCATGATTTTCACGCCAAATTGTCTTTTGTTTTTGGACCTAGGTAACTTGAGTAATTAATTCCACTGGGGTGTTTCTACACCTAATGCCCTAAAGCCAACTGGTTTGGGTGCACTGGCCCAAAGCTCGTTAAGAAGCCTAGAAAGTCCAGATTAAAACAAAGTCAAGCAAGTGTTCTCTCCGAGTTAAAATTCCTAACGGTTCTTTGTGTGAGAATAATCTTGATAAAAGACAGGCTTTTATAAAAAAAAATTAGTGGAGATATGAAGGTTTTATTCTATGATAAAGACCATTGCACGTTCACAGAGGTGTGTATGAAATGAAAACAAGAAAAAGGTGGAGGGAAAAATAAGACCTAGTTTCCTATTAGGGAAGATAGAAATTCTGAAGTTGAAACTTTACTGGAAAACGAAACTTGAAAAATGCTTAACTCTTTATAAAACTTATGTGATCCTTTTAAAATTGTTATCTGGGCTTTATTGTGTGACATGATGACTTTAATCGATCCTTCTGGAACTTAACGACACTATTTACACTGCACGTAAAGACATATAAAATCTTAAGTTAAATAAGAAGCGAGGTGTGAAAAATAAAGGTTCGATAGTCTAGACTTAGGATCATAGAATTGTTATTTTCTGAAACAAAACTTTAGGGGTTTGAATCATAGTAATTTTGCAAAACTAGCTTGACCGGATTTTGTAGGTAGTATCCGCTGAAAACCCTCAGGAGACAACACTCCTCCTACTAGGGACACCTAGAGGTTTAACGGCTTGTTGCACATGCTCAGTGCAATCGCGTTCCCTGCGAAAGTGAGGTTAGGAAATTTTTTGTGAGTAAATTGGCTTTGCTCGGGACGAGCAAATGATAAGTTTGGGGGTATTTGTTCATATCAGATTTTTGCATTTTTATACCGCCCAATTTTTATCATATTTCTTATCGGTAGGTACTCTTGAGCCGTGTTTCCTAGTCAATTGCAGGATACAGGTTCTCGGCTCTAAACGATGAAATTCATGGAAAAGCACGACAAAATCCGGATTCCTGCCAACCACAGATAAAACACGGGTCTCCGCTCTCTATCCGTATGTTGCCGCACACCAGTTTAAGAGACAAAATGGCAAATCGATTGCATCTTCATGCACAAAGCACAATGGCAACACCAAGTCTAAGAAATCTACGCGGAGCTCAAGAAAATCATGACAAAAAGATCCATATCCAATCACCTTTTGATCAACAGAAATTCTGGAAAAATCGTGAAGAAATTCTGAGAAAAATCATATACCAGACTAATGGGCACAGCAAAACAGGAAAAGCCACCAAAAATGAAGAACCAAGTCCTCTAAAGTGCCGCGGTTCCGCGGCATTAGCAGGCTTAGGCCGCGGAACCGCGGCCGTACGGTGTCGGCAGCGTGTCATCTTTCAGGGGTACTTTGGAGTTTTCATGAAGAGGCAGAATTTTGCCCTAGGTTTCCAGTTTCCTGCCTATAAATAGTCCAGAACTTGACAAAACCAAGGGTGCATAATCTTGTATTTTAGGTTTTAGAATACTTATTATTCTTCTTCCTCTTCTCATCTCTTCTCCATTAAAGAAACTTGTAGTGAGCTTTTGTGAGTGAAGGATGATGAATAAAGAAGATCTTTTTGTTATCATACTTGTCTTGTTCTTGTAATTGTTAATTATATTTGCTTGTAATTTTCATTAGCTAATTTAGTTGTTGTTATTTGTGTTTGTTTCTTTCTTGTTCTCTTTTCCTTTATCCTTAAACAACCATGATGCTTACGCTTGATCCTTGCCGAGGTGAGGTCGCAAATAGCTAGTTGTAATCTTCTAACCTCTTTCTTTCTATCTTCCTCCTTTGTTTTATTTTCTTTTCCTTATAATGGGTGAGTAGTTTTCATACTTGTTAGGGTAGGATAAGGGAAGTTTGAGAGAAGGAAATCTCTCTCACTCTTTCCTTGCCCAACATCTTAAATCGGACTCCCGTTAATTGAACCACAATCCGCTCCCTACGGCACCCTATCCTACATGATAGCGGTGATTCCGTAGTGAGACCGGTTGTGGTTCAATTAACCGGAGGTTAAGGCTAAGAGCCAAGAACGGACGAACAAGCACCAAAAGGAAGAACTTATGCGTTGGAAAGCCTAGCTTATACTCGCAAGTTCCTTCCTAGTCGTGCTAATCCCCGTTGTTGCCGATTACCGTAACACCGATATTAAGAGTGGCAACGAAAGAAGTGAGCGACTCCTAACTCAAACTAACCTAATCCTAACCCTAACAAGCTCTCTTTACATATCATTTTAACACTTAGTTAATCACAAACAAATCTGGACTTTTGGACTTAACTCGTTAAAGCACATAGAAAAAGATTCCCATCTCCCTGCGGACGACCCGTACTCAACCGGCTAGCTACAAGCGAAACCGTCTTGATTGCGGTAATTAACTAAACTTGAACACGCAGAAAATCCAACAATCACTTCTTGACCATAAGAATTTTGGCCTGGCCAGTAATCCTGTGGTTCCGCTGGAACGATGGGGAAACGATGGGCAGTTGTCCGTACTTCTTTGAGAGAGAGCAACGTGACTATAGTTCCGCGAGCCTTTCCGGCTAAGCCACGGCCAGACGTAAGTGCTCCTGGAAATGTGGTGGCTGCGGCATCTCCTGAGTCGGGTATTGGCACGGAAATCGGGACTCGCCGTCCCAAGAAGCCTGTAAAGCGAAAGTTTTTATCGTCGGGTGTTGTTGCCGGCTCGCAGAAAAAGAAGAAATTTTTATTTTTGGCTGATGTTATATTCGGTCAAGAGCCTTATGCTCCCTACCACAAAGGCTTATCCGAATATGGCACCAACGACAGTCTGTTCAGGGCTTCTACTGATGAGAATGTCGCTACTGATCTTCAAGCCGCTATTGAGGCTTCTGAGAGATTAGCCCACGAGCAAGCAGCGCTTGCTTCTCTTGCGGCGTCAGATATATCTCATTTACATTCTTTCGTGTGTGTGTGTGTGTGTGTTTGAATTTTATGTTTTATTAATGCTTTTTTCTTAATAGGCATCTCTACTGAAGTGGCTCTTTTGGCGTCCCTCAAAACATTTGAAGAAGAAGATAGGCTTCGCGCTTCTATGGGCCATTCATTTTGTGACGCCTTTGAATATACATATTTAGCTCATTTCGTTCACATCCTGACTCCCTTCTCTTTTTTACTATAGGAACCATCGCAACTTGTGTTATTCCGAGTGCGATGCCGTCTTTGGGTGGTGATGCGGAGGATATTCCTCCTTCGATGGCACCTACGGAGCCTGCAAAGCTACCGGCTACAGTTGAGGTCTTCCAAGGGCCGCTACGGGAAGCGTCGCTAAAGCAGCCGATGATGGATATTGCAGCAGATCTGTAGGCCGAGCCTGATTTAGATAAAGTCGTTCCTCTGTCTGAGGTTAAGAGATCTCATCATACGGCTAAAGCCGAAAAGAAGCGCCAGAAGCACGCGGCGAGGGAGGGTCGGGATAACTTGGCCATAGGCACGGGTTCGAGTGATGTACGACCCCCTGATGTTCCCATGGAGGACGTTCCTTCTGCCTTGTCAACTGCTCATAGGCAGATTGCGCGTGCAGCTCTTGAAGAAGCTGAGCGGTTACTTCAAGGTAAGACAGCGCACGATATCCTGATGAAACCTAATAAGACTTTTTTTTTGAATTATGACACTTTTCCTTAAATGATATAGCAGGGCTAAGCGTGGGGGGTGAAGTGCCAGCGTTTGAAGATTCTGGGGCGTCGGGCCTTCATTTTGAATATGGGACTATTCCAACTGCCGCTTCCTCCCTTTGTGGATCCACGACATCGGCGGGTGATACTAGCATGGTGACGGTCCTTATTGATTCGAAAGACGAAGGTGCAGCCGTTGATTCCGTCTTCCCAATGATGGTGGAAATCAAGAAAGTTGTTATAGCTAGTGACGTTCCAGAGACCGCTCTGGTTTCTGCCCCGTCAGATATTCCTCATGTTATTACTTTTGGGTTCTCTGTCCTGCTATACACATTCGCTAATATCTCCTTTATCTCGAATATAGGTGCGGTAAACCCTGGCGCTGTGCTGATTGAAGAATCACCATCAACCGTCGCCATGACTGTCACTGCTTCACCTATCTCTCTCGCACCTCCCCGAGTTCTTTCGGGTTTAGCGACGGAAGCTAAAGATTTTTTTATTTCCTTGTTTCAGTATTGATGTTATTTCTGGTATTAATTTCTTTACCGTATATTGTTGTAATCCTGCAGGAGTGCTTTTCGACCGCTTATGCCAAATGTTAAACTCGCACTTCGCCTTCCAATCAGAATTCGTCCCTCCTTCGGCCATTGGTTAGTATATTCTTCATTTCTTATTTTATCTTTCTACGAGTAATCTTTCTTCTGATAAACTTTGCTCGTATTGATCATAGTCTTACAGCTCGAAGGAGAGGACGAAGGAATAGCTGAGCCTTTTATGCTCCCTGATTTGCCACTTGCGACTATTAGTATGTTAGATCTTATTCATCATCATTCTTTTTTATTTTTAGGTTGAAACCTGACCCTTCTTTGTGCGTGTCTTACTCTGTAGTAGCTACACCATCTTTGGCTCCTCTCGAGTCTCATATTTCTATGCCCACGGGGCCCTTTGCTAAGCGTCAATCTTCCAGAGGTGTGGCAAATAGCAGGAGGATGCTAAGTGAATTTATTGAAGAGCTTAACGTCGAAGCTATCACTTCTGCTGCGGACTTTGCGAACGAAGTCAACCCATACTTACGACTCCTGTGACTTTCCACAATGAAGATTTCGTCGACATCTGGGTTAACTACTGTAAGTGAATTGAGGCTTACCTCCATGAGATCAAGCACAAACGTCTTGCGCCTAAGGAGTTATCCTCGAAAGCTCAACCGGTCGCATGGATCGAGCAAAGTGCCACTTCTATTCAATACTTCGAGCAGAAGTTGGTCCTGAAGCCGAGGAAGTATGAGACGGTTTTCAACGAATCAAACCAATTGCATGCCCAGGTTGAAGCGAATGCTGTGCAACTCCAAGTTATCTTTGAAAAGCTTCAACAATGAATTTATGAAGGAGTGGCGCTGAGGCAGAACCTTGACTCTACTAAGCGAGGAATGCGGAACTGCGAAGTTGCTAAGCAGGAAATCTCTGAGAAGCTTTCTTCGTGCTTGCAACAACGGGCTCACGTCGAAGCAAATGCTGGCCGCAATAGTGGAGCGTGAGGAGGAGTTGCGGCAAGAGAGTGAACGGGTCGCTACTTTATTGAAAGCCCTGCCCTCTTAGAGGCTAGAATTGTATCCCTTATATATATATATATATATATATATATATATATATATATATATATAAATTGTATCTTTCAAACAATTTGATTCATGAATAAAGAGTATATATATATATTTTTGCATACACTCCTCTGTGTTTGATGTCTTGATTCAGCGCTAATTAGTTTATGTACTCATTTCGGAGTGTTTTTAATTTACCTCTCTTGGGTTTACAGGCAAACTTGTCCTAACGTTGTGCGTAGATAACCCTCATTCTTTACTATAGGGGTCCGTTAGGTTTGTGGTACTAGGGTTTTATTCAGTGGTACCGTTACGTTGACTGATGTATCCCTCGATATGCAGTCTTTAAGCCGCTGTTCGAGTAGTCTCGCGACTGTCGTGTCTCTGATTCCTTCGGGGGCTGGACAAGACATCTTCAAGTAATCTCCTTAGGTCATATTACCGTTGGAAGAGAAAGCATTAGGAATTTGTCGTGATAATTTTTACTTGAGGTTAGGCTCAATTTGGAGCCCCGAGGAGTCATAACCGCACCCTTCTGGGGTAGGATGATCTCCAATGGTCTTTTAGGCTTTATATGAGTTGTTGTCAAGACCCAAAGCTGGGAATATGTCGTCACTTCATTTTTTGCTTCGGCGATGTCGCGCCGATTCTTTGCTGAAAATAGGGTAGACATCTGTAAGACCTCTATACTATATGTATTGCAACTGAAGTCCAGAGCTAGGAATATGCCATTGCTCCAATTTCATTTTATAGTTTTGTCTGCTTCCTGCTAAAATGAGGGGAAACACCGGGATAGTCTCTAAGTTTTATATGTACCGTAAGACTTGGAGCTAGGATTTTTCTACGGCTCTATTTTTGCTTTGACTCTTAGGTCTTTTATTGACGTTGCGTCTGCATCCTGCTGGAATAAGAAGAACGTCGAGGTGATCTCTAGGCTTTAGATGTTGCCATTAAGACCTAAAACTAGGATTTTGTCATCACTTCACTTTTATTTGATTGTTGTGTCTGTCCCTGCTGGAATGAGGAGGGGGCACAGGGCTAGTCTCTAGATTGTATATGTACGTCAAGAGTTGGAGGTAGGATTTTTCCATAGCACTATTTTTGCTTTAACACTTGGGTCTTTTGTTGACGCTGCGTCTGCATATTGCTGGCATGAGAAGGAACGCCTGGATAGTCTCCAGGAGGTATATGAATTGTCAAGACTTGGAGTTAGGATTTTTCCATTACTCCATTTTTGTTTCGACCCTTGGGTCTTTCTTGTTTGATGGTGACGTTGCGTCTGCATTCTGCCGGAATAAGAAGGAATGCCTGGATAGTCTCTAGTTTGTATATGAACCGTCAAGACTTGGTTCTCCTTTTGATGAAATGTGGTGGGAGGGTATGGTCCCTTTTTCTTTATTTGTGCCCATGGATCGTATACAAGAGTCAATATAGACATACTTGCAGGGCAGTAAAGTTTCGTTTTCATTTCATCATTTTTTTATTTCATTTTTTTATTTCTTTCTACGATGCTCTATCTTTTCAGCTCGTATATCGCGAAAGTCGTGATTGCCTAATCATTTCGGCTATTTATCGCGGTGCCCAATCATTTCGGTTATTTTTGTTTTTACTCGCTGCTTTTTATTACGAGTTGCCATATCATTTCGGCTTTTTTATGCATATTTTTTGCTTGCTAATTTTTATAGCGAGTTGGGGACTTGGTCCTGATACCCATTGTGGCATCAGTATCGCTATAACTAGAATATTGCCAGGAGCGAATCATCATTTGCCGTAAGGGGACTTGGAGTTTGACACCTGTTTAGGCATCAGTATCGCTGCAACTGGAATGTTGCCAGGAGGGAATCATCATTTGCTTTTGTTGATTTGGACAAAGGCGGCTTACTAGACAGGGTTAAGATCCTGTCGAGTAAGGCTTTTGACTTCATGAGCTGTAAGGGTCTCATAAAGGTATTTCTCCCTATCAGTCGTGAGGATCTCGTAGGTGTATTTTCTCCTTAGGAATCGTGGGGATTTCTAAGTGCGTTTTCTCTTGTAAGTCGTAAGGATCTTCCAAGAGTGTTTTCTCATTATAAGTCGAGAGGACTTACAAGTGTCATTCACCATATGGGGACATTTCTCGTCATTGGTGGAACTTGATGGGGGGTATATTTATTTATGCCCATGGATTGTATACAAGAGTCAATATAGGACCGCTTGTAGGGCGATATTAGGGGAATATGACAGCTTAAGAACAGGTTTAGATCCCTGTAGCTTAAGGCTTTTGAATCCTGTGAGCCGTGAGGGTCTCATAGGGGGAAATTCTCCTTACGAGTCATGAGGATCTTACAAGTGTAATTTCTCCTTAGGAATCCTGTGGATTGCTAAGTGTGTTGGTCCTTTGTGAGTCACAAGGATCTCGCGCAGCTATTTTCTCCTCATAAGATCGAAAGGACCCTGCAAGTGTATTTTATATTTTTTTAATTTTTTTTACGAGAATGCGCCCTTCCGGGTTTTCACAAGCTCGCCAGTAGTCTTGCTGTTTTTACTCGCGGTGCCCTTTTGGGTTTTCATCTGTGCCTATTTCGCATGTGGACATACCGTTTTTTTTAACGGTAAAACTCTCGAAAGTAGCTTCATCGCAGGTGACCCATCTGTTTGCCGGTGGGATTTAGGGGTGGTTTCATCGCTGGAGTAGCTATGCAGCTAGTGGGACTTGAGTTGTAACCTTTGCCGCTAGGACTTCAGTTGCAATATAGATCTCAAGGGAGCATATCGCCGTATTTGGGGCAATATGCTAGTTTAGGGACGTTCTGGTCTATTTTTGCCAAGTTTGAGGTGAAATTTTAGTTTAAGGACTTTTTTTGGTCCAACATTCCCATCTTGGGGACGAACGGTAGTTTAATGACATTTTGGTCCATTATTAGTTTAGGGACATCTCGGTCCGTTGTTAGTTTAAGGACGTTTCGATCCAATATCGCCATTTTGGAGCGACGGTGCTTTTTAGATACTACTCTCGAAATTTTGACTCAGAAAGATAGCGAGCAGACACAAGCGTCGTCATCAATTATTGACCTAAGTCGTAACTCGTCAAGGGCAGTATTTTTTTAGGAATCGGTCATTTATCGGCCGGAAGGGTCTTTCGCCTTACATATCCATGAGCAGATAGGATCCACCTTAGTAGAATTTGTCTATAATGTACGGGCCTTCATATTTCGGCTCGAATTTCTCCCGTTTTGCATGATTGGGGATCATTGGTCTTTTAACGACTAGCACGAGTTCGCCTTGGTGGAATATTCTTGGCCTAGTCAGTTTTTCATATGACCGTGTCATCCTTGCCTTCTCCAGATTTTACTGTGCTATAAGGTGAGTTTCGTCGAGGGCGTCGAGATCCTCAAGCCTAAGATGAGCGTTTTCTTTATCTGTCGGATCGTATCGAACCGATACTCGTAGAGAAAGGAGTTCTACCTCCAGTGGGAGCACTGCTTCCATGCCAAACACCAACGCATATGGTGTTGTATTCGTGGCCGTTTTGAACGTTGTTCTGTATGCCCAGAGAGCTCCATGCAGCCTTTCATGCCAGTCTTTTTTATTTCTGAACACCGTATTTTTTATAATCTTTATCAAGGTCTTGTTGAAAGTTTCAGCTAGACCGTTGGCCCGAGAATTATAGACTAAAGAGTATCTCCAATCTATTTTTTGTTGCTGTGCGAAGTAGCTGATTTTATGACTTCTATAAGATGGCCCGTTATCCGAGATAATTCGTCGCGGAGTGCCGAACCGATAGATGACATGGGTTCTAAAGAAATAGAGAATATTCTCCATCTTCACTTCCCTTAATGGAGTAGTTGGTCATTGCCAGTATGAACCGATATCCTTTAGACGATGTCGGTTCAATAGGGCCAATTATATCGGTTCCCTACATTTCGAATGGCTAGGTAGCCACTGTTGGGTGTAATGGATTTGGATGTTGGTGGATGAAGTCCCCGTGAATTTGGCACGAGTGACACTGCTTCGATATTCGAGACAGTCCTGAATCATTGTGGGCCAGTAGTAACCCATTATTTTTATCTTCAGCTTCATCTTTGGTCTGCTTGATGAGAACCGCAGAGTCCGTCGTGAGTTTCTTGGACGACTTTATTTGCTTCCTCCGGCCCCAGGCATCTTAGCTACAGACAGTCGAAAGATCTCTTATATAGAGCATCATTGACGAAGGCGAAAGACAAAGCTTGTTTCATGAGCTAATGTCTAGACAATGCATTTCCGGGCGTTCCTTGGGACTTAATGTCACGCCCCGCTTCCCAAAATGCGCAGACTAAGACACGTACAGAGACAACCATGCTACCTGTGGCTAGGAATTATCTCTCCACGGTCATATTACGGCTGTCTATAGGATATCAAGAACAGAAAATATATAAAAACGAGCTAGTACATGTCCATTTACTACAATAAATAGAGTCAAGAAAATGCATAAGCGGAAATAAATCAAGATCCAATAAACAACAACTGAAACAAGTCCCAATATGGGCTCACATCAAGAAATAAAACCACGGAAACAAATAACTAAACTAAACATCTCTAAATAACACATGTTCAATTCCTTACTATTCGGCTTGATGGCTAAAGTTCTCCTGTTCAACATGCGATAAACATAGAGGAACTGGGCCATGCGCGTCGGTGCGTCATAATATCAAAATAACAATAATAGTTCAGGATGTAACAATATAGGTAAACACGAATATAATAAATAACCTTGATATGAAACAGTGAGGTATGTGTATTTATGTGATGTGTGATGTGTAGCCTAGAACTGTGCTTCTGGGTTATCTTATTCTAAAAGTCTTTGAAATCAATTAATGTAATTCTCATGGTAACCCAACAATCTATGTCCTGTTCATTCCCCACGGGACCACGGTAACAGGATTTATTCCGTAACGCCCGGAAAAGCGGCAAACAAGTAATTATTTCGTAACGCCCGGAAAACAGCAAACATGTAATTATTCCGTAACGCCCGGAAAAACGATAAATAGGTAATTATTCTGTAACGCCGGGAAAAACAGCAAACAAGTAATTATTCCGTAATGCCCGGAAAAACGGCAAACATGTAATAATAGCCTTTTGAGTTACATTTCGGTTACATTCTTGATTTTCCCTTTACTCCTAAGTTTGTGTTCAAGTCATGTATTGCCAATATAGATCTAATGCCAACACAGGATCAAGCAGGTACAGTTCACGTCTATGCAGACAACAAGTTACGTCCAGCAGGACAACACGTCAATATCGTTGGCATTAGTAACAAGATCCAAGTAACAAATCAAGTAGGGTGTCGTGAACATATCATGTGATGTATATGCATCAAATAGATATCCAATGTGAAACTGTAGTCAATATCGAAACACGATTAATGCACTGATGCACATGTATCTATCTGTAATAACCTTTTTTACGTCCATGACTACATATGATGCACACTAGATAACACGTTGTACTAATATAATAGTATAATGATATCATGACATTCCGGCATGCAATTAGACATGCGATTATCAGTACGGATACGAACGGCTACTGTAAAACGGTGAAACTATAATATTTGTTGTATAATGAAACACATGTACTATTTTTATTCATATATAAATAGATATATTAATATAGCATGTTACATGATAGACTTGCATACATTGTATATTATAAAACTAATTAACGTTAAATAACTACGGTGTATAAATTATATAGATATAGTCGTATGATGATGATAATAATAATAATAGTACGAGAACATATAAGTAAATTACATAAAACATAACATGTAGCAAGTTGTAACTTGCCTCGAAACAAACGCGATGAACGGAAGCAACATGACGCTATACAAATCAACACCAAGTTTTGATGGCTCGATTAAAATTCTAGGATGCGGCTAGAGTTGCATCGGCGAGAATGGGTGTGGGCTTAAAGAACGAAGAAGGAGAATATATAAATTGATGAGGGAGAGATATATTATGTGTGGAGAGAGAGAGAGAGGTTTTGTGTTTAATATAATTATATATAGTATAGTTTAAATTAGGTTATAAATATATATTGGTTTTAATGTATATAGATAATATCAAACTACAACTAATCCCCACCAAAATCTCATCATAAATATATTTTAGAAAATAATGCACATATGTAAACTTCTCAACCATAATACAAGAATATATTTTAAATAACTTATACCCCTAATTTAAGATTTAAAAGAATTCTAAAAATATATCTAGATTTAGTAAATATTTGATATTAGATATCTTGAGATTTAAACATAAATGATAAAAGCAAAATAAGATATGGGATGGCAACCATATGATGACAGTTAACAAAATATAACTTATTCTTAATTTGTGGCCATTAAAAGATATATGATGATCTAGATATATGATATATAAAGATCTAAAAATATAATGTACGTATTATACTAGATTCACATAAATACACTTTACTGTTAAATCTCAGATACAATCTTGCACCATATTGGGTTCTAAACTTGCGGATAGGGTCAGATAACGACTACTACTATTTGAATCATTCGCGACCCAATAGATATAATAGAAAAAATATAAAGTAAGTGTTAAAATAACAATTAATGTCGTATAATCGTAATAGGGTGTTAAATTATACCCAACTACAAAAGAATTTCGTCCTCGAAATGCATAAAACAGGAAAAGATAAGATGATACGGATCTAAGGAAAGAGGTGAGGAAACTTTTATCGAATCTCGTCTTCACATTCCCAAGTAGATTCTCCATGCGGATTTCCCCATGAAACAAGCACTAGGGGGATCACCCTATTCTTGAGAACGTTTTCTCGTCGATCCACAATCGTCATCGGTTGCTCTTTATAAGACAAATCTTCTCTCACTGTCAATTCCGAGTGATTTAGGACGTGCGTCTCATCTCAAACATACTTGCGGAGTTGAGATATATGAAACACATCATGAACACCCGCTAAGGATGGTGGTAAACCCAATCGATAAGCTACCTCTCCAACACGCTCGATGATATCGAAAGGCCCCACGAATCGAGAACTAAGCTTGCCTCGACTACCAAATCGGATTACTCCTCTGGTCGGTGATATCTTCAAGAACACAAGATCTCGAATAGCGAACTCCAAAGCTCTTCTTCCAGTATCAGCCCAACTTTTCTGTCGATCATGCGCCACCTTTATATGATTACAGTCAAGTTAACTTTCTCCATAGTTTGCACAATGAGTTCCGGTCCCAACTATCTTCTTTCTCCAACATAGTCCCAAAAAATAGGCGAGCGACACTTACGACCGTACAATGCTTCGAATGGAGCCATCTGTATAGTTGCCTGAAAACTGTTGTTGTATGAAAACTCCACTAAATGTAAATGATCCTCCCATGAACCCTTGAAGTCTAACATGCATGCACTCAACATATCTTCAAGAGTTTGGATCGTTCTTTCAGACTGGTCATCTGTATGAGGATGATAGGATATGCTAAATTTCAAGCGAGTTCCTAAATTTTCTTGTAGACTCCTTCAAAAGTATGATAGAAATCGAGTATCACGATCAGAAACGATGCTCACGGGTACTCCAAGCAATCTCACAATCTCTTGCATGTACCACTCTTCCAAAGCTTCCGTCAACTGACCAACTCGAAACGGTATAAAGTGAGCTACCTTGGTCAATCAATCAACAATAACCCAAACTGCATTATTTCCCCTTGGACTCCATGGTAAAGCTTTCACAAAATCCATGGTTATATGTTCCCACTTCCATTGAGGAATCGGAAGTGGTTGCAATAAACCAGCTACCCTTTGATGTTCAGCCTTGACTTGCTGACACACCAAGCATTTCGATACATAGCGAGCAATCTCCCTTTTCATGCCTTCCCACCAAAAATGTTGTCGCGGATCTCTGTACATCTTTGTGCCTCCCGGGTGTACTGAATATGCGGAACTATGAGCCTCCTTCATCACTTCTTCTCGAACATCTCCTTTGGACACACATAAACGACTACCATATCGTAACAAACCATCTTCATGAATTAACAAGTCCGTTCGAGGTCCCGTTTCTACCTATTCTCGAAACTTCTGTAATCT
This sequence comes from Agapanthus africanus, assembly GCA_030015575.1. Taxonomy (NCBI): domain Eukaryota; kingdom Viridiplantae; phylum Streptophyta; class Magnoliopsida; order Asparagales; family Amaryllidaceae; genus Agapanthus; species Agapanthus africanus. The sequence continues at coordinate 463,456,985 of CM057349.1, forward strand.
TGGATCGTGCGACCGTGCTGCTTTAATGTTATCGATCAAGGATGACTGTACTTACAACTGCATCAACTGTCCCGAAGAATTCAGTAGTACAATCTCCAATTCGAATCTCTGAAAATCATCTATAATCTCCTTTTGTGCAGTCAACATCTGTATCGCTAGCAACCGACTTAGCGCATCCGGCACTATATTATCTTTCCTCGGATGGTATTTTAGATCAAGATCATAGTCAGCCATCAACTCCAACCATCTACGTTGCCTCATGTTGAGCTCTTTCTGTGTGAACATATATTTTAGGCTTTTGTGATCAGTAAATATTTCTACCCTTTCGCCCAATATGTAGTGTCTCCGAATCTTCAGAGAAAAAATCACTGTTGCTAATTCCAGATCATGAGTTGGATAGTTCTTCTCATGAGTCTTTAATTGTCTCGACGCATAAACTATGACCTTCCCATGATGCATTAGAACACATCCCAAGCCTTTCCCAGATGCGTCGCTGTGAATAACCAACCCTCCGGAGCTGTCTGGAACGGTCAGAATAGGAGCGGTGGTCAATCTTTGCTTCGACGCTTCAAAAGTTGACACACTCTTCTCGGTCCATGTGAACGGTATCTCTTTTCGTATTAGCTTGGTCAATGGTTCTACTATTCGAGTGAAGTTCTCCACAAACCTTCTATAGTATCCGGCGAGCCCAAGAAAACTTCTGATCTCCCCTACGTTCTTTGGAAGTGGCCAATCATAAACAGCTGCAATCTTTTCAGGGTCAACAGCAATTCCATCTCCGGATACAAAATGACCCAAGAACTTCACTTCTTCGAGACAAAACTCGTACTTGCTCATTTTAGCATATAACTTTTCTTGTCTCAACGTTTGCAGTGTGATCCTCAAGTGTTCTTCATGCTCTTCTTTGCTCCTCGAATAAACCAAAATATCGTCAATAAACACCACTAAGAAATGATCTAGATATGGTGTAAAATTCGGTTCATTAACTCCATAAATATTGCTGGTGCGTTAGTAACTCCAAATGGCATCACTAAATACTCGTAATGCCCATATCAAGTTCGGAACGCTGTCTTGCAAATGTCTTCTTCTTTCATCCGAACTTGATGATACCCTGATCGTAAATCCAACTTCGAGACTACTCTCGCACCACTAAGTTGATCAAATAATTCGCATATGCGAGGGATTTGGTACTTGTTCTTGATAATTACCCGATTTAACTCTCGATAGTCGATGCATATCCTCCGCGTGCCATCTTTCTTTTTGACTAGAAGAACTGGAGCTTCCCACAGTGAACCATTGCTGTGAATCCAACCCTTCTTTAGTAATTCGGAAACTTATCTCTTTATCTCTTCCAGTTCCACCGGTGCCATCGGATAATAAGCCTTCGAAATTGGCGCTTCTGAAGGAATAAGATCAATCGCAAACTCCACATCTCGTTTAGACGGTAAACTCGAGATGTCCTTGAACACATCCATGAAATCTCGAACTGCTATCAGCGCTTCATCTGCAACTTGTTTACGAACTTCACCTTTTAGTGAACGGTTCCCTTCATCATGAATTTGCAAGTTTGTTCTAAGACTTGTGGGTTATTAGCCCACCACTCTTCCGCTGCGCTACTCTGATAATTTGAGATGGGTCTGTCAAAATATCTTCAATCAAATATCTTACATCTAATCGTCCTTGAAGCGGTCTGTACCAGCTCCTGCTGAGGTTAATCTCGAACTACTGCAATCATCAAAAAATTCTCATGTGTTTCTCCTTATTCTTCAAAACGCAAACAGATTGGTTCTTACTAGACAAGAGGAAAGATATATCGTGGTTGTTGGATTCAAGCTCGCAATAAGACATAAACTTATAAGCAATTAGGCCGAGAGGAAACAAGGTAATACAATGACCATAAGTCAAGAAAATGAATCGAAATATGAATCCAGGTTACCTAAATAGAGTACCGCATTGTAACCATGCCGCGGTATATAGTTACAACTACATAACTCCATTCAAGTCGTCCAGATCCTACTAACAGAATCGAGAGAATAAGATGGGAGAAACAAAAAGGAACCAAAAAGATTCCAAGCCGAGATGCAAAGTCATTTCCAAATCGTTGAGATAAAAGAGTTTAAGAGAAGTATAAGATTCAAGAATTCGAATGACAAGACAATAATGTGGCAAAACATGTTCCTAAAATTCTGGGTTTTCTGATTAATGTATTATGTCTAATACCCAACTACAAAAGAAACCAAACCCAGCTAACCTAAAACCTATGCTCTGATACCAAACAAATCTTGTCACGCCCTACTTCCTAAAATGCGCAGACTGAGGCACGTGACAGGGACAACCATGCTACCTATGGTTAGGAATCATCCCTCCACAGTCACATTACGGCTGTCTATACGATATCAAGAATAATAAATATATAAAAACTAGCTAGTACATATCCATTTACCATAATAAATAAAGTCAAGAAAATGCATAAGCAGAAACGAATCAAGATCCAATAAACAACAACTGAAACATATCCCAATATGGGCTCACGTCAAGAAATAAAACCGCGGAAAAAAATAACTAAACTAAACATCTCTAAATAACACATGTTCGATTCCTCACTGCTTGGCTTGATGGCTAAAATACTCATGTTCAGCCTGCGATAAAGATAAAGGAACTGGGCTATGCAAAACCCAGACGTCAGTGCGTCATAATATCAAAATAACAATAATAATCCAGGATGTAACGATATAGATAAACATGAATATAAATAAATAACCTAGATATGAAACAGTGATGTATGCGTATGTATGTGATGTGTGATGTGTAATCTAAAACTGTGCTTCTAGGTTATTTTATTCGAAAAGTTTTTGAAATCAATTAATATAATTCTCATCGTAACCCAACAGTCTATGTCCCGTTCATTCCCCACGGGATTACGGTAACAGGATTTATTCCGTAATGCCTAGAAAAACGGCAAACAAGTAATTATTCCTTAACGTACGAAAAACGGCAAACATGTAATTATTCCGTAACGCCCGGAAAAATGGCAAACAGGTAATTATTCCGTAACGCCCGGAAAAACGGCAAACATGTAATAATAGCCTTTTGAGTTATATTTCGGTTACATTATTGATTTCCACTTAACCCCCAGCTTTGTGTTCAAGTCAGGTATTGCCAATATAGATCTAATGCCAACACAGGATCAAGCAGATACAGTTCTCGTCTATGCAGACAACAAGTTACGTCCGTCGGGACAGCACGTCAATATCGTTTGCATTAGTAACAAGATCCAAGTAACAAGTCAAGTAAGATGTCGTGAACATGTCATGTGATATATATGCATCAAATAGATATCAAATGTGAAATTGTAGTCGATATCGAAATACGGTTAGTGCATGGATGCACATGTATCTATCTGTAATAACCTTTTCTACGTCCATGACTACATATGATGCATACTAGATAACACGTTGTACTAATATAATAGTATAATGATATCATAACGTTCCGGCATGCAATTAGACATGTGATTATCAGTACGGATACGACTGATACTGTAAAACGATGAAACTATAATATTTGTTGTATAATGAAACACATGTACTATTTTTATTCATATATAAATAGATATATTAATATAGCATGTTGCAAGATAAACTTGCATACATTATATATTATAAAACTGATTAACGTTAAATAACTACGGTGTATAAATTATATAGATATAGCTGTATGATGATGATGATGATAATAATAGTACGACAATATATAAATAAATTACATAAAGCATAGCATGTAGTAAGTTGTAAACTTTCCTCGAAACAAACGCGATGAACAGAAACAACATGACTCTATACAAATCAACACCAAGTTTTGATGGTTCGGTTAAGATTCTAGAATGCGGCTGGAGTTGTGTCGGCGAGAATGGGTGTGGGCTTGAAGAACGAAGAAGGAGAATATATAAATTGATGAGGGAGAGATATGTTATGTGGAGAGAGAGAGGTTTTGTATTTAATATAAATATATATAGTATAGTTTAAATTAAATTATAAATATATATTAGTTTTAATGTATATAAATAATATCAAAATACAACCAATCTCCACCAAAATCTCATTATAAATATATTTTGGAAAATAATTCACATATGTAAACTTCTCAACCATAATACAAGAATATATTTTAAATAACTCATACCCCTAATTTAAGATTTAAAAGGATTCTAAAAATATATCTAGATTTAATAAATATTTGATATTAGATATCTTGAGATTTAAACGTAAAAGATAAAAGAAAAATAAGATATGGGATAGCAAGCATATGATGACAGTTCACAAAATATAACTTATTCTTAACTTGTGGCTATTAAAAGATATATGATGATCTAGATATATGATATATAAAGATCTAAAAATATAATATAGGTATTATACTAGATTCACATAGATACACTTTACTGCTAAATCTCAGATACAATTTTGCACCATATTGGGTTCTAAATTTGCGGGTCGGGTCGGATAACGACTACTACTATTCGAATCATTTGCGACCCAATAGATAGAATAGAAGAAAGATAAGCAAGTGTTAAAATACCAATTAATGTCGTATAACCGTACTAGGGTATTAAAATACCAAGTAGTTTATGAAGACTTCCCTTCAGTTCTTGACCTTTTCTTTGTCCTCTATTTGAAACGCTACTTGTTTGGTTGTTTCTTTTCTTTTAGATGGCTCTATTAAGTCTTCCGAAAATATATTTGTTGGCGCGAGAACTCTGCAGCTTTGCACAATGATTCTTACGTCATCAAGATTTTCATCGGCCAATCCTTAGCCAATTTGGCCAATGCATCTGCCTTGCTCTTTTCCGCACGTGGTATACTTTCTAAGGTATAGGCAGGGATTTGCGTCAGTAGTTGTTACACTCTTTCGCCATATTTTATCAGTTTTGGTTTGCATGTCTGATAGTCGCCATTTACTTGGCTAACGATCAGTTGGGAGACTCCATATATGAGGAGGTCTTTGATTTCCAAGTTGATAGTGATCTTGAGACCTGTTATCAAAGCTTCGTATTCAGCCTCGTTATTATTCCTTGGCTCTTTTAAGAAGAGGCGTAATGCAATATTCCTCCTTGAGGAGTCACGAAGATAAGGCCTACCCTGGCTTTGATTATGGGGTTGTTTCACTTTCGCCTCTTCATGGAAGATGCTCCATCAAAGTAAACTTCCTATTGAGAATCATTTTCTTCTTCGGTTGTATCAAACACATGTTCATCTGGCAATTCGCAATTTAATAGGGAGTCAGCCGGTATCGGATGCTCCGCAAGAAAGTCGGCAATGGCATACCTTTTCACTATTTTAAGAGGTCGATACGTTATCGAGAATTCCATCAGGAGGAGCATCTATTTGGTAAGCCTTCCTGTTAGTATGGCCCTCGACATTAGATATTTGAGAGGATCCACCTTCGATATGAGATAGATCTCGTGTGCCAAAGCGTAATGTCTGAACTTCATTATTGCAAAGATCAGTGCCAGGCAATGCTTTTCGATGGGGGAATAGTTGTTTTCTACCCCCAGGAGAAGTCGACTCAAATAGTACAGAACTCTCTCCTTTTCCTGATCGTTCTCTTGTGCCCATAGTGCGCCTAGAGAACCCTACAGGACCGTTGTATATAGGACAAGGGGTTTTCCCTTAACTGGAGCAGTCAATATCGACGGATTTTGCAGGTATTGCTTGATTTCATCCCGTGCGTTTTGGCATTTTTGATCCCAGAAGAATGGGGTCCTCTTCTTCATCAAATGACTATAGGGACGGCATTTTCCAGAGAGGTTGGTTTTGAACCACCGGATATATATGAGCTTTCCTTGAAGAGACCGCAGTTGTTTGAGATTCATTGGTGTAGGCATTTCCATAATCGTCTTGATCTTTGAGGGATCGATTTCGATACCCCGGTGATGTATGATGAATCCTAGGAATTTTCCTGAGGATACTCCAAATGCGCATTTTAGAGGATTCATCTTCAGATTATACTTTTGAAAACATCGGAACACTATTTTTAGATGTTCCCAATGTTCCTCGTGAGATTTGCTCTTTACCACAAGGTCGTCGATGTAGCATTCGACTATCTCATGGATGAGATCATCGAAGATCTTTGTTATGGCCCTCTGGTAGGTAGCTCCATCATTTTTCAAACCGAAGGGCACCACCTTATAGCAGAATATGCCCAGCGGGGTCCGGAAGGCGGTATGCTTTGCATTTTTATTTGGTTGTATCCTGAAGATCCATCCATGAAGGAGAAGACCTCATGGGTAAACGTGTTATCGATCATCAGCTCGGTAACAGGTACTGGGAAGTCATTCTTCGAGAAAGCTTTGTTGAGCTCCCGAAAGTCCACGCAGATGCGAACCGTCCCATATTTCTTCATCACTGGAACGATGTTAGCAATCCAATCGAGATATTAAACTTCTTGGATGAAACCGGAGTCGATTAGTTTCATGACCTCAGCGTTGATGCTCACCTCAAGTTCGAGTCGCATCCTTCTCGGTGCCTGTTTGATTGTCTTTATTTCTGGAGATATAGCCAATTTGTGTACTGCCACTTTTGAATCTAGACCCAGCATTTCAGAATAGTTCCAGGAAAAGCAATTTTTATATTGCATAAGTACGTCTTTTAACGTGGCCACCTGTTTTTCAGATAGCAGTTCACTGAAGAACGTTGGCCTCGGATCATTTTCCGTCTCTAAGTCAATTTTTCTTAGGTTGTCTGCCGTGGTGTGTACCCCATCTTCCAGCTCTTTTGGTGCTGGTGGAAACTCTGAGATCACTTCTTCCTCGTCTTCATTGTGAAGCACATGTGGAGGTCATCCATAGTCTCATGCCCTCCCTCTTTTGAAAGGGTTATCATATGGCAGGTATGAGCATACTTCACTTTTTGTTGTCGAGCCGGTCCTAACCCGACGTTGTAGGTTCTTTTCGGATCATGCTTTTGTGGAGGGGATACCCTCCAGCTGTCGGATAACATAAACATGCCTTGTCGATACTGGTCTTCTACCCAGTCTTTAAAGGTAAAGCAGTCTTCAAGGAGATGACCTATTACTCGGTGGTAGGAGCAATAATCCGGATGATGGACCTTACTTATTTGTTCGGGATGCCGAGACTCTGGAAGTATCATCGTTTGGTGCTTCATGACAAGATTGAATATTTTTCTTGTCTTGTCTTGAGGGAAAGAATATTCCCAACCCATCTTCTTTATAAAGGACGGGCTCTAATCGAGTTCTTCTCGATTGCACGGCGTCTTGGATCCGCTTTGTTGTTTTCGAACGTTGTTTGTGCTCTTTGCCCTGTTTTTGCCTCTATTTCGGGATATCCCCTTTCACGAGAACATACAGCGGGCCAGGAATGAAGAGCATTATTTTCTACATTCTCCTCAGATTGTTGACTGAGACGCTGCATCTTGACCTTTTCATAAATGGTTATTTCGCGGCAGTGATTGTCTCGGCTCGTTTGATAAGCTTCTTTTATTAACCTGTCAATTTATTCTTCCAGAGACAGGCTTGACGTTTTTAGAACGGAATCTCGCTCTGATTTGATGTCACGGCTATTTGGAAGAGCGTTTTCCGCATCACTGGAGCTATTTACGATGCAGCAACTATGGATCTGCTTCCGTTTCTTGGACCGAACGTATCCGAGCCCAGTTGTCTCCATTTTCCCGTCGGGCATCTTTTACCGAGTCCCGGGAATATCCCAAATATTTTTGTAGAATTGGGCTTGTCGAACAGTTTGTTCGAGGGGTGCACATTGGTATCTTAATAGCCTTTTCAATCCCTCCGCGTAGTATCTTGGCAGACGGATTGGTTGAAGCCTGTCGAGTGCAAAATCGGCACCATGCCAGACTTCTTTTTCTACTTTATTTTCCATAGATTAGTAGAAGAGGATCGCTTTTTCACCTCTTCGCTTGGAAGATACGTAGAAAGTTTGCAACTCTTGTACGCCGTGTGTATGGAGAGCGCATCAAGTTTCTTGTAATGCCGAGGCAGAGCCATTGTAATTTGTAGACTCTAATTTGTTCCGGCAAAATTTTGCATTGACGGGCGGACGGAGAACACTGCGCCGGCCTCGTCCTCTGAGACGCTGCCAAAAGACCAAAATAGGAGTAGATGGTCCAGGCTTATTGTTCTCTTTTAGGGATTACCCCGAGTATACTATTTCTTCGTCTTCCTCGGTGTCACTCCCAAAGATCGGGATAGAGGCGACTGATTTTTGTTTATACTCAGGCTTGTGGCACCTTTCAGTATCCTCGAAATCTGGTAAGAAGTACTTTGCGTCTTTGTATTTCTGGACTTCGTTTACGGAGAATGGGTTTACCTCTCCCATGATGGTGTGCTCCGAGCCATTCTGGAAATACTTCATACACTGATGTTGTGTAGAAGGGATGACGTTGTACTCGAATAACCAAGGCCTGCCGATCAAAGCGTTGTAGCAAGTCTTGGCGTTAATGACATAAAATTTGATGTCAGTGACGAGCAGTCCGAAGCATAGCATCAGTATTACAGACCCAAGTGTCCATGATAACTGTGAGTCGAACCCCGAAATGGTAATTTTATCTCGGGTAAGATGATGAACATTCATGCAAATCTCCTTCAGCACTCTTACATTGAGAAGGTTGACGGAGGATCCGTTATCGACAAGGATTTTCCCTATCTTGATATTCGTGGCAGTACCCAGTGATGTATAACGGGCGATTATGCTCGCATGTACCGAGGAGAAGATCTTCATCGCTGAATGTAATGTCATCCGTGTGGACCTCTGCCAGCTCATCCTTCATCTTTCTTTTACGAAGAAAGCTTGGAACTGATCAGGCTCTTGTAATGCCTTGATCAAGGAATCTCATGCCTCTTTAGACAGGAGAAGAGCATCCAATATGTCAATTGTGAGGGTATTTTCCTCAGATGTGCCAGGATGTTGTAATCCATCTTGTTTTTCCTAGGCGGGTCCCTTGCTGCGAGCTCTTTGACTGCTTCTTCATCAAGAGCGATTTCCTCGGGGATTTCCTCCTTCCCTTTGTCTTTTTTATTCGAACCTTTGTTTATAGGTCCGAGGTTCTTCTCAGGCAGCATGCGATTACGTTATTGAATATTCTCGCAGTTCTTCTCATCCTCTTCTTTTTTGGAGGTGGAGTTTTTGAAGAGAGGGCTGAGGGGTATTTCGTCCTCAGAATCACTCCCAAAGGTAAGACCTTGGGGTTTTCCCCTTCCGAACTGGTACCAACCATATGACAGTTGCCGGTCGTTTCTTTACTCGCGTTTGTCGCACTATTTTGCTATCGACGAGCATGAGCTTCGCGCTTCATCCTCTTAAAGTATTTCTGATAGGCAATGTATCCTTGCCACCATTTCTTGAAGGCACTGCATTCCTTGGTGGGATGAGTGACCTTCCGATGATATAGGAAGTAGTCTGGATGTGATCCTTCTCTATCGAGGCTTATGATCCAGGGAGTGTTCCTTATGAGAGGTGGCAGCTTCATCCCCATTGACAGGGCTTTGGCGAACCGCTTCTCTGTTTTGATCCTGCTCTTATTTATAGCAGGTGTGCTTTGGTTTGGTTAGAGTACTTTACGACCCATCCTTGCCGCAGCTTCTTTGTCTTGACGCTGACGCTTAGCCTTTTCACATATGGCTGTCTCACATTCTCAATCAGTTTTGCTTTTTTGAAAGGTTTCGTTTAACAGCCTCTCGATCGGGTCTTCTGGCAGTTTCGGAGATTTTAGCGCCGATTCTGTCCCCAGTTCTTCTGCGTTGTTTTCTAACGCTGAGGGAGCCTCGTCGTCATATAACGACGAATGTGAGACCATGTGGCAACTTGCTACACGGTCTTTGGTGTCTTTTGATGAGTCATTTTCCTCATCAATTTCACTGTTTTCATCCTCAAGAATATGCCTGAGGAACTCTTCGAGTGTGACTGGTGTCCACGCCTTCTGGTTGTACCCTCCAGCACGTCCATGTATTTTTGTAGATCTGTACGCTTGTCGTCATGCTGAGCAGGCTGCAAGGCTTCTTGGTCTTCTTCTTTTTCTTCAAAGACTTCAAAGGCTTGACTTGGAGGTTTTTCCCCTCGCTAACAATTTTTGGTGTTGGACGAGATTTTAACATCCCTTCGATTATTTCGGGTTCAAGTGGGCTTTTCCACCTAACTGCTGGACATGCCTGTAGATCCTTTAGCATTCTTTTGGTTTTTGCTGAAAGAACGACTTCCCATAGAGTTTCTTTCACCAGTGAGCATGATGCCCCCTGCGCATCCATCTTTTTGGGAGTGTGCTTCTGGGATGGGTTTACCCTCCAGTTATCAGACAGCACGAATTTCCCCTGTTGATACTGATTTTCGACCTAGTTCTTGAAGACGTAGCAATCATCAATTGGGTGACTCACCATTCTGTGATAGAAGCAGTAATTAGGGTTGTTGACGTCGCCGGGTTGCGGTGGACGCCGCGGGTCTGACAGTGTGATGAGTTTATTACACATTTCCAATTCGAACAGTCTCCTCGTCTTGTCGCGGGGGAACAAGTAAGCGTGTCCTAGTCTTTCCTCCAAGGATGGGCGCGGATGCGCGTTGTTTTGGCGATCAGCTGGTTTTGGGCCACTCGTTTGTTGTTGTGTATTGGAAATGAAGTCCGCTTTCTCTTGACCCTTGCTATTCCAAGGGTCATTATTAGAGGAGGAAGTCTCGTGGCCATCTGGTCCATTTAAGCCAGTTTATCTATCAGAGCCTGAAAAGTTGTTGGTTTGAAGAACGTCATCAACAGGGACACGGTCGTTTGAGGATCAAGGGTCCTGATGAACATGCCCACGGCGGGAGATTCTTCAATACGCTGTTCACACTTAGACCACGGTTCCACCACCGAATCCCGTTTTAGACCTATGTTTCTCCCGGTTTTACCCAGTCATTGATTAATGCCGTGATTGGAGTACATTCGCTCACGCTTGCAAAATGATGTGTGAACAGCAGCTCCATTTCTTCAAATGTTTTCACGGAGTCATTTGGGAGCTCCGAGTACCATTCGAAAACCGTTTCTGACAAGCTGTCGACGAACTGGCGAAGCAACAGTTTGTCGTCGCCTCCGGTGTTGCCGCACAGAGCTGTGAATTGTGCGATGTGTTGATGAGGGTTGAATGTTCCTCTGTATACATGGAACTTAGGGATCATATATGCCGGCGGGTATTTGATTTGATCATACCGGCCTGGATATGGCCGTCCAGTTCTGAAAATTTGACCAGCGGCCTCATTAGCTTGATGGGCACTTATTTGTTGAGCAATATAATCATCAAGGGCGGTCTTGGAGATCGTTTCCTCCTAGGATGCCGATAAGTCCGGAGAAGAGTTTGATGTTTCCTCTCTGTCATCTTCGACGATTATCGGCGGATTTTCGGCCGGGGGGTCTAACTGGATCATCATTCCAACCATGTCTTGGAACAAGAGAACCATCTGGTTTATGTTAGCAGTTTTCTCAGTGGCTTCCTTGTCCTTTCTGTCGAGCACCCATCACAGAAACTCCGTATTGGCCTCCTGCTCTTGGCGTTGTTCAGCTTCTTTGTCCGGACTTTCTTTTTGTCCGGTAAGTTCTGCCATTTTGGTCAGCATTTCCTGGAGCTTTTGTTGTTGCTCTTGAGCCTTTGTCAGCGATCGAGTTTGCGGTCGGTGACTCACCGAATCATGGCTTTCTTCTTTTCCCGAAGCCATGTAGACCGTATGTATTGTTATGCCCCCGACCTTGGGGCGTTTAAGTCTATCGTCTTTGGAATTTGCCGTGGACGGTAGAGTTTTCTCTAGCCTTATTCTTTTATGAGAGATTGGAGTTGAAGGAGCCGTTGTGACAGGCACCTGTTTAGGAGAAGTCCTCCGTCGCATGGTGGAGGAGTGATCTTTTTCTTGTCGACCCTTGGATTTCTCAAGTCGACGAGAGTAATCTTTGTCAATCATAGAGTCTTAGATTTTCCACCAAACCCTATGAATTTGCGAGGAGAGCTGCTGATGAGGCCGCTCCGGCTTTGCCTACATAGGGATCCCTATCGGCAGAGGTGATTTCTTTAGCACCGCCGTCGGGGAATTCTTGCGTACCCTCCTGAGCGGATCAAAGCAGTTCCCGGTTGGAACAACAGCGTTGACTTCCACCATTGGAGCTGATGGAGTGAGTCCAGAGGGGGAGTTTCCCCCAGCTTCTCTCACTCGACGCCAGTGGCGACGTCGAGCGTGCTTCGTAGAAGGGACCGCCTCAGTTTTGAAAGCGGGTTCATCATGCACCTGGTTTTGCTGAAGAGCTTCAATCAGTGTTAGCCTGTTAAAGACCGACGTTCTTGTTAAAGTTTGAGGAGAAGCAGCCAGCCTTTCGAAAACCGACCGTCTGGCGGAGGAAGTGCCTTTGATGGCTTCGCCTGTAGGAGGAGTTGGGATGGCTATCCATTTTGAGGTACCCCTTCAGGTATCATGAGCCTCTTTGTAGGCTCGTTTGGGTTCTTGCTTGGCCTGTTGAAGACTGAGATGCCAGATTTGGACAGCCTGTTGAGAGGGGCCGTTGTGGTTGCCAGTCGATCGAAAGACATTTTAGGAGCTTCCTCTTATGGCGCTGAAGCACTGAAGCTCACATGTGGGAGCATGGTCGTAAAGAACAATCCAGTAGTGGCTTGTGCCACTGGCATTGAGAAAATAGATGCCGTGTTCGGCCCATAGGTCACTCCTCTGGTTGGGATGGAACGAGAGTTGCTGTTGCATGCAGTGCATTGATAAGCCATTTATTTTCTGCATAAGAGTAAAACACCAGGTCTTACTACCTCGAATCCAAGGGCAACCACAGCGAACCGCGATTTTGGTCGCGAAACACGACACACGAAATGTTTAGTGGAAAGAGAAAAAGGTCCCACCGAGCGTGCCAGAACCTACTCGCCGTTGAAAGACCGGACTGAGACATTGGGACGTCTGGCCTGAATTTTGGGGGCAGATACTATTTGGACTTCTCCATCCATCTCTTCGAAGATACCAAGTTGATTTATGGTACTATATATTGGAGGTTTGGATAGATGCGACCGTTGTAGCAGACTTTATCAGATTCCCCCTCATTTGTGAGGGGTTTTTTTTATTGTGAGGACGCTCTTCCCTGCAAGTGCAAGCCCCTGCAGTTAATTACGTTATCGCGTTGTGATAACCACTTTCTCCTGTTCCAGCAGTTCACTTCGTATCATGTGTATTTTTGTTTATTTTGGTTGCCCGTGGATTGTATATGGAGACTATTTTATGTCGTCGCCCGTAGGGCGCGGATTAGTCCAAATCCGTATATTTTAGATTTGGGATTTTGAACTTAGGTTATATTTTCCTTTAGTTCAAAAATATTTTGTTTGGTTTAAGGACCGTCAGTCTAATTTGAGATTAAGATCAATTTAAACATATGAGCATTTGGGCCTAATTTATTTTTAACTAAGGATACATTAGTCCTATTTGAGACTAAGATCAACTTAGCAATATTTTAAAGATCATTAAATTTTATTAAGATCCAAAGCATTTGGGCTCAGCCGCAAGAAAAACTTCAGAGACTTAGCCAATTTGGGCTTAGTCTGCTCAGTCTTTTTTTTCTTCAAAAATGCTAAGCACTTATTTAGGCTTTGTTTGTTCAGCCCCCCCTCTCCTTTTTACGCAAAAATGCTAAGCACTTGTTTGACGCTCTAGCGCTCACATGGGTATCATGTGAAACCTTCAGTTATGAGCGCTGCACAATCAGTGCTAAGCACTCAGTTATATATATAGTGCTAAGCACTTTTTTATATGGCGTCCACGTGAGGAGCACGTGCGGCGCTGGGCGCTGCTCAATCAGTACTAAGCACTCGGCCGTTTTGGCTGTATATTGTAACATTTCAGAAATATAAAATATTATTTTTGGAAATTTAATATTAAAATAATATATTTCGCGAAAACTACCCGATTTGCGAAATTTGGGATTTTTGTAAAGTGATATAAGTGTATACCAATATTTGGGAATTTATCAGAGAATAAAATGATTATTTATTTTAATGATATTTATCGGATTTTTGGGTAAAATCCGTATTTTCACATTTTTCCATGATTTGTACATGTTATGCATTGTGTTGTGACTTGTGCATATTGTGAGCTTTGTGAGGTAGAGAATGAGAAGGAAAAGAGAAGAAAAGAAAAGCAAAGAGAGAAAAAAGAATTAAGTTTGTGTGTAAAAAGGGTTAATGGATATAAAACAAAAGGGAGATGTAACAAGAATAGATATTTTTTGAGAGAGGTGAGTGTAGGGAGAGATATTTGTAATGAGAGAGTGAGGCTAAGAGAGGGAGAGAGGGTTAACTTGGCTGCACCATTTCTTTCACCCCTCCATTATTACTTCATCTTCATCATCTCCATCACTTCCTCATTACCCCATTGCCACATCTCCAATCCTTCAACAAAACCTTATGACTCCTTCATTAAAAACATGCACAAGCTCATCCTCAACACATTGGACCAACCAAGTTTGATTTTGAAGACTTGGGCAATTCAAGAAAATTCTTTGGTTGCTATTAAGGTAATCCTTTCATTTTAGTTTAGAGTTGGTGCTTAATATCGTATTTTAGTTTAGATATTAATGTAAATAGGATATGTGATATTAGAAAATTATAAGATGCTGTTAAGTTGTTAATTGAGGTGTGGGGAGTGTTTACAAGACTTTAGAGATAATTCCTTGGCCATGACCTGAGACATAAACCCAAAATACGAACTTTGAAATTGGCCGATATCGTATTTTGTGTGATTTGTGTTAGGATTTTGTGATCTGCTATGACCCGGAGGACCTGAAAAACATTTAGCAAACACGGAGAGACGTGCAGGAAACATAGAAGCACCTCTAGAAACCCGAGCCCATTTCCTCTTGTCTTGGCCGCAGATTTATTTCATATGGCCGCAATTTGCGGCCACTTTATGGTGAAATGTGGTGATTTTTGTTCTGTAGCTTTCTTATCCTATATCTAGAGCAACATGATATGCAAAATTGGCTAATTTGACCTGAACCAAAATCTGGGAGCACATTGAGGTGTTTTTGGGCTATATTTCTGTATTTTGGAATTCTTGGTTTTAGTATTTGATATTGTATTGGGTCGTTGGATGTTTGTACGTCAACGACAAGGGTTGTTTGGTTGTTTTTGCATGCGTAGGCTATACGTCCTAACCTATGAGCGCACCGTATGCCGTATCGGTTTCGGACATTTATTTTGATGGTATTGCGATATGTATTGATATTGTAGGTACCTTCGCGTGGATTCCGAGACGACGAAGCACATCGACTATGGCTAAGTGAGGAGTTTAGCAGGTGAGTAGATTTATATCTATGGGGGAAGTCGGGTGGATGGTGTATAGCACCCCCACAAACATTGATATGGAATATCGTTTGATTATTATATCCTGATAAATGATATGCGACGGACATGATTATAGGATTTAATAATGATAATATGATGAAAGTTGATACTAATGAACATAGTGACATATGAGAACATAAAATGAGAAGTGAATCATGATAGGTACGAATTAAAAGAGAACGAGTATACGATATGATATGATGACTGAGTGTGATATGTCGTTATATGGATGCGAGTCGATATGAGATGGTTGATACCTTTGTCGGTCCACGATATGAGATTGATACAGATGTGACCTGCGATATAGGTATATAGACATATATAATGTTGTGAATCTTGGGTGATATGTCGTACAAGACGTTGGTCCGTACCCTCATTGTCATATAGGTTGATAGGATCCCTATTGGTTTAATGCTGTTGTATGATAGATTATACCGTACGTGATGTTGTGAGGCTGGATGCCGATTGATAGATTCACCGACTCGGATGTATTGTATACACGTATACCTGGTAGCGTTTCGCTTACGATGTACCATATACTACGCTCATGATATTCGCATTGCATTACATATACCTGTGCTAGTATACCTACACCATTATCGATGATGCGTATGTTACACTTACAAAGATTGCCGGTTCACACACTTTCATCATTGATAATTGTTATGTCACTACACAGTAGAATTGCTATATCATACCATGATATACCTTGTAATAGCTACATGTTCAGTTTTATATGATATTGCGTTGGATTTGGATAATTGGGAACCGCGTGATATATTTAATGACTTGATGCATTTAAATAGCGGATTTTTCATTGATATGCTCATATTGTTGTTCTATGTTGCATACATCATATTACATGGATTTACGCATTGAGATATGGATTTCATGTGATATTCTGGATTTGAGAACCGTGGGGATATTTCAAGAAATGTGTATTGTTTTGAAAACCCGGTTTCTCTCGATATGATACGTTGGATTGCGAGTGTCGGAGTTGGACACTTAGGTTCCGTGAGACGTATAAGTACGTTGGATTACGAGTGTCGGAATTGGACACTTAGGTTCCGTAAAACGTATGGATATAGGGATTGCGAGCTCAGGTTCCGTGGATTGCGAGCTCATGTTCCGTGGATTGCGAGTGTCGATATTGGACACTCAGGTTCCGTGAGATGTACAGATATGATATGCGGATTTACGTGTCGATGTTGGACACGAGTATTTCATAATGTTTTCGGGTGCTGACGTTGGGCACTCAGATTCCATGAGACTTACAGATTTTAGGGCCGATCTGAGAATGCGGTGCCTGAGCTATGAGGATTTACGTGTCGATGTTGGACACGGGTTTCATGATATTTCGAATGTCGATATTGGACACTCAGGTTCCATAATTTTGATGTGTCTCGAGAGACACACGTTGATTTATATCCTCATATTTACCTGCATATGCTTTTATGATATTTACATGCATGAGTTATTGTGTCAGTGGTTGACACGTAGATGAGATCCACATGCATACAGGCATTTGATTATATGGTTGGATGATATCCACTTGCTGATAGGCATTGATTATTGTGTTGGCACATATGCAGACACGATCACCCTAAATATCATAGTATTACCTTTATGATATAGTTGATCTAAGAATCGTTGTTTATTTCGATTTCTACCTAATGATATTTTCTACTCACGAGTTAGCAACTGTTAGTTATATGTATGCCCTAGAGGCCATTACTGTACATTGGATGTATATTGTAGTGGATGCTGGGACATATATAGGAAGGACTTTCTTGCTCGACATGATAGTACGCTATCTGGTTGCACTTTATCTTAACATGTATACTTTCTGTCTCTCTGATTACATGTTGATAAAGCCCATAGGATGTGTACTCGACTTCCAGGACTATGATGTAGATCATACTAGTGGGGCCTGGGTAGTCCAAGAGTACATCCTTGAAATGTTCCTAGTCGAGGGAATATCGAGACGGGGCATCGATATTCCAGAGTAGACTAGCGCATATCTTCTCGACCCATGCGATGGGCGATGGATGATCCCATATCCATTGGTGTTTGACATCGAAGATGGTATGCGGGTGCTCAGTGGAGACTGGGTACACTGAACGGACTCGACGAGAACTCCCAGATGGTATTATACCTCACGTCGGATGGCAGTTCTCTGGTGACACTGGTATAGCTTAGTCTGTTGACCCAAGATCGTCATAGAGTCTTGTGTGTCTCCCACTGTGCTTTGATTTCCACCCTACCACGGCTCTACTGAGTCGTGCAAACAGGTGGTTTTTGGGTACAGTCCCGATTCACATGGAGGCAATGAGCGATAGGAGGGGATTCGTCTCTCCCGGTATTGGGGGTTGATGTTGTGCTATGCTCGACTGGCCATAACAGGAAATCCCTGGCCAGGGTTGCAGTGATATACTGGTAAGAGTTATCAGTAGTTTCACGAATGTTATGGACCTCAAGTCGGCATGACTTATCGAGCTACTGGGGTCTGGCGTTTACCACCCCTAGGCGAGATATGCGACATATCAGACGAACAGACCGGACCGTACGGTAAGTGTTACTGGTTGGATTCGCAGGAGTGTGAGCGGGCTTGCTCGTCGATCTTCTGATCGCTCAATACCCGGGTGGCCGTTACGTTTAGCAGACCGCTTGCGGCTTGTGGGTGTTTGATATGATCATCATCTGCTGCCGGCGTATTGACGAGTCTTTAGAGTCCTACACAGAGGTTTCTTAGCTCAAGCGAAACGAAATAGGAGCGCATATGAGATATGTGCGGGACCGAGAATGATGCGTGTATGTGATACCGTATTTCATTCTCGCGATGAATGTGTCGAATGGTTATATGCGATATAACCTAGTTATCGAATCAAGGATTGATTCGATAAGCCGATACATATGATACTAGTCGGTTATATCCGATATGACCGGATCATTGAATCAAGTGTTGATTTAATGATTTAATGTATAATTATATATTCGATATATTGCTGTGCATTAACTAGTATTGGTTCACTTTAAATGGATTTTCTCACTTGAATTGTGTACATTGTATATGCGATATAGTTTTGTGCACATGTTTGTATCATGTTTGATGATACATGCTTACTTGGTTAAGTGTAAAGAATCAAACCATGGTTTAAGTTAATGATTAGGGTTTTGATTACTTATTCATTTATCTTATTTATTTATATCCATTTTGGAAAATGAAAAAGATAAATGAATGGTTGCTTATTTTGTTTTTAGTTGAAGTTTCTTGAAGCATTGACTTAGTCTTCATTCTTGTCTTAAACTTAACCCTAACCATTTAACTAACCCAAGTTAATTCTCTACACTTAACTATAGTTGAAGTCATGATAAGTATTGATTTAATTATCTCATTTTTAATTAACTTATCATATCTTCTTCTTCTTCTTCATCTTCTTCAACATGAAGAAAAGCTTTCTACTTCAATGGCAACTAGCCAAATCAAGTGAGAAATCCAAAACTAAAGTCTACCCACTTCCTATTTCTTCATCCTCTACCTCTTGCCAAGTAGTAGAGTGTGTTTCCTTCACAAATTTTCAAGGTTTGGTGAAGGTGGAGCTTGATCTAGCGATGCCTCGACGTAGATCATCTTCGGCATGGACATCGACGACCTAGCTCGCTTATTCTTCGACGAAGCCGACGCTAGAGCCCGGGAGTTCACTTGGACAGCGGAGGCACTTCGTTGCGGAGCTATGGAGGTGGACAAACGGATCTACAAAGGTTGTATTTCCGTTATCTTATAGTTTAGTTGTAAACCAGCTTGCATGTTTCGCCTAAATATCTAGCAAACGATCCGTAGTCGGGTTTGTAGGCACCCGTAAAATTTGATTTGTGCATATTTGATCACTTGTGAGACTTCACTAGAGTGCCTAGGAACCCTACAGCAACTCACCCCCGTTGTGCCACAGTTCTTGCAGGTTGACCGCATGGATCAGTAGCGGCATCGCTGGCATACAGCTGTTCTGGGTGATTTGCTTTGGTTGGTGGTACATGTTGGATCGTTCCACTCTTGTATTACTATAACCACTCTTGTATTACTATAACTATTGTATCTAGTCAACTCCATCAAATCAGAAACTAGTATTTGTATAAGTAGTCAGACTTAGCAAGACTTGTAGTTGCGAGACTTGAGTGATGGGTTATATGTTCGCTTGGTGGGTTTGATATCTTGCTTTACATTATTACTTGTGTTGATCTTCGCCGTTAGACATCATATACATATGTTCTGTCTTGCGTGGTTGTGATCCGCCATTTGGCGAAGAGGTAGCTCCCGCTTGGGGATGCCTATATATTGTTATATATCTGTTTTGGATCAGAATATACGAGGGAGGTGCTTCCCAAAAGTTTTTTAAAAAAAAGAGTTTAGATTTCGGGCTTCGGCTTACTTAATTTACGTTGCGCCTTTAGACGTTACGTGATTTAAATGCCGGTCATGAACTAAATTCGGGTCGTGATATATATGAAGTGCTAAACACTTTTGTATGGCATCCACGTGAAGAGAACGTGAGGCACTGGGCGCTGCCCAATAAGTGCTAAGCACTCAGCTGTTTTGGCTGTATATGAAGTGCTAAGCACTTTTGTAGGGCGTCCACGTGAAGAGCACGTAAGGCGCTGGGCGCTGCCCAATCAGTGCTAAGCACTCATCCGTTTTGGCTGTATATAAAATGATAAGCACTTTTATAGAGCGTCCACGTAAGGAGCACGTGCGGCGCTGATCGCTGCCCAATCAGTTCTAAACACTCGACCGTTTTGGTTGTATATAAAGTGCTAAGCACTTTTGTTCAGCGCTCACGTGTATTTCACGTGAGGCGCTGGCCTTCTGCTTTGGACGCCCGCGTGTTTTTCACGTGCGGCGCTGGACACTGTTGGGAGGGCGCCCACGTGGGAAGCACATGAGACGGTAAGTTCTTTTCTTTTTCAAAGATTGAATCTCTGTTAATGGCATTTTTACTATTAATGATCACCAAGAATTTTGTTTTGAAGATATGAGATCAGGTGTTCTTTTATAAGAACTAAGTTATTTTATAAAAACTAATTTTCTTTTAGGGTTAAACCCTATTTTCTGAGGAATTAAATTTCTATAGGATAGGTTCTTTTCCTTTTTTGTTTCTTTTTAACCTAGTTTTTTTTTTGATTTTTGATTTTCAAGAACAAGATCTTCCCGACGAGAATTAAATTCTCAACTTGTGGAAGATTTGACTTGTGAATCTCAGATCCAGAGAAAGAACCAAGTTCTTGAGAAGAGTTAAACCTTTGGATATGCTATGATAGGTAAAGGAGATGTTTTGATCTTTATGGTTTCTTTACCTATAGTTTGAGATGAGGAAGATCTTCTTCTCTATTGAAAAGTAAATTCTCTGTTATTTTTGGAGAGCCTTCTGTATTTTTGCAGAAGCTTATGGGGGGTTCCCTCTATGACAGACTTGAAGTCTCGGATCCTTTATATAGTGGAGGCAAATTATTAATTAGTTTTGAGAAAATCTCTCATTGAGAGATTCCAATAAATTTAATTGATCTCAAAATTTGTTTGGGGAATTTTACCTACCGTTGGATTTTTGATCCAAGGATTTTTGTTTTACAGAATATATTTTCTTGTTTTTAACAAGATCGGGAAAATATTTTTCCATATACAGAATTTAATCTGTCAAACAGTGATTTTTATCACCATTGGATTTTTGATCCAAGAGCTCTCTGTTTTACAGAGAGCGGTCCTTCTTTATTTAGAAAGATTTGGGAAAAATATTCCTCAAAATAGAATTTAATTCTATTATTTGATTTTTGATCCAACAGAGAATATTTTTCTCACTTAGAACGAATTGGGAAATATTTTCTCCTGGTAGAATTTAATTCTATTGTTTGATGATTTATCATCACCATTGGATTTTTGATCCAACGGCTCTGTTTAACAGAGAGAGTATCCCGGATTTTAGGGAAATATCCCCATGTAAAATTTAATTCTACTCAATTTTAATTTGGACGCCACTTAAGAATTTAATTCTTACATATGATAGACGTCCCTATGATTTACACATTGGCGCCCATGTGAGATTCACATACGGCGTCATTATAGGATTCAACTCTAAGGGGTTGGTGCTGGCACCCTCGTAGAGAGCATGTGAGACGCTGCCTCATTATAATTGAACAGAGCTTAGCTCTTTTATTATGTTTAAATATTGGGGGAACAACACTATGGCGAGCTCATGTCAAAGGACTACCATGTACAATCGTCACTAGAGAACTGTTATCTAACAATAGGCATAATTCAATCTAGATGTTCTCGGCCAATTCGTTTGGTATACTCATTCTCCAATGAGCACCTGTATACAATTTTTGGTGTCAAACACCAATAACCGTGGGATCGGCCATCGCCCCGGTCGAGATCAAGAAACGTATACACTAGTCTATTCTAAAGTACCGATGCCCAGTCTTAATACTCGCATGATTTGGAACATTTAAGAATGTGCTTATGGATTACCCAGGCCCTACTAGTATGATCGCATCATAATTCTGGTAGTCAAGTAAAAATTCTAAGCCCTTTATCAACATGTATTAGCAATATATAATAGCAAATAAAACATATACACTTGAATGATAAAGATAAACCAGACAGTATACTATCATGTCGAGTAAGAATATTCTATCCATATAGATGCATGTACAATTACAATAATTGTCTTCAGGGCATCTGTATCTACCACTCATGTCGTTCTATCGTATTCTTCTAAGCAAATACGTAAACTGCGAAGTCCGAACTTGATTCAAACAGGATTTTATCAACACCTCTATTACCAGCTCTGAAAAGCTTTTCACAATCCACAATCAATTAGATGGTAAAATCGTCTTTATACACCTCAAAGTGTTATTTTTAAATTGATCTATAAAGCTAACCCAAGCATGCAATGCATTCATGCATGCAACACACACACAAACACCACATGCGGGCATTCATGGGACCCACAAATCTGTCCCGAAAGCATTAAATTATGGTCGCTTCCACCTCTTTGGATTTGAACCCCGCACTCTTCTCAGAAAGGTAGGGAAGTGTCATATCAACTGAGCTATTGCTCATTGGTTACACCTTAAAGTGTTATGGATTGAATTTAACTTCAAGTGGAATAACTCTATTATCTCTACTATATTAATGCCAGGGATGTAAAGAGTACGTGCATAAGAAATCCCTCTTATTTTTTGCCATGTTAGCAATGTCAAAAATTGATAATTTTGATTTATATCATATTTGAACTAAAAAAAGAAAATATAAAGGTTTTGGGATTATTGTTGATATTCACTCATAACAAACTCCTCATAAGTGAAAGATTTTAGGTTTCCATCATTTCTGTAACTTTCCTCATTCCCATCTCTCTAACTAATTCTTTAAAAAAAATTCAAATCTTTGTGATATCAAAATATACAAATATGCATCGCACGTGCAGCATACTAGTTTGAGTTTAGAAGAAAAGGGGTGTTACCGAACTAAAATTGTAACACCTAATAGATGCCACATCTTCGTAAAGGCTAACTAAATTTAAACTATTGAAGATAATCGTGAAGATAATCGCTGCTAATAAGAATGTTATGTTCTTCAAAAATAAAAGAATAAATAGAGTGAAAAGAAGAAAATACATTTATACATTACGCATTAGCATTACGACGTCAAATATTTTATAATCTCACGTTCATGACACATGCGGAATACTAGCCTGGTTAATATAAAGCAGTTATGAAAATCGATTTTGAATGTTGCCTTTTGATAATCTCAGATAAGGCCATTTATTTATTTTTAACTTTATAAAGGAACTCAACGTGAGAATAAGGGATTTTCTTGAAATGGGCCCCAGTGTCAGGAGGGGCCAGGCTTAACTAACTGCCGAAACGCCCGAGGAATCGCTGGGCCTGAAACTGTCACGGGGCGTAGACGTGACGTCAGCGGGCACTGCGGATTTCGTACGAAGGGAAGGAACATTAAATGTGGAAGAGAGAGAGAGAGAGCGAGTGTGTGTGGAGGGAAGAGAGAGAAGGCTGAAATCACTTTTGAAATTTCAAATGGTAGAAAGAAAACGAATCTGGATCTCTATGTTGTGGGCCCCCACCCATTTTCTTTTGTCCCCTCCCATAACCTCTATCTGCACAGGGGGCACGAGCTGTCTGTTAACAGGCACATGTATTAAATATCATAACCTTAATTAATTGGCCGGTATATTGCTACATTAGATCATTGACAAGCTTAGCACATCCACACCCTAGTAATTTCGATTCCACCTAATAATATATGTACCTGTCTCATCATATTAATGAAGGAAAGAGCTACCTATGAGCAATAGCTCAATTGGTAAGGCATTTCCCATGTTGGAAAGAATGCGAGGTATCAATTTCAGGAATCCCAAGATGACGTGGGCATAAATTGACGCTTTCGAGGCAAATTTGTCTGTCTCTTGGATGCGTGTGTCTTGTGTCATTGTGTGTGATATGTACATGGTTGTATTGTATACATAAATTAGGGTTTCCGGGCCAGTGCAATTTTTTTTTTAAAAAAAAGAGCTGGACTCAAAACGGGATTATTTGGTTTACCAGTTTCAATGCATGTGTCCATACACGAGAGAAACGGATTAGGATATTTGGACACCTTTGGACGGTTTTGTAGGGCCTATCTCTTTATTTATCTCCTTTCATGACCCGGCACATGGATGAATCTTTCCCATCCAGTAAAGTGAGCTATTTAAAAACAAGGGATCCGAATTTGGTTTTACCATTTACACGCAGTTTATGTATTTAACTAATATTTCTTTTAATGAATGTACAAAGTAAAATATTCTAGTTAAGTCTTGTACTGGTTACAAAATAATAATTTGTTCCAGTAAAAAAAATTTCATAACTATTAATTAGAGTAGCAGATTTGTACTTGTTTTCGTTTGTTGAAACTGGAACTGTAGTGTTCATATATACGTGATCACTTTTTGCTTATAGCAATCTGATCTTAATAGTTAGATCTAGTTTTCACTATATATATATATTTGGAGGTAAATGGCTTCGTGGTCAAGTCCGTTCATTGCAATAGCTCCACCTTCGATGATGGATCCGACACAAGATAAACCCTAGGGATATCATCCTTCTGTGTTTTACTCTTTTGCGTGTGCAATGAGC
Organism: Agapanthus africanus; assembly: GCA_030015575.1. Classification (NCBI taxonomy): domain Eukaryota; kingdom Viridiplantae; phylum Streptophyta; class Magnoliopsida; order Asparagales; family Amaryllidaceae; genus Agapanthus; species Agapanthus africanus. The sequence goes on from CM057349.1 coordinate 463,481,543, forward strand.
TCGTTACGGTACGGCCGCATCATAAAACACATGTACGTACTTGTTCCACAATTCTGAACCGGCTCTAAATTTTGTATAACAAGTATCTGAAAATATAATGAATTCAACTAATGCTACATAAAAATATGAAAGCTGTTGGCTAGTGTGGATATATTATACAAAGCACAAGAACAGTAGTTTAAAGAATATAGGTGCCACCTCTTTTTCACCGTAGGCCGTTTGAATACAGTGAAGACTGTCAGATCACAGACAAATATTATAAGGCGACACCGATCGGCGAGACGCAATCGATCTCCACCGTTCACAATTTAAAAGATTAAAAAAACTGCAACAGTTAAATAAACAAAATCAAATAATATAAGCATATAGGGCAATGGGGGGTCTCGTGGTCATATCGCTCGTCATGGTACTCAGTTCCCAAAGAGGAACCTGTTGGGTTGGGGGCCTAAAAAGATCAGGGGATCTTAACAACTTTCTGCTGTTCTCATGCTACCACTATTATTTCCTTCCTTCAACCTGTCCTTTTTCAAATTTTGCATAAAAATATCGCTATAAAATTTCATCCTTCAGCTGATCTCCCTCTTCAGCTCTATTCTTGAAAAAGAAATGGGAAGAAAAGATTGGTATCGTTCGATCGTGAAAAGGGAGAAGGAGATCCCTGGATGCATGAGCGGCATGTTTCAGTTTTTCGATTTGCATCACATTCTCTTCGCCGGCAGCGGCAGCTGTAGAGCGGCGAACGAGCGGCAGCAATCTCCTAGGCTGCGCCATTGCCCTTCTCAACTTAGAGGTATATACCCATATACTTGAACATGATGTATATATTTTTTATTTTTTGAAAGCCATATCCAACAATATTTCAGGTCTCGAGGCTCCGAGGAATAGCTTGGAGCTAGACGAGGCCGCTGCAGCGATGACAACATGCACTGCTTCGGGTCTAACAGAAGAGTACTACGGAATCCCTGTAAGTTTTGTTACTATTATCAATCCTCGTTTTATTTAAATAGTGAATTACTGATATATTGTTCTATAATTTTAAATTTTGTAGATTGGGATACAGGTAAAAGCCACTACACCGAAGAAGAAGAAGAAGAAGAAGAAGGATCTCAGTGTATTGGTGGACGAGGAGAAGAGAATCAACTCACAATGCGAGACACCGAGAACGCCCAGCGTGGTCGCACGCCTGATGGGCCTAGAGATTTTACCCGACGGCGCCTCATCTCCAAATCTTGGATTCAAGTCTCAAGACCATTCTCCGAAGATTGGTCCGCAGAAGACAATATCTAATGAAAATAACAAAAAAGGCTTGAATAATCGGCAGCCGCTTCAGAAGAGAGACACCAACGCCCTTGGGTCCCGCTCGTTGCCGGACACGCCGAGAGCCTCATCGGAGAGATCGAGGGATGCAGATCCGAGACTTTCTTTGCAAGTGATCAACAAAGAGAACTACAGTTACAATTACAACAACTGCAGTTACAACTCGTTGCCGCCTTCGCCAAGGAGAAAAGATTATGGTCTGATCAAGACTCATCAGGAGGAGAGTAAAAGCCCGAGGAGCCATTACTATGCAAGGGGGATCGGGAAGCAAGCGAAGGAAAACTTTAGTAGGAGAGGCGGCGGCGGCAATAGCGAAAATGTGATGGTGAGATCGAGAAAGACGAGTAGATCTGAAGATGATTATTCCAGGCATTCTACGGAGAAGCCCTCGGCTTCGACTTTTTCGCCTCCTTCGCCTCAAGTTCAGCCGAAAGTACAATCACGGCTGCAGTCCTCTTCCTACTTCGAAATGAAGGGAAAAAATTTCGATGTGAAAACGGGAGCAAACAAGTGCAAGAAGGCAAGTTACGGGAGGTTCGATGCGAGAATCAAGAGACCGCCACCTTTATCGGAGGAGGCCACTCAATCAGATGCACCGCTCATGAGTTGTGTTATGAGACCGACGGCGACTACTTCATCATCGTCTCCATCAAACTTAGTGGCGTTGCGTCCAAGGCAACATGGTACTTCTAGTTGTGAGAAGGTATCAAGTAGCTACACATGTGTGCCCCCCACAACAAGGAGAGAAGCTTCCTATCGAGCACCAGCATTGCCGTCGCCAGGACGGACGCAGTCAGCTTCCACCTTCCCATCTCCAGAAGTAGAACAACTGGTATGTTAAAAATGCATTCACCTAAAAGTTTGAAGTTGTCGATTAAAATGTGTCACTGCGGCACAGCTTCAAAGTTGTGTTGTTGCTCATGTTTTATTGAAGTTTACATATATAGCATTATTTCATACTTTAGTTCTTTTAGATTAATTATATGCATATGGTAGAGTATGAGTGTGGATTATTCAGATACCGTGCTAATGCATCACAGCTTCAAAATAATCATGAAATCCCAATAAAATATATTGTCATATTTTAGAAAATTAAATATAAATTAACAATGCCCACCAAAATGAAAATTCTTAAATTTTTTCATGCAGCCATATATATGCCATATTATCCAAATAAATATTTTGTATATCTTAAATCCTGGGTTTTGGAACCTGATGCTCCGATATCACATTATCACGTAAACGAGATCATATAAATCCTTTTATGTTTACAGTTCAATTACCGACGACATCTCGTGAAAGCGCAAGACCCCGAGTTCCTATACATAAAATGCATCCTCGAACGTGCCGGCATCACAAACACGACCGCACGGCCGACATGGTACTCTCCTTCACTCCCGATCGACCCCTTCATCTTCCACCAGCTCGAGCTCGACCTCCCTCGCTTCGTCTCGGGCCGGCTCCGCCACCGGTGGAACCGGAAACTCCTCTTCCATCTCGCGGAAGAGATCTTATCCGACATCCTCTGCGGTCGGAAATGTCCGCATGAGACCGACAGGGGGCCGCCGCTTGTAGAACGCGTGTTGGCCCAGGTGAGGAGCTACCCGGCGGCGGACTGCCAGGTCATCGGGGACATCGACGCGCTGGTCGCAGGGGACATGGCGGAGGGGAGGGTCCGGCGGCTGCTCGGCCACCCTCTGGTGGCGGCGGAGGCAGAGGAGATCGCGTCGGAGATCGTTGAGGAGGTGCTCGGCTCCGTCGTGGGGGAGGCCGCGGCGTCGCTCGCGCTCTGTTCGAGGTTCTAACCGCCTGTGGGGCCCACTGACAGAACCCCGCGGCCACGAAACGCGGGGGCGTGAAAGGCGACACGTGGCGGTTGAATGTATATTTTACTTTATTTTCTTATTTATTTTTATTTGATTTTAGGTAATTTTTTGAGAGATGGGGTGAGATTTGGAGGGTAGTATGGGAACTGGAACGTGCACATGCTCAGCTTTTGGCACGTAGTGTCCTTTTTTATTAATTTCGTTTGTAGCATATAGTGGACTGGCACAGGACTGGGGGATGGGAATAATGTAAATTTTATTACTTTGCTTTTGTTGTCTACTTTTCACTCTGTTTTTTTTTCAAACCTTTTTAAAAAATTTATCCTTTTAACTCTCTTTTTTCCTCAGTGGTGTTTGCTTTATATGATGCTTTACCAAGCTAAATTCTAAAAGTAATATACTGATAGGATGGTTTTCCTTTTTGCTTTTTTTATATGTCTGATTTAAAACAAATGATAAAATTATAGTTAATACAGCGACGAGACGTGGGATAGACGTCCTAAACAAATATGGATAGAAGCAATTAAAAATTATATACCGCACTTAACAGAGTAGAATGGAAGATAATGATTCATATATCTTACCTCAAATATCTGGGATAAAGGGTGTTGATGATGCTCAGAAGTGGTATTTTCTCAAATCATGACACGTGGCAAGTGACGTGTCTCAAAACTTATAAGAAGGGATCAAGAACGGTACATTGGAAGTATACCCCGGCCTCCGACCCGAGAATGTTCCGGGCCTTCTATGACCTTCCAGACCATTCCTACGCCCGCCCTACAAACAACCATCGGCTCACCTCCGAGCGCTGAGTTCCCTCTGCCCCCCCTCCCAGCTCGCTTCCGAGCTATCACATAACCAAGCTCCCTCGGCCTCCTGCTCGTTCCCGAGCCTCCCGCCGAGCTTAGCTTCCTCGGTCTCATCGGCCGATCCACAACACTGATCACAAGCGTCTCCGCCACGGCTCCGCGAATCTCTCGCCAGACGCGAGATATCCGCCGCCCACAATCCCGCGTTCCACGCCACCGCGTTCCTTCATTAACGAGCATATCCCGTCATTAATGGGGAATCTCGCCCTTCACGCGGGCATAACGCCAGGGGCATAACGGCCGGCGTGAATCTCGCGCCCGTCTGCACATGGCTGTCACTATATAAATCCATCTCTCAGACTACTCAGGTAAGCCAACTCGACCCCAATAGGCCGTTACTCTGCTAAAATACCTCGCTAACTTGATCGTCGGAGGGTCCTCGGTGGCACAACCATCCCGGGACTTCCTTGCAGGTAACTCGGCCTCAACCATATCCAGCCCATTGAGATCCACACGCTTCGTGAAACAACCCTCCAACTCAATCTCAGCTATCCATCAACGCCCGCTGCAGATCAACTGAACTTAGTATCTGAAGAAGATCTAGAGATCCATCAGGTGTTGTTAGCATTGTTTTTATATGTCAAATTTAACTGCCGCAAACTTTGCATTTAGGATTGGCAAGCGCAATGTTTTAGTCGGGCAAAAGAATTACGGCTGCAAATTTATGCTAGCCGACCCTTCTGACCACGATCATGCATTATAGTCCTAACATATATATCGTTATGCAAAGCCCCCATGGTCACCACTGGCCGATTGTTTTTGTTATTGGGAAGAGAGTACTAACCATTCGTCCCATTTAAATTCATCATGGATTAAACATGTAAGGGTTAGGTTGGGTGGGGATTGCAGACTTACAAAAAAAAATGAAGATTCGGATTGAATTTAGGCTAATAGCCTTAAATTTCTCTTATTCCTCTTTAAAGAAGGAAAAAGGGATCATCCAATTAAGTTCGGTTGTGAGTTTCAGGACAACACATTTTCAGAATAGAACAATACCAATAAAAATGACAACGGCAATTTTGAATAAACAATTTGAATTCACAAAAGAACAATGATTAATACGGTATCGATCTTATGTATGCAAGGAAATTTTTTTGGACTTTTCAGCTGATAATATGATTGCATTGTAATCATATACATAGCACACATATATAGTATACAAGCCAAATGCAAAATCTATATAGCTTGAATGCCTACGTTTAAAGCACGTATAAATCAATTAATGTCTTTTTTTGGCCAAACAACAGAAAAGGTGAGTGACTAGATTCAATCAAAATAGCAAATGATAGTGCCTATATGTGCTCAATTAAGTAATGTGGTAAACTTATATTAAGAAAGAATAACTCTAAATTTTGACCACTCAAAGTAAATAAAAGTAGGAAAACAAGAAAGCAAATGTCACGGTCCCTGTCGCTATTATTATAACCAGAATTATTAGGGGTAGACAAAAAAACCCTCTCTTTTTTCTATCAAGTGCGAAGAAAATAGAAGAAAAAACCTCCAGCAAACTCTCAGATTCACATAATACCACATCGAACTTTTAAATAGATATTATTACCTTTTTATCCTTTTCATTTAAATGCTAAAAATTTAGTAATCATTACCATGGCTCCACTTCCCTTCTCTCTCACACACATTTATTACTCCTATAAAGATAAAAAGAAAAAACAAACACATGCATCATGAATTTGAATAATTTATAGATCATCTCTCAAAAATTTCTTTTTTCATGTTTAAAATTTTTCATAGTTTTGTTCATGACATCTACTGTATATATATACACGTGTATCGCAACTGCAAAACACTAGTCGGTTAATAGTAACTTTATCTCTCACCGTCACCAGCAAGTTACCTTCTAACAGGAATATTAATGGATAGATGTCACCTATTAATTTGATTTTTTTAAAACCAAAGGTTACAAAATTATGAAAAAACCTCAAAATTATGTAAGGAACTTTTTTTTAAAAAGCAAAACTTCAATTGTAGGTGTATTGGTTATTGTCAATAACACGCTAAAACTTGTGATTTTGTAAAACCAGTATTCAGATTTGACAAATAAAAAAGAGTTGTATTTTTTACGAACAATATTATGATTTGATAAAAGATAATTAATGTTATTATTAGGTAAATAAACGAACAAAGCTAGAAAAATATAGATTAAGAAACGATAAAGCTGATATAATTGAAAAATATCTAGATTAGAATTTAGAATACACACAATGGATTGAAACATTCATATTTTTCAAATATTAGGTCTTTTAACATTCTTCCAAAATTGCTTGGGGTCCTTGCGCAAATATCCTATGCAGTAAGGGTAAAACAAGGCACGGGATCCCACATGAGTGAGCGGCCCCCTTGCCTTTTCTCTATTCGATAGGCAAATGCACTGTAAAAGGCTGTGCGGCAATCCTTTCCGCTTTTGAAAACTAGGTTCGGAAACATTTTTTATAATGGCCCAAAACCCTAACTCATACATACTACACCATCCACATGTAAGGGACCCATGAATTTACGTCGAAAGCTTTAACATTCTTCCAAAATTGCTTGGGGTCCTTGCGCAAATATCCTATGCAGTAAGGGTAAAACAAGGCACGGGATCCCACATGAGTGAGCGGCCCCCTTGCCTTTTCTCTATTCGATAGGCAAATGCACTGTAAAAGGCTGTGCGGCAATCCTTTCCGCTTTTGAAAACTAGGTTCGGAAACATTTTTTATAATGGCCCAAAACCCTAACTCATACATACTACACCATCCACATTTAAGGGACCCATGAATTTACGTCGAAAGCTTTAAATTGCGGGCTCTTCCTCTCATAGGGATCGAACCCCACACTTTCCCAAGAAGTGGAAGTGTCTTGCCAACCGAGCTATTGCTCATTGGTCTTGGAAACAATTTTAACTAGTAAAAAGTATTGTCATCTTTAATCTTTAAATATAACACCATCAATGGAGCACAGGAGTGCGTTGGTACCCTTTACCTCTGGTCCTTTGCTATCCCAAAGAAGAATCCTATGCATGAAGAGGCACAAAGCCGTGCCATGTCAGATCCCAATACAGGCACATGAGAGTCTCTATGCGGGGCTCTACTTCTCTACAAAAGTCCTATGGCTAGTGATGCGAGCTTCGAGGAAATAACTACTGAGAGATGATTGCAGGAGATGTGAGAGGGAGGAGAGTTTTTTGTTTTTGTTTTTGTTTTTGTTTTGTTGTGATTTAAGTAAATCCCTTTCTTGTCTTTTCACACTTTTATGATGAAATGACCATTCTGGTGTTTCTCGTGTTCCCGTTTTTGGGTCTATATGCAAACCATAAAAAGATGAATGCATATGTCCAGTGAGTGGGAGTGGCCATGACCAAACCTCTTTGTTGTTCATCTCCTTTTGAATATGCCCTGTTTACAAAAGTAAAATAAAATAAAAAAATCTCTTGGTTGCGTGGGTGGGTGTGTTGGGGGACTTCATTTACATGATGTGTGAAACAGGAAGTCTCAAGACTGCAAACTGTTGTCATAAATAATTGGGATTATCAGACACATGAATATTTGAACTAGTTAAGTTAAGCAAAGAATCCCAATCCGTTGAGTACACGCAGACCCGGTCCCAAACCCGCAACCAAGCGGGCGGGTTCTACCGGGTTGGGACCCTGACTCGAGCCATAGAGCCCACTGGCCAGGGGCTTGGTGATGTCTTGGTCAAGGGAGCTTGCACCAATTGGTGCAGGTTATGGGGTCAGCTTGGAGCCCAAACCCTAGCAGGGCTAGGGTTTGGGCTCCAGGCAACCCTAGCCGGCTATCAATTAATCCCTCAACTTATGTATACTATGGATTTATTAGGGATTAGAGGGTGTGACGGAAATTAGGGTTTGTGGCCACCAAAGAAATTAGGGTTTCTCTTCCATAGCGCAACTTGCAATCTAGCTGTTGTGGATTTAGATATTTTCCCTATCAACACGTGTTGTCAGATCTGTCGTCTGTCACAAAGAAAACGATGATCAGAAGGTCGAGGAATCAGAAACTGCATCCCCTTTTCTCATCGATGTAAGTTTTCCTTATCTTATGTCTGTGTAGGCTGTAAGACTACTTTCCAATGCGTAATCTGAGTATCGTATCGGATTCAGAATCCGATAATGTTTATGAAAGCCTATAACCATGAATTGCATTTGATAGATAAAAGTAAAACTATTCGGACAGTCTTCGTATTAAGCTTGCTTTTGGAATATCCATTGGATCAATTTTCTCCAAAACCGATTGTCTATGGGGTAAATTAGCCCAAGTCATACTCTGCATTTGTATTGTACTGCCGATTAGCCCTGTCGGGGCTTAGTCGAATTAGGTTTCATCGTTAATTTTTTTGTGTGCAGCTTTTCGCTTGGATTATTCCTTGTTCAAGAAGAACAATCTTCATGTTAGTTTTTCGTTTCTTTATTTTATTTTCATGGGAAAAATGGGTCAGGTCCATGGTCCAAGAAAAAAGAGGCAGGGATAGGCCTCTAGCAAAAAAGATTAAAAAATAGGGACCCCTGGCCAAAAATCTATGTGTTTAAGCTCTCAGCGGTTTTTATTCTGAAGCATTCTTATCCTGCCCTTGTATCTTCCAGTAGATGTTGTGAATATAATTAGTTTTAGTATTTAGTCTCATATCTTCTGTAACAAGAGAGGTGCTATATGTAGTAGGAACCCTCATATTATTATGCTGATAAAAAATTTCTTCTCGGTTCTTTTCATGGTATCAGAGTCAAGGGTTCGATCGAAATTCAACTCGAAAATACTACCAACTGTTGTATTTTTCACCTGACAACCACATCAGAGAAAAAGCGATGGTTGCACCTAAGGAGGAGTGTTGAAAGTACAAAAACCAAATAATTAGACTTTAAAGATAGTTTCACATTGGAAATAACAAAAGAATCATATGGTCATGGGTATAAAATATAAAATGGGTCACACCTCAGCAAGGCTTAGTCTTATTGTTGGAACCCACTTATTATTAAAAGCTCATGTGTAAAAGCACACCACTTCTCCAACTCTTCTCTAATTTTAAATTCCACTCTATTTTAAAAATAACCTTAACAGTAGATAATTACTATACTTATCAGACATTTACTGTATTTGGCATATAACAAGTTTAACAGCTACGTTTAGCATAAAACTACTATATTTTTCAAGTTAACAGCTGCATTTACCATATGACTTCTGCATCCTCGAGTTAACCATTAGATATAAAATAATAACGGTTTGAAAAGGCATGGGATGTTATTTATCCAGTAAATATAATAGTTACTGATAAATGTAGTAGTTATCTACCAAAATGTTATAAAGACAGCACTAAAATATTGAAAATAAGACACGACCGGAGACTTAAACCTACCGTTTTTTGGTCATAAAAGGGTGTCCCAAATTTTTTATTTATTTACCAGCGACCGATCCTTAACTTTTTGCCGGCCATGGACCTTTTTTTTGGGTCCTCGCAGTATTTCCAGAACGTATTCAACACAGTGGGCTGCTTCTAAAGAAGATGCCATCTCAATTCATCAGCCCAACATGAATTCACGAGCCGGGTCGTTGTCCAAAAGCATGTACAGTCATTTAATGACAATAGACAACAGGTGGTCCCTATTCAAACGATCCCCACTCTCAATTTAACTATCCTACATCCCCGTACCACCGCACCACCATCTTTTCGGTGTAATCTCCGTATCAATATTCTATTTTTATTAATTTTCATTTTCGATAACTTGTCTTATGTGTATCCGCATCTGCCATCTGTCAATATCCACTGGATACAAATTTGGTTACGGGGAAACCGATATCAAAAATACTAATATTTGGTTTAATTAAGCATTTTTTCTCTGATATTCATTTCATATTGATGACACTCATAAGTGGAAATTCTCCAGATCACGACACGTAGCTGATGACGTGTCATCCACTTAAACCCACCAGATTCCTGTGGGTTACGGAACCGGAATAAATATGATGTATTGGGGACATTCCTCGGCATCTCGGCTCCGACGTTGCATCCGACCTTTTGAAAACCTCCCCAGAGAATATTCCCTCTTCGGCTAACCGCCAGACAATTGCTTGTCTCCAAGCTATTCTATAGCTGAGATTTCTCAGCTCCATTGCTCATCACCGAGCTATCCTATAGCTGAGATTTCTCAACGTCCCTGTTTGGCGGAGCACGGAGCACGAGCGCCCCCGTAACGGTTCCGTGTATCTCACCACGACGAGATCTCCGTCGCTCCACGTCCTGCATCCCACGCTAGCATATCTCGCCATTAATGAGCGTATCCCGCCCACCATTAATGGGCGTTTCCCGCTATCAACGCGAACATGATGCAGGGAAAACGGACGGCGAGAATCTCGCATCGACTCGCTCCAATGCAACCTCTATATAAACCCCTCCTCCAGACGATTCAGGTAGGTTGAATTGATTCCAATACATCGCTATTTGGACCATATATTCCTCGGTACTTACTTGATCGTCAGAGGGTCCTACGGTGGTTTCCTGCCCCGGGACCTCCTTTGCAGGTAGCTCGGCGTTAACAACAACCAACAACCTATTAAGATTCATACCAAACCTTCACCATAAATCTCAACCGTTCAACCCCATTGACCGCAAGATCGACGGAGGACAACATCTGAAGGAGATTCCAACCTCCATCGGTTGGCGCCATCTGTGGGAAGTCCTTTCCATCCAAAAAAGTTGATCTTCCGCTTTCGATTTGATGGCCAGCGATTATCGCAACGAAGATCCCAGCAAGAGCCACCCCGTCCTCCGCAACGGAGGCGGGGGCGGGGGCGGTTCTACTCCGCCTCCCAACTGTAAAATGTTTTTTGTCACCCCACTGAGATGAGAATCCGCGCGCTTGTCAAGCTTATTACAGATTCCCCCTACCTAAGATAGGTCGGGCTTTATTGATTGTGGGGATCCGAATCTCCGGTGGCAGCGGACTAAACTGCCGTTAATTACCACTTGCTTTTAGAGTGAGGGTACCTCCGATTGATGGGTCAAACTAGTCATGCAAACTCAATGTGCAGTGTGCATGTGTTGTGTTTTGAAGGGATCTTAGACATATCGGGAGCCTCACAGAGTTTATCGGGGGCCTGCTACCCGGATAGCGGACTGGGGGTTAAGGGACCAGCAGCCCCCTTGCGGGGTACTGAGCAGCGCCCCGTTAGAAAAAAATTTCTAACGGGGAATGTGTTTTGAGTAAGAAGTGTGGGGGAAAAAGAGATGTGGGGAGCGTCCTAAGGACATGTGAGATGGCGCGTGGGCGCTGAGCGTCAGAGGGCCACATAAGTGGCGCGTGGGCGTTGGGCGCCAGCGAGTCACACGTCCTGCACACGGGCGATGGGCGCCAGCGGGTCACGTGCCCGGCACGCGGGCTCTGGGCGCCAGCGGATCACGTGTCCTGCACGTGGGCACCGGCGGATCACACACCCTGAACGTGGGACCTGGGCGCCCACGGAAAAAGGAGTCTAGCCCCTGGATTGGGAGTTGAACTCCCGAGTGACTTTTGGAGTTAAACCCCTAAAAAAGTATCTTTTTGTGGAGTTAAACTCTTAAAAAATCTGGATTTTTAGGGTTCAACTCCTTCGAGGATTTGGATCTTGGAGTTGAACTTCTCAAAAATCAGTTTGAAGTTAAATTCCTAAAGAAGAGATTCTTGTTCGAAGTTAAACTCCCAAGAAATTTTCGGAGATGATGAAAGAGGGCCTCTTTCTTCTCCCTTGAGCCCTGAATCTTCTCTTGAGCCTTGGATCTTCCCAAAGTTGGATTTTTGGAGATTGACCTCCTTCTTCCTCCTCTTTGTTGGCTGGATCTTAGAGAAAAGGGGGGTGAGACTTAAAAATCTCCCCTTTAAGAGATTTGATGGGAGATCTGAGCTTCCCTTCAAGGGTTTTATAGTGAAAAACTATTTCTTTTTGGAAAAGGAAGAGTTAAACTCTTGATTTAATTCAAAAAAGAGAAGAAGGTTAAAAATCTTGAGGAAGGAGAAGGAGGCACAGAACTCTAGAATTTTTGAGAGAATGAAAGTTGTTATTGATTTTTTCATCATGTTTGCCTTTTATAGGCTACACACTTTACATATAGCCCTTCGGATTTTTCTAAATGGCACTTGTGCCTTCCCATGCCTCATGTGCTTATTTTTTTTTGCACATAAGCCATGGGGTTTACAAAAATTTTGCTTTTTACCCATTTTTCATACATTTAATTATAAAAAAATGTATTTAAACTAATTTATCGCCTTCATTTTGGCATGGAGCTGGCCCCTTCCACGCTCGGTCTTGACTTGGGCTCTGGCCCGCTTGCTTGGGATTGACGGACTTTGACATGGTCGATTGGGGTGTGATTTTAGACCCCAACAAAGTGCCCCCATCAATAAATGCACACCGCGTGTATGAGTTGTGTCCATGAAATTGATGGATCTTGTTCTATATGGAGATTAATTTGGTTTGGTTCCCCGTGGAGAGTCGATGCTGCCCTTTTAGCGACGTGGGCGGTCGGTGCTGTCATTTTTGAAACTTGGACGGTCGGTGCTGCCATTTTTGCGACTTGGACGGTCGATACTTGATTTGATTTGCTCCTCATCTTGCGGTGTCGGGGTTGAAGTTGACTTGCTCTACTTCTTGCGGTGTCGGGATTTGATTTGACTTGTTCCGCTTTCTACGGTGTCGGGGTTGAAGTTGACTTGCTCTGCCTCTTGCGGTGTCAGGATTTGATTTGACTTGCTCCGCTTTCTGCGATGTCGGGATTTGTTTTGTTTTGGGAGTTCCCTACCCATCTAGCGGAACTTTTGAGTCGGCATCAGTACCGCTAACACTGAAGCGTAGTGCCAGGAGCGACTCGTCATTTGTCTTTGGAAAGACTTGGAATTTGGGTTTTGGGTCGGTATCAGCACGGCTAACACTGAAGCGTAATGCCAGGAGCGACTTATCATTTGTCGTTGCCCATTGGGGAGCGATGGCTTAGGAGACATGTTTAGATCCTTATCACCTAAGGGTTTTCAATTTTATGAGCCGTAAAGGTGACATAAAAGTATTTTCTTCCTACGAGTCGATAGGATCCCGCAGGTGTATTTTCTCCTTAGGAATCGTGGGGATTCCAAAGTGTGCTGCTCTTTTGTGAGTCGTAAGGATCCCACGTGGAGATTTTCTCCTCACAAGTTCGAGAGGACTGTCACGTCCTGATTCTCAGTGTACGGGTAAGGAGACGTGGCAAGGCCGCGACGTATTTACTCAGAAATAAACACGTTAAGCTTAAATAAGCAATATAAATGTAAAGCATAAGAATGACAAGAGATGTAATAAAACAACAACTTTTTATTGATAAACATTCTTTACATACAACTGAAAAGTAAAGTACAATGAAAGAAAGTGATGCCTAAACAATGGCATATGAACTGAAAGAAAAGCAAGTACAAGTAGGAACTAGAACTCTGGCTCCTCAGTGAACTGCTCCAAATCATCCTGGCTGGGCTCGATCTCATGAAAGTCGCGTCTTCCTGACAACATTCCAAAGAAAGAAGATATAGGAATATCGTCAGCGAACTAGCGCTCGGTAAGTTCGAAGAGATAGAATGTAATAGATAGGTAAAGAGAATATAATAAGTTACTTATGTGTTTGTTATGCTAACGTAGTTGTTTGTAGCTTGGTACAGAATGTGTCAATGTATACGAGAGGAGTCCAACTTGCTCCGTGGACTAAGGTAACATGTAAGTACATCCTTAGGCTTAGAATTTCGATTTCGAGGGGGAAGATCGCTTCCACTCCGAAGATTAGTGAGTATGGAGTGGACTGAGTTGGAGTGCGATGTGTGGTACGATATGCCCACAACACCTCGTGGAGCTTGAGATTCCAGTCTCTTTTGTTGGCTGAAGCATTTTTTCTTAGGAGCTTGCATAGAGTTTTATTGAAGGCTTCGGCTAATCCATTGGCTCTTGGATTATAAATGGAGGAATATCTCCAGTCTATTTTATACTGTGTGGCGAATTTTGAGACTTTGAAGCTCTTGAAAGAAGGCCCGTTATCAGAAATGATTCTTCTAGGTGTACCAAAGCGGTATAGAATATTATGCCGAAAGAATTTCAGGATATCATCTGTCTTGACTTCTTTTAGCGGGACAGTTTCAACCCATCTGGAGAAGTAGTCAGTTGCGGCCAATATGAACCGGTGGCCTTTGGACGACGGAGGATCAATCGGGCCAACTATATCGGTGCCCCAAACTTTGACGGGCCATGACGCCACCGTAGGACGCAGCGGGTTGGGATGCTTGTGGATGAAGTCATCATGAAGTTGGCAGAGATGACACTTCTTCGTATGCTCTTCACAATCTCTTATCATGGTAGGCAAATAATACCCATGCCATTTGACTTGAAGCCGTATTTTGGGGCCGGACTGGCGAGTTCCACAGACGCCCGAGTGAACTTCTTTCATGACTTTTTGGGCTTCGGCCAATGACAGACACCTAAGCCATAATTGGTCATATGATCTGCGGTATAGAGTATTATTTACTGTCACGCCCCGCTTCCCAGTGTACGGCGAAGTGGACGCGACGAGGTCCGCTACGTATATACTCAGAAGTACATACGCTAAGCGTAACTAAGTAATATAAAGTAAATCACAAGAGACGAATAATATAGAAATAACATCAACTTTTTATTAATAACATTCTTTGTACAATGCATGAGAAGAAAATACAACTGGAATGAAAAGCAATGCCTAAACAGTGGCATAACAGAAAATGAAATAAACTGGAAAGAACAAGGTACAGTATCTATAGTTCTGGATCTTCCTGGAACTGCTCCAAATCTTCACCGGTGGGCTCAGTCTCTGCTGGGTCCAAAGCACCTGACGACATTCAAAGAAGAAAGAAACAGAATGTCGTCAGCGAACATGTCACTCGGTAAGCCCCAAAGATAAGGAAGAATGAGAATGACAGAATAACAGTAATTTCTAAAGTATTATATTGTTGAATATTATGCAATATTGTGTAACGCTGTTGTTTGTAGCTTGGTACAGAAGGATGCCAGTGTATACGAGGGGGATCTCTATATGCTAGAGATCAGGGCAAAAGGAAAGTACAAGGAACCGTTATGCCACGGTACAACAGCAATAGGATTCAGGTTAGGTGTCTTAATCTGACCACCTCGTGCCACCTTTAACACTTTCCGTACCAATCTACCCCTTAAACCCCGTAGTGTTTTAACAGTATTGTAATATTGGAATATGTAATTTGAGTGACTGACCAAAACCATGATATCAGTAAACATGTTGTAACTGTATAATCAGGTAAATGGAATATCAGGATAATGGATGAATATCCATGGTTTGATTCAGTCAAAAAGAATATATTGTTAACTGGATTCAGAGTTTCATGTATTCAAATTGTATTGGAATATAAAAGAATATAAATTGACTTGAATCATATTCAAGTCAGAAATAGTCAGACTCTAACCCGAATCAGACTAAAAGAAGATAATTGGAAGTTCAATATTAGCTAGGGGCCTTATTGTAATTTGTAAAACTTGAGGGGGTTTTATGTAAAAAGTACTTTTGTATAGTTTTCAAAATACACCTCAAGTAATTAATAATCGTCTTTATTGTTATAATGAATGTGAATTTTATTTGTGTTATTCTAGTGAATATATCCTAATAAAAGTATTAATTGTTTTATCTGAAATTCATGGTATTTTAGTGTAACTTTTAATCTTGTAATTTTTTTTTTAGAAAAATGTGGAAACTTTATATTATGATAAAATAGATGTTTAAATGATAATTATATATATTAACACATGAATAATTTTATATGAATATTTTATTTAGAAAAATCTCATTTTCCCTAAATATCGTATTTTGAACCTTTCGAGACCGAATGCTCCTTGCGGAGGTCTGAATCTCGCACTACTAGCCTGCGGGTGCACGATGAACCGTCTATCCCTAACAGGTTCCCCAAAAGTGGGTTGTAGCGGCGCTTTTCTTAGGTTTAACAAATACTTTTCATTTGGGAAACAGTTTTATAAATATGGGGTATTTATTTGCAAAAAGTATAGTTTTCCGTATTTTAGTTGTTAGGGTTTCCTAAGCCAACTAACCTACTTCTAAGGTCTAAACGATGAGTCATTAGAAGCCTCAAAGCGCCTCTTCACCGTCAATTGCGGCCAGGTAAGTGGGAAGGAAGCACAGTCGTGGGCCTAATTAAAAACCACAAGCCTTAGATACACTTGCCTAGACACCACAAGACAGTTTAGATAAACGATCGATGTCCATGACATATCGTGCTTTCATTTTATTAAAAGATTTTATCTAGAATTGTGTAAAACTTAAAGCTTTCAAGAGAGGTTATAAAGATTAGGGTATTTTAGTGAAAAGTCCTGTAGTTTCGTATTCTATGTTTTGACGTTTATCAATTAGGGTTATATTTGTATGTGTGTAGAGGTAGGTCATTACCCCGTGACTTATTTTAAGGTTTAATGAAGTTTTAGAGGTTAAATCTGACATATTAAACTTGAAGGTATTAAAGCGTAAGAATACGGTATTTGAAAACGTTATCATTTCATGTGTGAAAATTCATTCAAATTGGTTTCTACAAGTTTAGTGATCAAGATAAACATATTTAGGAGTGAGGGAATTAATTAAACTAATAAAAATAAACTTTATGGTATTTTTATGAAAAGAATACGGTTTTACAAGAAAGCTATCATTTCATGTGAGAAACTTTATTTAAATTGGTTTCTAGGTGATTAATAGTCAACATGAATATGGGTAGATAATATGTATTAGGTGACAAGTGGAAATTTATAGAAAAACCGAATCGGAAATCGGTTTGTCCGATTTCCGTCGGGTTCCAAAAAGTCGTATTTTTACACTTATAGAAAAGAGAGATAGAAGGGATGGGACTTACAGTTTGAACAAGCTAAGGAAGCTAAGAGATGTGGTGGTTGTTGATTCATCGAAAACGTCGCGAAGGTTCTTATCCGGTCGCCGGAATCCGTCGTCGATTTCGGCAGCGCTTCGCTTCTCGCTCTTCGTACCGAGTTCTCGAGAATTTGGGAGAGTGGACTTAGAGTTGTGAGGGGAAAAGGTATAGGGTTAGGGTTTGGATAAAAAAAATATTTAAAAAATGTAAAAAATCATTAAAAATTCATTAATTTTGGCCTTAAAAGGGGATTAATGAGAATTGTGTAACAGTACTGGAAATTTAGACTATACAGGGGGGTTGACCAAGTCAACATGAAAATTTTTCGTGTTGACGACTCGGCCGACCGGCCGAGTCCGGCCGGCGGCGCCGGCCGATTCGGCCGAGTCGCCGGCCGACTCGGCCGAGTCAGGTGCGGACGGGTGGGGTTCGGTCTGGGGGAGGTTTTGGTATACTTTAATTTTTATAATTTGTATTAAATTGTGAGTTATGGCTGTTTGACCGTTTGACTTCTAAAAAAAATTAAAACAAAATGATATAAAAATTATGTGGGACATGGGATTCGAACTCTGGTGGCTTGGTTCAGCAGTGCAAGGTATTACCAATGAGCTACAAGCTCTTTCTTGTAATTATTGTAAGAAATTAGATACTTAAATTGTTTCCAGCAACATCAATACTCCAAGTATACACTATATTTAAAGCAAATTTTTGGTATACAAAATTGGAGTTGTTACATTTACAAACACGTATCGGAGAGCTCTCTTCTTCAGCTGAACCCTCGCAGATTTTTCCTCGAGCAGATTGTCGTATCGGAGGTACTCTATGAAGGGTTCTCTCCAATCGGGCTAATCATGAATGATCAGAACTTCTTCGGCAGGATTACTCTTTTGTTCTGTGCTTTCCTTTTCTCGTAAAGAGACCTGGGGCAGAATTTGCCAGCTCCTGACAGTGATCAGAATTTCATTCATGTCGGGATCAGCCAGCTCTTTGGCTAGGAGAGCGAGTACGTCGGCTTTTCCGTTCAACGCCCTAGGAACTCTCATTAGTTCAATGTAGGTGAACTGTTTCATGAGTTCCACCGCCCGGCTTCTGTATCGAGCAAACTCGGGCTTATAAATCTTGTAGTCGCCGCTCACTTAGTTGATGACAAATTGGGAGTCACCGTAAACCCGTAGCCGAAGGATTTTTCATTTCTAAGGAGAGCTCCAGATCAGCTACCAGAGATTCGTACAAACATCTTTTGTTCCTCGGTGTGGTAGAAGATATACCCTCATGAATGTTTGGGATATCCTACAAACATACATAGAACTGACCTTGCCTCGAGCTTGTCCGGATTTTGTGTTTTCACATAAGCCGTACAACCCCATATCTTAATAAAATTAAGACACGGTCTCTTCCCTTTCCATATCTCATATGGAGTAGAAGGCACGGATTTGGTGGGAACCATATTCAATATGTATGCAGCTGTCTCAAGTGCATATCCCCAAAAGGAAATAGGTAACTCAGCATTACTCATCATAGAGCGCACCATATCTAATAGGGTGCGATTCCTCCGCTCTGAAACTCTATTGTGCTGTGGTGTATACGGTGGTGTAAGCCGAGAGAGAATATCATTCTCTTTTAAGTAGTCTCTGAATTTCGTGCTCAAGTATTCTCCTCCCCGATCAGATCGTAGGACTTTAATACTTTTACCCGTCTGGTTCTCAACTTCGTACTTATATTCCTTGAATTTCTCAGAAGATTCAGATTTTTGTTTCATCAGGAACACATGTCCATATCTTGAGAGATTATCGGTGAATATAATGAAGTACGAGAAACCATTCCTGGCATGCGTAGACATATGACCGCATACATTACTATGTATCAGTCTCAAGAGTTTAGCAGCTCTTTCTCCATGTCCCTTAAACGGAATTTTGGTCATCTTGCCTTTGAGACATGACTCGCAAGTTTCATAAGATGTAAATTCAAACTGATTCAAATATTCATCTTTATGCAACTTAGCTAGTCTTGTCGTATTGATATGACCTAGTCTACAATGCCACAAGAAATCTCCATTCATTTCTAAACTTTTCCTCTTGTGTGTGTTATGTATGCTTAGAACCGTCGTTTGATTTAGAATGTATATACCATTACATAACGTACCAAACCCAATCAACACTTGATTTAGAAAAATATTCATAACATTATCCTCCAATACAAAGTTATGTCCTTCTTTATGTAATAAAGAAACTGATATAATATTGCACATCATATTTGGTACGTAATAATAGTCGTTCAAAATCAATGTATTACCATTAGGTAATACTAGGCGATATTCGCCAACTGTTTTGGCTGCAACAATTGCACCATTCCCTACTTTTAGAGACATATCACCCTTTCCCAGTTCTCTACCTCTCCTTAGCCCATGTAACAAATTACATACGTGGGATCCTGATCCGGTATCCAATACCCAGGACGTAGAGCATACTGAGAAACAGTTCTCGGTTACGAACACACCTAAATAAGATGCATCATCATGCTCTTTCTTCGTTCGGGTTGCGTGGGAATACTGATATTCCCTTATTCCTTGCTCAGACAATTATAAGAAAAAGCGGAAACAATGTTCCCCAGCTCAGTATAATAAGCGGGTTCGGTCAATTCATCCATATTATTATCTTGATTATAGCGTGTCATGGTCGCTACCTGGAGAGAGAAAAAAGGAAACGCTTTAGCATGCGCTCTTTGCAAGATTATATTGGTTATTATCTTATCTAATCAGGATGACTCCCACTATTTTTATCAAATCTTCCTTCAAACCATAAAAGGTAAGATTAGCCGGGATTAATTACACCCTACAAGTTCGCCAATTGGTCAGCCAGGCAGGTATTGGTACTCCAAGGGAGTCACCCCATGCTTTCGCATGGAACTAATTAAATAACCTCGTTTCCGCAGGGGTATAACCCCGTTAACACCTTTCTTAGACACCTACTGGATCAGCTAATTGCAAAGTGGAAAACTCTCCCAGGAGTAACACTTACTCGCAGTGGGTATCGGGATCCAACTATCTCATAAAAGATATGCAATCTCATTGCAAATTTCAACACTTGAAATACCCAATATCTATTTTTACCCCTGACGACCTATGACCTTAACGAAGGCCAACAAACCATAGGCCACTAGTCAAGTTCAACCCGTTCATTTCGTGATTGAACTAAACCCACCCGCACGACCCTTGACATAGGCCAACAAGATCGTACGACTACCCTAATCCAATCGCATCATATATGGCAGATAAGTACTAATCATCTACCGTACACTACGCTTTAACGAAGGCCAACAAACGCAGCACGAATACTAAATAGCACTTATCTGAAATGACAGAGGGCTACGAATGGTTTTGATGAAAACCTTAACGTAATAAACTTGATATCGTTGTAGAATCTAATGATTTGAAAAAGGAATGGTTTTTGTAGAATTTTCTAGTTTTGCTAAAGAGGTCACTCCCGGTGAAGGGGTCTCGGCTCTTTCCTCATCGAATGAGGTGCTGGATATTCATCAAGGAATACCACTATGCAAAACAAGAACTAGAGAAGCTATAAAAACAAAACCGAGTGGGTTATAGCATTTGCTAGTTTTGCTAAAGAGATCACTCCCGGTGAGGGGATCTCGGCTCTTTCCTCATCGAATGAGGTGCTGGATATTCATCAAGGAATACTACTATGCAAAGTAAGAACTAGAGCTACATTTTTTTAAAATTTTGATTCTACAACATCTTTAGCTCTCTTTTCTTTTCATTAATCTCATTAATGAAGTTCCATCATTTATGTTTCCCTAAACATCACAGAAAAGAAACGAAACTAGAACGTACGCTTATGCCATCCGCATTCGCCACGGGGCCCTGTCATGCACCGTAGGTTACTTAACTAACGGCAGAGCGGGGGCTAGACTAGCACGGATGCAAAACATAAGCAACGTTTATTATATATATCATATATATATAGCATTCGTCTCACGCGGTTATATGATCACATCATAGAACTCAAGCAGCAGAAGTCAACATATGAAATATTAAATATACTAGGAGGTCCGTGTTTTAAATTCAGCCAGTAATGAAAAACACGGATTCCACGGTCGTGATGAATAGCCAAACCCACATCCATAGACCCCTATGAGAGCAGCAAGCAACCCTGCCAATTCTCGAGTAAGGAGACTCGGTCTCGACTCCTCGAGATGGTCTCCCACTGGACTCTAGAACCTGGTTACTTGTGATCGCCGCCTTGGGTCTATCATAATGCAGAAAAGTAAATAATATATATCAATGGTGACATCATCCTCAACCTGGAAGTGTCCTAATAAAAGAATATTACATACAATTTTTATATGAATGAAAATAGAAAAACTCTCATCTCACGTAAAAAACCGGCTAATCAATCACGACGATCCAATATAAAATATCACAGCAACACATAACATCACATGTCATTCACGTAAGTAGATATACGTATCCCGAACTCCGTTGACATATAGCAACGAGATCGGGGATACACCACATATTACTTTTACGGTCGCAGAAAAGAAATGAAAAACTACAATAATTAGAATCCGCATTTTTCTTAGACATCATAAACCCGGAATATCTTATATTCCGAATTTCATGCCTAACCTATAAACCTTGCATTTTAGTCTCAAATCGAAAACACTCTTCAATAACTTAGTCGGGTAATTCAACAAGATTCCCGACTACCTGATCGAATACTCGTCAGAAACTCTAGTAGATGGCCGCACCCCCGATGTCGTCGACGAAGTGCACTTAGGTGGAACACCATGGCCGCGAACATCCGAGTGGATGCTTTCGGCAACCGGGTTCTCCTACAGTCACTTGGTCAGGGCTAGAGGCGTGGCTATATAGTAAAGTTATCCGTAGAGTGTCCGCGTACTATACAAGATTGAGACGGAGTTTTGATCCGAATTAAAACTCCGAGGCAATCGATCAACCGAGACTAAAACGCTAGATTTACAATTAGCAAACTAGTTTTCACAAAACTAATTAAAGTGGATTCTAAATATTGTATCACATATCAAACTTAAATCCGAAACGATGTTAAAATACAACAACGATGTAGGGTGTTTTTCGTCACCCCGTTGAGATGGGAATACGCGCGCGCTTGTCAGGCGCATTACAGATTCCCCTTGCCTAGGGTAAGCTGGGGTTTATTGATTGTGGGGATCCGAATCTCCGGCAGCCGCGGACTAAGCTGCTGTTTATTACCCCTCGCGTTTGGAGCGAGAGAACCTCCGATTGACGGGTTAAACTGGTCATGCGAACTCAATGTGCAGTGTTGTGTTTTGAAGGGGTTTTGGATATATCGGGGGCCCCGCAGAGTTTTTACGGGGGTCCCGCTACCCGGATGGCGGGCTGGGGCTCAAGGGGGATAGCAGCCCCCTTGCGGGGTGCGGGGCAGCGCCCCGTTAGAATTTTTTTTCTAACAGGGACAGTGTCGTGGAGTGTGTGTGTGTGTATATATATATACATATATACATATATATATAAAAGGGAAAAAGCGTCCAAAGGACGTGTGGGGGCCAGCGCCTCACGTGCATGGCACGCAGGCGCTGGACGCTGGGCGGCCCGCGTGCTTGGCACGTGGGCGCTGGGCGGCCCACGTGCTTGGCACGTGGGCGCTAGCGCTCTGGGCGTTGGGCGCCAGCGCCCCACGTGCTTGGTATGCGGGCGCTGGGCGTCAACAGAAAAGGGGACTTTGTCCCTGCACTCTGAGCTGTGCTCCCGATTTGACCCCTGGAGTAAAACTCCTAAAAAGAGATTAATTTATGAAGTTGAACTCCAAAAGATCTTGAATGGTGTTAAACTCCTAAAAAAATTTAGAAATGATCCAAGGGGGATGTTTTGTTTCTCCCCTTTGGCCCTCGATCTTCCCAAGATGGGATTTCTGGAGATGGGTCTCCTTCTTCTTCCTATCGGTTGGCCGGATCTTGGAGAAAGTGGGTGAGATAAAAAAATCTTCCCTTTTTGAGATCTAATGGAAGATCTGAGCTCCCCTTTGTGGGTTTTGTGGTAAAAAACTATTTAGTTTTGGAAAAGGAAGAGTAAAACTCTTGATTTAATTGAAAAGGGAAAGAAGGTTTAGAACCTTGAGGAAGGAGAAGGAGGCACAAAAAACCCTAGAGTTTGAGAGAATGAAAGGTCCCATTTATTTCATTATCATGTTGCCTTATATAGGCTTACACATTTACTTGTAGCCCATTGGGCTTTACAAAATGGCATTTTGCCCATCTCATGTCTTATGTGCTATTTCTTTTTGCACATAAGCCATGGGCTTTACAAAAATTTGGCTTTGTGCCCATTTTGCTTACATTCATGCATAAAAAACTACATCAAAATTATTTATTACATGATTTTTATTTTGGCATGGGGGAGGCCGGCCGCTTCATGTTCGGGCTCGACTCGGGCATGAGCCCACTTGCTCTGGGCTTGGGCCCACCGGGCTTGGGGTTGACCTTGACCTTGGCTTGGTCAACCGGGGTGCAATTTTTGACCCCAACAAAGTGCCCTCCATCAATAAATGCACACCACATATGCGGGTCGTGTGCATGAAATTGATGGATCTTCTTTCGTGTAGAGGCGACTTGCTTTGGTTCCCACTTTTGGGATGCACTGCCCTTTTTACGACATGGACGGTCGATGCTTGACGCGTCTCCGAGATGGAGTGTCCGTGGTAGACTTTTCCCTGGCCCAGAGTGATTTGGTTCCCGCTTTGTCGGAAGCCTGCACTGCCCTTTTTACGACATAGACGGTCGACGCTTGACGCGTCTCCGAGGCGGAGTGTCCGTGGTAGACTTCTCCCTGGCCTGGAGCGATTTGGTTCCCGATTTGTGGGAAGCCTGCACTGCCCTTTTTACGACATGGACGGTCGACGCTTGATGCGTCTCCGAGACGGAGTGTCCGTGGTAGACTTTTCCCTTGCCCGGAGCGATTTGATTCCCGATTTGTAGGAAGCCTGCACTGCCATTTTTACGACATGGACGGTGGACGCTTGACGCGTCTCCGAGGCGGAGTGTCCGTGGTAGACTTTTCCCTTGCCCAGAGTGATTTGGTTCCCGATTTATAGGAAGCCTGCACTGCCCTTTTTACGACATGGACGGTTGACGCTTGACGCGTCTCCGAGGCGGGGTGTCCGTGGTAGACTTTTCCCTGACCCGGAGCGATTTAGTTCTCGATTTGTGGGAAGCCTGCACTGCCCTTTTTACGACATAGACGGTCGACGCTTGACACGTCTCCGAGGCGGAGTGTCCGTGGTAGACTTTTCCTTGGCCCGGAGCGATTTGGTTCCCGATTTGTGGGAAGCCTGCACTGCCCTTTTTACGACATGGACGCTTGACGCTTGACGCGTCTCCGAGAAGGAGTGTCCGTGGTAGACTTTTTCCTGGCCTGGAGCGATTTGGTTCCCGATTTGTGGGAAGCCTGCACTGCCCTTTTTACAACATGGATGGTCGACGCTTGATGCGTCTCCGAGGCGGGGTGTCCGCGGTAGACTTTTCCCTGGCCCGGAGCGATTTGGTTCCCGATTCGTGGGAAGCCTGCACTGCCATTTTTACGACATGGACGGTCGACGCTTGACGCGTCTCCGATTCGTAGTGTTCGTGGTAGACTTTTCCCTGGCCCGGAGTGATTTGGTTCCCGATTTGTGGGAAGCCTGCACTGCCCTTTTTATGATATGGACGGTCGACGCTTGACGCGTCTCCGAGAAGGAGTGTCTGTGGTAGACTTTTCCCTGGCCCGGAGCGATTTGGTTCCCGATTTGTGGGAAGCCTGCACTGCCCTTTTTACAACATGGACGGTCGACGCTTGACGCGTCTCCGAGAAGGAGTGTCCGTGGTAGACTTTTCCCCGGCCCAGAGTGATTTGGTTCCCGATTTGTTGGAGTCTGCACTGCCCTTTTTACGACATGAAAGGTCGACGCTTGACGCGTCTCCAAGGCGGAGTGTCCGTGGTAGATTTTTCCCTGGCCCGGAGCGTTCCCGATTTGTGGGAAGCCTGCACTGCCCTTTTTACGACATGGACGGTCGGCGCTTGACGCGTCTCCGAGAAGAAGTGTCCGTGGTAGACTTTTCCATGGTCCGGAGTGATTTGGTTCCCAATTTGTGGGAAGCCTGCACTGCCCTTTTTACTACATGGACGGTCGACGCTGGGATTGGATGGTTTGATTTGTGTTGACATCAGTATCGCTACACTTGAATATGGTACCAGGAGCGAATCATCGTTTGCCATGAGTGGATTAGGGGGTTTTGGTTTTGGTCGGCATCTACATTGCTGCAATGGAATAATGCCAGGAGCAACTCATCATTTGCCCCGGGAGGATTTGGGAATTGGTTTTTGGGTCGGCATCTGCACCGCTACACTGGAATATGGTACCAGGAGCGAATCATCATTTGCCTTTCCCTGTAGGGAAGCGTTGGCCTAGGAGACATGTTTAGATCCCTATCACTAAGGCTTTTCAATTTTATGGGCCGTAATGGTCCCATAAAAGCATTTTCTCCCTACGAGTCGTAAGGATCCCGTAGGTGCATTTTCTACTTAGGAGTCGTGAGGACCCCCAAGTGTGTTTTTCCTTTGTGAGTCGTAAGGATCTCACGCGGGGATTTTCTCTTCACAAGGTCGAGAGGACTTTGCGAGTGTGTTTCATCTTTTTTTTCTTTTTTTTTTGCGCCCTTTCGGGTTCTCACAAACTCGCCGGCAGTCCTGCTGATTTTACTCACGGAGCCCTTTTGGGTTTTCATCCGTGCCCGTTTTGTTTATGGACATTCCCTCTTCTTTTTTTTACATCGGCGAATCTTTATTGCTGGTGGGACTTTATTAGTCTCGCCGGTAGGACTTGAGAGAGATTGGGATCGTTTTACGCCCGTTGATTGTATACAGCTTTGCAGGATGTATGATCCAGACCGTGGGGCCGGAAGAATTTCGGGACTTTGTTGGCGTCTGCATCGTTGCACTGGAATATGGTACCGGGAGCGACTCATCATTCTCCGTGAGGGGATCTCCCTCGTTTCCAGTTTAACGACTTAGGGGTCATTTGTTCCCAGTTCAACGAATTAGAGGTCATCTGTTCCCAGTTTAAAGACTTAGGGGTCTATTGTGCCTAATTTAACGACTTAGAGGTCATCTGTTCCCAGTTTAAAGACTTAGGGGTCTATTGGATTGGAGTTTGGAATTTTAGGGTTAGGGAAGGCATCAGCGTTCCTAACAGTGAAGCACATGTGCCAGTAGCAATTCATCATTTGCCTTTCCCTGTTGGGGAGCGATAGCTTAGGAGACATGTTTAGGTCCCTATCACCTAAGGCTTTCCAATTTTATGAGCCATAAGGGTCCCATAAAAGCATTTTCTCCCTACGAGTCAAAAGGATCTCGTAAGTGTACTTTCTTCTTAGGAGTCGTGGGGACTCCCAAGTGTGTTTTTTCCTTTGTGAGTCATAAGGATCCCACGAAGGTGTTTTCTTACGAGTCGTGAGGATCCCGTAAGTTTGTTCTCCTCATGTATCGTGATAACACATGAGTGGGTCTTCCCAAATGGAGCATAATTCCAAGGGCGGAGACCAGCCGCGTAACTGGTGATTGCGGTGGGGCATGGGTATGATGAGAATTATTTGAGCCCGTGGATTGTATACGGTAGTCAACTTGGGGACCAACCGTAGGGCTGGGAGAATTTTGGGAGATTGGATTTTGGTTGGCGTCTGCATCGCTGCACTGGAATATGGTACCAGGAGCGACTCATCATTCGCTGTTAGGGACTTGAGTTTTGGACGGCGTCTGCATCGCTGCACTGGAATATGGTACCAGGAGCGACTAATCAGTCGTCCTTTTTTTTACCGCGATTGCTCTATCATTTCAGCTTTTCTTATCACGAAGGTCGTGATTGCCCTATCATTTCGGGTATTTATTCACGGTTGCCCCATCATTTCGGCTTTATTTTCATCTTCATTTTTACTCGCTGATTTTTATTGCGAGTTGCCCCATCATTTCGGCTTTTTATTTATTTATTTGTTTGTTTTATTTACACATTTTTACATCCCCGGTTTAACGACTTAGAGGTCGATTGTTCCCCAGTTTAACGACGTGGTGGTCGAATGTGCTTGCTTATCCCAGCTCTTCGAACTTTGATCTTGGCGGAGCTGTGTTGATGACCGTAGCTCTGTGGCTTGCCGATACATCCGAGGACTGTGAGGTTTTTCCAAGCTTGTATTGGTCCTCTGCCTAATCTTTGAAAACACAGCAGTCTTCAATGGTATGACTCACTACCCTATGGTATGGGCAGTATACGGGATTGCCGGTCATATTCATTTCATGTGGCCTCTTCGGAATAGACGGTTGCAGACCGTTATTCAAGGCTTCCTCGAATATATTGCGGACCTCATCCCTCCTGAAGGAGTACACCTTCTTCTTTCTCTCCATTAGAGTAGGTGCCCTTATTAATGCTGGTCCTTGAGGCCGATCAGTCTTTGGTACGCCCTTTTCAGATAATGGCACAAGTCTGAGAGTTTTAGGTTCCAGAAAGGTTTCGGTCTCTATTTGTATGAAATCGGCCGTCGTAGCTTGACTGTTTGCTAACACGCCTTTAGACAGTTCTATCTCTCCCGTCTTGTATTGTCTTTCGACCCAATCTTTAAAGACGAAGCAATCCTCAATGGCATGACTTATCACTCTATGATAGGGGCAATAATTTGGGTCGTCGGTCATATTCGCTTCTTGCGGTCTCTTTGATTCTGGCAGTTGTAGACCGTTTCTTAGGACGTCCTTGAATATCTTGTGGACTTTGTCCCTTTTGAAGGAATAGACCTTATCCAGTTTCTCTTTCAGAGGCGATTCCCCTTTGGCGTATGTATCGGAGGGACTGGAGGCTGATCGCGACCATTTTTCGCGAAGGCGCTCCGCTCTTAGGCTGAAGGGGGTATCAGTAGGCTGCCTCCGGGTATCAATCCCTGGCTCATGAACCAAAATTTGATTCTGCTGTAATTGCAATCGGACGATTTGGGTCGCGAGATATGCCGCGACGTTTGCCAATTCGTCGACCTTAAACTATACCTTGGTTAACTTCTTATCCCTGCCCTGAAGCTGCCTCTGAAGCCATCGGAATAATCCTTGTTCTGTAGTTCCGGATATGACAACCGGGTCATCCTTATTGCCTGAGCTCAATTCCGCAGGAACCCCGGGCTCCTTTGGCTTATCGGCCTGAGCGAGCTCTTCATCATTTAGATTGAGTCGATGCTGGGTAGTGTCAACCGTATCATCACCATGGCTGTGAAGCATAGAAGGGTTCGTTTGTTCATGTCCGGCCATGTAGACAGTGTGGACCACATATCCAGCCGTCTCTTTATCTTTGGCGGGGTAACCCTGTTCTTCGAACCTCATGAAGTTCAGCCTAGCTAGAGCCCTAGCCCTTTTGTTGGCTCTATATCTGAGCCTTTTCTGCCTTAGCTTCTTAATTTTAAGGGCTTGGCGGGCATCTATTTCCTGGGAAGCCATCATGAGTCGATTGATGAGGAGCTTAGAGAAGATACCCGACCGAGCAGTTGTCGAGGGCATCGCTAAAGCTTGCTCGAGACGCCTCGTTGCTTTGTTCGTGTTGATGGCCTTGCCCCCAGCTGGAGCAATGGAGAGTCGTTCGGAAACGGACTTGTGCTTGGGCTGAGGTGCCCTCGTGACCACCACATTGTTAGTTGTATATATGCCCTAGAGGCCATTGTTGCACATATGATGTATATTATAGTGGATGCTTGGATATATATAGTGAGGACTTTCTTGCTCGATATGATAGTATGCTATCTGGTTTCACTTTGTCTTAACATGTTGACTTGTATTGGTTTACTGTCTTGCTCTCACATGTTGATAAAGCCCTTAGGATATGTACTTGACTACTGGGACTATGATGAGATCATACTAGTGGGGCCAGGGTAGTCAACGAGTACATCCTATAACTGTTCCTAGTCGAGGGTGTATCGAGACAGGGCATCGATACACCAGAGTAGCTAGCGTATACGCATCTTGACCCATATGATGGGAGATGGATGATCTCATATCCATCGGTGCTTGACATCAAAGATGGTGTACGGGTGCTCAGTAAAGACTGGGTACACTGAACGGACTCGCCGAGAACTCCTAGATGGTATTATACCTATCGTCAGATAGCAGTTCTCCGGTGACACTGCTACAGGTTAGCCTGTAGACCCGAGATCGTCATAGAGTCTTGTGTAATTCCCACTGTGCTTTGATTTCCACCTTACCACGCCCAAGAGGGCGTGCAAAACGGTGGCTTTTGGGTACAGTCCTGAATCACATAGAGGCAATGAGCGATAGGAGGGGTTTCGTCTCTCCCGGTATTGGGAGTTGATGTTGTGCTGTGTTCGATTGGCTATAACTGGAAGTCCCTGGCCAGGGCTGATATGGAGTGCTGCTGGTCAGAGTTATCAGTAGTTTCTCGACCCGTTATGAGCCTCACATTGACACGACTTATCAGTTACTGGGGTCTGACGTTTACCACCCCTAGACTTGATATGCGATACCAGACGAAGAGACCGGACTGTACGGTAGTGTTATTAATTGGATTCACAGGAGAATGTACAGGCTTGCTTGTTGATCTTCTGATCGCTCAATACCTGGGTGGCTGTTACGTTTAGCTGACCGCTTGCAGCTTGTGGGTGTTTGATATGATCATCACCTACTGCCGGCGTATTGACGATTCTTTAGAGTCCTACACAGAGGTTTCCTGGCTCAGGCAAAACGGAGTAGGAGCACATATGTGATATGTGCGGGACCGAGAATAATACGATATGAGATACCGTATTCTATTCTCGCGATATGTGATATCGGCCGAGTATATGTGATATAGCCGGGTCATCGGATCAAGTGTTGATTCGATGAAATGTAACATGTTATATCAGTCGGTTATATGTATTATAATCGGATTATCGGATCAAGTGTTGATTCGATAATTTAATGTATAATTATATATGTGATATATTACATTACGTTAACTAATATAAGCTCGCTTTATTGATTCATTTTCTCACTGGATAGTACATTGATGTATATGCGATATATGTTAATTGTATTATTTTCTTTTGTTACAAAATATATTGTATATGTGATATATAATATTGTAACATATTAGGGTTACAAATGCAATATGGTTTTAGAGTTTCAACCTAGTTAGGGTTTGGATTATGGTTAAGCTTTGGATGAGCTTTCATGAAGCTTCATGAACCTTTGACTTTTGTCATCTAGCTTTGATATTTTGTGTAGATATTCTTTAACCCAACCCAAACCCTTAACCTATGTTTTATTCTCTACAAGGGTTAGGCCTTTCATTCTTAACCCATGGTTGCAATTGTAACCACAACAATAATTCATTATTCATCACAAAAGGTTTAGCTTCTTCTTCTTCTTCTTGCTCTTGAAAAAAAGCTTCACTAAGTTTTATGTTTGTGATGATTAAGTGTGAGAAATTGAAAACAAAAGAGAGCAAAATTCCTACTTCATCATCCTCATCTATTCTAACCACTTAGATTAGGGTGTTCACTTCTCTAATAAGTTCATTAGTGAAATGTAAGCTTGGGTTAGAGATTCTTCAAGGTTGATCATCTTAGATCAAGAAGACTTCAAGCAAGATGCATCATTCACCTCTTGGAGCCTCACGAGAGTCGGAGTTCTTGATGATCACAGCGAAGGGACCTTAACACGGAGCTTATGAAGCGAAAGAACGGACTACAAAGGTTGTAATCCTAATCTCTTTAGTTCTTTGAATGTGATACAAACTTGTTACCCTAGAATTTCTAGTAAAGATTCATGGTTTGCTTGCTTTGCACCTCTCTAAATTTTAAAGTGGCATGAGTGATGCTACCAAACCCTAGACTAGGTGCAAGGGAAGCCCAACACACATTTGGCCTCTTGCCTTTTGAGGCCGGTTTTTCTGTTAGCAGTGCTTGAGGAGCTGGGATGGCGTTAGCTGATACAAACAGAATAGAGACAAATGGTAGTGGCGGAACCTCCCATTGTCGCACGAGACTGGCCGGGAGGACCGTCCGGGAGTGCATCTTCATCGTGTAGGAGATGGGAGCGGTGTCAAGAGCTGAGCTGATCCTGGGAGACATTTTGTTGCGGCTTGATCGTTTGAAATCCTTCATGAAAGAGAATTATTTTAGTATAAATATCGATATGTATGTTGATTGAGTTCGCATGAACGCTTAACCCGAAATATGGGAGGAAAGATAGGTCCCACCGGGCGTACCAGAATCTGTAGGGTGTTTTTCGTCACCCCATTGAGATGGAAATACGCGCGCTCTTGTCAGGCGCATTACAGATTCCCTCTGCCTAGGGTAGGCTGAGGTTTATTGATTGTGGGGATCCGAATCTCCGGCAGCCGCGGACTAAGTTGCCGTTAATTACCCCTCGCGTTTGGAGCAAGAGAACCTCCGATTGACGGGTTAAACTGGTCATGCGAACTCAATGTGCAGTGTTGTGTTTTGAAGGGGTTTTGGATATATCAGGAGCCTCGCAGAGTTTTTACGGGGGTCCCTCTACCCGGATAGCGGGCTGGGGGTCAAGGGGGCTAGCAGCCCCCTTACGGGGTGCGGGGCAGCGCCCCGTTAGAATTTTTTTCTAACAGGGACAGTGTCGTGGAATGTGTGTGCATCTATATACATATATACATATATATATAATAAGGGAAAAAGCGTCCAAAGGACGCGTGGGGGCCAGCGCCTCACGTGCATGGCACGCAGGCGCTGGGCGGCCCACGTGCTTGGCACGTGGAAGCTAGCGCTCTGGGCGCTGGGTGGCCCACGTGCTTGGCACGCGGGCGCTGGGCGTCAACAGAAAAGGGGACTTTGTCCCTGCACTGGGAGTTGTGCTCCCGATTTGACCCCTGGAGTTAAACTCCTAAAAAGAGATTAATTTATGGAGTTGAACTCCAACAGATCTTGAATGGAGTTAAACTCCTAAAAAATTTAGAAATGATCAAATGAGGCTGCTTTGTTTCTCCCCTTTGGCCCTGGATCTTCCCAAGATGGGATTTCTGGAGATGGGTCTTCTTCTTCTTCCTGTCGGTTGGCCGGATCTTGGAGAAAGGGGGTGAGATAAAAAAAATCTCCCCTTTTTGAGATCTAATGGAAGATCTGAGCTCCCCTTTGTGGGTTTTGTGGTGAAAAACTATTTAGTTTTGGAAAAGCAAGAGTAAAACTCTTGATTTAATTGAAAAGGGGAAGAATGTTTAGAACCTTGAGGAAGGAGAAGGAGGCACAAAAAACCCTAGAGTTTGAGAGAATGAAAAATCCCCTCTATTTCATTATCATGTTGTCTTATTTAGGCTTACACATTTACATATAGCCCCTTGGGCTTTACAAAATGGCATTTTGCTCATCGCATGTCTCATGTCCTATTTCTTTTTGCACATAAGCCATGAGCTTTACAAAAATTTGGCTTTGTGCCCATTTTGCTTACATTTATGCATAAAAAATTACATCAAAATTATTTATTACATGATTTTTATTTTGGCATGGGGGAAGCCGGCCGCTTCATGTTCGGGCTGGACTCGGGCATGAGCCCACTTGCTCTGGGCTTGGGCCCACCTCGCTTGGGGTTGACATTGACTTTGACTTGGTCAACCGGGGTGCAATTTTCAACCCCAACATACGAAACACTCCGAATTGCCCTAACAGAAGGATAACATCACATGCAATCTTCGCAAAAACAAACATAACCTGAAACCCTAAACCGCAGAGACCATAATACCACCAAAAACGAACTCCAAACTTCATGAAGGGACCGGCCAGGCCGGTTTTTTGAACAATCTTGCCGGCCCTAGTTTAACATTTAGGGCTCGTTTTTCTATGGTGTTCTAGATAAATCATATGTAGAATTCTGCATTTGTTTAAAAAAAATTCAGACTTTTTAAAATTGACAGAAACTAAGGTTATGGATTGTCGGTTTCGGAGTTGTTTCGTTTTCATAATTCTACTAACATCGTATAATCTCTAGCTTTGGCTCTAATACCATGAAAGTGTACCCTAGCACCACCACTGGGTTTTACTAAGCATCAACCATGCTATTTTTAAAAAATCTTGGTGCTAAGCTACACTATCCTAGAATCTTAACTAGATGATTAGGGTTTTAGCATGATATATAAAAACTTTACACTAAGTGAAAGAAAACTACAAGCTTTGTAGACCAAGTCCTTCTCTTCTAAAGCTCCGGGTAGTAGTCCCTACGACTCCTCATAGCTCCACTTGAGATTGGATCGAGCTTCCTTCATGACCTTCGTGCCGTAAATGATCCATCCGAGGTTTCTCTAATACAAGCTACCTCTTCACTAATCCTTTTTTAGTGAAGGAAACACCCTAAACTCAAGTGCTAATCAAGTGTAGGATGGTGAAGTAGGGGTGTTAAGCTCACTATGTTGATCCAAAGCCCTATGGTTCACATCACATGTGAGGGTTAGGGCTTTAAGGTGAAGGAAGAAGAAAATTGTCATGCCCCGCTTCCTAGTGTACGACGAAGGGGGCGCGACGAGGTCCGCTACATATATACTCAGAAGTACATACGATAAGCGTATCTAAGCAATATAAAATAAATACACAAGAGACGAGAAATAAAAACAACAACTTTTATTTATTAACATTTTTTTATACAATGCATGAAAAGGAAATACAACTGAAATAAAAAGATGCCTAAACAGTGGCATAACAGGAAATGAAAAGTACAGAAAAGAAAAGTGTACAATGAAACTAAAGTGCTGGATCTTCGGCAAACTGCTTCAAGTCTTCTGCAGATGGCTCGATCTCTGCCGGGTCCGAATCACCTAACGACATTCAAAGAAGAAAGAAATAGAATGTCGTCAGCGAACAGGTCGCTCGGTAAGTCCCAAAGATAAGGGAGATATAGACAGAGAGTAGGAGAGAGAGAGAGAGTAGCTTTTACGGTTGGATTATATTCTTATATTGTTGTATTTAGTGTTAACGCTGTTGTTTGTAGCTTGGTACAGAAGGATGCCAGTGTATACGAGAGGAGTCTCACTTGCCCCGGAGACTAAGGTATCAGGAACTCAAGGAACCGTTTATGCCACGGTACAACAACAACGGAATATAGGTTAGGTGTCTTAATCTGACCACCTCGTGCCACCTTTAACACCTTCCGTACCAATCTACCCCATAAACCCCGCGATGTCTTGTTTGTATTGTTATCTTGTAAATTGTATTGGTTGTATGATTGATCGACTGACTGACCGAAACCATGATATCATGAAACGGTTATAACCGTAGAGTCATGTAAATGGAATATTGGGAATCATGTAAAAGGAATATATATCCATGGTTCGGTTCGGTCAAGTTGTATAAATTGATAATTGTATTCATGGATTCATGTGTTCATATTGAATTGGAATATTGTAGATTATAGATTGACTTGAATCATATTCCTGTCAGATTAATCAGACTCAAACCCGAGTCAGACAATCAGAAATGTGAATCGAAGTCTTATAATTGCTAGGGTCCTTAGGGTAATTTATAAAACTTGAGGGGGTTTTATGTAAAAATACTTTTATATACTTTTCAAAATACACCTCAAGTATTTATTACTCGTCTTTAGAGTTGTAATGAGGGTGGATTTTATGTTGTGACATTTCTAGTGAAAATATCCTAGTTTTATAAATAAGGGTATTTATCTGTAATATTGATTATTTGAAGTTCATGGAATTTTAGTGTAAAATATATTCTTGTAATTTTTAGAAAATGGTGGAAAATTTAAATTATAATAAAATAGATATTTAAATGATAAATATACATATATTTATACAAAAATAATTTTTAATAAATATTTTATATTCCAAAAATCTCATTTTCTTAAGATGTCGTATTTCAAACCTTTCGAGACCGAATGCTCCTTGCGGAGGTCTGAATCTCGCACTACTAGCCCGAGGGTGCGTGATAAACCATACTATCCCTAACGGGTTCCCCAAAAGTGGGTTGTAGCGGCGCTTTGCAAATATTATAAAGTACTAATCCTTTAGAACACGGTTTTATAAAGTAAAAGGTATTTATTTGCAAAGTGTAATTTTCCGTATTTTAGGTTCTACGGTTTCCTAAGCCAACTAGCCTATTTCTAAATAGTCTAAACGACAAGTCGTTAGAAGGCTCAAATCGCCTCTTCACCGCCAATTGTGGCCAGGTAAGTACAAGTGAGGAAGGAGGGATCCGCTCACGAATCGTGAGGCGAGCCTTTTAAAGTTACCTAAGTTCACTTGCCTAGCCTAGGCACCACAAAGTCAGGTTTAGATAAACGATCGATGTTCACAACTTATCGTATTTTCCTACCAAGAAGTATTTACTTAAAAGTGTATCAAATCTAAAGCCTTTAAGAATGGTTTTATTAAGATTATGGTATTTTAATGAAAGTTTCGTTTTATCGTATTCTAAGTTTTGATGATATCGTTTTAGGGTTGTATTTGCGTGTGTGTGGAGGTAGGTCGCTACCTCGTGCTCTACTTTAAATGTATAGAAAGTTAAGGGGTTAAATGTGAAATTGAAACATGATTGTATTAAAGTGAAAAAATATGGTAAATTGAAAAGGTTATCATTTCATGTGATGAAACTTGTTCAAATTGTTTGTTAAATGTTTAATAGTCAACCGGTATAGGTCCTCCTCGAGTAAGACTGTCCTACCGGTATAGGTCCTCCTCAATCATTGCAATCACGTGCCTGCGATCCAATAATTGATTTTGAGGGCACTATATCCAACAATCTCCCACTTGAACTTAAGGCTAATTATTGCGATGTCGCATACTTACAGCCCGTGTGATACCGAACATCCAACTCCTCTACTAATCAGTTTCACAAAGCCCGTTCGTAAAACTATTGTGTTCGAGAAATAGCCACAGTGAGTGGATCCGCCCTGATATTTCTTTCTATGTCTCTCTTAATCTCAAGTTCGCGGAGAAACCTATCTCCCAAATTGAGTAATACCTGTCTTAGAATATGTCTGGATATCTGATGGGACCTAGTTCATAAATGAACTCCAAATCCAAACTTCTTAGACTGTATCGTCAACTGAACCTAATCAGTATCCTGTACCATGCCTCCCATAGTATCCACTTGGACCACCTGTCCGTAATACTGTCCCTCTTCAGAGGGAAAACTATAACTCTGACAATCACTCTGTCATCCATGTCACCTTTGAAGCCTGGAATGATAACCGTCTCCCGAAGGAGGCTGCCGTCATTAAATCCGTAGAATATCCACTTATGTTCTAAAACTTCTTCTTTATGTTTCTCCAGGATTGGATTAATACAAACTTATTGCATCTAGTGTAAAAACAGCATCTGGTGTGGTACTTGACATCTCACGATTGACTCAATTGCCTAAGCAAGTGATCTGCCAATCATGCACATCCCTCTCCCCTTTAGTCTGTAAGACATCTTTAGAGAGGGTGACTCCATCACCTGCAGGTACACTACCATGCCAGGAGTCATCTATTCTAAAAACCATTAGAATACTGTCAAAGTACCCACATTGGGAAACTACCCAAATCTAGATCTAAAACCATAGATCTAGAAACCAGAATGTCAGATATTATATCCATATCCTGTCTGGAGAAACAACTGTGTGACGACCACAGTACAACCGATCGTAGTATAGGAATTTTACTTCCTACTTTGTGTATGTCATCCAAATACCAGGACATCACACCCTACTACCTTCTTAACAGATCCATCCCCTATTCTGATGAAGTCAAACCTATGACTGTCACATTAAAATTAGATGATCTATCTCCGTTATAACTGCTCTAGTTTATAAATAGACATGAGCTACTTGCCCACTATGCTTCCGCTGCTCCCACTGACCATAACAACCCTCTGGCAGAATAATATATACGTGCACTTCTAAAGCTAGTTTAGAACGACGCTATACTTAACCTCCTGCCGGGTCTCATAGCCTGGAACAATAGTAGTGTCAAGTCTGGGTAAACAAGAACCTCCCTGTCACCGTCCTTGAGGCTACCGTAGTACTTCTTGGGTGTCTGAGGTTACCCACCATATCTTCGGAGTGGCTAATGGAATATCAAACCTGATTGAATTTTTAGGTCCTATTAAATTTTCCGTAATCGTTTGCTGTTCCGGAATCACTTCCAGTTCTACCATACTCCCACTACTGTTTTCTGAAAAAATCCATTTTACTAAAACTGTGGCGAGTCAAGAACAATATCACTATTGATCTTCCAGATGGTAGAAAGTCAACCCTCGACATAGCCGGGGCCAACCCACAAACTGCCATTACAGAAACGTGCCTTGAGTTATCCAGAGTCTGGTTTTAAGCATAAGCTGGACAACTCCCCGTATCTTAACATTGTTAAGATATGAACCATTCTATATCCAATATAGAAACTTTGCACTTATTTAATTGGAACCAGATTCAAAACATGCAGCTGTCCCTAGTGCATATCAATTTAATGGAGAGAGGCTAATCAGCATTACTTAACTTAGGAATCCATCCAATTATGAGTAACCTGAAAGAGAAACAAGTTTCTCAAAACTATTACTATCATATGAATACCTATCACAAGAATCTACATCTTCAATCTCTTTGAAGAATCCCGATACTTGCGACATCTGGTTCACTACTTTATTCCTATACCCACAACTTCTCAAAACTTAGACCTTGTATTTCTACGAAACACTTGTCTAAAAACTAGAGAAGTCATAAGTAAACAGAACATAGTACGAGGACCTATCCCTTTGTCCTGATGGACACTGGACAACATACAATACTCTGTATAAGTCCGCTGAGTTTGATAACTCAAAACCTGTGCATCGTAGGTTGAAAACTGTACTTGTGGTTAAGAACTTCTCCGTTGTTCAATGCACCTTACCCAATCGTCAACTGATGTAGGTAAATGTCATCGACATAATATCAAAAAGTTATATCTCACTTTATAAAAATAAACGTACAGATATATCATTTTGAAATTGGTGCACAACAACGGATACTCAAAACCAAATACATGCCTGCCGGCAATAACCCAGGCGACTTCCTCAAATATCACCAATTATAACGAATTCCGATATAATGAGAATGATCACCTAATTCCCAATAACTCACTCCCACTCATCATCTGTAAAACCATACAGATGTGAGAATCATACCTGGTAAATACATACCCTGGAGTAAGTATCTAATCGGGAAAACAGTTTTCCTTTAACAATGCACTGAAACATGAAAATGTTTCGTAGGGGTATCCTGGTATTCCTAGTAATGCCTCTTCCATAATCTCATTCATGACTATAACCGTATATTTCATTGCCATCTCTCCAAATCCCTTTATTTGTCTTTAGTCGTTACCTTCTGTACACCTTCGTTAGGCTAAATGGTTTTCTTCCTTCTCTACCGTTCGGCACCAGCCTATGGTTTGGAAGAAGACTATCCAGTAAGCATAATAGGTGTACCCTCTTAAACTAAGGAGTACTCGCAACTTGAGAGAAGGTGATGATAAAAGACAACTGAATAATACCTTATTCTATTTCTCCCGAACTGAGGAAAAAAGCAAAGGTGAAATAGGAGTGGCGATGAAGTACGCGGTTTGGTCGTGAATGATAGCAGTCGCAATTTACTTTGCTCTCTTTCTAATCCCTTTATTTTGTCTTTACATATTACCTTCTGTACACCCTACTTAGGCTAATTGGTTTTCTTCATTCCTACCTTTCGGCACCTGCCTATGGTTTGGAATAAGACTATCCAATAAGCGTAATAGGTGTACTCTCCTAAACCAAGAAGCCCTCGCAATCTGAGAGAAGGCGATAATAAAAGACAACTGAATAAACCAATTCTATTTCTCCTGAACCTTGATCCATCCTCGAAGAAGTCCGTTCGAGTTCGTATATAACCATACGATGGATCTATCCAATGGAAGTGGATAATCGTAGTGATACGAGGTGTTCTGAGAAAAGCAAAGGGTAGAAGAAGGTGTGGCAATGACTTATGCAACTCAGACAATCCAAAAGCCAGTATTTTAAGAAGGTTTGGTCAACTTGGTCACTGAGTCATAGTCTAGGGTCGGTCAAAGGTCGCTGCCAAAGAGAGAGAGAAAAGAAACACTCTGCGTGCACTCTAACCTAGATCAGAATGGTTATCACTTTATCTAATCCGGAAACCTCCCACTGTACTGTCAAATTCTCCTCCAAACCTAAAAGAAGAATCAATCGGGATCACCCGAAGAGTAAACCAACTCATCAGTGGGAATCGGGATCCAACTCTCATCACATGATAATGTGACGGAATCCACTCACGTTATCACACTCCAGAAGGTATGCTCATGCCTGGCAAGTTTCAGTTTCTTTAGAAACTCCCGATATGATTTTTACCCCATGTTCTTATGACCTTGACGAAAGCCAACAAATCATAAGTCACATGTCAAGTTCTACCCGTCATATTCTTGTCAATTTGAACCCACTCGCACATACCCTTGACGAAAGCCAACAAGGTAATACGACTGTCCCAAACCAACACATCTATCTATGCAACAAATGAATACCCCAGCAGCTACCAAACACTATGCTTTGACGAAAGCCAACAAACATAGCTTGAATACTACTGACCATCCATAAGACATGACGGAGGTCTACGGCTGGTTTTTGGCGAAAAACCTTTAACGTAATGAACTTGATCTTGTTGAAGGAACATGATAGCTTTTTTTAAAAATATAGTGGCGAAAACCTTTTGCTAAAGAGGTCACTCCCGGTGAAGGGATCTCGGCTCTTTCCTCGTGGAATGAGGTGCAGGATATTCCAACTGAATACCGCGATGCAAAGCAACTTGTAATCGACTATAGTGAAGTTATTACCCTGACGCAAACTTCTGCCCAAGGGGTCACTCCCGGTGAAGGGATATCGGCCCTTGCCTCGTCGAATGAGGTGCAGGATATTCCAACCGAATACCACTGTGCAACACAAAAGGAAACGTCTTTGTTATAACACTTTTTAAATTTGTTCCAACAACATCCAAACAGGTTTGTTTTCCTTTGCATTTATCAGAATCAACGCAGTCCCATCATTTATTCACACCAGAAAAGAACGAAAATAAAATGTACGTATATGCCATCCGCGTTCGTCACTGGGTCCCGTCATTACCCGTTAGGTTACTTAACTAACGACAGAGCGGGGACTGGACTAGCGCGGGTGCAAAACATATACAACATCTAATAGTATATATACCAATATACAATAATCGCTCCAGGCGTGATAATATGCAACATTACAGAAAAGTAATAAGCATCACAGAACAATACAGATAATCTGGGATCCCCGGGTTTCA
Organism: Agapanthus africanus; assembly: GCA_030015575.1. Taxonomy (NCBI): domain Eukaryota; kingdom Viridiplantae; phylum Streptophyta; class Magnoliopsida; order Asparagales; family Amaryllidaceae; genus Agapanthus; species Agapanthus africanus. The sequence continues at coordinate 463,521,814 of CM057349.1, forward strand.
CAGAGCCGCTCCTAAAACCCGACGTTCCCCTGGTCGTGTGGATAGCCTGTGCAATGAAACCTAGACCCCTACGGGTGCAGCAAGTTACCCGCCAAAACCTGAAGTGAGGCAGCCCCCTACAACAAAGTGAATGGACCACCCGGCACTTTACGGAATCCGGTAACTTGAGCACCCCTCCTTGGGTCAACCTGTACCCCCTACGAGTGCGGCGAATAGTCTGCCAATTCTAGAGTGAGGCCCCTCTGCCTCTCAAAGTCATGAGATGCGGACCCGTTGCCCTCCAGAAGCCGGCTATCCGTGCACTCCGTCGCGGGGTAAACCTAGTACAGAAATTAAAAATATGTACAACGGGTACATCGACCTCAGCCCGGTCGTGCCCCAAAAGAATATTATACAAACAAGCAGTGACGGCAGTGCACATGTTGGACGCTCGCCCCGCAATATCAAATGTACAAATAAATTCAAACTGCACTACCATTGCACACTGCTATCCACCACGACATATCCGCAACATCACAGCACAACACAGAACATCAACGCGAATGTCACGTTCGCAAACCCGTCTAAAAGAACGATAGCAATTAGACGCGGTTTACCGCTCGAATGACATTCACGGTCGGAGATATAATGTAAGTACTGTAAACTAACACGTTTAAATTTCAATCGACAAAATTTCCTGAAGTGGGCCCTACGTAAATCTGCTGTACAGTAACAAAAACTGGGCCCAAAAGAACAGTTCCAGAAACCACAATTTCCCAAGTAGAAGCTACTGTAGAAATTTGACTAATTGATCTCACTTTCCTGCGGCGGATCCGCGGCCAAACCCTAGCTTGGGCCGTGGATCCTGATTAATCCAAAAAATTGTAGTTTACCGTAATCAGACACGGCGTCGCTTTGCAGCTAGCCGGTGAATACGGGTCGATCCGCAGGGATGTGTTAGTTTCTGTTTTTGTGTTATAACGAGTTGATTCAAATTGTTGTTTGGTTTTTTGTCGATTGAATTAAAGATGAACTTATGTGATATGAAAGGACTCGTTAGGGTTAGGTCGAAGGTAGGGGTGTTGAGATCAATGTTTTCACCTCTTTCAATACCGTGATTTAAGCTTTTTAGAAAAAATCACAACAATCATTAGCAAAAGGGATTAGGATGATCGGGAAGAAACAAAGTTTCTTCCTCTAGATCCTTGTCCGTCCTTTCCTATTAATTGATGTGATCTTCATGGAAGTCATATATGTCCGGCCTTTTATACTACGGTTCACCGTTACCTTGTAGGTAGGGTGCTGTAGGGGGCGGATCATATATGCGTGCATGAAGATTTCGTTTTAAAAATAAGTTGGCATTGAAGGAGGTGAGAGACATCCATCTCTCACTCACTCCTTTGTTCCTAACCCTAACGAGCGAGAATTTTACTCGCTCATTAGGGAATTATTACAACGAGACATTTTTTATGTTTATGTTTTAAAGAGTTACCTTACGACAGATTAAAAATAGCTAACTAGTGAACTACAGCAAACAATGGATAACTAGGGCAAGTAGAATAATTATACTAAGGCAGGAATTTAAAAACTTACAAGAAAAGATGATGCTCTGAATTCTCCAACAAATCTCACTTTTATTGATTGAAAAGAGGCATAGGGAGGCATACATTTTACAGATCTTGAGTACAATTTATAAGCAACTGGTGAAGCTAGGGTTACAGACTCTCGTATACATGAAATTACTGATTTGACCCCTAAAAATCCCAACATATGAACTGACACACCGACACAAGAAGTCGGTGCCGACACGGGCACCATATAGCCGCGGATCCGCGGCAAAGACATGCCTTTGGCCGCGGTTCCGCGGCCCATTGGTGAGGTCATCTCACCAATTTTCTGTGACAGTTTTGTCTTCCCTTGGGCTCCCTATTTTCATTGTCCTTTTCTCTGTTGGGCTTCTTAGTATTCTCCAGATCCTCAGTGAAACTTGTAAGGATCTTTTTGACCGTTTCACTTGTTTTTCGTCTCGGCTTGAGTAAGATCCGTGTGCTGGTTGGTCAAAAGTCCATTCTTTGTATCATCTTTGTCTTTTTCACTGTATTTGCTCCGAGATCCTGTAATCCTGTAACATGCAACAAACGATCGTCAAAAGCATCTGTTTACTTATAAAATGCACAAAAGTGGGGCGTATGAATTGCAATATTATGATGTGAACAAATACCCCCAAACTTACCTTTTGCTCGTCCTCGAGCAAACTTATTATTTTATTCTAACCTAGCCACACTTTCGCAGGGAAACGCGATTGCACTGAGCACGTGCAACAAGCCGTTAAACCTCTAGGTGTCCCTAGTAGGAGGAGTGTTGTCTCCTGAGGGTTTTCAGCGGATTACGCCCACAAAATCCTATCAATTTGGTTTTTCGATTTCTGTTCTCCAATCAGGTTTTCTAATAAGGAATTCTATTATCGTCGCCTCACAAATTATCCGCCCGTATTCTTCACACTTCCTTATTATGCAACTTAAGATTATACATGTTCCATAAAATTACTTAGAATTCAGCATTTCTTAAGTTTTCCTTCTAGAGTTACATCTCCACTTAGGAATTTCTATCAGCTCTATTAAAGACACAAGTTTTATTCTTCATTCCTTTCTCTTATCTAAATTCTAATCACATATATCCCCACGTGTGTGTAATTTTCACCCCTACACTTGGAAATTCAAATCAAGCAATCGTACTCTCGTCCATTGTCCAAAGCACTTAACTTTCGCTTACACATCCTTCATGCGACCGTTAATACTTCTTGAGGTACCAACAGCCGATTACAAGATGCGTTAGGCCTTTAAAGCGTATTTCCTAGTTTTGCAACACCCATGGCTTTTAGCAGTGACTCCCAAACCAGTTGGTCTAAGGCACTAGGTGATGAAGTACCCTTGCTAATTAATTTTCTAGCTCTAAGTAATCACAAAAACCAGTGTCCATTTTTTTTATTCATCCCCTTTTTTTTTATTTTTTATTTTATTTTCATTGTGCTAAGGACTTCAGACAAGAGTAATTCAAGGTCTCTTCTACTAATCCAAGTTTCAAGGTGCATGATTGTGCATTTGGTAGGGTACATGTTTTCAGAATCTAAACTCAAGCTAGGAACTATCTTTCGAACTTATACTTTAATAGGAACATTAATACTCTTCCCTCATGTTGACTTAGCCCAAGAAGTGAACCCAAAATTTACTTATTTCTAAATAACCTACAAAGACATATACTCTCCATCGCTAAACTTTAAGGAATGTTATTTTTAGGGTTTTTAATTTGCTAAAGTCTAGGATCTAGTTTTTCCTACTCAGTTAACCTTTTTATCAAACTCAAATCAATTAACCAAAATTGAATACAATAATTTTTATATTTTTTTTTTGAAATTTTCTCAATTTTTATGGGTTTTTAGTTTTATAATTTTTTTTATTTTTTGTATTTTTCAAATTTTTCAAATTTTTATGATCTTTATATAAAGATGCAATGCAGAAATTAAATATGCAAAAGGAAAACAAAGATATATACAATATGCAATGCGAAGGATAACTATATACATCACCCTCTAATACCCCCAAACTTGAGCAAAGCAGTGCCCTCACTGCCCGGCCCCACGTCGCGCTCGTGAGCGTGAACGTGATCTCTCCCCTCTAGCCAAAAGTGTTTGGATCCCCCGCTCAATTTCCGTCAACCGACGGTCGTGTTCTCGTGCAGTTGCCCGAAACTCATCTCTCAAAGAGTCTATTCTTCTCACTGTTCTTCGCATTAATCGCGCATGCTCCTGGGAAGTTAGCTCTTCCCCACTCGAAGTCGAGCTCGAGTTAGGGGTGTGTGCAGGTACATTCTCTGCCGGTTCTGTTCGTGTCCAAATATCCGTAAGTCTAGAGTAGGACGACGAGACGCCCTCTAACAGTGGTCGAACCGGGACATCGTCTATCATAATTGAGTCAAACTCCTCGGCTGGGAGGAAATAACGGCAGAGTTGGGTAACGAGCATGGGACATGGATATACACTACCTCGTTTACCCGTACCTATGGATTGCAGCAATACCGTGCACATGTCGAACCTAGGATTTTTTGTCATTAAAGTGTGGACGACATGTAACGATGAGGTAGTTGTTTCAAACTCGAATGATTCCATCAAAGGTTCGAACCGAGTGTACGCAACAGTGTCGGATGGTTCAATTATCTCATCCGAAAAAGCAAAAGACTCCATTTCAGGTGATGAGTCTTCAAAGTCGTCGACGAATATAAAACACTCAAGATCATTATCCATGGTGAAAGCTGCGACGGATTCTAGGAGGAGCGCACTAGTGGCGTTAACATTGCTGTGATCGAACAAAAAATTCTCGAATTCACAGTCCTCCTCCGCGATCTCATTGTTCGAGCAAACATCGAGTACGCTAGCATTGGGCTCAGCAGGCTGACTTCCTAACTTGAAAATATTGAGCTCAATTGTCATATTTCCGAAAGATAGGTTCATTGAACCATTACAACAATTGATCACTGCGTTGGAAATTGCCAAAAATGGTCGACCTAGTATTACCGGAATTTGGTTCCGGGGGTTAGCGACAGGTTGTGTGTCCATCACAATAAAGTCAACGGGGAAAATGAAATCTCCTACTCTTATTAACACATCCTCCAGCTCTCCCCTAGGATGGGTTATTGACCGGTCAGCCATTTGGAGAGTACAGTGAGTGGGCTTAAGCTCTCCAACGCCCAACTGCTCGTACACAGAATAGGGTAGCAAATTGACGCTAGCGCCAAGATCTAATAGTGCTCTATTGATGTTCTTGTCCCCAATTGTTATCGAAATGGTAGGACAGCCGGGGTCCTTTTGCTTTGGGGGAAGGGAATTTACAAGAGCATCACTAATAGCACTAGCCACAAAAACTTTCTTTGGCACTTGCGACTTCCTCTTTTTGGTGCACAAGTCCTTTAAAATTTTGGCATATGAAGGAACTTGCTGAATTGTATCCAAAAGAGGGATATTTATGCTAACCTATTTGAACAACTCGACAATCTTCTCCATTTGAGGAGTTGGTTTATTGGATCTCAATCGATTAGGAAAAGGAACATTTTGAAAGGTGGTTGAGTCCAATTTTTGCGGATCAGATTGTCGAGTTGGAACGGCCCCCTTTGTAGATGTGTTCGTGTCGTGAAAATTAGGTCCGTTCAAGCTAGAAGAGGTAGAGCCATGTGAAGGGTAGAGAATAGGCTCTAAAGAAGAAGAAGATGGTGAAGAAGATGAAGAAGTCCCACCAGCAGGGGAGTCATTGTTAATGCCCACATTGTTTCGCAACACTTTTCCCGATCTCAACGTGGTCACAGCATTTACGTTATGATTTTGCTGACTGTGTGCAGCATGTGCGTGACCGGGGTTGGGCAATGGTTGAGACGGGAGTTTTCCTTTTTCGCGCTCGCTCAAAGCTGCATTGAGTTGTGCAATTTGTGCCTCAATAGATTTGATACTTTGATCGTGTGAGGTACTATTTTGCACTAAAGTTTGAATAGAATTCTCAAGTCTTGCTGTCGACTGTGTAGATTGCTTAAGGAACGCATCTAGACTTCTTCGAGCGAGCTAACCTTATCATTATTAGGTTGAACATAATTGTTTGGCTGGTAAGCATTGTTCGGCACAAAATTGTTCACCTGATTAGGGTAAGGTTGTTGTTGAAATTGTTGCGGTTGATATTGAGTTTGCGAGGGTGCTTGTTGTTGTTGTGGAGGAGGAGGTCTTTGAAAATTATTATTATTTCCTTGGAATTGTTGATTTTGGTTCCAAGCGAAATTTGGGTGACTCCTCCACCACGGATTATATGTCGAAGAGTACGGATCGTTCCTTTGTCGTTGCTGAAATGCAGCATTGACTTGATCCTGTCCTTGAGTGGATGCATTATAAGGACACTCTTCAGTTAGGTGCGATGGATCCGTACAACAAGCACAGACAGTTCGTGGGGGCATAGCAGGGGCAGGAGAAGGCGATGAGATTTTGGTCTCAATCGCTTCTAGCTTTTTCGTAAGAGCGGCCATCTCGGCCTTCATGGCAATCGACATCTCTACTTGATGTATGCCTGCCCTAGATTGACCATTAGAAGATGATGTGGTCTTGGTACTCTCCCACTGTATTGTCTGCTCACTAAGATCCTCGAGAAACTGCCACGCTTCATCACTAGACTTAGAGAGAAAATGACCTTGACAGATGGTTTCTAGCAACTGCTTCGTTGCCGAGTTCAATCCCTCGTATAATGTTTGGCAAAGTTGCCAACTTTCTATCCCATGATGAGGGCATTGAACTAGTAGGTCCTTGAATCTCTCGAAGCACTTCCAAAATGGTTCGGACGGAAGTTGTGAGAATTGAATTATTTCATTGCGGATTCTGGCAGTTTTATGATGAGGATAGAACTTTTTTAGAAAAGCTTTCACAAACTCATCCCAATTTCTAATAGAATGTGATGCGGTGCTATATAGCCACTTCTCGGCTAGGTCACATAAGGTGAAAGGAATGACCCTTAGCCTTATAGCGTCATCACTCAATTGGGTCGTTTTCATCATAGCGCACACATTTTGGAATTTATTAATAAAGATATAAGCGTCTTCAGTTTCCAAACCATGAAATTTCGGCAGCATATTGATGAAATGTGGTTTAATCTCAAAATTGTCCCCATTTGCCGGTGGGGGTGAAAGACAGGTGGGTAAAGAAGTGCGGATGGGGTAAAAGAGGTCCTGGAGCGCAACTCGTGCGGGCGCTTCAACAGGCGGCTGGTTCGGGTTATTCGCACATAATGGAGGTGGAATCCTTCCCGTCGGTAAGGTATTGTTGGGGTCGAATCCCGACATACCTTCGGTGAAAGAAGTTGAAGGTGAGGGTAAGAGAGTGGACGGATTTTCGACTTCGGTGTCGAAAGGCTCGTTGGTCGGTACCAACGAAACGCGGACTAATCGGGCGTCTGAATCCCTAGTCCAAAGTGACATACACTAAAAGGGATAGTGCAGTCAGAAAAAAAAGAAAAACAGAATGTGGGGGTAAGATAACGTCAGTGAGGGAAAGTGGTGTGGTGAATTTGCAGGTTTTCTTTTTGCGACAAGTTGCAAGTTTTGAAAAGTTTTATTTAATTTTTTTTTTATGTGGGAGTTTTGCAAAGAGTTTTTTTTTTTTTTTTGAAAAAGGACCCGTGACACAACTGTATCAACCACACATGCACAATCAGGCCTAGATCTAGGGTCGCCTAGGTCTACTAGACAGCTCCTAACTAGGGCTAGAAATAGGACCTCGAACCGCCTCTTCACGGACAAGTACGGCCAGGTAAGTGGGAAGGAACCACCACTACAGTGGGCCTAATTAATAACCACTAGCCTAGACACCGCAATGTCGGTTAGGATAAACGGCCGATGCCTACCCTAGTCCTTTTCCTATTGAGCTCGCTGTCCTTAGGTCTGAGTCTAATCTTTTTTAATTAATTTTGGTCGATGCAAAATGCTTTAGGTGTTTTCTGGGGTCCTGGGAAGGGTGATGAAATCCCCACCCAATCTGAGTTTGGTCAATTAGCCCTTTAAGTCCAATTAAATTATGCAAAACAAAAATTCACTTGCAATCAATTTTAGCGCGGCGCAAAGAAACCTGCAGCAAATCTGTTATTTAGAAAGGGGAAGAAGAATTTTTTTTTTTAGCGCAAAGAAACCTGCAGAAAATTTTACAGTGGAGATATGGAGGTTGCAGAGGGGAGAAATAGAGAGCTTACCATACAATTTTGAAGGGCTGACGTGTCAAAAGAGCGGCGGAACCGCGGTTTTGGAGGCTCTTTGGCGGCGGAAACGCGGTCAGTTGATCAGATCAGGCTCTGGAAAAAATTGTGCTGCTCTGTGCTTTCAATCTCTCCCTGTTCCTATGTTCTCTTTTCTGTTTTGACCTTCTGTAAAACTCCAGATCCAAAAGTCTTTGCTGTTCCTGCAAGATTCCAAAGAGAAACCCTTCAAACGGATAAAAATAATGAAAAGATAATTTTTGTATTTTGTATTTTCTGATTTTTATAAAATTTTTTTAAAAAAAATTTATATCAACCCGAAATCATACAAAGACGAGAAAATTACGCCATCCCCGGCAACGGCGCCATTTGATTAATCCAAAAAATTATAGTTTACCGTAATCAGAAACGGCGTCGCTTTGCAGCTAGCCGGTGAATACGGGTCGATCCGCAGGGATGTGTTAGTTTCTGTTTTTGTGTTATAACGAGTTGATTCAAATTGTTGTTTGGTTTTTTGTCGATTGAATTAAAGATGAACTTATGTGATATGAAAGGACTCGTTAGGGTTAGGTCGAAGGTAGGGGTGTTGAGATCAATGTTTTCACCTCTTTCAATGCCGTGATTTAAGCTTTTTAGAAAAAATCACAACAATCATTAGCAAAAGGGATTAGGATGATCGGGAAGAAACAAAGTTTCTTCCTCTAGATCCTTGTCCGTCCTTTCCTATTAATTGATGTGATCTTCATGGACGTCATATATGTCCGGCCTTTTATACTACGGTTCACCGTTACCTTGTAGGTAGGGTGCTGTAGGGGGCGGATCATATATGCGTGCATGAAGATTTCGTTTTAAAAATAAGTTGGCATTGAAAGAGGTGAGAGACATCCATCTCTCACTCACTCCCTTGTTCCTAACCCTAACGAGCGAGGATTTTACTCGCTCATTAGGGAATTATTACAACGAGACATTTTTTATGTTTATGTTTTAAAGAGTTACCTTACGACAGATTAAAAATAGCTAACTAGTGAACTACAACAAACAATGGATAACTAGGGCAAGTAGAATAATTATACTAAGGCAGGAATTTAAAAACTTACAAGAAAAGATGATGCTCTGAATTCTCCAACAAATCTCACTTTTATTGATTGAAAAGAGGTATAGGGAGGCATACATTTTACAGATCTTGAGTACAATTTATAAGCAACTGGTGAAGCTAGGGTTACAGACTCTCGTATACATGAAATTACTGATTTGACCCCTAAAAATCCCAACATATGAACTGACACACCGACACAAGAAGTCGGTGCCGACACGGGCACCATATGGCCGCGGATCCGCAGCAAAGACATGCCTTTGGCCGCGGTTCCGCGGCCCATTGGTGAGGTCATCTCACCAATTTTCTGTGACAGTTTTGTCTTCCCTTGGGCTCCCTATTTTCATTGTCCTTTTCTCTGTTGGGCTTCTTAGTATTCTCTAGATCCTCAGTGAAACTTGTAAGGATCTTTTTGACCGTTTCACTTGTTTTTCGTCTCGGCTTGAGTAAGATCCGTATGCTAGTTGGTCAAAAGTCCATTCTTTGTATCATCTTTGTCTTTTTAACTGTATTTGCTCCGAGATTCTGTAATCCTGTAACATGCAACAAACGATCGTCAAAAGCATATGTTTACTTATAAAATGCACAAAAGTGGGGCGTATGAATTGCAATATTATGATGTGAACAGATCCGCGGCGGAACAGTGATATCACATGGTCGAATTTCTCCAGTTTTCCTTAAAAACCCTGCTCGATTTTCTGGTATGGTCAAAATGATTTTTAGACCAGTTTGAAAATTAACAGAAACTTTAGACTTGAAATTTGCGGTTTTCGAAAATCCGTTCGATCGATGTTTTAAAAGTGTTAGCACAAGTTAGTAAAGCTTAATGGCGAGGCTCTGATACCATATAAGTCTGCGGTAGTGCCCCGGCCGTCTTTCAGACGCCAAATGCGGAACAAAAACTTTTATAACTGGCAATATCGCATACTATAACCCGGACCTGCCATTAACGCTAAACTAACAAATTGTAAAGAGGGTAGAAAGGTTATACCGAACGATCCGAGTCCTTCGTTCTTTAACCATCATCCCACGCTCTGTTGCGGCTGCTCCGATCTCCTCGATCTCCGGTCTTGTCGTCCAGGTGGCACCACGTCATCGGATCTTTAAACGGGCTCCCGCCTCTGACCCAAGGCAACTCGGTCATCAAGTTTGCTAAAAGAGATGATCAAGATTGATGTAGAGAATGAGCAGAACACTTTGTCTCACTTCGTCCAAAGCCATGACGAACGGTTAATGAAGTTGTCATTTGAATCGGGTAAATGAGAAATGAGCAATTCTAATTTTCATGAACCAAATTCCATATACTTTTTTCTCTCTCAAGCAACCATAATCTTTCTCTTGAATGGGCCGGCCACAATATAGAGGAAGGGGGTGAGTGTAGGAGGAAATGGGGTGACCACAAGGATAAAGATCATGAAGAAATATCTAAGCAAGAACAAAACCACATTAATGCAATGAATAACTCACTAAACCTAGTCATCCATTCATTTAATGCAAACAAAGATTCATGAACCTAGTCACCACTTCTAGAACATTCCACACTCATGACTCACTTCATGACTCACCCTCATGAAGAAAAGATAAATCCGTATTTAACCGAATGTTAAATACGGGTGATAGAAAACTGGAAACTGGCAACTTTCAAAAGTGATCCCGAAACGAATTTCAGGATAACCCCGTAACAGTATAAACATACCCGCATTTGTATTACGACCGAATACAAATGCAACTGAGACAAAGATATTATATCTACACAGTATAATACTCGGATCCGGCTTAAACCAAAGCCCACCAGTATTATCTGCCCGAAATATGACACGTGCGTAAACGCACGTGCATTTTCCGAACCCTGCCATAAAACCATACGGCCTCTACAACGTTTCGCCCGAACTTGGGAAACTATCTGTGGGGGACTCTAATGACTCATCAGTACTCTGGCAGTGGGTTTAACCACAAACCGTCAGCGGCACTAGCTGTGCGTAACGGCTGCCCATGGACTGACCTCAAAGGAAGCCGACGAGCGAACTCATCCCGAAACCCTACTGAGCCTAACGGTGACAATGTATATACAGTCCGGTCCGTTCGTCTATGAGATCGCATATCCGGCCTAGGGGGCTAGTAACGTCAGACCCCCAATAGCGGTATAAGTCGTGTCGGAGACAAGCCCTGAACACCCTGAGAAACTACCGGAGTACCTACCAGTAATTCTCACCTTCCTTGGCCAAGGACTTGGTGTAATGGCTTTCCTAGACACGGCGCGATCTCCACCCCCAATACCGGGAGAGACGAATCCCCTGCCGATCCGCTCACGTGCCTCCATGTGGCTCGGGACTGTACCCAAAAACTACCTGTTTGCACGACTCCTTTGAGCCGTGGTAGGGTAGAAATCAAAGCACAGTGGGAACTCACATGAGACAAATGACGACCTCAGGTCGATGAACTAACCTGTACACATGTCACCAGGAAACTGCTATCTAACGATATGTCTATGTAACGTTTTGAAAATCGTTTCGGTGAAATTTCGGAAAATCGGTAAAATAAGGGGGTTTTCTGTAAAAAGTCAAAATACAAATATCTTTATTATAAAATTAAATATACATATTCTAGCTATGTAATTGCTAGTATTTGGTATTTATTGAGCCACTGGTGAAATTTCAAATTTTCTGAAAATTTTTCCGAAAATAATTATTTTAATATTATTTTAAGTCGTCACTAATATATTTAATTAGGGAAAATTACAAATTGGAATGAGGTGAAACAAATTTTGTTTATCATAACATATTAAACAAAATTTTATCATGTGGTTTTTGAAATGAAATGGTTTGCCAAAACGGTGTTAGAAAATATCGAAGAAAAATGCTTAAATAGTGAATTTAGTGTAAATGGATGTTTGGGGTATAGTATTTATCATTTTCCATCACCCCACACCCATACCCACACTCACACACACCCATTTTTTCTTCCCCTTGGCTGAATTCAGCAGCCCCCCTCAATTTTCCCCACTTGTTTTGCTAAAGAGAAGAAAAGAAAACAAAAGAGAGAAGGAAATTGGTAAAAGGAGTGGGCTTTGACTTGGTGGACTTGGACTCTCCCTATTTGACCTTTCCCCACCTCACACACTTCCACACCCCCTCCCACCTGCACTTGGCCAAGCCCCATCCTTCAGCCCCTCCATTTCTTCCTCTCTTTCCCCATCAAAATCCCCCATTTTTGCCTCAAAATCCCTACAAAAAATTCCTAAAATCCAAATCAAGCTCCTACCCATTTTTCCTTAGCCCCTATAGCATGGATCTTGGTGCAAGGATTTCAATTTGGAGGTCTAGATTCTTGTTAGATCTCAAGATAATTGTGGGGTAAATTCTTAACCTTATAGCTAGATTGTTGTTTAATTATGATATGCTATTGTATTCAAGTGTTAAAGTAGTTGAATTGCTAGTTATAAATCTTCAAGTTAGGGTTTGGAAATTCTAGAATTGGGTTTTAAAATCAAGTTAGGGTTTTGTGAAATTGGTGTATGGTTGTGTGATATTTTTAGGCTCTTTTGACATGTTAAAACAAGATTAGTAGCTAGTTGTTAATGGTTAGTTTAAAAATTGTGTTAATTATGCTAGTTTGTAAACTAGGTTTCTAAAATAATTATATTCTTGTGAGATAAAATTCAAATTAAGGTTTCATATCATTATAAATATTATATTGAGTGGTTTAATACTTTTAGTTCATGAAAATCCAAGCTAAATTGTTGTTTGTGCATTTTGCTATAAAATTGTTAAAATTTGGGTATATTGTAAACTAGAATTTTGGGGTTAATTAAATTTATTGGGATTAAATTATGGAAATTGTTTTTATGACTTATTTGAGATATTTAATAAGTATTATGGCCGTTAGATTTATTTAAACGTCGAGTTTTGTACTAAAACAGGTAATTTTTGCTTGCTAGATTTTCGGAAAAATGGCTTTTAAGGTGAATTTGGGGGGTTTTGTGAATTTTAACCTATTTTATAGTATAATTAGTGCTTGTGATCATGCAAATGAGTGCGTTTGGGTTTTTCTCGATGGTTTGGCGTTTGTACGCCGACGTCGAGGGGTTTTAGGTTGAATTGTGAAAGCAGCCATAGGTTTTGACCTATGTGGAATTCGTGTGTCGTTTTGGTCATGAGTCAGATTTTAATGCGATACGGTGCGTTATGATATGTAGGTACCCCATGTGGACTTCGAGATGACAAGCAAGCGCGTGGCGACGTCGGCACCGGCGAGCAAGGACCAGGTGAGTAGATTTATATCTACGGGGAGAAGTCGGGTGGATGGCGTATAGCACCCCCGCAGTCCGTAGTATAGTTCATATATATATTTATATAGGTGTTTTATGATACGAGAATGTTTATTCATGATATGATTATGTGTTCATGGATTAGCTTTGGGTTAGTTGCGAAACCTTAGAGTAGTTGTTATACCCACATACGCACACACAGACTTGCATACATTACTTTCTTGTGCGTTGATAGGGATGTGTATATATGTATATACGCGTGGGTATGGGATTATGCATATATACATTCATATACACATGCACGGATGATGAGGATAGTACTTGGGATTTGAGATGAGTCGATGAGATCGGTGATATGGCAGGGTTCGTATTTGAGATATGACATGACGTTGTAGCGGGTTCTTGACGTAGTGTTTCACACACGTGCATGCATACTTAGGCGGTATCAGTATTGTATTAGACGTAGATCAGTACCCCGATCATGATATTTGATAAAGAGGATACCAGATGAATAGTATGATGAATGTGATATTGACCCGTACCCAGATTTGGGATGCCGTACGACGGATTTATGTACGAGTTATATATTGATGATTGATCCGCACTCTTGACTTGGGAATGTCTGATTATAGATATGGTATCGGATGTGATATTATTGAGGCGGGATCACCGACTAATATATATATATATATATATATGTATGTATCGACTCAGATGTTAGGCGGTTTCCTTACCTTCAGTTAGCCTGTTAGCTTAGCCCTATAGTTTAGTATAGTTGGTAGACTAGATTTGACTCCTACCTATTTCAAAAGCTAACGAATCGCGGGTATTTTAAAAGACATGTCAAGGGATTCTACGGATATTTCAAAAGACGTATCTTTTCTTTAAAACACCGTAGCCCTTATTTTCAAAACACCGCGATTCGTGTTATTTTTAAAAGGCACCATTGTTTGACTTATAGTTATCGTTGTGTCTAGTATTCTGCTCCCGCACATTATTGATGTTCGCTCCGCATCGCATATTCATATTGTGATTTCATATGCTATTGTTGATATTATGCTGTTAGGACACCAGCACCATTACCGATGATGCGTATGTATCACGTACACTTACTTGCCGGCTCACACACATTTTCATCGGTAATTGCCATGTCACGTACACTTAGAAAATACTATTACATTGACATAGCTTGTTAGCTAATAGTTTAGACATGATATTAGTGTATTTGCCTTATATGCTAGTTCAGACATTGTAGTTATTACCTGCTACTTCATGCATGTTATTATTCACTGTTATGCCGCATTCATGGATTCTCATGCCTATATTCACTGTTTACATGCTATTGAGGATTTGGATTCGGATTTTCATGAGATTTCCTGGATTTGGGGGAAAACCGCAAAAACATTTATAAACTTCCTTTCTCTCTCTTTAAATGAAAAGTGCGGTTTTCCCATGATGTATGAGTCGTCCACCATAAGTTTGCTGATGGATTTCGAGACCCGATTCGAGGAGTTGGATGAACCGTTTCGGGTACATGGTGGGCCCGGTGCGGTACCCCGGGGCGAGAAGGTCGTGTTGTTGACGTTGAGCCTGGCAGGGGAGCACTACCGACCGGTGATTTTACCCGACGCGTCGGATATCCGGAGGATACCGTCGTGTTCTTGAGATTGATGGTAGGGGCCGGTCTGGATTGACGGCGCCCTAAATAGTGAGATTGAGACATTGAGATCCTGAGATATTGAGACATTGGGATTTATGTTTTGTGTCGATCCTAGACACTGTTTATGCTGATTTCATTCATGATACCTCTTTTAAAAGTACAGAAATCTCACTAAATTATGAAAGCAGTTTTATTCTGTTTCATGCATTCATACATCATCCATATGATATATTGCCACCTGAGGCACTGACATGAGCACATGGGATTACACTCGGGTTAGATATTTACCGTAGTCATTGTTATAGGCTGCATGTTATATATATTTGAGGATATATTATGATCGTTGACCTAGGATTGCATTGTTCATGCGGTTTCTGTTCGTAGATATTTTTCTATTCACGAGTTGGCAACTCACCCCCGTTGTGCCACAGTTCTTGCAGGTTTTGCCGTACAGGTTCCATTACGGCTTTGCTGGCACTGCTTCTTTCGGATGACTTGCTAGTAGGTGGGTTTATTGGTATCGTACCCATCATATTACTTTGTATAATATTATTCAGTTGTATCTAGTAAATTCCATCAACCAAACATGTATTTATTTTGAGATAGAGACCAGTGATGTTATTCTTTCGACCTTAGAGTCGCGCGTTATATTTCTGTGGATTTCTTGTGGTTTTGAGTTTCCTTTTGAGTTTTTGATCCTCGCCCTTGGCGTTGTATATTATATTGCTTGTGTGGTTGTGATCGTCGATTGACGAAGAGCTAGCTCCCGCTTGGGGATGCCTTTTATTGATTTTGTATACTATTCATGTTGTATCCCGTTTGGGGGCCAGTATTTACAAAGGAGACTCTGCCGAAATTTTCAAGAAATATTGGATGTTTTTAAAAAAATGCATAATTGGGCTTATGCTAATAAAACTACTTGATTTAAATTGGTTTTTCCCTCACTCCACTACTTTTCTTGGTTTGGATTTCTGGGTTTTCGGCTTACTTAGATTACGTACGCCTCGAGACGTTTCGTAGTTTAAGTGCCGGTCATGTTCCGTACTTTCGGGACCTGACAGTATAATACCAACTAGCAGGTTCCCGGCGAGTCCTGTCCGGTGTACTCATAACCCAATGAGCACCTGTATACATCTTAGGTGATCCAACTGACACCAGTGGCTTGTGAGACCGGCCACCGTCCCTCGTCGGGGTCTTGACTGTATACACTAGTCTACTCTGGAGTATCGATGCCCTGTCTCGAAACTCCCACGACTAGGGACCACTATTAAGGATGTGCTTATGGACTACCCAACTCTCACGTATATGATCGCCCTCATACTGTTGGTGGTCAAGCAAGATCCTAAGGGCTCTATCAACGTGTAACATGTGATCAGTCACCTGAACCTGTACATGACTGATAAAGGTAAACCAGATAGCATACTATCATCTCGAGTAAGACTGTCCTACCGGTATAGGTCCTCCTCAATCATTGCAATCACGTGCCTGCGATCCAATAATTGACATTGAGGGCACTATATCCAACAGTACCCAGTCTCCACTGAGCACCCGTATACATGTCAAACACCAATGGATAGGTGATCATCCATCACCCATCATATGGGTCAAGAAACGCATACGCTAGTCTACTCTGGAGTATCGATGCTCTGTCTCGATACTCCCACGACTAGAAACTTTTGAAGGATGTACTTACCGACTACCTATGCCCTACTAGTATGATCTGCATCATAGTCCTGGTAGTCAAGTACTCATCCTAAGGGCTTTATCAACATGTAATAGAGAGACAATAAGTGTACATGTTTAGATAAAGAGCAACCAGATAGCATACTATCATGTCGAGTAAGAAAGTACTCCCTATATATGTCCAGGCATCCACTACAATACACATCGCATGTACAGTAATGGCCTCTAGGGCATACATATAACTAACAATCTCCCACTTGCACTAAGGCCATTTGTTGCAGTATCTCATACTCAATGTCCTATAGAAGTCTTTCTAGGGTAAGGCCTTTGTGAGTGGATCCGCTGTGTTATCCTTCAGGTCTATTCTCCTGACCTCGATCCCCTGGAGATCAATCATCTCCCTGATCAGGTGATACTTGCCTCATAATATGTCTGGAACGCTGATGGGACCTGCGTTCCTAGGCCAAACCCACAACTCCATTGTTGTCACAATAACAATTATTGGACGCTCAATGGTAGGAACCTTGTTCATCTTATGAACAAGAAATGTCCAGACAGCCACTTTGGTAGTATCGTTGGCAGTAATGTATTCAACCTTTATCGTCTAGTATGCCTCGGTATATAGCTTGGAACTCTTCCAACATACCGTCCCTCCACTGAGGGTAAAGACAATGCCTGTGACTGACTTTCAGTCGACCTTATTACTCTGGAAGCTCGAACCAAGAACATTCATTTAGTGCTTCTCAAGTACTTAAGAATGTCCTCCACAGCTGTCCAGTGATTCTCCTAAGATCCGATTGATTCCTGATCACTACACCTAGTGAGTTAGCTACATCTGGTCTGGTACATAACATCGCACACATGATAGAGCCTACTGCAGAAGCATAGGGTACCCCTTGCACGCGAGCTCTCTCCAAATCAGCCTTGGAAGACATATTTTTGGAGAGAGTGATCCATGAGTAAGTGGGCGAACCACCATGCTCAGAATCTTCCATACTAAACTCCTTTAGTACGGTTAATGTACCTGGATTTGGGACACTCCCAATATCCACCTAGATCTATCACCATAGATCATTATCCACAAGATGTAGTAGGTATCATCCAGATCTTCCATGGAGAATCCTTGTGATAAGAGGAGCTTGACCGAGTATAGCATAGGAAACCATTTCCTATCAAGAGTATGTCATCTACGTACAATACGTGGAAGACAACCTTACTCTCTACAACCTTCTTGTATATACAAGGTTCATCTGCCATTTTGATGAAGTCAAACTCTTTGACTGCCACATCAAAACAGATGTTCCAACTCCGCGATGCTTGCATTGATCCTGATGGACTTAAGCATAGCTTTGAAAGTCTCAACTTTTCCATCTACACCAAGAATCTTCTCAAGATCCATTTGCTCCAAATGGGTTTTATCCCTTCAGGCGCAACATGCAAAGTCATATTTTGTTGGTGTATAAGGATTCCATCTTTGATCGCATAACATCCAGTCTTTTAATAGAGTCACCACTCGTGATGGCCTGCCTGAACCTAGTTGGGCCATCATCTATCATGATGTTATTCTCGCTACCACTGTCACCGAGAAGACCGTAGTATCTCTCAAGTGAATGAGGAACCCTACCAGATTCACGGAGAGGCTGAAGTTCGTTGGAAACTATTGAATCCTTTGGTTTCACCAAATCATCAGCTGTAAGTTTGTCTAGCTGGAACTCCTTCCAGTCCTACCTCATGACCACTAATTTCTTCACAAGAAATTCCTTTTCGAAAAAGGTGGCATGCCGAGAAACAAAACACCTTTTGCTTCTCAGTGTGGTAGAAGATATTCCCTCGCATATGTTCGGGATATCCAACAAACTTACAGAACTAACCATTCCTCGAGCATGTCCAGTTTTTGCTTTTCAACATAGGCCGGACAACCCCATATCTTAATTCGTTTAAGACATGGTCTCTTCCCATACCATATCTCATATGGAGTGGTAGGCACCGATTTGGTTGGAACCCCATTCAATAGGTATGCAGTTTCTCAAGTGCATAACTCCAAAAGGAAACAGGTAACTCAGCAGTACTCATCATAGAGCGTGCTATATCTCATAGGGTGCGATACTTCCGTCCCGATACACCATTTTTCTGTAGTGTATACGAAGGAGTAAGCTGAGAGAGAATCACATTCTCCTTTTAGAAACTCCAGGAACTCCATGCGCAAATATTCTCCACCTCGATCATATCGAAGGACTTAATATTTCTACCCGTCTGGTTCTTCAACTTCAAGCTTATATTCCTTGAATTTCTCAGAAGCTTCAGACTTGTGTTTCAACAGGAACACATGTCCGAATCTTGAGAGACCGTCGATGAATATAATGAAGTACAAAGAACCATCCTTGGAATTTGTAGACATAAGACCGTATACATCATCATGTATCCATCCCAAGAGTTCATTAACTCTATCTTTGTTTCCAGTAAACGGGGTATTGGTCATTTTATCTTTGAGACAAGACTGGCAAGTATCATAAGATGAAAATTCGAACAGATTCTCATATTCATCCTTATGTAACTTAGCTGGCCGTGTCGCATTAGTATGACCTAGTCTACAATGTCACAAGAAAGATTTGTTCATTTCTGAACTACTTCTCTTGTGTGTGTTCTACATACTTTGAACTGTGGTTTAATTTAGAACATATATGCCATTACATAACGTGCCTGATCTAATCAACTCTTGATTCAGGAAAATGTTCACAACATTATCCTCCAATACAGAATTATATCCTTCTTTAACTGAATAAAGAATCTGATGTAATGTTGTATATCAGGTTCGGTACGTAATGACATTTGTTCAGAATCAATGTATTTGGTAATACAAGATGATATCTGCCAACTGATTTGGCTGCAACATTTGCACCATTCTCTAACACTTAGAGATATATCACCCTATCTCAGTTCTCTAACTTTCTGTAGCCCATGTAACATATTACATACGTGGGATCCTGATCCGGTATCACATACCCAGGACGTAGAGGATACTGAGAAACAGTTCTCGGTAAGAATATGCATCAACATGCTCATTCCTCGATTGGGTAGCATGGGAATCCGGATATTCCCCTATTTCCTGCTCGGACTTATAATAATTATAAGATAGAGCGGAACCAACGTTCCCTAGCACAGTATAATAAGCAGGTCCGGTCAATGCATCCATATTACTATCTTGATTAAGGCGTGACATGGTCGCAACCAGAAGAGAGAGAAGAAAACACTCTACGTGCGCTCTTGCAAGATCAGATGGGTTATTATTTTATCTAATCAGGATGGCTCCCACTGTTTTTATCAAATCTTCCTTCAAACCCTAAAAGGTAAGATTAGCCGGGATTAATTACACCCTACAAGTTCGCCAATTTTTCGGTCAGGCCAGTGTCGGTACTTTGAGGGAGGTTCCCCGTGCTTTCGCACGGACCTAATTAAAATAAACCTCGTTTTCCCATGGGCGTAACCCCGTTAACACCTTTCTAGACACCTACTTGATCGGCTAATTGTAATGTGTAAAACTCTCCCAGGAGTAACTCTTACTCGCAGTGGGTATCGGGATCCAGCTATCTCATAGAAGGTATGCAATCTCATTGCAAATTTCAACACTTGAAATTCTCGATAATATTTTGCCACGAGCGATCTATGACCTTGACAAGGTCAACAAACCATAGACCGCAAGTCAAGTTCAAACCGTCATTTCCTGATTGAATTAAACCCACCCGCACGACCCTTGATAATGTCAACAAGGCTGCACGACTACCCTAATCCAATCGCATCATAAGCTTTGCAGATAAGCACTAATCAGCTACCGCACACTACGTCTTGACAAGGTTAACAAACGCAGCACGAATACTAAATACTACTTATCTGAAATGACGGAGGGCTACGTAAGGTTTTTAAGAAAACCTTTTGCGTAATGAACTTGATATCGTTGAAGAATCGAGTGAATTTTAAAAGGAGTGTTTTTGAGGGTTTTACTAGTTTAGCTAAAGAGGTCACTCCCGATGAAGGGATCTCGGCTCTTTCCTCATCGAATGAGGTGCAGGATATTTCACAAATACCATTATGCAAAGCAAAAACTATAGAAACAATCAAAAGACAAACCGAGTGGGTTGTAGCATCTGCCAATTTCGCTAAAGAGGTCACTCCCGGTGAAGGGATCTCGGCTCTTTCCTTATCGAATAAGGTGCCGGATATTCTACAAGGAATACCGCTATGCAAAGCAAGAACTAGAGCTACCAGTTTTTAAAACAAGATTCTGCAACATCTTTAGATTTCTTTTATTTCATTAATCTCATTAATGAAGTCCCATCTTTTATGCTTCCTAAGTATCGCATAAGAAACGAAAGCATCAATATTTATTATATCTCATATATATAATATAAGCAATCGTCTCAACATATCAAGTGATCACATCACAAAATATCAGCAGCAGAAGAACACATATGAAATATTGGATATACTAGGAATTCCGTGTTTTAATTAAGCCAGTAAAAACGCGGATTCCACGATCGCGATGAATAGCCAAACCCACATCCCTAGACCCCTACGAGTGAGCAAACAACCCTACCAATTCTAGAGTTAGGAGACCCGGTCTCGACTCCTCGAGATGGTGTCCCACTGGACCCTAGAACCCGGTTACTTGTGCTCCCTGCCTTGGGTCTATCCTAATGCGGAAAAATAAATAATATACATCACATGGTGACATCATCCTTAACCCGGAAGTGCCCCAATAAAAGAATATTACATACAAGCTTTTATATGAATGAAAATGAAAAACTCTCATCTTACATATAAAAGCCCGGCTATTCAAAACACGACGATCCAATATAACATATCACAACAACACATAATATCACATGTCATCAACGTAAGTAAATATGCGTATCCCAATTGTCGTTGACGTATAGCAACGAAACCGGCGATACACCACATATTACACTTACGGTCGCAGAAAAAAGTGAAAAACTACAACAATTGGAATCCGCAACCACCTTAGAAATCATAAACCCAATTTATCACATACTTTGGATTTCATGCCCAACCAAATGAATTCCTTAGACATCTCATGCCTAACAATTATAAATCCCGCATTTTAGTCTTGATATTGAAAACACTTTCCAATAACCAGTCGGGTAATTCAACAAGATTCCCGATAACCCGATCGAATGCTCGTCGGAAACTTTAGTAGACGGCCGCACCCCCGATGCCGTCGACGAAGTGCACTAAGGCGGAACACCGCGGCCGCGAGTACCCTGACGGATGCTTTTGGCGACGGGGTTCTCCTACAGTCACTTGGTCGGAGCTATGGGGCGTGGCTATCTAGTAAGGTTACCCGGCAAGTATCCGCGTACAGTACGTAATTGCAACGGACTTTTGATCCACATCAAAATTCCGTGGCAACCGATCAAATGAGACTAAACTGCTAGATTTATAAAATTCAAACTAGTTATCTCATAACTAATTCTGTGGATTCCAAATATTGTATCACAATCACAGATAGCTAGACGATGTTAAACTTTTCAATCGAATAAACAAAACACCCAAAATTTCCCAAAGAGCTCAACACTTGAGCGGAGTTCAAAAAGTACCCAGAACATGTCACGGCTCCTATGAACCATCCGTAGAAGGGCCGACCCATGCCTCACTCATGTCGCCACGGAACTGCCGCAAACCCTAGGGTATGACCGCGGTTCCGCGATCCAAAAAGTCGAGTTTGGGTATCGTTCTTCTAGAGGGTCCACAGAATCGCTTGCATGATTTTCTGAAGATTTTAAACTTGAAAAAAAATCCAACTCTTGGAAAATTTCCAGCGAGGGAAAATATGGGTTATTGATATCCGTTCAAACTTTTTAACGTCGTCTAAATAACCCGAATAGATGTTAGAATTACGATTACGAAACACTCTGAATTGCCTCTGCAGAAAGTTAACGTCACATGCAAATTTAGCAAAAACAAGCAACACTTGAAACACAAAAACCCAGAGACTGGAACACCCTAAAAATTTGAAGCCAAAATGAGCCAGAAGACCCGGTGAGCTCGGTTTTTAAGCTATGTGGCCGGCCACTTTTAGACAAAAATGCATCAAATTTCTATGGTGTTCATATTATATCACATACAACATTCTGTAGTTGCTAAAAAAAATTTTAGAAGCCATTTAAAATTTGACAGAAACTAGGAATTTGTATCGGGTGTTTCGGAGTTGTTTCGGTTTCGTAATCCTAACAAACATCGTTTAAATCTTTAGCTTGGCTCTGATACCACTGTAGGGTTCCGTAGAACGGCAACAAGGTTTCGGGAGGCATCATCCATGCCGTTTTCAAATTTTTGCCGTTCTAAAGAACCCTAACCCTAGAATCTTAACTAGAGATTTAAACAATACATCATGCAAACAACTTTGCATACAAAGTGAATGAAGAATACAGCCTTTGTAGACCGGTCCTTCACTTCAAAAGCTCCGTGTAGTAGTCCCTTCACTCCAAATAGTGAACACCCGAACTCTAGTAAGGGTTCACATGAAGAAATGAACAAGCTTGCTCGATATCTTCGAGGCCGAAAATGATCTACGTCGAGGAGACTGAAGCTCATGCTAGCTCTTCACTAATAGTAGATTAGTGAAGCAAACACCCTAAACTAAATGGCTAATATAGTAGAGGATGATGAAGTAGGAAATGAGCACACTTTAGATTTAATTTTCTCACAATATTTTCTCACTTAGAAAAAAGCTAGCAAGCTTTTTTTCATGAAGAAGAAGATGAAGTGATAAAGAGAAAAAGAAACTCATGATGTGAGAATAGCAACCATGGGTGAGTTAGTGTCATACACTAACTCATGTAGAGACTTAACTATGGTTATGGATAATGGTTAGGTTAATAAATATCTACAAGTGAAACAAAACTAGTGGACTTGGTCAATGGTTCTCCAAGCTTCTCCAAGCTTCAACCATTAAACCAATTTCCATCAATTTTGAATTACTTTGATAAATAAAAAACCCTCATTATATGAAGCATGGTGTGAGTCTCATACACCCATGTAACATGTGGCATCAAGCATGACACAAATAAAATGTACATTAATATATATCACATATATACTAAATGCACACAAGTGAGAAAAAGAAATGTTTAAGTGAGCTAATATTAGTTAATGTAATTTAATATATCTGTAGGGTGTTTTTCGTCACCCCATTGAGATGGGAATACGCGCATGCTTCTCAAGCGTACTACAGATTCCCCCTGTCTAGGGTAGACCGGGTTTTAATGATTATGGGGATCCGAATCTCCGGCAGCCGCGGACTAAGCTGCCGTTAATTACCCCTCACCTTTGGGGCGAGAGAACCTCCGATTAACGGGTTGAACTGGTCATGCGAACTCAATGTGCAGTGTACGTGTGTTTTGTTTTGAAAGGGGGTTTTGGATATATCGGGAACCACGCAGAGTTTAAAAAAAAATTTTGAGGGGGAGAGTGTCGTGGAGTATGTGTATGTGTACATATGTATACATATGTATATATATACATGTATATATATAAAAAGGGGAAAAGACATCCAAAGGATGCGTGGGGCAGCACCTTGGGCGCTGTGCGCCTAGGTGCTGCGCGCTCAGGCGCTAGAGTGCCACGTGTCAGCATGTGGGCGCTCCGCGCTTGAGCGCTGGGCGCTTGAGCGCAGGCGCGCCACGTGTCGGCACGGGGGCGACTTGCGCTCGAGCGCTGAGCGCTGGAGCGCAAGCGCGCCACGTGTCGGCTCGCGGGTGCTCTGCGCTTGAGCGCCGGCGAGAAAAAGAGGCTTTTAGCCTAAAAAAAATTTCTCGGAAGAGAAATCAGAGAGGAGTTGGACTCCTGAGTGTGTTTTTTTTTGGGAGGGGTTAATGGGAGGGGTTCTTCTTCTTCCTCCTCTGTTAACTGGATCTTGAAGATCAAGAGATATGGGATTTTGAAAATCACTCCTTTTTGAGATCTAATGGAAGATCTGAGTTCCCCTTAATGGGTTTTGTGGTGAAAAACTAATTTGTTTTATAAAAAGGATAGTAGAACTCTTGATTTAATTTAAGAGAAAGAAGAAGGTTTTGGAACCTTGAAGAAGGAGAAAGATCTTAGATCTGAAACTTTTTTTTGGAGAGAGAAAAAATTGTTGAGATATTTCATTATCTTTGCCTTTATAAACTATACACTTTACAAATAACCCCTTGGGCTTCACAAAATGGCATTTTGCTTATCCCATGGCTCGTGTGCCATTTCTTTTTACACATAAGCCATTGGCTTTACAAAAATTTGGCTTTATGCCTATAAAATGCAACAAAATTGTTTATTACAAAATTTTATCTTGTCATGGGGGAGGCCGGCCGCTTCATGTTCGGGCTCGACCCGGGCATGGGCCCACTGGGTCTGGGCTTGGGCCCACTTGACTTGGGGTTGACTTTGATTTTGACTTGGTCAACCGGGGTGTAAATTTTTACCCCAACAATATCACATATATAATTATACATTAAATTATTAAATCAACACTTGATTTAATAATCTGGCTATATCACATACAACCGATTAATATCATATGAATCAACTTATCGAATCAACACTTGATCCGATAAACCGGCTGTATCACATATAACTGACCGATATCACATATCGCAAGAATAGAATGCAGTATCATATACGCGCATTAATCTCGGTCCCGCACATATCACATATGTGCTCCTACTTCGTTTCGCATGAACCGGGAAACCTCTGTGTAGGACTTTAAAGACTCGTCAATACGCGCGCAGCATGTGGTGATCATATCAAACACCCACAAGACGCAAGCGGTCTGCTAAACGTAACGGTCACCCAGGTATTGAGCGATCAGAAGATCAACAAGCAAGCCTGCCCATATTCCTGCGAATCCAATCAGTAACACTACCATACAGTCCGATCTCTTCGTCAAATATGTCGCATATCACAGTATGGGGGTGGTATAACGTCAGACCCCAATAGCCTGATAAGTCATACCGATTCAAGGTCCATAACGGTTCGAGAAACTACTGATAACACTTACCAGTAAATCTCAGCAACCCTGGACATGGATTTCCTGTTATGGCCAATCGAGCATAGCGCAACATCAACTCCCAATACCGGGAGCAACGAATCCCCTCCTATTGCTCATTGCCTCCATGTGTCTCGGGACTCTACCCAAAAACCACCTTTTTGCACGATCTCTTGACCGTGGTATGGTGGAAATCAAATCACAGTGGGAATCACACAAGACTCTATGACGATCTCGGGTCGACAGACTAACCTGTACCAGTGTCACCAGAGAACTGCTATTTGACGATAGGTATAATACTATCTAGGAGTTCTCGGCGAGTCCGTTCAGTGTACCCAGTCTCCACTGAACACCCATATACCTTCTCTAATGTCAAACACCAATGGATATGGGATCATCCATCGCCAATCATAAGGGTCAAGAAGCACATACGCTAGTCTACTCTGGAGTATCGATGCCCTGTCTCGATATTCCAACGATTAGGAACTTTTGAAGGATGTACTTACCGACTACCTCTGCCCCACTAGTATGATCTGCATCATAGTCCTGGTAGTTAAATACTCATCCTAAGGGCTTTATCAACATGTAATAGAGAGACAATAAGTGTACATGTTAAGATAAAGAGCAACCAGACAGCATACTATCATGTCGAGCAAGAAAGTCCTCCTTATATATGTCCAAGCATCCACTACAATATACATCGCATGTATTGTAATGGCCTCTAGGGCATACATATTCCTAACAATAGCAATATTGGAGTCGTTACATATACCAAGTCTAAATTGATTGGCTAAGACCTAATTTACCTATGAAGCTCGCGGGACTGAGTCCCGCCCAGGTCAGTGCCTGCTCGGAAAGCAAGACGTCGGCACGCTGGATCGGCTCCCACCGGGACACGACCACTGCCTCCATGGCGTTCGATTGCTTGGGCTTTGGGCAATCTGCCCTATGCTACTTGGTGGGCACCGGCAACTCCTCTCCCTTCGGAGGACCGACGAAGATGAACTTCTCCTTCCACTCATGGATGGAAGAAGGGACAACCACTACCCCTGACCCGGCCGTCCTACTCTTCTGCTTTTTAAAGGAGAAGTAAACCCAATTCGGCTCATCCTTACGAGTATCCGGGTGATTCTTATTGTAGAGGAAGGACAAAAAAGACCTAGACTAAATGGGATCCGATCAATTTTTAGCCGAACCAGGAATCTGAGGAGAATCCTCCACGAATTCGGTGCTAGCTGGCCCGGGGAGAGTTGGAAGCAATGAAGGACGACATAAATATCATGTGAAAAGGGCAGACACATCCCTGCTCGGAATGCTTCCAACTACAGGGCAATCTCATTATCCTGTACTTGGTCTGCCCGTTCACCCACCCTGGCTAGACATAGCGAGCAGCCAGAAGGAATATGGAAACGAGCTCGGATATCGGAAAGCTCGTCTGACTTGCTCAGCATCGATGCATCATCACAAGTATTCTCGATACGCACCTTGGGGGCCTTTTTGGCCCCTCGACGATGAGGAATAAGGGAATCGCCATCCCGTGGAGGCGAACCTGACGTGGAGGAAGAAGAATTTCCTTGGCTATCAGAAACTGAGAAAGATGAAGATGACCCACTAGACTCGGCTTCAGAGGCTGAAGCCTCATCACCTGACTCTATCCTAACTACATCTACTATAGGATCAGAGGAAGACATCTGACCTGGTTCAAGAGAAGATTGGTTGAAGAAGGATTTAGACTGGGGATCCGACCTAAAAGCGAGAGCGCCGAACAATCCATAGATGACAGAAGGCAAGCGAAGCAAAGGTGTTTCCTAAGGATAGGCCTCCCTATTTATACACTCAGCAAAGGCCATCTGATGGCGCAAATCCGCTCCCCCCAAAACAAAGCGTCATGCCCCACGGTCCCGATGGTGCCACGTGGTAGCCAACCATTAGGCGCTACGTCTCGCAATCCGCCATCCAATTACGGCCACGTGGCGCGAAATCGACGGCCCGAACAGGCGAAGCGACGTCTCCATTATGGCATCGCCCTCTCTGTGATTTGCTGACATCATTGAGGATGCGCTCGTAAACTAAGACGTACGATAAACGCCACTTGGACTCGGAGATCGAAGAGACATAACCGCCAAACGCCATGTTGTTCCCAGACAACCGACCACAAAGAATTCTCGACGCCGAGCTGAATAGAGAAAGCCGAGCAGACCACTCTCGACCCGACCCATAAATAGGTCAGAGTGAGAGTGGGGAGCTAATGATGATACTCATAAGTAGGAATTCCACAGATCACGACACCTAGCGGAGAACGTGTCATCTACTTAAGCCCACTAAATTCCTGAGGACTACGGAACCGGAATAAGTATGATGTATTGGGGACATTCCTCGGCACCTCAGCTCCGAAGTTGCATCCGACCTTTTGGAGATCTCCCCGGAGTGCATTCCCTCTTTGGCTAACCGCCAGATAATTGCTCGTCTCCGAGCTATCCTATACCTGAGATTTCTCAGCTCCCTTTCTTATCTCGGAGCTATCCTTTAGCTGAGATTCCTCAGCGTCCCTATTTGGCGGGAGCACGGAGCACGAGCCACTCCACGTTCCGCATTCCACGCTAGCGTATCCCGCCATTAATGAGCGTATTCCTCCATTAATGGGCGTATCCCGCCATCAATGCGAACATGATGCAGGGGGGAAACGGACGGCGAGAATCTTTCATCGACTCGCTCCAATGCGGCCAATATATAAACCCCTCCTCCAGACGATTCAGGTAGGTTGAATTGAATCCAATACGCCGCTACTCCGCCCATCCATTCCTTGGTACTTACTTGATCGTCAGAGAGTCCTACGGTGGTTTCCCACCTCGAGACTTTCTTTGCAGGTAGCTCGGCGTTAATAACAACCAACAACACATTGAGCTCCACACCCAACCTTCACCATAAATCTCAACCGTTCAGCCCCGCTGGCCGCAAGATCGACGGAGGACAACATCTGAAGGAGATTCCGACCTCCATCACATATACCTATCCACATTCGATTTCTATTAAATATGGATTGTAGGGTGTTTTTCGTCACCCCTTTGAGATGGGAATACGAACGCGCTGGTCAGGCGCAGTACAGATTCCCCCTGCCTAGGGTAGGCTGAGCTTTATTGATTGTGGAGATCCGAATCTCCGGCAGCCGCGGACTAAGCTACCGTTAATTACCCCTCGTATTTGAAGCGAGAGAACCTCCGATTGATGGGTCAAACTGGACATGCGAACTCAATGCGATGCGTTGGTGTGTGTGTATTTTTTGTTTTGTTCCATTTGTAAAAAAAAGATATATATATATATATATTCTATATATAAAAACAAAAACAAATAAGTAAATAAATATTTAAAGATTTTTTTAATTTTAATTTATTATTTTTTTAAATTTTTAAATATTTTTTATAATTTATTTAATATTTATTTATTTTTATCTTAAATAAAAAAAGATTAAATAAAGAAAAGAAGGAAGAAAGAAGAAAAGAAAAGAATTATTATTATTATTTTTAAATATTATTTATAATTTATTTTTATTTATTTATTTATTTTTATTTTAAATAAAAAAAGATTAAATAAAGAAAAGAAGGAAGAAAAAAGAAAAGAAGAAAAGAGAGAAAAAAGAATTTAAAAAAAGGGGGGGAGAACTTGGGCTCCCATTTAATGGGAGCCTCCCCATGTGAGGGGTAACATGCTAGCATGTGACCCCTCACATGCTGGGGGCAAAAAGGGCTCCCACCTAATGGGAGGCTCCCCATGTGAGGGGTCACATGCTAGCATGTGACCCCTCACATGCTGGGGGTAAAAAGGGCTCCCATCTAATGGGAGCCCTCCCCCTCACGTGCTGGGGCCAAAAGGGCTCCAGATCTTTTTTTAATGGAGTTCAACTCCAAAAGATTTTAAATGGTGTAAAGCTCCTAAAGAACTTTAAATGGAGTTTAACTCCGAAAAAGATTTTTATTGCGGAGTTAAACTCCAAAGGAATTTTTGTTTATGGAGTTAAACTCCGAAAGAATTTTAATGTGGAGTTAAACTCCGAAAGAATTTTAAATGTGGAGTTAAACTCCGAAAGAATTTTATATAGAGTTAAACTCCTAAAAAGATTTAATGTGGAGTTAAACTACAAAAAAAAAGATTTTTACTGTGGAGTTAAACTCCAAAAGAATTTCTGTAGTGGAGTTAAACTCCAAAATAATTTTATTTGTGGAGTTAAACTCCAAAAGATTTTCCCCTTTCTCCTTTGAGAAGAAACCCAAAATGGGTTCTCTTGAAACTCTAAAATCTAGATCTTGGATGATAAAAAAAGAGACCATTGTTCTTCTCTTGATGGAGTCTTGGGAGGTGGATTTATGGTAAAACTTTGTTTAGTTTTAAAAAAAGGAGAGCTAAACTCTTAATTTATTTGGAAGATGAAAAGGAAGAGGAAGAACTTGAAAAAGAGAGAGTGAAGGCACAAACCCTAGCATTTTTGAGGGAATGAAAAGTGTCTCTTTATTCATCATCATGTTGCCTTATATAGGCTTACACATTTACATATAGCCCCTTAGGCTTTACAAAATGGCATTTTACCCATCCCATATCTCATGTGCTATTTCTTTTTACACATAAGCCATGGGCTTTACAAAAATTTAGCTTTATGCCCATTCATGCATAAAAATTACATCAAAATTTATTTATTACATGATTTTTTATTTCAGCATGGGGAGGCTGGCCGCTTCATGTTCGGGCTCGACTCGGGCATGGGCCCACTTGATCTGGGCTTGGGCCCACCTGACTTGGGGTTGACCTTGACTTTGATCCGGTCAACTGGGGTGCAAATTTTGACCCCAATAAAGTGCCCCCCATCAATAAATGCACACCGCACATTTGAGTTGTGTGCATGAAATTGATGGATCTTGAAGCTGGAGGTGATGTGGAACATCATTCCGGAGGCGGAGCATCCCTCGGGGAGCATGATTCCTGGGGATCGGAGTATCATTCCGATTTGCGGAGCATAATTCCAGAGTCGGAGTATCATTTCGAAGAGTCGGAGCATCATTCCGAGGGTTGGAGCATAATTCCGGGATCGGAGCATCATTCCGAAGAGCGGAGCGTGGTTCCAGGGATCGGAGCATCATTCCGAAGAGCGAAGCATGATTCCGTGGGTCGGAGCATCATTCCGAAGAGCGGAGCATGATTCCAGGGATCGGAGCATCATTCCGAAGAGCGGAGCATGATTCCAGGGATCGGAGCATCATTCCGAAGAGCGGAGCATGATTCCAGGGGTCGGAGCATAATTCCGACGAGCGGCAGACATTCGGACCGAAGCATAATTTCGATGCAGAGGTTGATTCCCAGGCGAAGCATAATTCCGACAGGGAAAGCAGATACTCCGAGGCGAAGCATGATTTCGACACGGGGTACATTCTGAGACGAAGCATGATTTCGACGCAGAGCTTGTTAGTCGACTTGATTCCGAGGCGGACCTTAATTCCGACGGGGAGGTCGTTGGTTGATTCCGAGCCGAAGCATAATTCCGACAGGGAAGGCAGGTACACCGAGGCGAAGATTAATTTCGACGCGGGGTACACTCTGAGACGAAGCATGATTCCGACGCAGAGCTGATTGGTTGATTTGATTCCGAGGTGGAGCATAATTCCGGCAGGGAAGGTAGATATCCCGAGGCGAAGCATGATTTCGACACGAGCTAAATTCTGGGACGGAGCATGATTCCGCCGCAGAGGTTGTTGGTTTGATTTGATTTGGGTTGACATCAGCATCGCTACACTGGAATATGGTACCAGGAGCGAATCATCATCTGTCATGAGAGGATTTGGGGATTTTGGTTTTTGTTTGGCATCTGCATTGCTGCACTGGAATAATGCCAGGAGAAACTCATCATTTGCCCCGGAAGGATTTGGGAATTGGTGGCTTAGGAGACAGGTTTAGATCCCTATCACCTAAGGCTTTTCAATTTTATGGGTCGTAAGGGTCCCATAAAAGCATTTTCTCCCTACGAGTCGAAAGGATCTCGTAGATGTATTTTCTCCTTAGGAGTCGTGAGGACCCCCAAGTGTGTTTTTCCTTTGTGAGTCATAAGGATCCCACGAAAATTTGTTCTCCTCATGCATCGTGAGGACACATGAGTGGGTCTTCCCAATGGACCATAATTCCAAGGGCGGAGACCGGCCGCTGGACTGGTGGTTGCTGTGGGGCATGGGCGTGATGAGAATTATTTGAGCCCGTGGATTGTATACGGCAGTCAATTTGGGGACCAACCGTAGGGCTGGAAGAATTTTGGGAAATTTTCGGCGTCTGCATCGCTGCACTGGAATATGGTACCAGGAGCGTCTCATCATTCGCCGTTTGGGAATTTGGAATTTGGTTGGCATCTGCACCGCTGCACTGGAATATGGTACCAGGAGCGACTCATCATTCGCCATTTGGGAATTGAGTTTTGGACGGCGTCTGCATCGCTGCACTGGAATATGGTACCAGGAGCGACTCATCATTCGCCGTTGGGATTTGAGAAATTTGGAATTTTGGTTGGCGTCTACATCGCTTCACTGGAATATGGTACCAGGAGCGACTCATCATTCGCCTTTTTTTTACCGCGATTGCTCTATCATTTCAGCTTTTCTTATCGCGAACGTCGCGATTGCCCTATCATTTCGGCTTTTTATTCACGGTTGCCCCATCATTTCGGCTTTGTTTTCATTTTTATTTTTACTCACTGATTTTTATTGCGAGTTGCCCCATCATTTCGGCTTTTTATTATTATAATTTTTTACTTACACTTTTTTTTTATTTACACATTTTTTATTTAGACTCATTTTTTTTACATTCCCAGTTTAACGACTTAGAGGTCGACTGTTCCTAGTTTAATGACGTGGTGGTCAATTGTTTTCAGATAAAGGTAGATGTCTGAGAGAATCAGTTTCACGAAGAACTTCGGTCTCCGTTTGTATGAAATTGGCGGTCGCGGCTTGACTGTTTGTTAACACGCCTTTGGACAGTTCTATCTCTCCTGCCTTGTATTGCTTTTCGACCCAATCTTTGAAGACGAAGCAGTCCTCAATGGCATGACCTATCACTCTGTGATAGCGGCAGTATTTGGGGTCGTTGGTCATATTCGCTTCCTGCGGTCTTTTTGACTCTGGCAGTTGTAGACCGTTCTTCAGGGCGTCTTTGAATATTTTACGGATTTTGTCCTTTCTGAATGAATAGACGTTATCCAGCTTCTCTTTTAGTAGAGATTTCCCCCCTCTCCGAACACTGGCTTCTAAGACTGGTTGGCATTAGGCCCGCTCAACCCTTGTTTATTTCGGTTAGCCGAGGCATTGAAAGATTCAGAATCATCGGAATTTC
Source organism: Agapanthus africanus (assembly GCA_030015575.1). Lineage (NCBI taxonomy): Eukaryota > Viridiplantae > Streptophyta > Magnoliopsida > Asparagales > Amaryllidaceae > Agapanthus > Agapanthus africanus. The sequence continues at coordinate 463,554,664 of CM057349.1, forward strand.
CGCCTTTGCGATTATCGTCCTTTCGGTTTCTCCAGGACCTATTGTTATTTTGGGAATCCAATGAGGACTCCTGCTTTAAGCGCTCCAACATCTGGACTTTTCTGGTCAACTCTTGGAATGTTTTGAGACCCGCGGTACATAGAAACGGGGCCATCCAATTGTTGAGATTTCCGACGAGTAGACTGACAGATTGGTCCTGCTCAATCGGCGGTTCGCATTTGACGGAGAGATTGCGCCATCGGGTTATAAAATCCGTGCTTCTTTCGTTATTCTTTGGCTTGGTCCTTACGAGGTCAGCGATGGTGATCTTATCGCTGACGCTCATGAACCTCTGCCGAAACAGAGACTCCATTTGAACGAAAGTCATGACGGAGCCAACGGGTATGCTCGCGTACCAGTCGAAAGCAACATCGACCAAGCTATTAACGAACTGGAGGAGGAGAAGCGCATCATTGCCCCCAGTATTCCCGCATGAGGCTTTAAAGTGGGCGATGTGCTGATTTGCATTTCCCGTCCCATCGAATCTTCCGAATTTGGGGATGACATAGCCGCTAGGAAATTCTACCAGATCATACTGAGCAGGATATGGTCTCCTACTACTGCTGATATCTTTTTGTGCTCCGGCTTCGGCTACCAATGTTTTGACTTTGTTGGCAACCAAATCTATGATTTGATCTTGAATTAGCGGGCTACTGTCATCGGTAGCCAAGACATTTCCTGAGATAGGATGCGACTGGCTTTCGTGCAGTCCGCCCACCTTTAGATTTGGGGGAATATGCGTCGGCTATCTCGGGACACCGTTTTCCGGTTCATGAGCAGAGCCCTGCGCTTAATTGGACGGCTGAGAGGCAAGCTGGGCCGTGAGCTGTAAGACGATATTTGTCAAGTCATCAATTTTTTAGTAGAGCTTGGCCATCTCCTTATCTTTGTCACGCCCCGCTTCCCATTCTACGGCGAAGGGGACGCGACGAGGTCCGCTACGTATTTACTCAGAAGCAAATACGCTAAGCGTAATTAAGCAATATAAAGGAAAATACATAAGAGGCAAGGTATAATAAAAATAACAACTTTTATTTATTAACATTCTTTTGTACAATGCATGAAAAGGAAATACAACTGAACTAAAAATGATGCCTAAACAATGGCATGACAGAAAATGAAAAGTACTGAATGGAAAATGTACAATGAAACTAGAGCTCTGGTTCTTCAGCAAGCTGATCCAAGTCTTCTGCAGATGGCTCGATCTCTGTCGGGTCCAAACCACCTGACGACACTCAAAGAAGAAAGAAATAGAATGTCGTCAGCGAACAGATCGCTCGGTAAGTCCCAAAGATAAGAGAGAAGTAGAAAAGAAGAAAGAGAGAGAGAGTAGCTTTTAATGTTGTATTATATTGTTGTAATGTTGTATTAACGCTGTTGTTTGTAACTTGGTACAGAAGAATGCCAGTGTATACGAGAGGGGTCTCAGTATGCTAGAGACCAGGGCAAATGGAAGTACAAGGCTCCGTTATACAACCCGGAACAACGGCAATTGGATTCATGTTAGGTGTCTTAATCTTACCGTCTCGTGCCACCTTTAACACCTTCCGTACCAATCTACCCCTTAAACCCCGTAGTGTTTTATTTGTATTGTTTTATACTGTAAATTGAATTGAGTGTATAATTGAAAGACTGACCGAAACCATGATAACAGTAAACGGATGTAACCGTAGAATCATGTAAATGGAATAACTGGAGAACCATGTAAATGGAATGTATATCCATGGTTCGGTTCAGTCAAGTTGTATGGATTGATAATTGGATTCATGGATTCGTGTTGAATTGTAATATTGAAGATTATAGATTGTATTTGAATCATATTCAAGTCAAATATAATCAGACTCAAACCCGAGTCAGACAATTAGAAATGTAAATCGAAGTCTTGATTAATTCTTACCTATAATTTGTTAAGGTCCTTAGGGAAATTTATAAAACCTGAGGGGGTTTTATGTAAAAAATAATGTTGTATGGTTTTCAAAATACAACTCAAATATTTAATTATCGTATTTATGTACATACAACAATTTAATGATCAAGATAAATATGTATACATGTTCGAATAGTATGAAATGAGTCAAGTATATTATACGAGTAACTACCAAAAACAATGCTATAAAAAAATATTATGTACGACTAATTAATCAGGTTGAACGAATGCGAAACATAAACAAAATATGGCTCTAAGTGTTTTGCATCCATGAGTTCCAGTTTCACCTAAATACGACTATCGGTTTGAGAGATATATCTGTTTTCGTATCGTTGCGGAAAACAGATCAGAATCTGTTCAGCACCGTCACATATTTTTAAAACACAGTTTGAGTTAATTTCCATCAGGTTTTAGGTTACGAAAATTATTAGAAAATTTTAGGTATTTTGAATTACTTATCCAAAACACCAAGATTCATACGATTTTGATTTCTGAAGCTCTAGTTATGATCATTTTAATATCAGCGTTTAAAACAGAAATTCAGATTTCTGGACAGCAACTATATATTGTATTGCAAAGCCTATATCGGAGTGTTTCATGCATTTCTAAGTAATAAAGTATACATAAAATTATATTTCTATCAATTGTGCATCTACACATCTAAATTTTGTCACGAACGGATATCGGGAGTTTGAGTTGTGTCTAATTTAAAAACAGTGTGCGAATCAGGACAGATTCTGTCCAGATTCGTCGCTTAATGTTGCAACACAGTTTTCTATATTTTACGTCGGTTTTCAGTAAAAATATAAAACTAATAAAATCTAGATAATTCGATGTAAATATCCAAAACACCTGAGTTTTCTCAATTTGGATATAGTTAGATCAAGTTATGTGTCCTAGAAGTTGACCGATAACTGCAGTTTTCTATTTTACGAACAGTGAATAAAAACGATATAATTCCTAAACCGTTTGGTGATTTGATCTAACATTTTTACAGCATGTACAAAATAATATACTATATCATATGTAAATTTCCTGAAATTTTCAGAAGTAAAAATTAATTTCTAAAAATTATTTTAAAGCTAAAAGTATTGATGTGTATACTAAAATCGGCAAAAAGATTAACTAGTATTTTTATGCAAGCTTCATCCTTTCTTTTAATAACAAAACCGATTCCATGAGATATCGTAGATATATTGTGGTATGAAATATATATTCTCACAACTTGTAATAAACATTCATAATCATGAACAAAGAATTGAAAACACTTTGATTTGAACAAGAAGCAATAAGATATTTATTAAACCATATAGAACCATATATATCTAGATTTATATATATGTATATGTTTATCTTTGTCTTCTCTTATGGATTATGATATGAAAAGAATAGCGGGTTTACGAGATATGACAAAAGGAGAATAAAGATATGGAGAGGGAGAGAGAGAAAGGACTTACATGCACAAGCCGGTATTGTCACCGGGCTTGTCTATCCGCCGATAGTCTTGCGTTACTAGCGAGACCTTCTTGAAGACTTCTTCATGTTCTTCTTCTTGGACACTAGGTGAAGAGGGAGAAGTGTGGGATAGAAAAATGTGAGAAATGAAAAGATAGAGGAGGACAATAAAGATGATGTAATGATGAATTATGTATAATAATATATGCGTTCAATATGAGAATTAAAAGAGAAATGAAAGGTCACCATTTCTTTTGGAAATGAAAGGTCTCATTTGTAGGTTATGAGAAGAATAAAAAATGATAAAAAATAATTGCAAGAATGGGGATTTGAACATGTAACTTATGGAATAACAATGTAAAGACTCAACCAATGAGCTACAAGATTGTTCATGCACATATTTAATTAGAATTAAATATATGTTGTTGCTTAAAAAGAAAGTGGGCTTTTCAGATGGGCTGTAAAGAATAAGACTAATGGATTTGGGTGAAATATTTATGAAAGGAAAAAATAAGAATGAGAAGTTAAAAACTTAAATATAAGAAAAAGAAATTGTGCCTAGAAAAATATACATAATAGATTGAAGAATAAAATAATAATAAATTTAGGAGAAAACAGAAAATACCAAGTATAAATAAATACGGTATATTATTGAAGAGAGATAATACAAATGTATAAAGATTTTGGGGTCATTACAGTCTTTGTTCTAAGCTGCTTTCGGAGCTCCTGGCGAAGTTGCTGCTCTGCGGTCTTAGGATGGAAAGTTGGCTCATCTTCACTTTCCGAGCCTGACTCCTCATGAACTGAGGGCTCTCTCTGTCTATCAGCCTGACTGGAAGGATTTTCATCACCTTCCGGAGGATGCTGGCCTTGAGAAGTGACAGCTATATTCACACCAGGTTGGATTTGAGATGTGGTGGCTCTGTCCTTGCTCTTGCTGCGCGTGCCCACCATATAGACAGTGTGGACTACATATCCGGCCATCTCTTTATCTTTGACGGGGTAACCATGTTCCTCGAACCTCATGAAGTTCAGCCTAGCAGGAGCCCTAGCCCTTTTGTTGGCTCTGTACCTGAGCCTTTTCTGTCTTAGCTTCTCAATTTTGAGGGCTTGGCAGGCATCCGTCATCCAGGAAGCCATCGTGAGTCGGTTAACGGGGAGCTTAGAGAAGATACCCAATTGAGCAGTTGTCAGGGGCGCCGCTGGAACTTGCCCGAGATGTCTTGTTGCTTTGTTGGTGTTGATGGCCTTGCCCCCAGCTGGGGCCAAGGAAAGTCGTTCAGACACCGACTTGCGTTTGGGTAGTGGTGCCCTCGAGATCACCACATTTGGCCTCTTGCTTTTCGAGGCCGGTTTGACTGTTGCCGGAGCTTGAGGAGCAGCGACGACGTTAGCTGGCACGAACAGAATAGAGCCAAATGGTAGCGGCGGCTCCTCCCATTGTCGCCCGAGACTGGCCGGAAGGACCGTCCTGGCTTCTATCTTCATCGTGTAGGAGATGGGAGTTCTGAGAGCTGAGTTCATCATTGGAGACATTGTTGAAAAGTGATTGCTTGAAAACCTGCATGAAATAGAATTATTTTAGTATAAATATAGACATGTATATTGATCGAGTTCGCATGAATTTTTAACCCGAAATATGGGAGGAGAGATTGGGTCCCACCGGACGTGCCAGAATCTGTAGGGTGTTTTTCGTCACCCTATTGAGATGGGAATACGCGCGCGCTGGTCAGACACAGTACAGATTCCCCTGTCTAGGGTAGACTGGGATTTATTGATTATGGGGACCCGAATCTCCGGCAGCCGCGGACTAAGCTGCTGTTAATTACCCCTCGTATTTGAAGCGAGGGAACCTCCGATTGACGGGTCAAACTGGACATGCGAACTCAATGCGATGCGTTGGTGTGTGTGTATTTTTTTGTTTTGTTCCATTTGTAAAAAAAAGATATATATATATATATATATATATATATATATATATATATATATATATATATTTTTTTTTTTTTTCTATAAAAAAACAAAAATAAATAAGTAAATAAATATTTAGAGAAATTTTTTTATTTTATTTTTTTAAATTTTTAAATTTACTTTATTTTATTTTTATCTTAAATAAAAAAAGATTAAATAAAGAAAAGAAGGGAGAAAGAAGAAAAGAAGAAAAGAAAAGAAAAGATTTTTTTTTATTTTTAAATATTATTTATAATTTGTTTTATTTATTTAATATTTATTTATTTTATTTTATTTTTATTTTAAATAAAAAAAGATTAAATAAAGAAAAGAAGGAAGAAAAAAAAAAAGAAGAAAAGAGGAAAAAAAAGAATTGAAAAAAAAGGGGGAGAGCTTGGGCTCCCATTTAATGGGAGCCTCCCCTCACATGCTAGCATATGATCCCTCACATGCTGGGGGCAAAAAGGACTCCCACCTAATGGGAGCCCTCCCCCTCATGTGGGGGCCAAAAGGGCTCAAGATTTATTAATTTTTTTTTTAATGGAGTTCAACTCCAAAAGATTTTAAATGGAGTAAAGCTCCTAAAGAACTTTAAATGGAGTTTAACTCCGAAAAAAGATTTTTATTGCGGAGTTAAACTCCAAAGGAATTTTTGTTTGTGGAGTTAAACTCCAAAAGAATTTAAATGGAACTCCGAAAGAATTTTAAATGTGGAGCTGAACTCGGAATTTTTTTTAAATATGGAGTTAAATTCCGAAAGAATTTTATATGGAGTTAAACTCCTAAAAAGATTTAATATGGAGTTAAACTCCCCAAAAAAGTATTTTTACTGTGAAGTTAAACTCCAAAAGAATTTCTGTAGTGGAGTTAAACTCCAAAATAATTTTATTTGTGGAGTTAAATTCCAAAAGATTTTCCCCTTTCTCCTTTGAGAAGAAACCCAAAATGGGTTCTCTTGTAACTCCAAGATCTATATCTTAGATGATAAAAAAAGCGACCCTTTTCTTCTCTTGATGGTGTCTTGGGGGGTGAATTTATGGTAAAACTTTGTTTAGTTTAAAAAAAAGGAGAGCTAAGCCCTTGATTTATTTGGAAGATGAAGAGGAAGAACTTAAAAAAGATAGAGTGCGGGCACAAACCCTAGCTTTTTGAGGGAATAAAAAGTCTCTTTATTCATCATCATGTTGCCTTATATAGGCTTACACATTTACATATAGCCCCTTGGGCTTTACAAAATGGCATTTTGCCCATCTCATGTCTCATATGCTATTTCTTTTTGCACATAAGCCATGAGCTTTATGCCCATTCATGCATAAAAAATACATCAAAAATTATTTATTACATGATTTTTTATTTCAGCATGGGGGAGGCCGGCCGCTTCATGTTGGGGCTCGACTCGGGCATGAGCCCACTTGATATGGGCTTGGGCCCACCTGGCTTGAGGTTGACCTTGACTTTGACCCGGTCAATTGACGTGCAAATTTTGACCCCAACATGGATAAGTAACTTTCATTTCCGATAACTATTGATATCTTTACTTGAATGCTCATACGAAGGTCGGATGCAGGATATGATAATCATCGGTCATGCTAAGCCTGCTCCGCGGAGCAGCAGAAGCATACGGATATGGATTAGTCTCCACGTGTACCCCCTTCCCTCTCAAAATCGCCATCAAAACCCCCCAAAAACCCCATCGCGCTCTTCATCTTCTACCTCCAGTTCCTCTCTCAAAACCCTAACCCTAATTTGATCTCGGGCGAATCAATCAATGGCCACGGTAACTTGGGCGACTGGAATCACTGCTTTTAACTCGCAGCCCTGCTCCTCTTCCTCCTCCTTCTCCTCTCATCCCTTGCTCCTCAATGCGAAATCAAATCCTTCGTTCCCCTCCCTGCAATCAAATTTCCTTGGGAGTTCATGGCAAAAAGTGAGCTTGCAATCGAAGAAGAGAATCGGAGCTCGGATGTCATGGGATGGGCCTCTGTCTGCTGTTCGATTGATAGTCCAGGGCAAGAACCTAGATGTATTGTTACTGATTTTCCCTCATTGTTTGTTCAATTTGATATTATTTGCGTAAAATTGGTCATTTTGAGTTTGCGTTTTGTTACCTGTCCATCAGTTGACAGATACAGTGAAGAAGCACATTGAGGATAAGGTGGGTAAGGCTGTGCAGAAGCACTCTCACCTTGTAAGGGAGGTCGATGTTCGTTTATCCGTACGCGGCGGCGAGTTGGGTAAAGGCCCAAAGCAACGGAAATGCGAGGTATACTTGCAACTTTAGCTACGTTTAATATGGAAAGTCAAATAAATCAAATTGTGACCTATCAATGCATGTCGAATATAAACATGACCCATGAAGTTAAGGTAGTATAGGTTGTTTAAATTGTCAATGGGGCCTGGAAAGTCAAATAAATGGTCGTTGGTGTCGGCGCTTGATGGCGAGGCAGTCAGGGATGTGGGCTGCCGTGGCCGGAGGAGGTTGATGGCAAGGGGGAGTTCGAGTTGGAGGCGATGGGTGTCGGGTCCTTGGTGTGCAGGGAATGTTTTCGTAGGGGTTGGGTGATGGGTTTGCTCGGGATCCACGTTGGCGGGGTGGAGGCTCGGCGATGGGATTGCTTAGTTGAGGAGAGGAGGAAGATAGCGACGAAGGCGGCAGCGACGGCGATGGTGGCCTCGACCGTGGTGATGCAGTGGGGAGGCTCGGTGGTGTTGGGTTGCGAGTCTTGGTTGATGGAAGGAGAGGAGGAAGAAGGAGATGAGGGTTGCTGATGATTGTCGGCACGGTGAGAAGGGGTGGCGAAGACAGCGAGTGGCAGGAGCTTGGAGACAGGGAGGTGGCCGTAGGAGGTGGTGGTGGTGTGCAGGGAGGGAAGTGGAGGGGGTGGCGGTGCTTTGGAGGAGGTCAGGGAGAACGAGAGTGAGGGGGAGAGAGATGGGTTTTGGTGAAGGAGGTGGTGGAGGTGAGGGAGCTCGGCCGTTGAAAGAAGAGGGGAGTGAGCAAGGAAATCTCGGGGATGGACGTTGAGGTTGGCATCGTCGTGGGGGTTGGGTCACGAGGAAGCGAGAGCGAAGGAGGAGGAAGCGAGGGTGAAGGGAGAGCGCCGTTGCGAGAGGAGCGGGTCGCGGGGGTAGGCGCGAGAGGTGGGGTCGCGGGATCAGTTGGCGTGGGTCGCGGCGACGTGGGGAAAGGAAGATAAGGGAGTGGGAAAAAATTACGAGGGAGGAAGAAGGGTTAAGCGGATCCGGTGTTGGGGGAGATGGGTCAGGCTTGGGCCGGAAAAGGAAAAATAAAAGAGAAATACAGAGAGTGGGCTGGGCTGGGAAATAAGAAAATGGAAAAATAAAAAGGAAATAGGCAATAGGGTTTGGGTTTGGGGTTAGGGTTTCAAGACAAATAAAATAATTATAAATTTAAATAAATAAATTTTGTAAGTAACACTTTATAAAAGTACGGATATTGGTGTACAAAAGAACCGGATATTACATCATATCCCCCTTAATGAAAATTTCGTCCTCGAAATTAAAATAACGATAAGCTATAAAGTGTAATGCGAAAAGCTACAAAATTAAACACTAACATATGGTGATTTACTTAAAAGCAGCTAGATAAAATCTAAGGTCTATATAAATATAAGAAATAACGCAACTAAAAGAATATGCCTAAGTAAGCACAAGCAGAACCCTCTATAATGATAAACTATATGCACAATACCGGAAAATAAAACAACAATAATAAACAATAGTGAAGGATTTGCCGATAGACCAAAATATTTTAGAATGAATATACCGATCAAACAATTTAAAATAACTTGAGAAAACCCATATGGCGAAACGATAGATAATAAAACAAAACAGTATGTGTGACATATGTTTGCGCCATTGAAAATGTGAAGAACAGCAAAGCGTATAAAATAAGTAAAACAGAAGTAGTTAATAACACGCAATTATTTGATAAACACAAAATAATGAAAACTAAATTTCGAATAACGATGTCACTGAATGTAATCATAGTAATAAGGAATAGCACTAATAATGTATATGGGCTAGCCAAGGTAGGGATTACAATGGAGTGTGGCCCATTCAAAAGGTCGGAAAGTGGTACTCTTAATCTGAATGTTGATGAGACGAGGGTCAGGTCAGCACAAGGTGCAAGGGTGAAGAATAATGAATCTCATGAGAGAAAGAAATTTATTGGGGAGGGAAAACAGTTAATGCATCATGCGCATAACTACTCAAAAGATTAGCGAACTCACAAACTTTATTGTTATTATTCTAGAAAATTTCAAATAAGGCATTCTCGAAAGATAAAAGGTGGCCCTAAACTATACACAGATTTATTTGGCCAGAGAAAACAAAAGATAAATCACGTCAGTCACGGTTATGGAATTTCAGCAGGTTACGGTAAGCTCGTGCGCTAAGATAGGGACGTCCATTTCCATACCGCTTCGCAGGGATTGCCATTGGAGGTTCTTCTGCCATAGGGTCTTCTTCTTCCGGTCCTTCTTCCTCGGCTGGAGCTTTTTCATCGTGGTATGCTTCCACGTGATTCACCTCTTCTGGATCTTCTTCCACGGGATTTTCTTCCACTGGATTCTCCTCAGGGTCTTCCACTCCTGGATTTTCTTCTATCGGGTCCTTCTCGGGATCTTTCTCTATCGGGTCCTCTTCGGGGTCCTCTTCTTCGTTGTCAGAGTCGCTGATCATGTCGACTTCTGGGGCTGCGTCTCCCTCGTCCTCGGAATCGCTGTTTCTGAAAATAACCTGTGGGCCGTTGATCTCGTCATCTGAACTCAACAGCATGCAGTCCAAGGAAACGCATGACCGTGTGTCCTCATCTAGAGGCGGCGCTGCTCGAGGGTGGGCCGTGGCCTGAAAAGAAAGTCATGATCCGACAGTGGAACACACCAAGAAAATAACCAATGATATGGAGCACAAGGAAAATATACGGTAGGTAAGGACCGAAAAATCAAAATTTAGAATACTAATGCAATAAGCAGTATAAGGAAAATGAGTGGCAAGGGGACGATACATACATCACAACTCAAAATTTTATTGCATTCAAACTAAAAAAGTTCAACAGATACAAGATTTTAAACGAAAAAAAACATTTACAAAAGAGTGACAATATTTTTTTTTCATTGAAAGCAGAAAAGATGATAATTCTTCGTTGATATCTAGACCGCTGCATTCTCGTCAAGCGAATAGAATCCTGCGCTGGGTCCGTACTATTCTCGAAGCTCGAACTACGAAATAACCAAGTCACTTAGTAGGAGTGGAGAGCGTGGACGGATCTCCTCTTTGCAGCTCCTTCCTTCTAGGGCAACCATTGACAAGATGTTTGCCGGATCCACAAATTAAGCACTGCCCTTTGGCGCTGCGACAGTCTCTCTGAAAGTGTCCTGGTCTCTTACAGTATCCACAACGTTGAGTTCTCCGCTGCTTCCGTTGCTGAGGAACAAATGGGCGCTTCATCTTCACGTCTTTTCCTTGTTTAACAGGGATTCCCTTACGATTGGAGGGTTTCGCTGACGCTTGAGCCATTTGCCTTCTTAGTCCTTCAGCTAAGAGATCGATCGTTCGCTCCTAGACTTTCTTCAAGCCTTGCAGTACACCCAAAATCTCGACGGTCTGACTTTGGGGAGTGGAGATAGAAGAAGAGTCGTTAGAAGACATGGTCCTGAAACAACAATTTTAAGACGACATAAGGTATAAGAATCAGAATAAGATATAAAACGAAGCAAGAATAGGTGGTGAGTGAAACTTAATCGAGCGGGAATCAAGTGTAGAACTCCAAGTCACTCAAACAGAGTACAGTATTGTAACTATACTGCAGTTCATAATTACAATCACATAACTCTACTAAGTCACCCAAAACTCTAGCGGATGGATCAAAATATGTAGCAGAACACACTACGTGAATCACGATCAAGGATAACAAGTTTACAATCTAGACCGAAGGATGTCTTAGATTGTCAAGCCCTACACGGAAACTGTAATCCCATTCTAAATCTGGCTCTGATACCAACAAAACCATGTCACGTCCCGCTTCCCAAAATACGGAATACGAGAGGTTGATAAGGCCAGCCACGCTCCTACGTTCGAGGAAATATCCTGCCGTAGTCACACTTCGGCTTCTAGCTTTACGTGGTGATCAGTAATCAATGCACAGGTAATGAGAAATGCAGTCACTAAATCAAAACAAATACAAAGAACTAACTAGATAGAGATCAAGGAAGTATAGCTCTGGGTCGCTGATCAAGATGTCCGCAATATCCTCGAGGTAAGTCAGGTCCTGGTCCGAGCTAAATCCACTTCTCACTCTGAGTATGCATACTCAGGTCGTCAGAGCGACACAATAGCAATATATATATATATATATATATATATATATATATATATATATATATGCATGCAAAAGTAAACACAGGCAATGATGATGAACATGGAGCATTAAATATAGAATGATGACGCACATGAAATAATCGGTACATGTAAACAGTAAGGTATGTATATCAAATCAGTAAGCAATGCATGTCAATGTCACTAACCCTATCAGTCTCTAAGTCTCACTGTCCAGGTCACTAAACCTATCGTCAGTCCAAGTGTGAGTCAACCACGCAGGAGTATCCCAACCCAAGGGTAGGGCCCCAAGGGTAAAGGAACACGGGCCCGAAACACGCACGATAATAATCAGTAACTCCATCCATACAACTCCCAAAATCACGATATAAGCCGGCAATGGGACTCTCGAGATTCTGTTGAACTCACACTCAAACTACCCCACACCCCGTGGTCTACATCAAACCCTGACCATAAACTCAAATACTAGTCGGTCCATGACAAGTCTACGTGAGAACTGGAGACAGGATCTCTATTAAGCATGTCTCGACTAATACCCAAGATAAATGGACAGTGTGTGACGCTTTACCTATGACACTAATATAAGTGCTCCATAACCGTCCTATTCCAGTTATAGTTACACTTATATATGTCCCATAGACGTCGACAATGCAATAAATCAATAGGATCCGCTGATTATGTACAAGTACGTGTCACTTCGCTTATTCATTCACGTTTTAACACTAACGTACTTGCCACAATCAAAACACTTACATCTAATACTGGGTAATATACACAATCACTAGGTTACCAATGTATATGACATCTACATGATATGATGAGAATGCAATAATTTCGATATGAATAAATATCATCAGTTAGTGTCCTACCACTTGCATAATTCACTATAAACCATACATGCAGAATCGAGGGAAACAATGTAAAAGGGGTAAACAGTATATTTAATTATCTATCCATTAAAATTGGTTTCGCGTCAATCGGGTTTCAGGTTTGCCAGTTGTGGCCATTTCAATTTAAGTGTTCACTGCTGGAAGTCCGGTTTCAGAATTGGAAGTCCGTTTCGTAACACCTTTTAATCCCAGTTGGAATCGTAATTAGGCGACGCTATAGTTGAACAATATTTAGGTTTATCAGTTAGATTTCCAACGCACCAAACGGCTCGATAATATCCATGGTGTACTGGAAGTTATGCACTGTACAATAAAGGGGTATACGTTCTGTCCCTGTTTGGGACTGCTATATGTTCTGTTGATTTAAAATGTAATTTAAATAGTAAACGACAGTAAAAACGAGCGAAACCACTTTCAACAGTTAGCTAACAGATTTATCTTCGCTATGGTATAGGGTTCCGCATCATAAAGTTTTCATACAGCAGGGTGAAAGCATTGCAAAACAAGAATCGACAGCCAAAGCTGCTCTGGACTGCAGTTCAGAGCCGCACTCCGAACCAGTTTCCGTCACCTTCCTAGCATAGAAACAGATTAAAACTCTTATGGGGTTCTAGGTCGTCGAGTCGGCTTCAATATGAGCCCTCGAACGCAATATTCCGATTTGTAATCAATTAACTGTGATTTTTACAAGGTTCAGGTACGGGAAAATTCCAGTTTTAATGGGTCTAAATTGGAAAGACCTATCACGTCATTAGAGACCGTATTTTCCAGCCAAATCATAACACTACGTTCGTTATCACTCGGGCCATCATATGTGATTTGTTTCCGTCAATTTAACAGGGGTTTTCCATTCAGGGTTTGCATCGAACACTTGCATTCCATTAGTTCGCACGAAAAGTATAAATATATATCATTCACTGGAAATTTAATTGATGTAGGTAATATTTAGCATGAAGCAAGCTTTTCACTTGCCTGACGACGTGTTGATGATGGTACGGCAATGGCAACGGCGCGATCTCGACACACGCGCGGCACGGCAACTCGACTTGGCTCGAGCTCGAGTCTCGGCAGGGACGGCTTGGTTGTCGGGGTCTTGACGGCGAGGGTGGTGGTCGTTGGTGTCGGCGCTTGATGACGAGGCAGCCAGGGATGTGGGCTGCCGTGGCCGGAGGAGGTTGATGGCAAGAGGGAGTTCGAGTTGGAGGCGATGGGTCCTTGGTGTGCAGGGAATGTTGTCGTCGGGGTTGGGTGATGGGTTTGCTCGGGATCGACGTCGGCGGGGTGGAGGCTCGGCGATGGGATTGCTTGGTTGAGGAGAGGAGGAAGATAGCGACGAAGGCGGCGGCGACGGCGATGGTGGCCTCGACGGTGGTGATGCAGTGGGGAGGCTCCGTGGTGTTGGGTTGCGAGTCTTGGTTGATGGAAGGAGAGGAGGAAGAAGGAGATGAGGGTTGCTGATGGTTGTCGGCACGGTGAGAAGGAGAGGCGAAGACAGCGGAGTGGCAGGAGCTTGGAGACAGGGAGGTGGCCGTAGGAGGTGGTGGTGGTGTGCAGGGAGGGAAGTGGAGGGGGGTGGCGGTGCTTTGGAGGAGGTTAGGGAGAACAAGAGTGGGGGGGAGAGAGATGGGTTTTGGTGAAGGAGGTGGTGGAGGCGAGGGAGCTCGGCCGTTGAGAGAAGAGGGGGAGTGAGCAAGGAAATCTCGGGGATGGACGTTGAGGTTGGCATCGTCGTGGGGGCTGGGTTATGAGGAAGCGAGAGCGAAGGAGGAGGAAGCGAGGGTGAAGGGAGAGAGCCGTTGTGAGAGGAGCGGGTCGCGGGGGTAGGCACGAGAGGTGGGGTCGCGGGGTTAGTTGGTGTGGGTCACGGCGACGTGGGGAAAGGAAGAGAAGGGAGCGGGAAAAGATTACGAGGGAGGAAGAAGGGTTAAGCGGGTCGGGTGTTGGGGGAGATGGGTCGGGCTTGGGCCGGAAAGGGAAAAATAAAAGAGAAATAGAGAGAGTGGGCTGGGCTGGGAAATAAGGAAATGGAAAAATAAAAAGGAAATAGGCAATAGGGTTTGGGTTTGGGTTTGGGTTTGGGGTTAGGGTTTCAAGACAAATAAAATAATTATAAATTTAAATAAATAAATTTTGTAAGTAACATTTTATAAAAATACGGATATTGGTGTACAAAAGAACCGGATATTACATTTATAAAGTGCCAATGACAAGGTTTTAAATGAATGACTTGTTTTGATACCATGCCAAGGAACGACTTTACCTAAAAGCTTTAGATTATGCTTTGTGAATTAATATTGTATATCAAGCTAATTTAATTCTTAATAGCCAAATCACATCACAAAAGTTTAAGTTGTTGGGTTTTGAGCTATGAAACAAGCTTGACGCTTGTCAACCACAGCAACAATTGATCACATAAGCTTGCTAGTTGTAATTCTTGTGTGGTTTTTATAATTGAATTTAGGTCACCCTGTTCACCAAGAAGCATGGGGTCATTCGAGCCGAGGAGGACTCAGAATCGGTATATGGGAGCATAGATTTGGTATCGTCTATCATACAGAGGAAGTTGAGGAAGATTAAGGAGAAGGACTCAGATCATGGAAGGCATATGAAGGGGTTCAACCGGCTTAAGGTCCGAGAACCCAAGATCCAAAGAGTCGAGGAGGAAGAGGAAGAAGAAAAAGAAGAAGGGGATGTGCAACCGCCTGCTCAAGGAGAGGATGGAGACATTTTGAATGAGGTATGCATAAATTTCCTCTTATTGATTATTAGCTTTTGCTTTGTTTGGATTATGCTTATTTTGTTATTTTTGTTCTGTCCAATGTGTTTACAACTGCTTAAAAGAGCATGGGTGACATTGATGTGATGATGGTTAAGCAGGGTTATACAAATGTTATACAGTTATACTTAAGTTCTACATATTCTGTTACACCTATCTATATTATATAGTCCACATAGCAGAATATTCCAGGAATATTCACGCCTTTCGTTTGGTCGGAAGTGGTGTAAAATTTTGTTCTCCCCCTTCAGTTTACTTTTCAATTGCAACCGGCCCCTCATTCTGATAGCTAAGAGCCTAAGTCAGTGCTTGGGTGGGCCCCATCTCCTTAATTGATATCTGCCCAATAAGAGTTGTTGTGATGGAAACTTAAGTTTGAGCCCCTAGGAATTTCCTGAAAAACTTTTATGGGATTCCCATGTGATCAACATATAGTATAGTAATTATTTTAATGGCTAAGTTACCCTAAAATACCCTTGACAAATGTTGTATTTTCACTAAACTACCTTAAAAAATACTACAATAAAACTAAGATCTCTCAACCCTGGGTTTTAACAGAGTTTATTTTCACTAAAATATCCTTAAACCAGCACTTTATAAGAGCTTATTGTAATAAAAATCTTTAAGGAAGTATAGCGATGCAATGTGACTGTTCTATACCGAAACACAACAAGAGCGCTCGATGTTGTTATTTTTTTTTTTATATATATATTTACTGAACTATTGATGGTGTGGACCATGGACACTTGGTTGAATAAACTGTAAGAAAAAGTGTTGATTGGCGATTGCACATGGATATCAAGAGGAAGAGTAATTGAGTTTATCTTGCAATTGCATAAAGAGGATATATCCATGGGTAATCGGATATTCTAAATAAAATCTCTCACTAAAAACATGCAGTCGAGGCTCTGTGTTCTTAAATAAAAAAATCTTACTACAAATTAATGTCCAAAATGTATCGGTGGTCAATTGCAGGCATATTACTTGCACTAACACAGAAGTTATAAGGGAAACAGGGAGGTCCTGGGATCCCATGTTTCCCTCTATTTTCCTACATGGCCTACCACAAATACATATTCCTCCTAATTAATACGTCTATTTATATTTATTTGTAAATAGTTATTTTCTTATACATGAAACTTACTTTTAAATCATCATATATGATACTTTATTTTCACAGATAAATAAGTAAAACGATTGGTGTACTGGCATGAATCGTTATACATGTGGCCATATATCGACGCGAGGTATAATCTTCTTTTGTAAGATCATTTGTAATATTCAGTTGCTTTAAAAAAAAGCCAGCATAATTTGTTATTGCACTTAAAGGGTTAATGCTGGAATTTCACTTAGAAGCTATGCACATGGAGCTTGCAAATCTAATTAAGGAGGACAATGTATGTTGTAGTGGAATTTGGATGGTCAGACAATATGTACTCTCGCTTGCTGATTGGCTATGATAAAAACCGGTAAAGTTAGACTGATGTTGTTGCGAAACTGAATACCGTGGTAGGTTATTGACTCTCTTAAGATCATATAATACTTAATATTTAAACGCTTAGCAACTTTTCATAAAGAAACTACAATCATTTGATAATTGCTTACTCGAAAGCCAATGTTTCATCAAGCTTGCACTTAAATGCGGGGAGCATATGCTAGTGTTCTCCCACATTAATCTAAAATATCATCCTTTTGCATATATATATATATATATATATATATATATATATATATAGTAATGATCCAGTGAGACGCTTTCTTACGTGAGATAAATGAGACGCACTATATAACACCCCACCCCCGTGTATTTCACCGATCTAGACCGTTCACCATGGTCTGCATGTCACGCATACCGTACGTATCAATTTTCATGAGATTCTTAAACCTCTAACGGGCACGATCGATGATATCATTTTTCGTTCACTTGATCACATGTGCTAGAGGTGTAGTAATTGATATGTAGGGTATGCGTGACATGCAGTTCACGGTGAATGGTCTGGATCGGTGAAATACACAGGGATAGGGTGTTATAGAGTGTGTCTCATTTGTCTCACATAAGAAAACGTCTCACTGGATTATTACCTTATATATATATATATATATATATATATATATATATATATATAAATTGTTTATTGAAATTCCAAATAAGTTACAGGAAGAATCTTCTGTTATGGTTTTTACTCCCTGTTAGTAAACATTTCTTTTTAATTGCTTATCTTTTGGAGTTTTATATCTAAAGGTTGCAATTGACTTTAAGTTCTCCCATTTTCATTCATTTACCCTGTAGACATATTTTGTTCTAGATGCCTTCTTCCTTGTTTCATGCAAGTGGTTGTCTCCATGTGTCCTGAACATGTGTATGTGTCATCAGATTACCTGATTCTAATTTTATACAACTTGATATTAAATGAAAGCTTGATGGTTTTATTAATATTATAATGCTCAATTTATAGAGCTACATGAAATAGGAAACATAATATTCTAGAACAGGAAATAAATTATATCAAATATGCCCGACAGAATAAGATAAAAGATTTCTAAATGAGGCATACAATTGGCCGTAATAAGGGAATAGAATCAACCATGATCTTTTCATCTTTAACACCCTCCCGCAAATCCACAGTTATCAAAACCGAGAGTTTGAACAGAAAAGATGCGGAGCTTATTGCTGATAGTTGAATGGTTTGTTACTGGAGAGACCTCAGATACTTGTCTGTGATGAGAGACATTGGGTTGTCGTTGGAGAGAGACATCATGAGCATGTCTTTGGGAAGATTACGTCGGAGTCGTCGTTGGAGCCAGACGTTGGAGCTTGCTATCGGAGAAAGACATCTAGCGGAGGAGAAGACGACCGGAGAATTCGACGTAGGAGACGACCGGAAAACCTATCATAGGAGACGAATAAAGAACCGATGTAGGAGACAAACAAATAAAGAGGTCAATCTTATTATGATAGAGATCGAAGGTGTTTTTATTTTTTATTTATTTAGTTATTTTTTATTAGGATCATAGCTCTCATACCATGATAGAAAATGAAAACCTGATGATTTTATTAATATTTATAGAGCTACATGAAATATGAAACATAATATTCTAGAACAGGAAATAAATTATATCAAATATGCCCTAGAGAAAAAGATAAAAGATCTCTAAATGAGGTATACAATTGGCCGTAATAAGGAAATAGAATGAGCCATGATCTTTCCATCTTTTAACACAACTAATACTAATGGATTACACATTGCAGGTTGTGCGTACAAAGTACTTCGAAATGCCTCCCCTGACTGTTGAAGAGGCATTGGAGCAGATAGAGAATGTTGATCATGCTTTCTATGGATTTAGAAATATTGAAACCGGTAAGTCATTTTTGTTGGCCTATATATGACTGAACCGAACTGTAAGCTTTACAATGGCCTGTCTATAAATAATTGATGAATGTGCAGATGTGCCCCGTAAATCTCTGAATGTCGATAACAGTGTAGTTTATGAGTTCAATAGCATATAGTTGATAGAATTATGATCACCATCTCTGTCTGCCCTAAACCATATTCGATTCCGATCTGGTAACTATATTTGTTACAATAATCCCGAAGAATGTACCATTAATGATACCCAAAACCATATCCACTACAATGGTCGTGCTACAAATCTATGGAAAAAGATTTTGCTTTGCCAATAGATTTTCTCATATTCTGAGAAGTCATAAGCGATGTTTTGTGAGCTTATAATGAAGTCTGAGTACTTCCGATCGTTTCTTCACCAGAATATTACTTGATGTGGTTTTCATTATCTTTTAAATACATTATTTGGGTTATTAGAAAGGCCGACTTGATTTTAAATACATTATGCATCTTTGGCATAAACACTGACCTGAAAGGTGTTGGCATAATATTGTTAACTAGGTTATTGCTAAAGGAGCTGTATTTTTTCTCCTCAGGCGAGATAAATATTTTGTACAAGAGAAAAGAAGGTGGATATGGATTGATAATTCCTAAAGAAGATGGAAACAAAGTGCGAAACCTTGAAGCCGCGGCAACAGATGGTGCAAGAGAAGCCAAAGTTGCAGAACATATAAGCGGGTAACATCACGGTGAAACTTTACTTACAAAAAGTGTACCAATTTCTAAAGCTTTATAGATTTTCCAAATGTTAATTAGTGATGATGAGATCGTTACAGCTTTGCACTTATCAGCTGTTGCCTGTTTGATTTGTGAGCCTGATATTTGAAAATACATTCTCTATAAGAGATAATTTTCTTAGACATGATAATGTTTCCATATTCATATATACCAACTGTTTCTACTCCTGTTTTGTTGCATATAAGAGAAAGCATAGTTATGTTAATATTTACTCTTTCTTCTCAGTCATCTTAACAATTAATTAGCTATACATCATAGAAGAATTGCTTATTCCTCATCGCTGATTGCCTTTCTAGTCAATGTCTTGTCATATAGATAGCAATCTCCTTCAGATGATTTATTGCTCTAAAGGTTTTAGAAATCACGAACTGACTAAGGCACCCATGAATTTGGAATGTGTTCATTTTGTCTGAGTTAAAATGAAATTATCTATAGCGAATTTGACATGTCAGAGTTAAAATGAAATTATCTATAGCCAATATATTGTCTATTCGTGGAACTCAGTTGAGTGTAATCCTTAGCTTCTATGGGTTAGTTCCCTATGGATTCTAAATTCAAAGATGTCATGTACATGCTCAAACAAAAAAATTAGGCTAGTTATGGGTTAAACTTATCACTGGTAGTTCCTAAGTTTTGGTATCCATTGCTTCCTATTTGTATGTCTTGATCCTTATGAACTCTTTATTAAAGCCTAAACCTAGAACTGGGACCACATAGGATTTTGGCTTGTGTTTGATATTGTGTTTGATACATACAAGGTTGCATGGACATAGATACGGGGACACGGATACGACACGATGCGATATGGCGACACGGAAAAATCCCAAAATATAGGATACGGGGACACGACTTATAATCTTATAAAGATAAATAGTATATCAAACTATCATGACAACATTAAATAAAGAAAAATTAACAAGTCTAACATGCTATACGCTAATGTCATACTAAAAATATGTTTATACGCATATGACACGCATAGAACACATACTATATGTATATGACATATATACAACACGTGCAATACGTGTCGTGCAAGTGTCATGCAAGTGTCGGTGTCTGATGCGTGTCGGACACGGATACGGTAACCCGTTGGAAGTGTCCGTGCAACCTAGGATACGTACGTAGCCATTTATCTGGAATATATGAGCAGCAGTATCCCTTCGAAAGAGATGCACAAATTGTTTTAAACTTACATGTGTTTCCTAGTTGCTTGGATTTTAAAACTTACAGGCTATCAAGTTTAGAAAGTGACTAATGTGACTATGGGAACACAAGGAAGAAAAGAACGAAGGATGGATAAATATTTTCTGAAGTTTAAGAAAATGCCCTGCCATAATGGACAGGATTACAGTAGGCTGTGGTCGCCATAGTTGAGAAGGGCAACATAGAAATGCAACAGTAAAAGAAAATTGTATGTATAGATATCTGATATGTTGCAAATCATAGCCATAAAATCTTAAGAGATGATCTTACTTGATAACAACAGACGTAGAATTGGATACCTACATTAAACATATGTTTGATTATGTGAGAACCATATTCAAATGAGATATTTGAGGTGTATAGGCTGTGTACAGGTACTGTACAGAGCCAAAGACAGGTTATTGTTCCAAACTGAAATTTGGTTGAATAGTTTCCTTCCATTAAACTTAATCATGCAATTAAATAATCTCTTCCTGCTTTCTGATAATGTTAAGTCTGTGGAGTTATAATTTGACAAGGTCCATGCAAAATTTAGGGGCCACAAAAGACAGATTGGCATACTTTATTTAACTCATCCTTCAAATGCGTTAAGCATTGAAAAGAAACATTACACAAAGAGAGCGTATACATAACTTTCTGTAACCACTATCTCTTACGTTGTCTCATTACTGAGAACACAATACTCTTAGAGTTCCAAAACATCAAACCTAGGTTCAGGGATGGCCAAAACCGGTCTCTCCTTAGTCAAAGTCACTCCCGGTCTCTCACATAAATCAAACTTCCCCCCTTCAGGCAATCTCCATTCAAACAAATGAAGCATCGTTGCCACCACGAGCGGCAACATCCTCTCGACCAATGGCAATCCTGCGCATCTCCTCCTCCCCGATCCAGACAGGAAAAAGCCGAACTCTTTCATACTGTGTGTTGTCAGAAATCTCTCTGGCTTGAACTCCATGGGCACTTCCTTGGGGTCCATATGTATGACCGACACATTAGTAACAACACGGGCACCTTTTGGGATTAGGTACCCGCCAATGGTGCAAGATTGGGTAGGCACGTGGGGGACCAGGAGCGGAACCACGGCGTGGATGTGGAGAGTTTCTTTGATTGTGGCACGTAAATAATGGAGCTTGGGGATGTGGGATTCGTTAAAGATTTGGTGTCGGCCAACGACCGTGTCAAGCTCTTTTTGGACCTTTTGCTTGATTTGCGGTCGGTGCATCAGCTCTGCCATTACCCACTCAACAGTAGTGGACGTTACACTGGTTCCTCCCACCATGATGTCCTGCTTAGACATGATCCTCAGTTTAAGTATTCATGTGTCATTGAAATAGTCTTTCATCTTATATGGTGTTTGCGACCTATTAAGTCAAGGTTTTGAGTTAGATTAGATCTTGGCTCATTTGATGTCTGTCTTTATTAGCTGGCTGTCCGAAGACTAATAATCATATGCAACAACAAACAAGCGTTTGAGATTGAGGCGCACAGTGTGTCACCGATGACATGACAAGATAAATGTTCGGGACATCACTTGTGTCACCAAGTTGAATGTTTTTACCTATAGCACACTCCAGTCTTTTCATGAAAAATGACTTAGATTAGACATTGATGGCTACAATAATATTAACATGATGTGGACATGATACTCAATCTTAATTATTGAGCTTAATTGTTGGATTCTGATTAGCCTGTAGGAATGAAAAAGGTGTGCTAAGGTAACCATCACTCCCATTAAGGATGATTTGAGTCTATGGGCCAATAGGAGAGTGGCATGCCAAACTAACATTAACTTTTGTTTGTTTAAAATTCGAAGATCGAGAAAGGTGGTGAATTGACCTTCTATAATCAACTTCAATCATCATTTGTATTTGGCTAATCACTATTGCCTTTTGAATTGGCCTGGAAGCCTAACCCATGCACACAACACACCCACACCCACACACCACACGCATGCGCATCCAGGGGGCCCATCTATTTGTCCCGAAAGCGTTAAATTGTGGCCACTTCCCGTTATGGGGATCGAACCCCGCATCCTCCCTAGGGAGGGAAGTGCCATATCAACTGGGCTATTGCTCATTGGTAATTCCTATTGCTTTGGATTGAAGGAGAATGATACTGGCTATTTTTGCTGACATTCTATTAGCTCAAAGAAAAGCACGGGTATATGTACTATTATTCTTCATGCTGTTAAGGATCAAGGATTGTGGCCGGCTATCTTTTGTCTAAATTGTAGTAGAGCTATCACCTTTCGTCCGAACCCCTTGGTGTCACCATCCTAGGAACACGGATTATATGTAGTGAGTGCATGCTGATTATAATCGTTGCAAGAATCTCTTGCATCCAATGGTGGAAAACTTGACTGAGTTCATGTAACTTGTCAGTTGCGAAATTAAGTGTTTTTGGATCATATTGGTACCGTCCTATGATTTGGACGTTGTGACCAAATTAATATTTTATTATATTATTATTTGCTATTCAGGTGATTTTGAAAAAGGAAGATGATAAGAGTTGGAAGAAACCCGTAGGTAGCTATTTCTTGGGAACAGAATTTGGGCAAGCTAGTGGTTTAGCATTAGCAAACAAATTTTAGCTCCTGGGAACCTTTCTGTAGTCGTGTGTGTGTGTGTGTGTGTGTGTGTGTGTGTTATATGCGTGTGTGTGAGAGAACATGGATATATATTGCCATATCACTTCCACTTGTGTAGAAAAAGGAATGTGAGGTGTCGGCCCCTTTTCGAAAAAAGGGTTGCTACATCAAAACAAAGTGAGTGTGTGTGTGTGTGTGTGAGAGAGAGAGAGAGAGAGAGAGAGAGAGAGAGAGAACACAAATAGTATTTTAGTTGTTTTGAATAATAGATTCATAGATAAATTTAGTTCCCCAGAGCTCATATTGGCACCTGGCTTTTTAGTATCTATTCAGGGATTTCAGAGCACATCCTGAAACTGAGATGCTACAACTTAATTTGGAGCCTATAGGGAACTTGAAAGGTTACAAGAACTAATGGGATCATATTTCATGACAATATTTGTGTTTCTGATGGATCATCATCATGAACAGATCAGTTTCATAAATGTTAAATCGGAAATACTAGCTTCTGCTGCTATTAACATTATCATGATCTTGTCCTTGATAATTCTAGTAAAATTAAGAAAAGGCACAGATGTAGTTTGAGATTGAAGAAGAAAAAGATTTACCATGATCAAGCCCTTGTGGTTAGCCATTGTCAATGGAGTCATCGAATCTTCCCTTATCTTCAGAAGAATTGACAAGAAATCACCTCTACTATCGTTCTTGCTTTCTGCTACTGTATTCTACCTCTGCTCAATGATGGCGTCATACAATTTATCCAACCATGAAACTCGCTTCTTGATCTCTCGGTCTTTCCCTTGCAAATCGAACCATGCAAGTATTGGTAAAAAATCTGAATGTTTGGCTTTCCCAAAAGCTTGATGGTCTCAATCACCTCCTTCCTAAATCCAACACCGGTTTCTTCCCATTCGAGTGTCTCTCCCCATAACATACTCGACAACAAATTCACAAACGCTGCAAATGATTGTTCTCCTAAATTCACAACATTTCCTCTTTTTTCATAAATCTCACAACATATTCTTTTAACTTCTTGTTGCCTTCCACTCAAACAAGCATCAAGAGTTTTAGTACTGAGTAGCTCGTGGAGAAAAACCCGATGAAGCATTTTCCATGTGGGTCCATAGGGGGACCGGACTAAGTTACAGCTGCCGTATGAAATTACTCTTGCTGCAATTGGTTGATTGTGGTTTCCGAAATTTATGTCGTCTCTGTATATTTCTCTTGCAATCTCTGGGGAGCTCACGACGATATAGAGCTTGGTACGAGTTTAAGTTTCATTATTGGGCCATAGGCTTGAGAGTATTTGGAGAAGAGATGGTGGAGATTTGGGCCGAGGAATGGGAGGTTGCCGAGCAGCGGAAGGCCTCATGGTCCCGGTGGCAATGTGAGCTGCTTCTTGTTTTTCGTGAGAACGGATTGAGATCAAATGATAGCTAGAAAAGCAAAGAAGACCATGAATGCTGTTTTGAGGAGCTCAGTGAGATCATTGATGGTTTTGTTAGTAGAAACTTTAATATTCATAGCTCACTGATATGAGGGTAGAAGAGAGACAGATATAGTGGAGTGAGAAATTGGGGAAGGCTATTTATATGGTAGAAAATTGTATAAAATATTATCGAGTTACAAGGTTTCAGAGGCTAAGGAGAGTTTGAAGAGGCAGCCTTATTATTATTATTATTATTTGGATGAAAAAGAGGTAACCTTATCGACAAAGGAAATGTTTGCATACCTCAACTCCCAAGTAACAGGCCCTCCCTTTTTTTTTGGGTGCATTAGCATTGTGAGTGATACATGGACAATGAGGACCACAACTTTGATACATGAAGAAATGAGTCAGATGACCATCAAGGCCTGCCTATAGTATTCTTGCCCTCTAATATTCAATACATGATTCCCACAAATATCTTGGTGTAGGTCCAACCAATGAGCCCCACAAATTTCTGCCTGCATTTGGGTCATAGCTAGTCAAGCTTTGAGCTTCAGAAAATTCTTGCAGCTAGCAGAATCTGAAGCATATTCTACCTATTAAATGAATGGTCCATTCAATTATTGCAATCATAAATTTACTCAATCCATAAGATTAGCTCTCTCTATTAATTTCGCCTTTGACATCGGTCGCAATCGTGACAACCTCAGAGTGGTCATAGTAGCATCCCTGAGCTTGTATATATATGTAATACGGACACTTTTAATTTATGATAGTTTGTGTATGTACTGATCAATTTTGATGGCAGCTCAGATGATCGAGATGTGATTATATGGATCGCGTTTTTGTCTCAGATTTCGTTGGCATATGATGTGAAGTGTGGCGAAATAGAGCACCATTCCCATGGTGTATGAACTAGTAACACTACCAGGGCCCATGATCATTGTCATGCTCAAACTGGCATCATGATAAAACTGATCAAGGATGGCTCTTGGTTGAATGGAGATCATTCATTGACACAGAAAAAAATGACATCACAATGCACGCTCATGCACGATTTCTCATTTCACAACCTCCCTGAGATGAGAACAATTACTGTTTGGTAATCGATCACAGCATGCGGTTTGATCCTCCCTCAGTTATGCCTGCTAACTGAGAAAGCTTCAATCATCACATTTGCATGGCTTTTTCTTGCCTACTTCAAAATAGGTCATACTCAAGACCTTTTTCTAAATTTTGTGACATTTCATTGGAACCTTTATTGTGTAGCTTCTTCAGTAAATTTCAGCTTATTTTTCTTCAGTCTGAATTTTTTAATTTTTTGCCAAATTCAGTCTGAATGTTGTTACACTGACACTGAGACCGCGTCCATCTAGTAACCATAAACTCCATTGTTTTCTTCTCAGCGGCGTTTCTATTTTCAGTTTCTTCACTTTCAGACTTGCATCCTTTTTTATTCTACTTGGTGAATGTAAGCTCTCATTTTGACATCTGTCAAGCATTAAACTTTCCACTTCTTTTAACAGGAAGTAATAGAGATATTAGTGTTCAGAGATCTTAAACGCAGGGCTTAGGCTTGTGCCCGCTCTACCTATAGCAATGTCATAGTCCTCCATTGTTAGAGGCGACGGTGGCCATACTTGGTTTCGGTCCCAACTGGGGCCGATATATCCGAGGTCGCACTTGGTTTAGGTCTCAACTTGGACCATCAAAATCTTAAGGGGGTCGGCAAAGAAAAGTCGCAAATATTACTTTATGATAATGCTCATTAGATGAAATGATTGTTACCTATCATTCAAAATGGACCCGTGCAAACAATGTGTTTGGGTGTTCGCCATGCATGCAAAGAAAACAAGCAAAAGTAAGAACACACAACACCAATATTTAATGTGGTTCGACCAATGTCTTACATACACGGGGCAAGGGCAAACATGAGAATTTCTTCGTTAATAATCAAGAATACCAGTATGTTTTATATTCTCTCATCTCGTTTATATCTCAACGCTCATACAAACACAAAGACTATTTTTCTGGTGCTCCACCTTCACCCGTGAATGACTATCTTTCGTCTCCGCCTTCATCTTTTCATACATACACAGACCAGTGAATCTTTCATCCTTCGCCTTTGCCTCCGTCCTCTCTTTCTCTTTCCCAATCTTATGTTTGGCCACTTTTTTTATGATGAGACCCTTCTCTATTAATAGCACAAAATAATAGAACTTCTACTTCAATTAGAATCTCATCAAATTTCCAAAACAATCTCCAACAAATTTTTAAATAATTCTCCAAACAAACTTTTCTAATTAAGCTCATGAAAGATCTCTTATAAATCATTCAACAGCTCTTCAAATAATTCTCCAACAAATTTTCATAATTAATCTCCAAAACGAATCTTCACCAAAACCAAATCCTAGAAAGACTCGGACTCCATCAAATCTGCAACGAACCGCTTCGCTCTTCATCATCGACTCTTAAATACGAACCAACTCTAATAAATCTCCATCTTGGTTTGTATTCAACTAGACATCTTCAATCTTTTCTCTTCAACAAAGCTCCACCTTGATCCGAACTTCCTCCATTTCATCTTCTGATCTCCACCACCAGCTCTGATACCAGTTTGTTATGCTTTTTGCTAGGCATGTAAAGAAGACGAGCAAAAATAAAAACACACAATATCAATATTTAACGTGGTTCGACCAACGGTCTACATCCACGGGGCAAATATGAGAATCTCTTCATTAATGATTAAGAATATCGGTACATTTTATATTCTCTCATCTCACTCATATCTCAACGTTCATACAAACAGAAAGAATACTCTTCTGATGCTCCACCTTCGCGGATGACTACCTTTCGTCTCTGCTTTCGTCTCTTCAAACAAATACAAAAACTACTCTTCTGGTGAATCTCTCACCCTTCGCCTTCGTCTCCTCCTTCTCTTTTCATGTTTGACATCTTTTTTCTGATGAGATCTTTCTCTATTTATAGCACAAAATAATAGAACTCCTACTCCAATTAGAATCTTATCAAATCACCAAAACAATTTTTTAAACAAATTTTCAAATAATTCTCCAAATAAACTTTCCTAATTAAGCTCCCGAAAGATTTCTTGTAAATTTTCCAACAACTCTTCAAATAATTCTCAAACAAATTTTCCTAATTAATCTTCAAAACGAATCTTCACCAAAACTAAATCGTAGAAGGACTCAGACTCCATCAATTCTGCAACGAACCGTTTCGTTCTTCGTCATCGACTGTTGAAACTCTAGCACAATATGTGAAGGATAGTCGCTGTCTCGGTAGTATGAAGGCAATGTTTAGGGGAAAAGTATATTTTTGTTGGCTCTTGCGTGCATTTGTGAATACAACAACTAAGATTTAGTGACCTTTTCTTGCCCAATTTGTCATGCGCTAACCACCTTTAAGAAATCTCTTGAGAAGTAATTTCACTTTGCGTAGGGGATGCACCTAATGTTCATATCCATTTTCTTAAAGTAAAATTACGATTTAGGATTATTTCTTTTAAACTTCCAAAAATGTTGCACAATTTGTTACCAAACTACCAAAAGGTTTGAAATCTCCCGAAAAAATGCGATAACTTCCGGTCCATGCTTAATAATGCTATTTGTCTCTATCATTATGCTTTTTTAAATAATACAATTAGTTAAATAAAATTTTTAGTAATACTTTTGATTTATCGTTAATTAAAACCCTTAACCACGACGGTGACGACGAGAGAGGAGGCCAGCATCGGCGGTGAGAGAGGATGGTGAGACATGCCTAGAGCGGGGCTGGGTCAGGAGGAGACATCGAGGGTGGTTAGGGTTAGGGTTATGGTGAAGTTATGGCTAGGTTAAGTTCCGACTAACTCAGGGCTAGTTTAAATGAAGAAGAAGATGTTGATGATTATAAGGGGGAGGCGGCGAGCTGGGTAGCGCGGAGGTGAGAGAGCTTGGAACGAAAGAAGATACATATTGAGGGAGGCATTAAGAGAGGAGGTGGTGACATGGTGCAGAAGTGGCATAGGACATTGGCAGTAATGACATGTCAACTTCAGTGACGGTGCTAATATGATACTGTTAGTGACATGGCATGGTTGTTGGAGATTTCAAACCATTTGATTTGTTGTTACCAAACCATAAAACCTTTGGGAAGTTTTTTCAAAAATAAGCCCACGGTTTACTATATAATGTTTCATTCTTTCACTAAATAGTAAAGACTAAAGCTATATATGCCCCCTTCCTGCACTCAAGCTAGCTCCAGTACTATGTCCTTCAATGGCATGGTTCAGATTTAACATTACTGTAACTAGATACGACCTCATATCAGCAATCGAACCGGTGGCTTCTTACTATGGAGACGGAATTCATACTTCACAGCGCAAGCCTCGTATTGAATACTTGTAAACAGAAGATTCATGATCCAAAGTGCAGTTAAATAATACTAGATCTTGTGCAGGTGCGTATGTGCATGTTTATGTATACTGCAAGTAGCTTGTAGCTCAGTATTATATGAGGTAATCATCTACATGCAAAATAATTTATATCACCTCATTGTTGTAGGATACAATACATGCTAATCACTATGTATATGTGTTTTATTTGTTGAGACAGAGACCAGTGTTTGAATTATTCAAGGCTTGGCGACAAGCCCACATTGCCCCAAGCACCAAACAAATGATTCCCAGCTCCAAAGAAAAAGTCCAACAGGCTTCTCTTTCATTAGGAATTACCCATCTACAAGCCCAAGTCGCCCCGGTATAATTTTCTTTCCCTTGTGTTCCATTTCATATTTAGGCCTATTTATATAGCTATTCAGCTTATGTTACAAACATCATAATTGCAATATTTACAAAAAAAATATTTTCAGTTTGAGCAATGTAGCATATG
Source organism: Agapanthus africanus (assembly GCA_030015575.1). Classification (NCBI taxonomy): domain Eukaryota; kingdom Viridiplantae; phylum Streptophyta; class Magnoliopsida; order Asparagales; family Amaryllidaceae; genus Agapanthus; species Agapanthus africanus. The sequence continues at coordinate 463,584,314 of CM057349.1, forward strand.
ATTACTTAATTGTGATCATTTGCCCCATCTATCATAAATTTTCTAATATAAAATTTAGGCTCGATAGCATCAACATAATCTCTTACATTTTTTCTTGTTATTTTGTTGTCTATAGAGACACAGCTCAAAATATGAATTATATGAGGGTAATGGGTTTGCATTGTGCCGCAGCTAATTAGTTGAGTTTGTTTTTATCTCCAGATTGATGGTGATCCATAGAATCATGGTGGTGGTTTCTTGTTAGCTGGCATAGAATCTCCAACACAAATATTGAATTGTGAAATGACCAGAGACTAACGATCCCATCTTGTTTTCTTAGAGAGGCTTGTGGCATTAAAGTTTTCATAATTTCACATGCAAGTAGTTTGATCTTGAGATAAGAGGAAGCTCCAATAGAGTAAGAGCCAAGCTTCCACAATATCACATGGGTGCCACATGCAGCCCCTCCCGTCACACCCAACACAAAGGGTCCAGTATTTAAACCCACATCCACACCTTACACTTAATAATTTGCATGCCTTGTTTATTTACTTAAGTTTAAATTAATTCCTCCTAAATAATATAATTTCAACCCTGAAAGATGCATGCCACATGAGAACAAATCACTAGAAGTGTTAAATCAGTTGAAGGAGTATTTGTTTATTATAATAAGAAGGGTTGATGAGATGGCTAGCACATGAGAGTAAGCAAGAAATGGTTGGGCATTTCATCTACATAATAATGGGTTTAATGTATAGACATAAAATTATCACTATAGCTCACAAACTTATGTATGAAACTAGGACGGGCCTTCCGAGTTTCCTGAAAGGAGAAAGAGTTGAAACGAGACCTTAAGGAGAGAACGAATCAAGCCTAGTCCAGCGAGGAAAGAGAATAGCTTACTAACTCTGTGGGGGGCTATAGGGACATCTTCTCATATCAAATGTTGAAGATTCAATTAGCTAGTGATATGCTTAACACATGAAATTCGAAGGTTGCAAGACCAGACGGTTTTTCCAAGGCTCTTCGAGCTTTAACAGTAAAAGCGAGAGTGCGATTGGCCTTCATTTGTTTGCCAGAATCCATCAATAGGGGACCTGTCTTTCCGGCGAGTCGTTGGGTACCTGTTGTTCAGAAGCCTAAGCCTGAGGAAGCAAGACCTAGCCAAGCGCAGTCGTTAAGGTAAACTAGGACTCAGAAAGGGAGAGCCTCAGTGATGAAGAGAGTGCAAGCTGAATTAGAATCGAAGGTTGGCCTGACAAAGACGAAGGCAGCAGGAGGGGTCACAAGAGGTTGGAGAAAGAAGAGACCTCATCAGCGGAGGTTTCGGAGGAGCTCTCTGAGGACTTGCCTCCAAATATGTACTTGAAGAGCTGAATTAATATTTACCAGGTAGGCAAAAACGGGCGTTTTCTTTTTCGATCACAGAATATTGATGATTCCGCTCAATCCATAAACTATAGGTTAAGGGTTTCTGTTCACAGATTTATATGCGGTGATTTCGGTCTATATATGAAGATCATGATAAACGGTAAAGATTAAAGATCATAGAATATCCTTCTGCTCTAAATATTTTTGTAATTAAGGAAACTATATTTCTGTATATGCGCAAGAGAGAATCAGTTGGTAGTCAATCATTTGGCCTTGAATACATATCCCATGTTCCTTGTCCTTGTCACATTAGTATGTCAAAATTTTGGCCTATAGTAGTATTGTTATTCTCAGATGCAGCTATACCTTCTATTTTCATTTCTTCTCTCTTTGTTCTATCTATTTAAGTGATACATGGTATGGTCCAAATTTCATGAGAATGATTGGATGCTTAATTTTTCTAAGTAGCCGACATCTGCACATTGCGTGACTTCTTCTTCCAATGTAGATACAAATGAACGAATTGGTCCTATTTCTTCTGGTTGTTGCATGTGATTGAGAGAGAGAGAGAGAGAGAGAGAGAGAGAGGGAGAGCATACAATGTAATAGGCTTTAAAATTAAATATACCCCTATGTTTCATCTATAACATATCAAGAATCTCAAAGCAAGATTTAGACGTACCTTATAAGAACATACACGTGGAAGTCACGATCGAGCAAGATCTTCCTCTCCTTTCTTTTCTTCTCTTCTTCAGACGGCTCTTAATGGGAAAAGCCAATTATTAGGTTAAGAGCAGGAGAGGGGATCTAGCTTATATATAATGAATCTTATTGGGTTCTCCCATAAAAGATCCAATAAGATGAAGGCCTGCACTGACCGTCTGATCACGTCATATCCGATAAAAGGTGTGCTAAAGTCACTTAACCCAGTAAGATCATATAATTTTATTGGGACTATCAGTATGTCTCAAAATTACATAATATTGGTCTAGCTCATGTTAATAAATCATAATTAGTGATAGCACATAACAATAATAAGATAAATAAAAGATACAAGAGAGCATAGAAGAGCTACCATAGAGAAACAGTTGACAAGGTGGCCCATGAGACCCATGTAGCTCATGGCCTTGGTGCCTACATTGCATGGCAAATTGTTGGAAGATAGTCAATGTGGGGGCTAGCATTCCAATATTCTTTTGAGAGCCGAAAGGATAAGCCATTTACATTATAACCTGTAAGTCCTAGGAAACACCATTGAAAGTGTTTTCTTTTTCTTTTTATTTTTTTAGTACAATTGTTTTAAGTGGGAGAAGTAGAGATCATGCACCAATTAAAAATGGTCATTTCATAGAATGCAAAACAATTAAGAGCTGGTATTATCATGGTCTTATTTTAAAATGATACTTTTTATCTTATGTTATACAGAACTTTACAATGTAGGATGATTGACAATATTCGAACATTAGTAACTGTGGAACCGATCGTAGAGGAAAGGTTAAAAAAAGAAGAAGCTTACAGCCGATTTATGGAAGAAGATGCTATAATGATATAACAAATTTCTTTGCAAAATGTTCCTTAATTTAGATGTAGAAAAATAATGGAATTAATTTTACATTAGTAAAAACTAATCATTTAAAAGGTAAGCAAAATACTATATGTAGTTAATTGTATCTTTTATATAAACACCTCTTTAAAACAATATTAGATTTGCATGCAAATGTCAAACTAAATATATATAAAACGGCATGAGCATAACATTCATCAATAAGTTAGTAGAGGTCAACATGCTTTTATTTAATTGATATAATTAGACACTAATTGGCAATCAATTTAACTTAAATGGGACTCGATCATGGGCTGGATCAACAAGTAACTCAAACTCAGAATAATGAAGAAAAAAGTCTTGGGAGACTTTTTCGTTAGGTAGCGTCAAAGAACTGTCTCCTCCACAATCTTTTTCGACAATCGGCATCCATCATCATCATCTTTATCATGTAAGATAATGATATACCAAATTTCATGTGATTTCACCATTTTTTCACCGTTGATTTAGTGGATGCATAATTAACGGTTTACCAACAATAGAACTTTAGTGGATGCATAATTAACGGTTTACCCACAATAGAACTTTTTACATTGCTAATTCAACGGTGAAAAAGTAATGGAATTACATGAAATTTGGTATATCAACATCTTACATGAAAACGAGGGTGTATTTTTTGACGCAAATTCCCTCCTAGAAAACCTTTTATCCATTGTTCTGTGTGTGTGAGAGAGACTTGTGATTTTTATTATAAAATTAATTTGTAACTAACAAGAACATAGATCGAGAACAAGTTGAAGGAGGCCAATGAGGCTTTTAGTTGTTACAGTTGGAAGATTCTCTGTCGACAAATCCAGGCCTAGCTTGTTCCATGTGAATATTGTTTCTCCTCTCATTTGTTCAAGAGCACAATACATTAATTAAAAAGGATAAAAAGTTATAAACTTTTCCAAACGCCTTGCTAGATATATATATAAGAAAAATACTTTACTACCGAGTAACCACAAATGCTACCGAGTTGATGATTGCTTACGAAAACATGAGGACATATGCTACTGAATTGGTGATTGGCTATAAAAATGTGAGAAAAGGTGCAAGTCCAAAAGTTTTGCTTTTGTCCCCAACTTGTAATCAGCCAATAACCCCGTAACTTATATGGAATCTATCAGGTTGGTACTTAAAGTATTTCTCATTATATTATCAGTACATGGAAAATTTACTCGCCCCCAACCCGCAATCCAATGCTTCTTTATTTTTTTCTTCTTTCTTTTTATGGATTAGAGAAGTCTAATATCATTCGTCGTTAATTAGAATATTTCGATATATCGACGTACAGTTGGGTATTAAGCATATATCATGCACGACAACAAAATTAAGTTTGAAATTGATCTAAGTGAAAGATAACATGAAATAAATACTCTACAAAAGGTTTTCCATTAAATGTATGTTTCAATTTTGCTATTAATTAGTATACATCAAATGGTTAATGTAATCGAAATAAAAGATGATTTGATACCTTGAATATTCTGTATGGCTCTAAATAGAGAGGTACTATGAAAGAAAACGCAAATACAATATGTTGTTATATATATTTCATTTTTTCCACATTCTGTCTCTTGAAGCCACTATTTTTTTTTGTACTTATGTCCACATGCAATTACAGTGCATACGAAAAAGATAGTGAAATGTACCTATCTAATTTCAAGATGTCATATAATTATTTAGGGTTAATAGCACAAAACCACAAAACCGTCCCTTTCTGTCTCTTAAAACTCTAAAACCGATATAACGATCTACTCAAAACAATACAAAAGCAAGTTCTAAGATTAGACATTCATTTCTTTGTGACATGTTCTTGAAGATGCATGTACACTATTTTAAAACGAAGTTACAACATTAAAATTCTAAGGAATTCTTCCACCGATATGATTCTGAAAAGGGTATAAATTCTTTCTATACATGGTACTTATAGGAGGGTATTTTGTATTTTGCAATTCTATACATGAACGTGTGACTAATTTAGGGCTAAAAATTAAGTAAGAAAAAAATTGTAAAATATTTAACAATACATCTTTTTTTGGTCCCAAAAAAGTAAGAAAGTCCATGAGTTGGGATATAGGCTGGCATAGAAAAATAAAAATAAACATAGATTAAAAAGTAAATCAAATGTTATTGAATTGTTAAATATGCATTGAATAAAGAGAAATACAATAAAAGAATAGTTTATAAACCCTTTTGTCTCTCAATTTTCATCTACTTTCGAGGGTTTTATAAAGCGGAAGTGGAAAGAGAATGTGTGGCAAACTACTTTTTATTACTTTCCGTATTTTACCTTTTAGACCTAAACAAAATAAAAATGAGAAAGTATGCTAAGTTTTTACTCTCTTTCTCATTTTCTCATTTTCCAAATACTTTGACCCTAAACGGAATTATTCCAAACTATAAATCTTGCATTTTCAATTTTTGGCATGAACCAACTTATGGTGAATCAAATAGAATCAATTTGCCAACCTCCTCTCTCTCCGCATTTGACACAATGTGGCATCTTCTTCCTGCCAAATTTTTGCATATTCTAAGTATTGATTCAGGCCCCTCACTTTGTGGGTCAGCAGACAACAACCCACTTGTATTGAGGCATCTTAGGTGAGAAAAATAATTGCATGCTTATCTCAATGATATCTTAGTACTGAAATTTAATAATTTTATTCAACCCCCTCTGATTTTTTTCAGTTAAAATAAGGCCAAATGATTGGGAGCTCTCATCTTGAGAGTGTGATGGGGCACTAATATTTTAAAGGAGCAATAAAACAGTTGGTTCATGGATCAATAATGTGAGGATGGGTGCTCTAAGGCCACATACATGCACTTGAGGAATTAATGGAAGAAAGTTAATCAACTGAATTTAGAAGGGGGGTGCAAGATTCCATTCTAGGGTTTTGGACACAAGCATATATAAGTTAGTTGTAGGAATTATTTTCTTATTATTTCCTTTTCTTTGTGTTGTGGTACATGTGTCTCACAGATGGCCCGATGCATTGAGTAGATTGAATTGGAGAGTTCAGTTTCGAAAATGATAGAATGAGAATCAGCTTATATATTTAAATTATAATGCGCAAGGTGATAAATAAATATATATGATAATCCTAATTAAACAAAGCTGAAAATTGCAACATTATACGTCTTGATTTTCAATTGGGATCGGTAAGTGATCGATGTTATCCGACTAATATAATACTTTATGATATTTTCAAATTTGATGGTAAATAGCTAGTTGGCTGACTAGTATTTGATGTCTTAATCTACATTTTGATTTTAGGTACTATATATATTTCTTCTTACTTTTTCTATTTAATACATAGATATTTGAAGTATTTATGTTGGTTGTATTTGTTGTGTTTCATTTGTTGAAACAATATTAAATTTCCAAAATTAAATATATAATTGTAGAGAGTTTTTCCGTCGCCTATTGGGATGGATGCGCTTGCTTGTCAGGCATTATACAGATTTCTCCTATCTAAGATAGCCAAGGGATTATTGATTATGGGGATTCTAAACTTCGGTAGCCACGGATAAAACTGACGTTAATTACCCTTCGCTTTGAGGCGAGTGAACATCCAATTAACGGGTCGTATAAATCATGCGAACTCAATATGCAATATGTGCGTGTTGTGTTTTGAGAAACAATTTTAAGGATGCTGTAGGGTTCCTAGACACACTAATGAAGTCTCACAAGTGATCAAGCATTGCTAATTCAAATTTTACAAGTGCCTACAAACCCTAATACGGATCGTTAACTAGATATATAGGCGATGCAAGCATGTAAACGAATTAAATGCTAAAGGAAAGTGACTACAACCTTTGTAGATCCGGTCCACCACTTCCCAAGCTCCACGATGATGTCCCTCCGCTGTCCAAATCGGAATCCGGACTCTAGCATCGGCTTCATCGAAGAAATGGGCGGGCTTGGTCGTCGGCTCCGATGCCGAAGATGATCTACGTCGAGACGTCACAAGATCAAACTCCGACTTCACTAAGTCATGAAACTTGTGAAGAAAACACCCTATACTACTTGGCAAGAGGTAGAGGATGAAGAAATAGAAAGTGGGTTCACTTTAGAATTGGATTTCTCACTTGTTCTCATCACTTGCCATTGATGTAGCAAGCTTTTCTTCATGGAAGAAGAAGATGATGAAGAAGAAGAAGATATATGATAAGTTATTTAAAAGGAAAATAAAAAGAATACTTATCATGACTTCAACCATGGTTTAATGTAGAGATTTAACTAAGGTTAGATGAGTGGTTAGGGTTAGAGAAGAGACAAGAATGGTGGACTTGTTCAAAGCTTCAAGAAGCTTCAAAGAAAAAACAAAACTAGCAACCATTCTTTTCTCTTTATCTTTTCAAATGAAATAAATAAAATAAATAAATAGATAAATGAAAAAGTGAATGAAATGAAACCCTAACCACTAACTAACCATGGTTTAATACTTTACACAAAACCAAGCTAGAATGTATCATCAAACATGATACAATCATGTGCACAAAAATATATCACATATACAATGTGCACAATTCAAGTGAGAAAATCCATTTAAAGTGAACCAATACTAGTTAATGCAAAGTAATATATCAAATATATAATTATACATTAAATCATTAAATCAACACTTGATTCAATGATCCGGTCATGTCGCATATAACCGGCCAGTATCCAATGTATCGGCTTATCGAGTCAATCCTTGATTCGATAACTAGCTTATATCGCATACAACCATTCGACACATTCATCGCGAGAATGAAATACGGTATCACATACACGCATTATTCTCGGTCCCGCACATATCTCATATGCGCTCCTATTTCGTTTCGCTTGAGCCAGGAAACCTCTGTGTAGGACTCTAAAGACTCGTCAATACGCCGGCAGCAGGTGATGATCATATCAAACACCCACAAGCCGCAAGCGGTCTGCTAAACGTAATGGCCACCCGGGTATTGAGCGATCAGAAGATCGACGAGCAAGCCCGCTCACACTCCTGTGAATCCAACCAGTAACACTTACCGTACAGTCCGGTCTGTTCGTCTGATATGCCGCATATCTCGCCTAGGGGTGGTAAACGTCAGACCCCAGTAGCTCGATAAGTCATGCCGACGTGAAGTCCATGACATGTGTGAAACTACTGATAACACTTACCAGTAGGTCACTGCAACCCTGGCCAGGGATTTCCTGTTATGGCCAGTCGAGCATAGCGCAACATCAATCCCCAATACCGTGAGAGACGAATCCCCTCCTATCGCTCATTGCCTCCATGTGAATCGGGACTGTACCCAAAAACCACCTGTTTGCACGACTCAGTAGAGCCGTGGTAGGGTGGAAATCAAAGCACAGTGGGAGACACACAAGACTCTATGACGATCTCGGGTCAACAGACTAAGCTGTACCAGTGTCACCAGAGAACTGCCATCTGACGTGAGGTATAATACCATCTGGGAGTTCTCGGTGAGTCCGTTCAGTGTACCCAGTCTCATCTGAGCACCCGCATACCATCTCCGATGTCAAACACCAATGGATATGGGATCATCCATCGCCCATCGCATGGGTCGGGAAGATATATGCTAGTCTACTCTGGAATATCGATGCCCCGTCTCGATATTCCCTCGACTAGGAACATTGAAGGATGTACTCATGGACTATCCAGGCCCCACTAGTATGATCTGCATCACAGTACTGGAAGTCGAGTACACATCCTAAGGGCTTTATCAACATGTAACAGAGAGACAGAAAGTATACACGTTAAGATAAAGAGCAACCAGATAGCGTACTATCATGTCGAGCAAGAAAGTCCTACCTATATATGTCCCAGCATCCACTACAATATACATCCAATGTACAGTAATGGTCTCTAGGGCATACATATAACTAACAGATGCCTTGGACATATCGGGGGCCTCGTAGAGTTTACGGTGGTCTCACTACCCGGTTAACAGGCTGGAGATCAATGGGGCCAGCAGTCTCCTTGCAGGGCAGTGCCCTTTTAGAAATTTTTTTGAAGGGGAGAAGTCTTTTAAGTGTGTCAGGGAGTTTCGAGGAGGAAATAGAGAGAGAAAGAGGCCTTGGTGCCTCCCGAGGCAGCGGGGACCCCTATGGGGGGTCCTGAAGCGGGGAGCCCCCTTTTGAGGGCCTCCCGACGGCGCGAGCCCCTTTTGGTGGGGTCCCCGATTGCGGGAGCTCCTATGGAGGTCCTCGACGGCTGGTGTTGGATATAGGTGTGCTCAAAGCAATTATTGTAATTGTCTGAGGACCTATATGGATAGATTAGTTTTGTTTGAGATGATAGTATATTATCTGGTTTGTATTTATCATTCATATGTATATATTTTACTTGTTATTACGTATCACTAATACATAATGATAAAAACCGTTAAATCTTTGCTTGACTACCAGGATTATGATAGAGATCATACAAGTGGGGCTTGAATAGTCCATAAGCACATTCTTAAATGTCCTTAGTCGTAAGAGTATCGAGAATGGGTATCGGTATTCCAGTTTAGATTAGTGTATACGTTTCTTGACACCGAATGGGACGATGATTGATCCCATAGCCATTGGTGTTTGACACCAAAGATTGTATACATGTGCTCATTGGAGAATAAGTTATACAGGCCGGACTCACCGAGAACTCCTGAATGGTATTATACCTATAGTCAGATAGCAGTTCTCTAGTGACATGAGTACATGGTACTCCTTTGACCTGAGATCACCATAATGTCTTGTGTGTGTTCCTATTGTACTTTGATTACTTCCCTACCACGGCTTTAAAGAGTCGTGCAAACAGGTTTTAATTGGGTACAGTTCCGAAGCACATGAAGGCAGTGAGCGGTCAAGAGGATTCGTCTCTCCCGGTATAGGGAGTTGATATCGCGCTATACGAGATATGACTATAACCAGAAGCCCGCGGTTGCGACAGTTAAGATAACCGATAAGTTTTATTAGTTGTATTTCTGATGGTTATGAGTCCAATGTCTGCATGACTTATTGGGTTATTGGGGGTCTGACAGATTCTACCCCCCAATCTGGTATTCGACACTCTTTGACGAAGAGACTGGACTGTACGGCGACTGCCACTGATAGGCTCTGATTGCGTTTGGATGAGCTTACTTGTTGACCTTTCTTTTGATTAATACCTGGGTAGCCGTTACGTAAATCTAGTACCTCTGCAGGCTTGTAGGTTAACCTCTCCGTAAGGGTATTGATATGAAAATGTTTCAGATCAATCAGATATGATCATAACCTACTGTCGGCGTATCGATTGAGTTTATAGAGTCACACACAAAGATTTTTCACGCTGAGGCGAAGTGATGTAAAGTGCGTATGGTAATACGTGCGAGAGTTCGATTAAATACGTGTATTTCATATATGTATGTTAATCGAATGTTTTTAATACTAGCCGGTTTATATTTAAGCCGGATTATTAGATCAAGTGATGATATATATATATATATATATATATATATATATATATATATATATATATTTTCACATTATATTTCTCTCTCATTCGTATTCGGTACAAATACGGGCATGCGTATTTTATACACATATAGATGTTTGTGTGTGTGTGTGTATAAGATGGACACCTCATTTCCTATTGACCGCGTCCCGAAAAAATATACAATTTGGCATTACATAATATATGAATATGAATACAACATACAACACATTCACACACGAGGCTATTCATTGCGACAGTCCGAGTTAAACCAATCACACCAACATCGCAAACTTACAATGTGTAATCCTTTAGGTGTATAGAAAGGTGTTTATAAGGTTACGTCTCTAAGGAAATGGGGTTATTTAATTTGGTCTGTGCGAAACACGGGGAGCCTCTCTCAGAGTACTTGCACTAGCTTGGCTGACCGGTTAGCAAACTTGTGGGGAATACATGATCCCGATTAGTTCTCATTTTAAAGTTTGAAGGAGGATTCGACGAAATAATGGAAACCATCCTGATTAGATAAATTAATAAACAAATTTAATCTTGTAAGAGTGCACGCTGAGTATTTTCTCTCTCTCTCTATACTGGCAGCGACCATGAATGGCCTTAAACTAAAACTCGTAAAACCAATTGACCGAACCTTTTTACAAACTTTGGCTTTGGAATGTCATGATTGCCTTAATTCTTGACAAAGTCGCATATCTCCTTGCCGCTTCTACTTCCTCTTTGCCTTCTTTAGAACTTTCTGTATCATATACAGAGATTCATATTACCTGGAAATGTCATCTCGTATAATTACATACGAACTCGAAGAAATTGTTTCGGTTCGAGGATAGTCATTCGTTCTGGAGAAATTGAATTGTATTTTGATATAATTTTGTTGTCTCTCCCTTTTACCTTCTCTCAAGTTTAAGAGCTCCTTGAATTAGAAGAATACACTAGTTACGCTTGTTGGATAGTCTTCTTCCAAAACTTAGGCTGGTGTTGAAAGATAGAGAAGGAAGAAAATCAACTAGCATAAATATGATGTACAGAAGGTAAGATGCAGATACATATAAAGGGGTTAAAGTGAGAGTAAAGGAAATTGCAACTACTGTCATGAAGCTGGGCAGTGGAAGAGACATTATTAGGAATACCCGGCCACCCCCTTAGAACATTTTTATGTTTCAATTTTCCCGTGTTGTTGTAATTGAAAAATGTTTCTCAGTTAACTCTGACTCCTGAGTATATAGATACCGGATTAGAATCCCACATCCGTAAGGCGTTACAGATGCCGAGAAGAAGTAGAGTATTGGAAAAGGGTGATTTGATACTAAATGTCGGAAATCGGAGCAATTGTTGCTATTGGGGAAAATCACCTGGTTTTGCCCAGCGACAAATTTTTGGTTTTGAATAACCGTTATTCTGCACCAACTTTTAAAACTTATATATCTGTCTCTTTATTTGATAAAGTAAGATATAAATTTTTGAAAATCATGTTCCGAACATTTACCTTCATTAATTGTTGATTGGGTAAGGTGCATACAATTATGGTATAGATATTCTTAACCAAATACAGTTTTTAGCTTACAATGCACGGAGTTTGAGTTAGTGTGCTCATAGAACTTATACAAAAGTGATGTATGTGGTCTGATATCCATACGGACAAGGGGTTGGTACTCATACTTCATTCCGTTCACTTATGAGTTCTCTGGTTTTAGACATGCATTCTTATTAAAATGCAAAGTCCAAAGATTTTGATAAATTCATAGAGTGTAAGAATAAATTAGAGAACCAAATATTGGAAGTATTAAGATTCTTCGATGTGATCAAAGATGTGGATACTCATGCTCGACATTCCGTAGTTGTCTATTTGAGAATGTGATTCTCTCTCAGATTACTCCTCCGATTGTACCATAGAACTATACATTATCGGAGAGGAGAATACGCGCCCTATGGAGTATGGTGCACTCTTATGATAAGTATTGTTGAGTTGCCTCTTTCATTATTGGGATTGTTTACCTCCGAAGATTGGATTGAGACGCGGAGACGTCTAGCCTGAATATAGGGGTAGATGCTATATGAATATATCCACCCATCTCTCCGAAAATACCAAGTTGATTTATGGCACAGTATATCGGAAGTTTGGATAGATGCGACCGATATAGCAGACTTATCAGATTTCCCCTCATTTGTGAGGTTTTTTTTTTATTGTGTGGACGTTCTTCTCTACAGGCGCAAGTCCTTGCAGTTAATTACGTTATCGCGTTGCGATAATAATTTTCACCTGCTCCAGACAGATCACTTCATGTCGTGTTATGTTTTTTTATTATGAAGTTGCCCTTGGATTGTATACGGAGACTAATTTATGTCATGCCCGTAGGGCGCCGATTAGTCCAAATCCGTATATTAGATTTGGAGTTTTGAATTTAGGGTGCAAATCTCATATAAATGAGATATATCAGTTCATTTTGATCTAAGGATCGTTAGTTATATATGAGACTAAGATCGACTTAGGAGTAATAAGCATATGGGCTCAAATATATTAGTTTAAAGAATATCGCGGTCCATGAAAGATATCGATGGAATATGGCTTGTTTGTGCCCGTAAATTGTATACAGGGGTCAATATGGAGATCAGCCGTAGGGCCAAACATATATTACTTTAAGGACATCGCGGTCTAATATTAGTTTAGGGACATTTCGGTCCAACATTCCTGTATTCGGACGAAGTATTAGTTTAAGGACATTTCGGTCCAACATTCCCGTGTTTGGGACGAATATTAGTTTAAGGACATTTTGGTCCAACATTCCCATGTTTGAGACGAAGGAGTTATTGGTTGTTAGCACTTGCCACCTCTTTGAAAACGTTGAGGAATTACAATGACGTATATCAGTGATGTGGAAGGATGTACCCTTGAATCAAATTCCATATACGAGGGAAGAGAATACGGTGGATTTAAAGATCGTTAGTCTTGTTTGAGACTAAGATTAACTTAGAAGACATGGGATGAAGATCATTAGTCGTATATGAGACTAAGATCAGCTTGGATATCATCGATGAAAGATCATTAGTCGTATATGGGACTAAGATCAACTTAGATATCATGAGCATATAGGCTTAGATGATTTAAAATCAAAGACGAAGTTTAAGCTTCACAGACTTAGCCAATTTGGGCTAAGATTGGGTTTCTATACCACCCAACAGTGCTAAGCACACAGTCACGTAGCGCTCACGTGAATATCACGTGAGGTGCTGAGTCTCTGGCGTTTTTCAAGCGCTCACGTGTATGGAACGTGAGGCGCTGAGTCCTTGCTTATAAGCGCACATGTGTATGGCACGTGAGGCGCTGTCTTCATGGGCCTTAGGTGCTCACGTGTATGGCACATGAGACGTTGAGTCTGTGAGCTTCTATGCGCTCACGCGGATATCACATGGGATGCTATCATCTGCTTCTTTTGAGCACTCACGTGGATATCATGTGAGGCGCTGTCTTCATGGTTTCTTTTGAGTGCTCACGCGTCTTTTACATGAGCTACTGTTTTGGGTGTTCACGTGCTTTTCACGTGAGACACTTTTGTTTGATTTTCCCCTTAGCGCTCACGTGGATATCACGCGTGCCGCTTCTTCTTTAGAGATTTAATCTCTGTTTATTTTTTTAAAATATTAGAGAAACTTAGCTTCTGTTAATGGTATTTTGACCATTAACGATCACCAAGATCACTATTTTGAGGATCCGGGATCAGGTTCTTTAAGAACTAAGTTCTTGTTTATGAAGGAACTAAGTTCCTGGAGTATAAACCCTTTCTTTTTTGTGTCCTTTCATCCATGTTCTTCCCTGAATCTTTGGTTCTCAAGAACAAGATCTTCCTGATGAGAATTAAATTCTCAACTTGTGGGCGACTTGTCTTGTGGACTCAGATCCAGAGAAAAAACTAAGTTCTTTTAAAAGGTTAAACCCTTAGATATGATATGATAGATAAAGGAGATATTTTGATCTCTGCTTTTTCTTTACCTAGAGTTTGAGAGGAGAAAGATCTTCTTCTTCTTCTTCTTTTTGAGAATTAAGTTCTCTGTTGTTTTGTGGGAGCTTTTGGAGATTTTTCTGTATTTTTTTACAGAAGCTTATGGGGAGTCTCCTCTCTCTGAGATTTAATCTCTTTGCTCCTATTTATAGGAGAAGAGAAAAATCAATCTGTTTTGAGAAAATCTCTCATTGAGAGATCATGATTGATTTCATAATCAATCAAATTGATTTTAAAGATCAACCGGTAAATTTTATTCACCGTTGGATTTTTAATTCAAAGGCTCTCTGTTTAACAGAGAAGATTTCTTATTTGTTTTAATAAGATTAGGAAAATATTTTTCTAAAATATAATTTAATTCTATCAGATGATTGATTGTTGATTTTATAATCACCGTTGGATTTTTGATCCAAGAGTTCTCTATTTAACAGAGAAGATCTTTTTTGTTTAAGAAAGATCAAGGAAATATTTCCCTCATAGAATTTAATTCTATAAAAAATAACACTAACGTGCATTATACGTGAGGTGTTGCCCAATGGGTTGGCAAGTACGCCAAGTGCTTTGCACGTGAGACGTTCACTTGTTTAACACGTGGGTACCGAGAGACTGCACTAGCGCTTATATAGATATCACATGAGACGCTCACGTGTTTAACACGTGGAACCAATATATGATTTGATCCTATCTGAAGCGGTACTCACATACTTTGCATGTGGGTGTGGACGTGTTTAACTCGTGGGAGTTTCCCTTTATTTTTTATAAGGGAAGAGCAAGTTCTGGGCCAAAATTTTTTACGGGAACAAACACCTCCCATTACTTTGCCCACGTAGGTATGTAAACAGGTTAAGTAGTGCAAAGTTATGCATCGCCATAGAATTGATGGCTGAGAAGACAGGTTTAGGATCTCTGTCACCTAAGGTTTTGTCCATCTTCATGAGCCGTAAGGGTCTCAAGAAGGTTTTTCTTCCTATGAGTCGTGAGGATCTCATAGGTGCATATTCTCCCTAGAAATCATGAGGATTCCTAAGTGTCCATCGCCTCCGTGGGTCGTAAGGATCTCACTCGAGTATTTTTCCTTTACGAGGCGTGGGGACCCATAAATGGCTTCTTCACTTTGTTGGAATACAATTTTGACGAATGTGGCCCATGGATAGTATACAAGAGTCAGTCTTGACCTCCTTGTAGGGCAGCGATGGCTTAGAAAATAGGTTTACATCTGTCGCCTAAAACTTTTCAACTTTATGAGCCATGAGGGTCTCATAAAGTTGTTTCTCTCTATAAGTCGAGAGGATCTCGTAGGCGTATTTTCTCCTTAGAAGTCGTGAGGACTCCTAAGTGTGTTTTCTCTTGAGAGTCATAAGGATATCACAAGAGTATTTCCCCTTACGCGTCCAGAGGACCCGTGAGTGGCTTCTTCTCCTCATTTGATGCAACTTTGTTGAATGTGGCCCATGGATAGTATACAAGAGTCAATCTTGACCTCCTTGTAGGGCAACCGTGGTTTAGGAAATGGGTTGATATCCCCGTCGCCTAAGACTTTTCAACTTTATGAGCCGTGAGGGTCTCATAAAGATGTTTCTCCATACGAGTCGAGAGGATCTCGTAGGTGTATTCTAACGTGAAATATAGATAACCTCTTTCGATACAGGAGTCCGTTAGGTTTTGTTGGATAAAGTGCCTTCAAAGAAATTATTGTAGTTGCAAGTAGGCGATTATGATAATTGAACGAGCATCTATACAGGTAGAACAGTCTTACTCGAGATGATAATATGCTATATACTTTTTCTATATCATTATGTGTATTCATTTTGATAAAGCCCGTAGGGTTATTGCTTAACTAGCAGGATAATGATGGCGATTATATACGTGGAAGCTGGGAGGTCCATAAGTATATTCTTAAATATCCTTAGTCGAGAGAGTATTGATACCGGGCATCGATACTCCAGAGTAGACTAGTGTATACTTTTTGAGACCTCGACAAGGGGCGGTGGCCGGTCTCACAAGCCATTGGTGTTGAGTCATCTAGATATTATACAGGTGCTCACTAGAGGTAAGTACACCGGACGGACTCGCCGAGAACTTCTAGATGGTATTATACCTATCGTCAGATGAAAGTTCTCTTGTGGAATGGGTACAGCTTAGTCCTTTGATATGAGATTTTCATCTATCTCGTGTGAGTTCCTACTGTACTTAGATTACTACCCTACCGCAGCTCAAAGGGGTCATGCAAACGGGTTTTAGTTGGGTACAGTCCCGAGCCATATGGAGGCTGAACAATCTTCAGGGATTCGTTTTTCTCGGTATTGGGAGTCGATATCGCGCTGTGTTGGGTCACCCATCACCAGAAATTCTTGGCCAAGGTGGATGAGAATTACTGATGTGATGTTAGTAGTTTCTCAGTGAGTGATAAGTTTCAGACTGGCATGACTAATCGGGTTAGTAGAGGTCTGACGTTATCCATCTCCAGACCCAGTATGCGATTATCTTAGACGAAGAGACCGGACTGTACGGAGATTGTTACAGACAGGCTCAATAGAGGTATGGATGAGTTTGCTCGTTGGCCTTCCTTTCGCTCAATACATGGGTAGCCGTTACGTACAGCTAGTGCCGCCGACGTGTTTGTGGTTAAACCCACTGCCAGTATATTGACGAGTCTTTAGAGTCCCACACAGAGAGTTTTCCCAGTTCAGGCAAAATGATGTAGTGGCCGTATTTGATACGTGCAGGATTCCGATTAGGTATGTATGATAGCCACGCGGACTTCAATCGGGCGGATGATAATACTAGTTGGTTTAGGATTAACCCGGATTATTAAATAAAGTTTTGATTTAATAATTTGCACATATATTTCAATATGTATATTCTAATATTATGTTCATTGTATTTTTCTATCTCTTAAGTATTCGTATTTTGATATGAATACGGGCATGTATTTGCGGGGATGTATTCTATTATTTATAAAAGAATATTTCTAGAAGAAGGACGACTCATTTCCAGGTTTTTCATTTTAAGAAATTAAGAAATGAGATAGAAAAGAGAAATGGCGGAGGGTATAAGCAAATGAATTTATAATTCATTTGCAAATACTATTCAAGCATTGTTGTACTTTTAAAATGGAAAAATTCTTTTTACAAAATACATGAAGAATGCTTGAATTTGCGAAGGATTTTCATTCCACCATTTTTGTTTCTCTCTCTTCCATGGCTCCCCCTCCTTCTTCCTCTACCTTCTCATGAGTTGAGATTCAAGAGGATTAAGAGAAAGAAAAATTATTAAAACACCCACACACATCGCTAAGCATTCTAGATTAGCATCCTAGGATTTTTAGTTATTTCATAGATGACGTTAAAGCTTGAACTTGGTTATTTCGGGTAAATCATCTTCGGTGAAGGGAGTCCGGTTTGCAAGCGCGATCTACAGTTTTTGAGAGTATGCTAGAGTCCAACCAAATTAGAGCAAATGAAGATGCTATAAAGGTTGTAAATTCTATCTTGTTAGTATTCTAATTTAGGTGTTTGGTTTAGATTCTAGGGTATAAGTTTTTAGTGCCTTGAAAATTTTTGTTTTCGGATTCCGTATTGGCCGCCGGTTAGCGTCGAGAGCACTAGAAACTTTCAATGGTATCAGAGACACCCAAACACCATAAACTAGATAGATACGACTTTCGAATCCCGCCGGTTTTTGCTCCGCAAAAACCGCGCTTAAACCAGTGAGCAATTCCACATTGTATTGATATTTTGACTCCGCGCAGGCTCTCAATTTGGACCAAGAAGCCGTGGGGAGGTGCACGGGGACCCTTAGGTCGTCCTAGGGGGACCTAGGGAGGGCCCACCCCCCTCGAAACCACCCAAATGGTGGCCTTGGGGGTAGGAAATCGAAACCGCCTCTGAAGGCAGTTTCAGGTCTGCCCACCACTATGGCCACCTTAGGGTGGACTAGGGGATGGGTGTTCCCTCATAAAAAGGAGGGAGAGTAAGAAAGAGGGAAACTCTCCACTATTTGAGTCTCACATGTTAAACATGTGAGTGCCTATATGCAAAGCATATAGGCGCTGCAATTAACTACTGATAGGCTAAATAAGCCTCACGTGTTAAACACGTGAGCGCCTATATGCAAAGTATATAGGCACTGTAATCAAACAACAGATAAGCTAAACAAAGCCTCATGTGTTAAACACGTGAGTGCCTATATGGAAAGCATGTAGACGCTGTAATCAAACAACAGATAGGCTAAACAAAGACTCACGTGCTAACACGTGAGCGCCTGTATGCAAACCATATAGGTGCTACAACTAAACAACTAAGAGGCCGAACTAAGTCCCGCATGCTAAACACGTGAGGACACCTCCTTACGTAGAATTAAATTCTACTTAATGAACCGTTGGATCAAGGATCCAACGGTAATTAAATATAGAATTAAATTCTATTGAGAAGAATATTTTCTGTTAAACAGAGAGTTTGTGGATCAAAAATCCAAAATATTTTCTATATCTTTCTAAATAGAGAAAGATTATACTCTGTTAAACTTAGCACCCTTGGATTAAAAATCCAATGGTGATTAATATGTCACCGCTTGATAGAATTTTATTCTGTATATGGGAGAATATCCCCAATCTTGCTAAAAACAAGAACAATATCTTCTATAAAAAAACAGAAGTCTTTTGATCAAAGATCCAACGGTGGGTAAAATTCCCCAAATCAAATCTGAGACTAATTAAATCAATTGAGATCTCTCAATGAAAGATTTTCTCAGAATTAAACAAACTTCTCTCCACTAAATAAAGAACCCAAGACTTCAAGTCTCCAAAAAAAAGTGTCACGCCCCGCTTCCTGGTGTACGGCGAAGAGGACGCGACGAGGTCCGCTACATATATACTTAGACGTACATACGCTAAGCGTATCTAAGCAATATAAAAGTAAATCACAAGAGACAAGAGATAAAAAGAACAGCAATTTTTATTTATTAACATTCTTTGTACAATACATGAAAGGAAATACAACTAAAATAAAAAGATGCATAAACAGTGGCATAACAGGAAATGAAGAGTACAGAAAGGAAAAGTGTACAATAAAACTAAAGTGCTGGATTTTCGGCAAACTGCTCCAAGTCTTCTGCAGATGGCTCGATCTCTGCCGGGTCCGAATCACCTGACGACATTCAAAGAAGAAAGAAATAGAATGTCGTCAGCGAACAGGTCGCTCGGTAAGTCCCAAAGGTAAGAGGAGAAATAGAATAGACAGAGAGTAAGAGAGAGAGGGAGATGGTGGCTTTTACAGTTGTATTATATTGTTATATTATTGTAGTATGGTGTTAACGCTGTTGTTGTAGCTTGGTACAGAAGGATGCCAATGTATACGAGAGGGGTCTCAGTATGCTAGAGACCAGGGCAAATGGAAGTACAAGGCTCCGTTATACAACCCGGAACAACGGCAATTGGATTCATGTTAGGTGTCTTAATCTTACCGTCTCGTGCCACTTTTAACACCTTCCGTACCAATCTACCCCTTAAACCCCGCGATGTCTTGTTTGTATTGTTATCTTGTAAATTGTATTGGTTGTATGGTTGATTGACTGACTGACCGAAACCATGATATCAGGAAACGGTTATAACCGTAGAGTCATGTAAATGGAATACTGTGAATCATGTAAAAGGAATATATATATCCATGGTTCGGTTCAGTCAAGTTGTGTAAATTGATGATTGTATTCATGGATTCATGTGTTCATATTGAATTGGAATATTGAAGATTTATATGGTACTTGAATCATATTCAAGTAGGATTATGATCAGACTCAAACCCGAGTCAGACCGTAGAAATGTAAATCGAAGTCCTATAATTGCTAGGGTCCTTAGGGTAATTTATAAAACTTGAGGGGGTTTTATGTAAAAATACTTTTGTATAGTTTTCAAAATACAACTCAAGTATTTAATTATCATCTTTATGTACATACAACAATTTAATAATCAAGATAAATATGTATACATGTTTGAATAACATGAAATGAGTCAAGTATATTATTCGAGTAACTACCATAAACGTAAAGAAATATTATGTACGACTAATTAATCAAGTTGAACGAATGCGGAATATAAACAGAAATATGGCTATAAATGTTTTGCATGCGTGAGTTCCAGTTTCACCTAAATACGACTACCGGTTTGAGAGATATATATGTTTTCGTATCGTCGCGCAAAACAGATCAGAATCTATTCGGCACCGTCACATATTTTTAAAACGCAGTTTGAGTTAATTTCTATCGGGTTTCAGGTTACGAAAATTATTAGAAAATTGTAGGTATTTCGATGAAATTATCTAAAACACTAAGATTCACATGATTTGGATTTCTGAAGCTCTAGTTATGATCATTTTAATATCAGCATTTAAAACAGAAATTCAGATTTCTGGACAGCAACTATATATTCTATTGCAAAGCCTATATCAGGTTGTTTCATGCATTCCTAAGTAATATAATATACAGAAAATTATAGTTCTATCAATGGTGCATCTACACATCTAAATTTTGTCACAAACGGACATCGGGTGTTTGAGTTATGTCCAATTTAAAAACAGTGTGCGAATCGGAACAGATTCTGTCCAGATCCGTCACTTAATATTGTAACGCAGTTTTCTTTATCTTAGATGGGTTTTCAGTAAAACTATAAAACTAAGAAAATCTAGATCATTCGATGTAGATATCAAAAACACCTGAGTTTGCTCAATTTGGATATCGGTATACCAAGTTATATGTCCTAGAAGTTGACCGATAACTGCAGTTTTCTGTTTTACGATCAGTGAATAAATACGATGTAATTCCTAAACCGTTATGCGGATCGATCTAAAATTTTTACAGCGTGTACAAAATAATATATTCTATCATATGTAAATTTCATGAAATTTTCAGAATTAAAAATTAATTTATAAAAATTATTTTAAAACTAAAAGTATTGATATATCATATATGAGAAATGAGAAAACCATGGTATTTATTCGTAACTTCATTTTTTTTCCAGACTTTAAATAAAGTGATTTAAAATAAAACAACAAACATGCACTCCTAATTGGTCACTATGAAATGTTAACATGTGAATTGAGAGTAATGAAAAAGACTTTACAAACTATATATGTGTGTATATTTGTGTGTTCATTATTTATATATGTATCCATTCAATTAATTATTTAGGAACTATGATATGTCGAGGGAAGTTTTTCATGGAAATATAAACCAAGAGAAATATAAAGAGAAAAAGAAAGAGATGGAGGGAAGGAAAGAGAGGAGGGACTTACATGCATAAGCCGGTATTGTCACCGGACTTGTCTATCCGCCGATAGCCTCGCGTTAGTAGCGAGACCTTCTTGAAGACTTCTTCATGTTCTTCTTCTTGGACTCTAGGTGAAGAGGAAGAAATGAGAGATAGAAAAATGTGAGGAAGGAAAATAAAGAGGAGGACAATAAAGATGGTGTAATGGTGAATTATGTATAATAATATATACATTCAACATGAGAATTAAAAGAGAAATGAAAGGTCACCATTCATTTTGGAAATGAAAGGTCTCATTTGTAGGTTATGAGAAGAATAAAAAATGATAAAAAAATAATTGCAGGAATGGGGATTTGAACATGTGACTTATGGAATAAGAATGTAAGGACTTAACCAATGAGCTATAAGGTTGTTCATGCACATATTTAATTAAATATATGATGTTGCTTAAAAAGAAAATGGGCTTTTTAGATGGGCTGTAGAGAATAAGAATATTGGATTTGGGTTAAATATTTATGAAAGGAAAAAATAAGAATGAGAAGTTAAAAACTTAAATATAAGAAAAAGAAATTGTACCTAGAAAAAAAATACATAATAGATTGAGGAATAAAATAATAATAAATTTAATAGAAAAAGGAAAATACCAAGTACAAATAAATACGGTATATTATTGAAGAGAGACAATACAAATGTATAAAGATTTTGGGGTCATTACATTTTACCCTCCTTAAAAATAATTTCGTCCTCGAAATTACTTAAGAAGGATGATGTAACAGAGTAAGGAAACAGGATTAGGATGATGACTTTCTCGAGCTCCGTCGATTGATACTCTAACCAATTGAGCTAATAAGTCTACAAGATACAAATAGAAAGTATGAATAAGAATTAAAGATTCAAAAGTGGAGAGATGGACTTCAAGGAAACCGAAGGTGGAGTTCAAGATGGATTCAAGGAATATGTAATATAAAGAATGTTTTCAGTTGCTGTTTCTTGTGTTATATTGCTTAGGTTGTTCACGCAGAATAGAACTGCATGGTAGTGTTCCGTACAGCTCTGACCTGCATGGGCCACCAACAAAACCCGTCACGCCCCGCTTCCCGGTGTACGGCAAAGAGGACGCGACGAGGTCCGCTACATATATACTTAGACGTACATACGCTAAGCGTATCTAAGCAATATAAAAGTAAATCACAAGAGATAAGAGATAAAAAGAACATCAATTTTTATTTATTAACATTCTTTGTACAATACATGAAAGGAAATACAACTGAAATAAAAAGATGCATAAACAGTGGCATAACAGGAAATGAAAAGTACAGAAAGGAAAAGTGTACAATGAAACTAAAGTGCTGGATTTTCGGCAAACTGCTCCAAGTCTTCTGCAGATGGCTCGATCTCTGCCGGGTCCGAATCACCTGACGACATTCAAAGAAGAAAGAAATAGAATGTCGTCAGCGAACAGGTCGCTCGGTAAGTCCCAAAGGTAAGAGGAGAAATAGAATAGACAGAGAGTAAGAGAGAGAGGGAGATGGTGGCTTTTACAGTTGTATTATATTGTTATATTATTGTAGTATGGTGTTAACGCTGTTGTTGTAGCTTGGTACAGAAGGATACCAGTGTATACGAGAGGGGTCTCAGTATGCTAGAGACCAGGGCAAATGGAAGTACAAGGCTCCGTTATACAACCTGGAACAACGGCAATTGGATTCATGTTAGGTGTCTTAATCTTACCGTCTCGTGCCACCTTTAACACCTTCCGTACCAATCTACCCCTTAAACCCCGCGATGTCTTGTTTGTATTGTTATCTTGTAAATTGTATTGGTTGTATGGTTGATTGACTGACTGACCGAAACCAGGATATCAGGAAACGGTTATAACCGTAGAGTCATGTAAATGGAATACTGTGAATCATGTAAAAGGAATATATATATCCATGGTTCGGTTCAGTCAAGTTGTGTAAATTGATGATTGTATTCATGGATTCATGTGTTCATATTGAATTGGAATATTGAAGATTTATATGGTACTTGAATCATATTCAAGTAGGATTATGATCAGACTCAAACCCGAGTCAGACCGTAGAAATGTAAATCGAAGTCCTATAATTGCTAGGGTCCTTAGGGTAATTTATAAAACTTGAGGCGGTTTTATGTAAAAATACTTTTGTATAGTTTTCAAAATACAACTCAAGTATTTAATTATCGTCTTTATGTACATACAACAATTTAATAATCAAGATAAATATGTATACATGTTCGAATAATATGAAATGAGTCAAGTATATTATTCGAGTAACTACCATAAACGTAAAGAAATATTATGTACGACTAATTAATCAAGTTGAACGAATGCGGAATATAAACAGAAATATGGCTCTAAATGTTTTGCATGCGTGAATTCCAGTTTCACCTAAATACGACTACCGGTTTGAGAGATATATATGTTTTCGTATCGTCGCGCAAAACAGATCAGAATCTATTCGGCACCGTCACATATTTTTAAAACGCAGTTTGAGTTAATTTCTATCGGGTTTCAGGTTACGAAAATTATTAGAAAATTATAAGTATTTCGATGAAATTATCTAAAACACTAAGATTCACATGATTTGGATTTCTGAAGCTCTAGTTATGATCATTTTAATATCAGCATTTAAAACAGAAATTCAGATTTCTGGACAGCAACTATATATTCTATTGCAAAGCCTATATCAGGTTGTTTCATGCATTCCTAAGTAATATAATATACAGAAAATTATAGTTCTATCAATGGTGCATCTACACATCTAAATTTTTTCACAAACGGACATCGGGTGTTCGAGTTATGTCCAATTTAAAAACAGTGTGCGAATCGGAACAGATTCTGTCCAGATCCGTCACTTAATATTGTAACGCAGTTTTCTTTATCTTAGATGGGTTTTCAGTAAAACTATAAAACTACGAAAATCTAGATCATTCGATGTATATATTAAAAACACCTGAGTTTGCTCAATTTGGATATCGGTATACCAAGTTATATGTCCTAGAAGTTGACCGATAACTGCAGTTTTCTGTTTTACGATCAGTGAATAAATACGATGTAATTCCTAAACCGTTATGCGGATCGATCTAAAATTTTTACAGCGTGTACAAAATAATATATTCTATCATATGTAAATTTCATGAAATTTTCAGAATTAAAAATTAATTTATAAAAATTATTTTAAAACTAAAAGTATTGATATGTCATATGTGAGAAATGAGAAAACCATGGTATTTATTCGTAACTTCATTTTTTTTCCAGACTTTAAATAAAGTGATTTAAAATAAAACAACAAACATGCACTCCTAATTGGTCACTATGAAATGTTAACATGTGAATTGAGAGTAATGAAAAAGACTTTATAAACTATATATGTGTGTATATTTGTGTGTTCATTATTTATATATGTATCCATTCAATTAATTATTTAGGAACTATGATATGTCGAGGGAAGTTTTTCATGGCAATATAAACCAAGAGAAATATAAAGAGAAAAAGAAAGAGATGGAGGGAAGGAAAGAGAGGAGGGACTTACATGCATAAGCCGGTATTGTCATCGGACTTGTCTATCCGCCGATAGCCTCGCGTTAGTAGCGAGACCTTCTTGAAGACTTCTTCATGTTCTTCTTCTTGGACTCTAGGTGAAGAGGAAGAAATGAGAGATAGAAAAATGTGAGGAAGGAAAATAAAGAGGAGGACAATAAAGATGGTGTAATGGTGAATTATGTATAATAATATATGCATTCAACATGAGAATTAAAAGAGAAATGAAAGGTCTCATTTGTAGGTTATGAGAAGAATAAAAAATGATAAAAAAATAATTGCAGGAATGGGGATTTGAACATGTGACTTATGGAATAAGAATGCAAGGACTTAACCAATGAGCTATAAGGTTGTTCATGCACATATTTAATTAAATATATGATGTTAGTTAAAAAGAAAATGGGCTTTTTAGATGGGCTGTAGAGAATAAGAATAATGGATTTGGGTTAAATATTTATGAAAGGAAAAAATAAGAATGAGAAGTTAAAAACTTAAATATAAGAAAAAGAAATTGTACCTAGAAAAAAAATGCATAATAGATTGAGGAATAAAATAATAATAAATTTAATAGAAAAAGGAAAATACCAAGTGCAAATAAATACGGTATATTATTGAAGAGAGATAATACAAATGTATAAAGATTTTGGGGTCATTACAAAAAGAGAAAAGGAAAAGGAAGGAGAAAAAAGGAGAAAAAGAAAGAAAGAAAGAAGAAAAAAATAGAAAGAGAAAAAAAGAAAGAGAAAGAAGAGAGAGAACTCCCCAGAGGTTTAAAAAAGAATATACAGTGAGCTTTTGAGGAACAGGAGAATTTAATTCTCAAAAAAAAAAAAAGAATTGCTTCGTTGAAACACTAGGTAAAAAGAAAATACCTATCTTTTGCCTTTCTAAGGGTTTGACCCTTCATATAAGGACTCAGTTCTTTCCAATGGTTGAGATCTGCAGAAGAAAATCTCTCCTCAAGTTGAGAATTTAATTCTCATCAGAGAGATTTTGCTCTGTAAGATTCGAAACCTAGGGGAAAAGAACTAAGTTATATAAAAAAAGAGAAGAAGAACGGGAACATATAGGAATTTAATTCCTCTAAAGAAAAAAATTAGGGTTTAACCCTATATAATGAACTTAGTTCTTCAATAAAAAAACAGTCATCCAAGATCTTCAAGGCCAAATCGTTGGTGTTTAGCACTATTCGAAGCCTCACGTGTTTCCCACGTGAGTGCTTCAAACGAACAAGGAAAATAACCAAAACTTCCTCACGTGTTTCCTACGTGATTTGTTTAAGAGGAAAACAAGTTTAAGAAAGAGGAAACTACAGCACTCCACCATCAATAAAGAAAAAGGGGACACCTATGTGCTTTGCACGAGAAAGGGGGGATAAAACCCAAAGTCAAGCACCCATATTTGGGGTGTCTCATGTGTGTTACGTGAGCGCCATCAAACTCTAGTATTTAACACTATTCCAGTGCCCATATTTGGGGTGCCTCATGTGTGTCACGTGAGCGCCATAAAACTCTAGTGTTCAACACTAATCCAGTGCCCACGTGAAACGCACATGAGCATTGTATTCCTCTGTGCTTAGCACTGTTGGAGACTCAATCTTAGCCTAAATTGGCTAAGTTTCCTGAGATTAGACCTCTTTGATACTAGAACAACTGAGCCCATATTGCTCATGTTTTTCCCAAGCTGACCTCAGTCTCAAAAAATGACTAGTGGTCTCCCATTGATGATATCCCAAATGATATTCATCTTATATCTCCTAAGATAATTTTAGTCTCAAACATGACCGTTTCCCTAAAAAAGGAGCAAAGCTCTGTTCAAAATTTGAAAGCCAGCGCCAAGAGTTAAAAAAATCTGAGGCAGCGCCTCACGTGCCTTGCATGAGGGCACCAGCGCCGAGAGTTAAAAACTTCGAGGCAGCGCCTCACGTGCCTTTGCATGAGGGCGCCGGCGCCGAGAGTTAAAAACTCCGAGGCAGCGTCTCACATGCCTCGCACGAGGGCGCCAGCGCCAGAACCAAATGTCTCTGTTAAACAGAGCCGTTGGATCAAAAATCCAACGGAGATGATAAATCATCAGAGTACAAAATTAAATTCTGTGGAGGAAATATTCCTCAAATCTTTCTAAACAAGAAAGATTACTCTCTGAAAAACAGAGCACCGTTGGATTAAAAATCCAACGGTGATTAAAAATCACCCATATAGTATGGGGAAATATTTCCATAATCTTGTTAAAAACAAGAAAGATATCTTCTGTAAAACAGAAGTCCTAAGATTAAAGATCCAACGGTGGATAAAAACCTCGAATCAATTAAAGATCTTTCAACGAGAGATTTCTTTAACTAAATCAACAAACTTGCCTCCACTATATAAAGAATCCAAGACTTCAAGTTTTGGAGAGAGAAACCCCCCCATAAGCTTTAGAGCAAGCAAGAAGAAAGTTTTAAGAAAGAAGAAAGAAGAATACCTTTCTTCGAGGTAAATAAAAAATAGAGATCAGAGCATCTCATCTGCATATCCAAGAGTTTAACTCTTCTCAAAGAACATAGTTCTTTCTTTCTCTGGATCTGAGATCCATGAGACAAGTCTCCCACAAATGAGAATTTAATTCTCATGGGGATAAACTTGTTCTTGGGGATTAAAGATCCAGAAAAGAATAGAGAATTGAACTCTTCAGAACAGAACATCCAAAGAAAAACCTAGCGCCAAGCGCCTCACGTGTCCCTCACGTGGGCGCTGCTCAATAAAGAATGCTTAACACTCAATGGTTGGCGCTCAACGCCTCACGTGCTCATCACGTGGGCGCTGTTTAATAAAGAGTGCTTAGCACTCAATGGTTGGCGCTCAGCGCCAAGCGCCTCATGTGTCCCTCACGTGGGGCGCTGCTCAATAAAGAGTGCTTAGCACTCAATGGTTGGCGCTCAGCGCCAAGCGCCTCATGTGTCCCTCACGTGGGGCGCTGCTCAATAAAGAGTGCTTAGCACTCAATGGTTGGCGCTCAGCTCCAAGCGCACGTGGGCGCCTTAAAGAGTGTTTAACTCTCCATAAAAATAAAAGAACAAAAAAAGTGGGGAAAGTAAAGCAAAGCATTATTTGCACAGAAAAGGGACTGAACCCAAGTAAGTGTTTAACACTTTATTCAAAGACTGAGTTGGTTGAGTCTAAGTTGACCAAATCCCTAATTCAGATCAACCGAGCCCATATGCTCATCATTTTCCAAATTGGTCTTAGTCCCAAACACAACTACAGATCTCCCAACGGACATTGGTTCAAGGGTACATCTCCTCACACCTCTGATACATGTCGTTGTAATTCTTCAGTGTCTTCAGAGAGGTGGTGGGTCCCGATAACCAACAACTCTTCAGTGCACTCCTAAATTGACGGGCACATCCCACTGCGGACCACAACGTCCTTAAACTAACAATGGACCGTAACGTTCTTAAACTAACACAATGGAGCCCAAATGCTTTTTTGTTGAGTCTAAATGATCCCAAAATCCTGTCGAGCAGATCTTAGCCTAAAATTAGACTAACACATCCTCAACAAACATTTAAGTTGATCTTAATCTCAAACAAGATTAACGATCCTTAAATCAACCCAAACCCAAATCTAAGAATATACGGATTTGGACTAATCCACGCCCTACGGGCGACAACATAAATTAGTCTCCGTATACAATCCACGGGAAACTGAAAATAAAACAAACACACACGACACGAGGTGACCTTCTGGAGCAGGAGAAAGTGGTTACCGTGATGCGGTAACGTAATTAACTGGAGGGGCTTGCGCTTGCAGGAAAGAGCGTCCCCACAATCAAAAACCCCTCGCAAACGAGAGGGAATTTGACGAAGTCTGCTACAACGGTCGCATCCGTCCAAACCTCCGATACACGGTGCCATAAATCAACTTGGCATTTTCGGAGAGGTGGACGGATAAATCCAAATAGCATCTACCCCCAAATTTAGGCAAGATGTTTGTCTTCCCGGTTTTCGGCGGTAAAAAGATTCTGGCACGCCTGGTGGGATCTTTTCCTCTTTCCACTCCACACTTCATGTGTTGTGTTCGTGAACGAATCGCGGTTTAATATGGTTGCCCCTGGATTCGAGATACTAATATTTGGTGTCTTTCTCCATGCAGAAAAGAAGATAACATCGATGGCCTCCAGCTGCACTACCTGCAACAGCAACTCCTACTCCGTCCCTACCGGAGGAGTGACTTACGGGCCCCAAGCGGCCTCCATCTTAGCAATATCAGTGGAACAGGTGATTTAGGCCACCGCTGGACTGTTCTTTGGGACCATGATCCCGTCATCAAGCTTCAGCGTCCCGATACTACCACAGGAAGCTCCAAAGAAGTCGGTCATTGATCGACTTGCAACCACCACGACCCCTCTCAATGGGTTGTCCAAGTTTGCCGCCTCAGTCTTTAATAGGCTGAGCTGCAGGTCAAGTGGGCTCGCAAAAAGGTTCGCGATACCTGAAATGGTTATCTCGAAGCGGATAGCCATTCCAGTTCCGGCGGATGAAGTCGTCAAAGGGGCTTCTCCTATTAAAGGATCGGTTTTCGCAAGACTGGCCGTTCCAACTCCTGCTTCCGGCGAAATCATCAAGACCGCTTCCCCTATTAAAAGGTCAACCTTCGCAAGATTGACCGTCTCTTCTCAACGGACGTCAGTCTTCAACAGGCTGACACCAATAGCGGCCTCTCATCAAAGCGAGGGGCATGACGAAGCCGCTCCCACGACAGAGTTGGTCCCGTCTGCACGACATGCTCGACATCGCCACTGGCGCCGAGTGAGGAAAGCTGGGGGCAGTTCCCCCTCTGGACTTACCCCACCAGCTCCAATGGTGGAAATTGACGCTGCTGTTCCAACTGGGAACAGTTTCGAGCTGCTCAGGAGGGTGTGCAAGAACTCTCCAACCGCTGTACTAAAGAAGTCTCCTCTGTCTGTTGAAAACACAACGTAGGCAAAACCGGAACAGCCTCCTCAGCGGCTGTCCTCCAAAATCCACAGGGTCTGGTGGAAAGTCCAAGACTCTGTAATTGACAAAGACTACTCTCGCCGACTGAAGAAAATGAAAGCTTAGAAAGAGGAGGACCATACCGCCATCATACCACGAAAGGTATCGTTTGCATGGGTGCCTGCTGCAACGACCCTTTCAACTTCGACCTCCCATAAGAGGAGAAGGCCGGAGAAGATCCCCATGCCTGCGGTAAATTTCAAAGGCAGTAGACCTAAACGCCCCAAGTTTGGGGGCATGGTTGTACATACCATCTACATGGCTTCCGGAACGAGGATAGTCGTGCTTCCGTGAGTCATCGACCACTCACTTGGTTGTTGACAAAAGCTCAGGAGCAGCAACAAAAGCTCCAAGAAATGCTGATGAAAAATCGGCACTCACCAGGCAGAAAGAAAGTCAGGAATCAATGTCTGAGCAGTGCCAGGAACAAGAGACTGACACCGAGTTCTTGCGAAGGGTGCTGGAAAGGAAGGAGAAGGAGGCCGCAGAACAGGCTACTAATATAAAACAGATGGCGCTTCTGTTCTAAGACATGGTTGGGATGATGATCCAGCCGGAACCTCCAGTCGAAGACCCTTCGATAATCATCGAAGACGACAGAGGGGAAACGTCAAACCCTCCTCTGGCCGTCTCAGCGGCCCAAGAAGAGACAATTTCCAAGGCTGCCCTTGATGACTACATAGCTCAACAAGTACGAGCTCATCAGGCAAGCGAAGCGGCTGGCCAAGTCGTCAGAACTGGACGACCTTATCCAGGCTGGTACGATCAAATCAAGTACCCGCCGGGATATACGATCCCTAAATTCCACGTGTATAAGGGGACAGGAAATCCCCATCAACACGTCGCTTAGTTCAGAGCTCTATGCGGCAATACTGGAGGCGACGACAAACTGCTGTTTCGCCAATTCATCGGCAGCTTGGCGGAGACAGTATTTGAATAGTACTCGGAACTTCCGAATGACTCCATCAAAACATTAATAGAATTGGAGCTACTGTTCACGCAGCGTTTCGCAAGCGCAAGCGAGCGCACCCCGATCACCACATTAATCAATGCCAGGGTGAAGCCGGGAGAAATCTGGGTTCAATACGCAATTCGGTGGCGGAACCTATGGTCTAAATGCGAACAGCGCATAGAAGAAGTTCCTGCCGTGGGTATGTTCATAGGGACCCTTGATCCTCAGGCGACTATATCCCAATTTATGACGTTCTTCAAGCCGACCACCTTCCAGGCCATGATTGACAAGCTGGCCCAAATGGACCAGATGGGCTATAGGCCGTCCTCTTCAAAAACGGATCTCCGGAATAAAAAGGGAAAAGGGAAAGCGACTTTCGTTACCAACGCTCAACAACAACCGAGTGACCCGAAACCGGTTGATCTCCAAAGCAACAAACCACGATCCCTCGAAGAGAAGTTGAGACGTCCTTACTCGTTTCTCCGGGATAAAACGAGAAGACTGTTCGAACTAGCGGTGCGCAACATGCTCATCACTCTACCGGATCCGAGACGCCCACTGCAGCCTGGTGATGGCAACAGTCCCAACTATTGCCCCTACCACAGAGTAATGGGCCACCCAATTGAAGATTGCTACGTCTTTAAAATATGGGTTGAGGACCAGTACCAACAAGGTAAATTCGCGCTATCCAAAAACTGGAAGGTAAACCCGCCACAGTAGCATGCTCCTAAAAAGGTGGACATGCTGGGGCATCATGCTCATTTATAGAAGAAGCTCTGTAAGAAGTTGTCCTTTCGGCTAAAACTAAAAGAATGCTGAATGATCTTCAAGCATGCCCGTCAATCAGGTGGAAAAGCCCACTGGAGCCCGAGATCATTGACGGGATGCTGAAACCGCACCTAATACCGAAAGTTGGTATCGATGGGCTGTTGGAGATAGTGCCCTCATAGTCAATTATTGGATCGCAGGTACGTGATTTCAATGATTGCGGAGGACCTATACTGGTAGAACAGTCTTACTCGAGATGATAGTATGCTATCTGGTTTGCCTTTATCAGTCGTGTACATGTTCAGGTGACTGATTGCATGTTACACTTTGATAGAGCCCTTAGGATCTTGCTTTACTACCAACAGTATGATGGCGATCATATACGTGAGAGTTGGGTAGTTTATATGCATATTCTTAATTGTGGTCCCTAGTCGTGGGAGTTTCGAGACAGGGCATCGATACTCCGGAGTAGACTAGTGTATACAGTCGAGACCCCGACGAGGGGCGGTGGCCGGTCTCATAAGCCACTGGTGTCAGTTGGATCACCTAAGATGTATACAGGTGCTCATTGGGTTATGAGTACACCGGACAGGACTCGCCGGAAATCTGCTAGTTAGTACTATACCTATCGTCAGATAGCAGTTCCCTGGTGACATGTGTACAGGTTAGTTCATCGACCTGAGGTCGTCATTTGTCTCGTATGAGTTCCCACTGTGCTTTGATTTCTACCCTACCACGGCTCAAAGGAGTCGTGCAAACAGGTAGCTTTTGGGTACAGTCCCGAGCCATATGGAGGCACGTGAGCGGATCGGCAGGGGATTCGTCTCTCCCGGTATTGGGGGCGAGGTCGTGCTGTGTCTAGGAGAGCCATTACACAAAGTCCATGGCCATGGCAGGAGATTTACTGGTAGGTACTCCAGTAGTATCTCAGGGTGTTATTGGGCTACACTCCGACACGACTTATACTGCTATTGGGGGTCTGACGTTACTAGCCCCCTAGGCGGATATGCGATACTCATTGACGAACGGACCGGACTGTATATACATTGTCACTGTTAGGCTCAGTAGGGTTTCTGGATGAGTTCGCTCATCGGCCTCCCTTGAGTTCGCTCATCGGTCTCCCTTGAGGTCAGTCCATGGGCAGCCGTTATGCATAGCTAGTGCCGCTGACGGTTTGTGGTTAAACCCACTGCCAGGGTACTGACGAGTCATTAGAGTCCCCCACAGACAGTTTCCCAAGTTCGGGCGAAACGTTGTAGAGGCCGTATGGTTTTATGGCAGGGTTCGGAAAATGCACGTGCGTTTACGCACGTGTCAGTTTTCGGGCAGATGATACTGGTCGGCTTTGGTTTAAGCCGGATCCGAGTATTATATTGAGTAGGTATAATATCTTTGTCTCAGTTGCATTTGTATTCGGTCGTAATACAAATGCGGGTATATTTATACAGTTACGGGGTTATCCTGAAAGTCGTTTCAGGATCACTTTTGGAAGTTGCCAGTTTCCAGTTTTCTATCAGCCGTCTTTTAACATTCGGTTAAAGACGGATTTATCTTTTCTTGGATGAGGGTGAGTCATGCTTCTAGAAGGTTCTAGAAGGTGATGACTTGGCTATTTGGTGTTGTGTTTTCATTGGTTGCATTAATGAATGGATGACTAGGTTTAGTGAGTCATTCATTTCATTAATGAGTTTTGTTTACTTAAGGATATTTCTTCTTGATCTTTGTATATGGTCACCTCCTTATTCTCTCCTACACTCACCTCCCTCTTGGTTAAATAGTGGCCGGCCCCTCTCTCCTCCTCACTCACTCATTTGAGAAAATTATGGTTGCTAAAAAGAAAAGACTAAGGTTTTGGATGCATGGAAATTTCATAGTTCATTTCTTGTTCCATTTCATTTCCATCGGCAACTTCATTTACCGATCGTCCACGGACTTGGACGAAGAGAGACAAAGTCATCTACTCATTCTCTACATCATTCTTGGTCGTCTCTTTTAGCAAACTTGACGACCGAGTTGCCTCAAGTCAGAGGCGGGAGCCCGTTTAAAGAATCGTCGACGTGGTGCCACCTCGACGAAGAGATCGGAGATCGACGAGATCAGAGCAGCCGCAACGGAGCGTGGGATGATGGTTAAAGAACGAAGGACTCGGATCGTTCGGTATAACCTTTCTACACTCTTTACAGTTTGTTAGTTTAGCAATAATGGCAGATCCGGATTAAAGTATATGATAGCGCCAGTTAAAAAGTTTTTGTTCCGCATTTGGCGTCTGTAGACGGCCGGGGCGCTAGCGTAGACTTACAGTGGTATCAGAGACTCACCATTTTGCTATACTAACTTGTGCTAACGCGTTTAAAACATCGATCGAACCGGAAATCAAAAACTGCAAAATCCAAGCTTGACAGTTTCTGTTGTTTTTAAACGGTGTCCTAAAAATATTTCACATATCTCAGAAATCTGTGCAGGGTTTTCTAAGGCACACGACAAAATTTGAGCAAGTGATTCCACTATATAGCCGCGGAAGCGCGGCCAAACCCATGGTTTGGCCGCGGATCCGCGGCCATGCTAATGAATCACTGCATCAAATTTTCTCAATGTCTTCTCTGGTGGAATTTTGGGTTTTTGGTATATATCTTTTGGGCCCAGGTTTTGTTACTGTTCTCCAGATTTGCGTGGGGCCCACTTTGTGATATTTAGTCGATCGAAATTTAAACATGTTAGTTTACAGTGCTTACATTATATCTCCGACCGGGAATGTCATTTGATCGGTAAACCGCGTCCGATTGTTATAGTTCTTTTAGACGGGTTTGCGAACGTGACATTCGCGTTGATGTTCTGTGTTGTGCTGTGATGTTGCGGATTTGTCGTGGTGGATAGCAGTGTGCAATGGTAGTACAGTTTGAGTTTATTTGTACATTTGATATTGCGGGGCGAGCGTCCAACATGTGGACAGCCGTCACTGCCTGTTGTATAATATTCTTTTGGGGCACGACCAGGTTGCGGTCGATGTACCTGTTGTACTATTTTTCATTACTGTACTAGGTTTTACCCCGCGACGGAGTGCACGGATAGCCGGGTTCTAGGGGGCAACGGGTCCGCATCTCATGGCTTTGAGAGGCAGAGGGGTCCCACTCTAGAATTGGCAGACTATTCGCCGCACTCGTAGGGGGTACAGGTTGACCCAAGGAGGGGTGCTCAAGCTACCGGATTCCGTGAAGTGCCGGGTGTTCCATTCACTATGCTGTGGAGGACTACCTCGCTTCAGGTTTTGGCGGGTAACTTGCCGCACCCGTAGGGGTCTAGGTTTCATTGCACAGGCTATCCACACGACAGGGGAACGTCGGGTTTCAGCAGCGGCTCTGTGAAACCCGGGGATCCCAGATTATCTGTATTGTTCTGTGATGCTTATTACTTTTCTGTAATGTTGCATATTATCACGCCTGGAGCGATTATTGTATATTGGTTTATATACTATTAGATGTTGTATATGTTTTACACCCGCGCTAGTCCAGTCCCCGCTCTGTCGTTAGTTAAGTAACCTAACGGGTGATGACGGGACCCAGTGACGAATGCGGATGGCATATACGTACATTTTATTTTCGTTCTTTTCTGGTGTGATTGATTGATGGGACTGCGTTGATTCTGATCAATGCAAAAAGTTAAACAAACCTGTTTTCAGTTGTTGGAACAAATTTAAAAAGTGTTATTGCAAAGACGTTTCCTTTTGTTTTGCATAGCGGTATTCAGTGGAATATCCTGCACCTCATTCGACGGGGCAAGGGCCGATATCCCTTCACCGGGACTGACCCCTTGGGCAGAAGTTTGCGTCAGGGTAATAACTTAACTATAGTCGATTATAAGTTGCTTTGCATAGCGGTATTCAGTGGAATATCCTGCACCTCATTCCACGAGGAAAGAGCCGAGATCCCTTCACCGGGAGTGACCTCTTTAGCAAAAGGTTTTCGCCACTATATTTTAAAAAAGCTATCAGGTTCCTTCAGCGATATCAAGTTCACTACGCTAAAGGTTTTTCGCCAAAAACCAGCCGTAGCCCTCCGTCACTTCTTTTGGGTATTCAGTAGTATTCAAGCTATGTATTTTGACCTAACGCCAAGGCATAGTGTTTGGTAGCTGCTGGGTATTCAATTGTTGCATAGATAGATGAGTTGGTTTGGGACAGCCGTTCTGCCATTTTGACCTAACGCCAAGGGCATGTGCGGGTGGGTTCAAATTAACAAGATAGTGATGGGTAGAACTTGGCATGTGACTTATGACATTTTGACCTAACGCCAAGGTTATAAGAGCATGGGGCAAAAATCGTATCGGGAGTTTCTAAAGAAACTGAAACTTGCTAAGTATGCGCATACCTTCTGGAGTATGAGTAACGTGGATGCATTCCATCACGTTATCATGCGATGAGAGTTGGATTCCGATTCCCACTGATGAGTTGGTTTACTCTTCGGGTGATCCCGATTGATTCTTCTTTTAGGTTTGGAGGAGAATTTGACAGGACAGTGAGAGGTTTCCGGATTAGATAGAGTGATAACCATTCTGATCTAGGTTAGAGTGCACGCAGAGTGTTTCTTTTCTCTCTCTCTTTTGGCAGCGACCTTTGACCGACCCTAGACTATGACTCAGTGACCAAGTTGACCGAACCTTCTTAAAATACTGGCTTTTGGATTGTCTATGTTGCATAAGTCATTGCCACTCCTTTTACCCTTTGCATTTCTCAGAACACCCGTATTACTACGGATATCCACTTCTATTGGATAGATCCATCGTATGGTTATATACGAACTCGAAGGGACTTCTTCGAGGATGGATCCAGGTTCAGGAGAAATAGAATTGGTTTATTCAGTTGTCTTTTATTATCACCTTCTCTCAGGTTGCGAGAGCTCCTTGGTTTAGGAGAGTACACCTATTACGCTTATTGGATAGTCTTATTCCAAACCATAGGCAGGTGCCGAAAGGTAGGGAATGAAGAAAACCAATTAGCCTAAGCAAGGTGTGCAGAAGGTAATATGTAAAGACAAAATAAAGGGATTAGAAAGAGAGAAAAGTAAATTGCGACTGATATCATTCACGACCAAAACCGCGTACTTCATCGCCACTCCTATTTCACCTTTAAAGGAATAAGGTATTATTCAGTTGTCTTTTATCATCACCTTCTCTCAAGATGCGAGTACTCCTTGGTTTAGGAGGGTACACCTATTATGCTTACTGGATAGTCTTCTTCCAAACCATAGGCTGGTGCCGAACGGTAGGGAAGGAAGAAAACCATTTAGCCTAACGATGGTGTACAGAAGGTAACGACTAAAGACAAATAAAGGGAGTTGGAGAGATGGCAATAAAATATACGGTTGAAGTCATGAATTGGATTATGGAAGAGGCATTGCTATGAATACCAGGATACCCCTACGAAACATTTTCATGTTTCAGTGCATTGTTAAAGAAAAACTGTTTTCCCGATTAGACACTTACTCCAAGGGTATGTATTTACCAGGTTTCATTCTCATATCTGTATGGTTTTACAGATGATGAGTAGGAGTAAGTTATTGGGAATTAGGTGATTATCCTCATTATATCGGAATTCGTTGTAATTGGTGATATTTGAGGAAATCACCAGGGTACAGTTTTCAACCTACGACGCACAAGTTTTTGAGTTGTATAACTCAGCGGACTTATACAGAGTATTGTATGTTGTCCAGTGTCCATCAGGACAAAGGGGTAGGTCCTCGTACTTTGTTCTGTTTACTTATAACTTCTCTAGTATTTAGACAAGTGTTTCGTAGAAATACAAGGTCTAAGTTTTGAGAAGTTATGGGTATAAGAATAAAGTAGAGAACCAGATATCACAAGTATCGGGATTCTTCAAAGAGATCGAAGATGTAGATTCTTGTGATTGGTATTCAGATGATAGTGATGGTTTTGAGAAACGTGTTTCTCTTTCAGGTTACTCATAATTGGATGGATTCCTAAGTTGAGTAATGCTGATTAGCCTCTTTCCATTAAAGTGATATGCACTGGAGACAGCTGCATGATTGAATCTGGTTCCAATTAAATAAGTGCCAAAGTTTCTATATTGGATATAGAATGGATCGTACCTTAAAAGATATTAAGGTATGGGGAGTTGTCCAGCTTATGCTTAAAACCAGACTCTGGATAACTCAGGGCACGTTTCTGTAATGGCTGTTTGTGGGTTGACCCTGGCTACGACGAGGGTTGATATTCTACCATTTGGAAGATCAATAGTGATATTGTTCTTGACTCGCCACAGTTTTAATAAAATGGATCTTTTTCAGAAAACAGAAGTGGGAGTATGGTAGAACTGGAAGTGATTCCAGAACCGCAAACGATTACGGAAAATTTAATAGGACCTATATATTCAATCAGGTTTGACATTCCAATAGCCACTCCGCAGATATGGTGGGTAACCTCAGACACCCGAGAGGTACTTCGGTAGCCTCAAGGACGGTGACAGGGAGGTTCTTATCTACCCAGACTTGACACTACTGTTGTTCCAGGTTATGAGACCCGGTAGGAGGGTTGTCGTAGTCAGTGGGAGCAACGGAAGAATAGTGGGCAAGTAGCTTATGTCTATTTATAGACTAGAGCAGTTGTAGCGGAGATAGATCATCTATTTTTGATGTGACAGTCATGGGTTTGACTTCAATCAAAATAGGGGATGGATCTGTTAAGAAGGTAGTAGGGTGTGATGTCATGGTATCTGGATGACATACACAGAGTGGGAAGTAAAATTCCTATACTACGATCGGTTGTACTGTGGTCGTCACACAGTTGTTTCTCCAGACAGGATATGGATATAATATTTGACATTCTTGTTTCTGGATCTATGGTTTTAGATCTGGATTTGGGTAGTTTCCCAATGTGGGTACTTTGACAGATATTCTAATGGTTTTTAGAATAGTTGACTCCTAGTATGGTGGTGTACCTGCAGGTGATGGAGTCACCCTCTCTAAAGGTGTCGTATAGACTAAAGGGGAGAGGGAAGTGCATGATTGGCAGATCACTTGCTTAGGCAATTGAGTCAATCATGAGATGTCAAGTACCACACCAGATGTTGTTTTTGCACTAGATACAATAAGTTTGTATTAATCCAATCCTGGAGAATCATAAGGAAGCAGTATTAGAACATAAGTATATGTTCTACGGATTTGATGACGGCAGCCTCCTTCGGGAGACGATTATCATTCCAAGCTTCAAAGGTGACGTGGATGACAGAGTGATTGTCAGAGTTATAGTTTTTCCCTCTGACGAAGAGGGACAGTATTATGGACAGGTGGTCCAAGAGGATACTGTGGGTGGCTTGGTGCCAGATACTGATTAGGTTCAGTGATCGATACAGTCTAAGAAGTTTGGATTTGGAGTTCATTTATGAACAAGGTCCCATCAGAAATCCAGACATATTCTAAGACAGGTATTACTCAATTCGGGAGATGGCTTTCTCCGCGAATTTGAGATTAAGAGAGATATAGAAAGAAACTTCTAGGCGGATCCACTCACTGAGGCTATTTCTCGAACACAATAGTTTTACAAACGGGCTTTGTGAACTGATTAGTAGAGGAGTTGGATGTTCGGTTTCACACGGGCTGTGAGTAGTCGACATCGCAATATTAGCCTTGAGTGCAAGTGGGAGATTGTTGGAGATAGTGCCCTCATAGTCAATTATTGGATCGCAGGCACGTGATTGCAATGATTGCGGAGGACCTATACCGGTAGAACAGTCTTACTCGAGATGATAGTATGCTATCTGGTTTGCCTTTATCAGTCGTGTACATGTTCAGGTGACTGATTGCATGTTACACTTTGATAGAGCCCTTAGGATCTTGCTTTACTACCAACAGTATGATGGCGATCATATACGTGAGAGTTGGGTAGTTTATATGCATATTCTTAATTGTGGTCCCTAGTCGTGGGAGTTTCGAGACAGGGCATCGATACTCCGGAGTAGACTAGTGTATACAGTCGAGACCCCGACGAGGGGCGGTGGCCGGTCTCACAAGCCACTGGTGTCAGTTGGATCACCTAAGATGTATACAGGTGCTCATTGGGTTATGAGTACACCGGACAGGACTCGCCGGGAATCTGCTAGTTAGTACTATACCTATCGTCAGATAGCAGTTCCCTGGTGACATGTGTACAGGTTAGTTCATCGACCTGAGGTCGTCATTTGTCTCGTATGAGTTCCCACTGTGCTTTGATTTCTACCCTACCACGGCTCAAAGGAGTCGTGCAAATAGGTAGCTTTTGGGTACAGTCCCGAGCCATATGGAGGCACGTGAGCGGATCGGCAGGGGATTCGTCTCTCCCGGTATTAGGGGCGAGGTCGTGCTGTGTCTAGGAGAGCCATTACACAAAGTCCATGGCCATGGCAGGAGATTTACTGGTAGGTACTCCAGTAGTATCTCAGGGTGTTATTGGGCTACACTCCGACACGACTTATACTGCTATTGGGGGTCTGACGTTACTAGCCCCCTAGGCGGATATGCGATACTCATTGACGAACGGACCGGACTGTATATACATTGTCACTGTTAGGCTCAGTAGGGTTTCTGGATGAGTTCGCTCATCGGCCTCCCTTGAGTTCGCTCATCGGTCTCCCTTGAGGTCAGTCCATGGGCAGCCGTTATGCATAGCTAGTGCCGCTGACGGTTTGTGGTTAAACCCACTGCCAGGATACTGACGAGTCATTAGAGTCCCCCACAGACAGTTTCCCAAGTTCGGGCGAAACGTTGTAGAGGCCGTATGGTTTTATGGCAGGGTTCGGAAAATGCACGTGCGTTTACGCACGTGTCAGTTTTCGGGCAGATGATACTGGTCGGCTTTGGTTTAAGCCGGATCCGAGTATTATATTGAGTAGGTATAATATCTTTGTCTCAGTTGCATTTGTATTCGGTCGTAATACAAATGCGGGTATATTTATACAGTTACGGGGTTATCCTTAAAGTCGTTTCAGGATCACTTTTGGAAGTTGCCAGTTTCCAGTTTTCTATCAGCCGTCTTTTAACATTCGGTTAAAGACGGATTTATCTTTTCTTGGATGAGGATGAGTCATGCTTCTAGAAGGTTCTAGAAGGTGATGACTTGGCTATTTGGTGTTGTGTTTTCATTGGTTGCATTAATGAATGGATGACTAGGTTTAGTGAGTCATTCATTTCATTAATGAGTTTTGTTTACTTAAGGATATTTCTTCTTGATCTTTGTATATGGTCACCTCCTTATTCTCTCCTACACTCACCTCCCTCTTGGTTAAATAGTGGCCGGCCTCTCTCTCCTCTTCACTCACTCATTTGAGAAAATTATGGTTGCTAAAAAGAAAAGACTAAGGTTTTGGATGCATGGAAATTTCATAGTTCATTTCTTGTTCCATTTCATTTCCATCGGCAACTTCATTTACCGATCGTCCACGGACTTGGACGAAGAGAGACAAATTCATCTACTCATTCTCTACATCATTCTTGGTCGTCTCTTTTAGCAAACTTGACGACCGAGTTGCCTCAAGTCAGAGGCGGGAGCCCGTTTAAAGAATCGTTGACGTGGTGCCACCTCGACGAAGAGATCGGAGATCGACGAGATCAGAGCAGCCGCAACGGAGCGTGGGATGATGGTTAAAGAACGAAGGACTCGGATCGTTCGGTATAACCTTTCTACACTCTTTACAGTTTGTTAGTTTAGCAATAATGGCAGATCCGGGTTAAAGTATACGATAGCGCCAGTTAAAAAGTTTTTGTTCCGCATTTGGCGTCTGTAGACGGCCGGGGCGCTGGCGTAGACTTACATGGGCAAGGCACCCAGGTCAGGCCTTCAAAGTCTTCGAAGGGAAAGAAGAAGACCAAGAAGCTTGCGCAGCCTGACGACAATCGTATGGATCTGCAAAAATATATCGACGCCCTGGAGGAATACAACCAAAGGGTGCGGACCCCAGTCACACTCGAAGAATTTCTCAACCATATCCTTGAGAACGGAGACAGTGACAATGATGTAGGAAACGGCTTATCAGAAGAACCCGAGGATTATATAGCGAGTTGCTACATGATCTCTCACCTGTCGTTAAAAGACAAATAAGCTCTCTCGGCGTCGGAAAGCAACGCATAGGAACTGGGGGCAGGACCGGCGTCAAAATCCCTGAAACCGTCAGACGACCTGATCGATAAACTGCTGAATGAAGCCTTTCAAAAGAGCAAAGCTGACTGAGAGCGTGAAATAGCTATATACGAAAAGGTCAAGCGTCAGCGTCAGGATGAAGAAGCTACGGCGAGAAAGAGTCACGCGGTACTCCAACCAGGTCGAAGCATACCCGTGGCAGACAAAAGCAGGTTTAAGATGGGGAAACAGTTTGCCAATGCCTGTCAATAGGGATGAAGCTGCTACCTGTCAAAGGAAATGCTCCCGGGAGTATGTGCCTTGATGAAGCAGATGAACACCCGAACTACTGTTTATACCATCGGAGGGTCACGCACCCCATCGAGGAGTGCAGTGCCTTCAAGAAGTGGTGGCAGGGATACGTTGCCCACCGAAAACGCTTCAAGCAAATAAAGCGCGAAGCTCGTCGACAAAGAAAAAGTGCGATAGATGAGCGCGGAAAAACGATTGGCAACTGTCATATGGCTGACACCATTTCGAAAAAAGTGAAAACCCAAGCTCTCACGTTTGGAAGCGATTCTGAGGAAGAGATAACCCTCGGACCTCTCTTCAAGGAATCCACCTCTGGAAAAGAAGAAGAGGTGAAGAACTGCGAGAACATTCAGCTGCGCAACCGTACGTTGCCTGAAAAGAACCTCGGGCCTACGAACAAGGGTCTGAACAAAAGAGACAAGGGGAAGGAAAAAGTCCCTGAGGAAATCACCCTAGATGATAGAGTCGTCAAAGAGCTCACAGCTAAGGACCCGTCTAAGAAAAACAAGGTGGATTACAATGTCCTGGCACACCTGAGGAAGATACCTTTACAACTGAGCATACTGGATGCTCTCCTCCTGTCCAAAGAGGCACGAGATTCTCTAATCAAGGCATTACAAGAGCCCGATCAGTTTCAAGCCTTCTTTGCAGAAGAAAAGAAGAAGGACGAGCTGGAAGAAGTTCACACAGCTGACATCACATTCGGCGATGAAGATCTCCTCCTCGGAACGTGCGAGCACAACCGTCCTCTGTATGTCACTGTGTACTGCCATGACATCAAGATAGGGAAGATCCTGGTTGACAACGGGTCCTCCGTCAACCTTCTTAATGTGAGAGTGTTGAAGGAGATTTGCATGAACGCTCAACACCTGGCTCAGGATAAAATTACTATCTCCGGGTTCGATTCGCAGTCATCACGGACGCCTGGGTCCGTAATACTGACATTACATTTTGGGATGCTCGTCACTGAGATCAAGTTTCATGTCATCGACGCCAAAACTTGCTATAACACTCTGCTCGGCCAGCCTTGGTTACATGAGTACAATATCATCCCTTCTACACAATATCGGTGTATGAAGTACTTTAAAGATGGCCTCGAGTATACAGTTACAGGGGAGCTAAACCCATTCTCCGTAAATGAAGTCCGCAAATATGAAGACGCCAACTACTTCTTACCGACTTCGAAGACAC
This sequence comes from Agapanthus africanus, assembly GCA_030015575.1. NCBI lineage: Eukaryota > Viridiplantae > Streptophyta > Magnoliopsida > Asparagales > Amaryllidaceae > Agapanthus > Agapanthus africanus. The sequence continues at coordinate 463,627,868 of CM057349.1, forward strand.
AGAAAGATGTTGTAAACCGGAGAACCAACAAAAAGCCATCACCACTATCCCGGTCTTTGGGAGCGATACCGAGGAAGATGAAGAGATAGTCTACTCGGGGCAACCCCAAGGCAACGGGCCAGGACCATTTACTCCTATTTTGGTCTTCGGCAGTGACTCTAAAGACGAGATCAATGCAGTATTCTCTATTCGTCCATCAATGCAGACCTTCGCTGAAGCTGATCAGAGTTTGCAAATCATCATGGTTCCGCAGCAGCATTACAGGGAACTTGATGCGCTCGATACATATGGCGTGCAAGAGATGCAGACCTTCTACGTTCCTCCTAGACGAAAAGGTGAAAATGTGATCCTCTTTTATCAATCCACGAAGACCAAAGTGGAGAAAGAAGTCTGGAATGGTGCCGATTTTGCAATCGATAGGCTCCAACCAATCCGTCTGTCCAGATATTACGCAGAGGAGTTGAAAAGGCTACTAAAATGCCAGGGTGTGCCCTTCAAACAAACTGCTCGATAAGCCCAGTTCTACAACAAGATTTGGGACATTCCCAGGACTCAACGAAAGATGCTCAACGGGAGGATGGGGACGACCGGGCTTGGATACGTTCGGTCCAAGAAACGCGGCGATTCCATGGTTGCCATGTCATAAATAACCCCGGTGGAGAAGTGAATGCATTTCCAGATAGCACTGATATCGAACAAGAGCGAGATCCCGCCATGAGAATACCAAGCCCGTCGTTCAAAGAACAAATTGACAAGCTGATAAGGGAAGTGGGTCAAAAGATTCGGGATGACCACAGCCGCGAAATGGCGATTTACGAGAAAGCCAGGACGCAACGTATCATTCAGCAGGCTATGGAGGATGACGATGTCCTTCACCCTCAGCCCGCTGTGCGCTTTCGTGGCAAGAGGAAAGCCCGACGTAGAAGCAACAACAAGATGAAGAATGAGAATGACGCTAAAAAACAGCGAAGCGGATTCAAGAAGCCACGCGATCGAGAAAAAGTCAGCTGGAATCCGTCTTTTATGAAGAAGATGGATCGAGAGTGCTCGTTCCCCCAAAACAAGACAAGAAAAATATTCGACCTTGTCATGAAGCATCAAATGATGATACTCCCGGAGTCTCGGCATTCTGAGCAAATAAACGAGGTCTATCATCCGGCTTATTGCTCCTACCACCAAGCATTAGGACATCCGCTTGAAGATTGCTTCACCTTCAAAGACTGGGTCAAAGACCTGTATCAGCAAGGCAGGTTCGCTTTGTCCGACAATTGGAGGGTAGCCCTACTACGAAAGCATGAGACAAGAGCAACCTACACTGCGAGGGAAAGTCCACATCAATATCGGGCTTAGAAATGAGCTCGTACCTGCCACATGATAACATTCTCAAAAGAGGGAGAGCATGAGAATGTGGACAACCTCTCCCAGTTCTTCGCAAATGAAGATGAGGACGAGACGATCTCAGAATTTCCACCGGCGCCGAAAGAACTGGAAGATGGGATACACACCACGACGGACAATCTGAGGAAAATTGACTTAGGGGCGACAAATAATCCGAGGCCAACGTTCGTCAGCGAGCTACTGTCCGAAGAGCAGGTGACTACACTAAAGGACGTGCTTATGCAGTATAAAGACTGCTTTGCGTGGAGCTATTCCGAGATGCCGGAACTAGATCTAGAAATAGCTGTGCATAAACTGGCTATATCGCCGGACGTTAAGCCAGTCAAGCAGGCGCTAAGAAGAATGCGGCTCGAACTTGAGATAAGTATCAATGCCGAAGTCAAGAAGCTAATTGACTCCGGCTTCATCCAAGAAGTTCAATACCCCGACTGGATTGCCAACATTATCCCAGTGATGAAGAAAAATGGGACGGTGCACGTTTGCGTGGACTTTTGAGACCTCAATAAAGTTTGCCCAAAGGATGACTTCACCGTGCTTGTTACCGAGCTGATTATCGATAACACATCTTCCTATGAGGTCTTCTCCTTCATGGACGGATCTTCAGTCTATAATCAAATAAAGATGCATCTCGAAGACCGAAAGCATACTGCTTTCCGAAATCCGCTGGGCATATTCTGCTATAAAGTAATGCCCTTCGGTCTGAAGAACGCTGGCACCACCTACCAGTGGGCCATGACGAAGATCTTCGATGACCTCATACACGAGATTGTCAAATATTATATCGACGATCTCATGGTGAAAAGCAAATCGTACGAGGAGCACTAGGAGAATTTGAAAATAATGTTCCAGCTTCTTCGAAAATTTAATCTGAAAATGAATCCTCTGAAATGCGCGTTTGGAGTCTCCTCAGGAAAATTCCTAGGATTCACTGTACGACATCGAGGCATCGAAATAGATCTATCAAAGATCAAGGCGATTATGGAAATGTCCTCGCCAAGAAATCTTAAGCAACTGCGGTCTCTCCAAGGAAAGCCCGCGTATATCCGACGGTTCATAGATAACCACTCCGGCAAGTGCCGCCCCTACAGCCATCTAATGAAGAAGGGGACCCCGTTCATTTGGGATCATAAATGCCAAAGTGCACTAGATGCAATCAAGCAATATTGGCTGAACTTGCTAGTATTGACCGCTCTGGTCAAGGGAAAGCTTCTCATCCTGTACATAACAGCCCTTGAAGGTTCTTTAGGCGCACTATGGGCACAAGAGAACGATCAGGGGAAGGAGAGAGCTCTCTACTATTTGAGTCGAGTCCTTCTGGGGGCAGAAAACAACTACTCCCCTATTGAAAAGCATTGCCTGGCACCGATCTTCGCGATAACGAAGCTTCAACATTATGCCTTGGCACATGAGGTCTATCTCATATCAAAGGTGGATCCTCTCAAGTATTTGATATCAAGAGCCATACTAACGGGAAGGCTTGCTAAATGGGCCCTCCTCTTGATGGAGTTCTCGATAATATATCGACCTCTCAAGGCAGTAAAAGGCCAGGCCATCGCCGACTTTCTCGCTGAGCATTCGATACCAGCTGATTCTCCCTTGAATTATGAATTGCCAGATGAACACGCATTCGACACAATCGAATGGAAGACAGAGGAAAATAATGTCCAATGAGAACTCTGCTTCGACGGAGCATCTTCCATGAAGAAGTGAAAGCAAAACACCCCCATAATCAAAACTGGGGTAAGACTCATCTTCGTGACTCCACAAAGAGGGATAATGCGTTTTGCCCTTTCCTTAACGGAGCCAAGAACAAACAACGAAGTAGAATATGAAGCGTTGATAGCGGGTCTTGAGATCGCTATTGACATGGGAATCGAAAACCTCCTTATATATGGAGACTCCCAGATGGTCGTTAGCCAAGTAAATGGCGACTATCTGACATGCAAGCCAAAACTGATCAGGTATGGTGAAAGAGTGCAACAACTGCTGACGTAAATCCCTTCTTACATCCTGGAAAGTATACCGCGTGCCGAAAATAGCAAGGCGGATGCGTTATCCAAGCTCGCTAAAGAACTGGCCGATGAAAACCACGATGACGTAAGGATCATTATGCAAAGCCGCCGGATTCTCGTGCCGACAGAAAGATCTCCGGAGTCGTCTGAAGAAAAGGAAGCGGCAAACAAATAGCCTGCCAAATAGAAGACGAAGAAAAGATTAAGGATTGGAGAGAAGTCTTCATAGACTACTTTAAATCTCATCAAACGCCCGAAGATGCGTCCTTAAGATATCGGCTCATGAAACGAGCTCTATCTTTCGCCTTCTTCAATGATACTCTATATAAGAGGTCATTCGACAGTTTGTGGCTAAGATGCTTGGGACCGGAGGAAGTAAGGAGAGTCGTCCAAGAAATTCACGACGGACTCTGCGGTTTCCATCAAGCCGGGCCAAAGATGAAGCTGAAGATCAAAAGAATGGGTTACTATTGGCCCACGATGATTCAGGACTGCCTTGAATATGCGAAGCAGCGTCACTCGTGCCAAATTCACGGGGACTTCATCCACCAGCATCTGAATCCGCTACACCCAACATTGGTTAGCTGGCCATTCAAAATGTGGGGAACCGATATAATCGGACCAATCGAACCAGCGTCATCCAAGGGACATCGGTCCATATTGGCAACAACCGATTACTTCTCTAAGTGGGCAGAGGCAGTACTGCTAAGGGATGTGAAGACGGAGAACATCCTCCATTTCTTCAGGACACATGTCATCTACCGGTTCGGCACCCTGCGACGAATCATCTCGGATAATGGGCCAGCCTACAGGAGCCATAAGATCAGCCGCTTCGCACAGCAGTATAATATAGATTGGAAATACTCTTCATTCTATAATCCCTGAGCTAATGGTCTAGCTGAGACTTTCAACAAGACCTTGACGAAGATCATAAAGAAAACGGTGTCCAGAAATAAAAGGGACTGGCATGAGAGACTGCATGAGACTCTCTGGGCGTATCGAACCACGTTCAAAACGGCCACGAATACAATGCTATTCGCATTGGTATTCGGCACGAAAGCGGTACTTCGTTTGGAGATAGAACTACCCTCTCTACGAGTGGCGGTTCGTTATGAGTTGACAGATGAGGAAAATACCCATCTTCGGCTTGAGGAGTTCGTTGTCCTTAATGAAACTCGTCTCATGGCGCGGCAAAACCTGGAAGCTTACAGAGCAAGGATGACGCACTCATACGAAAGACTAACTAGGCCGAGAACATTCCGCCAAGGTGAACTTATACTAGTTGTCAGAAGACTTATGATCCTCAATCGTGCCAAATGGGGGAAATTCGAGCCAAATTATGAGGGCCCGTACATCATAGACAAAGTCTACCAAGGTGGGGCCGACTTGCTCATGAATATGCACGGCGAAAGACCCTTCCGGCCAATAAACAGCCGATTCCTTAAGAAATACCACCCCTGATGAGTCACGACTCAGGTTAACGATAGATGACGACGCTCGTGTCTGCTCGCTATCTTCCTGAGCCAAGACTCTGTAAGTAGTATCCAGCAAAACTTCGCCTCAAAATCCCAATGGACCGAGATGTCCCTAAACTAACAATGGACTGAGATGTTTCTAAACTAACAATGGACAGTAATGTCCTTAAACTAAGTACATCGCCTTAAACACGGCGATAGTGGAATTCAAGTCCACAGGCCCTAACCTCGAGGACTGCAAATCAAATCCCATCGGTAAACAATGACTAACATTTCTTAGGTCTACAACAGCCCCTTTTCCCCTCAAATACGAGATTTGGTTTAAGGGTACATCTCTCCACACCTCTGATATATGTCGTTGTAATTCTTCAACGCCTTCAGAGAGGTGGTGGGTCCCGACAACCAACAACTCTTTGGCGCACTTCTAAATTGACGTGCACACCTCAAATCAGACTACCCCCCAAACTAGGTGCATTCCATATCACCATTGTTCACTCCGTCACGTAACAAATACTCATGCGCGCAAGATGGACAATGGACCGAGATGTCCCTAAACTAAAAAAGGACCGAGAAGTCACTAAACTAATATTCTTCTCCAAAATGGCGATAGCGGACCGAAACGTCCTTACTATTATTCGCCTCCAAAATGGTGATAATGGACCGAAACATCCTTAAAATAAAATAATAGAGAGCCCAAACGCTCTTTAGTTGGATCCTAAATAAAAATGATCCTGAAACCTCGTTATGTGGATCTTAGTCTCAAATTGGAGTAATGTATCCTTAACAAAAAAAAATCGAGCCCCAAATGCCCACATACATTTAAGTCGATCTTAATCTCAAAATAGATTAATAGTCCTTAAATAAAAACCCCAAATCTAAGATATACGGATTTGGACTAATCCACGCCCTAAGGGCGACAACATAAATTAGTCTCTGTATACAATCCACGGGCAACCAAAACAAACAAAAACACACACGACACGAAGTGAATTTCCGGAGCAGGAGAAAGTGGTTATCGCGATGCGGTAACGTAATTAACTATAGGGGCTTGCGCCTGCAGAGAAGAGCGTCCCCACAATCAAAAACCCCTCGCAAAACGAGGGGGAATCTGACGAGGTCATGCTACAACGGTCGCATCCGTCCAAACCTCCGATATACGATGCCTTAAATCAATTTGGCATCTTCGGAAAGGTGGACGAATAAATCCAAATAGCATCTGCACCCAAATTCAGGCAGGACGATCCATCCCGGTTCGTCCCTGTTTTCGGCGGTGAACAGATTCTGGCATGCCCGGTGGGACCTTTTCCTCTTTCCACTCACACTTTGTATGTCGTGTTTCGCGAACAAAATCGCGGTTCACTATGGTTGTCCTTGGATTCGAGATACTAAGATTTGGTGTCTTGTTCTTGTGCAGAAAGAAGAAGTGAACATCAATGACTTCCAGCTGCACAAACCGCAACAGCAACTCCCGCTCCATCCCAACTGGAGGAGTGACATACGGGCCCAATGTGGCCTCCATCTTTTCAATGCCGATGGGGCAGGTGACTCAAGCCACCACTGGATTGTTCTTCGGGACCATGCTCCCGCCAGCAAGCTTCAGCGCCCCAGTGCCACCACAAGAAGCTCCCAAGAAGTCGGTCTTTGATCGACTTGCAACCACCGTGGCCCCTCTCCACTGGTCGTCTAAGTCTGCCAACTCAGTCTTCAACAGGCTGAGCCAAAATTCAAGTGGGGCTGCAAAGAGGCTCGCGATACCTGAAGGGGCTATCCCAAAATGGATAGTCCTTCCAACTCCTCCGGCAGGTAAAGTCATCAAAAGTGCTTCCCCTACTAGAAAGTCGGCCTTCAAAAGATTGGCCATTCCTTCTCAAAGGACGTCAGTCTTCGATAGGCTGGCACCAGTAGTAGCCCCTCACCAAAGCAGGGGGCACGACGGAGCCGCTTGCACAACTGAGGTGGTCCCGTCTGCAAGGCACGCTCGACGTCGCCACTAGCGCCGAGTGAGAAGAGATGGGGGCAACTCCCCTTCTGGACTCACTCCACCAGCTCCAAAGGTGGAAGTTGACGCTGTTGTTCCAACCGGGAACAGCTTTAATCTGCTTAGCAGGGTACGCAAGAACTCTCCAACGCTGTGCTGAAGAAATCTCCCCCACCTACCGAAAACACGACGCAGGCAAAGCCGGAGCAGCCCCTCAGCGGCTCTCTTCCCAAATTCATAGGGTCTGGCGGAAAATCCAAGATTCTGTAATTGATAAAGACTACTCTCGCCGACTGAAGAAAATGAAGGTTCGGCAGGAGAAAGGCTATCTCCCCATTATACAGCGAGGGACGTCTTCTACACAGGCGTCTGTTACAACGGCTCCTTCAACTTCAACCTCCCACAAAAGGATGAGTCTTGAGAAAATCCCACCACCGGCGGCAAATTCCAAAGGTGATGGACCCAAACACCCCAAGTCTGGGGGCATGATCGTGCATACGGTTTACATGGCGTCCAAAAAAGCGGAAAGCCGTGCTTCCATAGGTCATCGGCCGCAAACTCGGTCGTTGACAAAAGCTCAGGAGCAACAACAAAAGCTCCAGGAAATACTGATCAAAATGTCAGCACTCACGGGACATAAAGAAAGTCCGGAGTCAGCATCTAAACAGCGTCAATAGCAGGAGACCGAAACAGAGTTCCTGCGAAGGGTGCTTGAAAGGAAGGATAAAAAGGCCGCGGAACAAGCTGCTAATATAAAGCAGATGGCGCTTCTGTTCCAGGACATGGTTAGAATGACGATCCAGCTAGAACCTCCAGCCGAAGATCCACCGATAATCGTCGAGGATGACAGAGGGGAAACATCGAGCCCTCTTCCGGCTTTATCAGTGTCCAAAGAGAAAACAATCTCCAAGGATGCTCTTGATGATTATATAGCTCAACAAATACGAGCTCATCAAGCGAATGAAGCGGCCGGCCAAACTGTCAGAACTGGGCGATCGTATCCAGGTTGGTATGTCCAAATCAAGTACCCGCCAGGATATACGATCCCTAAATTCCATGTGTACAAGGGGACAGGCAATCAGCATCAGCATGTCACTCAGTTCAGAGCTCTATGCGGCAATACTGGAGGCGATGACAAACTGTTGCTTCGCCAGTTCTTTGGCAGCCTGTCAGAGACGTTCTTTGAATGGTACTCGGAGCTCCCAAATGACTCCGTCAAAACATTCGCAGAGATGGAACTGCTGTTCACACAGCGGTTCGCCACCGTAAGCGAGCGCACCCCGATCACGGCTAATCAATGCCAGGGTGAAGTAAGGAGAATCCTGGGTCCAATACGCGATCCGGTGCCGGAACCTACGGTCGAAATGCGAACAATGCATCGAAGAATCTCCTCTCGTGGGTATGTTCATCGGGACACTAGATCCTCTGTAACAACCCTAAACTTTATGTACAATTTTTTTCAAAAATACAGAAAGGGGTACTTGAGCCTGAGCACAAGTTATAAGTTTGATTTGCTTTTGAACAGCAAGAAGGAGCTTGTAGCTCACTGGTAAGACCTTGCACTGCTGAACCAAAGCATCAGAGTTTATATCCCATCAGCCACACATTATTTTTATTTTTATTTCTTTTAATTTTTTTAGAAGCCCAAGAGTCTACACGTGCACAACCCGTAAAACCAAGAGTCACACATAAAACAAACGGGTCCACGAGTCAAGTCCAAGCGTCAGGGACACGTGGAGAAGAGACGCGCCCCCGACTTGGCGACTCGGGCCGGCGACTCGTGTGAATCAGCCGGCGGCGCCGGTTCTAGTGAGTCCAAACCCAATTTTTCTTCAACCCCTGCGACCTTTGAACCCCTCATAACCCCTGTATTATTTAAATTCCCTGCACATTTACAGAGCAAATTAAAACATACATTTAATCCATTTTAATAGAAAATTTTAATACACTCTTTCATTAACCTAAACCCTAATTTTTTCTATAAATACTACCCTCAAAATCATCCCTCCTCACTCCCAAATCCCTGCCCAAACTCTCAAGAAAATTCCTAATACTTTTTGTGTGCAAGTGGAGTTAGCAAAGGGTGAAGTTCCGACGAACTTCCGACGACGATCCGAGGAGTTCCGACGACAAAACGATGCACCGGCACCTCCCATCTCTTCCTCCTTCTCCCTTCTAGTCAAATAACCCATAAGTCCCATTCTTCCTTCTCATCTTGATCTCTAAAAAGTTCTTTTTCTAAAACCCGACGGAAGCGGAGTTAGTCCGACTTCTGATTCGGTTTTCTTTAAAAATCTATATTTTTCTTAATCAAAATAACTTCATATTCTCACATATGGATTAACAAACATTAGCAAAACCATTAAATCAAGATTCACCACAAAAGAATCATTTTTGTAACTTTTATCCCACTTTTACAGTAAAATACCATATAATTTAGTTTTGACATAAATCCTTACAATTTCTTGCTATACCATTAAATAGTTTACGAGGTAATGACCTACCTCCTCACAACACTCATATGTAACATAGCACGATGAAATTTGGAAATATAGATTTGGGAAAAATACGATTTTACACATAACTACCTCCGACTTATAAAAAAAACCTTTTTCTACAGGATGTGTATTTTAAAAAATCTTTGCAAATACGCCTCTATAACCCATTTCGGGGAACCCGTTCGGGATGGTGCGGATTATCGCACATTCTCAGGCTTAATAGAGTGAGATGCAGACCTCCGCAAGGAGCATACGATCTCGAAAGATTTAAAATACAATTTTCTTTAGAAAATGTGATTTCTATTATAAATAAAACTTATATTTTTAATAAATAAATATGTATGTAATTAATATCAAAATATCTATTTTTAATATTTATAAAATTTCACATTTCCAAAATTTAAGAAAAATATCTCATTTACAAGAAAATATCATACAATTCCAATATTACAAATAAATACCATATATTATGAAATTAGGCTTTATTCACTAGAAATATTATATTGATAAAATATACATCCATGAAAACTTTAAAGACGATAATAAAATACTTGAGGTGTATTTTGAAAATTATACAAAATTATTTTTACATAAAACCTCCGCAAGTTATACTAAATTACAATAAGGACCCTAGTAAACATAGGTTTAAGCGGGACCAGTCTCTTGAGCCTCAGGGAGCCGGAGATATGGGTGCTTGCCTGTTTAAGGTAGACAACTTAACAAATGGTGTTATCAACACGGTAATCGTCTTTGAAAAAGACACAAATCCTGCCGTCCATGTGCAGCGGTTACCGATAGCACCAAAATATAATTCAGTATTCAATTTCTTTTCAAATTGTCTAACTCAGACCGAGTCTCACTATAATCAATCTGACTTGAATATGATTCAAGTAAAAACTACAAATTCAACATGAATCCATTAATCCATATATTCAATCTATCCAATCTATACAACTTGACTGAACCGAAACATGGATATACTCCATTTACAAGCTCATCCATTATATCCATTCCATTACTGATATCATGGTTTCGACAAGTCATCCATCTATATTCAATATACAATACAATACAATACAAATAATACAATCAAGATATCGCGGGGTTTATAAGGGGTAGACTGGTACGGAAGGTGTTAGAGGTGGCATGAGGTGGTCACTTAAGACGTAATTATATCCATGCCGTTGTTCCGTGATATTATTGATGGAGCCTTGTACTCCATATATCATAGTCTCTGGTCCAGTGAGACTCCTCTCGTATACACTGGAAACTTCTGTACCAAGCTACAAACAACAACGTTAACACTAAATACAATATTATAACAAAATACTCTCTATTCTGTCTATTCCATTCTTGTCTATTTACCGGACTTACCGAGCGATTTTTTTGTTGGCGACATTCTCTTTCTTCTTCTTTGGAATGTCGTCTGGTGATTCGGACTTACTGGAGATCGAGCCCACCAGCGAGGATTTGGACCAGCTAGCTTTCGACCCGGAGCCCTAGTTACTTGTACATTTCATTTCAGTACTTTCCATTTCTGTTATACCACTGTTTAGGCATTGCTTTCCATTCCATTTATTTACTTTTCAGATGTATTGTAAAAAGAATGTTAATAAATAAAGTTGCTGTTCAATTATATTTATTGTCACCGTCTCTTGTGCATTTTACTTATATTGCTTAGATACACTTAGCGTGTTTACTTCAGAGTAAATACGTAGCGGTATCGTCGCGTCCTCTGCCCGTATACTGGGAAGTAGGGCGTGACATCCTCAAACGACGGTGTCCCAGTTTATGACGTTCTTCGAGCCGACCACCTTTCAGGCTCTGATTGACAAACTGGCCCAAATGGACCAGATGGGCCACGGGCCTTCCTTCTCGAAAATGGACCCATGAAATGCCAAGGGTAAAGGGAAAGCGGCCTTCGTTGCTAACATTCAACAACAACCGAATGACTCGAAGCTGGTTGCTCGCCAAAACAACACGCGTTCGTGCTTATCCCTGGAAGAAAGGCTAGGACGCGCTTACTCGTTTCCCCATAACAAGACAAGGAGATTGTTCGAGCTGGCGGTGCGCAACAAACTTATCACTTTGCCGGACCCACGACGTCCACCGCAACCAGACGATGTCAACAACCCCAACTACTGCTCTCATCACAGAATGGTGAGCCACCCAATTGAGGATTGCTATATCTTCAGGAACTGGGTTGAGAATCAATATCAACAGGGGAAGTTCGCGCTTTCTGAGAACTGGAAGGTGAACCCGCCACAGAAGCACGCTCCTAAAATGGTGGATACCCTGGGGGCATCATGATCGCTCATGGAAGAAGCTCCATGGGAAGTTGTCCTTTCAGTTAAAACTAAAAGAATGCTAAAGGATCTCTAGGCATGTCCGGCAATCAGGTGGAAGTGCCCGCTTGGACCGGAAATCATCGAAAGGATGCTGAAACCGTGTCCCGTACCGAAAACCGTTGACAAAGGACAGAATCCCCAAGTCGAACCTTCAAAGTCTTCGAAGAAAAAGAAGAAGACCAAGAAGCCTGTGCAGCCTGCCAAGTATGACGACAAACGCACAGACTTACAGAGGTATATTGACACGCTGGAGGAGTACAACCAGAAGGCACGAACACCGGTCACCCTCGAAGAGTTCCTCAAGCATATTCTTAAGAACGAAGAGAGTAACAACGATGAGGAAAATAACTCATCAAAAGAAACCAAAGACTATGTAGCAAGTTGCCACATGGTCTCCTATTCATCGTCAAATGGTGAAGAAGCTCCCTCGGCGTCAGAAAACAACGCAGAGGAACTGGGGGCAGGATCGGCGCCAAAATCCCCGAAACTGTTAGAAGACCCAATCGATAGGTTGTTAAATGAAGCCTTTCGAAAAAGCAAAGTTGGCCGAGAACGCGAAACAGCCATATACGAAAAGGCTAAGCGTTGGCGTCAAGATGAAGAAGCTGCGGTAAGGATGAGTCGTAAAGTACTCCAACCAAGCCAAAGCACGACTGCCACAAATAAGAGCATGATCAAAGCAGAGAAGCGGTTCACCAAAGCCCTGTCAATGGGAATGAAGCCGCCCCCTCTCGTGGAAAACACTCCTGAGGTCATGTGCTTTGACGGAGCGGATATACATCCAAATTACTGCCTATATCATCGGAGGGTTACCCACCCCACCAAAGAATGCAGTGCCTTCAAAAAGTAGTGGCAAGGATACGTTGCCCATCAACAACACTTCAAGAGGATGAAACGCGAAGCTTGTCGACAGCAAAGAAGTTCGACAAGTGAGCGTGAGAAAATGACTAGCAATTGTCATATGGTTGATACTGGTTTGGAAAAGGAAAAACTCCAAGTTCTTACCTTCGAGAGAGATTCTGAGGAAGAAACAACCCTTAGCCCTCTCTTCAAGGATTCCACCTTCGAAAAAGAAGAGGAGGAGAAGAATAGCGAGAATATTCAGCAGCGTAGCCGCATGCTGCCTGGAAAAACCTCGGATTTACAAACAAGAGTTCGAGCAAAAAGGACAAAGGGAAAGAAAAAAATCTCTGAGAAAATTTCCCTCGACGAAACTTCCTTTATAGTACAGCAGAACCTGGAGGTTTATAAGGCAAGGATGACGCGGTCATATGAAAAATTGACCAGGCCGAGAACATTCAGTTAAAGCGAATTCGTGCTAGTCGTCAAAAGACCTACGATCCCCAATCGTGCAAAACGGGGGAAATTCGAACTGAACTATGAATGCCCGTACATCATAGACAAAGTCTACTAGGGTGGGGCCAACCTGCTCATGGATATGCATGGCGAAAAACCCTTCCGGCCAATAAATGACCGATTCCTCAAAAGATACTACGCCTAACGGGTTACGATTCAGGTCAATGATAGATGATGACGCCTGTGTCCACTCGCTATCTTCCTAAGTCAGAACCCTGAAAGTAGTATCCAGAAGATCTGTTGCCTCGAAAATGGTAACAGTGGACCACTATGTTCTTAAACTAGCCATGGACCGAGATGTCCCTAAACTAACAATGGACCGAGATGTCCTTAAACTAAAACTTCGGATTGAGATGCCCTTAAACTAAAAATCCGTCTCAAAGATGGCGACATTGGACCAAGAAGTCCTTAAACTAGAAATTATCTGCCTTAAACATGGCAATAACGGACCAAGATATCCCAAAACTTGCACGTCGTCTCCAAAACGGCAATCTCCACCCTTGAGATCTACATCGCAATCGAAACCACAACGGCGAAGACTGCAACTCAAGTCCCACTGGCTACACAGCTACTCCAGCGGCGAAGTCACCCTTAAATCCCATTGGAAAATAGATGGGTCAAAAAAAAGGTTTGTCCACAAGCAAAATGGGCACGGATGAAAACCCGAAAGGACGCCGTGAGTAAAAACAGCAGGGCTACCGGCGAGTTTGTGAAGAGCGTGATCTCATTTTAAAAAAAATGGTATATACCACAAGCACAATGGACACAGATGAAAACTCGAAAGGGCGCCGTGAGTAAAAACAACAGGGCTATCGGTGGGTTTGTGAAAACCCGAAAGGGCGCAATCTTGTAAAATTTTCACTTATGAGATCCTCTCGACTCGTAAGGAGAACCCCCTATGAGACTCTCACGGCTCATAGGATTCAAAGAGCTTAAGCTACAGGGATCCAAATCTGTTCTTAATCCATCACATTTCCCAAACTGCCCTACAGTCGGTCCAATATTGGCCCTTGTATACAATCCACGGGCACGAATAAATACTCCCTTACCAAGTTCTACCAATGACGAGAAATATCCCATATGGTAAACGACACTTGTAAGTCCTCTCGACTTATAAGGAGAAAACACTCTTGTAAGATCCTTACGACTTGTAATGGAAAATACCACTTAGGAGTCTTCACGACTTCTAAGGAGAACCTACACCTACGAGATCCTCTCGACTCGTAGGGAGAAATACCTCTATGAGATCCTTACGGCTCATAAAATCAAAAGCCTTAGTCGACAGGATCCTAACCCTGTTTGCTAAACCATCTTTGTTCAAATTGACAAAGGAAAATGATGATTCGCTCCTGACAACATTCTAGTTGTTGCGATGTTGATGCCTAAATAGGTATCAACTTTCAAGTCCTCGCAAAGGCAAATGATGATTCACTCCTGGCAATATTCTGGTTGCAGCGATGCTGATGCCAAAATTGGTATCGGATCTCAAGTTCCTGACTCGTAATAAAACTCAGCGAGTCGCAAAAAAATGCACATGAAATAGCCAAAATGATGGGGCAACTCGTAATAAAATTCAGCGAGCAAAAAATATATGCATATGAAACAGCCAAAATATTTGGGCAACTCGCAATAGAAAATAGCGAGTAAAAGAAAAAAAAAGATATAGCCGAAATGATTGGGCACCACGATAAATAGCCGAAATGATTGGGTAATCGCGACTTCCGCAACATAAAAGCTGAAAAGATAAAGCATCGCGGATAGAAAAAAAATGAAAATGAAACTTTTCTGATCTGCAAGTGAGTCTACATTGACCCCTGTATACAATCCATGGGCACAAATGGAAAAGGGAACCATGTTTTCCCATCAGGCTCCGTCAAAAGGAGAGCCAAGTCTTAACGGTCCATACACAACCTAAAGACTACCAGACGTACCTTCTCATTCCGATAGGATGCAGACACGACATCAACAAAAGAGCCAAGGGTTGAACAAAAAAGGAGCAATGGCATATTCCTAGCTCCAGCTCGACATTCTTCTCGTTACCGTAGACGCAATGTCAACAAAGGCTCCGAATAGCCGAATCAAAAAGGCGTGACGGCAAAATCCTAGCTCTAGCTCGACATTCTTCTCGTTACAGCAGACACAATGTCAACAAAGGCTCTGAATAGCCAAATCAAAAAGGAGTGATGGCAAAATCCCAGCTCTAGCTCGACATTCTTCTCGTTACAGCAGACGCTATGTCAACAAAGGCTCCGAATAGCCGAATAAAAAAGGAGTGACGGCAAAATCCCAGCTCTAGCTCGACATTCTTCTCGTTACAGTAGACGCAATGTCAACAAAGGCTCCGAATAGCCGAATAAAAAAGGAGTGACGACAAAATCCCAGCTCCAGCTCAACATTCTTCTCGTTACAGCAGACGCAATGTCAATAAAGGCTGCAAATAGCTGAATCAAAAAGGAGTGACAGTAAAATCCTAGCTCCAGCTCGACATTCTTCTCGTTACAGCAGACGCAATGTCAACAAAGGCTCTAAATAGACGAATCAAAAAGGAGTGACGGCAAAATCCCAGCTCCAGCTCGACATTCTTCTCGTTACAGCAGACTGGAGCAAAGGCATATTCCTAGCTCCAGACTTCAACTGCAATACATACAGCATAGAAGTCCCACAGATGTCTACCCTATTTTAGCAAAGAAATGGCACGGTATCGTCAAAACAAATAATGAAGCAACGAAATATTCCTAGCTTCAGGGTCTCAACGGCAACTTATATAAAGCCTAAGAGACTATCGGAGATCATCCCATACCAGCGCGAAGTGGTTATGACTCATCGGGGCTCTAAACTGTGCCTAACCTCAACTAAAAAGCGACACGGCAAATTCCTAACGCTTGCTCTTCCGACGGTCATATAGTCTAAGGAGGTTACTTAAAGACGTTGTGTCCAGCCCCCGAAGGGATCAGTGACACGACAGTCATGGGGCAACTCGAACAACAGCTTAAAAACTACATATCGAGGAATACATCAGCCAACGTGACGGTACCACGGACCAAAGCCCTAGTACCACAAAACCTAATGGACCTTTGTTGCAAAGAGCAGGGGTTATCTATATATAACGTTAGGATAAGTTTGCCTGTAAACCCAAGAGAGGTAAACTAAACAAACTCCGAAATGAGTCCATAAACTAAACAAACTCTAAAATGAGTCCATAAACTAGAGACTCCGAAATGAGTCCATAAACTAAACAAACTCCGAAATAAGTCCATAAATTAAAAACTCCGAAATGAGTTCATAAACTACAAGCTCCGAAATGAGTTCATAAACTAGAAACTCTGAAATGAGTTCATAAACCAGAGACTCCAAAATGAGTGAATAAACTAGAGACTCCGAAATGAGTTCATAAACTATAAGCTCAGAAATGAGTTCATAAACTAGAGACTCCGAAATGAGTAAATAAACTATAAGCTCCAAAATGAGTACATAAACTACTTTATGTCAAGTCAAGACATCGAAGGATAGAGAGACACAAGTATGAAATGAAATACGTCTTTTATTCATAAATCGAAATGAATACAAGATGCTTTTATTCATGAATCAAAATGAATACAAGGTGTAAAAAGTTTTCTAAGCTGGTGGGCGAGTCAATAAGACAACAAGTTCGTCATTTTTCCGCCGAACTTCTGCTTCGAGCTCTATCAACGCCGCGAGCCGAGTCCTTGCCTGTGTCTGTTGGTACTGGTATGAAGAAAATCAACTCTCAAGCTATTTTTTGGTTGCCTTGTGGACCTTGACCATCTCACGTGTAAAAATAATGGCTTTATCAAAGGTCACCACCTCTGTAATGGCCTCTTGAAGAACCCGCTAAATTTCATAAGCACGAGTGATCTTGGTAGTGAGCTGGGCTTGAAGTTCTCCTAAAGCTGTTGAAGCCAACTCCTTTGCCGAAAACTTCCGGTTGAGTCTTTTCTCGCATGATTGGAGATTGGCTGCACATCGGTCGATCCATCCACGCAGGCTCTCCTTTACAGACAAGATGTCAGAGGGAAGGCGTATGCATTCAATCCCATGTAGGCAGGCCTCCACTCGACGGCAATACCCGACCTAACTACGCACCAGTGCCTCGTCATGATAAGTGGCAAGAACAGATAAGGAAGCGTTGGATTCAACAGCGAATTCTTCGGCCATGACAGAATTATCAGCGCGAAGATCTTCAATGAAAGTCGCCAATGAATGAATGCTCTATTTTTCCATCCTCTCAGACACGTGCCGGGCATAAGGGCCTGGCATATGGAAATCCGGGACACTAATAGAGTCAGGACTGGCAAAGATGTGAAGATACATGTCCGGTTAGTTGCCTTCCCAAATATAGAACAATAAAAGGATGCTAAGGATGAAGCGTCACTTACCCACGGCCATGCAAGGCGGGTTTGAGAGCTCTCCAGGTCTGTCAAGAATTTTGACTTCGTCGTCGGCTTCCAGTACTGTAGTTTAAATAAAAGGGCATATCAGTATCATTGTGAAAATATAAAACAAAAAGGAAAAAGAATACCGACCTTGGCCTAAACAAAGGACTATGCTTTGTAGAGGTATCGTTTGCGGGGCCGCCATATCGAGTAAACGCTGGAAGGTTTTCCTCGGAGAAAGATCCATAATAGAAGATGCCAACTCCCGCAATTCTGAGAGAGAGAAAGGTTCAGATATATGAAGGGGTCGTTAAACAAAATGTATATGTATATAAGATTACCTTCGATACTTCGCCCGCTCTGAACCGGAGGGATGACAGCTTCGGCAATCTCCTCTACACACTCAGGCGCGTCACTAGAAATATTCGTGAAATCTATGGCCGATGTGGCAGTCTCCAATAGAAGGACAAAAGCCACCGCTGGAAGCTCCAAAGTAGGGATAGCAGCTTCGACAATCTTTTCTACCCCCTCAGGTGCGTCATTGGAATTATCCATTGAATCTATCACCAATGTGGAAATATCTGCCGGAGGAACAGAAGCTGTCACCGGGGGCTCCAAAGCAGGGATGGCAGCTTCGGTAATCTCTTTTACCCCCTCAGGTGCGTCATCGGAAATATCCATGGAATCTATTGCCGGTGTGACAATCTCTGCTTCAGGGACAAAAACCATCACCGGGAGCTCCACAGCGGGGATAACAGCTTCAGTAATCTCCTTTACACCCTCCGGTGTGTCACGGAAGATGGTCGTAGAACCCATGTCCATGGCGCGATCTGGGTTCGAGACTACACCCGCTGCAGAAGGCCCTGCAAAATTTTTGTAAAGATAGGATGAGGTGAAAATAGTACCAATTAATTACCAAAAGAGACGTAAATACACACACATACACACACACCCCAATACACCAGGGAGCTTGAAGTATGGCCTTCTCGAGTCGCTGCTCTTTCTGATAAATTGCGCTCGACGGGCTTCGATCGAAAAAATGCCTTCCCGTCTTCAGAGCGGCCTTGTCTTCAGAAACAGCCGAGATGGGCTGTTTCAGAGCCCGTTCTTCTTCCATCGTTAGAGGACCCATTAATAGCCTAGATGATAATGGATCAACGTCATAGAATACGCCAGGGGAAAGCCTTTCTTCTTGGGGCGAACATTCTCACTTTCATCCTGAGATCGTTTCAAGGCTTCGGCCAATTGAGCAGCCTCCTCGGCAGAGGAACTAGGGAAGAGAAGACCGTCGTCTGGCTCCTGCATAGATATCGGTTCATCTTGGATAAGGGGCTCGGATTCAAGCAAAGCGTCGAGTAGGCCGGTAACTGATTTCTTTCTCCTTTTGGAGCCTGAGCCAACACCAGTGGAGGGGCGCTTTCTCCCCTTTTGCGCTTTTGCGCGGCGCTGCCCGACATCGCCTTCGATATCTGCCTTTGTGGATGCCACGGCTGGTGATTTATCAGGAGTTGCTGTCTCGGTTATCGTATGCACCGGCATACCAGCAGTACGGGGGATTGATTCAGCTTGTGCAGCTTTAGGAATAAGCACTGATTCGCTGTCCCTTAGAGGAGGGCAAAAAACCGACCATGGCCGTAACGGGGCACTGATAGCTTGATCTGGAATATGAGCTCTACACTCAAAGAGCACCCGTTTTTCATCTGCGATGATGGGACCGACCCGGTGGCGATACCGGCCTTTGAATGGCCCCACGTGTAAGTCGATGTACAACACCCCACGAGTTGCGGGGAGGCGGAAATATGAAAAACGATCTTGTTCTATGAGTTAACATCGACTAACCGAAGAATCTTTGCTAAACAATAACTAACACAAGCATAGGAGTTCTTAACTACTATGAAAAGAGATTATACCTAGTGAACCTAGTCCTTCTTCTTTACGTTATCCACCTCCTCCTCGGCCTCCTCTATGTAATAGACGATCCACCCGAGAGCTTCTAATCCAAGCTTCACGTCTAAACTTGAGGTAACTAGGTTTCTTTAATTTCTAATCAAAGGTACCTAGGTGATATAGAGTGAGGTTATAGATTAATTAGTCTATCTAATCCTTGATCTCAACACATGAGAGGGGAGGATTAGGGTTTGAAGAGAGAGAGCTTGAGGAGAGAGAAGGTGAGCATGAGAATGAGAAGAGATAATGATCTCATTTGAATATATATGAAGCATTATGTTTTATCAAATAAATAAATAAATGATTTAACAACCATGCTTCATTTATTCATTTGTGTGATTCATCTCATGAGTCATTAGAACAATTAATAAAGCATTAACTCCATGGATGAATCACACAAATGAGTCATTAAAACAATAAATGCAAATGCCACCTAAACCCCCAAGTCACCATCCTTCTAGAAGCTTCTCGTGAAATTACGAGAACGCCTCTCCTATCCGTGAAAACACGGAAAAACTTTAGACTGTATAAATCCAATAACCTGATACTAGAATCTGGCTTAAACCAAAGCCGGCTAGTAAAAACTGTCCGAATGTTGTACATGCGTAAACACACGTATGCGTCCGAACCCTTGTCGTAAAACCATACGACCTCTATATCGTTTCGTCTGGAGCAGGGAAACTCTCTGTATGGGACTCTAAAGACTCGACTACTACGCTGGCAGTGGGTTTAACCACAGACCGCAAGCGGCACTAGCTGTACGTAACGGTCCCCAGGTAGATGTCGATAAGAAGGCCGATGAGGAAACCCATCCGAACTCCTACTGAGCCTGATGTGACAATCTCCGTACAGTCCGGTCTGTTCGTCTAAGACTATCGCATATCGAGCCTAGGGGGGCGGCAAGCGTCAGTCCCCTAATACCGGTATAAGTCGTGTCGAAGCGAAGCCTATTACACCCTGAGAAACAACTGGAACCTACCAGTAAATCTCGCTTGCCCTGGCTAGGAACTTTGAGTAATGGCTCTCTGACACAGCGCAATATCAACTCCCAATACCGGGAGAGACGAATCCTGTCTAACCGCTACTGCCTCCAAGTGCTCGGGACTGCACCCAACTGCTACCTGTTTGCACGACTCCTTTGAGCCGTGGTAGGGTAGCAATCTAAGAACAGTGGGACACACTCGAGGCGAAGTAGCAGTGTCAAGTCTGCGGACTATGCTGTACTCATGTCACCTGGGAACTTTTGACTGATGACTGGTATAAAAGCAACCAACAGTTCCCTGCGAGTCCTGTCCGGTGTACCCGTAACCCAACGAGCACCTGTATACTATCTCCAGTACGACATACTGACGGCTGTGGGACAGACCATCTCCCCAACTGGGATGAGAAGTGTACACACTAGTCTACTCCGGAGTATCGATGCCCTGTCTCGATAATCCTACGACTAGGGACCTGAAAAAGGATGTGCTTGTAGACTACCCAGCCCCCACTAGTGTGACTGCCATCACAACGCTGGTAGTCAAGCAAGATCCTAAGAGCTCTATCAATACATATACTCACATATTAAGATAGATAAAACCAAGTAGCATACTACCATATTTAGTAAGACTGTTATATAACTGTGAATATCCCAAGCTTCCATTAAGTAATATACAAACTAGTATGATACAATAATGGCCCCTAGGGCATATACACTAACAATCTCCCACTTGCACTAGGGCCATGTACCGGCATATCGAAGACCGATGATCTCGAGTAGCCTCTCGAACTGAATCTGAGGTAGGGCCTTTGTGAATGGATCAGCAATGTTCTCTTCAGTAGCAACTCTCCGGACCTCGATCTCCCGGCGATCTATGATCTCCCTGATCAAGTGATACTGCCTTAAGATGTGTCTGGACTTCTGATGGGACCTTGGTTCCTTCGCTAAAGCTATTGCTCCGTTGTTGTCGCAATACAGAGGTATTGGATCAACTATGGTAGGAACCACCTGAAATTATGTTAGGAACTTCTTCATCCAGACCGCTTCTTTTGCGGCATCGCAAGCATCAATATACTCCGCTTCCATAGTCGAGTCAGCAACGGTGTCCTGCTTGGAACTCTTCCAGCACACCGCCCCTCCATTGAGGGTAAAGACATAACTAGACATAGACTTGGAATCGTCCTTATCACTCTGGAAGCCGCAATCAGCAAAGGCCTCCATCTTGAGGTCTTTTCCGCCATAAACCAATAACATCTCCTTAGTCCTTCTCGGGTACTTGAGAATATTCTTTACCGCTATCCAGTGATTCTCCCCCGGGTCTGACTGATACTGGCTTACCACGCTGAGTGCGTAAGCTACATCTGGTCTGGTGCACAACATCGCATACATTATAGAGCCTACCGCAGAAGCGCAGGGTATAATTGACATGCGATCCCTTTCCAAATCAGTCTTGGGAGACATCTTTTTAGATAGGGTGATTCCGTGACAAGCCGGTAGATTACCGCTCTTAGAATCTTCTTTACTGAATCTTTTCAGTATAGTGTTGATATACCTGGACTGCGAAAGTCTCAACATCCTCTTGGATCTATCACGATAGATCCGGATCCCCAGAATGTAAGAGGCATCACCCAGGTCTTTCATGGAGAACCTGTGTGACAAGAATCCCTTGACAGATTGTAGCATAGGAATGTCATTTCCTATCAATAAAATGTCATCCACGTACAAGACGAGGAACACGACACTTCGTGCTACAACTTTACTATATATACATGGTTCATCTGGATTTTTGATAAAATCATATTCTTTGACTGTTTCATCAAAACAGATGTTCCAACTCCGCGATGCTTGCTTTAGTCTATAAATGGACTTAAGCAACTTGCATACTTTCTCGCTGCTCCCACTCTGATTGAAACCTTCTGGCTGATCCATATAGACACACTCTTCTAAATTCCCATTTAGAAAGGCCGTCTTTACGTCCATCTGCCAGATTTCATAATCATGGAAGGCAGCAATAGCAAGAAGGACCCGAATGGATTTGAGCATAGCCACTGGAGAAAAAGTTTCGTCATAGTCCAAACCAGGTCTTTGACGAAAACCCTTTGCAACAAGTCTAGCCTTATAGGTTTCCACCTGTCCATCTACACCAATCTTTTTCTTGAACATCCATTTGCATCCTATGGGTTTTACCCCATCTGGAGCAAAGTCCAACGTCCATACTTTGTTGGTGTACATGGACTCCATCTCGGTCCGCATTGCATCTAGCCATCGTATCGAGTCGCCGCTCTGGATTGCCTGCTGGAAGCTAGTAGGTTCATCATCATCAATGATGCAATCTTCTCTATCCCCATCTATGAGAAAACCATAGTATCTCTCAGGCGGATAAGACAGCCTACTACTCCTGCGGAGGGGTGCGGGAATGTCCTGTTCTTCTTGAACTACTGGTTCTACCAAACTTTCAGTAGTAGTTTGTGGTTCTGGAATTTCTTCCAGTTCTATTTCGCTCCTACTTATTTCCTTTTCTAAAAACTGATATTCTAGAAAATGGGCATTACGAGAAATAAAAACCTTTTGTTCCTCTGCGTAATAGAATAGATATCCCTTGGAGTTCTTTGGATATCCCACAAACTTACACTGTACTGATCGTACCTCGAGCTTGTCCACATGCTGCATTTTAACAAAAGCTGGACATCCCCATATCTTCAGATACTGAAGATAGGGTTTCTTCCCACTCCACATCTGATATGGCGTGGTAGGCACAGTCTTGTAGGAACCATGTTCAAAAGATATGCTGCTGATTCTAGCGCATAACCCCAGAAAGATCGCGGTAACTCAGCATTACTCATCATGGAACGTACCATATCCAATAGGGTTCGATTCCGTCTCTCCGATACACCGTTATGCTGTGGAGTGTATGGAGGAGTAAGCTGAGAGAGAATTCCTTTCTCTTTTAGGTAACCTAGGAACTCGGCATTTAAGTATTCACCACCTCGATCAGATCTCAGTGTCTTGATACTTTTGCCGGTTTGGTTTTCTACTTCATTCTTATACTCTTGGAATTTCTCAAAAGCCTCGGATTTATGTTTCATCAGATAAATGAATCCGTACCTTGAGTAATCATCCGTAAAAGTAACGAAATAGGAAAAACCATCTCTTGCATGTGTAGACATTAGACCACATACATCGCTGTGTATGAGTCCTAAGAGCTCGCTCGCTCTTACTCCATGTCCAGTGAATGGAGTCTTTGTCATATTTCCTTTGAGACATGATTGACAAGTGGCATAAGTTTGATATTCGAACGAGTCCAAATATCCTTCTCTATGTAACTTAGTTAACCTTGTCTCATTGATGTGACCTAGTCTACAATGCCATAAGAAAGCCTTATTTAAATCTGGAGACTTTCTTTTTAGTGTGTTCTGGACATTGAAAATCTGGAGTTGGTTTAAGACATATATACCGTTATCCAGTGTACCGGACCCAATCAAACTATCATTAAGGTGGATGTTAACAACATCGCTTACAAACGTGAAATCATAACCTTTATTTGATAACAAGGAAACTGATATGATATTACACGTTAAACTAGGTACACAAAAACAGTTATGTAAAACCAAAATATGTCCACTCGTCAATCCCAGGTGATAATCCCTTACGGACACAGCTCCCACGCTAACTCCGTTAGCAACCATCAGGGTCATATCACCATCCTTCAGCACTCTACGGTTTCTCAGTGCCTGCAATGAATTGCATATATGAGATCCTGATCCGGTATCCAATACCCAGGAAGTAGAGTTGATTGATAGACAATTCTCAATTACAAACACACCTGAAGTCGAACCCACAGCTTGCTTCGGTTCTTGGTTCTTGGCGTTCCACGCCTTGCAGTCTTTCTTCCAGTGCCCTTTCCTATGACAATGGAAGCACTCATCCTGGGCCACTACTGGTACCGCAAACTTTTTCTTTCCCTTCGCTCCCACCTTACTAACACCTCCTCTAGGTTTGGTGGCGGCCTTCTTCTTCTTTCCTTTGGCCCTAGCCTTGGACCTGGAAGATGAAGCACCGCTAACAAACATAGCGGGTGTTTCCCTTGCCTTCTGTAAGGTGCCCTCTGCACTCCTCAACATGTTAAGGAGTTCTGAAAGTTCAACTTCTTTTCTTTGAATGTTGAAATTTAAAATAAACTGGGCGTAGGTGGAAGGAAGGGACTGGAGAATTAAGTCTGTATAGAGCTCATTATCCAAAGTCGTCCCAAGGTCTGCGAGCTCTTCTATATAGCCTATCATCTTTAGGACATGTTCTCCTACCGATGATCCGACGGCCAACCTCGCTCGAAACAAGTTCTTTGAGGTCTCGTATCTTGCTATACGAGATTGCTCTCCATAAAGTTCCTTTGTATGGAGAAATATGGCATCTAGATCCATATCCTCGTGCCTCCTCTGATGTTCATTGTTCATCGAGGCAAGCACGATGCACTTGGCCTTCGCGCAATCTAACTCCGAGGTTTTGCGGATTTCCTTATCCGCATTACTGGATTTGGGACCTGGGACTGCAGGTGCCTTAGTGGTGAGGACATACCCCAATCTGTCATAGGTCAAAGCCATTTTGATATTCCGCAGCCAATCTTTATAGTTTGGCCCTGTCAGTATATTTTTCTCTAAAAGTAACTTAAGTCCAATCATTTTCAGGGTCGCTGCAAGTAGGAGAGAGAGAAGAAACACTTTAGCATGATGCTCTTGCAAGTTTAGAGTGGTTTTTAGTTTATCTAAACTGGATGTCTCCCACTGTTTCTCGAATCCTTCCTCAAACCATAAAAGAAGAATTAGCCAGGACTATTCTCACCGTACAATACTTGCTTAACCGTTCAGCTAGGCCAGTGTCGATACTTTGAGGGAGGTTTTCCAACGCTTTCGCGAAGTTCCTTAATTAAATAACCTCTTTTCTCTGGGGGCGTGGCCCCGCTGACACTTTTCTCGGCACTTACTTGGTTTATAGCATTGATCGTTAAGTGACGAATCTCCTGATGAGTAGAATATACTCACAGTAGGATCGGGATCCAAATATCATCGTATGATAATGTTGAAGAAATCCTACCAACATTCATCAAACTCTAAATAGTATGCATCTCTTTGCAAATTTCAGTTTCTTTAGAAATTCCCGATATAAATTTTTGCCCCATGCTCTTATGACCTTGGCGTTGGTCAAAATATCATAAGTCACATGTCAAGTTCTACCCATCATTATCTTGTTAATTTGAACCCATCCGTACATATCCTTGACGTTGGCTAAAATGATAATATGACTGTCCCAAACTAACTCATCTATCTATACAACAAATGAATACCCAGCAGCTACCAAACACTATGCCTTGACTTTGGTCAAAATACATAGCTTGAATACTACTGAATACCCAAATGAAATGACGGAGGGCTACGAATGGTTTTGGCGAAACCGTGAACGTAGTGAACTTGATATGACCGAAGGAACCTGATAGCTTTTAAAAGGAGTGGTTAAAGCTCCGCAATTAAAAATATCTTCTGTTTTAAAAATAACCGAGTGGTTTCTTTTAAACTGTTCCAACGATTCAACTTTGGTTTATTTTCTTTGCATTAATAATAATGCGTCCCATCATTAACCTATCATCGCAGAAAACAACGAAAATACAACGTTCTCTTATGCCATCCGCATTCGCCACTGGGTCCCGTCATCACCCGTTAGGTTACTTAACTAACGTCAGAGCGGGGGCTGGGCTAGCGCGGGTGTAAAACATAAGTGACGTCTAAATAGCTATCATATATAGATATTGTACATTCGTCAGACGCAATAATAGGTATTCCAGATCACAGATGAACATTATTGGATATGCAAGCAATCCGCGTTTCTTTTGACCCTGCAACGAAAGACGGATTACACAGTTGTGATGAATAGCCATTACCCCACCCTAGACCCCTACGGGTACGGTAAACTACCCGCTAAGTACCCGAAGTGAAGCGGTCTCCCTCAACAATGTGAGTAGGCCACTAAATACTTCAAAGTACCCGGTAGTTTGTGCACCCCACCTTGGGTCTATCTTAGGAGCAAAAACAGTAAAATGAAATAATACAATGGTGGCTACAACCGCAACCTGAATGCGCCCCGCAAAATAATATTACAACATATTACAATTACATCGAATGAATTAATATAATAACCCATCTCAAACCCCAGCTAATCATCACAACAGTCCAATACAGTTCATAACCACAAACAGTAAAATTTATTACAGAAATGTGCAACCCCCTGCCAACCGACATACTAGCAGTTAGGGGAGGTTTACGAACACATTATACAATCACAGATATAATCTTATTAGCCAAACATCGTATAATTTCGATCGAGCAAACACATCAGATTCTACTCCAAAACTTCTCTGTGCACCTGAGACTTGAGTAGAAAATAAACATTCCAGAAAAGACAAAAACATCACAGAAGAGCCACTGGAAAAAGTTGGGCTGAATCGGCTCCAACTCGGCCGCGGATCCACGGCGGATCGGTGGGATCGGCCGCGGTTCCGCGGCTCTTTGGCCGATTCATGAACCCAATTTTTTTCAGTGTTCTTATATTTCTCTGTAGGTTATTCTGAAGGTTCCTGAAAAATTTTTAGGGCCTGTTTTAAAATCGACAGAAACTATGTGATTTCGATGTTTTTTCCGGTTCGTTTTGCGTTCGAAATTCTTACGACTTTGCTAATGAGTTAATTATTGTTTAGCGAGGCTCTGATACCACTGTAAGTCGATGTACAACACCCCACGAGTTGCGGAGAGGCGGAAATATGAAAAACGATCTTGTTCTATGAGTTAACATCGACTAACCGAAGAATATTTGCTAAACAATAACTAACACAAGCATAGGAGTTCTTAACTACTATGAAAAGAGATTATACCTAGTGAACCTAGTCCTTCTTCTTTACATTATCCACCTCCTCCTCGGCCTCCTCTATGTAATAGACGATCCACCCGAGAGCTTCTAATCCAAGCTTCACCTCTAAACTTGAGGTAACTAGGTTTCTTTAGTTGCTAATCAAAGGTACCTAGGTGATATAGAGTGAGATTATAGATTAATTAGTCTATCTAATCCTTGATCTCAACACATGAGAGGGGAGGATTAGGGTTTGAAGAGAGAGAGAGCTTGAGGAGAGAGAAGGTGAGCATGAGAATGAGAAGAGATAATGATCTCATTTGAATATATATGAAGCATTATGTTTTATCAAATAACTAAATAAATGATTTAACAACCATGCTTCATTTATTCATATGTGTGATTCATCTCATGAGTCATTAGAACAATTAATGAAGCATTAACTCTATGGATGAATCACACAAATGAGTCATTAAAACAATAAATGCAAATGCCACCTAAACCCCCAAGTCACCATCCTTCTAGAAGCTTCTCGTGAAATTATGAGAACGCCCCTCCTATCCGTGAAAACATGGAAAAACTTTAGACTGTATAAATCTAATAACCCGATACTAGAATCTGGCTTAAACCAAAGCCGGCTAGTAAAAACTGTCCGAATGTCGTACGTGCGTAAACACACGTATGCGTCCGAACCCTTGTCGTAAAACCATACGACCTCTATATCATTTCGTCTGGAGCAGGGAAATTCTCTGTGTGGGACTCTAAAGACTCGACTACTACGCTGGTAGTGGGTTTAACCACAGACTGCAAGCGACACTAGCTGTACATAACGGTCCCCAGGTAGATGTCGATAAGAAGGCCGATGAGGAAACCCTTCCGAACTCCTATTGAGCCTGATGTGACAATCTCCGTACAGTCCGGTCTGTTTGTCTAAGACTATCGCATATCGGGCCTAGGTGGGCGGCAAGCGTCAGTCCCCTAATAGCGGTATAAGTCATGTCGGAGTGAAGCCCATTACACCCTGAGAAACAACTGGAACCTACCAGTAAATCTCGCTTGCCCTGGCCAGGGACTTTGCGTAATGGCTCTCTGACACAGCGCGATATCAACTTCCAATACCGGGAGAGACGAATCCTGTCTAACCGCCACTGCCTCAAGTGCTCGGGACTGCACCCAACTGCTACCTGTTTGCACGATTTATTTGAGCTGTGGTAGGGTAGCAATCTAAGAACAGTAGGACACACTTGAGGCGAAGTAGCAGTGTCAAGTCTGCGGACTATACTGTACTCATGTCACCTGGGAACTGTTAACTGACGACTGGTATAAAACCAACCAACAGTTCCCTGCGAGTCTTGTCCGGTGTACCCGTAACCCAACGAGCACCTATATACTATCTCCAGTACGACGTACTAACGGCTGTGGGACAGACCATCTCCCCAACTGGGATGAAAAGCGTACACACTAGTCTACTCCGGAGTATCGATGCCCTGTCTCGATAATCCTATGACTAAGGACCTGAAAAAGGATGTGCTTGTAGACTACCCAGCCCCCACTAGTGTGACTGCCATCACAACGCTGGTAGTCAAGCAAGATCCTAAGAGCTCTATCAATACGTATACTCATATATTAAGATAGATAAAACCAAGCTGCATACTACCATGTTTAGCAAGACTGTTATATAACTGTGAATATCCCAAGCTTCCATTAAGTAATATACAAACTAGTATGATACAATAATGGCCCCTAGGGCATATACACTAACACCACGGGCCTTGGAAGACAGTCAGGCTCCGGGATCATGAAAAGAGAACCCGTGTTCAACTGCATGAAATGATGGATAACATCGCGGGCTACCTCCGGAGAAGGAGTAGGCTCAAAAAAAGGCTTCGAGGGGGATGCCCTGGTTGTAGCCTAACTGCTGGCCAAAGCGATGCGGATTATACCGCATGAAGAGGGTAGCGTCGTTAAGACGGAACACCAAATACCATGGCCTGATTGAGTATAAGTGCATGATCTTTTTTGGCTTTAAAGCTGGAGCCCCATTCTTTGATAAATCAAACAATTGTTAAACGGGTCCCGGAGGAGCAGAAAGGACTCGATCGCTAAAAACCATCCCGCCTTCGTTTGAATACGGATTAAGTAATACTCATAAAGCCCCTAGCTGGGTTGGGTCAGGAGCGGAAGCATCAACCAGTCTCATAATCCGTGGGAATGTATACGACTCATAGAAAGCAGGCCTCCGGTGCGCGGCAAACGCTCCTAATATGTGCATCTCAATCCACGACGTGAAGTAGTGGAGGGAGAAATTCACGGTATCCGTACCAGGGTTCGAAGTTTTGGCGGCAGTGCTTAACCGTGGTATCGATGTGACAATCTTGCAACACCAACAGCCAATCATGTTCCTTCAGCTATGCGATGAGTAGGGTAGAATACGGAGGCTCTCATGAAGCGGCGATGCATCGGCATGGAAAACCATCTAAGCCAAAGACTGATAAAGTTGACAAAGAACGTTTCTTCATCCATCCCAGGAGCAACGATCGCGTCAAAAGCCACGGCTGACGAGTTCGGAATATAAAACCGCGGCAGGTCCTCTTCTTTGGCTGGCAATTTCTTCAAGCCAAATCTGAAAGGATCTTCGACCTTCGTGAATTTTGGAGCTTTCTTGGATACGACATCTTCACGAAGAAAGCAAGCAATGTAAGCGTCAAAAGTGACACCTTGCCCTTCTGATGCAACGAATAGTTTCTCAAAGATACCCAAGGCTTTGATCAGAGTTGGTTGCTTGTGCCGAATAGCATTCTCGGTCGTCAAGCCTTCACGCATAGCTGGCACCGTAGCAAATATGTACTCATCAGGAGGCAGTAATTCTTTGTAATGCTCTCCCCTGATCGGAAACCCTGAAATTTCACTAAACTCCTCAAGCGAGATCGAGACTTCACGGTCCCCTAGCAAGAACGTGTTCGTGAGAACATTCCATTGGTTCAAGAAGGCCTTGACCCACCAAACGTTGGGAGCATGATAATAGAATAGTGACGCATATACTCTATTATCATAGCATATATAGACGTGGGGAGCCTTGACCCACCAGACTCGTATATAGACGTGGGGAGCCTTGACCCACGCCAGGAAATAAATTTCCCAAAAGCCTCCAAGTCTTTCAGAGCTAAGCTTTGTATTAAGTAATTAAATTCCTTTAATAATGGAATTAAATCCTAGAAACCCCTACGATGGTGAAACGAAGAAAATTGAATTAAATTCTAGAGATACTCAAAGATTAGAGGAGAACTCATGATCCTCAAGACTTTATGGTTTGCTTAAAAAATGTGTGTTTGGATCTCTCAGAAATCGTTCCAAGAAAAGGAGTAACGCTCTGTTGATGAATTTAAAATCCAAGACAAGAACAAAAAGGGTTTCTTAAGAAATGAATTTCGTTCATAATCCTTAACAGAGAAAGAGTTTTTACAGAGTTCAACTTTGGAGTTCTGCGGACAGAGAACTAAGCACTAAAAAAGAGAATTAAATTCTCAAAGAAAATAAGCAAGGAAGGAGATGAAAGAACAGTGGTCATCTCAAGGGCCAAGCCCTCGCATTTATAAGATATGATGGGGAGCGGTTCATCTTTCCATTCCCCTAGGCAAATCAAACGGCTATAAGAGTGGATAGCGTTGCACTCACGTGCAAGCTACGTGAGAGCAAAGCTGGGGGGCATTTGTTCACTCATAAAAAGGGGGAGAGTAAGAAAGGGGGAAACTTCCCACTATTTGAGTCTCACGTGTTAAACATGTGAGCGCCTATATGCAAAGCATATAGGCGCTGCAATTAAACTACTGATAGGCTAAATAAGCCCCACGTGTTAAACACGTGAGCGCCTATATGCAAAGTATATAGGCGCTGTAATCAAATAACAGATAGGCTAAACAAAGCCTTACGTGTTAAACACGCGAGCGCCTATATGCAAAACATATATGCGCTGCAATCAAACAACAGATAGGCTAAATAAAGCCTCATGTACTAACACGTGAGCGCCTGTATGCAAACCATATGGGCGCTACAACCAAACAGCTAAGGGGCCGAACTAAGTCCCACATGCTAAACACGTGAGGACACCTCCTTACGTAGAATTAAATTCTACTTAATGAACTGTTGGATCAAGGATCTAACGGTGATTAAACATAGAATTAAATTCTATTGGAAAGAATATTTTCTTTTAAACAGAGAGTTAGTGGATCAAAAATCCAAAATATTTTCTATATCTTTCTAAACAGAGAATGATTATACTCTGTTAAACTGAGCACCCTTGGATTAAAAATCCAATGGTAATTAATATGTCATCGTTTGATAGAATTTTATTCTTTATATGGGAGAATATCCCCAATCTTGTTAAAAACAAGAACAATATCTTCTGTAAAAAAACAGAAGTCCTTGGATCAAAAATCCAACGGAGGGTAAAATTTCCCAAATCAATTTTGAGACCAATTAAATCAATTGGGATCTCTTAATGAAAGATTTTCTCAGAATTATACAAACTTCTCTCCACTATATAAAGAACCCAAGACTTCAAGTCTCAAAAAAAGAGACAAGGAAAAGAAAGGAGAAAAAAGGAGAAGAAGAAAGGAAGAAGGGAAAAAAAGAGAAAGAGAAAAAAAGAAAGAGAACGAAGAGAGAGAACCCTCCAAAGATTTAAAAAAGAATATACAGTGAGCTTTTGAGGAACAAGAGAATTTAATTCTTAAAGAAAAGACTTGCTTCCTTGAAACACTAGGTAAAAAGAAAATACATATCCTTTGCCTCTCTAAGAGTTTAACCTTTCATGTAAGAACTCAGTTCTTTCCTCTGGTTGAGATCTGTAGAAGCAAATCTCCCAACAAGTTGAGAATTTAATTCTCATCAGGGAGATTTTACTCTGCAAGATTCGAAACCTAAGGGAAAAGAACTAAGTTATATAAAAAAGAAGAAGAAGAAAATGAACATATAGGAATTTAATTCCTCTAAAGAAAAAAATTAGGGTTTAACCCTATATAAAGAACTTAGTTCTTCAATAAAAAAAACAGTGATCCAAGATCTTCAAGGACAAATCGTTAGTGCTTAGCACTATTTCGAAGCCTCGCGTATTTCTGACGTGAGTGCTTCAAAGGAACAAGGAAAATAACCAAAACTTCCTAAAGTGTTTCTCACGTGATTTGTTTAAGAGGAAAACAAGTAAAAGAAAGAGGAAACTATAGCACTCCAGCATCAATAAAGAAAAAGGGGACACCTATGTGCTTTGCACGAGAACTCTAGCCAAGTGCTTAGCACTTATAAAAAAGGAGGGATAAAACCCAAAGTCCAGGGCCCATATTTGGGGTGCCTTACGTGTGTCACGTGAGCGCCATAAAATTTTAGTGTTTAACACTAGTCTAGGGCCCATGTTTAGGGTGCCTCACGTGTATCACGTGAGCGCCATAAAACTCTAGTGTTTAACACTAGTCCAGTGCCCATATTTGGGGTGCCTCACGTGTGTTACGTGAGCGCCATAAAACTCTGGTGTTTAACACTAATCCACTGCCCATGTGAAACGCACGTGAGCACTGTATTCCTCAGTGCTTAGCACTGTTGGAGACTCAATTTTAGCCCAAATTGGTTAAGTTTCCTGACGTTAGACCTCTTTGATACTAAAACAACCAAGCTCATATTGCTCATGTTTTTTTCAAGCTGACCTCAGTCTCAAAAATGACTAGTGGTCTCCCATTGATAATATCCCAAATGATATTCATCTTATATCTCCTAAGATAATTTTAGTCTCAAACATGACTAACATTTCTTAGGTCTACAACAGCCCCTTTCCCCCTCAAATACAGGATTTGGTTTAAGGGTACATCTCTCCACACCTCTGATATATATCGTAATTCTTCAACGTCTTTAGAGAGGTGGTGGGTCCCGATAACCAACAATTCTTTGTGCACTTCCAAATTGACGTGCACACCTCAAATCAGACCGCACCCCAAACTGGGTGCATTTCATATCACCATTGTTCACTCCGTCACGTAACAAATACCCGTGCACACAAGATGGACAATGGACCGAGATCTCCCTAAACTAACAAAGGACCGAGAAGTCCTAAACTAATATTCGTCTCCAAAATGGCGATAGCGGACCGAAACGTTCTTAAACTAATATTCGCCTCTAAAATGACGATAATGGACCGAAACGTCCTTAAACTAAAATAATAGAGCCCAAACGCTCTTTTGTTGGATCCTAAATAAAAATGATCCTGAAACCTCGTTAAGTGGATCTTAGTCTCAAATTGGACTAATGTATCCTTAATAAAAACAAATCGAGCCCCAAATGCTCACATACATTTAAGTCGATCTTAATCTCAAAATAGATTAACGATCCTTAAATAAAAACCCCAAATCTAAGATATACAGATTTGGACTAATCTACGCCCTATGGGCGAAAACATAAATTAGTCTCCGTATACAATCCACGGGCAACCAAAACAAACAAAAATACACATGACACGAAGTGAACATTCAGAGCAGGAGAAAGTGGTTATCGCGATGCGGTAACGTAATTAACTGCAGGGGCTTGCGCTTGCAGGGAAGTACGTCTCCACAATCAAAACCCCTCGCAAAACGAGAGGGAATCTGCCGAAGTCATGCTACAACGGCCGCATACGTCCAAATCTCCGATATACGGTACTATAAATCAACTTGGCATCTTTGGAGAGGTGGACAGATAAATCCAAATAGCATCTGCCCCCAAATTCAGGCAGGACGATCCATCCCGGTTCGTCCCTGTTTTCGGCGGTGAATAATGGGTACCCCTAGGTTCCTTCGAATCGACATTAATTTTATACCGGGGCCCTCCATGAAGTTTCGGATCAATCTGAGCTCATTTCGGACTCCCGGAGTAGGTTTTAGCATGAAATTTTTTGTCAGTTTTTATCACACTTGATTTTCGGTGTTTTGGAAAATTGAAGTGTTGGCTATATGTGTGCGGTATTCGATTGTCGTAGGTTTTGCGATGGATGCGTGTATCATAACGTTTGGTAAAATGTCGTCTAATTGCTATATGTATGAATTAGACGAGGTTACGGAATTGATACTCGCAAGTTTGCATGTTCTGTGATAGATATTACTTAATGGTTATGGTTATGTTGGATTTGTCATGATAGATAGCCCGGAGTGTGTAGTATTATATGTACTTCTCTATGATATAATATATATTCATATTGCGTGACGAGCGTCCGACATGTGGACCGCCGTCACTGCGGCTTGTATATTATTCTTTGGGGAACGTCCAGATTTCGAATGTAAGGTTTTTATTACATGCACTAGGATTACCCCATGGCGGAGTGCTCGAGTATCCGGGTTTTGGAGGGAAACGGGCCTCCATCTCATAACGTTGTGACCGGGATGCCTTACTCTAGAATTGACAGGCTATTCGCCACACTCGTAGGGGGTATAGGATTGACCCACGGAGGGGTGCACAAGTCACCGGATTTTGGAAGTGCTGGGTGGCCCGTTCACTTCGTTTATTAGGGTTGCCTCACTTTTTGGATAGGCGGGTAGCTTGCCGCACTCGTAGGGGTCTAGGATCTAATACTACGGGCTATCCACACGATTGGAAAATTGCATTTCATATTGGCTCCATTGAAATGTATTTTTCCTAAATTATCCGCATTTCCATATTGTGTTTGCTTCTGCCGTGATGCTTCTGTGATGTTACTTGATATCATGCGTGAGATGAATGTTGCTATATATATTATATATTTAGTAGACGTTGTATATGTTTTGCATCCTTGCTAGTCCTATCCCCGCCCTGCCGTAAGTTATGTAACCTTACGGTGAAGACCCGGGACCCTGTAGCGAATGTGGATGGCATATACATACGTGCCTATTTTCTTTTCTTTTCTAGCATGATATGATTAATTGATGGGACTGCATTAATTCTGATTAATGCAAGGAAAATAAACTTAATTGATGTTGTCGGAACCAAATTTTAAAACTATTCGGTTTTCTTCAAAACCATAGTCATATTCTTTTGCTTTAGATTAAGATATTCAGTTAGGAATATGCTGCGCCTCATTCTATGAGGGAAGAGCCTTGATCCCTTCAAAAGGAGTTCAGTCTTAAGCAAAGGTTTATGTTAATAGTTTTAAATGCAGAGCTTAAACCACTCCTTTTCAAAACTATTCGGTTCCTTCAATAATATTAAGTTCATTACGTTAATGGTTTTTCGCCAAAAAATAGTCGTAGTCCTCCGTCATTTTCTACGAATAGTGGTTAGTATTCGTGCTACATTTGTTGACCTTGTCAAGGCGTAGTGTGTGGTAGCTAATTGGTGATTGTTTATAGCATTAGATGCGATTGGTTAGGATAGTCATTTTGACCTTGTCAAGGGTCTGTGCGGGTGGATCTAATGCAATTAAGATAATGACATGTTGAACTTGACTAGGACCCTTTGACTTGTTGACCTTGTCAAGATCACTTGGGTCCTAAGGGCAAAAATCATATCGGGAGTTTCAAATATAAAGGAAACTTACTAAGCATGTGCATACCTTCTGGAGTGTGGTGAATTGAGTGGCTTCCATCAAGTTATCACGTGATGATAGCTGGGTCTCGATTCCTACTGATGAATATGTGTTACCCCTCGGGTTATTTTCAAATGATCCCGACCAATTCTTCTTTTAGGGTTTGAAGGAGAATTCGAGAAACAGTGGGAGCTATCTTGATTAGATAAAGTGATTTATCAATCTAATTTATGTTAGAGTGCACGCTGAGTGTTTCTTTTTTGTTTCTCTAGTTTGCGACCATGAACTACCTTAAACTATAACTCAAAACTAAGTTAACCAAACCTTCTTACACACTTTGGTTTTGGATTGTCATGATTCATGACAAAGTCGCATTTATCCCTGCCACTCTTATATTTCCTTTGCTTTTCTCTAGAACACTCCGTATCACTACGGAGATCCATATTGTTTGGAAAGACCATCTTATATAGTTACATACGAACTCGAAGAAACTTATTTCAGTTCGAGAATAGCCTTAGATTCTAGAGAAATTGAATATGATTATTCGGTTGTCTTTTCTCTTTATATTCTCTCAGGTTGCGAGGGCTCCTAGTATTTGGAAAGTACACTTATTACGCTTAATGGATAGTCTTCTTCCAAATCTTAGGCAGTGTCGAAAGGTAGGGAAGAAGAAAATCAATTATCCTAAGTATGATATACAAAAGGTAAGAAGTAAAGACATATAAAGTGATTACAGTGAGGGCAAGGAAATTTGCGACTACTATCATGAATCTGGATAGTGGAAGAGACATTACTGGGAATACCTGGCCACTCCCCTCAAAACATTTTCATGCTTCAGTTTTCCTGTACGGTATTAATTGAAAACTGCTTTCCCAATTTGATTATGACTCTAGGGTATGTATTAACCAGACTTGATTCTCACATCTGTATGGCGTTACAATGCTTAGTGGGAGTAGAATATTGGGAATTGGGTGATTAGATCCTCAATGTCAAAATTCTTTGTAATTGGTGATATTTGAGGAAATTACCTGGAATATTTGGTTTTGAATAACCGTTGTTATGCACCAATTCTTAAAATTGAATATCTGTATCTTTATTTTATAAAGTGAGATATAAATTTTGAAAATTGTGTTCTAAACATTTACCTTTATCAGTTAAGGATAAGATAAGATGCATTGAATAACGATATAGACATTCTTAACCAAAATACAGTTTTCAACTTACAACACGAAATTTGAGCTAGTATACTTTAGGGACTTTTACATGGTAATATATGTTGTCCGATGTCCATTAGGACAAGGGGTTGGTACTCGTACTATATTCCGTTTACTTATGATTTCTCTAGTTTTAGACACGTATTTCGTTGAAATACAGGGTTCAAATTTTAAGAAGTTATAGGTATAAGAATAAAA
Source organism: Agapanthus africanus (assembly GCA_030015575.1). NCBI lineage: Eukaryota > Viridiplantae > Streptophyta > Magnoliopsida > Asparagales > Amaryllidaceae > Agapanthus > Agapanthus africanus. The sequence continues at coordinate 463,665,071 of CM057349.1, forward strand.
TATAAAACCATACGTTGGAAGTATCAAGGTCTTCGAGGTGATCGAAAATGTAGATACTTATTCTAGGTATTCCATCATAATAATATTTGAGAACTTTCTTCTCTCTCAGGTTACTCATCCGTGGATGCGCTCCTTGATGAGTAATGCTGCATGGCCTTTTTTCATATAGGATATACACTGGAGACAGTCGCATAACAATTGAATATGGTTCCATCTAAATTAGTGCCTTAGATTCTATGCAGACATAGAATGGTTGTATATCTTCAGGATGTTAAGATATGAAATTATCCGGTTTCTGTTTAAAAGTTGAATCCGGACAAACTCAAGTCACGTTTTTGTAACGGCAGTTTGTGGGTTATTCCAGGCTTTTAACAAGGGTTTAACTTCTACCATTTCAAGATCAAAAGTTGATTTGTTCTTGATTCGCCACGCTTTTTATAAAAGGAATATTTTTTCAAAAGAAACAAGTGGGAGTATGATAGAACTGGAAGTAATTCCAGAACCACAAACGATTACTGAAAATTTAGTGGAACCTGGAGATTCAATTGGATTCGACAATCCATTAGCCACTCCGCAGATTTAGTAGGTAATCTCAGCCACCCGATAGGTAATTTGGTTTCCTCAAAGAAGGTGACAGGGAGGTTTTGATAACCCAAGCTTGTCACTACTGTTGTCCTTGACTATGAGATCTGGCAGGTGGATGACTATAACGTCATTCTTAATTGAATTTAGAAGTGCACGTGTATAAGAATTTGTCATAGGGTTGTTGTAGTCAGTGGGAGCAGCAGAAGCGTGATGGGCAAGTTGCTTACGTCTATTTCTAGACTAATGCAAGAAGAGCGGAGACGGATCATGTGTTTTGATGAAACAGTCATGAAGTTTGAGTTCATCAGAACAACAGATGAACCTGGTAAGAAGATGGTAGGGAGTAATATCCTGGTATTTGGATGACGTGCTCCTGATAGGAATTGATATTCCTATACTATGATCAGTTATACTGTGGTTATCAAAAGGTTTTTATCCACGTAGTATCTGGATAAAATTTCAGGGATTCTGGTGACTAGATCTATGATTTTAGATCTAGATTTGGGAAGTGTCCTAATTCAGGTACCTTGACACTATTCTAAAGTGTTTTAGAATGAACGACTCCCAGCATGGTAGTGTACCCGCAAGTGATGGAGTCTTTCTCTCTAAAGAGATGTCTTCTAGACTGATGAGAAGAGAGATTTGCATGATTGACATATCACTTGCTTAGGCAATTGAGTCAATCATGAAATGTCAAGTACCATACCAGATATTACTTTTGCATTAGCTGCAATAAGCATATATTAATCCAATCTTAGAGAAACATTGGGAATCAGTTAAGAACATAAGATGATGTTCTTGGTGTATGGTAATGGCAGCCTCCTGTAGGAGACGGTTACTGGTTTAGACTTCCAAGGTGACCTGGATTATAGATTAGCTGTCAGAGTTATAAGTTTACCCTCTTCTGAGGTACAGTAGGTTGGATAGTTTTCGAAGCAGGATACTGAGGTGGTCATGGCGCCGGGTGCTGATTACATCAGCAATGGATACAGTCTAAGAAGCTTGTTGGATTTGGTGTTCATGTTATGAATAAGGTCCCATTAGATATCCAGACATGTTCTAAGACAGGTATCGCTCATTTCAGGAGATAATTGTTCTCTATGAAGTTGAGATATAGAAAGAAAAAGATAGAAATATTGGAGCGGATTCACTCACTGAGATTATTTCTCGAACACGTAAGTTTCGCAAAACGAGTTTTGAGAAACTGACTAGTAAAGAAGTTTGGTATTCGGTAGCACACGAGCTGTGAGTATACGATACCGTAATAATTAGCCTTAAGTGCAAGTAGGGGATTATTGGATTTAGTGCCCCCAAGGTAATTATTGTAGTTACAAGTAGGCGATTATGATAATTGAACGAAGACCTATAGGTAGAACGGTTTTACTCGAGATGATAGTATACTATCTAGTTTATCTTTATCATTATGTGTATACGTTTTGATAAAACCCGTAGGATTATTGCTTGACCACCAGCATTATGATGGTGATCATATACGTGGGAGCTGAGAGGTCCATAAGCATATCCTTAAATTTCCTTAGTCGAGCGAGTATCGAGACCGGGCATCGATACTCCGGAATAGACTAGTGTATACTTTTCGAGACCCCGACGAGGGGCGGTGGCCGGTCTCATAAGCTATTGGTGTCGAGTCACCTAAGATAGTATATAAGTGCTCACTGGAAGTGAGTACACCGGACGTACTCGCCGAGAACTTCTAGATGGTATTTTACCTATCATGATCTAGAAGTTCTCTTGTGGCATGAGTACAGGTCAGTCCCCTGACCAGAGATTTTCATTTATCTTGTGCGAGTTCCCATTGTACTTAGATTACTATCCTACCACAGCTCAAAGGAGTCATGCAAACAGGTTTTAGTTTGGTACAGTCCCGAACCACATAGAGGCAGTGAACAATCTTCAGGGATTCGTCTCCTCCCGGTATTGGGAGTTGATGTCGCTCTGTGTTGTGTCAGCCATCACCAGAAATTCTTTTCTAAGGTGGATGAGAATTACTGATGTGATGTCAGTAGTTTCTCAATGGGTGATGAGCTTCAGACCGGCACAACTTATCGGGTTATAGAGGTCTGACATTATCCAGCCCTAGACCCGGTATGCGATTATCTTAGACAAAAAGACCAGACTGTATGGAGATTGTTATAGACAGGCTCAGTAGGGGTACGGATGAGTTTGCTCGTCGGCCTTCCTTTTGATCAATACCTGGATAGCCTTTACGTATCGCTAGTGCCGCTGACGTGTTTGTGGTTAAACCCACTGCCAGCGTATTGATACGTGAAGGGTTCCGATTAGGTATGTGCGCTAGCCACGCAGGCTTCAATCGGACGGATGATGATACCAGCCGGCTTGCCGAATTATTAAATCAAGTTTTGATTTAATAATTTACATATATATATTTCGATATGTATATTCTAGTATTATGTTCATTGTATTTTTCTATCTCTTGGGTATTCATATTTTGATATGAATACGGGTATGTATTTGCGGGGATATATTTTATTATTTATACAAGAATATTTCTAGAAGTAGGATAACTCATTTCAAGATTTTTCTTTTTAAGAAATTGAGAAATGAGATAGAAAAGAGAAATGGTGGAGGGTATGGGCAAATCAATTTATAATTCATTTGCAAATACTATTCAAGTATGGTTGTAGTTTTAAAATGGAAAAATTCTTTTTACAAAATACATGAAGCATGCTTGAATTTGTAAAGGATTTTCATTCCACCATTTTTGTTTCTCTCCCTTCCATGGCTCCTCCTCCTTCTTCTTTCTCTACCTTCTCATGAGTTGAGATTGAAGGGAATTAAGAGGAAAAAAATTTATTAGAACACTCACACACATCACTAAGCATCCTAGATTAGCATCCTAGGATTTTTAGGTACTTTATGGATGAAGTTGAAGCTTGAACTTGGTTCTCTCGGGTGGATCATTTTCGACGAAAGGAGACCGGCTTGTAAGCGCGATCAGGAGCTCTTGTGAGCATGCTAGAGTCTAACCCAATTAGAGCAAATGAAGACACTACAAAGGCTGTGAATTCTATCTTGTTAGTATTCTAGTTTAGGTGTTTGGTTTAGATTCTAGGGTATAAGTTTGTAGTGCCTTGAACATTTTTGTTTTCGGATTCTGCATTGGCCGTGGGTTATCGGAGAGAGCACTATGAACTTTTAGGTTTGTGGTACCGGGTTAAGTCCATCGTACCGTCACGTTGGTTGATATATTATCGACATACAGTCCCTTAGATTGCTACTCGAGTAGCCCCACATCTGTCATGTCTCTCATCCCTTCTGAGGCTGGACAAGACGTCTTCAAGTAGTTTTCTTATGTTGGAATATCCACATTAAAATTTGAAGATCCAGCATTAGGTATTGTCGTGGCACTTTACTTGAGATTAGGCTCGATTTGGAGCCTTGATGAGTCATAACCGTACCTTTCTGAGGTGGGATGACATCTAATGGTTTTTAGACTTGCCATCAAGATTTGAAGTTAGGAATATGCCATCATTTCTCTTTTGCTTTGATGATGTTGTGCCGCTCCTTCACTGAAGAGGAGTAGGCATCCATGTGACCTCTATGCTGTATATATCGTCATCGAGATCCGGAGCTAGGATTTTGCCGTCACTCCAATTTTTCTTTGGCTTCATAGAGCTTTGCTGACACCATGTCTCTACTTTGCTGGAGTAAGAGAGACGTCAAACTAGTCTTTAGGCCGAATACAATGCCCTCGAGATCTGGAGCTAGAATTTTTCCATTACTCTATTTTAATTTGACCATTTGCTCCATGTTGAAGTTGTGTTTGCACCGAGAAGGAACGTCGAGCTGGAGCTAGGATTTTTCCATTACTCCACTTTTGCTTTGGTTCCTTAGAGCTTTGCTGACATCATGTCTGTACTCTGCTGGAGTAAGAGAGACGTCAAACTGGTCTTTAGGCCAAATACATTGCAATCGAGACCTGGAGTTAGGATTTTTCCACTACTTCGTCTTTGATTTGACTCTTTGGTCCTTATTGACGTTGCGTCTGCAACCTACTGGAATGAGAAGAACGTGAGCTTGGATTTTGCCATTACTCTACTTTGGTATGACCCTTTAGTCTTTAGTGACGTTGCATCGGTACCGAGAAGGAATGTCGAGATGATCTCTAAGTCATAGACGTTGCCATCAAGATCAGGAGCAAGGATTTTTCCATTGCTCTACTTTTATATATTTGATCCTTTAGTCTTTGTTGACATTACGTTTGCACCTTGCCGGCATGAGAAGAACGTTGGGAAGATCTTCAGGCTGCAGATATTTCCATTGAGATCTGGTGCTAGGATTTTTCCATCATTCCTATTTTATTTGACCCTTGGATCTTTGTTGACTTCGCGTCTACACCGAGAAGGAATGTCGAGATGGAGCTAAGATTTTTCCATTACTCTACTTTTGCTTTGGCTCCTCGGAGCTTTGTCGACATCACGTCTGTACTTTGTTGGAGTAAGAGGGGTGTCCAAATAGTCTCCAGGCTGTAAATGTGTCATCAAGACTCATTTTTTCTTTTAACGAAGCATAGTGGGAAAATATGGTTCCCTTTTTTTATTTATGCCCATAGATTGTATATAAGATTTAGTATAGACCTACTTACAGGGAAGAAAAAAATTTCTTTTTTGATATTTTATTTCCGCGATATTTTACTATTTCAGATTTTCATATTGCGAAAGTCGCGATTGTCCAATCATTTCGGCTATTTATTCGCGGTGTCCAATCATTTCGGTTATGTCATTTTTTTATTTTTATTTTTACTCGTCATTTTTTATTGCGAGTTGCCCAAACATTTTGGCTGTTTCATATGCATATTTTTGCTCACTGATTTTTATTGCGAGTTGAGAACTTAGGTCCTGATCCCAATCTTGGCATTAGTATCGCTACAATTGGAATATTGTCAGGAGCGAATCATCATTTGCCTTTGTCGATTTGAACAAAGGTGGCTTAGCAAACAGGGTTAGGATCTCGTCGACTAAGACTTTTTAACTTTATGAGCCGTAAGGGTCTCATAAAGGTATTTCTCCCTACAAGTCATGAGGATCTCATGGGTGTGTTTTCTCCTCAGGAATCGTGGGGATTCCTAAGTGGTATTTTCCTTCGCATGTTGTAAGGATCTTACAACAGAGTTTTCTCCTTATAAGTCGATCGGACTTACAAATGTCATTCACCATATGGGTTGGTGGACATTTGTGGGAACATATTTTGTTCGTGCCCGTGAATCGTATACAAGCGTCAATATTGAACTACTTGTTCGGAAATTTAGGGGATATGATGGCTTAAGAACATGTTTGGATCCCTATAACTTAAGGCTTTTGAATCCCATGAGCCGTGAGGGTTTCATAGTGGGAATTCTCCTTACGAATCACGAGGATCTCGCAAGTGTAATTTTTCCATAGGAATTGTATGGATTTCTAAATGTGTTGATCTTTTGTGGGTCGTAAAGATCTTACGCGGGTATTTTCTCCTTACAAGGTCGAGAGGACCTTGCATGTGCACATATTTTTTTTATTAACAGGTTTGCGTCCTTTTGAGTTTTCATAAACTTGCCGGCAGTCCTGCTGTTTTTACACACAGCACCCTTTCGGCTTTTCATTCGGGCCCATTTACTCGTGGACATACCGTTTTTTTTCCTCTGTAAAACTCTTGAAAGTAGCTTAGCCGCAGATGACCCATCTGTTTGACGGTGGGACTTAAGGGGGTGACTTCATTGTTAGAGTAGCAGTGTAGTTGGCGGGAACTTGAGTTGCAATCTTCGTCGGTAGGACTTCGGTTGTAATATAGATCTCAAGATGCATATTAGTTTTAGGGACATTGGTCCAATATCTCCGTGTTCGGAGCGAATGCTAGTTTAGGGACGTTTCGGTCCAACATCTCCTTGTTCGGAGCGGAATGCTAGTTTAGGGACGTTTCGGTCCATAGCTTATCATTTGGTCAGAGAGTTGCATAACTCATTCCTTCCAACGCTTGCTTGCCGAGGCGCTGCTTCCTGTCCTTTGTATGAGTGGCTACTTCACGCCTTAGGCTATCTTCAACCTCTTGAACTGCTTCATTTATCATCGTACCAATCGGATTGTTTTTGCGGGAAATACCAGGCACTTTACACGGCACCTGCCCCCTGCTTATCAATGTCGCTTTCTGCCGCTGACAGAGCATCTTCTTCATATACGAAGTAACAAGACATCACATTACCCCTTCTGCTGAGTGTTCTTCCTCCTTAGAAGAATGAACTTGACCTGGGGGCTTTTCCCCTCATCATCCATTTTAGGAGTGGACATACCTTCTACGTCCCTTATATGATTTTTGGTTCAAGCGGGCTATTCCACTTAATTGCAGAACCCGCTTGTAGGTCCCTTAATATCCTTTTTGTTCTTTGATGAAAGGACCACCTCACATAGAGGTTCTTCTGCCAATGAGCAAGATGCCCCCTGTGCGTATTTCGGGGAACGAGTATTCGCGTCCCTATCTCTTCAAGGGTAGGACCCACACTGTCGCTATTTTGTGGACATGTTGCTTCAGAGCCGCTCATATTTTGTTGGTGAGCGTTGGCGACAAACGCCGTTGTGCCTCTCCTTTTCATATATCTTCTTCGGAAGAGGATGAGTCTTGACCCATTTGATCCAATCAAGCCATTTTTTCTATGAGCTCTTGGAAGGTTGTCGGCTTGAAGAAGGCCATATATGGGAACACCTTTGAATTTGGGTCAAAAGTGGCGATGAACATTCCCATGGCTAGGGCTTCGTCGATGTGTTGCTCTCATTTAGACCAGAGATTTCTCCATCGGGTAACATATTGAACCCAAGTCTCATTTGGTCTAACCCTTTCATTGACCAATGTGGTCACGGTAGTGCGTTTATTCCCACTGGCGAATTCCGGACAGAAGAGCATTTCCATCTCGTCGAAGGTATTCACGGAGTCATTTAGGAGTTCTACATACCATTCGAACGCAATGCCTTCCAGACTGCTGATGAACTGTCGGATGAGCAGTATATCATTTTCTCCAGTGTTGCCGCACATGGATTTAAAACGCGTGATGTGCTGGCGAGGATTCCCGGTTCCTTTGTATATGTGGAACGTCAGAAATATGTATTCTGGTGGGTACTGTACTTGATCGTAGCACACCAGATACGGTCGACTAGTCTTGATCGACCTTTTGCAGCTTCACTGGCATAGTGAGCTTCGATTTGCTGAGCGATGTATTCGTCTAAGTTTTCTTTTGGGTTCATTTCCTTCTTAACTATTGCTGGGGCTTGCGGAAGATTTGAAGTGTCACCATTGTCATTAAGAGTGACTACCGGTGGTTCATCTGCCAGTGATTTTGATTGGACCATCATTCCAACCATATTCTGGATCAGAAGGGCCATCTAGTTCCTTTTAGCGGACATCACTGCCGCTTATTCATCTATCTTTTTGAGAGCTCTCTTCATGAAATCAATAACTGACTCATGTCCTGTCCTTTCTTTGAGTGCGTCTTCAGGGTTTGCCTTAGACAGTGGACTCATAAGTGTTGCCACCTGAGCAAGTATCTCCTGCAGCTTTTCATATTGCTATTGAGCCTTTGTCAAAGACCGAGTATGCGGCCTATGACTAGTAGAAGCACGAACTTTGTTTTTGGAGTTCACCAGGTGGACTTTATGAACTACCATGCCCCCAGGCTTGGGGCCTTTGGAACTTTGGCCTCTGTATATTGCCTCAGGCGCTTGAGCTTTATCTGGCCTTTCTTTTTTATAAGAAGCCACTTTAGGAGGAACCGTCAGAGCAGGGACCGCCTTGGGATGAAACCCTTTATATTTTGAAGGGGAGTTGTCAGAGTTTGGCTGAGGTTTAGGAGAAGAGCCATGGACGATGAATGAGTCCTTCACCTGCTTCTACATCTATATATATAGATGAGGAAAGTTCTTTTAGGGAGCGGACTGGTTTCTGCTCTCCTTGAATTTCCATGGGTTGTGAAGAATTTTTTAATACTGCGATAGAGGAATTTTTTCTGACCTTTCTCAGCTGTTCAAAACTGTTCCCGGTTGGAACAATAGTATTCACCATCAGAGTTGGAATCAATCTGGACAGAGAATTGCCCCTAGCTTGTCTTATTCGATGCCCATATTGAAGTTGATAATGTCTTGCGACCGGAGTTTCATCAGTCTTAGGAATTTGCTGAGCTTGCCCCCTGTTTTCTTTCAGAGCATGAATATTATTCCCCCTGTGTTGACCTTGGTCTTTGGCATGAGGCAGCTGTTTGGAGACCGATGCCGTCAGTATAGCTGAAGTATAAGCCGCCAGCCTGTAGAAGACAGACTTCTTTCGGGCTTCCTCTTTTGGCATTGAGGCACCGAGAGTAGGAGGTAGGACCATCGACCCAAAGAAAAGTCCATTCATTTCATGAAGAGCCGGATTGCAGAGATTTGAGGCTGCAAGTGGCCCATATTTGACTCCACCAGATGTGACAGAGTTTGAATTGCGGTGAGTGGAAGCAAACGCCATTCTACAAAGAGACGAAACACCAACTTCATTATCTCATCACCAAAGGGCAACTACAAACATATAAACCGCAACTATTTGATCACGAAAAAACATGACATACGAAGTGTGGGGTAGAAACAGGAAAACGTCCCACTGGGCATGCCAGAATCTGTTTAGCGCCGAAAATTAGACCGAGACGCATAGACGTCTAGCCTGAATTTGGGGACAGATACTATACGAACATATTCATCCATCTCTCCGAAGATACCAAGTTGATTTATGGCACCGTATATCAGAGGTTTGAATAGATGCGACCGTTGTAGCAGACTTCATCAGATTCCCCTTCATTTGTGCGGGGTTTGTTCCCCTAATATTTAAACATGATAAAAGAGCTAAGCTCTGTTAAAATTTAATGAGGCTGCGCCTCACGTGCCCCCCACGAGGGCGCCAGTGCCTTAGGATTAAATCCTTTGGTGGCGTCGCACGTGAATCTCACGTGGGCGCCAATGTGCAAAGCACAGGAGCGCCTAGAATTAAATTCTTAAATGGCGCCCACGTGAGCTCCGTCGCCCACGTGCATAGCACGTGAGCTCCGTCGCCCACGTGCATAGCACGTGAGCGCCGTCGCCCAAGTTAAAATTAGTAGAATTAAATTCTACAGGGGGATATTTCCCTAAAAAGTGGGATAGTGATTAAAAATCACCGTTTGACAGAATAAATTATGTATATGGGAATTTTTTTTTCCAATCTTGTTAAAAACAAGAAAACATATTCTGTAAAACAGAAATCCTTGGATTAAAGATCCAACAATGGGTAAAATTTCCCAAACAAATTTTGAGACCAATTAAATCAATTAGAATCTCTCAATGAGAGATTTTCTCAAAACTAATTAACAATTTGCCTCTTCTATATAAAGGACCCGGGACTTCAAGTCTCATATAGAGAGAACCCCGCATAAGCTTTTGCAAAAAATACAGAAGGCTCTCAAAACAATAGAGAATTTAATTCTCTCAAAGAAGAAAATCTCCCTCCTAAAAAACCCTAGGTAAAGAAAAAAGAAGAGAACAAAATATCTCCTTTACCTAACATACCATATCTAAGGGTTTAACCCTTCTCAAAGAACTTAGTTCTTTCTCTGGATCTGAGATTTACAAAACAAGTCTCCTATAAGTTGAGAATTTAATTCTCATTGATAAGATCTTGTTCTTGAGAATCAAAGATTCAGGGGAGAACATGGATAAAAAGAACATGTAGAAGATGGAGTCCATAATACTCCAGGAACTTAGTTCCTTCAAGTTAAGAACTTCGTTCTTAAAGAAGCTGATCCCAGATCCTCAAAATAGTGATCCTGGTGATCATTAATGGTCAAAATGCCATTAACAGAAATTCAATTTCTGAAAAGAAAAAAAGATCTCAGCGCCTCACGTGAAAAACATGTAAGCACCCAAAAGATTCCCAAAACAAAAAGGAAATTAGCACCTCATGTGAAAAACACGTGGGCTCCCAAAACAGAAGGCTAACGCCTCACGTGAAATACACGTGAGCGCAGAGTAAAAGTGCTTAGCTCTTCATATGCAGCCAAAATGGATGAGTGCAGTGCCCAGCGCCTCATGTGAAACACACGTGGGCGCCCAACAAAATAAATGGGATAGCGCCGCACGTGCTCCTCACGTGGACGCCATATAAAAAGTGCTTAGCACTTCATATACAGCCAAAATGGCTAAGTGCTTAGCATTGACTGGGCAGTGCCCAGCGCTTCACGTGAAACACACGTGGGCGGCCAACAAAATAAATGGGATATCGTTGCATGTGCTCCTCACGTAGATGCCATATAAAAGTCTTAGCATTATATATAGTCAAAATGACTGAGCGCTTAGCACTGATTGGGCAGCACCTATAACTGAAGGCCTCACATGATACCCATGTGGGTGCCAAAGCTTTAAACAAATGCCTAGCACTTTTGCATAAAAAGGGAGGGGGGATGAACAAACATAGCCCAAATAAGTGCTTAGCACCTTTTGAAAAAAAATTTTGAGCAGACTAAGCCCAAATTGGTTTAGTCTCTCTGAAAGGATTTCTTACAGCTGAGCCCAAATGCTCTGTTGTTGGATCTAAAATTTAATGATCCTTAAAATATTGCTAAGTTGATCTTAGTCTCAAATTAGACTAACGCATTCTTAGTTAAAATAAATCAAGCCCAAATGCTCATATATTTAAGTTGATCTTAATCTCAAACTAGATTAACGGTCCTCAAATAAAACAAGCCCAAATCTAAAATATACGGATTTGGACTAATCTGCGTCCTACGAGCGACGACATAAAATAGTCTCCGTATACAATCCACGGGCAGCCAAAACAAACAAAATAACACATGACATGAAGTGAACCGCTGGAGCAGGAGAAAGTGGTTTTCGCAACGCGATAACGTAATTAATTGCAGGGGCTTGCGCTTGCAGGGAAGAGCGTCCCCACAATAGAAAAAACCCTCACAAATGAGGGGAAATCTAATAAAGTCTGCTACAACGGTTGCATCTATCCAAACCTCCGATATATGGTACCATAAATCAACTTGGTATTTTCGGAGAGGTGGATGGAGAACTCCAAATAGTATCTGCCCCCAAATTTAGGCCAGACGTCCCAATGTCTCGGTCCGGTCTTTCGGCGGAGAACAAATTCTGGCAAGCCCGGTGGGACCTTTTCCTCTTTCCACTCACACTTCTTGTATTGTGTTTCGCGAACAAAATCGTGGTTCGCTATGGTTTCTCTTGCATACAAAGTACTAAAACTCGGTGTCTTGCTCCTATGCAGAAAATCAATGACTTCTCAATGCACAGTATGCAACAGCAACTCTTGCTCCACTCCAACTGGAGGAGTGACCTACGGGCCCAATGCGGCCTCTATTTTCTCAATGCCGGTGGAGCAAATTACACAAGCCACTACTGGATTGTTCTTTGGGACCATGCTCCTACCTGTGAGTTTCGGTGCCTCAGTGCCGCAAGAAGAAGCTCATAAAAAGTCGGTCTTCGATCGACTGGTAACCACAACGGCCCCTCTTAACGGGCCGTCCAAATCTGGCGTCTCAGTCTTTAACAGGCTGAGCAAAATCATAAACGGGCCCACAAAGAAGCTCGTGATACCTGAAGGGGTTACTCCAAAATGGCTAGCTCTCCCAACTTTTTGCTACAGGCGAAGCCGTCAAAGATGCTTCCCCCATCAGAAACCCGGTCTTTGAAAGATTGGCCCTCCCTCCCCAAACTTTAACAAGAACGTCGGTCTTCGACAGGCTGACACTAATTGCAGCTCCTCAGCAAAGCCAGGGGTATGATGAAGCCGCTTCTAAAACTAAGGCGGTCCCTTCAACAAGGTACGCTCGACGTCGTCACTGGCGCCGAGTGAAAGAAGCTGGGGGAAACTCTCCCTCTGGATTCACCCCACCAGCTCCAATGGTGGAAGTCAACATCGCTGTTCCAACTGGGAACAGTTTTGAACTGCTCGGGAGGGTACGTAAGAACTCCCCGACGGCGGTGCTGAAAAAATCACCTCCGCCAGTAGAGGTCCCTGTGCAGGCAAAGCCGGAACGACCTCATTAGCGGTTCTCCTCGCAAATCCATAGGGTCTGGCAGAAAGTCCAAGACTCTGTGATTGATAAAGACTACTCTCGTCGACCTAAGAAATCCAAGGGCTGGCAAGAAAAAGATCAATCCTCCACCATCCGACGGGAGACTTCTCCTAAATAGGTGCCTGTCATAACGGCTCCTTCAAATCCAATCTCTCATAAAAGAATGAGGCTGGAGAAAACTCTATTGCCCACGGAAAATTCCAAAGGCGATAGACCAAAACGTCCCAACGCCGGGGCATAACAATACACATGGTTTACATAGCTTTAGGAAAAGAAGATAGCCGTGCTTCGGTGAGTCACCGACCGCAAACTCGGTCCCTGACAAAGGCTCAGGAGCGACAACAAAAGCTCCAGGAAATGCTGACCAAAATGGCAGCATTTACCGGACAGAAAGAAAGTTCGGACAAAGAAGCTCAACAGTGCCAAGAGCAGAAGACCGATACAGAGTTTCTGTGAAGGGTGCTTGAGAGAAAGAACAAGGAAGCTGCTAAACATGCTGCTAAGATAAAGAAGACGACTCTCTTGTTCCAAGACATGGTTAGAATGATGATCCAGCCAGAACCCTCGGCCGAAGATCCGCCGATAATCGTCGAGGATGGTAAAGGGGAAATATCAAACGCTCCTCCGGCCTTATCAGCGGCCAAAGAGAAAATGATCTCCAAGGCCGCCCTTGATGATTACATTGCTCATCAAGCTAATGAAGCTACTGGCCAAATTTTCAGAACAGGGCGACCGTATCCTGGCTGGTATGATCAAATCAGGTACCCGCTGGGATATACGATCCCCAAGTTCCATGTATACAAAGGGACAGACAACCCTCACCAGCACTCCGCGCAATTTAGAGCTCTGTGCGGCAACAATGGAGGCGATGACGAACTGTTGCTTCGCCAGTTCTTTGGCAGCTTGTCAAAAACAACCTTCGAATGGTATTCGGAGCTCCCAAATGACTCAATTAAAACATTCACAGACATGGGACTGTTGTTTACACGGCGTTTTTCTAGCGTGAGCGAGCGCGCTCCAATTATAGCATTAATCAATGCCAAGGTAAAGCCGGGAGAAACTTGGGTCCAATATGCGATCCGGTGGCGGAACCTGTGGTCTAAGTGCAAACAACGCACTGAAGAATCTCCTGCCATGGGCATGTTCATCGGGACCCTTCATCCTCAAACCACTGTGTCCCAGTTCATGATATTCTTCAAACCAACAACCTTTCAGGCTCTGATAGATAAACTGGCCCAAATGGACCAGATGGGCCACGGGCCTTCCTCCTCAAATAAGGATCCTCGAACTAGCAAGGGTAAAAGGAAAGAGGCCTTCGTTGCCAATACGCAACAACAGCCGAGTGGCCCAAAATCAGCTGCTTTCCAAAACAACGCGCGTCCATGCCCATCCTTGGAGGAAAGGCTAGGACGTACTTACTCATTTCCCCGCAACAAGACGATGATACTGTTCGAATTGGCAATGCGTAATAAACTCATTACATTGCCAGACTCACGGCGTCCACCGCAACCCGGCGACGTCAACAACCCTAACTACTGCTCCTATCACAGAATGGTGAGCCTCCTAATTGAAAATTGCTATGTCTTCAAAAGCTGGGTCGAAGACCAGTATCAACAGGGAAAATTCGCGCTGTCTGATAACTGAAGGGTAAACCCACCCCAGTAGTATGCTCCAAAAAAGGTGGATGCGCGGGGGGCATCATGCTCACTCGTGGAAGAAACTCCATGGGAAGTCGTTCTTTCAGCAAAAACCAAAAGAATGCTGAAGGATTTGCAAGCATGTCCGGCAGTCAGGTAGAAAAGCCCACTTGAACCCGAAAACATTGAAGGGATGCTGAAATTACGTCCCACACCAAAAATTGTTGACGAGGGGAGAAACTCCCAAGTCAAGCCTTCAAAGTTTTCGAAGAAAAAGAAGAAGACCAAAAAGCCTATGCAGCATGCCGAGTATGACGACAAGCGCACAGATCTATAAAAATACATTGACGCGCTGGAGGAATACAACCAGAAGGTGCGAACACCGGTCACACTCGAAGAGTTCCTCAAGCATACTCCTGAGGACGTAGATAGTGATTATGATGAGGAAAATGGCTCATCAAAAGACACTAAAGACCCTGTAGCTAGTTGCCACATGGTCTCCCATTCGTCGTTATATGACGAAGAAGCTCTTTCAGTATCAGAAAATAACGCAGAGGAACTATGTCACGCCCCACTTCCCAGAGTACGCTAAGATAAGCACGTGACATAGCCAACCATGCTACCTGTGGATAGGAAAAATCCTTCCACAGTCACATTACGGCTGTAGAGATATCAAGAACAGGAAAGTAAACTAAACTATCTAGTACATGTCCATAAGCCAGAGTAAATGAGTCAAGAAATAATATAATATGCGGAAGCAATAGATCCAATAAACAAACACCTGGAATAGTAAATCTGGATACCAACATGGTCCTCACCGCTCGGTCTAACATCGGCAGTACTCCTGATCAGTCTGCAACAAAGGTAGAGGATCTGGGCCATGCAAAACACAGACGTCAGTGCGTCATAATATCAAGCAATACTATAAACAGGGGTAGCAAGACATACAGGTATGTGCATGAACAGTAAAACAGGTATAACAGTAATATAAATGAGGACAGTGAGGGTAAGGTGTAATGGGTAATCTAAACTGGTCTATTAGGTTAACTACTCTCAAGTCTTTGAAATCAATTTGATGAATCATCGATGTAACTCAATAGTATCCCGTGCATGCCCGGGACCACGGTCTAAGACTCTCGGGCTGAAACCGAGACGTGCCGCTAGGCACTAAAATAGGAAATATGTAAAGACGAACGATGTCAGCAACATCATCCCGAGGCTGGCCTAGCCTCTAAAACTGATCAGTATAAGCAAGCAACTGTCGAGTTACAAGTCAGGATTTCATCATTGATTTCCCCATACCCCAAGTTATATGTTCAACTCAGGTATTAATAAATTTGTAGTTAATGCCAACACAGGATCAAGCAGGTACAGGTTTGTCTGGATAGACAACAGGAAATGTCCGTAGGGACAACATGTCAAGGTTGTTGGCATTAGTAACAAGATCAGGTAACAGGTCAAGCTATGGTACATCAGGTCAAGTCAGGTAGTGTACATATATCAAGTCATGTCAAGTAGTGGTGTATCAGGTATCAAGTGAAGCAGTGGTATGTCAGGTCATAACAGGTAGTGCACATGTGTCAAGCGGATACTCATACTAAAACTGTAGCAAGTACGGATGCACGGTAAAGCATGGATGTACAAATATTTATCAGGGATTACATCATGACTATGTAGGATGCACAAGATCAAGTATGGGATACTAATGTAACAGTAAAATGAAATAATATGGTCTCGACGTGCAACTAGATATGTAATAAACCGTACGGATACTATAAAACCGTAAATCGGTAAAATTTGCTGAATATTAAAAACAAGCACTATTATTTATTAAATAGATATTGATATAATAATATTAATATGGATAATATATTCAAGCCGATTAATAACTATAAAAGTGGTATTGATTAACCATGCACAAGAAAGTTCCGTTCAGAAATTCAGCGTCACCCTGATTTGTAAAATAGCTTAAAAATAAGAAACGTTCTCCAAAAGAGACGTGTCTTATACCAAAACAAAGATAATTCAATAAGGTTTTCATTTTTATAAGTATAAGTATCTCAGCTTGTCTCTACAAAAAGCTATGAATATTCGAAATTGAAAGTTTGCTGCTATAATTTCCCTGGACAGCAGTTTAGAGATATTTTCATTTTCATTTTACGTTATTTAAACAATTTATTTTGCAAGTAAATATTTCATAGAGTTATAGTATTATGATTTAGCTTCATAACAAACTAAAGAACATATACTAATGATTTTTCTATGATTTATAATGAATTTTATAAGGTAAGGTGTACAGTAAATTTCAGATTTGTCGTATCCGCTTTGCAACGACGTTTCATGAATAAACTATAATATTTTCAAATGTATAACATTATAAAATGCAGATTATAAACTAATTACAGATAATAATAAGAAATATTACGACGATATATATTTTAAATGATATGGATGCAGTATAATGTAATCTAGCATGTCACAAGATAAGTTTTCATGATCTAGATTTAAAATGATATAAACGGATGCAAACGGAACATCGAAACATTATAAAATTAAACATGGGGTACTAGATTTAAACTATAGGTATGGTATTTATTTAAATAGGTATAAAATTAATTATATAGCATGTAGCAAGATTAACTTGCCTAGACGGAACAAGAACGGATGTGTACGGAACGTCTTTCGTCGGCGAAATGTCGCGACGCGCGCACGATACACGGAACGGTTCAAACAACGCACGAGGGTGATCACACAAGTCAGGTACGTTCACTGGATCAATTGGATCGTCAGCGACGAGCACGGCTCCTGCGGTGATCACCGGAATCAAAAAAATAAGATCAAGAAAATGAAAGAAAAAAGAAGAAGAAGTAAGAAGAAGAGGCTGTGAATTAAATAAGGAAAGAAAAATTTAAATAAATAAAATATATATAAATATATATATGCAGAGGAGAGAGAGAGAGAGAGAGGGGTTGTTAGTTTATTAGGAAATTAGATTTAAAATTTTAAAAGATTTTAGATTTAAAATTTTAGATAAGAGGTTTCAGTTTATTAAAGAAATCACATGAAAATATTTAAACTAAAATTTAAAATTAAATAAATTGAATTTTGGCGGGATACAAAAATATTTCAAAACGCGCCCGGGTCGGGTCTAAAATTCAGATTTAAAATACGAAAAATATGTGCGACTTTCAAAATTCAAAATGAATGCTCAGATAACGAAAATGCATACCCCCAAGAACGGATGCACGTACATGCGCGTAGCCATCCAAACACGTCCGTTTCACCGAACGGGACGAGAACAAGATGCGCGGATGCTACCACGGGGTTAGGGGTATCATGCAGGCTATGAAATGCAATTTTAAATTATTTTACATGACCTAAAATGTTATATGGTAAAAGATGCAATGCCAGGTAAAACGCCAGTATGCACTAAACATGAAAATGCACCAGTTTACGTAACAAGTCAGGATAATTCATAAGTATGAATCAAATAAGTTCAAGCAAGCGGGTCGGGTCGAATGCAATGTAAAATGTAAAATACTATTCGTACCCAAAACACGATAAATCAGGAAAATACCACAGATAAATAAATACGGGAACTGAAATTGGTATAAATGAACTCGGTTGTTACATTATACCCAACTACAAAAAGAATTTCGTCCTCGAAATTCCAAGAACAAGAAAGGATAAACAATCAAGAAACTACAAGAATAGATGTGGAAACTTCTGCCGGATTTCATCTTCTCGTTCCAGGCTGATTCTCCATGCGAGTGATTTCCCCAAGAAACAAGTACAAGAGGGATAATCTTGTTCTTAAGAACCTTTTTCCTTCGATCCACAATCGAGATCGGTCGCTCCTCAAAAGTCAAATCTTCTCGTACAGTCAGCTCCGAATGATCCAGCACGTGTGTTTCATCTCGAACATATTTACGGAGTTGAGATACATGAAACACGTCATGAAAATTCGCCAAGGATTGCGGTAAAGCCAATCAATACGCCACTTCTCCAACATGCTCCACAATCTCAAAAGGTCCAACGAATCGAAGATTAAGCTTTCCTCGACTTCCGAAATGAATCATCCCTCTAGTCGGTGATATCTTCAAGAATACAAAATCACTAACAGCGAACTCTAGAGGTCTTCTCGATGTATCTGTCCAACTCTTTTGTCTGTATTGTGTTGCCTTCATATGATTCCGGATAGTGTTAACTTTCTCCACTGTTTGCACGATCAAATCCGGTCCCAATAATCTTCATTCTCCAACATCGTCCCAACAAACAGGTGAACGACACTTGCGACCGTATAAAGCTTCGAATGGAGCCATCTGAACAGTCGCCTAAAACTGTTGTTGTAAGAAAACTCCACCAAATGTAGATGATCCTCCCATGAACCCTTGAAATCTAACATGCAAGCTCTCAATATGTCTTCAAGAGTTTGGATCGTTCTCTCCGACTGGTCATCTGTCTGGGGATGATAAGCTGTACTAAATTCAATCGAGTCCCCAAACTTTCCTGTAAGCTCCTCCAAAATTGTGATAAGAAATGAGTGTCACGGTCGGACACGATGCTCACCGCTACTCCATGAAATCTTACTATCTCCTGCATGTACCGCTCTGCCAAAGCTTCTGTTGATCGACCAACTCGAAATGGTATGAAATGAGCTGCCTTGGTCAATCGATCAACAATCACCCAAACTGCATTGTTGCCCTTTGGACTCCACGGTAGAGCTGTCACGAAATCCATGGTTATATGTTCCCACTTCCATTGAGGGATCGGAAGTGGTTGCAATAAACCAGCAACCTGTTGATGTTCAGCCTTAACTTGCTGACACACCAAACACTTTGCCACAAAACGGCAATATCCCGTTTCATGCCTTCCCACCAGAAATGCTGTCGTATATCTCGGTTCATCTTCGTGCCTCCTGGATGTATGGAATATGCTGAACTGTGCGCCTCCTTCATAAGTTCTTCGCGAATGTCTCCTTTTGGCACACAAACGGCTACCATATCGCAACGAACCATCTTCAAGAATTAACAAGTCCGTTCGAAGTCCAGCTTCAACCTGTTCTCGAAACCTTTGTAATCTTGGGTTTTTGACTGCGCTGCTTTAATACTCTCGATCAATGACGACTGTACTTGCAGCGACATCAACTGTCCTGAAGAATGCGGTAGCACGATCTCCAACTCGAATCTCCGAAAGTCTTCAATAAGTTTCTTTTTGTGCAGTCAACATCCGAATTGCTGGTAACCGACTAAGCGCATCCGGCACAACATTAACTTTCCCGGATGGTACTTAAGATCAAGACCGTAGTAAGCCATCAGCTCCAACCATCTACGCTGCCTTATATTAAGCTCCTTCTGTGTGAACACGTACTTTAGGCTTTTGTGATCGGTGAAAACTTCGCCCCTTTCGCCCAATAAATAGTGTCTCCAAATCTTCAAAGCGAAAATCACCGCTGCAAGCTCCAAGCCATGAGTTGGGTAATTCTTCTCATGGGTCTTCAACTGTCTCGATGCGTAAGATATAACCTTTCCATGCTGCATCAAAACACATCCCAATCCTTTCCCAAATGCGTCGCTGTGAATCACCAATCCTCCAGAACTGTCTGGCACGGTTAAAATAGGAGCGGTTATCAATCTCTGCTTCAATGCCTCAAAAGCTGACGCACACTTATCCGTCCATACAAACGGTACTTCCTCGCGCGTAAGCTTGGTCAAGGCTCAGCCGAACGAGCAAAATTCTCCACGAACCTTCTGTAGTATCCTGCAAGTCCAAGAAAACTTTTGATCTCTACAACGTTCTTCGGAATCGGCCAGTCTTGAACTGCTGCAATCTTCCCTGGATAAACGGTGATTCCATCTCCAGCTACGATATGCCTCAAAAACTTCACTTCTTCAAGCCAAAACTTGCACTTGCTCATCTTTGCATACAATCTTTCTTACCTCAATGTCTGCAGTGCGATCTTCAAGTGTTCTGCATGCTCTTCAATATTCCTTGAGTAAATCAGAATATCATCAATGAACACCACTATAAACTGGTCCAAGAATGGTGAACAGATTCGGTTCATCAAGTCCATGAATATCGCCGGTGCATTCGTTACTCCGAAGGGCATCACTAAGTACTCGTAATATCCATACCGAGTTCTGAACGCCGTCTTGCAAATATCTTTTGATTTAACTCGGATTTGATGATATCCGGACCGCAAATCCAGCTTCGAGAATACCCTCGCGCCACTAAGCTGCTCGAACAATTCGTCAATGCGAGAGATCGGGTACTTGTTCTTAATAGTCACCCAGTTTAATTCTCGATAATCGATGCACATCCTCCTTGTGCCATCTTTCCTCTTGACTAGAAGAACTGGAGCTCCCCAAGGTGAATTGCGCGAATTCAACCCTTCTCTAGCAATTCGGTAACCTGCTTCTTTACTTCTTCCAACTCCACTGGTGCCATCAGATAGTACGCCTTTAAGATTGGCGCTGCACCAGGAACAAGATTGATCGCGAACTCCACATCTCGTTTTGGCGGTAAACCCGAGATGTCCTCGAACACGTCTATGAACTCTCAAACTACAGCTGGCGCTTCCTCCTTATCAACTTCCATTGACGAAAGAATATTGCTTATCGGCCTAGCCCTAAACTCGACTAGCTCGACAGAACTGCTTCCTCCAGCAAAACAAACTCCGGATGTCCGGGAATCTAGAAAATCACTTTCCTTTCCTTACAATCAATATGAGCGTGGAAAGTGCCGAGAAAATCCATTCCCAAGACAACAAAAAACAAAGGGATGCACCAGAATTGAATAATTCTAATGCGGGGAAAACATGAACAGGTAAGATACCGAGATGACTTTATTCGAAGTCAAGATACTGAAGAGGATTAAGCACGGTAAACACGATTCAAGCTGGCGATAAAACAATAACTGGTAAGCAATGAAACTGAGAGAAGCAAGATAATATAACGATCATAAAACAAGGAAATGAATCAAAACTAGAATTTCAAGTTACTTAAATAGAGTACCGCATTGTAACCATGCTACAGTTCATAGTTACAATCACATAACTCCACTCAAGTCGCCCAAATCCAAGTATCAGAATCAAGAAACAGGGAGAAAAATAGAGAACCAAAAGGTTTCAAATCGAGATGCAAAGTGGTTTGCATATCGTCAAGGCAAAGGATAAGAGAAAGATATGATTCAAGAATCACGATAACAAGATGGCAGGACATGTACCTAATCACGAGTATTCTGATTCGTGTATTGGGTCCAATACCCAACTACAAAAGAATCAAACTCGATTAACCTATATCCTATGCCTCTAATACCAAACAAACTATGTCACGCCCCACTTCCCAGAGTACGCTAAGATAGGCACGTGACATAGCCAACCATGCTACCTGTGGATAGGAAATATCCTTCCACAGTCATATTACGGCTGTAGAGATATCAAGAACAGGAAAGTAAACTAAACTATCTAGTACATGTCCATAAGCCAGAGTAAATGAGTCAAGAAATAATATAATATGCGGAAGCAATAGATCCAATAAACAAACACCTGGAATAGTAAATCTGGATACCAACATGGTCCTCACCGCTCCGTCTAACAGCGGCAATACTCCTGATCAGTCTGCAACAAAGGTAGAGGATCTGGGCCATGCAAAACCCAGACGTCAGTGCGTCATAATATCAAGCAATACTATAAACAGGGGTAGCAAGACATACAGGTATGTGCATGAACAGTAAAACAGGTATAACAGTAATATAAATGAGGACAGTGAGGGTAAGGTGTAGTGAGTAATCTAAACTGGTCTATTGGGTTAACTACTCTCAAGTCTTTGAAATCAATTTGATGAATCATCGATGTAACTCAATAGTATCCTGTGCATGCCCGGGACCACGGTCTAAGACTCTCGGGCTGAAACCGAGACGTGCCGCTAGGCACTAAAACAGGAAATATGTAAAGACGAACGATGTCAGCAGCATCATCCCGAGGCTGGCTTAGCCTCTAAAACTGATCAGTATAAGCAAGCAACTGTCGAGTTACAAGTCAGGATTTCATCATTGATTTCCCCATACCCCAAGTTATATGTTCAAGTCAGGTATTAATAAATCTGGAGTTAATACCAACATAGGATCAAGCAGGTACAGGTTTGTCTGGATAGACAACAGGAAATGTCCGTAGGGACAACATGTCAAGGTTGTTGGCATTAGTAACAAGATCAGGTAACAGGTCAAGCTATGGTACATCAGGTCAAGTCAGGTAGTGTACATATATCAAGTCATGTCAAGTAGTGGTGTATCAGGTATCAAGTGAAGCAGTGGTATGTCAGGTCATAACAGGTAGTGCACATGTGTCAAGCGGATGCTCATACTAAAACTGTAGCAAGTACGGATGCACGGTAAAGTATGGATGCACAAATATTTATCAGGGATTACATCATGACTATGTAGGATGCACAAGATCAAGTATGGGATACTAATGTAACAGTAAAATGAAATAATATGGTCTCGGCGTGCAACTAGATATGTAATAAACCGTACGGATACTATAAAACTGTAAATCGGTAAAATTTGCTGAATATTAAAACACAAGCACTATTATTTATTAAATAGATATTGATATAATAATATTAACATGGATAACATATTCAAGCCGATTAATAACTATAAAAGTGGTATTGATTAACCATGCACAAGAAAGTTCCGTTCAGAAATTCAGCGTCACCCTGGTTTGTAAAATAGCTTAAAAATAACAAACGTTCTCCAAAAGGGAAGTGTCTTATACCAAAACAAATATAATTCAATAAGGTTTTCATTTTTATAAGTATAAGCATCTCAGGTTGTCCCTACAAAAAGCTATGAACATTCGAAATTGAAAGTTTGCTGCTGTAATTTCCCTGGACAGCAGTTTAGAGATATTTTCATTTGCATTTTACGTTATTTAAACAATTTATTTTGCAAGTAAATATTTCATAGAGTTATAGTATTCTGAGTTAGCTTCATAACTAACTAAAGAACGTATACTAATGATTTTTCTATGATTTATAATGAATTTTATAAGGTAAGGTGTACAGTAAATTTCAGATTTGTCGTATCCGCTTTGCAACGACGTTTCATGTGTAAACTATAATATTTTCAAATGTATAACATTATAAAATGCAGATTATAAACTAATTACAGATAATAATAAGAAATATTACGACGATATATATTTTAAATGATATGGATGCAGTATAATGTAATCTAGTATGTCACAAGATAAGTTTTCATGATCTAGATTTAAAATGATATAAACGAATGCAAACGGAACATCGAAACGTTATAAAATTAAACATGGGTTACTAGATTTAAACTATAGGTATGGTATTTGTTTAAATAGGTATAAAATTAATTATATAGAATGTAGCAAGATTAACTTGCCTAGACGGAACAAGAACGGATGTGTACGGAACGTCCTTCGTCGGCGAAATGTCGCGACGCGCGCACGGTATACGGAACGGTTCCAAACAACGCACGAGGATGATTACGCAAGTCAGGTACGTTCACTGGATCAATTGGATCGTCAGCGACGAGCACGGCTCCGGCGGTGATCACCGGAATCAAAAAAATAAGATCAAGAAAAAGAAAGAAAAAAGAAGAAGAAGTAAGAAGAAGAGGCTGTGAATTAAATAAGGAAA
Source organism: Agapanthus africanus (assembly GCA_030015575.1). Taxonomy (NCBI): domain Eukaryota; kingdom Viridiplantae; phylum Streptophyta; class Magnoliopsida; order Asparagales; family Amaryllidaceae; genus Agapanthus; species Agapanthus africanus. Next base: position 463,689,058 of record CM057349.1, read on the forward strand.
GAAAAATTTAAATAAATAAAATATGTATAAATATATATATGCAGAGGGGAAAGAGAGAGAGAGAGAGAAAGGGGTTGTTAGTTTGTTAGGAAATTAGATTTAAAATTTTAAAAGATTTTTAGATTTAAAGTTTTAGATAAGAGGTTTCAGTTTGTTAAAGAAATCGTATGAAAATATTTAAACTAAATTTTAAAATTAAATAAATTGAATTTTGGTGGGATACAAAAATATTTCAAAACGCGCCCGGGTCGGGTCTAAAAATTCAGATTTAAAATACGAAAAATATGTACGACTTTCAAAATTCAAAATGAATGCTCAGGTAATGAAAATGCATACCCCCAAGAATGGATGCACGTACATGCGCGTAGCCATCCAAACACTTCCGTTTCACCGAACGGGACGAGAACAAGATGCGCGGATGCTACCACGGGATTAGGGGTATCATGAAGGCTATGAAATGCAATTTTAAATTATTTTACATGACCTAAAATGTTATATGGTAAAAGATGCAATGCTAGGTAAAACGCCAGTATGCACTAAACATGAAAATGCACCAGTCTACGTAGCAAGTCAGGATGATTCATAAGTATGAATCAAATAAGTTCAAGCAAGCGGGTCGGGTCGAATGCAATGTAAAATGTAAAATACTATTCACACCCAAAACACGATAAATCAGGAAAATACCACAGATAAATAAATACGGGAACTGAAATTGGTATAAATGAACTCGGTTGTTACAAACTAGGGCTAGAATCGGCACTAAAATCCCCAGAACTGCTCGAAGACCCGATCGATAGGCTGTTAAACGAAGCCTTTCAAAAAAAACAAAGTTGACCGGGAACGCGAGACAGCCATATAGGAAAAGGCTAAGCGTCAGTATCAGGACAAAGAAGCTGCGGCAAGGATGAGGCATAAAGTGCTCCAACCAAAGCAAAGCACACCTGCTACAAATAAGAGCATGATCAAAATAGAGAAGCGGTTCGCCAAAGCTCTGTCATTGGGGATGAAACTGCCACCTCTCAAAAAGGACACACCCGGGGTCATATGCCTCGATGGAGAAGAATCACATCCAAACTACTGCCTATATCATCGGAGGGTCACCCACCCCACCGAAGAATGTAGTACCTTTAAGAAGTGATGGCAAGTATATGTTGCCCATAAAAAAACACTTCAAGAGGATAAAGCGCGAAGCTCGTGCTTGTCGACAGAAAAATAGTGCGACAAACACGCATGAAGAAATGACTGGCAACTATCATATGGTTGGCACCAGTTCGAAAGGGGGAAAACCCCAAGTTCTTACATTCGGGAGCGATTCTGAGGACGAAATACCCTTCAACCCTCTCTTCAAAGACTCCACCTCTGAAAAAGAAGAGGATGAGAAGAATTGCGAGAATATTCAGATACATAACCGCACGCTGCCTAAGAAGAATTTCGGATCTACAAATAAAGATTCGAATAAAAAAGACAAAGGGAAAGGGAAAATCCCTGAGTAGATCGCTCTCGATGAAGAATCATTCAAAGAGCTCGCAGTAAGGGACCAGCCTAGGGAAAACAAGGTGGATTATAATGTCCTAACACATCTGAGGAAAATACCCACACAACTGAGCATATTGGATGCTCTCCTCCTGTCCAAAGATGCACGAGATTTCCTGATCAAGGCATTACAAGAGCCCGATAGTTTCAGGCTTTCTTCGTAGAAGAGAAGATGCAGGATGAGCTGGCAGAGGTCGACACGACTGACATTTCATTCAGCGATGAAGATCTCCTCCTCGACACATGCAAGCATAATCTCCCGTTATACGTCACCGGATACTGCCATGATATCAACATAGGGAAAATTCTTGTCGACAACGGATCCTCTGTTAACCTTCTCAACGTGAGAGTGCTGAAAGAAATTTGCATGAAAGTTCAGCACCCTGATTGATAGAGTTTGTTCGTGTTCAAGTTTAGTTTTAAATACCGCAATCAAGACGGTTTCGCTTGTAGCTAGCCGGTTGAGTACGGGTCGTCCGCAGGGAGATGGGAGTCTTTTTCAATGTGTTTTAACGAGTTAAGTCCGGTTTTTCAGATTTTGTTTGTAGTTATCTAAGTGTTGAGTTGATATTTAAAGAGAGCATGTTAGGATTAGGATTAGGTTAGTTTGAGTTAGGAGTCTCCACATCTTTCGTTGCCCCTCTTAATATCGGTGTTACGGTAATCGGCAACAACGGGGATTAGCATGACTAGGAAGGAACTTGCGAGTATAAGCTAGGCTTTCCAACGCATAGTCCTTCCTTTTGGTGCTTGTCCGTCCGTTCTTGGCTCTTCTCCATAACCTCCGGTTAATTCAACTACAACCGGTCTCACTACGGAATCACCGCTATCATGTAGGATAGGGTGCCGTAAGGAGCGGATTGTGGTTCAATTAACGGGAGTCGATTTAAGCTGTTGGGCAAGGAAAGAGTGAGAGAGATTTCCTTCTCTCAAACTTCCCTTATCCTACCCTAACAAGTATTAACTACTCACACATCATGATAAGGAAAAACAAAACAAAACAAAAGAGAAAGATAGAAAGAAGGAGATTAGAAGAATACGACTAACTATTTGCGACCTCACCTTGGCGAGGATCGAGCGTAAGTATCATTGTCGTATGAATGATAAAGAAAAAGAGAGAAGAAAGAAACAACAAGGAAATAACAACAACTACTTAACAAATTAAAATTACAACAATTAACAAAGTAAAGAGACAAGCATGATAATAAATGGTTCTTCTTTATTCATCACTCTTCACTCAAAAGCTCACTACAAGTTTAATGGAGAAGAGGTGAGAAGAGGAAGAAGAAAAACACTAAACCTAGGCAAAAATGAAAATACAAGAATGGACCCTTTCCTTCACAAAGTTCTGGGCTATTTATAGGCCAAAAAATGAAAACCTAGGGCAACCACCAGAACCCAGATACAAAGACCAAAATACCCCTCAAAAGTTTCTGTCTGTGGCGCCAGTACGGCCGCGGATCAGCGGCCTAGACCCCCCTTTGGCCACGGATCCGCGGCCCTTTGGAGGAATTGGGGCTTCTGTTTTTTGGGTTTTCCTGGTTTGCTGTGTACATTATTCTGGCATATGTGTTTTCTGAAATACTTCCATATTTCTTCCAGAATTTCTGTTGAGGGAAATGTGGACTTTTTGTCAAGATTTGGCATGATTGCTTCGAGCTCCGCGTAGATTTCTTGGAACTTGTTGTTGCCATTGAGCCTTGTGCATGAAGGTGACATTGATTTGACATTTTGTCTTCCTAAACTGGTATCTGGCAACATACGGATGAAGAGCGGAGACCGTGTTTTATCTGTGGTTGGCAGGAACCCGGATTTTTGTCGTGTTTTTCATGAATTTCACCGTTTTAGAACCGAGAACCTGTATCCTGCAATTGACTAGCAAACACGGCTCAAGAGTATCTACCGATATGCAATGTGATAAAAATTGGGCGGTATGAAAATGCAAAAAATCTGATATGAACAAATACCCCCAAACTTATCATTTGCTCGTCCCGAGCAAAGCCAATTTATTCACAAAAAATTTCCTAACCTCACTTTCGCAGGGAACGCGATTGCACTGAGCATGTGCAACATGCCGTTAAACCTCTAGGTGTCCCTAGTAGGAGGAGTGTTGTCTCCTGAGGGTTTTCAGCGGATACTACCCACAAAATCCGGTCAAGTTGGTTTTGTAAAATAACTAAGATTCAAACCCTAAAGTTTTTGTTTTAGAAAATAACAACTCTATAATCCTAAGTCTAGACCATCGAACCTTTATTTTTCACACCTCGCTTCTTATTTAACTACAGATTTTATATGTCTTTACGTGCAGTGCAAATAGTGTCGTTAAGTTCCCGAAAGGTCGAATAAAGTCATCATGTCGCACAGTAAAGCCCAGATAACAATTTTAAAAGGATCACATAAGTTTTATAAAGAGTTAAGAATTTTTCAAGTTTCGTTTTCCAGTAAGGTTTCAACTTCAGAATTTCTATCTTCCTTAACAGGAAACTAAGTCGTATTCTTCACTCCACCTTTTTCTTGTTTTCATTTCATACACACCTCTGTGAACGTGCAATAGTCTTTATCATAGAATAAAACCTTCATATCTCCGCTAAAATTTTTTTTTATAAAAGCCTGTCTTTTATCAAGATTATTCTCACACAAAGAACCGTTAGGAATTTTAACTCGGAGAGAACACTTGCTTGACTCTGTTTTAAACTGGACTTTCTAGGCTTCTTAGCGAGCTTTGGGCCAATGCACCCAAACCAGTTGGTTTTTGGGCATTAGGTGTAGAAACACCCCAGCGGACTTAATTACTCAAGTTACCTAGGTCCAAAAACAAGAGACAGTTTGGCGTGAAAATCAGATGATTTAATACGAACGGAGACATAACCGGCAGTTCAATTATTTTTTTGGATAAAAGACGTGTTTAGTGGGTTCGGTGTGTAATCATTCCAATCAAGTTTCAGATGGGTTATTTTTCAGACTTAGCTCCAATTACGGCATCAATACATTCCTTCATATTCGCTTTACTGCATAAACTATTCTTGACATTACTTATTTCAGAACAAACCTATTTGATCCTCAGAAAATCATTTATCTGTTTAAAAGTTTAAACATGAAAGACTTGTCATCTAATTCCCAAAATCTTACGTATAGTGTGATGTAAAGACGTATATCAGCTATAGTTAACTTCAAAGGAGAGTTATCTTTCAGGTTTTCAAAATCCAAACATAAGATTTAGTTATTCCTATTTTTTCAAACAAAAACCGTCGAATGTTGAATCAGAGTTCTTCCACAAGCTAACTTGACAAAAAAGTTTTTATATTTTTTAGAAAATTTTCAAATTTTTATGGATTTTATGGATATTAATATGCAGATGCAAAATATACATATGAATGCGAAGGTAAGAAATGCGTACCGAGCGTACCCCCAAACTTAAACTGGACAGTGTCCTCACTGTCATTGCATGAAGGGATCATTTGAAGGGTCAAAATTGTCGGTTAGCGATACACAAATTTTTATTTGTTTTTGTTTTTAAAGAAAAGAAAAAGAATATACACAAATATATACAAAATGGTTTGTACATACCCCCAAACTTATTTGGAACAGTGTCCACTGTTCTTGGCTGGATAACCGAAGTTTGGAGGTAGGCAGAGGAAGATCATTCAGGGTAAACCGGCTCCTGCAAGAACATGAGCTCCTCTGTTGGTTCGGCGCTAAGGTACGGTTTGCATCGGTGTCCGTTTACTTTGAAAAGTGAACCGTCCTTTGGATTCTCCAAATCCACAGCGCCCTGCGGATACACATTCCGCACAAAATACGGCCCTTTCCAGCGAGATCTGAGCTTTCCTGGATGGAAGTGAAGTCGGGTGTCGTAAAGAAGTACCTGCTGACCAGGTACGAAGGTTTTGCGCAAAAGGTGTTTATCGTGAAACACCTTCGTTCGATTCTTAACGACAACCGCGTTATCGTAAGCCTCATCCCTAAGCTCGTTCAGTTCGTTCAACTGCAGCTTCCGATGGCTGCCCGCATCCTCAAGAGACAGATTTAGCTCCTTTATCGCCCAAAATGCGCGATGCTCGATTTCGACAGGTAGGTGGCAGGCTTTTCCGTACACAAGCCGATAGGGAGACATGCCAAGGTCGGTCTTATAAGCGGTTCTAAATGCCCAAAGGGCATCAGTGAGTTTCAGAGACCAATCCTTACGGTTCTTGGAAACCGTCTTCTCCAGTATCTGCTTGATTTGCCGATTTGAAACTTCGGCCTGCCCGCAGGTTTGGGGGTGGTAGGGCGTAGAAAGCTTATGATTAATGGAATATTTCCGCATTAAGGCCTCGAAAGTTCTATTGCAGAAATGACTTCCATTGTCGCTAATGATCGCTCGAGGGTGGCCAAACCGGGAGAAAATGTTTTCTTTAAGGAACCTAATGACAACCTTGTTGTCGTTAGTCCGGCTCGGCACAGCCTCGACCCATTTAGAGACGTAATCAACAGCTAGAAGGATGTACAAGTTCCCAAAAGAGCTGGGAAACAGCCCCATAAAATCTATCCCCCAAACATCGAAAATCTCCACAACCAAGATCGGTTGGAGCAGCATCTCGTTCCTCCGGGATATCCGGCCCATGTGTTGGCACCGGGAGCAAGTCTTGCAATAGTCGTGAGCGTCTTTGAAAAGTTGTGGCCAGTAGAAACCACATTGCAAGATCTTCTCAGCTGTCTTTCTGGGCCCAAAATGCCCGCCACACGCTTGATCGTGGCAAAATAACAGCACACTCTTGAATTCCTCATCAGGGACACACCGACGAATAATCTGGTCGGGACAGTACTTGAACAAGTAGGGTTCGTCCCAGTAAAAGTGTTTTACTTGGGATAAGAAGCGAAGTCTGTCCTGACTCGACCATTCAGTCGGTAGTAATCCCGTGGCCAAATAGTTCACAATATCTGCGAACCAGGGTTCGCACGATACTGTCAAGAGCTGTTCATCCGGGAAAACGTCGTTGATCGGGATTGGAAGCGAAGGCGAAGAAGGAAGTCGTGAGAGATGGTCGGTAACTACGTTTTCACATCCTCGTTTGTCCTTAATGACAAGGTCAAACTCTTGAAGCAAGAGGATCCAACGTATTAACCGAGATTTCGCATCTTTCTTCGCAAAAAGATGGCGCAGAGCAGAATGGTCAGTGTAGACAATGACTGGAGAGCCGATGAGGTAGGGCCTGAACTTTTCTAAAGCAAATACAACAGCTAAGAATTCCTTCTCAGTTGTTGTATAGTTGAGTTGGGCGTCGTTCAGGGTTCGGCTCGCGTAATAGATTACGTGCGGCATCTTGTTGATGTGTTGTCCAATGACAGCACCAATGGCAAAGTCGGATGCATCGCACATAATCTCAAATGGGTGCGTCCAGTCAGGTGAAGAGAGAATGGGAGCAGAAGTGAGTGAGCGTTTCAGTGACTCGAAGGCAGTCACACAGCTCGAGTTGAAGTCGAAAGGCGTGTCCTTGGCCAGCAAAAGAGTCAAGGGCCTAGCAATCTTGCTAAAGTTCTTGATAAACCGTCTATAGAAACCGGCATGGCCAAGGAAGGCTCGGATATATCTGACGCATCGGGGAGGAGGCAGATTGGAAATGACCTCAATCTTTGCTTTGTCAACCTCTATGCCATTTTGCGAGATGATATGTCCTAAGACAATACCTTCGCGCACCATGAAGTGGCATTTCTCCCAGTTCAAAGTGAGATTCTTGTCCTTACATCGGGTAAGGACAGCGTCAAGATGCAGCAAACACTCGTTGAAGGAATCGCCAAAGATGGAGAAGTCATCCATGAAAATCTCCAGAAATTTTTCCACCATGTCTGAGAAAATTCCCATCATACACCGCTGGAAGGTAGCGGGCGCATTGCATAACCCAAAGGGCATGCGTCGATATGCAAACGTGCCGAAAGGACAAGTGAAAGTGGTCTTGTCCTGGTCTTTTTCGGCGATGGGAATTTGATTATAGCCAGAGTAGCCATCAAGAAAGCAGTAGTACTCGTGTCCGGCCAATCGTTCAAGCATCTGGTCAATGAAAGGTAGCGGAAAGTGGTCTTTCCGCGTTGCGGCGTTGAGTTTTCTGTAATCAATGCAAACTCGCCACCCAGTTTGGGTGCGAGTAGGGATTAACTCATTCGCCTCGTTGGTTATGACCGTGATGCCCGACTTCTTGGGGACAACATGAATGGGGCTAACCCACTGGCTATCAAAGATAGGGTAAATGATACCACTATCTAGACATTTGACGATCTCCTTCTTCACAGCCTCCTTCATGACTGGATTAAGACGTCTTTGTGGATCCCGGGATGGTTTGGCATCATCCATCAGATGAATGTGATGCTCAACGATCAGGGGACTAATCCCCTTGATGTCCGCCATGGACCAGCCAAAAGCTTGCCTGTTGCTGTGCAAGACCGCGAGAAGGGCTTTCTCTTGCTCGGAAGCTAGAGAAGCCGAAATGATGACAGGGAGGGTCTCGTTCTCACCTAAGTAAGCTGTCACGACCCGAAAGAGCACGTGACTGGCCCTTGAACCATATGAAGTCTATAGGACCCTATCTGATCCAAGTAAGCCAAAAGCCCAGCAATCTAAAACCATTTTAAGAGTAAATAAGGAAAACTGTTTTTGAAAAGTAAGGAAATCATGTTTGGAAATCAAAGTTTTTAAATAACTAAGCCGAATATGCATTTTTTTAAAATGTGTAACCTTTCCTGAAAATTTCGGCAGAGTTTCCTTTGTAAAAACTGGCCCCGAACGGGGTACAACAAGAATAATATATATGAAATGATAAAAGGCATCCCCAAGCGGGAGCTAGCTCTTCGTCCATTGACGGTCACAACCACGCAAGCAATAATAATATACAACGCCAAAGGGCGAGGATCAAAACCCAAAAAAAAGAAAGAAAAGAAACTCAAAACAGCCAGAAAACCGTAATACTACTAGCGCGACTCTAAGGTCGAAATAAAACAACACTGTTTTCTAAGTCTGAAACAATATACAAGTTTTGGTTGATGGAAATTCTAGATACAATAAATGATACATGAACAATGGCGGTTCTGATACAAAAGAACCCACCTATCCAAGCAAGTCACCCATAAGGAAGCAGTGTGCCAGAAATGCCGCTATGGAATCTGTACGGCAAAAACCTGCAAGGACTGGGGCAAAACGGGGGTGAGTTGCCAACTCGTGAATAGAAAATATCTACAAGCAAAGATCGAATGCATGACCCATCCTAGGTCAATACGATCAGATATAAATAAACCTCAAAATGAATAAAGCTGAAGCATGCTAAACTGGCAATGTAATCTCTACATGAGTGTAATGCCAAGTGCTCGTGCTAGTGCCTCAGGTAATAGCATGTCATGAATATGAGGTATGATCAATGTAATCAAATCTGCACACACGTGGATCCCGTCCACTCATCACCCAATGACAATAACCATCATGCAAGTAAATATCATGAAACCTGTGCATGGAAATATGAGGATATAACCCACCCGTGTCCCTCGCGACACGTCAAAATCATGGAACCGGAGTGCCCAGCATCGGCACTCGAAAACATCATGAAAACTGTGCCCAGCATCGGCACGTAAATCCTCATATATCGGGCTCCGTCAGTCCGGATCGGCCCGCGGGCTCTGTCTGCGGTATCGGCCTTCGGCCCCGGCAGGACGCCCAAATCTATCCATCGACTCTGGTCAGTATCCTCCGGATAACCGCCAGGTCCAACCAATCACCGGTAGGTACTCGCCCGCCTCCAGGCTCAATCGGCAAAGCTCATCGATCATCTTGCCGAGGGGAACCATACCGGGTCCACCATGTACCCGCAATCGGCTCATCCACTCCTCGATTCGGGTTTCACATGTCGCTCTCAGCACCGAGAAAACACATGGTGGACGCACTGAAATATCATATCAAGGGTAACCGGGTTTTTAAAGCAATGACATATTCTCTTTTGAAACACTCTCGGTTCCCAAATCCAGAAATATCATAGAAACAACATATCTCAATGCGTATAGTCAAAAGCATGAAGTATGCGACATGTAAAGGAAGGTATGCACATCATCATGTCATGCAAGGATCATATACTGAATGCAATAGTACTACAGTGTAGTGACATGGCAATTATCGATGATGAGTGTGTGAGCCGGCAACAAGTGTACGTGGAACATATGCATCATCGATAATGGTGCTGGTGTCCTAGCAGCATGACTGAAATATAACCACAGTACAAGCGATGCAATGCAAATAGCATGAATATGCGGAATCGAATAATCAACGCAAAAGTAAAGAATCTACACCAATCTGTACAAGTCATGCAGGGGTGCCATTTGAAATAAGACGAATCAGGGCTTTTGGAAAAACAAGGGCTACGGTGTTTTAAGAAAAGATACATCATTTGAAAATATCCGTATGACCCTTCTGCCTATCTTTAAAATATCCCCGATTCGTCAGTTTGAAATAGGTATGACTCGGTCCAGTCTAATGTCTACTAAGTAATCTAGACAGGAGGGGTAAGAAACCACATAATCTGAGTCAATATATATAGATATGATAGTCGGTGATCCCGCCTCAATAACATATCGTAAGATATCCTCGAGTCATGAGTGCGGATCTATCATCAATATCGGCTCGTACGGTAGATCGTCGTACGGCATCCCAATAGCTGGGTAGGGGTCAATATCACAGTACCTCATCACATATCAGGTATCACTATCATCAGATCGCATAATCTGGGGTACTACTCTAAGTCTAGTACAAATCGATACCATCTATAAAAATATGAATGCGGGTAAAGTACATGTCCAAAGGCCCGCTAAAACTATCATATCGCACCTCGAAGACAAGCTATGTCACATCGCCGATCTCACGGCCTCACATCAAGTATCATCTCAAACCACGTATCATCCTCAAATCCCGTATATAAACACATAGTCCCATACCCATGTGTAGATATACGCACCATCATATGCACTCTAATAAATGAAAGAATGAATGCAAGTATGTGTGTAAATGTATGTGTGAGTGCAACCACTACTCTAGGGTTCGCACTATACTAAACCAATATATTCTTATCATCAAAATATCATTATTACCATCAATAACCCTAAACAACACATAATAAATATTCGTGTGTATACGTATTCGTATACATCACCACGGACTGCGGGGGTGCTATACGCCATCCACCCGACTTCTCCCCGTAGATATAAATCTACTCACATTGCTTCTCGTGTGCCAAAGCCGATGTCGCTATCTTCACCTCCTTTGCCTCAACATCACGCGGGGTACCTACAAGTATATCACAATGCTAAAGCACATGAAAATCACATCGGAAACCAAAATAGCATACGCTACCCGCATAGGTAAAAACCTATCGACTCGCATGTAAACACAATCAAAATCCACTTGTCGTTGACGTCCGAACGCCACCCGACAGGAATGAATCACCAAATACCAAAATCCATGCTAAAACAAGTCCCAAATTATACACCAACATAGGAAAATCAACCCAGATTTCACCCTAGATGGAATCAGTCAAAACTAGACATACTCAGGGTCAAAACTAGAGGAAATGGGGGCATGCACAGAAAACGAGGCAATTCCTTAAAATACCTTATTTTAGAATTTTCCATAATTTTTCCCCATTTATCTGTATTTAATTATACCAGAATATTAAAATATTCATTAAAATAATATTAAATTATAAAATTTCCCAAAAATCATATTTTATTATTTTGAAGACGTTACATAAGCGTACTTAAGGTGAGACGGCAACGGCTTGAGTTCGAGCGTTGGAGGTGAAACGATGGAAGGCAAGACTGGTGCAAAGGTCTCGAACTCAAAGGACTCCAGCAAAGGTTCAAAACGAGTGTAGGCAACCGAGTCGGATGGTTCAGGTAACTCATCCGGAAAGTCGAAGGATTCAAACTCGGGTTGTGCACAGCTAAGATCGTTTGAGAACGTGAAACACTCGTAGTCGTTGTCGGGCGCAGAAACAGCAGAAGGTTCGAAGAGAAACGCACTAGTGGCGTCGAGATTATCGTGATCAAACAGAAACTCTTCGAATTCACACTCTTCTGGGGTGATCTCCTGGATCGAGCAGACGTCCAGTATATGAGCATTAGGTTCGGCGGGCTGATTCCCCAACCTAAAAATGTTGAGTTCAATCGTCATATTTCCAAAAGAGAGGTTCATCGAACCATTGCGACAATTGATCACAGCATTTGATGTTGCGAGAAATGGGCGACCGAGTATCACCGGAATTTGATTCCGGGGGTTAGCTACAGGCTGTGTATCTAATACAATGAAGTCAACGGGGAATATGAAGTCCCCGACTCTTATCAACACATCCTCTAGCTCACCCCTAGGATGGGTGATCGATCGGTCGGCCATTTGGAGAGTGCAGTGTGTGGGTTTCAACTCTCCGACGCCTAATTGCTCGAATACTGAATACGGAAGCAAGTTAACACTGGCACCAAGATCTAATAGTGCGCGGTTGATGTTCTTATCCCCAATAGTGATTGAAATCGTAGGACAGCCAGGGTCCTTCCGTTTTTGTGGTAAAGATTGGGTAAGAGCATCATTCACAGCACTGGCCAAGAAAACTTTCTTTGGTACCTGAGACTTCCTCTTTTTCGTGCACAAGTCCTTTAAGATTTTCGCGTAAGACGGGACTTGTTGGACAGCATCTAAAAGAGGAATGTTAATGTTAACTTGCTTAAATAACTCCAGAATCTTCTCCATTTGTGGATTTTGTTTGTTAGACCTCAACCGGTTTGGAAATGGAACATTTTGAAAATTGGTTGAGTCTAAAGCTGGAGGAGGAGATTGTGGAGTTGGAACGGATCCCAGAATAGGTGTCTTCGTGGAGTGAGAAGTGGGTCCGTTCACAGAAGAAGAGGAAGGAGAGCCTTGTGAAGAACGGAGAATAGGCTCAGAAGACGAAGAAGAAGAAGAAGCGGCCGGGGTGTCATTGTTGATCCGTGTGCCAATGTTGTTTTGCAGCATCCTCCCCGATCTCAGTGTAGTCACGGCACTCACATTATGGTTTTGTTGTTCAAGAGCAACATGTGCATTATGTGGGTGACCGGGATTTGGAAGTGGCTGGGACGGGAGCTTCCCCTTCTCTCGCTCGCTTAAGGCCGCGTTCAGCTGTGCAATCTGGGCCTCGATGGTCTTGATGCTTTGCCCGTGTGCGGCAGTGTGTTGCACTAAAGATTGAATCGAAGACTGGATGTTGGCGGTGGATTGAGTCGATTGTTTAACAAAAGCCTCCAGACTTCGCTCGAGCGAGGAAACCTTATCGTTGTTTGACGGAACAAAGTTGTTTGGTGGAAAAGAGTTGTTGGGTGCAAAGTTGTTCGTCTGGTTTTGGAAAGGTTGGGGTTGGAAGGGCTGCTGGTATTGATGTTGAGTTTGTTGTGGCGCTTGTTGTTGGGGTGGAGGGGCCCTTTGGAAATTGTTGCCTTGGAATTGATTCTGATTCTGATTCCAGGCGAAATTGGGGTGGTTCCTCCAACCGGGATTGTAGGTGGAAGAGTATGGATCATTCCTCGGTCTTTGCTGGAAGGCAGCATTAACCTGATCCTGTCCTTGCGAGGGTGGATTGTAAGGACACTCTTCGGTCAAGTGAGAAGGATCGGAACAACAAGCGCAGATGGTACGAAGGGGGAGAACAGGGGTGGGGGCAGGAGCAGAAAATTTGCTCTCTATTGCTTCAAGCTTTCGTGTTATTGCAGCCATTTCAGCTTTCATCGCAATAGAGACATCAAGTTGGTGGATTCCTACCCTAGACTGACCGGTAGAAGTGGAGGTAGAAGAAGAAGAAGTCGGTCTGGTGCTCTCCCACTGTAGCGTTTGCTCCGCAAGGTCGTCAAAGAACTGCCACGCTTCCTCGTCAGATTTCGATAGGAAGTGGCCCTGACAGATGGTTTCCAGCAACTGCTTCGTTGCTGGGTTCAGTCCCTCGTATAAGGTTTGGCAAAGTTGCCATTTCTCTATACCGTGGTGAGGACACTGAACAAGAAGGTCTTTGTACCGGTCAAAGCACTTCCAGAAGGGTTCAGAAGGAAGCTGGGAGAATTGGTTGATTTCATTTCGAATTCTTGCGGTCTTATGATTTGGATAGAATTTTTTCAGAAACGCTTAAACAAACTCGTCCCAGCTGGTGATTGAGTGGGAAGCGGTGCTATACAGCCATTTTTCAGCGAGATCGCATAAAGTGAACGGAATGACCCGTAGACGTATAGCATCGTCCGACAGCTGGGTTGTTTTCATCATGGCACAGACGTTTTGAAATTTATTGATGAAGATATAGGCATCTTCAGATTCAAGCCCATGAAAACGTGGAAGCATGTTGATGAAATGGGGCTTAATTTCAAAGTTGTCCCCATTGGCCGGAGGAAGAGAAAGGCAGGTGGGAAGTGCAGAACGGGTGGGGTAGAAACGATCCTGGAGCTCGATTCGCTGCGGCGCTACAACAGGCGGAGGTGGTGGGATATTGGTCTCCGTAGGAGGTGGAGCCAATCCAGCGGTGGTCAAAGAGATGTTCGGATTAAATCCTGACATCGTGGAAGAAGAGGTTGGTGAAGGTGAAGGTGAAGGTGAAGATGTATGAACAGAATTCCGGTCAACGTTGGAGTTGGCCGGCAAAGGAAGGGGTGAAAGAGGAGTGGACGGAGTATCGACTTCGGAGTCGATCGCGTAGTCGGTTGCGACTAACGTAACGCGGACTAGACGGGCGCTAGTGTCCCGAGTCCAAGCGGACATACACTAAACGAGTTTAGTATAGTCAAAGCGGAGAAGGTGAGGGTATGAAAACGTCAATGGAGAAAGGCGATGGGTGGTGGGTGAAAATGGATTTGGCGACAAAAGGGCAAGTTTTTATAAAAGTTTTTGATTTTTTCTTTTTTCTTTTTCTTTTTCTTGTTTTTAGAAAGAGATTTACAGAAGTATGTACGGAAATACGGCTTAAGCAATCACAAACAAGATATGCACAATCACACCTAGATCTAGGGTAACCTAGGTCTACTAGACCTGCTCCTGAACTTGATTGTCGAAGTTAAACAGTGTCGAGAAATAGGCTTAAAAATACACTGATCACGAGGCCAGGTAAGTGCAGAGATAAGGGGAGGTTGTCCAATACTTTCGTGAAGTTCCTTAATTAAATAACCCTTTCTCTTTCGGCGGTTGCGCCTTTAACACTTTCCTAGACACCCCGTAAACAATATACGGTTAAGCGAGGTTCTAAACACGGTTTATCTTCTCCTAATGAGCGCGAAGTCCTTAGGGCTGAAGTCTAGTATTTTTTAATTTATAATGGACAATGCATATGCTTTAGTGATTTTTGGGGTCCTGGGAAGGGTGATGAAATCCCCACCCAATCTGGATTGGTTTCAAGCCCCTTAAGTCCGTATTAAAGAATGCAAAGCGGTAACAAATCAACTGCAAACAATTTTTATTTGCGGCGCAAAGAATCCTGCACAAGAACAGTTTATTGGAAGGGGGAGAAGAGTTTGCGCAAAGAAGGCTGCAGAAAACACAGTTCAGTGGACTTCAGAGGAGTGGAGAGGAGCAGAGAGACTTACAGAGAGAATTGGGAAGCCTGAGGCCACCAAGTGGCCGCGGATCCGCGGCCTAAGCCCTCTATTGCCGCGGATCCGCGGCAGGAACAGGGACTTGGGGCTTCATTTTTTGTCTGTTTGCTGGTGTGGGTGTCCTCTGCTTGTCTGGATATGCTAATTCTTGATTTGCTCACTGTATATGCTCCAGATCTTGACAGTAGACCGTTAACTTCGTTTTGTCCGTCGCGGTGTAGCCGCGAAATGTGGGTCTATCTTCCCACGTCTTTGGCACTGTACTTGAATTCCGTATTTTCAACGTCTTGGCCACTGAACTCGAACCTTGTATTTCCCTGCACACTTGCACAAAATCTAATAAAAAAAAACAACTAGATGGTTTTTTTACAAAGTATGTATTTTTTTTCATTTTTTTTGGTTATATTTATACTTACAAATTAACCCGAAATTACACAAGGAAATAAACTACCGTCTCCCCGGCAACGGCGCCATTTGATTGATAGAGTTTGTTCGTGTTCAAGTTTAGTTTTAAATACCGCAATCAAGACGGTTTCGCTTGTAGCTAGCCGGTTGAGTACGGGTCGTCCGCAGGGAGATGGGAGTCTTTTTCAATGTGTTTTAACGAGTTAAGTCCGGTTTTTCAGATTTTGTTTGTAGTTATCTAAGTGTTGAGTTGATATTTAAAGAGAGCATGTTAGGGTTAGGATTAGGTTAGTTTGAGTTAGGAGTCTCCACATCTTTCGTTGCCCCTCTTAATATCGGTGTTACGGTAATCGGCAACAATGGGGATTAGCATGACTAGGAAGGAACTTGCGAGTATAAGCTAGGCTTTCCAACGCATAGTCATTCCTTTTGGTGCTTGTCCGTCCGTTCTTGGCTCTTATCCATAACCTCCGGTTAATTCAACTACAACCGGTCTCACTACGGAATCACCGCTATCATGTAGGATAGGGTGCCGTAAGGAGCGGATTGTGGTTCAATTAACGGGAGTCGATTTAAGCTGTTGGGCAAGGAAAGAGTGAGAGAGATTTCCTTCTCTCAAACTTCCCTTATCCTACCCTAACAAGTATTAACTACTCACACATCATGATAAGGAAAAACAAAACAAAACAAAAGAGGAAGATAGAAAGAAGGAGATTAGAAGAATACGACTAACTATTTGCGACCTCACCTTGGCGAGGATCGAGCGTAAGTATCATTGTCGTATGAATGATAAAGAAAAAGAGAGAAGAAAGAAACAACAAGGAAATAACAACAACTACTTAACAAATTAAAATTACAACAATTAACAAAGTAAAGAGACAAGCATGATAATAAATGGTTCTTCTTTATTCATCACTCTTCACTCAAAAGCTCACTACAAGTTTAATGGAGAAGAGGTGAGAAGAGGAAGAAGAAAAACACTAAACCTAGGCAAAAATGAAAATACAAGAATGGACCCTTTCCTTCACAAAGTTCTGGGCTATTTATAGGCCAAAAAATGAAAACCTAGGGCAACCACCAGAACCCAGATACAAAGACCAAAATACCCTTCAAAAGTTTCTGTCTGCGGCGCCAGTACGGCCGCGGATCCGCGGCCTAGACCTCCCTTTGGCCGCGGATCCGCGGCCCTTTGGAGGAATTGGGGCTTCTGCTTTTTTGGGTTTTCCTGGTTTGCTGTGTACATTATTCTGGCATATGTGTTTTCTGAAAATACTTCCATATTTCTTTCAGAATTTCTGTTGAGGGAAAGGTGGACTTTTTGTCAAGATTTGGCATGATTGCTTCGAGCTCCGCGTAGATTTCTTGGAACTTGTTGTTGCCATTGAGCCTTGTGCATGAAGGTGACATTGATTTGACATTTTGTCTTCCTAAACTGGTATCTGGCAACATACGGATGAAGAGCGGAGACCGTGTTTTATCTGTGGTTGGCAGGAACCCGGATTTTTGTCGTGTTTTTCATGAATTTCACCGTTTTAGAACCGAGAACCTGTATCCTGCAATTGACTAGCAAACACGGCTCAAGAGTATCTACCGATATGCAATGTGATAAAAATTGGGCGGTATGAAAATGCAAAAATCTGATATGAACACACCCTTCCCGAGATAAAATTACCTTCTTCGAGTTCGACTCACAGACATCACGGACGCTTGGGTCCGTAATACGGATGCAGCGCTTTAGGCTGCTCGTCAGTGACATCAAATTTCATGTCATTGTTGCCAAGACTTGCTACAATGCTTTGCTCGGCAGACCTTGGTTGCACGAGTACAATGTCATTCCTTCTACACAACATCAGTGTATGAAGTATTTCAAGGATGGCTCGGAGTACACCGTTATGGGAGAGCTAAATCATTTCTCCATAAACGAAGTCCAGAAATACGAAGACGCAGAGTACTTTCTGTAAGTCCACGGTAGCGCCCCGGCCGTCTACAGACGCCAAATGCAGAACAAAAACTTTTTAACTGGCGCTATCGTATACTTTCACCCGGATCTGCCATTATTGCTGAACTAACAAACTGTAAAGAGAGTAGAAAGGTTATACCGAACGATCCGAGTCCTTCGTTCTTTAACCATCATCCCACGCTCCGCTGCGGCTGCTCCGATCTCGTCGATCTCCGATCTGCTCGTCCAGGTGGCACCACGTCAACGATTCTTTAAACGGGCTCCCGCCTCTGACTCGAGGCAACTCGGTCGTTAAGTTTGCCAAAAGAGACGACCAAGAATGATGTAGAGAATGAGTAGAAGACTTTGTCTCACTTCGTCCAAAGCCGTGGACGATCGGTTAATGAAGTTGCCACTCGAATCGGGTGATGGAATGAAATGATATATGAAATTTCCATACACCCCAAAACTATCATATCTTTTAAACAAATGAATCAATCAAGTGAGAGAGAGAGGAAGGGGCCGGCCACTATATAGGAGTGGGGGGGTGAGTGTAGGAGGAGGGAGAGGGTGACCACAAGAAAAGATCATGAAGAAATATCTAAGTAAGAACAAAACCACATCAATGCAATGAATGACTCACTAAACCTAGTCATCCATTCATTTAATGCTAACAAAGGTTCATGAACCTTGTCATCATCCTAGTCACCTCTTCTAGAAACTTCTAGAAGCATCTACACTCAACTCAAGAAAAGATAAATCCGTCTTTAACCGAATGTTAAAAGACGGCTGATAGAAAACTGGAAACTGGCAACTTCCAAAAGTGATCCCGAAACGAATTTCAGGATAACCCCGTAACTGTATAAAAATACCCACATTTGTATTACGACCGAATACAAATGCAACTGAGACAAAGATATTATATCTACTCAATATAATACTCGGATCCGGCTTAAACCAAAGCCCACCAGTATTATCAGCCCGAAATCTCACACGTGCGTAAACGCACGTGCATTTTCCGAACCCTGCTATAAAACCATACGGCCTCTACAACGTTTCGCCCGAACTTGGGAAACTGTCTGTGGGGGACTCTAATGACCCGTCAGTACCTTGGCAGTGGGTTTAACCACAAACCGTCAGCGGCACTAGCTATGCGTAACGGCTGCCCATGGACTGACCTCAAGGGAGGCCGATGAGCGAACTCATTCGGAAACCCTACTGAGACTAACAGTGACAATGTATATACAGTCCGGTCCGTTCACCTATGAGTATCGCATATCTGCCTAGGGGGCTAGTAACGTCAGACCCCCAATAGCAGTATAAGTCATGTCGGAGTGTAGCCCAATAACACCCTGAGATACTACTGGAGTACCTATCAGTAAATCTCCTACCACGGCCGTGGGCTATGTGTAATGGCTCTCCTAGACACAGCACGATCTCGCCCCCAATACCGGGAGAGACGAATCCCCTGCCGATCCGCTCACGTGCCTCCATGTGGCTCGGGACTGTACCCAAAAACTACCTGTTTGCACGACTCCTTTGAGCCGTGGTAGGGTAGAAATCAAAGCACAGTGGGAACTCACACGAGACAAATGACGACCTCAGGTCGATGAACTAACCTGTACACATGTCACCAGGGAACTGCAATCTGACGATATGTATAATACCAACTAGCAGGTTCCCGGCGAGTCCTGTCCGGTGTACTCATAACCCAATGAGCACCTGTATACATCTTAGGTGATCCAACTGACACCAGTGGCTTGTGAGACCGGCCACCGCCCCTCGTCGGGGTCTCGACTGTATACACTAGTCTACTCCGGAGTATCGATGCCCTGTCTCGAAACTCCCACGACTAGGGACAACAATTAAGGATATGCATATAAACTACCCAACTCTCACGTATATGATTGCCATCATACTGTTGGTAGTAAAGCAAGATCCTAATGGCTCTATCAAAGTGTAACATGTAATCAGTCACCTGAACATGTGCACGACTGATAAAGGCAAATCAGATAGCATACTATCATCTCGAGTAAGACTGTCCTGCCGGTATAGGTCCTCCGCAATCATTGCAATCACGTACCTGCGATCCAATAATTGACTCTGAGGGCACTATCTCCAACACTTTCTGCCAGACAACGAGGATACTGAATGCCACAAGCCGGAGAATAAACAGAAGATTGTCGCCACTATCCTAATCTTTGGGAGCGACACCGAGGAAGACGAAGAAATAGTCTACTTGAGGCAACCCCAAATAGAAAACAATAAGCCTGGACCATCTACTCCCATTTTGGTTTTTGGCAGCGACACCGAGGACGAAACTAATGCAGTGTTCTCTGTCCACCCGTCAATACAAATTCTCGCCAAAACGGATCAGAGTCTATAAATCACAATGGCTCCGTCCCGGCACTACAAGGAGCTTGATGCGCTCGATACATACAGCGTACAAGAACTGCAAAGTATTTACGTCCCTCCCAGGCAAAGAGGTGAAAAAGGTGATCCTCTTCTACCAATCTACGGAGACCAAAATGAAAAAAGAAGTCTGGCATGGTACCGATTTTGCACTCGACAGGCTTCAACAAATCCGTCTGCCAAGATATTACGCGGAGAGATTGAAAAGGCTGTTAAGATACCAAGGTGTACCCCTCGAGCAAACTGTTCGACAAGCCTAATTCTACAAAAAGATTTGGGATATTTCCGGGACTTAGCGAAAGATGCCCAACAGGAAAATGGAGACAACCGGGCTCGGATACGTTCAGTCCAAGAAACGGGAGCAGATCCACAGTTACCGCATCATAAACAGCTCCAGTGAAGTAGAAGACGCTCTTCTAAATAATCATGACGTCAAATCGGAGCGAGATCCTGCCTAAAAAATGTTAAGTCCGTCGCTGGAAGAACAAATTGACAGGTTAATAAAAGAAGCTTGTCAAACGAGCCGGGACAATCACAACCGTGAAATGACCATTTACGAAAAGTCCAGGACGCAGCGTCTCAGTCAGCAATTTGCAGAGAAGGTAGACTATAACGCTCTTCATCCCCAGCCCATTGTATGTTCTCACGAAAGGGGAAAATCCCGAAATGGAGGCAAAAACAGGGCAAAGAACGCAAACAATGTTCGAAAACAACAAAGCGGATCCAAGACACTGTTGGCTATAGTGCCCTCAAGTCAATTATTGTAATCATAGGCACGCGATTGTGATGATTGAGGGAGGACTTATACGGGTAGAACAGTCTTGCTTAAAATGATAGTATGCTATCCGGTTTGCCTTTATCATCATGTACATGAATTATATGGTATTACAGATCACTATTACATGTTGATAGAGCCTATAAGATTCTTGCTTGACTACCAGCATTATGATGGCGATCATATACGTGGGAGCTGGGTAGTCTATAAGCACATCCTTAAATGTCCCTAGTCGAGAGAGTATCGAGAGTGGGCATCGATATTCCGGAGTAGACTGGTGTATACTTTTCGAGACCCCGACGAAGGGCAGTGGCTGGTCTCACAAGCCATTGGTGTCAATTATTCATATAAGATAGTATACAGGCGCTCATTAGGTTATGGGTATACTGGACAGATTCGCCGGGAACATGCTAGATGGTATTATACCTATTGTCAGATAGCAATTCTCAGGTGACATGAGTACAGGCTAGTCTGTCGACCTGAGATCGTCATTTGTCTCGTGTGAGTTCCCACTGTGCTTTGATTACTATCCTACCACGGCTCAAAAGAGTCGTGCAAATAGGTTTTAGTTGGGTATGTTAGTGTATATGCCCTAGAGGCCATTACTGTATCATACTAGTTTGTATATTACTTAATGGATGCTTGGGATATTCACCTTGTATATACAATCTTGCTCAAAATAGTAGTATGCTACTTGGTTTGTTTCTACTTCAATGCGTACTTGTGTTTATTTCAGTATATCACTTATACGCATTAGTGGAGCCCTTAGGATCTTTGCTTGATTACCAGCGTTGTGATGGCAGTCACACTAGTGGGGGCTGGGTAATCTATAAGCACATCCTTATACAGGTCCCTAGTCGCAGGACTATCGAGACAGGGCATCGATACTCCGGAGTAGACTAGCGTATGCGCTTCTCATCCCAGTGTGGGAGATGGTCTGTCCCACAGCCATCAGTACGTCGTACTGGAGATAGTATACGGGTGCTCGTTGGGTTACGAGTACACTGGACAGGACTCGTCGGGAACTGACAGGTTGGTATTATACCTATCGTCAGTTATCAGTTCCCAGGTGACATGAGTACAGCTTAGTCCGCTGACTTGACACTGGCACTTCGCCTCAAGTGTGTTCCCACTGCACTTTGATCACTACCCTACCACGGCTCAAAGGAGTCGTGCAAACGGGTGGCGGTTGGGTGCAGTCCCGAAGCACTTGGAGGCAGTGACGGTTAGACAGGATTCGTCTCTCCCGGTATTGGGGGTTGACATCGCGCTGTGTCTAGGAGAGCCATTACACGAGTAGTCCCTGGCCAGGGCAAACGAGATATACTGGTAGGTTTCCAGTGTTATCTCAGGGTGTTTTGGGCTTCGCTCCGGCACGACTTGTACCGCTATTGGGGGACTGACGTTTACCACCCCCTAGGCCCGCCATGCGATGTATCAGACGAACAGACCGGACTGTACGGAGACTGTCACATTCAGACTCAGTAGGAGTTCAGATGGGGTTTCACCTCGTCAGCCTTCTTGTCGGCATCTACCTGGGGACCGTTACGCACAGCTAGTGCCGCTTGCGGTCTGTGGTTAAACCCACTGCCAGCGTAGTGTCGAGTCTTTAGAGTCCCACACAGAGGGTATTCGCCTCTGGGCAAAACAGAGTAGAGGTCGCATGGTTTTGCGACAGGGTTCGTTCTCATCCGCGCACTTGTGCACGTTTGGAGTCCGGACGGATTATACTGGCAGGCTCTGGTTTGAGCCAGATACTGGTATGTGTTTTGGGGTTGCTTTTATGTCTTGGTATTCTTGTTTTTCGGAACGAGAATGCAGGTGTGTATGCACAGTTGCTTGAGGAGGAGAATGAGGTTTTTCATTAGGGTTTCGGAACGGGTGCGTATGCACAGTTGACAGTCTTTATTTTCCAAACCCTAATGGATTTATTTATTATCTATTAATAATAATAATTAAATGAGAATTATGTTATGGTTGTTCTTTGTTGACTTGTTGACCTTGGTTGACTTGTTGACCATTGACCACTTTCATGCCTTGAAAGTCTTCCTTGATTCATGCTTACTTTTTATTAAATGAAGCATGGTTGTGGTCATTCAAAACACTACCATCAACTATTCTCATTTTCAATTATTATCATTTAGATAATATTATTCTTTTGCATTATGGTTGCAAGAAGAGAAAATAATAGCTCATTCTATCATTCTCATTCTCTCTCCTCTCTTCATCTTCTTCTTCCTCTAGTAAAGAGAAACCCTCTCATGAGTTGAGAATCCTTCTCTTTTAAAAGGAAAGCAAACCCTAGTCACTCTCTACTCACCCTAGGATCAAAGGATTAGCAAACCGGAGATTCTAGTTCACTCCAAGTCCGAGAAAGAGCCCAAGGTTGAACCCTCGAGGTGGATCCATCTTCGACGGAAGAAGGCGACAAAAGAGAACCATCAACCTCTACAAGATTTCAAGAAGAAGGAGTTCAAGTTTAGGTATAACCCTCATCCGAGTAGCTAACTCCTTTTAGCGTAATTGCTAGTTTAGTTTAGACACGATCCCGACCTTGTTTAGTCCATGTTGCTTCTTGCACTAAAAATTTGATTTTTATACCGTTTCCGCCTCCCCGTAAGAACCGGGGGTCGCAATATGGACTTACAGTGGTATCAGAGCCTAACTAAACTTAAACTAGCTTGGTAGTGAAGTGTAACGAAGTTCGGAAACAAAAAATCACAAAACCGGAGAAATCACAAAAACTGAGTTTCTGTTGAAATTTTTTCTGGTTAAAATGAAAAACTTTATACTCCTAAATTCGTCTCAGGGTTTTGTTAGAACACCCATGAAAAACGATTCACCAATTCGTCTAAACCGCCGCGCTTCCGCCGCGTGACCCTTCTTGGCCGCCGCTGAAGCGCCGCGGTTTGTTGTCTTTAGTGCGTCGTTTTTCGTGCAGTGTGTGTCTGTGTTGGTTTTGGGATTTTTAAAATATATTATATGTACCCAGATTTTCCAGAACAGAAATTTCTTCTTGGGGTCCTATAATTCCGTATTTTTTTCCGAACTTCACTGCACTTTGACTATGTTGGTTATATCTGTGATGTTTGCTTGTATTGAACGTCGGCTAATCGCTATAAGACGATTAGTCGGGGTTATACAAGATCTGTAATGTGCTGGAATGTGTATATAAATATGTTGGATTGTCGCGGGTGAATAGCCGGGGGTTGTGAGACGAGAGTTTTTCTTTTCTTGCAATTCATTGTAAATGTAAATTGATGTAATTATATTATTTGTTTGGCCGCACAACCGGGTCGGGGTTGTAGCCGTCATTGTATAATTCTTTTTACTGTTTTTGCTCCTAGGATAGACCCATGGAGGGGTGCACAAACTACCGAGGACTTGGCGGGTAGTTTGCCGCACCCGTAGGGGTCTTGGGTGGGGATTTGGCTATTCACCGCGACCGTGTTATCTGTTTTTTGTTACAGGCTCGTACAAATTACAGATTGCTAGTATATCCAATGTATTTATCTGTGATCTGAAATGTCTATCATTGCTTTCTATTTAGGCGTTGCTTATGTTTTACAGACGCGCTAGCCCAGCCCCCGCTCTGTCGTTAGTTAAGTAACCTAACGGGTAATGACGGGGCCCCGTGGCGAATGCGAATGGCATAAGCGTACGTCATATTTTGGTTGTTTTCTGCAATGGTAGGATTAAATGATGGGACGCATTAAAAGTACTAATGCAAGAATATCACGCATTAAAAGAACTAATGCAAGATAATAAACCAAGTTTAAGTCGATGGAACACTTTCGAAAAACCACTCGGTTCTTTTCAAAACTGACTTTTAAATGCGGAGATTGAGCCACTCCTTCTAAAAGCTATCTCGTTCCATCGATTAAATCAAGTTCACTACGTTCACGGTTTCGCCAAAACCATTCGTAGCCCTCCGTCGCTTCGCATGAATAGGCAATAGTATTCAAGCTATGTATTTTGGCCAAAGTCAAGGCATAGTGATTGGTAGCTATTGGGTGTTCATGTGTAGCATAGATAGATGCGTTGGTTTGGGACAGTCGTGCTGCCATTTTGGCCAAAGTCAAGGGTAGATACGGATGGATCCAAATTAACCTGGATAGTGACGGGCAGAACTTGACATGTGAC
This sequence comes from Agapanthus africanus, assembly GCA_030015575.1. Taxonomy (NCBI): domain Eukaryota; kingdom Viridiplantae; phylum Streptophyta; class Magnoliopsida; order Asparagales; family Amaryllidaceae; genus Agapanthus; species Agapanthus africanus. Next base: position 463,713,867 of record CM057349.1, read on the forward strand.
TTATGATATTTTGGCCAAAGTCAAGGTCATAAGAGCATGGGGCAAAAATCCACATCGGGAGTTTCATAAGTACTGAAACTTGCTAGATTTGCATACCATTTGGAGTGTGGTGATTCTGGTAGGATTCCTTCAGTTTCGTCACGCGATGATATTTGGATCCCGATCCTACTGTGAGTATATGCTACTCCTCGGGAAATTTCTCACTTAACGATCAATGCTATAAACCTAGTAGGTGCCTAGAAAGGTGTTAGCGGGGTTACGCCCCCAGGGAAAAGAGGTTCTTTAATTAAGGAACTTCGCGAAAGCGTTGGAAAACCTCCCTCGAAGTACCGACACCGGCCTGGCTGAACGGTTAAGCAAGTATTGTACGGTGGGATTGATCCTGACTAATTCTTCCTTTATGGTTTGAGGAGGGATTCGAGAAACAGTGGGAGCCATCCTGTTTAGACAAACTAAAAACCACTCTAAACTTGCAAGAGCATCATGCTGAGTGTTTCTTCTTCTCTCTCCTAATTGCAGCGACCAATCAACATGACTGGACTTAAGTTACTCCTAGATAAAAACAAGCTGACAGGGCCAAACTACAAAGATTGGCTCAGGAATGTCAAGATAGCAATCACTTATGACAAGCTGGGGTATCTTCTTACCACCAAAGCTCCCCCTGTCCCTGGTCCAACTTCCAGCGTCGCGGATAAGGAAATCCGCAAGACTTGGGAGATTGATAGCGCGAAGGCCAAGTGCCTCCTGCTTGCCTCGATGGACAACGAACATCAGAGGAGGCATGAGAATATGGACATGGAGTCCATATTGCTCCATACAAAAGAACTGTATGGAGAGCAATCTCGTATCGCAAGATACGAAGCGTCGAAAAAGTTGTTCTCGACAAAGATGGCCGTCGGATCATCAGTAGCCGAGCACGTGCTAAAGATGATCGGCTACATTGAGGAGCTCGCTGACCTAGGGATCACATTGGAGAGTGAACTATATACGGATATAGTTCTCCAGTCCCTTCCTTCCACTTACGCCCAGTTTATACTGAACTTCAACCTACATGAAAAAGAGGTTGAACTATCAGAGCTCCTCAACATGCTGAGGAGCGCAGAGGGCACCCTACAGAAAAGTAGGGATACATCCACTTTGTTTGTAGGAGGATCATCTTCTTCTAGGTCCAAGGCGAAAGCCAAGGGAAAGAAGAAGAAGGCCCCCGCCAAACCAAGGGGCGGTGTTAGTAAAGTTGATACGAAGGGAAAAGGGAAAGCAACAAAGATAGCGGGGAAGCTTGTGGATAAGGAAGAATGCTTCTTTTGTCATAAGAAAGGACACTGGAAGAATGATTGCAGGGCCTGGAAGGCCAGAACACAGGAATTGAAGCAGGTTGCAGCTTCAGCTTCAGGTGTGTATGTTATTGAAAACTGTCTTTCAATAAACTCTACTTCCTGGGTATTGGATACCGGATCAGGATCTCATATCTGTAATTCTTTGCAGGCGTTGAGAAACCGTAGGGATTTGAAGGCAGGTGACATGACCCTCAGAGTTGCGAACGGAGCTAGCATGGATGCTAAAGCCGTGGGGGACTATCACCTGGGAATGTCAGATGGACATGTTTTGGTTTTGCGTAATTGCTTTTTTGTACCCAACGCAACTTGTAATATCATTTCTGTATCTTTAGTTTCTAAAGAAGGTTATGAATTTGCGTTTGTAAGTAATGTTGTAAACATTCACCTTAATCAAGTATTGATTGGGTCAGGTACTCTGAGTAATGGTATATACGTGTTAAACCAACCACAGATTTTCAATGTCCAGAATACACACAAAAGAAAGTCTCCAGAAATAAATCAGACTTTCTTATGGCATTGTAGATTGGGTCACATCAATGAGAGAAGGTTGACTAAGTTGCATACAGAAGGATATTTGAATGCGTTCGAATATCAATCATATGCCACTTGTCAATCTTGTCTCAAAGGAAAGATGACAAAGACTCCGTTTACTGGACATGGAGTAAGAGCGAGCGAGCTCTTGGGACTCGTACACAGTGACGTGTGCGGTCCAATGTCTACACATGCCCGAAGCGGACATTCTTACTTCATTACTTTTACGGATGACTTCTCAAGGTACGGTTATGTCTTCTTAATGAAACATAAGTCTGAGGCCTTTGGAAAATTCCAGGAGTATAAGAATGAAGTAGAGAAACAGACCGGCAAAAGTATTAAGATTCTAAGATCGGATCGAGGTGGAGAATACTTAAGTGCCGAATTCCTGGACTATTTAAAAGAGAACGGAATTCTCTCTCAGCTTACTCCTCCATACACCCCGCAACATAACGGTGTATCGGAGAGACGGAACCGCACCCTATTGGATATGGTGCGGTCCATGATGAGTAACGCTGAGTTACCGCGATCATTCTGGGGGTATGCACTAGAATCAGCCGCATACCTTTTGAACCGAGTTCCCACTAAGACTGTGCCTACCACGCCATTTGAGATGTGGTGTGGGAAGAGACCCCATCTTAATCACATTAAGATATGGGGAAGTCCAGCTTTTGTCAAAAAGCAGCATGCGGACAAGCTCGAGGCACGCTCAGTACTGTGCAAGTTTGTGGGATATCCAAAGAATTCCAAGGGATATTTCTTCTACTGTGAAGAGGAACAAAAAGTTCTTGTTTCTCGTCATGCCCACTTTCTAGAACATCAGTTCATAGAAAAAGAAATAAGTGGGAGCGCAGTAGAGCTGGAAGAAATTCCAGAACCACAGACTGTTACTGAAAGTTTGGTGGAACTAGAGGGTTCAACAGAACAGGACATTCCTACGCCGCTCCGCAGGAGTAGTAGGCAGTCTCATCCGCCCGAGAGATACTACGGTTTTCTCATAGACGGGGATCGAGAGGATTGCATCATAGATTATGATGAGCCTACTAGCTTCCAGCAGGCCGTTCAGAGCGTTGACTCAGTGAAATGGCTGGATGCAATGCGGACCGAAATGGAGTCCATGTACACCAACAAGGTATGGACGTTGGACATTGCTCCAGACGGGGTAAAACCCGTAGGATGCAAGTGGATCTTCAAAAGGAAGATTGGTGTAGATGGACAGGTTGAGACCTATAAAGCTAGGCTGGTAGCAAAGGGTTTTCGTCAAAGACCTGGCTTGGACTACGACGAAACCTTTTCTCCAGTAGCCATGCTGAAATCCATTCGGATCCTTCTTGCCATTGCTGCCTTCCACGATTATGAGATCTGGCAAATGGACGTAAAGACAGCTTTTCTAAATGGAAATTTAGAGGAGTGTGTCTATATGGATCAGCCAGAGGGTTTCATTCAGAGTGGGAGCAGCGGAAAGGTGTGCAAGTTGCTTAAGTCCATTTATGGACTAAAGCAGGCATCGCGGAGTTGGAACATCTGTTTTGATGAGACAGTCAAAGAATTTGGCTTTATCAAAAATCCAGATGAACCATGCATCTATAGTAGATTTGTAGCGAGAACTGTAGTATTCCTCGTTTTATACGTGGATGACATTCTCTTAATAGGAAATGACATTCCTATGCTACAATCTGTCAAGGGATTCTTGTCACAAAGGTTCTCCATGAAAGACCTGGGTGATGCCTCATACATCCTGGGGATCCGGATCCATCGTGATAGATCCAAGAGGATATTGGGACTTTCTCAGTCCAGGTACATCGACACCATAGTGAAAAGATTCAGTATGGAAGATTCCAAGCGCGGTAACCTACCGGCTTGTCACGGGATCACCCTCTCTAAAGAGATGTCTCCCAAGACTGATTTGGAGAGGGATCGCATGTCTATTATACCCTACGCTTCTGCGGTAGGCTCTATAATGTATGCGATGTTGTGTACCAGACCGGATGTAGCTTATGCACTGAGTGTAGTAAGCCGGTATCAGTCAAACCCTGGGGAGAAACATTGGATAGCAGTAAAGAACATTCTCAAGTACCTGAGAAGGACTAAGGAGATGTTCTTGGTGTATGGCGCAAAAGACCTCCAGATCGAGGCCTTTGCTGACTCCAGCTTCCAGAGTGACAAGGATGATTCCAAGTCCATGTCGGGTTTTGTCTTCACCCTCAATGGAGGGGCGGTGTGTTGGAAGAGTTCCAAACAGGAAACCGTTGCAGACTCGACGATGGAAGCGGAATACATCGCTGCATCTGATGCCGCAAAAGAAGCTGTCTGGATGAGGAAGTTCTTGAAAGAACTTCAGGTGGTTCCGTCCATTGTTGACCCAATACCTCTGTATTGCGACAACAACGGGGCTATAGCTTTAGCGAAGGAACCCAGGTCCCATCAGAGATCCAGGCACATCTTGAGGCGGTATCACCTGATCAGGGAGATCGTGGATCGCAAGGAGATCGAGGTTCGGAGGGTTGCTTCAGAAGAGAACACTGCAGATCCATTCACCAAGGCCCTACCCCAGACTCAGTTCGAGCGGCTGATCGAGATGATAGGTCTTCGATACGCCAGTACATGGCCTTAGTGCAAGTGGGAGATTGTTAGTGTATATGCCCTAGAGGCCATTACTGTATCATACTAGTTTGTATATTACTTAATGGATGCTTGGGATATTCACCTTGTATATACAATCTTGCTCAAAATAGTAGTATGCTACTTGGTTTGTTTCTACTTCAATGCGTACTTGTGTTTATTTCAGTATATCACTTATACGCATTAGTGGAGCCCTTAGGATCTTTGCTTGATTACCAGCGTTGTGATGGCAGTCACACTAGTGGGGGCTGGGTAATCTATAAGCACATCCTTATACAGGTCCCTAGTCGCAGGACTATCGAGACAGGGCATCGATACTCCGGAGTAGACTAGCGTATGCGCTTCTCATCCCAGTGTGGGAGATGGTCTGTCCCACAGCCATCAGTACGTCGTACTGGAGATAGTATACGGGTGCTCGTTGGGTTACGAGTACACTGGACAGGACTCGTCGGGAACTGACAGGTTGGTATTATACCTATCGTCAGTTATCAGTTCCCAGGTGACATGAGTACAGCTTAGTCCGCTGACTTGACACTGGCACTTCGCCTCAAGTGTGTTCCCACTGCACTTTGATCACTACCCTACCACGGCTCAAAGGAGTCGTGCAAACGGGTGGCGGTTGGGTGCAGTCCCGAAGCACTTGGAGGCAGTGACGGTTAGACAGGATTCGTCTCTCCCGGTATTGGGGGTTGACATCGCGCTGTGTCTAGGAGAGCCATTACACGAGTAGTCCCTGGCCAGGGCAAACGAGATATACTGGTAGGTTTCCAGTGTTATCTCAGGGTGTTTTGGGCTTCGCTCCGGCACGACTTGTACCGCTATTGGGGGACTGACGTTTACCACCCCCTAGGCCCGCCATGTGATGTATCAGACGAACAGACCGGACTGTACGGAGACTGTCACATTCAGACTCAGTAGGAGTTCAGATGGGGTTTCACCTCGTCAGCCTTCTTGTCGGCATCTACCTGGGGACCGTTACGCACAGCTAGTGCCGCTTGCGGTCTGTGGTTAAACCCACTGCCAGCGTAGTGTCGAGTCTTTAGAGTCCCACACAGAGGGTATTCGCCTCTGGGCAAAACAGAGTAGAGGTCGCATGGTTTTGCGACAGGGTTCGTTCTCATCCGCGCACTTGTGCACGTTTGGAGTCCGGACGGATTATACTGGCAGGCTCTGGTTTGAGCCAGATACTGGTATGTGTTTTGGGGTTGCTTTTATGTCTTGGTATTCTTGTTTTTCGGAACGAGAATGCAGGTGTGTATGCACAGTTGCTTGAGGAGGAGAATGAGGTTTTTCATTAGGGTTTCGGAACGGGTGCGTATGCACAGTTGACAGTCTTTATTTTCCAAACCCTAATGGATTTATTTATTATCTATTAATAATAATAATTAAATGAGAATTATGTTATGGTTGTTCTTTGTTGACTTGTTGACCTTGGTTGACTTGTTGACCATTGACCACTTTCATGCCTTGAAAGTCTTCCTTGATTCATGCTTACTTTTTATTAAATGAAGCATGGTTGTGGTCATTCAAAACACTACCATCAACTATTCTCATTTTCAATTATTATCATTTAGATAATATTATTCTTTTGCATTATGGTTGCAAGAAGAGAAAATAATAGCTCATTCTATCATTCTCATTCTCTCTCCTCTCTTCATCTTCTTCTTCCTCTAGTAAAGAGAAACCCTCTCATGAGTTGAGAATCCTTCTCTTTTAAAAGGAAAGCAAACCCTAGTCACTCTCTACTCACCCTAGGATCAAAGGATTAGCAAACCGGAGATTCTAGTTCACTCCAAGTCCGAGAAAGAGCCCAAGGTTGAACCCTCGAGGTGGATCCATCTTCGACGGAAGAAGGCGACAAAAGAGAACCATCAACCTCTACAAGATTTCAAGAAGAAGGAGTTCAAGTTTAGGTATAACCCTCATCCGAGTAGCTAACTCCTTTTAGCGTAATTGCTAGTTTAGTTTAGACACGATCCCGACCTTGTTTAGTCCATGTTGCTTCTTGCACTAAAAATTTGATTTTTATACCGTTTCCGCCTCCCCGTAAGAACCGGGGGTCGCAATATGGACTTACAGGGTACAGTCTCGAGCTACATGGAGGCAGTGAGCAGATCGTCGGGGATTCGTCTCTCCCGGTGTTGGGGGTTAATATCGCGCTATGCACGGGTGGCCATCACCAGAAATCCTTGGCCAAGATAGACGAGAATTACTGATTTGGATCAATAGTTTCTCTGTAGGTGATAGGCTTCATACCGACACGAAATATCGCGTTATTAGGAGTTTGACTTTATCCACCCCTAGACCCGATATGAGATACTCATAGACAAACAGACCGGACTGTATGGAGATTGTCACAGACATGCTCAGTAGGGGTATGGATGAGTTTGCTCGTCGGTCTTCTTTTCGCTCAATACCTGGGTAGTCGTTATGTACGACTAGTGCCGCTGACGTGCTTGTGGTTAAATCCACTGCCAGCGTATTAACGAGTCTTTAGAGTCCCAGACAGAGGGTTTCCCTAGTTTAGGAGAAATGATGTAGTATCCGTATTTTGATACGTGTAGGGTTCCGATCGAATGATTGTACTAGTTACCCGGACTTTCGATCGGACGGTTGATAATACTAGCCGGCTCGGCTTTGAGCCAGATTATTAAATCAGGTATTGATTTAATAATTTATGTATATGTATTTCGATATGTATATTCTAGTATTATGTTTTTTGTGTTATTCTATCTCTTTGTGTATTCGTATTTTGGTACGAATACATATATGTATATACAGCTGAGTGTAATCCGTATTTATACAGAAAACATTCTAGAAGGCGAACACCTCATTTTGGTTTATCCATTTATTAAATTAAATGGAAATGAGGTGTAAAGGTAAAGAAGAGAGTATGGCGAGACCCATGCTTGAATAGTGTTGGCAAATGAACTTTTAATTCATTTGTGCTCACTATTCAAGTATGGTTGCAATATTATATTTGGAAAATGTGTTTTACAAAACCATGTTTGATGTTTTTCTCTCTCTAGAGTTTTTCCTCACTTGTTTTTCACTTGAGTCTTGGATGGTTGGTTTTGAAACACTCTCACCATTTGCTTTTCTCTCTTCACTACTTTTCTTGAGCTCCTCTTCCTTCTTCTTAATTTTCTACCCTACCATCTCATGTGTTGAGAATCAAGGATAGAAAAGAGATAGATACACACTTAGAGCTACTCATTACATCCCTAGGAACTTTAGATTAGCAACATAGAGTCCCTAGTTACTTCACTACATCCTTCGGGTGGATCATCTTCGACAGAGGAAGACCGGCGCCCAAGCTCAATCGAGGACACCTCAAGGAGCCAAAGAAGAGGGTAGAAGACCGAAGGACATGAATCATTCGGTATAACACTTCTATTTCAGTAGAAAACATCTTGTAGTTTGCTAGTTTCATGTTTGGTTTTGATTCTAGGTAGTGTTGTTTCTAGCGCCAAGTTTTTTAAACAACAAAAATTTTCGTTCCACAACGGCCGCGGTCGATGGCTAGGATGCTAGGAACCCCAACAGACCCCATGCAATCGAGAAGAACTCGATTGGAGCCCGTCCTTATTAAAGAAGATGGGTCGGGAATACTCTTTCCCTCAAGACAAGACAAGTAAAATATTCAACATTGTCATGAAGCACCAAATGATGACGCTTCCGGAGTCTCGGCACCCCGAAAAAATAAACGATGTCCATCATCCGGATTATTGCTCCTACCACCGAGCAATCGGTTATCCTCTTGAATACTGCTTCACCTTCAAAGACTGGGTAGAAGACCAGTATCGACAAGGCAGGTTTATGTTATCCGACAGCTGGAGGGTAACCTCGCCATAAAAGAATGAGCTGAAAAGAACTTACAACGTCAGGTTGCCCGACAACAAGAATGGGAGCGAACTCGTACCTGCCATATGATACCACTATCAAAATAGGGAGGGCACGAGACTATGAATGACCTCCACATGTGCTTCGCAAATGAAGACGAGGAAGAGGTGATCTCAGAGTTTCCACCAGCACCAAAAGAGCTGTAAGATGGGATACACACCACGGCGGACAAATTAAGAAAAATTGATTTAGGGACAGAAAATGATCCAAGACCAACGTTCGTCATTGAAATGCTATCTGAAAAACAGGTAGTCACGTTAAAAGACATGCACATGTAGTATAAGGACTGCTTCGTATGGTATTATTCTGAAATTCTAGGTCTAGATCCAAAAGTGGCAGTAAATAAGCTGGTTATATCACCGGGAATAAAGCCAATCAAACAGGCTCCGAGAAGGATGCGACTCGAACTTGAGATGAGCATCAACGCTGAGGTCAAGAAACTAATCGACTCCGGCTTCATCCAAGAAGTTCAATATCCCGACTGGATCGCTAATATCATTCCAGTGATGAAGAAAAATGGGACGGTGTGCATATGCATGAATTTTCGGGACCGTAACAAAGGTTGCCTAAAGGATGACTTCCCAGTGCTCGTTATCGAGCTTATGATCGATAACACGTCTACCCATGAAGTCTTCTCCTTCATGGATGGATCTTCATGATACAACCAAATAAAAATGCATCCTGAAGACCAAAAGCATATCGCCTTCCGGACGCCGCTGGGCATATTCTGCTATAAGGTAATGCCTTTCGGTCTGAAGAACGCTGGTGCTACCTACCAGATGACTATGACAAAGATTTTTGATGACCTCATCCATGAGATTGTCGAATGCTACATCGACGACCTTGTGGTAAAGAGTAAATCTCACGAGGAATATTGGAAACATCTAAAAATAGTGTTCCAACGATTTCGGAAGTATAATCTGAAAATGAATCCTCTAAAATGCATGTTTCGGGGTTCCTCAGGCAAATTCCTAGGATTCATCATATGTCACCAAATTATCGAAGTCAACCCCTCAAAGATCAAAGCGATTATGGAAATGCCCACGCCAAGAACCCTCAAACAGTTGCAATCTCTTCAAGGAAAGCTTGCGTATATCCGGCGGTTCATAACCAACCTCTCCGGAAAATACCGTCCCTACAGTCATTTGATGAAGAAGGGGACCCTGTTCATCTGGGATCAAAAGTTCCAAAATGCACTAGACGAAATTAAACAATAACTATAAAATCCGCTGGTATTGACCGCTCCGGTTAAGGTAAAACCTCTTATCCTCTATACAACGGCCCTTGAGGGTTCTCTAAACATGCTATGTGCACAAGAGAATGATCAGGAAAAGGAGAGAGCTCTGTACTATTTGAGTCGAGTTCTCTTGGGGGCAGAAAACAACTATTCCCCCATCGAAAAGCATTGCCTGGCTCTGATCTTCGCAATAACGAAGCTGAGACATTACGCCTTGGCACATAAGGTCCATCTTATATTGAAAGTAGATCCTCTCAAATATTTGATGTCAAGGGCCATACTAACAGGAAGACTTGCCAAATGGGCCCTCCTCCTGATGGAGTTCTCAGTAATGTATCGTCCTCTTAAAGCAGTGAAAGGTCAGGCCATTGTCGACTTTCTCGTAGAGCATCCCATACCAGTTGAATCCCCCTCAAATTGTGAGTTATCGGATGAACATGCATTCAACGCAATCGAAGAAGAAAGTGATTCCCAATGGGAACTCTACTTCGACGGAGCATCTTCTGTGAAGCAGCGAAAGCAGAACACCCCTATAATCAAAGCCGGGATAGGCCTTATCTTCATGACTCTATAAGGAGGGATATTGCGTTACGCCCTCTCCTTAACAGAGAGAAGGACTAATAACAAGGCTGAATACAAAGGTTTGATAGCAGGTCTAGAGATTGCTATCCTCATGGGAATTAAAGGCCTCCTCATATATGGAGACTCCCAGCTGATCGTTAGCCAAGCAAATGGTGACTATCAGACATGCAAGCCAGAGCTAATAAAGTATAGTGAAAGAGTGCAGCAATTGCTGACACAAATCCCTTCCTAGACCCTGGAAAATATACCACAAGCGAAAAATAGCAAGGCAGATGCATTTGGCCAAATTGGCTAAGGAACTGGCCGATGAAGACCTCGATGATGTAAAGATCATTGTGCAAAACAAAAGGGTTCTCGCACCAATAAATATATCTTCGGAAGATCTAATAGAGCCATCTGAAGGAAAAGAAACGACTGAACAAGTAGCCCTTTAAATAGAGGGCAAATAAAAGGTCAAGGATCGGAGGAAGTCTTCATAGGCTACTTCAAATCCTAACAAACGCCTAAAAATGCGTTGTCTAGACATCGGCTCATGAAACGAGCTTTGTCTTTCGCCTTCATCAATGATACTCTATATAAGAGATAGTTCGACTGTTTGTGGCTAAGATGCCTGGGGCCGGAGGAAGAAAAGAAATTCGTACAAGAAACTCATAACGGACTCTGCAGTTCTCATCAAGCCTGGCCAAAGATGAAGCCGAAAATAAAAAGAATGGGTTACTATTGGCCCACAATGGTTCAGGACTGCTTCGGATATGTGAAGCAGTGTCACTCGTGCTAAATTCACGGGGACTTCATCCACCAGCATCCAAATCCGCTATACCCAACAGTGGCTAGGTGATCGCTCGAAATGTGGGGAACCGATATAATTGGCCCTATTGAACCGGTATCGTCCAAAAGACATCGGTTCAAACTGGCAACGACTGACTACTTCTCTAAGTGGGTAGAAGTAGTACCACTAAGGGAGGTGAAGACGGGGAATATTCTTCATTTTTTTAGAACCCATGTCATCTATCGATTTGGCACTCCGCGACGAATTATCTCGGATAATGGGCCGGCTTATAGAAACGATAAAATAAGCCGCTTCGCACAACAACATAAAATAGATTGGAGATACTCTTCAGTCTATAATTCTCAGGCCAACGGTCTAGCTGAAACTTTCAACAAGACCGTGATAAAGATTATGAAAAAAATGGTGTCCAGAAACAAAAAGGACTGGCACGAAAGATTGCATGAAGCTCTCTGGGCGTACTGAACAACGTTCAAGATGGCCACGAAAATAACACCGTACGCATTGGTGTTCGGCACAGAAGCAACGCTCACATTGGAGATAGAACTCCCCTCTTTACAAGTAGCGGTTCTATACGAGCTGACAGATAAAGAAAATGCTCATCTTCGGCTTGAGGAGCTCGATGCCCTCGACGAAACTCGCCTTATAGCATAGCAAAATATGGAGGCTTATAAGGCAAGGATAATACGGTCATACAAAAAACTGACCTGGTCGAGAACATTCCGCCAAGGCGAACTCATGCTAGTCGTCAAAAGACCAATGCTCCCCAATCGTGCAAAACTGGAGAAGTTCGAGCCGAACTATGAAGGCCCGTACATCATAGACAAAGTCTACCAAGGTGGAGCTTATCTGCTCATGGACATGCATGGCGAAAGACCTTTCCGGCCAATAAACGGCCGATTCCACAAAAAATACTATACTTAACGAGTCACGACTTAGGTCAATGATAGAAGACGACGCTTGTGTCCGCTCGTTATCTTCCTAAGTCAGAACCCTGAAAGTAGTATCCAAAAGCGTCGTTGCCTCAAACATGGCGATATCGGACCGAGATGTCCCTAAACTAAGAACGGACCGAGATGTCCCTAAACTAACAACGGGCCGAGATGTCCCTAAACTAATATCGGGCCGAGATGTCCTTAAACTAAAACTGCGTCTCAAACATGGAGATAATAGACCGAAACATTCTAAAACCAATATTCATCCCCAAAATGGGAATACTGGACCAAAAAGTCCATAAACTAAAACTTCACCTCAAACATGGCGATAATGGACCGAAATGTCCCTAAACTAATATTTGTCCACAAAATGGGAATGCTGGACCGAGAAGTCCTTAAACTAAAACTTCACCTCAAATATGGCGATAATGGACCAAAACATCCCTAAACTAGTGCGTCGCCTCAAATAAGGCGCATCGCCCTACGGCAGTGCCTTCCTTTGAGATCTATATCGCAATCAAAGTCTCAACGGGGAGGGTTGCAACCCAAGGCCCACCGGCAAACAGATGAGCACCTGTGGCGAAACTACTTTCGGGAGTTCCATCGTTAAAAAAACGGTATGTCCAAAAACGAAATGGGCGCGGATGAAAACCCGAAAGGGCACCGTGAGTAAAAACAACAGGACTACCGGCGAGCTTGTGAAAACCTGGGAGGACGCAAGCTCGTTAAAAAAGGTATGTCCACAAGCAAAATGGGCACGGATGAAAACTCGAAAGGGCGCTGTGAGTAAAAACAACAGGACTGCCGACGAGTTGTGAAAACCCGAAAAGGGCGCAAACTCGTAAAATAAAAAAATTCATGTGCACTAGCAAGGTCCTCTCGACCTTGTGAAGAGAAAATACCAGCATGAGATTCTTAAGACTCACAAAGGAGCAACACACTTAGGAATCCTTATGATTCCTAAGGAGAAATTAGACTTGCGAGATCCTCACGACTTGTAAGGAGAAGTTCCCCCCTACAAGACCCTCACGGCTCATGGGATCCAAAAGGATTAAGTTACAGGGATCTAAACCTGTTCTTAAGCCACCAAAATCCCTACAAACCCTTTTACCCTACAGGCGGTCTGATATTGACCCTTGTATATAATCCACATGCATAAATAAATATTCTCCTACCAAGTTCCACCAATGACGAGAAATGTACCCATATGGTGAATGTCACTTATAAGTCCTCTCGACTTATAAGGAGAAAATACTCTTGAAATATCCTTACGACTTATAAGAGAAAATATCACTTAGAAATCCCTACGATTTCTAAGGAGAAAATACACCTACGGGATCCTCACGACTCGTAGGGAGAAACACCTTTATGAGACCCTTACAGCTCATAAAATCAAAAAGCATTAGTCGACAGGATCCTAACCCTGTTTGCTAAGCCATCTTTGTCTAAATTAACAAAGACAAACGATGATTCGCTCATGAAAATATCCTAGTTGAAGCGATGCTGATGTCTAATTAAGTATCAAATTTCAAGTCCTTGCAAAGGCAAATGATGATTCGCTCCTGGCAATATTCTGGTTACAGCAATACTGATGCCAAGATTGGCATCAGATCTCAAGTTCCTGACTCGTAATAAAACTCAGCGAGTCGCAAAAAAATGCATATAAAATAGCCGAAATGATGGGGCAACACGCAACAAAAATCAACGAGCAAAAAATATGCATATGAAACGGCTGAAATGTTTGGGCAACTCACAATAAAAAAATAGCGAGTAAAAATAAAAAAATGAAATAGCCGAAATGATTGTGCATCGCGAAAAATAACCGAAATGATTGGGCAATCACGACTTTCGCGATATGAAAAGTTGAAAAGATAGAGTATCGCAGAAATAAAAAATAAAATAAAATAAAATATTCTCTGCCCTACAAGTATGTCCATATTGAATCTTGTATACGATCCATGGGCACGAATAAAAGAAAAGGAACCATATTTCTCACCACGCTTCGTCAGAAGGAGCTACAAGTCTTGACGGTACATATACAACCTAGAGACTATCCTGTGTTCCCTCTCTCCTCATTCTTGCAGGGGCAGACACAACAATCAAATAAAAGTGAAGTGGCGGCAAAATCCTAACTTCAGGTCTTAATAGCAATATCTAAAGCCTAGAGATCACCCCGACGTTCTTCTCATTCCAGCAGGATGCATACGCAACGGCAGCAAAGACCCAAGGGTTAAATAAAAATGGAGTAATGGAAAAATCCTAGCTCCAAGTCTTGACGCTTCATATACAACCTAGAGACTATCTCGGCATTACCCCTCATTTCAGTAAGATGCAGACGCAACTATCAACTGAAATTGGAGCAATGGCATATTCCTAGCTCCGGATTTCAATTGCAATACATACAGCATAGAGGTCCTATAGATGTATACCTTATTTCAGCAAAAGAATCAGCGTGAGATCGTCAAAGCAAAAAATGAAGCGACGGCATATTCTTAGCATCGGGTCTTGACGGCAACTCATATAAAGCCTAAAAGGCCATTGGAGATCATCCCACCCCAGAATGGTGCGGTTATGACTCATCGGGGCTCCAAATTGAGCCTAACCTCAAATAAAAAGCGTCATGGAAAATTCCCAACGCTTTCTCTTTCGACGGTGATATGACCTAAGGAAATTACTTGAAAATGACTTGTCCAGCCCCCGAAGGGATCAGAGACACGACAGTCACAGGGCTACTCGACCAGCAGCTTAAAGACTGCATATCGAGTAATATATCAGCCAACGCGACGGTACCATGGACTAAAACCCTAGTACCACAAACCTAACGGACCCCTATGTTAGTGATATATGCTCTAGAGGCCATTATTGTATCATACTGGATTGTATATTACATTTTAGAAGCTTGGGATATTCACAATTATAATAACAGTCTTGCTCAAAATGGTAGTATGCTATTTGGTCCGATTCTATCTCAATATGTGCATGTGTTTCTTTTAGCATATCGCTTATACATATTGGTAGAGCCCTTAGGATCTTTGCTTGACTACCAGCGTTGTGATGGCAGTTACACTAGTAGGGGCTGGGTAGTCTATAAGCACATCCTTATACAGGTCTCTAATCATAGGATTATCGAGATGGGCATCGATACTCCAGAGTAGACTAGTGTATACGCTTCTCATCCCAGCAGGGGAGATGGTCTGTCTCACAACCATTGGTACGTCGTACCGGAGATAGTATATAGGTGCACATTGGGTTATGAGTTACACTGGACGAACTCGTTGGGAACTGCTGGTTGGTATTATACCTATCGTCGGGTAGGAGTTCTCGGGTGGCATGAGTATAGGTTAGTCCATTTACTTGTCATCACTATTCGTCTCGAGTGTGTTCCCACTGTACTTAGATTACTACCCTACCACGGCTCAAAAGAGTCATGCAAACATATAGTTGGGTGTAGTCCCGAAGCACTTGAAGGCAGTAGCGGTTAGAGAGGATTCGTCTCTCCTGGTATTGAGGGTTGATATCGCACTGTGTTCGGAAAGCCATTACACAAAGTCCCTGGCCAGGGCAAGCGATATTTACTAGTAGGTACTCCAGTAGTTTCTCAGGGTGTATTAGGTTCTACTCCGGAACGACTTATTGCACTATTAGGGGTCTAACGTTTACCATCCCCTAGGCCCGATATGCGAGTATCTTAGAAGAACAGACTGGGCTGTATGGAGATTGGCACAGATAGGCTCAGTAGAAGTTCGGATGAGTTTGCTTATCAGCCTTCTTATCGACAGATACCTGGGTAGTTGTTATGTGCAGCCAGTACTGCTGATGCACTTATGGTTAAACCCATTGCCAGCGTACTGTCGAGTCTTTAGAGTCCCACATAGAGGGTTTCCCTGCTTTGGGCAAATCGATGTAGAGGCCATATGGTTTTACGGCATGGTTCCGATCATATACGTGTATTGGCTACACGGATGCTGTTCGGACGGATAATACTAATGGGCTTTAGTTTAAGCCGGATCTTAGTATTATATTATTGGATTATTATTATCTCATTGTATTCATATTTTTCGGAATACGAATACGGGTATGTATATACGTTGAGGGCATTATTGTAATTTCACAAGAGATGCTTCTAGATGGGGACACCTCATTATTTGGTTTATCTATTTTGAGAAATAGATTAATGAGGTGGAAATTGGAGACATCCAAGGCATAGGGTGAAGCATGGCTCTTTGTATTTATTTATTAGTTTGGACTCACTATTCAAGCATGGTTGATTTTTTCTATTGGAAAATATTGCATGCTTGACTGAGTGAAGTGTGTGAGTCATTCTTCACTTGCCATAACCATTGCTCATTTGTTCATTCTTTTTCTCTCTCCATTCTTCCTTAAGACCCTAACCCTCACATGAGTTGCGAACCCTAAGGTTTCATAAGATAAAATACTCCATTAGATACTCTACATCTTCTAGGCTACCTAGCTTAGCGAACTAGGTATCCTAGTTACCTTGGTTTAGAGGTTAGAGCTTGAGATATAGACTCTCGGGTGGATCATCTTCGACACAAGGAGGCCGACGATCAAGCGCAATCTGGATCTTCGAGGAGCTCAAGGAGAGAAGAAGAAGAAGAAGACCCGAAGGACAAGGTTCTAGGAGGTATAAAATACTTACCGAGTAGTTAAACCTGTTGGGTTACCTTAACGCCTGAGCCATCGAACGTGGCGGTTTGCGGAACAAAGTTTTTCTAGGGTTTCAAAAACGGCGCTAGGATAACCCAATAAACCCGGATCTTACCATAAATCTATCTAGCTAAATTAGTAGTGCTATCTACTATGAAAGAAGTCTCACCAAACGATCTAAGTCCTTCGGTCTTCTTTCCTCATCATAAGCTTCTAGTGGCCACCTTGAACATGCTTGATCTTCTTTTCCTGCTCCATCGGTTCTCCGGGATCGAGATTGTTCTTCGGTCTTCCTTTGTCGTAGATGATCTACCCAAGGGATGTGATCCATGGCTCTGACTCTACACTATATGTCAAGTGGAGCAACTAGAGAACTTGGGTTGTTAAACCAAGTAGTCTAGGATGTAGCGTAATGATCTAAGTGTTTTGTTATCTCTTTCTTGCCTCTTCACTTGTTTCTCAACTCATGAGAGGGTAGTGAAAAGGAAGATGATGAAAGTGGAGGAAACTCAATAGGAGGGAGGAGGGTGAAGCAAAAATGGGAGCTCAAGAATAATGATGGATGCATGTGAGAGAAAATCAACACAATGGTTTTGTGTATGAATTTTCATGAATAAACAAGTGTAGCCATAATTCAATAGTAACAACAAATGAATAAAGAATTCATTTGTGAACTATTGAAGCCATGCCACTCACCATACCCCCCTCTCCTTAATTTCCACCTCATTTCCATTTATCAATAAATGCAAAAGTCCATGATGAGGTGTCCACCTTCTAGAAGGTAATCTGTAATAAAATACAGATTACAGTCTGATGTATATACATACCTGCATTCGGATAAAAACACGAATGCCCAAAGAGATAGAATAACACGAAGAACGTAATACTAGAATATACATATCGAAATACATATATGTAAACTATTAAATCAATATCTGATTTAATAATCCGGCTCAAACCCGAGCCGGATAGTATTACCAACTTTCTGATCGAAAGTCCGAGTACAAGGTACATCAATTGATCGAGACTCTTCACGTATCTAATACGGTTACTATATCATTTCGCCTGAACCAAGGAAACCCTCTGTGTGGGACTCTAAAGACTCGATAGTATGCCGGCAGTGAGTTACTGGATAAATCCATAACCACAAGCACGTCAGCGGCACTAGCTGTACGTAACGGCTACCCGGGTACCTGTCGAAAAGGAAGGCCGATGAGCAAACTCATCCAGATCTCTACTGAGCCTATCTATGACAATCTCCATACAGTCCGGTCTCTTTGTCTGAGAGTATCGCATATCGGGTCTGGGGGGTGGTAAATGTCAGACCCTAATAACCCAGTAATTCGTGCTAATGTAGCTCAAGACCAATCTGAGAAACTACTGATCAACCTATCAGTAAATTCCAACTGCCTTGGCCAAGGTCTTATAGTCCCGACCAATCGAACACAGTGCGATATCGACTCCCTATACCGGGAGAGACGAATCCCCGACAATCGCTCACTGCCTCCATGTGGCTCGGGACTGTACCCAACCGAAACCTGTTTGTACGACTCAGTAGAGCCGTGGTAGGGTAGTGATCAAAGCACAGTGGGAAATCACAAGAGAAAAATGCCGATCTCAGATCTAAAGACTAACCTATACTCATGTCACCTGAGAACTTCCACCTGATGATAGGTATAGTTGTTGGGGTAAAAATTTACACCCCGGTTGACCAAGTCAAAATCAAAGTCAACCCCAAGCCAAGCGGGCCCAAGCCCAGATCCAGTAGGCCCATGCCCGGGTCGAGCCCGAACATGAAGCGGCCGGCCTCCCCCCATGCTAAGATAAAAATTTTGTAATAAATAATTTTGTTGCATTTCTTTTATGGATAAATGTAAGAAAAATAGGCATAAAGCCAAATTTTTGTAAAGCCCATGGCTTATGTGCAAAAAGAAATGGCACATGAGCCATAGAATAGGCAAAATGCCATTTTGTGAAGCCCAAGGGGCTATGTGTAAAATGTATAGCCTATAAAGGCAAAAGATAATGAAAATATCTCATAACTTTTCTCTCTCCAAAAAAAGGTTTCAGATCTGAGATCTTTCTCCTTCTTCAAGGTTCCAAAACCTTCTTCTTTCTCTTGAATTAAATCAAGAGTTCTACTCTCCTTTTTATAAAACAAATTAGTTTTTCACCACAAAACCCATCAAGGGGAACTCAGATCTTCCATTAGATCTCAAAAAGAAGAGATTTTTAGAAATCCTATATCTCTTGATCTTCAAGATCCAGCTAACAGAGGAGGAGGAAGAAGAACATCGTTCACTAAACCAAAAAAAAAAAAAACACACTCAGGAGTCCAATTCCTCTCTGATTTCTCTTCTGAGAATTTTTTTTTAGGCTAAAAGCCTCTTTTTCTCGCCGGCGCTCAAGCGCAGAGCGACCGCGTGCCGACACGTGGCGCGCTTGCGCTCCAGCGCTTGCGCTCGAGTGCAAGTCTCTCCCGTGCCGACACGTGGCGCGCTTGCGCTCCAGCGCAAGCGCAAGTCTCCCCCGTGCCGACACGTGGCGCGCTTGCGCTCGAGCGCAAGTCTCTCCCGTGCCGACACGTGGCGCGCTTGCGCTCGAGCGCAAGCGCTCGAGCGCAAGTCGCCCCCGTGCCGACACGTGGCGCGCTTGCGCTCCAGCGCCCAGCGCTCGAGCGCAGAGCGCCCACGTACCGACACGTGGCACTCTAGCGCCTGAGCGCACAGCACCTAGGCGCACAGCGCCCAAGGTGCTGTCCCCACGCATCCTTTGGATGTCTTTTCCCCTTTTTATATATATACATGTATATCTGTACATATGTATACATATTTACATACACACATACTCCACGACACTGTCCCTGTTAAAAAAAAATTTCTAACGGGGCGCTGCCCCGCACCCCGCAAGGGGGCTGCTAGCCCCCTTGACCCCCAGCCTGCTATCCGGGTAGCGGGACCCCCGTAAAAACTCTGCGTGGCTCCCGATATATCCAAAACCCCCCTTCAAAACACAACACACGTAAACTGCACATCGAGTTCGCATGACCAGTTTAACCCGTCAATCGGAGGTTCCCTCGCTCCAAAGGCGAGAGGTAATTAACGGCAGCTTAGTCAGCGGCTGCCGGAGATTCGGATCCCCACAATCAATAAACCCCCCTACCCTAGGCAGGGGGAATCTGTAGTACGCCTGACAAGCGCGCGCGTATTCCCATCTCAATGGGGTGACGAAAAATACCCTACAGATTCTGGCACGCCCGGTGGGACCCTTCTCTCCTCCCATATTTCGGGTTAAACGTTCATATGAACTCAATCAATATACATATCGATTGCCTATACTGAAATGATGTTCTTTTTTTTCCATGCAGCAATCAACCTTCGACGACAATGTCTCCCCAGACAAATTCAGCTTCCAACATGACCCCGATTCCGTACGTGGTCAAGATCAACGCTCGTGTGATTCTCCCCGCAAGCCTCAGTCGACAGTGAGAGGAACCGCCCCACCAGTTTGGCTCCGTCATCATCTATCCTGCCGGAAGCGCTCATCTGGCGGAAATCCCGGCGGAACAGGTGGCCAAGCCGGTCCCGAGGGGCAAGAGGCCGAATGTTGTGATTGCTAAGGCACCACAACCAAAACTTAAAACGGTATCTGAACGATTCTCTGGTGCTCCAGCGGGATGCAAGAACTTCGGTACAAAGGGCAAAATCAAATGCTGCGGACGAGCTCAGGCAATGACTCCAACAAATGCACAATCGAGCGTATCTCCAAGGCCCTCCATCGCCCGGTCTGCGGCGTCTTCCCAAAGAGCCGAAGTCTGCCAGGTGCTTAGAACAGAAAAGTTAAGGGAGAAGCGGCTCAGGTATCGAGCCAACAAAAGGGCCAAGGCTTCGGCTAAATGGAATCGTGTGAAGTTCCAAGTGCAGGGTTGCCCCGCGACGACGGCTGAGTTGGACGTAAGAATCAGCAATTCCTTCGAGCCTCTGAAGTGGGTTCAGAAAAATGCCATGACCACCAGAATCAAGAAGACAGCGGTCGGAACAGTGCCACAAAGAGACGTGTCCCGGCCCCAACAGAAGAAGTATGACACTGTCTCTTCAAGAGTCTATCAAGCACTTTGTGCCGCACGAAAGCAGCGGGGCAAATCCAGAAAAGAAGCGCCATCACCATTCAAGAACCTGGTTAGGCCAGCCGTCTTCAATCGATTACCAGCTACCGAAGCAAGGGGGTCAAGACAGCGATCTGTGAAATCAGCTTCCAATGATAGAAAGACGGCCGGATACATCATCCATACGGTCTATATGGCGGGCGGACGCCCCAGCGACAACCTTCGCAGCAAAAGCAAGGATGGGGCCACCACATCCCAAGCCCAATCTAGCCTGAATGTGGTCGCCGCCGCTCAAGAACAGCCGCCCCCGCTGGATGAAGAAAACCCTCTCGATGAGGATGATAGGCAGAAAGACCCCTCCGTCCATGAAGAGTCAAGCTCAGACAGCGAGGAGGAGCCGACTTTCCGCCCCAGGACTGCGGAGCAAGAGCTGCTTCAAGAGCTTCGAAAACAGCTCAGGAGCAAAGATAAAGAGATGGCCAAGCTCTATTCGAAGATTGACGACTTAACGAACGTGGTGATGCAGCTTACGGCTCAAATTGCTCGAGCGCCTCCCAACCAAGCACAAGCCACTACTAATCAGCCGGGTGATGACAATCCGAGGTAGCCAATGCCTGTTCCTTTGGGACCAAGACTGGTCGAGCCGCATGAAAGCCGGCCACATTCCGCTTCTGGGGACGCCTTGGCCCCAGATAATACATCCCGCTAACACAGGATCGGATAATGGATTTGGTCACCAGCAAGGTTAAAACATTGGTGGCCGAAGCCGAAGCTCAAAAAGAAATCGGCAGTAGCGGGCGGCCATATCCCGCGCAGTACGATCTGATTGAGTTCCCAAGCGGCTACGTTATTCCTAAGTTCGGAAGATTTGATGGAACGGGGAATGCAAATCAGCACGTCGCCCACTTCAAAGCATCGTGCGGAAATACAGGGGGCAGTGACGCGCTCCTTCTTCGTCAGTTTGTCAATAGCCTGACCGGCGTCGCCTTCGACTGGTATGCGAGTATACCGGACGGGTCCGTCATTACCTTTGCCCAAATGGAGTCCCTGTTTCGGCAAAGGTTCATGAGTGTCAGTGATAAAATCTCCATTGCCGACCTTGTGAGGACCAAGCCGGGGAAGAATGAAAGCAACACCGACTTTATTGCCCGATGGCGTAATCTCACGGTTAAGTGCGAACCGCCGCTGGAGCAGGACCAGTCCGTCAGCCTTCTCATTGGGAACCTCAGCAATTGGATGGTCCCATTCTTGTGTACAGCAGGCCTCAAGACGTTTCAAGAGCTAACGAAGAAAGTCCAAATGCTGGAACGCTCGAAGCAAGAGTCCCCGCCGGACTCTCAGAGAGACAAAACTTGGAAAAGCAAGCGGGACGACAGCCGTAGGAGTGGGAGTTCCAGCAGTACCAATGTCTTCAATGCGTCCGACAATGAAGAAAAGCGAAGGGTGGCTGAATCCAAAACTAACCGGTCTCGAAAGCCATTGTTGGGAGGAGATAGGCCTTCCCTAGAGGAGAAAAAGAACAAGATTTACTCTTTCAGAAGGGACAAAGTCCGCAAGATATTTAAAGATGCCTTGAACAACGGCCTCCAATTGCCGGAGTCGAAAAGACCCCAAGAAGCAAAAATGACCGACAATCCTCTGTATTGCCCGTACCACCGAGTAGTGAGCCATGCGATCGAGGATTGCTATATCTTCAAAGACTGGGTCGAGAAGCAGTATAAGGCTGGAGAGATCGAACTGTCCAAAAGTGTGTTGGGGAACAATCAAGTTGCAACCACCAACTTTATACAGATAGAAACTGAAGCCTTCTGGGAGCAGACAGCCGAACCCGCTTCCCTGAGAAATGAAACGGACTCATCGCGGCCTCCGTGGAGTACGCACATATCTAATAAGACGAAGAAGATGATAAAGCTACTTCGGAAGGAACCCAGGACGGAATGGGAAGGGCAGAAGAAGCCTACCAGTCCAGCTGCCAATGCGGCTCCATCAGGCTCAAAATCCAAGAAGCTCAAGAAGAAGAAAAGTGCAGCTCGGCGCGAAAAAGAGTCTGCAGGGAGATCGACCATTCAAAAATATATCGATTCCCTTGAAGAATATGAACAAAGGGAAAGAACATCGAATCAATTGAAAGAGTTCTTCCCTGTACAAGCGGCTGAAATTCTGGGGGAGTTAGAAGAAGACTCCAATGAAGAGATCCCAGTAGTGACCTGCTACGCCATCCATCTTGGCAGCGACTCCGAGGATGAGCTCTGTTTTCCCGAAGAGGACGGGGAGCTCACCACAAAGGCCAATCAAATCCAGCTCAGAAGCGGCAGGGCTCTGCCGCCAAATCAGGGCAATGCCCCAAAAGGAAAGGGAAAACAGATGGCTAATGATGAAGATGGCGGAGAACCGGCTGATGAAAACTTGAGTCCTTCCCCAGTAGACTATAATGTCTTGGCTCACCTTCGAAGGCTTCCGTCTCTCCTGAGCATCTACGACGCCTTGGTCCTATCTAAGGAGCTTAGAGATGTTCTTATTCACGCTCTACAAAACCCCGAGTGGTATCAGGCTCACTTTGCTGAAATTAATATGAAAGAAGCCCAGCGCGCTTTGCATGCCGCCGCAGTCACATTTAAGGATGAAGACTTGCTACTGGGAACGGCTGAGCATAATCGGCCGCTTTACGTGACCGGGTACAGCGACGGAGATCGAATTAATCGCATATTGATTGATCCGGGGTCCTCAGTGAACATCATGAACTTGCGAACGCTGAAGAGTTTGTCAATGGACGTCCGACACCTGTCAAGGGAAAGGATTGTCATTCAAGGCTTCAACCAAAATTGCCAGCAAGTTCTGGGGTCCATAGCTCTGCCAATTATATTCGGGGATCTGCAAATTGAAGCTAAGATATACGTGATCGATGCCGACACGTCTTATAAGATTCTCTTGGGGCGGCCGTGGCTCCACGATTATGGCATCATTCCGTCAACTCTCCATCAATGCATGAAGTATACTAAAAATGGCGAAGAAAGACGCATTGACGGAGACATCCAGCCGTTCGGTGTGCATGAAGTCCGATATGAAGATTCTCGGTACTTTATGAACCACCAAAATGCTAAGCCACAACTGACTGAGGATAGACCGGCCCTAAGACTCAAAAGAAAATCTGAGCCGGCTATCACTTTCAAAAGCAAAAACGCCCAAGTTCGCCCCCGTTTTGGTAGCGACACTGATGAGTCCGATGCTGGAAGCCCGTCCTTCCGTAAAACTCGCCCTCATTTCGGCAGCGATACGGAAGAATCTGTTACTGAAGGCCCATCTAGTAGCAAAGTCCGCCCTCATCTTGGCAGTGACACTGAAGATTCAGAAGAAGAGGACCTGCCGTGCAACAGCTGTGCAGATTGGCCCCCCAGGCAGCAAGCGAAACTACGAGAGACCTTCGAAGTCGCAGAAGGGTCCCTAGCCGTCACAAGGGTGCCGGAGCAGATGTGCAAAGAGCTCGACGCATTGTCAGTCTCTACCGTGGACCAGCTGAAAACTTTCTACGTGCCCGGGAGGAAAAATGGACAGAAGGGCATCCTGTTTTACGGGTCAACCCCCGTTGTGCACCCGGACGATCTTTCTGTCACGTGCCTTCCCTATGAGAGAGGCATAAGAGCCGTCCTCAATCCCAGATACTATGCGCCCGAGATGCGGGAATACTTTAAAAGGTGCGGATGCCGGTTATATCAGACGGAGTCCGAAGCAAAGTTTTACGAAGGGCTATGGCATCCACCCCAGGTCCGAGCACTCATCGATGGACGAATTCCAGATAGACGGGGCATAGGATACATTCAACCTGATTCCAAAGTGTGCTACATGACCCATGTTGGCGAGGCCAGCGAAAGATCAAATGATGATAACGAGATAGCCGAGCCAGAAGAAGCTCCTCAAGAGCTCGAAGATGGTGGACAAGCAACCTTTGACGAGCTAACCGAGATTGACTTAGGAACGCCCGATAATCCAAGGCCGACCTACATCAGCTCGCTCTTGTCAGAGGAAATGAAAGCGCAAATAATTGCCCTGCTGCATGAGTTCGTCGACTGCTTCGCGTGGACATACAAAGAAATGCCTGGCCTTTCCCCTGAAGTGGCCGTACATAAGTTGGCTATATCTCCTGATGCTAAGCCAGTCAAACAAGCTCCTCGAAGAATGAGAAGGGAACTAGAAGAAAAGGTCATCGAGGAAACTAAGAAGCTCATCGATGCCGGCTTCATCAGGGAAGAGAAATATGCGGACTGGATCGCATGCATAGTCCCAGTGAAGAAGAAAAATGGGTAGATCCGAGTTTGTGTCGATTTCAGGGACCTCAACAAGGCATGTCCTAAAGATGACTTCCCGCTACCGGTCATGGAAATGATGGTCGATGACACCTCAAATTACGAGCTGTTCACCTTTATGGATGGCTCGTCTGGATACAATCAGATCAAGATGTCGCCTGAGGATGAGAAGCACACAGCATTTCGAACCCCGATCGGAATATACTGCTACAAAGTGATGCCGTTCGGACTAAAGAACGCAGGCGCTACATATCAAAGGGCAATGACTAATATCTTTGATGACCTAATCCATAAAGTCGTTGAATGCTATGTTGATGATCTGGTCATCAAAACTAAAGCCAAGGCCGACCACATCCAAGATCTTAGGACCGTTCTCACCAGACTGAGGGAATACGATCTGAAGATGAATCCTCTGAAGTGTGCTTTTGGCGTGTCATCGGGAAAATTCCTGGGCTTTATAGTCCGGCATCGAGGGATCGAAGTTGACCCATCAAAGATAAAGGCCATCATGGAGATGCCCCCTCCGAAGAGTCTGACGCTGCTAAGGTCTTTTCAAGGAAAGCTTGCTTATATACGGAGGTTTATCTCAAATTTATCGGGGAGATGTAGGCCCTTCTCGAAGCTCATGAAGAAAGGAGCTCCTTTTATCTGGGATGCTGAATGTCAAGCAGCGTTCGAAAGCATCAAACAGTACTTGTTGCACCCTCCAGTGCTGGCCGCTCCCATTCCAAATAAGCCGCTAATTCTCTACACTGCCGCGCTGGATGAGTCACTCGGTGCGCTCCTTGCCCAGAATAATGAGGAGGGAAAAGAAAATGCCCTCTACTACCTCAGTCGAACTCTAGTCGGGACGGAACACAACTATTCCCCAATCGAAAAGCAATGTCTGGCTCTGATATTTGCTGTGAAGAAACTGAGGCACTATCTGCTCGCTCATCAGGTTATGCTGATCTCCAAGGTCGACCCGCTCAAACACTTGATGACCAGAGCGAGCCTAGCCGGCAGAATGGCAAGATGGGCTGTTATGCTACTTGAGTTTAACATAGTTTACACTCCTCAGAAAGCAGTAAAAGGGCAAGCTCTTGCAGACTTTCTCGCTGCTCATCCCATACCAGAAGGGTCGCCGCTAAATTGTGAGTTACCCGACGAACAAGTGCTGCACCTCGAGGAAGATGAGCCATGTTGGGAGCTCTACTTCGATGGAGCCTCATCAATAAGGACCTCCAGTAAATCAAGCGTCCCGGAGATAAAAGCAGGGATAGGATTGGTGTTTATCACACCATCAATGGGAACCCTACGGCGTTCTTTCGCTCTCACCGAGCCTCGAACGAACAACGAAGCTGAGTATGAAGCCCTGATAGCTGGTTTGGAACTCGCCATAGAAATGGAAATCCGTCGGCTACGGGTTTACGGTGACTCCCAGCTTGTCGTCAACCAAGTAAGCGGTGACTATAAGATATACAAACCCGAGTTAGCTCGGTACAGAGGCCGAGTGGTGGAACTCATGAAACGGTTCACTCACATTGAACTAATGAGAATCCCCAGAGCATTGAACGGAAAAGCCGACATACTCGCTCGCCTAGCCAAGGAGCTGGCTGATCCTGACATGGACCAAATTCTGATCACAGTCAGGAGCCGACAAATTCTACCCCCAGTCTCTCTACGAGAAGAGGAAAGCGCGGAACAGAAGAGCAGTCCTGCCGAACAAACTTCGATTATCCAAAATGAGCCCGATTGGAGAGAACCCTTCATAGAGTACCTCCGATACGACAAGCTGCCCGAAGAAAAATCTGTGAGGATTCAGCTGAAGAAAAGAGCTCTCCGATACGTGCTTGTAAATGACACGTTATACCGCAGGTCATATGACCAACTCTGGCTCAGGTGCCTGTCATCGGCCGAAGCCCAAAAAGTCATGAAAGAAGTTCACTCAGGCGTTTGCGGTGCTCACCAATCTGGCCCCAAGATGCGACTGCAAATTAAACGGCTTGGGTATTACTGGCCCACCATGATACGGGATTGCGGAGAGCATGCAAAGAAATGTTATATCTGCCAAATTCACGGTGATTTTATTCACAAGCATCCCAATCCATTGCATCCTACGGTGGCGTCGTGGCCCTTCGAAGTCTGGGGCACCGACATTGTTGGCCCAATTGATCCTCCATCATCCAAAGGCCATCGGTTCATACCGGCCGCGATAGATTACTTCTCCAGATGGGCTGAAGCTGTCCCGCTAAAAGAAGTCAAGACAAAAGATATTCTGACATTCTTCCAGCATAATATTCTATATCGCTTCGGTACACCAAGAAGAATCATTTCTGACAACGGGCCTTCTTTCAAGAGCTTCGATGTCTAAAGGTTCGCTACTCAGCACAAGATAGACTGGAGATATTCCTCCATCTATAATCCAAGAGCCAATGGGCTAGCCGAAGCCTTCAATAAGACTCTATGCAAGCTCCTGAGGAAAAATGCTTCAGCCAACAAGAGAGACTGGAATCTCAAACTTCACGAGGCGTTGTGGGCATATCGTACCACGCACTGTACTCCAACTCAGTCCACTCCATACTCATTGCTCTTCGGAGTGGAGGCGGTCCTCGCCCTCGAAGTTGAAGTTCCAAGCTTAAGAATGGCCGTCCAACATGAGTTGACGGAGGAAGAAAACGTGCTCCTTCGACTTGAAGAACTCGATGCCCTCGAAGAAAAGAGGCTCGCGGTGCAGCAAAATCTGGAGCTATACCGAGCCCAAATGTCACGGGCCTATGACAAGATAACCCGTCTCCGCGCTTTCAAGAAAGGTGAATTGGTGTTGGTCCTCAAAAGACCGATCATCCCCAATCGACATGCCAAGGGAAAATTCGAGCCGAACTGGGAAGGACCATACGTCATCGAGAAAGTGTTCGACGGAGGATCCTACCAACTAATAAGTGCCGAGGGAGAAAGGCCCATGCCACCCATCAATGGCCGATATCTCAAGAAATACTACACATGAATACTCCAAGTCGCAGGCGAATTGAGCACATCAGCCCTACGGTCTGGATCAGACATCCTGCAAAACCGTATACAATCCACGGGCGTAAATGACCCCTATTTCTTCCAAATCCTGTCGGTGAGACTACTTTTAAAGTCCCACCAGCGGTAAAAAAAAAAGAAAAAAGAAAGAAAAAGAAAAAAAAGAAGAAGAAATAAACGGTATGTCCACAAGCAAAACGGGCACGGATGAAAACCCGAAAGGGCTCCGTGAGTAAAAACAGCAGAACTACCGGCGAGTCTGTGAAAACCCGAAAGGGCGCAAACTCGTGAAAGGAGATGAAATACACTCGCAAAGCCCTCTCGACCTTGTGAGGAGAAAACCCCTGCGTGAGATCCTTACGACTCACAATGGAGCAACACCCTTAGGAATCCTCACGATTCCTAAGGAGAAAATACACCTGCGGGGTCCTTACGACTCGTAGGGAGAAAATGCTTTATGGGACCCTCACGGCCCATAAAATTGAAAAGCCTTAGGTGATAGGGACCCAAACCTGTCTCCTAAGCCATCGTTCCCCAACGAGCAACGGCAAATGATGAGTCGCTCCTGGCATTTCGCTTCAGTGTTAGCGGTGCTGATGCCGACCAAAAACCCAAATCCCAAGTCCTCCCAAGGCAAATGATGAGTTGCTCCTGGCATTATTCCAGTGCAGCAATGCTGATGCCAAACAAGATCCAAATTCCAAGTCCCCAAATGGCGAATGATGAGTCGCTCCTGGTACCACATTCCAGTGCAGCGATGCAGACGCCAACCAAAATCCAATTTCTCAAAATTCTCCCGGCCCTACGGTGGGTCCCCAAGTTGACCATCGTATACAATCCACGGGCTCAAATAATTCTCATCATACCCATACCCCACTGTAATCACCAGTTACGCGGCTGGTCTCCGCTTTGGGAATGATGCTCCATTGATAAGACCCACTCATGTGTCCTCACGATATATGAGGAGAACAAACCTTTATGGGATCCTTACGACTCATAAAGGAAAAACACACTTAGGAGTCCTCACGACTCCTAAGGAGAAAATACACCTGCGGGATCCTTACGACTCGTAGGGAGAAAATGCTTTTATGGGACCCTCACGGCCCATGAAATTGAAAAGCCTTAGGTGATAGGGATCTAAACCTGTCTCCTAAGCCATCGCTCCCCAATCCCCAAATGGCGAATGATGAGTCGCTCCTGGTACCATATTCCAGTGCAGCGATGCAGACGCTAACCAAATTCTAAATCCCATACCCCAACGGCGAATGATGAGTCGCTCTTGGTACCATATTCCAGTGCAGCGATGCAGACGCCGACAAAGTCCCGAAATTTTTCCGGCCCTACGGTCTGGATCATACATCCTGCAAAACCGTATACAATCCACGGGCGTAAAACAATCCCAACCTCTCCCAGATCCTACCGGTGAGACCACATTCAAAGTCCCACCAAAAAAATAAAAAATAATAATAATAAAAAAAAACCAATTCCAAAATCCTCCCGGGGCAAATGATGAGTTGCTCCTGGCATTGTTCCAGTGCAGCAATGCAGATGCCAAACAAAAACCAAAATCCAAAAATCCTCTCAATGACAGATGATGATTCGCTCCTGGTACCATATTCCAGTATAGCGATGCTAATGTCAACCCAAATCAAAATCAACAAGTCAACTTCCACTCCGACACCGCAGAAAGCGGAGCAAGTCAGAATCCAATCTCGACACCGCAAGAAGCGGAGCAAGTCAAGTCTACCCCTGACACTGCAAGAAGCAGAGCAAGTCAAATCAAGAACCGACCGTCCACGTCGCTAAAAGGGAAGAACCGACCATCCAAGTCGCAAAAAGGGCAGCACCGACCGTCCACGTCGCAAAAAGGGCAGAACCGACCGTCCACGTGGCTAAAAGGGCAGCACCGACCGTCCAAGTCGTAAAAAGGGCAGAACCGACCGTCCACGTGGCTAAAAGGGCAGCACCGACCGTCCAAGTCGCAAAAAGGGCAGAACCGACCGTCCACGTCGCTAAAAGGGCAGCACCGACCGTCCAAGTCGCAAAAAGGGCAGACCCAACCGTCCACGTCGCTAAAAGGGCAGCACCGACCGTCCACGTCGCAAAAAGGGCAGAACCGACCGTCCACGTCGCTAAAAGGGCAGCACCGACCGTCCACGTCGCTAAAATGGCAGCATCGACCGTCCACGTCGCTAAAAGGGCAGCATCGAACGTCCAAGTCACAAAAAGGGCAGTACCGACCGTCCAAGTCGCTAAAATGGCAGCACCGACCGTCCAAGTCGCTAAAAGGGCAGCACCGACCGTCCAAGTCGCAAAAAGGGCCGCATCGACCGTCCATGTCGTAAAAAGGGCAGTGCCAGCTTCCCAAAAGGTGGGAACCGAATCAAGTCGCCTCCATGTGAAAGAAGATCCATCAATTTCATGCACACGACCTACATATGTGGTGTGCATTTATTGATGGGGGGCAATTTGTTGGGGTAAAAATTTACACCCCGGTTGACCAAGTCAAAATCAAAGTCAACCCCAAGCCAAGCGGGCCCAAGCCCAGATCCAGTGGGCCCATGCCCGGGTCGAGGCCGAACATGAAGCGGCCGGCCTCCCCCCATGCTAAGATAAAAAATTTGTAATAAATAATTTTGTTGTATTTCTTTTATGGATAAATGTAAGAAAAATAGGCATAAAACCAAATTTTTGTAAAGCCCATGGCTTATGTGCAAAAAGAAATGGCACATGAGCCATAGGATAGGCAAAATGCCATTTTGTGAAGCCCAAGGGGCTATGTGTAAAATGTATAGCCTATAAAGGCAAAAGATAATGAAAATATCTCATAACTTTTCTCTCTCCAAAAAAAGGTTTCAGATCTGAGATCTTTCTCCTTCTTCAAGGTTCCAAAACCTTCTTCTTTCCCTTGAATTAAATCAAGAGTTCTACTCTCCTTTTTATAAAACAAATTAGTTTTTCACCACAAAACCCATCAAGGGGAACTCAGATCTTCCATTAGATCTCAAAAAGAAGAGATTTTTAGAAATCCCATATCTCTTGATCTTCAAGATCCAGCTAACAGAGGAGGAGGAAGAAGAACATCGTTAACTAAACCAAAAAAAAAACAACACATTCAGGAGTCCAACTCCTCTCTGATTTCTCTTCTGAGAATTTTTTTTAGGCTAAAAGCTTCTTTTTCTCGCCGGCGCTCAAGCGCAGAGCGACCGCGTGCCGACACATGGCGCGCTTGCGCTCAAGCGCAAGCGCTCGAGCGCAAGTCTCCCCCGTGCCGACACGTGGCGCGCTTGCTCTCCAGCGCTTGCGCTCGAGCGCAAGTCTCTCCCGTGCCGACACGTGGCGCGCTTGCGCTCGAGCGCAAGTCTCTCCCATGCCGACACGTGGCGTGCTTGCGCTCGAGCGCTTGGGCTCGAGCGCAAGTCTCTCCCGTGCCGACACGTGGTGCGCTTGCGCTCCAGCGCAAGCGCAAGTCTCCCCCGTGCCGACACGTGGCAAGCGCTCGAGCGCAAGCCTCTCCCGTGCCGACACGTGGTGCGCTTGCGCTCCAGCGCAAGCGCAAGTCTCCCCCGTGCCGACACGTGGCGCGCTTGTGCTCCAGCGCAAGCGCTCGAGCGCACGTCGCCCCCGTGCCGACACGTGGCGCGCTTGCGCTCCAGCGCAAGCGCTCGAGCGCAAGTCGCCCCCGTGCCGACACGTGGCGCGCTTGCACTCCAGCGCCCAGCGCTCAAGCGCAGAGCGCCCACGTACCGACACGTGGCACTCTAGCGCCTGAGCGCACAGCACCTAGGCGCACAGCGTCCAAGGTGCTGTCCCCACGCATCCTTTGGATGTCTTTTCCTCTTTTTATATATATACATGTATATCTGTACATATGTATACATATTTACATACACACATACTCCACGACACTGTCCCTGTTAAAAAAAAATTTCTAACGGGGCGCTGCCCCGCACCCCGCAAGGGGGCTGCTAGCCCTCTTGACCCCCAGCCCGCTATCCGGGTAGCGGGACCCCCGTAAAAACTCTGCGTGGCTCCCGATATATCCAAAACCCCCATTCAAAACACAACACACGTACACTGCACATCGAGTTCGCATGACCAGTTTAACCCGTCAATTGGAGGTTCCCTCGCTCCAAAGGCGAGGGGTAATTAACGGCAGCTTAGTCCGCAGCTGCCGGAGATTCGGATCCCCACAATCAATAAACCCCCGCCTACCCTAGGCAGGGGGAATCTGTAGTACGCCTGACAAGCGCGCGCGTATTCCCATCTCAATGGGGTGACGAAAAACACCCTACAATAGTATCATCTGGAAGTTCTCGGTGAGTCCGTCCGGTGTACTCACCCCCAGTGAGCACATGTATACAATCTTAGGTGCGAAAGACCAATGGTTGCAGGACCATACCATCGCCCTTCGTCGGGGTCTAGAAATGTATACACTAGTCTACTCCGGAATATCGATGCCCAGTCTCGATACTCCCACGACTAGGGACCATTTAAGGATGTGTGTACCGACTACCCAGCTTCCACAAGTATGATCGCCATCACAACGCGGGTGGTCTAGCAATGATCCTACGGGCTTTATCAATATGTACAGAAGATATGTAATAGTAAGTTAAACATACACATGTTAAGATAAAAACAAACCAGATAGCATACTATCATATCGAGCAAGACTGTCCTGTACATATATATGTCCAAGCATCCAAATGTATACATATACAATAATGGCCTCTAGGGCATACATATCCAATAATCTCCCACTTGCACTAAGGCCATATATATCGGCGTATCGAGTACCCAACGTCTGCTCTAGGGCCAGTTGCTGGCGTATCAAATACCCAACATCTCAAAAAGTCTCTCGAACTGTGCTTGAGGAAG
Organism: Agapanthus africanus; assembly: GCA_030015575.1. NCBI lineage: Eukaryota > Viridiplantae > Streptophyta > Magnoliopsida > Asparagales > Amaryllidaceae > Agapanthus > Agapanthus africanus. The sequence continues at coordinate 463,746,759 of CM057349.1, forward strand.
GGCCTTAGTGAATGGATCCGCAGTGTTATCTTTTGAGTCCACTCTCCGCACCTCGATCTCCCGGTGATCAATGATCTCCCTGATCAGGTGATACCGCCTCAAGATGTGCCTAGATTTCTGATGGGACCGTGGTTCCTTTACTAAAGCCATAGCTCTATTGTTGTCGCAATACACAGGTATTGGGTTAATAATGGATGGAACCACCTGATGTTCTGTAATGAACTTCTTAATCCAGAAGGCTTCTTTTGCGACATCGTTTGTAGCAATATATTCAGCCTCCATCGTCGAGTCTGCAACGATGTCCTGTTTAGAGCTCTTCCAACAGACCACCCCTCCGTTGAGGGTAAACACAAAACCCGAGATAGACTTGCTGTCATCCTTGTCACTCTGGAATCTCGAATCGGTAAAAGACTCCACCTGGAGGTCCCCATTACCGAATACCAGGAACAGTTCTTTAGTCCTTCTCAGATACTTCAGAATGTTCTTAACAGCTATCCAGTGGTTCTCACTTAGGTTGGACTGATACCGGCTCACCACGCTAAGCGCGTAAGCTACATCTGGTCAGGTACATAGTATCGCATACATTATAGATCCTACCGCCGAAGCGTAGGGTATAGTGCTCATGCGAACCCTCTCCTCATCAATCTTGGGAGACATCTTTTTGGAGAGGGTGATTCCGTGCAATGCGGGTATGTTACCGCGCTTGGAATCTTCCATACTAAATCTCTTTAGTACGGTCTCTATATACCTGGACTGTGAAAGTCCCAGTAATCTCTTGGATCTATCTCTGTAGATCTTAATCCCCAGAATGTACAAGGCATCACCCAGGTCCTTCATGGATAACCTTTGTGATAAGAACAACTTGACTGATTGTAGCATAGGAATATCATTTCCTATCAAAAGAATGTCGTCCATGTATAAGACTAGGAACACGACAGTTCGGCCTACAATCTTCTTATATAAACAAGGCTCATCCTCGTTTTTGATGAAGTCAAATCCCTTGACAGTTTCATCAAAACATATGTTCCAGCTCCGCGATGCCTGTTTTAATCCATAAATGGATTTAAGCAACTTGCATACCTTCCCGCTGCTCCCACTGTCCACGAAACCTTCTGGCTGATCCATATAAACGCACTTCTAAACTTCCATTCAGAAAAGTTGTTTTTACGTCCATCTGCCAGATCTCATAGTCATGGAAGGCAGCAATGGCAAGTAGGATCCGAATAAATTTGAGCATAGCCACTGGAGAAAATATTTCATCATAGTCCACACCTGGTCTTTGACGAAAACCTTTTGCAACAAGTCTAGCTTTATAGGTTTCCACCTACCCATCCATACCAAATTTCTTTTTGTAGATCCATTTGCATCCAACGGGTTTTACCCTAGGTGGAGCAATATCCAAGGTCCACACTTCATTGGTGTATCTCTTATTTCGGATCGCATGGCATCCAGCCACTTATCAGAGTCCCTACTGGTAATGACCTGCTTGAAACTAGTAGGATCATCTTCTCCCAATATGCAATCCTTTCGATCCCCGTCTATAAGAAAACCGTAGTATCTCTCGGGCGGATGAGAAATCCTACTAGATCTGCGAAGTGGCTGAGGCTCGTCCGGGGTTATTGAATCATGAGGTTCCACCAAATCATCAGTTATAGTTTGTCCCACTGGAATTTCTTCCAGTTCTACCTTGCTCCCACTTATTTCTTTTGCAAGAAATTGCCACTCTAAAAAGGTGGTGTGCTGAGCAACAAACACCTTCTATTCCTCGGTGTGGTAGAACAGATATCCATAACTGTTCTTAGGATATCCTACAAATTTACACAAAACTGACCGTGCCTCCAGTTTATCCGGATTATGCTTTTTAACATAAGCCGGACAACCCCATATCTTAAATCTTTGAAGATACGACCTTTTACCATTCCATATCTCGAATGGTGTCTTAGGCACGGATTTGGATGGAACATCATTCAATAGATATACCGCTGTCAAAAGCGCACAGCACATGTCCCCAAAATGAAAGAGGCAACTCGTCATTACTCATCATGGAGCAAACCATGTCTAATAGGGTATGGTTCCTCCGCTCCGATACACCGTTGTGCTGTGGTGTATACGGAGGAGTAAGCTGAGAGAGAATTCCATTCTCTTTTAGGTATTCTAGGAATTCCGTACTTAAGTACTCCCCTCCTCTATCCGATTTATGGATCTTGATACTTTTGCCAGTCTGGTTCTCTACTTCGTTTCTGAATTCTTTGAATTTCTCAAAAGCTTCAGATTTTTGTTTCATGTGATACACATATCCGAACCTAGAGAGATCGTCAGTGAATGTGATGAAGTGCGAGAACCCACCCCTTGCATATATAGACATTGGACCACATACATCACTGTGTATGAGTCCCAAGAGTTCTGCTGCTTTTTCTCCGGGTCCGGTAAACGATGATTTGGTCATCTTTCCTTTGAGACAAGACTGACAAGTTTCATAAGATGAAAACTCGAACGTATCCAAAAATCCATCTTTATGCAACTTACTCAGTCTTTTCTCTCCGATATGATCAAGTCTACAATGCCACAAGTAGGATTCATTCACTTCTGAATTCTTCCATTTGCGTGTGTTTTGTATATTAAGAACTGTGTTTTGATTAAAAACATAGATACCATTACACAGTGTACCTTCTGCAACCAATACCTGATTAAGGTAAATGTTCATAATATTTCTATCAAGAACAAACTTATATCCGTCTTTATCAAGTAAAGAAACTGATATGATATTGCAAACCATGGAAGGTATATAATAGCAATTGTTCAAAATCATAGCATTGCCATTTGGTAATGCTAGGTGATATTCACCGACGGCAGAAGTATCAACTTGTGCTCCGTTCCCTACTCTGAGGGACATATCACTAGGTCCAACCATCCTACTTTTTCTCAGTCCCTGTAATAAATTACAGATATAAGATCCTGATCCGGTATCTAGTACCCAGGAGGTAGGACTGACCGAAAAACAGTTCTCAATAACAAGAACACCCGAAGAAGACGCATTAGTATGCTTCTTCTTCGATGGGGTCATCAAGGAATATATGCAATCCTCTTTCCTCTGCTCATACTCATAAGCTAGAGGAAAATTGACGTTCCCCAGCCCCGAATAAGAATTCGGATCGGTCAAGCGATACATTTTATTATCTTGATTTGGGCATGAAGTGGTTGCTACCTGGAGAGAGAGAAAAGAAACACTCAGCGTGCGCTCATGCAAGATTATATTGGTTATTAGTTTATCTAATTAGGATGGCTCTCACTGTTTCCTCGAATTCTTCTTCAAACCTTAAAAGAAGAATTAGTTGGGATTAATCGCACGTCACAATACTTGCTTAACCTTTCGGCCAGGCTAGTGTCGGTACTTCGAGGGAGGTTTTCCAACGCTTTTGCGAAGTTCCTTAATTACATAACCACTTTTCCCTAGAGGCATAGCCCCGCTAACACCGTTCTAGACACCTACTTGGTTTATAACATTGATTGTTAAGTGAGAAAATCTCCCAGGAGTAATCCTACTCATCATTGGGATCGGGATCCAACCATCATTGCGTGATAATCTAGATGGAAGCCACTCTAGTTACCATACTCAAGAAGGTATGCAACGCTAGCAAGCTTCCTGTATATTTGAAACTCCCGATATTGTTTTTGCCCCTAACGGTTTATGACTTTGACTAGGTCAACATATCATAAGCCGCTAGTCAAGTTCAACCCGTCATTATCCTAGATTAACTTAGACCCACCCGTATATACCCTTGACTAGGTCAAAATGGTCACACAGCTATCCTAAATAATCACAATACCTGTAACAAACAAGCACTACTCAGCTACCGAACACTACGTCTTGACTAGGTCAAAATACACAGCACGAATACTAAGCAACACTCGTAAGAAATGACGGAGGGCTACGGCTGGGTTTTTGGCAAAAAAACCCGTTAACGTAATGAACTTGATATCGTTGAAGGAACCTGAGCAGTTTTGAAAAGGAGTGGTTTAAGCACCGCTTTTGAAAACTTATGGTTTTGAAAAAATCGAGTAATTTACAGTATAGACATTTGCTCAAGAGGTCACTCCCCATGAAGGGATCTCGGCTCTTGCCTCCTGGAATGAGGTACTGGATATTCACAACTGAATACCACTATGCAAAGCGAAAGAATATAACTATAGTTTTTCAAAATTTGTTCCAACAATATCTTTTAGGTTTTCTTATTTTGCATTAATCAAAATTAATGCGGTCCCATCAGTTAACCTATCACACCAGAAAAGAACGAAAATATGATGTACGTATATGCCATCCGCATTCGCCACAGGGCCCCGTCATCACCCGTTAGGTTACTTTACTAACGACAGAGCGAGGGCTGGACTAGCGCGGGTGCAAAACATATACAACATCTACTAGTATATATATAAGTATATATAACATTTGCCCCAGGTATGATAATAAGCAACATCACAGAATCTCAGCCAACAATACAGAAAGGTGGATAATCTTGGAGCCGCGGGTTTCGTTTGAGCCGCAAATAAAAACCGACGTTCCCGGTCGTGTGGATAGCCTATGTAATGAAAACCTGGACCCCTACGAGCGCGGCAAGTTACCCGCCAATCTCAGAAGTGAGGCAACCCTATTCAACAATGTGAATGGGTCACCCAGCACTTCACGGAATTCGGTAACTTGGGCGCCCCTCCGTAGGTCATCCTATACCCCCTACGAGGGCAGCGAATAGCCCGCCAATTCTAGAATGAATCCCCTTCCGTCTCAAGGCCATGAGATGCAGGCTTGTTGCCTTCTAGAACCCGGCTATTCGTGCACTCCACCGTGGGGTAATTCTAGTATAGAAAATGAGAATAATATGTACAAATGGTGATATCGACCTCAACCCGGTCGTGCCCCAATCAAATAATATACAACCCGGCAAAGACAACAGTCTACATGTCGGACAATATCAAATGTACAAATGAATACAAACTGTACTAAATTATTGCACCACCGGCTATCCACCATGACAATCCAACCACAATATCAGCATAATCACAGAACATCAACGTGAATGTCATGTTCGCAAACTTGTCTAAAAGGACATATAGCAGATAGACGGGTTAACCGATCAAATGACATTCACGGTCGCAGATGCTAATCTAAGTACTGATAATAATTAAACAGTTGTTAAAATATAACGACTTCGAAACACTCCGAATTGCCCCAAATTGAAAAACAACAGAACATCAAACTTGGGCAAAAACAAACAACACCTGAAACCCAAACTCCACGAGATAAGAACCCATAACAAAACTCGACCCAATTCTCCACTCTAAAACCGGTGAGGCCGGAAATATTCATGGTTTGGCCGGTCTAAACTTGGTAGAATTGCATCGTTTTTATTCTGGGTTCATCTCATAGTCAAAGGATCACTCTGCACTTACTTAAAAAAATTTTTGAAGCCTTTGAAAAATCGACAGAAACTGGAAGTTTAGTTTCAATCTTTTGGAGCTGTTTCGGTTTCGTTGCTTTAACATTGTTTAAACTTTCTAGTGTAAGGTTTATGGGCTGGCTTTGATACCATGTTGGTTTACCTTAACGCCCGAGCCATCGAACGTGGAGGTTTGCGGAACAAGATTTTTCTAGGGTTTCAAAAACGGCGCTAGGATAACCCAATAAACCTGGATCTTACCATAAACCTATCTAGCTAAACTAGTAGTGATATCTACTATGAAAAAAGTCTTATCAAACGAACCAAGTCCTTCGGTCTTCTTTCCTCATCATATGCTCCTAGTGGCCACCTTGAACATGCTTGATCTTCTTTTCCCGCTCCATCGGTTCTTCGGGATCGAGATTGTTCTCCGGTCCTCCTTTATCGTAAATGATCCACCCGAGGGATGTGATCCATGGCTCTAGCTCCACACTATATGTCAAGTGGAGCAACTAGAGAACTTGGGTTGCTAAACCAAGTAGTCTAGGATGTAGTGTGATGATCTAAGTGTTTTGCTATCTCTTTCTTGCCTCTTCACTCGTTTCTTAACTCATGAGAGGATAGTGAAGAGGAAGATGATGAAGGTGGAGGAAATTCAAGAGGATGGAGGAGGGTGAAGCAAAAATAGGAGCTCAAGAATAATGAAGCATGCATGTGAGAGAAAATCAACACAATGGTTTTATGTATGAATTTTCATGAATAAACAAGTGTAGCCATGCTTCAATAGTAACCACAAATGAATAAAGAATTCATTTGTGAACTATTGAAGCCATGCCACTTACCATGCCCCCTCTCCTTAATTTCCACCTCATTTCCATTTATCAATAAATGGAAAAGTCTATGATGAGGTGTCCACCTTCTAGAAGGTAATCTGTAATAAAATACGGATTACAGTCTTCTATATATACATACTTGTATTCAGATAAAAACACGAATGCTCAAAGAGATAGAATAACACGAAGAACGTAATACTAGAATATACATATCGAAATACATATATGTAAACTATTAAATCAATATCTGATTTAATAATCCGGCTCAAACCCGAGCCGGCTAGTATTACCAACTGTCCGATCGAAAGCCTGAGTACAAAGTACATCAATTGATCAAGACTCTGCATGTATCCAATACGGCTACTACATCATTTCGCCTGAACCAGGGAAACCCTCTGTGTGGGACTCTAAAGACTTGACAGTACGCCGGCAGTGAGTTACTGGATAAATCCATAACCACAAGCATGTTAGCGGTACTAGCTGTACGTAACGGCTACCCGGGTACCTGTCGAAAAGGAATGCCGACGAGAAAACTCATCCGGATCCCTACTGAGCCTATCTGTGACAATCTCCATAAAGTCCGGTCTCTTCGTCTGAGAGTATCTCATACCGGGTCTGGGGGTGGTAAATGTCAGACCCTAATAACCCAGTAATTCGTGATGATGTTGCGCAAGACCAATCTGAGAAAGTACTGATCAACCTATCAGTAAATCCCAACTGCCTTGGCCAAGGTCTTATGGTCCTGACTAATCGAACACAGTGTGATATCGACTCCCTATACCGGGAGAGACGAATTCCCGACAATCGCTCACTGCCTCCATGTGGCTCGGTACCGTACCCAACCAAAACCTGTTTGCACGACTCAGTAGATCCGTGGTAGGGTAGTGATCAAAGCACAGTGGGAACTCACATGAGACAAATGCCGATCTCAGATCTAAAGAATAACCTATTGTCACGACCCGGAGGTACGGAACGTGACTGGCACTTAAATTACGAAACGTCTCAAGGCGTAACGTAACCTAAGTAAGCCAAAGCCCAGAAATCTAAACCTTATAAAGAAATAGAGTGAAGGAAACTTAGTGAAAGAAAGCAATTTTAACCAAAACAAGTTGCATTAAACATTTTTAAAAACATCAAAATTCCTGAAAATTTCGGCAGAGTCTCGTAAAAACTGCCCCCCCAAACGGGTACAACACATGAAAATATATATAAGTCAAAAATGAATCCACAAGCGAGAGCTAGCAAAGGCGGAATCACCACCACATACAATATATATATCATCAAGTGCGAAAACAAGTATATAAAAGCATAAAGCATCACGCCGGCTCAAGTGAGCATCGACACAAAAAATAGAATACATACAAATCTCACAATCTCACTCTCTAAGTCCAATGTACGAAGGGTAGATGGAATATATTAGATACAAATAAATACACTGTGGGAGCAAAAGAAAATCCTCCAAACCCACCTATGAGCAAGTTGCAATCCAAAGCAAACAAAGCGGAATGGAAGATACGCCCGCCGCTACTGTGCTGACGGGTCAGACCTGCAAGATACTGTGACACAATGGGGGTGAGTTGCCAACTTTTGAGTAGCAAGTAACATCAAATAAGGCCATCGTAAGTATGCACGCAAATGCGTCGCACCCTACATATACCGATATGATACAATGCACTAGCATGAATGCGACATGAATGCATAATCGATACCCGAAACCTGAACATATCTGGTATGAGAAGTTCTTTATTTTTATCTCAGAAAAGCTACTATGAAATAATTGAAGTAATATCAACGAAATCAACAGAAATCCGTGTCAAGCAACGACACAAAATACATATATCTCAATGTCTCAATATCTCGACATCTCAATGTCAAAATATCACGATATTTCTGTATCTCAAATCTCAATATCTCGGGCTCCATCAGTCCGGATCGGCCCAAATCATCAAATCTCAATATCTCAGGCTCCGTCAGTCCGAATCGGCCCAAATCATCAAATCTCATGACTACGGTCATGTCACGACCCAAAATTTAGCACGTGACGGCCCTTAAACTACGTAACGTCTCCAGGCGTAACGTAATTCAAGTAAGCCAAAAACCCAGCAATCTAAACTATCAAAAGTAGTAAGTGATAATTACATGGTTAAAACTTTTGAAATCTCAATCAAATTCTTTAAAGTCTAAATTTATTTCCTTAAAAAATTTGGCAGCACCTCCTTTGTAAAACAGGCCCCCTAATCGGGTACAACATAAAGATATAAGTAAAGTATCCCCAAACGGGAGCAAATCCACGTCTAAAGGCGGAAAACAACCACCACAACAGATATACGACGTCGTAGAGAAGAAAAAGACGATATAAAGTGAATATCATGAAAATCTCCAAGTCACAAATAATATACAATATCATCCTCACAACTCGTCTCTAAGTCAATACATGAAATGGTAGATGGAGAGTATTGGATACAACGAATTTACAATGAGCAACATCGGATAACCGCAAAACCCACCTATAGCAAAACTGCACCCAGTCAGCCGTAGCGGTACTCGCAGCAAAAGATGATACGATAGATGAAAGCTCTGCCTCTGACTGCTCTAAGGGACAACCTTTACAACCCTGTGGTATAACGGGGGTGAGTTGCCAACTCATGAATAGTAAATAACATATGCAGGTAATCGCAAGTATGCACTTACTACGCTAATCTATCACATGCAAGCTGATAACAATAAACAATAATATATATATGCAACAGTCATGAAAGGTACTCTATCAGGTACTACTAATATATGAAGCAATGCATATCAAATAAATACGGAGTACGGAATAAAACATATCATTCTTATATCGGGCACATAGGCCCCTCACATCGGGCATATAGGCCCCTCACATCGACCATTGAATCGGCCCGGCCATTGAACTGACCCACATATCGACCATAATATCGGCCCGACCATTGAATCGGCCCACATATTGACCATAATATCGGCCTGGCCATTGAATCGGCCCACATATATAATGAATAAGTATAATTGCATAGATCATTATGATGATATATTATGTAGGTGTACATATATAACAGCGTCCTATACCACTGATACACACACACACACACACGTATTTATACAGATGTATATCAGCGTCCCATACCACTGATATATATACGCAGGATTAAAACATCCAGAAAAAATCATATGAAAACTATATTACAATGCGAAATCCATGAAATATAATATATGCAACATGAAACAGTAATATGAGTATATAAAGGAAAACCATTATTTAACTGCAACAAGTTATTAAATATATCATGCGGTTCCTAATTTCTCCAAAGTCCAACGCAACATCATATAAAGTGAACATGTAGCTATAACCAGGTATGCGTAGCCAGGTCGGTATAGCATGATATGTGTATCTACCTATCAATAATGAAGTAATACCCTCCAAGTATGTATGAAGCTATATCAAGCTAGGTATGTATATATACATGTCAATAATGATACAATACCCTCCAGGTATATGTGTATGTATGCAAGATGTACATGTAGCTATGTCTCAAATGTGTATATACCTATCTCTAATGGTACAATACCATATAGGTATATGGGCAGCTAACATGTAGGTATGGCAAGGCATATGTGTAAGCATGTAGGTATGCAGGTATGCTATATGTCATATGCGCAATGGAATATGATCAATGTTTCAATGTCCCTAACCAATAAAATCTCACGTATGTATAAGTTTTGTGCGTGTCATGCCAAATATTGACGGTGTGAGTGGCATACAATCAGTGCTCGTGCAACATAAACTGTCAATAATAGTGCAGTGTCCAAAGGGTACAAGTCCGAGCACAACAAGTAATAATATGCAATGAAGTTTTATACACAATCTTTATATGTGCAATATAACATTCGTCTAATATCATATCATATCTAACCCTGACGCATAACGCCATGCGGATGATTCCCTTGTAGATGTTAAATCTACTCACAGATGATCCTGGGGCTAAGTAAAGCCAACCACTCGCTTTTCCTTCTTCGCAGCGTCTGAAGTCCCCGCCTACGTCCCTAAGATCATAAAACAACATAACAAGTATATATATTAGCAATCGACCAATAACACGTACCAACTACGTTTGACCGACGCATCAACTCCAAACATACTCTCAAGTGTTTGTCTTGTCGTTAACGTGCATAGCGACACTACGAAACCAATTTAAGAGCAAAAGCTACACAAAGTACACGAACCGTGTCATATAACGTAACGCGCATAGTCGTAACACTAGAAACAAGCAAAGTGATCCCAGATTTTGTACACAGTGAAAACCTAAAAAATCAAACAGGACCAAACACACCAAATCTAAAGCAGATAGCTACCCTGAAAAACCCAAACCCTAACTCTATCCAATGGCCGAGGTCGCCGGAAAAATCCTCCTTGTCGCCTGCCAAATCCGAGCTATAGGGGTTCGTGTTTCAGGTGAAGGCTTAGGGTCTCTGGTAAAACACAACTACACTGCTAGATTTTCTAGTATACACTCGAGGTCACAGCAGATCACAGATATCATATATTGACACTAAAAATACGATATGTGCACGAAACATGACTTTAAGCGTTCTAAACTGAAACGAATAAGCTACGCAACACCAAAAAGACCTACTTAACAGATAGAGATCATTACCTACTCCCACAAGCTCAAAGATCCTAGCTTTCCAAGCTCCAATGGATCCAAGAGGCAAAACAAGGCTTGAAAAGGGATTTGGTGATGTTTTGATGAAGATTAGTGAAGGTTTTGTGATGAAATGGGCAAGTGTTCAGTTGAGGTGAAGGAATGATAAAAGATAAGGTGTTGTGAGAGAATGAGAGGGAAATGAGAGAGGATGAGATGAAAAGAGAGAGAGAGAGGTGAGCATAGGGTGAGTGCACCTCCATTCATAAATGCAAACCATGACTCACTCGCTACTTCCTCATCCAAACAAAACTCAAGAAAGTATCTCTCCTCACACAAATATCTAGAGATTAGGGTTAAATTCTAGGTTAAGGTTTAAACAAGGCAAGGATTTACTTAAAGGTTGTCATGGTTACAAAACACGATTAACACAAACACACCCTCACATTAACATGCACATATGTGTGCAAGCCATAACAAATAATAATAAATTATTAATTAAATATTATAAAATGTGGGAAAACCGAATTGGTAAACTTTTTATAGAAGACCCGCATTATCGTCTAATTAACACTAATCGCATTCTAAGGTGTTACAATCTCCCCCCTTATAGAAAATTCGTCCCCGAATTTAAAATTCCTACTATGCATACCTTCAAGGAGATGAGTGCAAAACTCCCAATCTCGCTCGCAGCCTCCCAAGTGATCTCCTCACTATACGGCTACGCCAAAGAAACCTCCACAGATGGCAAAACCCTTGACCGAATTTTCTCTACCTGCCGATCCACTAACACTATTGGCTGCCGGTGAACGAAAAGATCGCGTCCAAGCTAAACTGTCTGATGCTGAATCATGTGAGAAGGGTCATGAAGGTATTTGCAAAAAATAAACACAAGGAATACGGGATGAATACTCAAAAATCTGGGTGGAAGTGCCAAATTATAGGCAACGGTACTAACTCGCTAAAGGATTTCAAATGGACCTACAATTCTGGGACTAAGCTTCCCAAAACTCAATATGCCATTCATCGGAAAAGTCCGTAGGAATACATGATCTCCCACTGCGAACTCAAGTCTGCGACAACTACGGTCGGCATAAGATTTCTTTCTGCACTGGGCTGCTTTCATCCTGACCTGAATCAACTGGATCTCCTTCGAAGCCTCTCGACTAGCTGGGGTCCAAAAAAATCCTGCTCTCGCGGAGTTAGTAAAACAGACTGGCGATCGACACAACTTACACACAAGGCCTAAAAGTTGCCATCTGAAACGTCTCCTGATAACCATCATCATAGGAGAACTCTATCAATGGCAAGTGACGATCCCAACTGCCAACAACCAATTAGTACATACGCACAAGCATATCCTCCAGAGTCTGTGTAGTCCGCTCTATCTGACCATCGACCTACGGATGGAAAGCGGAGCTAAAACTCAACCAGTAACCAAGACTTCCTGAAACTTCTGCCAAAGACGGATAGCGAACTGGGTTCCTCTATCGGATACAACGCATGAAGGAACTCCGTGCAAACGAACAAACTTACCGAAGAACAACTGAGCAAACTGAGCATAACCGGACAACAATCATCCGAATAGAGTCACACCCTGTCTAAACCTGGGTAGACACCACAACGAAATTCATGGAGATCTGCTCCTATTCCCACTCTGAAACGGTAAAAAGGTTGCAACTCTCCAGCTGGCCCCAAATGCTCAACCTTAGCTTGCCGACAATCCAAGCACTTCAAAACGAAATCCGAAACTTCACTCTTCATCCCTGCCCACCAGTAACCAACACTCAAGTCGCGTTACATCTCGGTGGCACTTGGATGAATACAGAAAGCTGACTGATGTGCCTGCTCTAGGACCTCGCGTCTCTACCCATCAGTATCGATACACACCATCGAGTCCCTAACACAGCACACCCTGGTCATAAATCAAGAACTCCGAATCTTTACCCAGCCGAACATGCTCAAGAATCTCTGACAACGAGGATCGGCGGGCTGTGCCTTACAAAAACGATTTAGTAAAAGTGGACGGGCGTGGACATAAGCAAGTTGTCCCCTCAGTAGAGGCGAACTTAAGCTATACTCAACGGTCGCACAAGAACTGTAAATCTGCAGAAGACTGTCTCCGAACTGCGCACAACTGGAACAAACTATCCCCGGGCCTACGACTCAAGCATCAGCTACTACAATCGTCTTGCCACGGGTAATAAAGGATCTCACAATCACAATCCTTCACAAGCTCCATCCAATGGCGCTGTCTCAACAATCAAAACCCGCTGCAGGAAGATATACACTAAGCTCTAGTGGTCCATGAAAATCTGACACGACTCTCCGTACAGGTAGTGTCCCCCAAATCTCCAGCGCAAGACCACCGCGGCCATCTCCAGATCATGAGTAGGATAAATCCTGCTCGTACTTCCTCTAACTGTCGGGAAGTATAAGCTATAACTCTATCATGCTACATCAGTACACAATCGAGCCCCACTCGCGAAACATCACAATAAACGACAAGGTCGCTCGGTCCAGAAAGCAAAGAAAGATTTGGTGCAGTCGTCAACCGAGTCTTCAACTGCTGAAAACTCCACACGCATACCTTAGTCTAAAGAAAAGGAACCCCCTTCCTGGTGAATCCGGTCAGCGGTGCAGCGATACTCAAGAACTCCTGCACGAAACGGCGGTAAAAACCGGCTAAGCCCAAAAATTTGCGGACCTCTATCTCTGATACAAGTTTGGGCCCAAGCTGTACGGTCTTGATCTCCCTCAGGTCCATACGAATACCGTCTCTCGTAACCACATGAACTAGGAAGTCAACACTATCAAGCCTGAAGAAACACTTCACGAATTTAGCAAACAGCTAGTGCTCTCTCAACGTCTGCAAGGAAATCCTCAATTGCTACTCATGTTCCTCACGACTCTTGAAGAAGACCAGAATGTCATCTATAACACAACAATACACTGGTCGAGGAAAGGCCTGAAGAATCTGGTTCATCACATCTATGAATGCTGCTAGGGCATTAGTGAGTCTAACGACACCACCAAAACTCATAATGCCCGTAGCGCGCACAAAAAGCAGTCTTCGGAATGTCATCACTCCGAACCCGCAACTAATGATGACCTGATCCTAAAACAAACTTAGAAAAATGACTCGCACCCTAGAGCTGATCAAAGAAATCGTCAATGCGAGGTAAAGGATGCCTAATCCGCACCGTAACTCGGTTCAATTGACGAAAATCGATACACAACCTCAAACTGCTGTCCTTCTCCTTGACGAACAGAGTAGGAGATCCCCAAAGTGAAACACTCGGACGCACAAGTCCCCCTATCTAGCAACCCTGTAGCTGATCCTTAAGCTTCCTAAGCTCCGCCGGCTCATCTGGAACAACGTCGTAAAACTCTCGCACGATAGGAACCCGGTCCAACGAACCCACTGCGGCTCCATATCACAAATGGAAGCTAGGAATTCTCGACATCCTCTCTTCAAAAGCCGACTAGCGAAAAAGGCTGAAATCAAGCTGTGAGGGGCGGCACCACTGTCCCCCTGCACAACAAGAACTGACTTGCCGAGAAAACAGAACTTGACTGTCTTCTTGCGGCAGTCCACAGACGCATAGCACGTAGCTAACCAGTCCGTGCCCAGAAGAACGTCAAATTTCAACATCTCTAGAAGGATCAAACCGACGGACGAATCTCTATCTCCTACCCAATTGGCACATGACCGAAACACGTGTCGCGCAACAAAAGGACACTAACAGGAGTAAACAAAACAAACGACTCATCTAGCATACAAGACTCTTGGCCCAATCTCGGCACGAAGTGTGTAGAACAAACGAGTGCATAGATCCTGAATTAAACAAACATGTGCAAAAAAAACATACGGATATGAATACCTGAAAAATCTGCATTGGATGCTCGCGCGTCCCGATGAGTAGAAGAAAACGCTCGTGTCTGCCCTCTACCCGCAACTGGCTGTCTTCCTCCTCTACCATCCTGTACTCTCAGATCAAATCCCCCCCGACCACAACCTCTCTGAAATAAGTCTGACGCGGATCAACAACAGGCGCAACAAGCGACTCTCCCTGAGGTGAAGGTGGTAAGGTATCATATGGTACAGCTGTCCCGCTCTCACATGGCTCAGTACAAACTCGAACACGATGACTCAAACTCCCGCACCGGTAACATCCAGAAGAAAACTGCTGACTCTCCTGGGGAAAAGAGCTAAATAGCTGTCCTCGTTCAAAGCCTCTGCTACTCCCGCGATGTAAACGAAATCCGTCGCGGCAACTAAGCCTCTGTCTCTGGGCTGATACACCTGTATGAGCCCTCCTCAGTCTCGGAACTCCCAAAGTCTCGGGAAGATGCTCCTCAGCTAAACGGGCTGCATCCACTGCTGCTGTATACGTGACACAATACTGTATGCTGATAGTAAGAAATAACTGGGTAACAGGGGTGACAACCTCCTGTCGCTGCGCTCAACTGGCCTCAACCAACGACCTCATCATCTGGCGTAAGTTCTTCATATTTACCTCAAGCCTAGCGATACGATCTATCGAAGGCGGATCAATCTGCTCATGTACAGCAAGCGTACCGTCCTGGTCAGTCCTCATCCCAAATGAGTCAACTCTAACCTCGGGTCTCGCAGCCTCTTTCTGAGCCCTTAAAGTCATCGGCGGCAAAAAGGTTATAAATGGAAATAGGATTCGATATGAACACGGAAGTCGAATCACAAGGATATGTTTCATCAAGGAAGGAATTTTAAGCAATAGTACTTAGGTCACTTAGGCGGAGTACCGTGTCGTAAGTATGTCGCGGACATACACACGCTACATCACTCTGCTTAAGCTACCTACTCTATCATACCAAGGTCATCCTACACTCTGAAAGGTACAACCTAGCGCTCTGATACCAACTTTGTCACGACCAAAAATTTTGCACGTGATGGCCCTTAAACTACATAATGTCTCTAGGCGTAACGTAATTCAAGTAAACCAAAAACCCAGCAATCTAAATCATCAAAAGTAGTAAGTGATAATAACATGGTTAAAACTTTTGAAATCTCAATCAAATTCTTTAAAATCCAAATTTATTTCCTTAAAAAATTTGGCAGCACCTCCTTTGTCAAACAAGTCCCCAAAAAGGGTACAATATAAAGATATAAGTAAAGGATCCCCAAGCGGGAGCAAATCCACGCTCAAAGTTGGAAAACAACCACCACAACAGATATACGACGCCGTAGCGAAGAAAAAGACGATATAAATTGAACATCATGAAAATCTCCAAGTCACAAATAATATACAATATCGTCCTCACAACTCGTCTCTAAGTCAATACAAGAAAATAGTAGATGGAGAGTACTGGATACAACGAATTTACAATGAGCAATATCGGATAACCGCAAAACCCACCTATAGCAAAACTGCACCCAGTCAGCCGTAACGGTATCCGCAGCAAAAGATGATACGATAGATGAAAGCCCTGCCTCTGACTGCTCTGAGGGACAACCTTTACAACCCTATGGCACAACGGGAGTGAGTTGCCAACTTGTGAATAGTAAATAATATATGCAGGTAATCGCAAGTATGCACGTACTGTGCTAATTTATCACATGCAAGTTGATAGCAATAAACAGCAATACATATATGCAACAGTCATGAAAGGTACTCCATCAGGTACTACTAATATATGAAGCAATGCATATCAAATAAATGCGGAGTACGGAATAAAATATGTCATTCTCACATCGGGCACATAGGCCCCTCACATCGACCATTGAATCGGCCCGGCCATTGAATCGGCCCACATATCGACCATACTATCGGCCCGGCCATTGAATCGGCCCATATATCGACCATAATATCGGCCCGGCCATTGAATCAGCCAACATATACAATGAATAAGTATAATTGCATAGATCATTATGATGATATATTATGTAGGTGTACATATATAACAGCGTCCCATAACACTGATATATATATATGTATATATATATATATATATGTGTGTGTGTGTGTGTATTGATACATATGTATATCAGCGTCCCATACCACTGATATATATATATATATATATGTGTGTGTGTGTGTGTGTGTGTGTGTGTATACACGTATTTATACATATGTATATCAGCGTCCTATACCACTGATATATATACGCAGGATTAAAACATCCAGAAACATCATATGAAAACCATATCGCAATGCAAAATCCATGAAATATAATATATGCAACATGAAACAGTAATATGAGTATATAAAGGAAAACCGCTATTTAACTGCAACAAGTTATTAAATATATCATACGGTTCCTAATTTCTCCAAAGTCCAATGCAACATCATATAAGGTGAACATGTAGCTATAGCCAGGTATGCGTAATCATGTCGGTATAGTAAGATATGTATATCTACCTATCAATAATGATGTAATACCCTCCAAGTATGTATGTAGTTATATCAAGCTAGGTATGTGTATATACATGTCAACAATGATACAATACCCTTCAGGTATATGTGTATGTATGCAAGATGTACATGTAGTTATGTCTCAAATGTGTATATACCTATCTCTAATGGTACAATACCATATAGGTATATGCGTAGCTAACATGTAGGCCTGGCAAGGCATATATGTAAGCATGTAGATATATGTGTATACTATATGTCATATGCGCAATGGAATATGAATCAATATCTCAATATCCCTAACCAATACAATCTCATGTATGTATAAGTGTTGTGCGTGTCATACCAATTATTGACGGTGTGAGTGGCATACAATCAGTGCTCGTGCAACATGAACCGTCAATAATAGTGCAGTGTCCAAAGGGTACAAGTCCAAGCACAACAAGTAATAATATGCAATGCAGTTTTATGCACAATCTCTATATGTGCAATATAACATGCGACTAATATCATATCATATCTAGCCCTGACGCATAACGCCATGCGGGCGATTTCCCTGTAGATTTTAAATCTACTCACAGATGATCCTGAGTCTAAGTAAAGACAACCACTCGCTTTCCCTTCTTCGCAGCGTCCGAAGTCCCCGCCTGCGTCCTTAAGATAATAAAACAATATAACAAGTATATATATTAGCAATCGACCAATAACACGTACCAACTACGTTTGACCGACGCATCAACTCCAAACATACTCTCAAGTGTTCGTCTTGTGGCTAACGTGTGTAGCGACACTACGAAACCAATTTAAGAGCAAAAGCTACACAAAATACACGAACCGTGTCGTATAACGTAACGCGCATAGTTGTAACACTAGAAACAAGCAAAGTGATCCCAGATTTTGTATACAGTGAAAACCTAAAAGTCAAACAGGACCAAACACACCAAATCCAAAGCAGACAGCTACCCTGAAAAACCCAAACCCTAACTCTATCCAATGGCCGAGGTCACCGGAAAAATCCTCCTTGTCGCCGGCCAAATCCGAGCTGTAAGAGTTCGTGTTTCAGGTGAAGGCTTAGGGTCTCTGGTAAAACACAACTATACTGCTAGATTTTCTAGTATACTCCCGGGGTTATATCAGATCACAGATATCATATATTCATACTAAAAATATGATATGTGCACGAAACATGACTTTAAGCGTTCTAAACTGAAACGAATAAGCTACGCAACACCAAAAAGACCTACTTAACAGATAGAGATCATTATCTACTCCCACAAGCTCAAAGATCCTAGTTTTCCAAGCTCCAATGGATCCAAGAGGCAAAACAAGGCTTGAAAAGGGATTTAGTGATGTTTTGATGAAGATTAGTGAAGGTTTTGTGATAAAATGGACAAGTGTTCAGTTGAGATGAGGGAATGATAAAAGATAAGGTGTTGTGAGAGAATGAGAGGGAAATGGGAGAGGGTGAGATGAAAAGAGAGAGAGAGAGAGAGAGGTGAGTATAGGGTGAGTGCACCTCCATTCATAAATGCAAGCCATGACTCACTTGCCACCTCCTCATCCAAACAAAACTCAAGAAAATATCTCTCCTCACACAAATATCTAGAGATTCGGGTTAAATGCTAGGTTAAGGTTTAAACAAGGCAATGATTTACTTAAAGTTTGTCATGGTTACAAAACACGATTAACAGAAAGAAACCCTCACATTAACATGCACATGTGTGTGCAAGCCATAACAAATAATAATAAATTATTAATTAAATATTATAAAATGTGAGGAAACCGAATTGGTAAACTTTTTATAGAAAACCCGTATTATCGTCTAATTAACACTCGCATTCTAAGGTGTTACAGGTCGGTATCCCCCGGATATCCGCCGCGCCAGACATCACCGGTAGGTAGTCTGCCCCTGCCAAGCTCATCGTCTACAACTCGAGCTTTTTGCCCCGGGGTACCATACCAGACCCACCATGTACCTGAAATGGTTCATCTTACTTCTCGAATCGGGTCTCGAAAACCAACAGCAGTCATGAAAACTCATGGTGGATGACACATACATCACGAGAAAACCGCAACTTTCATTTTAAAAGGATAATAAGTTTATAAATTCTTACAGTTTTCCCCAAAAATCCAGAAATCTCATAAATACTGAAATGTTCGAGAAGAATCACAATATATAAACATACTAGTGATGTGGAAATCTATGATACGGTAGTATATACTATGCGAAATACGGCCATAAACTATGCATGAATTATGATGCGATGAGGTATGTATATATAATTAACAAATCCTACGTATCCATCTTAATGAAATGAATATGCGAGTATAAGTCCATGGATTATATACGATGCATATGCACAATTATCGATCCTAAGCAAGTTCTATAGTGTTCGTGACATAGAAATTACCAATGGCGTGCGTGATCGCATAATAGTGCACGTGCGGCATGAACCAATGGTAATGGTGCAAGTGTCTTATGAGACGGTATTACACACACACACATATCAATATGAGATGATGCAATGCAATGAGATGCATAACTAGGAAACTACGCATATAATGCAAGTACTGTAATTAATACTAAACCATCGGGTGCCTCGCGCTATCCAGACGATCCCCCCATAGATGTGTACATCTACTCACCGGGACGCCTCGGCTAATCTGATTCGATCTTCGCCTTGTCTTTTTCCGCGCCACATCCGATACCTCTGCACCCGATCCTAGGATCACACACAAGTAATTAGGAAAATAAATGTACGGATAGTCGCGGAACAAACGACACAAGTCAAACATGCGCACAACAAGATGCGCACACACTTGGTGCACAAAACGCGCTCGCGACAATGCCACAAACTACAACTAGGGTCGCTAAACGTGACAACCCCCAAGCCTAAAACTCACTCGCACCAATCGCGCATTCATAACACACTAATTACATTAGGAATTAGGTTGTATATCACCAAAACCTCAATTTTTATTTAAAAACGATTTATTCCACAAACCTAGTAAGCATCCATTACCGTTTTTGTGCAAATCTAGATATTTTAACAAATCTATTGTTCACAATATTCACTAAATATCTTAACTAAGCCACACAAACCATTACTAAAATTTTATCTCACCAATTTATATAAATTTTATAAACCTAGTTTGCAAAATTATCTAATTTGAACAATTTTAAAGCAACAATTAGCAACTTAACAACTAAACTAAATTTTGCATGTCATAAAGTGTTAAACTACACATTGTAATCATGATCAATTTATAAAAACCCTAACTTGATTTAAAAACCCTCTATTGAATTTTAAATCTTAAAATTAAAACCATAATTAAACTCCTAATTAGGCTTGATTAAAATAATTAACCAAAAATAAAACTTTAGGGTTAGGATTTATACCTCACAATTTGAGATCAAACTTGCAAATCTTAGCCTCCAAAATGCTAACTTTACTCTAAAATCCAAGCTTGTTTGGCCAAAGAATAAAGGGTAGAGATTTAATTAGGAATTAGTGATGTTTTTTGTGGATTTTTGAAGCAATTTTGAAGAATTTTTTGAAGAAAAAAGGAGATGGAGAATGGGGGGGCTGCAGCAATGGATGGCTCGGCCAAGGGAAATGGAGGAGAGGAGAGAGAGTGAGGTGTCTGTATAAGTGTAGAAACTTCTTTAATTAATACCTCCTTTAAGTCTTTTCACTAATTAGTTTATTTTTTTTTTCTAATTAAATCCTAGAAACCTCTAGAATTATGGAGATATATCTCTACTAAAAAGCATGTTACAAACTTGTTTTTAAGTTATCATGGTTCATTAGTGTATGATTAACCCATTCCAATTTGTAATTTACACTAATTTAATGTATAATTGATAGCTTAAAATATTATTTAAAATAGTTAATTAAGGGAAAATATTTTAGTAAACTAATAATTTATAAGTGGCCAATTAAATACCAAATACTAGCAATTACATAGTTAAAATAGGCATATTCACGTCTATATTGAAAAGTAATTATAGTCAAGTTTTACGGAAAATAGGAGTTATATTACCGGTTATCGGAAAATTCACTTAAAGGATTTGTTTGTTTATTTATTTAATTATTTATTTATTTTAAAATGTTACACCTGTACTCATGTCACCTGAGAACTTTCATTTGACGATATGTATAGTACTATCTGGAAGTTCTCGGTGTGTCCGTCCAGTGTACTCACCCCCAGTGAGCACCTGTATACGATCTTAGGTGCGAAAGACCAATGGTCGCGGGAGCATACCATCGCCCCTCTTCGGATTCTAGAAACGTATACACTAGTCTACTCCGGAATATCGATGCCCAGTCTCGATACTCCCACGACTAGGAACCATTTAAGGATGTGCGTACCGACTACCCAGCTCCCATAAGTATGATCGCCATCACAACGCGGGTAGTCTAGCAATGATCTACGGGCTTTATCAACATGTACAGAAGATATGTAATAGTAAGTAAAACATACAAATGTTAAGATAAAGAAAAATCAGATAGCGTACTATCATATCGAGTAAGACTGTCCTGTACATATATATGTCCAAGCATCCAAATGTATACATATACAATAATGGCCTCTAGGGCATACATATCCAACAAAACCTCGAAGTAGATTTAGAGAGTTAAGGTTTCTGTTATGATCCTGGAGTTTAGTCGGTGTTGTGTACTAAGAAAAATCGTTTTTTGTAAATTCCGCCTCCTCGGGAACCCGTGGGGTGTGCGACATCGACTTACACCCTGTCGTAAAGAATGGTGGTTATCTACATACAACGTTAGGACAAGTTTGCATGTAAACCCAAGGGAGGTAAACTAAAAACACTCCGAAATGAGTACATAAACTAGAAACTCCGAAACGAGTGAATAAACTACAAACTCCGAAATGAGTACATAAACTAGAGACTCCGAAACGAGTGAATAAACTACAAAATCCGAAACGAGTTATAAACTAGAGACTCCGAAACGAGTGAATAAACTACAAATTCCGAAACGAGTATATAAACTAGAGACTCCGAAACGAGTGAATAAACTACAAACTCTGAAACGAGTACATAAACTAGAAACTCCGAAACGAGTGAATAAACTACAAACTTCAAAATGAGTACATAAACTATTTCGCGCCGAATCAAGACAATCAAGAAAAGAAAAGTGCAGATATGAAAGGAAAAAAAGGCTTATCATTCATACTTCAGAAAAGATTACACAGTGATGATAAGAATGACTGAAAAAATGCTACTACATCATCCGAGGTCTACAACGGTAAGATACTAAACTCCGGACACGGATTCTCAAACTCAAAAGCAAGTTTGAGCAGTGCACCTTCAACTTCATCGACCATCTTTTTGTGCGTCTTCTCTCGGATGCAAGCATCAGGGTCACCACTAATGTCCTCCATCCTCTGGTATGCTAATACTATCGCTTTTTGTTGAAAGACATGGTGCAGGATAGCAACGGGATTATCTCTCCGTTTCTTTAAGATCAACCCCATCATATACACAGAATGCATCTTGTCCTCAGCATCATCGAGCGCTTGGAGCAGTATAACCTCAAGACGTCTGGGCAAAGCCTCCCAAATCGACCCAACGATGATCTTTAAAAGGGTAGAACGGCGGGGGAGCAATTGACTGTTGTAATCATCAAAGCGATGCATTACCTCATCGCATTGGGCATCAGTAAACTCCTGGCCTTGACAGCGGCCTTAGATGTGAATTTTCTCGTAAGAGGTAATCTCTTCAAGATCGTACAGACGACCAGCCATAGTACCTAAAAAACCAATGGAGAGTTAGCGATTAGTATATTAAAATCACTACAATAGGCCCCACAAAATCAAGATAATGGCTCATCAATGATGAGACATGTGCCCATTGTGAGAATTCGTAAGGATTCTCATTAAATAAATAGTGCACATTAAACAGTGGAGTTAAAAACTCCCAATATTCCCCAAAAGGAGAGCTCTTTAAAATAAACAACAGATTCAAATCTGTGAAGAAAAAAAAGAAAAGGGATTAAAACCCTAAAAAACAATAATAATAAAACATACAAGAATGGTAAAGGGAATAAAATTCCCAAAGTTCTTAAGATCCAAATCAAAACCAAAGCTCTGCAAAAAAAAAATGGAATTAAATTCCCCTATACAGTGGGATCAAATCTCATAACAATCCCCATGCTAAAAAAAATTCATGGGTTAATCGATGGAACTAAATTCCAGAACAAGTGTCAAGATTGACAGTAGGGTAAAACCCTAAATAAGAGAATTAAAGATTCACAAGTCTTGGATGAGGACATCAAGATCCACGATTTATAAAAAAGGTTTTTTTTAGATCTCCATGAGATCGATTCAAAAAAAAGAGCTAAGCTCTGTCGAATGGATTCAAAATCCGAAACTCAGAAAATACATATGCTCAAAAGGAGTTAAGAGCTAAGCTCTGTTCATAGTTCTTACCAAGAAATTTGGCAGCGTATACTCTTTTCAAGAAAGTTCTGGGAGACAGAGATCTGAGCTCTGGAAAACGAGAATTAAATTCTTAAAAAATTCGAGGAAGACGATGAGACGACAGTCATCTCAAAGGCCAAAGGCCCTATTTATAGGTTGTGAAGGGACAGTTCAACTCCTTAGAAGATCAAGCGGTGGTTAAAGTGACACTGTTGCACTCGCGTGTAAGCCACGTAAGAACAACGGTAGGGGGCATTTGTTCCCTTAATATTTAAACATAATAAAAGAGCTAAGCTCTGTTAAAATTTAATGAGGCAGCGCCTCACATGCCCCCCCGTGAGGGCGCCAACGCTAGCGCATTAGGATTAAATCCTATGGTGGTGCCGCACATGAAGCTCACGTGGGCGCCAATGTGCAAAGCATAGGAGTGCCTAGAATTAAATTCTTAAATGGCGCCTACGTGCATGGCACGTGTGCTCCAGCGTTCAAGTTAAAATCAGTAGAATCAAATTCTACAGGGGGATATTTCCCTAAAAATTGGGATACTCTCTGTTAAACAGAGCCCTTGGATCAAAAATCAAATGGTAATTAAAAATCACCGTTTGACAAAATAAATTCTGTATATGGGAAAATATTTTCCCAATCTTGTTAAAAACAAGAAAACATATTCTGTAAAACAAAAATCCTTGGATCACAGATCCAACGGTGGGTAAAATTCTCTAAACAAATTTTGAGACCAATTAAATCAATTGGAATCTCTCAATGGGAGATTTTCTTAAAACTAATTAATAATTTGTCTCTCCTATATAAAGGACCCGAGACTTCAAGTCACATATAGAGGGAACCCCTCATAATCTTCTGCAAAAAATACAGAAGGCTCTCAAAACATGAGAGAATTTAATTTTCTCAAAGAAGAAAATCTCCCTCCTAAAAAACCCAAGCTAAAGAAAAAATAAGAGATCAAAATATCTCCTTTACTTAACATACCATATCTAAGGGTTTAACCCTTCCCAAAGAACTTAGTTCTTTCTTTGGATCTGAGATCCACAAGACAAGTCTCCTACAACTTGAGAATTTAATTCTCATTGTGAAGATCTTGTTCTTGAGAATCAAAGATTTAGGGGAGAATATGGATAAAAAGAACATGAAGAAGATGGAGTTCATAATACTCTAGAAACTTAGTTCCTTCAAGTTAAGAACTTAGTTCTTAAAGAAGCTGATCCCGGATCATCAAAATAGTGATCCTGGTGATCATTAATGATCAAAATGCCATTAACAAAGATTCAATCTCTAAAAAAAAAAAGATCTCAGCGTTTCACGTGAAAAATATGTGAGCACAAAAAAGATTCCTAAAACAAAAAGGAAATCAGCGTCTCATGTGAAAAACACGTGGGCGCCCAAAACAGAAGGCCAGCGCCTCATATGAAATACACATGAGTGTTGAGTAAAAGTGCTTAGCTCTTCATATGCAGTCAAAACGGCTGAGTGCTTAGCACTGATTGGACAGCGCCCAGCGCCTTACACGAAACACACGTAGGCGCCCAACAAAATAAATGGGATAGCGCCGCACGTGCTCCTCATGTGGACGCCATATAAAAAGTGTTTAGCACTTCATATACAACCAAAACGGCTAAGTGCTTAGCACTGATTGGACAACGCCTAGCGCCTCATGTGAAACACACGTGGGCACCTAACAAAATAAATGGGATAGCGCCGCACGTGCTCCTCACATGGATGCCATATAAAAAGTTCTTAGCACTATATATAGTCAAAATGACTGAGTGCTTAGCACTGATTGGGCAGTGCCCACAACTGAAGGTCTCACATGATACTCATGTGAGCGCCAGAGTTTCAAACAAGTGCCTAGTATTTTTGCATAAAAAATGTAGGGCTGAACAAACAGAGCCCAATTAAGTGCTTAGCACTTTTTTTTAAAAAAGACTGAGCAGACTAAGCCCAAATTGGTTTAGTCTCTATGAACGGTTTTCTTACAGCTGAGCCCAAATGCTCTGTTGTTGGATCTAAAATTTAATGATCCTTATAATATTGCTAAGTTGATCTTAGTCTCAAATTAGACTAACGTATCCTTAGTTAAAATAAATTGAGCCCAAATGCTCATATATTTAAGTTGATCTTAATCTCAAACTAGATTAACGGTCCTTAAATAAAACAAACCCAAATCTAAAATATACGGATTTGGAATAATCCACGCCCTATGGGCGATGACATAAAAAAGTCTCCGTATACAATCTACGGAAAACCAAAACAAATAAAATAATACATGACACGAAGTGAACCACTAGAGAAGGAGAAAGTGGTTATCGCAACGCGATAACATAATTAACTGCAGAGCCTTGCGCCTGCAGGGAAGAGCGTCCCCACAATAAAAAAAACCTCATAAATGAGGGAGAATCTGATGAAGTCTGCTATAATGGTCGCATCTATCCAAACCTCCGTTATATGGTACCATAAATCAACTTGGTATTTTCAGATTGGTGGATGGAAAAGTCCAAATAGTATCTGCCTCGAAATTCAGGCCAGACGTCCTAATGTCTCGGTCCGGTCTTTCGATGGAGAGCAGGGTTTTTGATCATAAGGACGCTCTTCCCTACAAGCGCAAGCCCTGGCAGTTAATTACGTTATCACGTTATGAACAGTGTTATGTTTGTTTATTATGAGACTGCCCTTGGATTGTATAAGGAGACTAATTTATGTCGTGCCCGTAGGGCACGTATTAGTCCAAATCCGTATATTAGATTTAGGGTTTTGAACTTAAGACACATATCACATATAGATAAGGTCCATCAGTTCATTTTGATCTAAAGATCGTTAGTCATATATGAGACTAAGATCGATTTAGGAGCAGTGAGCATATGGGCTCAAATATATTAGTTTAAGGACGTCACAGTCCATGGGAGATATGGATGGAATATGGCTTATTTGTACCTGTGGATTGTATATGGGGTTAATATGGAGACTAGCCGTAGGGCCAAACATATATTAGTTTAAGGACATTGCGGTCTAATATTAATTTAGGGACATTTCGGTTCAACATTCCCGTGTTCGGGACGAAATATTAGTTTAAGAACGTTTCGGTCCAACATTCCCGTTTTTTGGGACGAATATTTGTTTAAGGACATTTCGGTCCAACATTCCCGTGTTTGGGATGAAAGAGTTGTTGGTTGTTGGCACCTGCCATCTCTCTGAAAATATTGAAGAATTACAACAACGTATATCAGAGGTATGGAAGAATGCACCCTTGAACCTAATTCTGTATATGAAGAAAGAGAACATGCTAGATCTAAGGATCGTTAGTCTTGTATGAGACTAAAATTAACTTAGAAGACATGGGATAAAAATTATTAGTCGTATATGAGATTAAGATCAGCTTGGATATCATCGATGAAGAATTATTAGTCGTATATAGGATTAAGATCAACTTGTATATCATGAGCATATGGGCTCAGTTGATTTAAAATCAACGAAGAAGCTTAAACTTCACAGACTTAGCCAATTTGGGCTAAGATTGGGTTTCTATACCACCCAGCAGTGCTTGGCACTCAGTCACATAGCGCTCATATGAATATCACGTGAGGCGCCGAGTCTCTGGCGTTTCTCTAGCGCTCACATATATGGCATATGAGGTGTTGAGTCCTTGCTTATGGGCGCTCATATGTATGGCACGTGAGACGCTGTCTTCATGGGTCTTGAGCTCTCACGTGTATGGTACATGAGACGTTGAGTCTGTGAGCTTCTATGCGCTCACACGGACATCATGTGGGACGCTATCATCTGCTTCTTTTGAGTGCTCACGTGGATATCACGTGAAGTGCTATCTTCATGGTTTCTTTTGAGTGCTCACGTGTCTTTCACGTGAGTTGCTGTTTTGGGTGCTCATGTGCCTTTCACGTGAGGCTCTTTTGTTTGATTTTTCTTTTAGCGCTCACGTGAATATCACGTATGTCACTTCTTCCTTAGAGATTTAATCTCTATTTATCATTTTAAATTTCAAAGAAGCTTAGCTTCTGTTAATGGTATTTTGACCATTAACGATCACCAAGATCACTTTTTTGAGGATCTGGGATTAGTTTCTTTAAGAACTAAGTTCTTGTTTATGAAGGAACTGAGTTCCTGGAGTATATACCCTTTCTTTTTCATGTCCTTTCATCCATGTTCTCCTCTGAATTTTTAGTTCTCAAGAACAAAATCTTCCCGATGAAAATTAAATTCTCAACTTGTGAGAGATTTGTCTTGTGGATCTCAGATCAAAAAAAAACTAAGTTCTTTTAAATGGTTAAACCCTTATATATGATATGATAGGTAAATGAGATGTTTTGATCTCTGCTTTTTCTTTATCTAGGGGCTGAGAGAAGAAAGATCTTCTTCTTCTTCTTTTTGAAAATTAAATTCTTTATTGTTTTGTGAAAGATTTTGGAGAACCTTATATATTCTTTTTTACAAAAGCTTATGGAGGGTCTCCTTTCTCTGAGATTTAATCTCTTTATTCTTATATATAGGAGAAGAGAAAAATCAATCTATTTTTAGAAAATCTCTCATTAAGAGATCATAATTGATTTCATAATCAATCAAATTGTTCTTAAAGATCAACCGGTAAATTTTATTAACCGTTAGATTTTTAATCCAAAAGCTCTCTGTTTAACAGAGAAAATTTCTTATTTGTTTTAACAAGATTAGAAAAATATTTTCCTAAGATAGAATTTAATTCTATCAAATGATCGATTGGTGATTTTATAATCACGTTTGATCTAAGGGTCATCTATTTAACAGAGAAGAGCTTTCTTGTTTAAGAAAGATAGGGAAATATTTCCCCCATAGAATTTAATTTTATATAGAATTTAATTCTTCCAAAAAGAACACTCGCTTGTATTGCACATGAGGCATTGCCCAATGGATTGGCAAGTATGCCAAGTGCCTTGCATGTGATACGTTCATGTGTTTAACACATGGGTGTCGAGATCCTGCACTAGCGCTCATGTAGATATCACGTGGGACGCTCGCGTGTTTAACACGTGGGAACCAATATAGGATTTGATCCTATCTGAAACGGCACTCACATGCTTTGCATGTGCGTTCATACATGTTTAACGTGTGGTAGTTTCCCTTTATTTTTTTATAAGGGAAGAGCAAGCACCGGGCCAAAATTTTTGACGGGAACAGGGATATGCACTGGAAACAGCTGTATACCAATTGATTATGGTTCTATCTAAATTTATGCTTGAGATTTTATATGTGATATAGAATGAGAACATATCTTAAGGTTGTTAAGATATGCAGTTATCCGGATTATGCTGAAAGTAGAACCAGGACAAGCTCAATGCATATTTCGGTAATAAGCAATTTATGGGTTATCCTAAGTTTTAGTAAGAGTTTAATTTCTACCATTTTAAGGTCAAAAGTTGTTTCGTTTTTGACTTTCCATCTTTTTAGAAAAGAAATTTCTTGCAAAAGAAATTAATGATAGTATGGAAGAAATGGAAGTGATTTCAGAACCACAAACGATTATTGGAAATTTAGTAGAAGCTATGGATTCAATTGACCCTGACAAATCTTAGTCACCCCATAGAATTAGTAAGTAACCTCAGTCGCCCGAGAGATACCTAGGTTTCTTCGTAGACGGTGACATAGAGGTTAGTATCATGTTTGATAATGACTCTACTAGTTATCAGCAGACCATGAAGAGTAGTGACTTCCGACTGATGGCTGGATGCACTTATATCCAAGTTGGACTCCACGCACTCCAGCAAATTATGGATTTTGTTGGATACTCCTAAAGGGGTAATACCCATAAGGAGCAAGTATATCTTTTACAGATCGGTGCAGATGGAAAGATAGTTTCCTAATAAAGCTAGATTTGTAGTAAAAGGTTTTCATCAAATACTGGGTGTGGATTGTGATGAAACTTTTATTTCAGAGTCTGTGCTGAAATCTATATTGATATAACTTTCCACTGCTGTTTTTCATGACTATGAGATCTGGCAGGTGGATTGTTGGATATATGTATGCCCTAGAGGCTATTATATGATAGTGTATGTACCGGTATGTGTGTGTGTATTCAGGGGACATTCTTGCTCGACATGATAGTATGCTAGCTGGTTGCACCATTATCTTGACATGTTCATTTGATCATGCTTTCATTCATTTGGTACATGTTGATATAACCCTAAGGATATGCTTGACTACTGAGATTATGATGCAGATCATACTAGTGGGACATGTGTAGTTCATATAAGCATATCCTTAAAATGTTCCTAGTCGTGGGTGTATCGAGACGGGGTATTGATATCACCAGAGTAGACTAGTGTATATGTTGCTTGTCCCATATGATGGGTGATGGATGATCCCATATCCATTGGTGTGGTGACACCAAAGATCGTATACGGGTGCTCAGTGAGACTGGGTATACTGAACGGACTCGCTGAGAACTCCTATGTGGTATTATCTCTATCGTCGGATATCAGTTCTCAGGTGACACTGGTACAGGTTAGTCTGTAGACCTGAGATCGTTATAGAGTCTTGTGTGTCCTCCCACTGTACTTTGATCTCCACCCTACCACGGCTCTATTGATTCATGCAAACAGGTGGATTTTAGGTACAGTCCCGAAGCACATGAAGGTAATGAGCGATAGGAAGGGTTTCGTCTCTCCCGGTATTGGGGGTTGATATTGCGCTATGTTCGATTGGCTATAACAGGAAGTTCCTGGCCAGGGCTGCTGAGATTTACTGAAAAATGTTATCAGTAGTTTCTCGATATGTTATTATCCATATACCGACATAACTTATTGGGTTAATGGGGTCGACGATACCACCCTTAGACTTGATATGCAGCACTATTGACGAAGAGACCGGACTGTACGGTAAGTGTTACCAGTTGGCTCGACGGGAGTTTTAGCAGGTTTGCTTGTGTTTCTTTTGATCGCTCAATACCTGGGAGCCGTTACGTACAGCTTGTGCCACTGACGGTTTATAGGCATGTGATGTGATCACTGCCTACTGCTACCGTATTGACGAGTCTTAGAGTCCCATAAAGGGGTCTCCTAGCTCAGGCGAAAAGATGTGGGGTGCATATGTGATATGCAAGGGAGCTCGATTAAATGCGTGTATTGGATATCGTATTTTAATCGGGCGTTTACTATTGGACGGGTCGTATGAGATATGACCGGGATATTAAATCAAGTGTTGATTTAATATTAAGTCCATTAGCTCATTTATTAAAACCTATTTCTTTATGATGCATGCATTAGTGTATGTATATGTTGATATGGATGCACACATGCAAGCATACATGTGTCATGGTTGCTGATACAATGTTGGTGGCAATGCAAGACTCATATGGTAACATATTTAGATATTTTGATTATTTGAGAAAAGAAAAATAAGATTAAAATCATGGTTGAATATTCAACTCTCTTGAGTTGACAAAAGTCAATGGTTTCATTGCCCATGGTTTTAGCCCATTGTTTTGCTTAAACTCAAGTTAAATATCTAGATAATTTGTAACCATAGTTTAGCATGGATGACTCTCACTTACTCTCTTGAGTTTAGTTAGAGTTATTATATTATTCTTTTGAGTTTAGTTTGAGCCATCTCCTTCTTCCTCTCTCTCCTCAAAACTCTCTAGGGTTTTAAAAGAAAGAGAAAGAACTAAAAAGAAAAGGTTTTTTAGTGAGATCCAAACCCACATCACCATTCCACTTTAGTCTAGCCCACTAGTGTGGAGTGTTTGTTTCATCTTCATCCTTGATCAAGTGAAGCTTGGAGCTTGGTGCAAAGGGACTTCGTGGTGGATCATTATGGACTTGGAAGGACACAAGCCAACCGGTTCAAACCCTACTCGATCCAAGGATTCTAGGAGGAAGTCTACAAAGGTTGTATTCTCTCCCCCACTTAGTGTTAGATACTATATAGTATGTGATACTATAGTTTGTTACTCTATTTTTCTAGTTCGATTCATGGTTGGATTGTTTAGCACCCCCTTAAATTTTTGTTATAGCATGTATGATGCAACCTTAAACCTAGGCATGGTGCTAAAGAATCCCTACAGTAGTATCAAAGCCAAGCTAGAAACTTAGACGATGTTAGATTAGTTATGAAACCGAAACAACTCCGAATTAACAAAACTGCAACCCTGAAAAAGCTTCTCTGTCGATTTTTAAATGTGCTCGAAAAATTATTTAACCAACTGCAGAAACTTGTATGTACTCTACTAAGAACACAGAAGAAATTTGAGGTAATTCCCTCGAAATTTGGTCGAGCACCCCCTCCTAAAAACTGGCCTGGCCGGCCCCCCAGCCCCAGATTTGCCTCGAATTTTTGTTGTGCTCTGGTATGTAGTTTTTGGGGTTTCAGGTGTTGTTTGTTTAAGCCAAAATTTCATGTGATTCTAATTTTGCTTAGGGGATTATTCGGAGTATTTCGTAGTTGTAATTTTAACATTGTATTGATAACTTGGACGATATTTAATAGTTCGAGTGAACATTAATCACCCCCTATTACCCTCGCTGAAAATTTCCAAGTGTTGGAATTTTCCAAGTTAAATATATTTGAATGTTCATGCAAGTAACCCTATGGATCCTCTAGAGGAACAAAACCCTAACTCGATTCTATGACCATGGAACCGCAGTTAAACCTTAGGGTTTTCCATAGTCCTGTGGCACCATAGGTGAGGTAAGGGTTGACCCTTCTACGGTTGGTCCATAGGCACTGTGGCACGTTTTTGTGTATTTTAGTTTTGCTCAAGTATTGAGCTCTCGGGGTAATTTGAGGGTGTTTGTTGACTCGATCGAAATGTTTAACATTGTCTAGATATTTATGATGTGATACAATAATTGGAATCTACACTAATTAGTTTTGTGAAAAGTAATTAGTTGCGTGCAAGTCTAATATTTCAGTCTCGGTAGAATCAGGAATTTTGTTGAATTACCAGGCTTTTTTTTTGAAAATATGTTTTTATGGTTGAGACCTAAATATAAGATTTGTATTGTTAGGCATGAAATCCTGAATATGTGATATTCTGGGTTTATGATGTCTAAAGGCAGTGTCGATTCTAATTGTTGTAGTTTTTCACTTTCTTTTCTGCGACCGTAAGTGTAGTATACGGTGTATCGCCGGTTTCGTTACTATACATCAACGACAATTGGGGTACGCATACTTACTTCCGTTGATGATATGTGATATTATGTGTTGCTGAGATATGATGTACAGGATCGTCGTGAATGAATAGCCGGGGGTTTTATGTGAGATAAGAGTTTTTCTTTTTATTCATGTAAAATTAATTGTATGTAATATTCTTTTATTGAGGCACTTCTGGGTTGAGGATGATTTCACCATTGTTGTATATTATTTACTTTTCCGCATTAGGATAGACCCAAGGAGGGGAGCACAAGTGATCAGATTCTAGGGTTCAGTGGGAGGCCATCTCGAGGAGTCGAGACCGGGTCTCCTAAACTCTAGAATTGGAAGGGTCACTTGCCGCTCTCGTAGGGGTCTAGGGGTGTGGGCTTGGCTGTTCATCGCGACCGTAGAATCCGTATTTTCTATTGTTGGCTAAATACAAAATACGGACCTCCTAGTATATCCTATATTTTCATATATGTGCTTCTGCTGTGAATATTCTGTGATGCGATCATTTTATATGTTGAGACGAATGATGTATTATATATATGATATATAATAAACATTGCTTATATTTTGCATCCGCACTAGTCCCGCCCCGCTATACCGTTAGTTAAGTAACCTAACGGTATATAACGGGACATTGTGGCGAATGCGGATGGCATAAGCATACGTTCTATTTTCGTTTCTTTTCTGTAATGGCTTAGGACTTAAATGATGGGACTATATTAATAAGATTAATGTAAACAAAAGAAACCTAAAAAGATATTGTAGAATCAGCTTTGAAACCTACTCGGCTTTTTGTGAAAAAACAAGTTTTCAAATTGCGGAGCTTAAGCCACTCCTTTTAAAACCATTGAATTCTACAACGATATCAAGTTCAAAACGTTAAAGGTTTTCTTAAAAACTATTTGCAACCCTTCGTCATTTTAGGAAGTAGAGTACTTAGTATTCGTGCTACGTATGTTGATTATAGTCAAGGCGTAGTGTATAGTAGCTAAGTGATGTCTTCCTACACAGCATAAGATGCGATTAATTAGGACATTCATGTGATTATGTTGATTATAAGGGTCATGTGAGTGGGTCTAATTAATCATGAAATGGCGGGTAGATCTTGACTAGTACTTATGATATGTTGATTATAGTCAAGGCCATAAATTACTAGGGGTAAAAACCATATCGGGAGTTTCAAGTGTTGAAATTTGCAATAAGATTGCATACCTACTATATGAAAGTAGGATCCCGATCCCACTGTGAGCAATAGTTGCTCCCGGGAGAATTTTGCATTTTACAATTAGCTAACACATTAGGTGTCTAAAAAGGTGTCAACGGGGCTACGCCTCTGGGAAAATGAGATTTATTTTAATTAGGTCTGTGCGAAAGCACGGGGAACCTCCAGAAGTACCGGCACTGGCCTGGCCGAACGGTTAGCGAAGTTGTAGAATTTAATTAATCCTGGATAATTTTTTCCTTTTAAGGTTTGAAGGAAAATTTAATAAAAGCCGTGGGAGATATTGATTAGATAAGATAATAAACTAATCTGATCTTTGCAAGAGCTTTCGCTGAGTGTGTTCTTTTCTCTCTCCTAATGGCAGATAACCATGACTGGACTTAAGCTACTATTAGAGAAAAATGAGCTTAGTGGACCGAACTATAAAGATTGGCTGAGGAACATTAATATTGCTCTCACATATGATAAAGTATCATATGTCCTCACTGTCACAGCCCCGCCCAAACCAGGCCCTGAATCTTCTGTTGCGGATAGGGAGATCCGCAAAACGTGGGATATTGACTGTGCTACCGCCAAATACCCCGCGCTTGTATCGATGGACAATACACATCAAAAGTAGCACGAGGAGATGGATGTTCAATCCATCTTTATTCATACAAAGGATTTGTATGGAGAGCAATGTCGTATCCTACGATACGAAGCGTCTCGAAAGCTGTTTTAGATGCGGATGGCTCCTAGCACATCAGTAGGTGACCACGTTTTGAAAGTGATAGCTCTTTTAAAGAGCTTGAGGGCCTCGGATGGATAATGGATAACGATCAATATACGGATATTGTTCTACAGTCTCTTCCCTCTGCCTTTGCTTTTTTTGTAGTAAACTTCAATATGCACAACATGGAGAAGTCACTACCCGAACTTCTCAATATATTGAGAAATGCGGAGAGAACGCTTAAGGCGAAGTCTCCCTCCCTGTTTGTTGGGCAATCTTCCTCTTTCGTCCCAAAAGCCAAGGCCAAGGGAAAGAACAAGAAGAAATCCACGAAGCCGAGAGGTGGAATCAAGAAGGTAAAGGGGAAAGACAAATCCAAAGCTGCGGAGTCGGGAAAAGGAGAATGTTTCTTTTGCAAGAAGACGGGACACTGGAAGCGGAACTGTACTGTGTACCTTGGTCTAAAGAAAAGGAAGAATGGTGATGCTTCAGCTTCAGGCGTGTTCGTAACCGAAAACTGTTTTTCTATAAACTCTGCTTCTTGAGTATTGGATACCGGTTCGGGTTTTCATATCTGCAATTCTGTGCAGGGGCTGAGAAATAGTAGAGTTTTGAAGACATGTGATCATACTCTCCGGGTTGGAAATGGTTCCAATGTACATGCAGTTTCAGTGGGAGAGTATCATCTGGGGTTTCCATCGGGTTGTATATTGGTTTTGAATCCATGTTATTTTGTACCAAGCATGCTTTATAATATAATATCCATTTTTTTGTTAGACAATGAAGGATATCATTTTGTATTGCAGCACAATATTATGAACATAACTCAATCAAGAGTTGATTGGTTGTGGTACACTTAATAATGGGATATACGTCCTTAATCAACACACAGTTTTCAACATACAACACACAAACAAAAGAAAATTTTCAGATATAAATGATGTTTTTCTTTAGCATTATAGACTTGGTCATATTAATGAAACAAGAATAAACAAGCTTCATAAAGATGGATATTTAAATTCTTTTGAATATAAATTTTATGTGATTTGTCAGTCTTGTATCAAAAGGAAAATGACCGAAACTCCGTTTACTGGACACGGAGAAAGAGCTACTGAGCTCATGGGCCTCATACATAGTGATGCATGTAGGCCAATGTCTACACATGCGAGAGACGTTTTTTCTTACTTCATAACTTTTACTGATAATTTCTCAAGATTCGGTCATGTTTTTTTAATAAAACATAAGTCTGAAGTTTTCGAGAAATTCAAGGAGTACAAACTTGAAGTAGAAAAATAAACTGGAATGGGCATCAAAATGCTTCAATCAGATCGAGCTGGAGAGTATCTTAGTACAGAGTTTTCGAACTTCCTGAAAGAGAATGGGATTCATTCTCAGCTCACTCCTCCTTACACACCACAGCACAACGGTGTATCAGAACGGCGGAATCGAACCCTATTAGATATAGTACGATCCATGATGAGTGATGCTGAGTTGCCCCTCTCCTTTTGGGGGCATGCATTGGAGACTGCAGCTTTTCTGTTGAATAGGGTTCCAACCAAGACCCTCTCTACCACTCCATATAGGATATGGTATTGGAAAAGACAATCTCTTAAGCGAGTTAAGATTTGGGGTTGTCCGGCTTTTGTCAAAAAGCAGAATCCAGACAAACTCGAGACACGATCAGTCAAGTGTGTATTTGTGGGATATCCAAAAGATTCATATGGATATCTATTCTACCATAAGGAGGAACAAAGGGTGTTTGTTTCTCGAAATGCCACGTTTTTAGAAAATGAGATTTTTCCAAATGATGCTGATGGCAATGTGGTAGATCTAGAAGAAGTTCTAGAAACACAAGTTATAAATGACGATTTGGTGAACCTTAAGTTGCAACAGAACCTAATGAACCTCAACCACTCCATAGATCTGGTAGGACTTCTCACCTACCGGAGAGATACTACGGTTTTCTCGTTGATGATGATGGAGAAGATTGCATCATGGATGATGATGATCCTACCAGTTTTCAGCAAGCTATCACGAATGGTGACTCTGTGAAGTGGTTGGATGCCATGAGATCCGAAATGGAGTCTATGTACACCAACAAAGTATGGACTTTGGATGTTGTACCCTCTGGAGTAAAACCCGTAGGGTGCAAATGGATCTTTAAGAGAAAGATCGGGGTAGATGGGCAGATGAAGACCTATAAGGCAAGGTTTGTGGCGAAAGGATTTCGACAAAGACCAGGAATAGACTATGACGAAATCTTTTCTCCAGTGGCCATGCTTAAATCCATTCAGATCCTATTTGCTATTGCTTCTCACTACGACTATGAAATCTGGCAGATGGATGTTAAAACGGCTTTTCTAAATGGTGATTTAGAAGAATGCGTTTATATGGATCAGCCAGAGGGCTTCATTGATAGTGAGAGCAGCGGGAAAGCATGTAGGTTGCTTAAATCCATTTATGGATTAAAGCAGGCATCACTGAGTTGGAAAATCTGTTTTGATGATGTTATCAAAGAGTTTGATTTCGTCAAAAATCCAGATGAACCTTGTGTTTATAAGAAGATTGTATGAAGTACTATCACATTCCTCGTATTATACGTGGATGGCATTCTTCTGATAGGAAACGACGTTCCTATGCTACAATCGGTCAAACTGTTCTTATCACAAAGGTTCTCCATGAAGGACCTGGGTGATACCTCGTACATATTGGGCATGAAGATCTATAGGGATAGATCTAAACGGTTATTGGGATTGTCCCAAACCAGGTACATTAACACCATCCTAAAGAGATTTAGTATGGAAGACTCCAAGCGGGGTTCCTTACCCGCTAGTTATGGAGTCGCTCTCTCTAAGGACTTTTGCCCAAAGACTGATGAAGAGAGAGCTCGCATGAGCAGTATACCCTACGCTTCTACTGTAGGATCTATAATGTATGCGATATTATGTACAAGCCCTGATGTAGCTTATGTACTGGGTGTAGTAAGCTGGTATCAAGCCAACCCAGGGGAGAATCACTGGACTGCTGTGAAGAACATTCTTAAGTACTTGCGAAGGACTAAAGAAATGTTCTTGGTGTATGGTAACGGGGATCTCCAAATGGAGGCCTTTGCTGATTCGATCTTCCAGAGTGATAAGAGTGACAGCAAATCTATCTCAGGGTTTGTCTTTACCCTCAATGGAGGGGCGGTGTGTTGAAAGAGTTCCAAACTGGATACCGTTGCAGACTCCACAATGGAAGTTGAGTATATTGCTGCACATCATGCTGCCAAGGAAGCCGTCTGGATGAGGAAGTTTATCTCGGAGCTAGGAGTAGTTTCGACTATTATTGATCTAATACCATTATATTGTTATAATAATGGGGCTATGGCGTTAGCCAAAGAGCCCAGGTTCCATCAGCGATCCGGACACATCCTCAGGCGATATCATCTGATCCGGGAGATAGTTGATCACCGCGAGATCGAGATTCAGAGAGTAGATACAAAAGATAACAACGCGGATCCACTCACCAAGGCCCTCCCTTTGCTGCAGCATGAGCGACTTTTTAAGATGTTGTGTTTGAGATACGCCAATAATTGGCCTTAGTGCAAGTGGGAGATTGTTGGATATATGTATGCCTTAGAGGCCATTATATGATAGTGTATGTACCGGTATGTGTGTGTGTGTATTCAGGGGACATTCTTGCTCGACATGATAGTACGCTATTTGGTTGCACCTTTATCTTGACATGTTCATTTGATCATGCTTTCATTCATTTGGTAAATGTTGATATAGCCCTAAGGATATGCTTGACTACTGAGATTATGATGTAGATCATACTAGTGGGACATGTGTAGTTCATATAAGCATATCCTTAAAATGTTCCTAGTCGTGGGTGTAACGAGACGTGGTATCGATATCACTAGAGTAGACTAGCGTATACGTTGCTTGTCATATATGATGGGCGATGGATGATCCATATCCATTGGTGTGGTGACACCAAAGACCATATACGGGTGCTCGGTGAGACTGGGTACACTGAACGGACTCGCCGAGAACTCCTATGTGGTATTATATCTATCGTCGGATATCAGTTCTCAGATGACACTGGTACAGGTTAGTCTGTAGACCCGAGATCGTCATAAAGTCTTGTGTGTCCTCCCACTGTACTTTGATCTCCACCCTACCACGGCTTTACTGAGTCATGCAAACAAGTGGATTTTAGGTACAGTCCCGAGGCATATGGAGGCAATGAGCGATAGGAGGGGTTTCGTCTCTCCCGATATTGGGGGTTGATGTTGCGCTGTCTCGATTGGCTATAACAGGAAGTCTCTGGCCAGGGCTGCTGAGATTTACTGATAAGTGTTATCAGTAGTTTCTCGATCTGTTATTATCCATATACCGACATAACTTATTGG
The DNA here is from genome assembly GCA_030015575.1 of Agapanthus africanus. Classification (NCBI taxonomy): domain Eukaryota; kingdom Viridiplantae; phylum Streptophyta; class Magnoliopsida; order Asparagales; family Amaryllidaceae; genus Agapanthus; species Agapanthus africanus. Next base: position 463,785,995 of record CM057349.1, read on the forward strand.
GTTAATGGGTTCGACGATACCACCCTTAGACTTGATATGCAGCACTATTGATGAAGAGACCGGACTGTACGGTAAGTGTTGCTAGTTGGCTCGACGGGAGTTTTAGCAGGTTTGCTTGTGTTTCTTCTGATTGCTCAATACCTGGGAGCCGTTATGTACAGCTTGTGCCACTGGCAGTTTGTGGGCATATGATATGATCACTGCCTATTGCTAGCGTATTGACGAGTCTTAGAGTCCCACAAAAGGGTCTCCTAGCTCAGGCGAAAAGATGTAGGGTGCATATGTGATATGCGCGGGAGCTCGATTAAATGCGTGATTGGATACCGTATTTTAATCGGGCGCTTACTATTGGACGGGTCGTATGAGATATGACCGGGATATTAAATCAAGTGTTGATTTAATGTTAAGTCTATTAGCTCATTTATTAAAACATATTTCTTTATGATGCATGCATGGGTGTATGTATATGTTGATATGGATGCACACATGCAAGCATACATGTGTCATGGTTGATGATACAATGGTATTGGCAATGCAAGACTCACATGGTAACATATTTAGATATTTTGATTATTTGAGAAAAGCAAAATGGGATTAAAATCATGGTTGACTACTCAACTCTCTTGAGTTGACAAAAGTCAATGGTTTCATTGCCCATGGTTTTACTTAAACTCAAGTTACAAAATATCTAGATATTTTGTAACCATAGTTTAGCATGGATGACTCTCACTTACTCTCTTGAGTTTAGTTAGAGTTATCATATTATTCTCTTGAGTTTGGTTTGAGCCATTTCCTTCTTCCTCTCTCTCCTCAAAGTTCTCTAGGGTTTTAAAAGAAAGAGAAAGAATTAAAAAGAAAAGGTTTTGTACTGAGATCCAAACCCACATCACCATTCCACTTTAGTCTAGCCCACTAGTGTGGAGTGTTTTCTTCATCTTCATCCTTGATCAAGTGAAGCTTGGAGTTTGGTGCAAAGGGACTTCGTAGTGGATCATCGTGGACTTGGAAAGACACAAGCCAACCGATTCAAACCCTACACGAACCAAGGATTCTAGGAGGAGGTCTACAAAGGTTGTATTCTCTCCTCACTTAGTGTTAGACACTATATAGTATGTGATACTATAGTTTGTTACTCTATTTTTCTAGTTCGATTCATGGTTGGATTTTTTAGCACCCCCTTAAATTTTTGTTATAGCATGTGTGATGCAATCTTAAACCTAGGCATGGTGCTAAAGAATCCCTACATGGATGACTATAACATCTATCTAAATGGAGATTTTGAAGTATACGTGTATATGACTCTGCCAGATAGTTTATTGTAGTCAGTGGGAGCAGCGGAACGTGTGCAAGTTGCTTAAGTCTATTTGTAGACTAAAGCATACATATCGAAGAGGGATCATCTGTTTTGATATTACGGTCAAAGTGTTGACTTCATCAAAAGGATTAGGATAACATATAATTGATTATGGTGACTAAGTCTATAGAGATAAATCTAGAAGGATTTAGGGAGTGTCTCAATCCGGGTACTAGGACACCATTCTAAAGTGGTTTAGAATGGAAGACTCTTATCATGGTAGTGTACTCACATGATATGGGGTCACCCTCTCTTAAGAGATGTCTTCCAGACTGATTAGGAGAGGGACTCATACGAATCACATTTTACGTGTTTCGACTGTAGGGTCAATCATGCGATGTCATGAACCAAACCAGATATAGCTTATGCCATTGCTATAGTAAGCAGATACCAATTCAATCCTGGAAAAACATAGGAAAACGGTGAAGAACATATGATGATGTTCTTGGTGTATAGTGATGGCAGCCTGCATATGGAGGCGGTTACCGATTCCATCTTCCAAGGTGACATGGATGATAGAGTGTCTGTCATGAGTTATAAATTTACTCTCTTATGAAGAGCAATATATTGGAAAAAGTTTCCAAGTGGGATACTGAGATAGACAAGATGCTGGATGTTTATTATGACTCGGCAGAGGATACATCCTAAGATGTCTGAATAAATGAGTTCATTTATGAACTTGGTCCAATCAGCTATCCAAAGAAATTCTAAGGAAGGTATCGTTTGATTCGAGAGATAGTTGATCTTTGCGAAGTTGAGATATAGAGAGAGATGAAGTTAGAAACGTTGTAGCGGATCCACTCACTGAGGCTGTTTCTCAAACACGGTTTGCGAAACTGTTAGTATGGGTATGCGATACCGCATGAGATGTGGGTATGTGATACCACAATAATTGACCTTAAATACAAGTAGGAGATTGTTGGATATATGTGCCCTCAAGGCAATTATTGTAATTGCAGGACCTATACTGATAGAACAGTCTTACTCGAGATGATAATATGTTATCTGATTTGTATTTATCATTCATATGTATACGTTTTACTTGTTATTACGTATCGCTAATACATGATGATAAATCCCGTGGGATCTTTGCTTGACTATCAAGATTATGATAGGGATCATATTAGTGGGATCAGGTTAGTCCATAAACACATCTTTAAATGTCCCTAGTCATGGGAGTATCGAGATTGGACATTGGTATTCTAGTTTAGATTAGAGTATACGTTTCTTGACCCTGACCGGGATGATGGTTGATCGCATAACCATTCGTGTTTGACACCAAAGATTGTATACAGGTGCTCATTGGAAAATGAGTTATACTGGACGGACTCACTGAGAATTCCTGGATGGTATTATACCTATAGTCAGATAGCAATTCTTTGGTGACATGAGTACAGGGTGCTCCCTTGACATGAGGTCCCCATAGTGTCTTGTGTGTGTTCTCACTGTACTTTGATTACTACCCTACCACCGCTTTAAAAAGTTGTGAAAATATTTTTTAGTTGGGTACAGTCTCGAAGTACATGGAGACAGTGAGCGGTCGGGAGGATTCGTCTCTCCTGGTATAGCGAGTAGATGTCGCGCTATGCGAGACATGACTATAATTAGAAGCTCGCGGCTGCGGCAGTTGAGATAAATTGATAAGTGTTATCAGTTGTCTCTCTGGTGGTTATAAGTCCAATGACTGCATGACTTATTGAGTTATTGGAGGTCTGACAAATTTCACCCCCAGACCCGGTATACAATACTCTTGACGAAGAGACCGGATTGTACGACGACTGTCACTAATAGGCTCTGATTGCTTTCGGATGAGCTTGCTTGTCGACTTTTCTTTTGATTAATACCTGGGTAGTTGCCACTGACGTATTTGTGGATTAACCTCTACATGAAGGGACTGATCTGAAAGTGTTTCAGATATGATCCTAACCTACCGCCAGCGTATTAATTAAGTCTTTAAAATCCTACATAGAGGTTTTCATGCTTAGGCGAAACGATATAGAGTGCGTATGGTGATGCATGCGGGAGTTCGATTAAATACATGTATTTCATATATGTTAATCGGACATTTTTAATACTAAATGATTTATGTTTAAACCGGAATATTGAATCAAGTGGTGATATGTGTGTGTGTGTAGTATTATGTTCATTTTCTATTTATCTCTCATTTGATATTTATATATGATACAAATATAGGTATATGTATGCAATACATATACATTCGTGTATATGAAACACATACTAGATGTTTGACATATTAAAATATCTAGAAGGGACGCTTCATTTCTTTTAATTGATAAAAGAAATGAAGCATGCTTAAAAGAGAAGAGCAGAGATTTTTAGTTTTTTCTAGCACATTGTGGAAAAGATGACAAAGATAGAAATGAAGCTTCCCTCTTTTTCTATCCTCATTTCTTCATTCCTTTTCTCTCTCTTGATTTTCTAGATAAAAAGATATATGAGAGATAATTTTAGAGAGTGATTTCTACATCTCTTGATCTTTTTCATTAGCAAAGAAAATGATCAAGTTACTTCACGGGTTGTTTGCATAAGGTGAAGTTGAAATTACATATCCTATATGTACTATTAAATCAACACTTGATTTAATAATTCGGCTATTTTTCAAACTGGCTAGCATTATAATATATTCTTTTTTCAGTTCTCTTTTAGTATTTACTTTAGATATAAATACAAATGTGTGTGTGTAATTCTCTTTTGTTTTTTTTATAAGAGCCATGTGAAAGGAGAGTGGACAAGTCTGCCCCACTTGAGAGGTCCATTCCCCCTCCATAAAAGAGAAAGATGAGGGAAAATGAGTAGAGACTTGATTTTCATTTCAACATAATCACTCTCTCTAAAAAGTTGATTTTCATTTCAACATAATCACTCTCTCTCCATTCTTTCTCCAATTTCAATAGCTCTCTAAAAAAAGGAAAGAGAAGGAAAAGTGTGCTCATATCCTCACTACATCTTCTTGATGTTCATTTTCTTGCAAAATTTGGCAACAAGTTGCTTCATAAAAAGGGTTCCTAAGGTGAAGCTCTAGCTTGAGTTTGGACTTCCTCAAATGGGTCTTCTTTGACAAGTTGGATCAACAATCAAGCGTGTTCCTGGTGTCAAGGAGCGTAGGAGTACGGATGAGCTTGCTTGTCGATATTTCTTTCGATCAATACCTGGGTAGCTGTTACGTGCAGCTAGTACCGCTGACGTTCTTGTAGGTTATGAATATGAACCTAATCTACTGCCAGCGTGTTGTCGAGTCTTTAGAGCCACACACAAAGGTTTCCCGGCTCAGGCAAAACGATATAGAGTGCGTATAGTGATACGTGCAAGAATTCGATTAAACACGTATATTTGATATACATATTTTAATCGAGCGTTTTATGATATTAGAGCGCGCGCGCGCGCGTGTAACCCGGTTATTAAATCAAATGTTGATTTAATATATATATGTGTGTGTGTGTGTGTGTGTGTGTGTGTGTGTGTGTACATATACATATATACATATATCATGCTTACTTTATTTTTCTTCTCTCTTTATGTATTTGTATATGATACTAAAGATAACAAGGAGGAAAAAATATTTTGTTGTTTTGAGAAAAATAGTAGTCCATACAACTATATATATAGAGAGTTTTAGATCACTTCTGCTAACAAATATATAATAACTAATCAAACCGATTAACTAAAAATAACAACTAAATAATATCCATAACAATATTCATAACACTCCTCGCAAGCTGGAGCGTGGATATCAATCATGCCAAACATAAACAGAAGAGCAAAAACTGGTTGAGAAAGAAGTTTGGTAAGAATATCTGCTAGCTGGGTCACAGAGGAAATATGTTGGAGTGCAACCACCTTATCTATAACTTTATCACGAATGAAGTGATAATCTATCTCGATATGTTTGGTCCGCTCATGAAAAACTGGATTCTCAGCAATGTGAATTGTGGTCTTGTTATCACAGAAGAATGTGGTCGGAAGAGAAGAAAGAACCCCAAGATCTGTCAGAAGGGAGGTAAGCCATGCTAACTCAGCAACTGTATGCGCCATAGATTTATATTCAGCTTTTAGCAGACGAACGAGCCACTACATTTTACTTTTTATTCCTCCTCATAGCCAAGTTTCCTCCTAAGAATACACAGTAGCCACTAGTGGAACGACGATCGTCAATAAACCCAGCAATGTCAGCTCCGCAATAGCTGTGAGCGACAATGTAGATAATAATTTGTAGAGAAGGCCCTGTCGTGAAGAAATTTTGATGTATCTGAGAATATACTCAACTGCCTTAATGTGAGAGGTCAAAAGATTCTGCATATACTGACTCGCTGTGCTAACGGCAAAGGCAATATTTGGCCGAGTAATGGTAAGGAAAATAAGCTTCCCAACTAGACATCGATATCATCCTGGGTCAGGTAGTGGAGAATCCGAGGGAGAGCTTAATCGAGATAGCTTGACTGAGGAATCCGTATGGGTGTTTGCTGATTTACATCCTAGAAATTCTGTCTTAAATAGAACATCAAGTGCATAGTTGCACTGAGAGAGATGCAATCTACCAAAATTCCGTGATATTACAATTCCAAGGAAATATCTAAGTGGGCCAAGGTCCTTGGTATGAAAATATGAAGCCAAATGTTTTTTCATCTTGAAGATGCCTGCAGAATCATCTCCAGTAATTATAATGGCATCAACATATACCAACACAATTACTCTGCCATAAGGATGATAGTGGGTGACAAGAGACGTATCGGCGCGACTATGTTTGAAGCCAATCTGTCGTAAAATCATGCTAAATTTTTCAAACCAGACACGTGGTGACTGTTTCAGTCCATATGAAGACAAACCATAGACTCCCCCGGTCGCTCAAAATCAGGAGGCTGCTGCATATAAATAGTCTCTGATATATCGCTATTAAGAAAGGCACTTTTCACATCAAGCTGATGAAGAGCTCATGCCTTAAAAACAACCAAGAATATAAGAACACGAACTGATGGTAATTTGGAAACTGGGGAGAAGGCCTCAACATAGTCCAAACCATATTGCCGAGTAAATCCTTTGGCGACCAATTGAGTTTTGAGATGGTCAGTCATCCCATCTGGATTTTTCTTTGCAGTAAAGACCCATCGGTAACCAACAACCTTCTTATCTGAAGGCAGAGGTATCAATTTACAAGTCTGATTAGAGCGCAGTACGGCAATCTCTTCTAACATAGCTGCATGCCACCCTAGGTGATCAAGTGCTTCCTGGACAGAGAAAAGAAGAGTGATAGCAAATAAGAAAGAAACAAACTAACAAGCAAATGGGGTCGTTCTATGATAAGAAACAAAATTAAAAATCGAATGAGCAGTAGTATAGGAACGCTTACCCTTGCGTAAGGCAATAGGAAGAGAAAGATCTTCGGAAGGCGGCAGTTGTGGAGAATCAGGAACAGTAGACTGTATTACAGGACCTGCAGAAGAATCGTTAGAAAAATCATTGGTAGGAGTTGGCTGGATAACTTTCTTACGACGTTGATACATCTGCGGATAAGGGACGACATGCTGATCTCTAGGGAGCATAGGTGGAATAGATGAATCAAGTTCTGGGGAAGGTATATGTGGAATTAGAATAGTAGAAGTGAGTTCCTTAACGGTGGTGGAAAATAGACTTTATCTTTAAGAAGGTCACATCACAGGAAATACAAACTTTGGATGTGGTAGGGTCAAAACAAGTATACCCTTTTTAGGATCGAGAGTAACCTATAAACACCATACGTGTAGCTCTAAGATCAAATTTGTCAATATAAGGATCGAGAACATGGGAATAACATAGGCAACCAAATATCTTAAGAGTAATAGAAAAAAGCATGTCCTGTGGAAATAAAATAGAGAAAAAATAGAGAAAGGAAACCGGTTGCCTAAAACTAAAGAATGCATGCGATTGATAAAAAAACAAGCGCATAAAACTGCAAAATTCCATAAATATTTAGGAACATGCATATATAAAAGAAAAGAAGGAGCTACCTCACATAAATAGCGGTTCTTTCGTTCAGCAATCCCATTTTACTGAGAAGTATAAGAATATGAACTTTGGTGCAATATTCCTCTTGAGTTACAAAATGCATTGAAATCCGTACTGATATACTGCTTAACATTGTATGAATGAAGTACCTTAACAGAAATACCGAACAAATTAGAAATTTCAGCAACAAATGTTTTAAAAGTAGACAGAAGCTCAGACCTATTATGCAAAAGATACAACCAAGTCATGCGTGAATGATCATCAATAAATGTAACAAAATATTTATAACCAAACACACTAGAAAATTTAAAGGGTCCCCAAATATTAGAGTGAACTAAAGAAAAAGGTAACTCATGTCTCTTATTAACAGAAGAAAAAGACGAGCGATGATGCTTCCCAAGAATACCAGACTCACAACTAAATTCTGATAAGCTAATAGAAAGTAACATAGTATGTAAAGACGAAAGGGGAGGGTGACCAAGTCTTCGGTGTCACTGAATAGTAGAAACAGCTGTAGACGTACTGGGAAGGTGATCTACATAATACAGTCCATTCTTCTCATACCCCCACTAATCTGTTGCTTTGTCAGAAGACTCTGTATCACAAAGGAAAAAGGATAAAAAGTTACTGAGTAGTTGGAATTGTTGGTAAGCTGATGAACGGAAAGTAGATTTTGTTTTAAAGATAACACAATTAAAGCATTTTAAGATGTAAGGATAAAGTAAGTGATAAGTCAGCGGAACCAGAAACATGTGAAGTATTATCATCAGCCATGAAAATAAGCTTGTAAGGACTAGAAGTAAGATCAGAAGGTCCATTACGAGACATGTGATGTGAGGCACCTGAATCGGCTACCCAAGAATCAGAATGAGAAAGTAAATATATACCTGATAGAGTGGAAAGGTTGGCAGGAGCTACAGAAGAGAGGAGACGACGTAACTAGCCCCACTCATCACTGGATAACGGTACCTGTCCGGCATTAGAAGAAGGTTGATCAGTAACTGCTGGGGTGGATGTCTGGCGAGTGGTAGGTGTAACATCAGGGTATCCATGCTTCTCCAACACCAGTCTTCCTAATAATTAAGGCCGCCACAATGAGCACAATAAAGGCCGGAGCTACCATGACCTTGAGCAATCAGAGGGGGCGACCACACGATGTCCTATGACCACCAGAGATAGGATCAGAAAAACTATGTCCATACTGAATGTAGGTCCTACGTCCACGGTCTTGAGTAACAAATACGGTCGAAATAAGCTCAATAGAGAGGGAAGAGATAGTGGACACACAATAAATGCTCGACAGGATGCTCGTCAATAAAGGAGAACCATTCTGAGAAAGAATGAGAGTGCGGACGTCCTCAAAAGTGGGTGGTAGTCGAGCCAAGAGTAACGCGTCAACAAGAAACTCACGTTGTTTGCGAGTGATAGCAGGATCAGTGGAGATAGCCTGATAGACGTTCCACTAATCAAGAAGCCCACTGAAGATGGCACCGAAATCCCGAATATCGTCGCCTAGATTAGCCGTAGTAAAGATATAGAAGATGTCATAAAGTTTCTGCAAGTTATCTTCAGACGAGTATAGAGAACGGAGATGTGTCCTAATTTCCTTTGCAGTTTTTAGAGACATAATAGACGTATAACAGCGAGAATCCATAGAGTTAGACAACCAAACAATTACGTTGTTATCATTCTGAAAGCAGGTATCATAGGTGGGATTTTTGGAGTCAAGGGGAGTATCCGTCAAGTGATTATGAAGATTTTGCTATGCAAGGCTCGTTCAACAGCAATAGACCATTGTATGTAGGTTTTTACACCGGAGAGATATCGTAGTCAAGAGAAAATCCGTTTTGAAGTCAACAGATGACAAAGAAGCTGAGTTAACTTTATCATCACTAGAATCCATGGTAAAAGGCGAAAAAAAAAGATCCCGAGAGAAAGAATAAAGACTGTCTAAATCACAATAAGTATACCGAGCAAGGTGATCTAATAGATCATGTAGAAGAGAAGATTTCTAAGAGTAGAAAGGGCTATGTAGAGATAGCGTTGTCTGGAAGTGGTTCTGTAGGTGCGCAAAGGGTAAAGGAGATGCTGGAAGAGGTGAATCGAAGTCATGAAAGGGTTGTTGGGTTCTGGAGATGACCAAAGAAGGCTGGGGAGTTGCTGCGAGGGTGTTGGAAGGCTAAAAAGAAGGAGTCGAAGCCATAGAGGTGCTTTGAGTGGGTGGGAGTGCTGGAGCAAGGGGTTAGAAGTTCTGTAGAAGGGGCGATGGCTTGGGAGGGCAGTCGAGGAGGGACGAAGCTCTGGGAAGAGTTGGTGGGGGAATCTAGGCCAGAGATATCATAGGGAGAGGATGGGGGTCTGCAGAGGTCTTGAAGAGGTCGTTAAGGGAGGAGGGAGGACCAGGGAGGGAGGACGATGGGCTGGAGAGTTCGACAAGGGAGGATGGGGATCTTGGATAAGACTTTGTGTCACACCCCGCTTCCCAGTGTACGGGAAAGGGACACGACTGGACCCGCTACGTATTTACTCAGAAGTAAACATGCGAAGCGTTTCTAAGCAATTTAAAATAAAATGTACACAAAAGACATGAATATAATGAACATCAACTTTATTTATTAAACATTCTTTTACAGGTACAACTGGAAATGTAAATATAAGGATGGAAAGCAATACCTAAACAATGGCATGAACTGAAAAGAAAATATGTACAAGTGACTATAGATCGGGGTCTTCAGTGTACTGCTCAAGGGTCTGCTCCAAGTGCTCCTGGCTGATCTCGAACTCTTCAGATTCGGGTCCTCCTGACAACATTCTAAAGAAGAAGAGAAATAGGAATGTCGTCAGTGAAAAATCGCTCAGTAAGTCCCAAAGAAGGAGAGAAGTAGAATAGACAGAAAAGAAAGTATATCTAGTATAATATTTGATTGTTATGTTAACGTAGTGTTTGTAGCTTGGTACAGAATATGCTAGTGTATACGAGAGGATTCCAACTTACACCGTGGACTTTGGTAACCCGTAGTACAAGACTCCGTCGAAAATACCACGGAACAACGGCATGTATGTAATTACTTCTTTTAGTGACCACCTCGAGCCACCTTTAACATATTCCGTACCAGTCTACCCCTTTATAAACCCCGTAGTATTGATTGTATTGATTGTACTGATTGTATTGTATTTCTTGTAGTAAATGGAAGACTTGCCGAAACCATGATATCAGTAAACGGAATGGATATAAATGGATAGTAATGTAATCAGAGTATATCCATGGTTCGGTTCAGTCATGTTCATATTGATATGGATTGTATTCTGCTATTCGTGGATTCATGTTGTATTGTAGTTATACTTGAATTGAATTCAATTCAGATTGATTTCATATTAGATCATGACTCGAACTGAGTCAGACTTTTAAACAGAATTGAAGTCTTGATTGTTTTGGAGTTATCGGTAATTGCTGCACATGGACGGCAGGATTTGTGTCTTTTTCCAAGACAATTACCGTGTTGATAACACCATTGTTAGGTTGTCTACCTTAGATAGGCAAGCATCCATATTCTCCGGCTCCCTGAGACTCAAGAGAACTAGTCCCGCTTTAACCTATGTTTATTAGGATCCTTATTGTAATTTAATATAACTTGAGAGGGTTTTATGAAAATTAGTTTTGATATATTTTCAAAATATACCTCAAGTATTTAATTATCGTCTTTAGGGTTTTCATAGTTGTAATTTTTTATAAAGTGAAATATTCTAGTGAATATAACCTAGTTTTCATTTTATATGGTAGTTTAGTGTAATCTTGGAATGGTATTGAATTGTAAACGTAATTTCATGAAATTTGTGATTCCTTTGATTTAGAAAACATGGAATATATATATAATATATTTAAAATAGATATTTTAATAATATTTATATATCTAATATTTATAAAAATATAGAATTTATTTCTTAAATAGAACCCACTTTTTTCTTAAAAATTGCATTAAAAATTCCATCAAGATCGAATACTCCTTGCAGAGGTCTGCATCTCGCTCTACTAGGCCCGAGGATGTGCAATAACCCGCACCATCCCGATCGAGGTTCCCTAAAATAGGTTGTAGAGGCGTAATTGCAAGGAATTGATTAACACTCTTTTTAAAGAAAACGGTTTTGAATGTTTAAAGTATTTATTCATAATCTCGTATTTTCCCATAAACTAGAGTCCCAAAATTCATCGTGCTATGTCAAACATGTGTGTTGTGATGAGGTAGGTCATTACCTTATGAGTTATCTAAAGGTAATATAAGGATATATGTTGAATTGTGTTGAAAGTAAAGTATATGGTATTTTACTGTAAAAATGCGATAAAAGTTGCATAATAGATTCTTTTGAGTTGGAACTTGTTATAATGTGTTTGTTAATGATTACTAAACAATCTATTAAAAATTTGAAGGTTTGTTATTAGGAAAAATTAGATTTTTAAAGAAAAGAGCTTCGGAAGTCGAAATAACTCCGCTTCCGACGAGTTTTGAAAAGGAGAATTTTTAGAATAGAAAAAGAGAAGGGAAGAGGGGACTTACAAGTTATAAAGAAAGAAGGGAGGTAGAGAAAGACTTTGGAACCGTTGGGACGTCATTTCGTCGCCGGATTCTTCTTGGAACGTCGCCGGAACTTTGTCTCTTGTTAACCCCACTTATATAACTTGGGACTTAGAAATTTTAAAGAGTTTTTGTAATGAAATTCTGAGTGAGGAGGGATGAAATGTGGTGTGATATTTATAGGAAAAATTAGGGTTTGTGGTAAAGAAGAATGAAATTAAAATTTGCATTAAAAATGAATTAAAGAGAGGAATTATCACTCTCTGGATGTTTTCAGAGTAAACAAACAACATGGGGGTAGTGAGGTAGGCGAAGAGGTGCAGGGTTAAAAATATTGGACCATTCCCGATAGGGGGGCCCGATGTTAGTGTATATGCCCTTGGGGCCATTATTGTATCATACTAGCTTGTATATTACTTAATGGAAGCTTGGGATATTCATAGTTATATAACAGTCTTGCTAAACATGGTAGTATGCTACATGGTTTTATCTGTCTTAATATATGAGTATACGTATTGATAGAGCTCTTAGGATCTTGCTTGACTACCAGCATTGTGATGACAGTCACACTAGTAGGGGCTGGGTAGTCTACAAGCACATCCTTTTTCAGGTCCCTAATCGTAGGATTATCGAGACAGGGCATCGATACTCCAGAGTAGACTAGTGTGTACGCTTCTCATCCCAGTTGGGAAGATGGTCTGTCCCACAGCCGTCAGTACGTCATACTGGAGATAGTATACAGATGCTCTTGGGTTACGGGTACACCGGACAGGACTCGCAGGGAGCTGTTGGTTGGTTTTATACCAGTCGTCAGTTAACAGTTCCCAGGTGACATGAGTACAGCATAGTCCGCAGACTTGACACTGCTACTTCGCCTCGAGTGTGTCCCACTGTTCTTAGATTGCTACCCTACCACGGCTCAAAGGAGTCGTGCAAACAGGTAGCAGTTGGGTGCAGTCCCGAGCACTTGGAGGCAGTGGCGGTTAGACAGGATTCGTCTCTCCCGGTATTGGGAGTTGATATCGCACTGTGTCAGAGAGCAATTACGCAAAGTCCCTGGCCAGGGCAACCGAGATTTACTGGTAGGTTCCAGTAGTTTCTCAAGGTGTAATGGGCTACGCTCCGACACGACTTATACCGCTATTAGGGGACTGATGCTTGCCGTCCCCTAGGCCCGATATGCGATAGTCTTAGACGAACAGACCGGACTGTACGAAGATTGTCACATCAGGCTCAGTAGGAGTTCGGATGGGTTTCCTCATCGACCTTCTTATCGACATCTACCTGGGGACCGTTACGTACAGCTAGTGCCGCTTGCGGTCTGTGGTTAAACCCACTGCCAGCGTAGTAGTCGAGTCTTTAGAGTCCCATACAGAGAGTTTCCCTGCTCCAGGCGAAACGATATAGAGGTCGTATGGTTTTATGACAAGGGTTCGGACGCATACGTGTGTTTACGCACGTACGACATTCGGACATTTTTTACCAGCCGGCTTTTGTTTAAGCCAGATTCTAGTATCGGGTTATTGGATTTATACAATCTAAAGTTTTTCCGTGTTTTCACGGAAAGGAGGGGCGTTCTCGTAATTTCGGGAGAAGCTTCTAGAAGGATGGTGACTTGGGGGTTTAGGTGGCATAAGCATTAAATGAGATTAGTGACTCATTTGTGTGATTCATCCATGTCATTAATGCATCATAAATGGTTAATGACTCATATAGATGAATCACTCATATGAATTAAATGAAGCATGGTTGTTAAATCATTTATTTATTTATTTGATAAAACATAATGCTTCATATATATTCAAATGAGATCATTATCTCTTCTCATTTTCATGCTCACCTTCTCTCTCCTCAAGCTCTCTCTCTTCAAACCCTAATCCTCCCCTCTCATGTGTTGAGATCAAGGATTAGATAGACTAATTAAACCATAACCTTACCCTATATCACCTAGGTACCTTTGATTAGCAACTAAAGAAACCTAGTTACCTCAAGTTTAGAGGTGAAGCTTGGATTAGAAACTCTCGGGTGGATCGTCTATTACATAGAGAAGGCCGAGGAGGAAGTGGATAACGTAAAGAAGAAGGACTGGGTTCATTAGGTATAATCTCTTTTCATAGTAGTTAAGAACTCCTATGCATGTGTTAGTTATAGTTTAGCAAAGATTCTTCGGTTAGTCGATGTTAACTTAAAGAACAAGATCGTTTTTCATATTTCCGCCTCCCCGCAACTCGTGGGGTGTTGTACATCGACTTACACCCGACGCCGCCGGTCAAAAATGTACCTTGGCCGGTCGAAATCTGAGGGTAGGGGCTTGGATTCTTTCCACGTGTTGGTGTCATTTCAACTAGTCTAATGCACATGTTTGATTTATAACTTGTTCTCAGGTTTAGGTATTCCTTTATGTATTTTGAAAAAAAATTTGTACAGAAAGTTTAAGGTTATTACACGTCGAGGGAGGAGGGAGGGTCGGAGAGAGAGGATGAATGTCTGGAGAGGTTGATGAAGGAGGAGGGAGGGCTGGAGAAGAAGATCCAGGGTCTGGTAGGTGGCATCAGCGAATAAGGAAGGGATTAGGTTTAGGGTTTGGGAAATTAGGGTTTTCTTTTGATTATTTTCAAAGCTCTGACACCATGAAGATAACCAAAAGGAAAAAATATTTTATTGGTTTGAGAAAAATAGTAGTCTATACAACTCTATATATAGAGAGTTTTAGATCACCTCGCCTAATAAATATATAATAACTAATCAAACTGATTAACTAAAAATAACAACTAAATAATATTCAGAACAAATACAAATACTTATTATTATGTATTTTGATACATAATAGTTTTGTGTATATGATACACATTGATAATGAAATGAGAACAACTCATTTTCTTTATTTATTTAATAAAGAAATGAGTCATTGAAATAAGAAGAGTGTAGAGTTTTTTAGAACTCTCTTGGTCTTTTCATTTAGATAAAAATGGCTGCTTTTTTTGTTCTCGTCCTCATTATCATCTTTATCTTCTCTCTTGGAGATTTCTTTAGAGATTTAGAAAAAAAGAAAAGAGAGGAATAATAGTGAAGTAACTTGTCTTTACATTTCTAGCAAATTAGTAAAGACAAGTTACTTCACTAACATCGCTTTAGTGAATGGGAGCTTGAGTCGGTCATTTCTCGAGGTGGATTATCTTTGACAAGATGATCTCCATACAAGTTCGATCCAAGAGTCCATGGAGCTTAGAAAGGGTCTTCCACAAATAGGTGGACACTCTACAAAGGTTGTAGCTTGAAAAACCCTATATTGTTTCACGCATGCTCTCTTTTATGTTGTAAGTTTGTGTCTTTAGGTGATTTTAGGGTATTTGTTGGTTTTTCTTACTTGAAATTTTTTGTTATGGCTTCTGCTATGTTCGCAAGTGTTGCATTATGAGCAAAACACATTAACACTGGTATCAGAGCTTGAGTTAGGGTTTCCTCAATATGGATCATTTTCGACGAGAAGATTGGCTTTCAAGCTCGATCCAAAAGCAACAGAGTTTAGCATGGGTTTTCCACGATTAGGTGGACACGCTACAAAGGTTGTAACACCCTAAACTCCCATCTTTGATCACTTGATTTCTTTATGTGTTGCAATAATTAGTAAACGATGTATCTTGTGTTTGGAATTGGTAATATATTTTGTAAAATTATTGTTTTATGCTTCCGACGGGTCCACAAATGTTGCGACCCTAGCAATTGATTCCCTTTAGCGAAACCCCTATGGGGGTCCCCGACAGCGGGAGCCACTTTGGCAGGGGCCCCAACGGCAAGAAACCCCTTAGGCGGTCCCTGACAGCGGGGGTCTCCGAGAGCGGGAGCCCCCTTTGTGAGTCTCGATAGCCGGGGCCTCCTTTGGGGGGGGCCCAACGGCGAAAAATCCTCTTGCGAGGATTTTCGAGATAGACATTCCCATTTGCGGGGATATTCGTGGTTGTGATCCCTTTAGGCATCTCCGTCAATAGGCGGAGATGACACGAGTCACGAAAGTCATGGGCTTTCGTCGAGTTCTTCCGTTCGTATGTGTTGGCTTGGGATGAAAGCCTTGGGCTTTCATCCCAAGAACTCTCGTTCCCTCTTGTTCTTCGAGCTCGATAAAGAAAACTTTCTTCTTTATTGAGTTTTGATCTTGGATCTTGGATTCTTTGAGTTGAAGCTTTCCTTCTAGAGATGTGTTCTTTTCTATTCTAATGGGTTCTCTTTAGAAAGAATCGAGGAGATGAGAGAGATCCAAAAGAAAATCTTTTTCTTTTGGGTCTCTCTTGTGAGAAAGATGAAGATTTAGATTTTCACAAAGGAGAGAAAATGGAGGCTAAAAAACCCTAATATTTTTGTGGGAGAAAAAAAGTTTTTCATTTTATTCAGTTGGTGGGTTTAAATACCCTTACATGTTTTGAATTTAAGCCTTGGGCTTTGCAAAATTGGTTTTTTCTCATTATTTCTACAATATTCATACTTATTATATATTAAATCTGCTTTATTGCATTTTTCTCTCTTTTCTTGGCATGGGGGCCGGCCCCATACTTGAGTTTGGACCGGTTTAGGCTTGAGCCCACCTGCTTAGACTTGGGTTCGAGCATGGACCCAGTTTAAGTTTAAACGTGGGCCTAGTTACTAGGGTGTTGACATTGACTTTGACTTTTTGGCTTCGACTGTGGGATTTAAGTTTTGACCCCAAAAATAATGCTTAAGCAAGCCAAGGTAACATATTTAATAGCCAGACTAGTATATGTTTGAGCGACTCGATGAACTTTCATGTAGGATTAGGTGTAGAAAATTTTATGTTACTAATGATACTCGTAAGTGGGAATTCCCCAGATCATTGTTGGGTTGTCTAGCACGGCAGTAAGGTTTCGGGAGGCATCATCCATGCCATATTTAAATTTTTACCGTTCTAGCTAACCCTAACCTTAGAATCGATACTAGAAAATATGACGAATCAAATGCAAACAACTTTGCAACTAAGTGAATGAGGGAAAACAAACTTTGTAGACCAGTCCTTCACTTCAAATGCTCCATGTAGTAGTCCCTTCGCTGCGATCATCGAACTCCCGGACTCTAGTGAAGGTTCACATGAAGAAATGAACGGGCTTGCTCAATGCCTTCGAAGCCGAAGATGATCTACGTCGAGAAGACTCAAGCTCATGCTACCTCTTCACTAATGGTGAGATTAGTGAAGCAAACACCCTAAACTAAATGGCTAATAGTAGAGGATGATGAAGTAGGAAGTGTGCTCACTTTAGATTTAATTTTCTCACAATATTTTATCACCTTTTCAAACCCTAGAAAACTCTTTTCATAAAGAAGAAGAAGATGAAGTGATGAACAATTGGATGAGGTTAGAAATGCAACCATGGTGAGTTATTATGTCATGCCTAACTCATGTAGAGAATAAACCATAGTCTAAGGTTAAGGATTGGGTTAACAAATATCTTAAGCTAGACAAACAAGTTGAATAAGTCAATGTTCTACTAGCTTCTCCAAGCTCAATCTTGACTAAATCCAAATGTTTGAATTGCTTAATACAAATAAAACCCTAGCTTTAACCCTAGCATGGTGTAAGTCTCATACATACATTTTGGATGTGTAACCTAGTATGACACAACAATATATATCACATATATATTTTGTGTGCAAATAGAAAACAATACATGTATCACATATATGTAAAGTGTATCAAATGTGTGAAAAAGAATTACTTAAGTGAGCTAATATTAGTTAATGTAATGTAATATATCAAATATATAATTATACATTAAATTGTTAAATCAACTCTTGATTTAATAATCCGGCTATATCACATATAACCGACTAATATCAAATACAACAACTTATCAAATCAACACTTGATCCGATGACCCGGCTATATCACATATAACCGACCAATGTCACAAGTCGCGAGAATAGAATGTGGTATCACATACGTGCATTAATCTCAGTCCCGCACATATCTCATATATGCTCCTACTCCGTTTCGCATGAACCAGGAAAGCTCTGTGTAGGACTCTGAACATTCGTCAATACGCCGACAGTAGATGATGATCATATCAAACACCCACAAGCCACAAGCGGTCTGCTAAACGTAACGGCCACCCGGGTATTGAGCGATTAGAAGATCAACAACCAAGCCTGCTCGTACTCTTGCGAATCCAATCAGTAACACTACCGTACAATCCGGTCTCTTCGTCAGATATGTCGCATATCATAGCCTACGGGTGGTATAACGTCAGACCCCAATAGCCTGATAATTCATGCCAATACAAGGTCCATAACGGTTTAAGAAACTACTGATAACACTTACCAGTAGATCTCTGCAACCGTGGTCAGGGATTTCCAGTTATGGCCAATCGAGCATAGCGCAGCATCAGATCACAATACCGAGAGAGACGAAACCCCTTCTATCGCTCATTACCTCCATGTGACTTGGGACTGTACCCAAAAACCACCTTTTTACATGATCTCTTGACCGTGGTATGGTGGAAATCAAAGCACAGTGGGAATCACACAAGACTTTATGACGATCTCGGGTCTACAGACCAACCTGTACCAGTGTTACCAGAGAACTGATATCCGACGATAGGTATAATACCATCTAGGAGTTCTAGGTGATTCCGTTCAGTGTACCCAGTCTCCACTGAGCACCCGTATACCTTCTCTGATGTCAAATACCAATGGATGTGGGATCATCCATCGCCCATCATATGGGTCGAGAAGCGTATACGCTAGTCTACTCTGGAGTATCGATGCCATGTATCGATACTCCCTCGACTAGGAATATTTGAAGGATGTACTTATCGACTACCCTGTCCCCATTAGTATGATCTGCATCATAATACTGGTTGTCAAGTACTTATCCTAAGGGCTTTATCAACATGTAATAGAGTGACAATAAGTGTACATGTTAAGATAAAGTGCAACCAGATAGCATATTATCATGTCGAGCAAGAAAGTCCTCCCTATATATGTCCATGCATCCACTACAATATATATCACATGTACAGTAATGGCCTCTAGGCCATACATATAACTAACAATCTTCCACTTGCACTAAGGCCATCTGTTGTAGTATCCAATACCAACAATATAGCAGTGGTTGTAGTATCCCATACTCAACCATCCCATATAAGTCTCTCTAGAGGCTAGGCCTTTGTGAGTGGATCCGCTGTGTTATCCTTCATGTCTACTCTCCTTACCTCGATCCCATGGAGATCAACCATCTCCCTGATCAGGTGATATTAGCCTCAGAATATGTCTGGAACGTTGATGGGACGGACCTTCCTAGGCCAAAACCACAACTCCATTGTTATCTCAATAACTCTTATTGGACGCTCAATGGTAGGAACCATGTTCATCTCATGAACAAAAAATGCCCAGACAGCTACTTTGGCAGCATCATTGGTAGCAATGTATTCAGCCTTTATCATCTAGTATGTCATGGTATCTAGCTTGGAACTCTTCCAACATACCGTCCCTCCATTGAGGGTAAAGACAATGCCCGTGACTGACTCTCAGTCGAACTTATCACTCTGGAAGCTAGAACCAAGAACTTTCTTTTAGTGCTTCTCAAGTACTTAAGAAGGTCCTCCACAGCTGTCCAGTGATTTTCTCAAGTTCCGATTGATTCCTGATCACTGCACCTTGTGAGTCATCTATATCTGGTCTGGTATATAACATCGCATACATGATAGAGCCTACTGCCGAAGTATAGGGTATCCCTTGCACGCGAGTGATCCATGAGTAAGTGAGTGAACCACCACGCTTAGAATTCTCCATACTAAACCCCTTTAGTATGGTGTTAATGTATGGATTTGGGACATTCCCAACATCCACTTAGATCTATCATCATAGATCATAATCCACAAGATGTAGTAGGTATCATCCAGATCTTCTATGGAGAATCTTCATGATAAGAGGAGCTTGACCGAGTGTAGCATAGGAAACCATTTCCTATCAAGAGTATGTCATCTACGTACAATACGTGGAAGACAACTTTACTCTCTACTACCTTCTTGTATATACAAAGTTCATCTACTATTTTGATGAAGTCAAACTCTTAAACTGTCACATCAAAACAGATGTTCCAACTCCGCGATACTTGCATTAATCCTGATGGACTTAAACATAGCTTTGAAAGTCTCAAATTTTCCATCTACACCAAGAATCTTCTCAAGATCCAATTTGCTCCCAATGGGTTTTACCCCTTCAGGTGCAACATGCAAAGTCATACTTTGTTAGTGTATACATACAACTAACAATCTCCCACTTGCACTAAGGCCATCTGTTGTAGTATCTTACACCCAACAATCAGCAGTGGTTATAGTATCCCATACTCAACCATCCCTTAAAAATATCTCTTGGGAAAAAGGCCTTCGTGAGTGGATCCGCCGTATTGTCCTCTAAATTTACTCTCCTAACCTCGACATTCCTGGAGATCAGCCATCTCCATGATCAGGTGATACTGCCTTAGAATATATCTGGGTCATTGATGGGACCGGGGTTCCTAGGCCAAAGCCACATCACCATTGTCACACAATGGTAGGAACCTAGTTCATCTTATGAACAAATATACACCCAGACCGCCTCTTTGGTAGTATCTTTGATAGCGATGTATTCAGCCTTTATCGTCTAGTTTGCCCCGGTATCTAGCTTGTAACTCTTCCAACATACCGTCCCACTTCTGGGGTAAAGACAAAACCTGTGACTGTCTGACAGTCGACCTTATCACTCTGGAAGCTCGAGTCGGTAAAGGACTCCCACAGGAGTTCACCTTTACCAAACTCCAAGAACATTTCTTTAGTGCTTCTCAAGTACTTAAGAAGGTTCTCCAAAGCTGTGTAGTGATTCTCCCCAGGATCATTTGATACCATCTCACTCCTCCTAGTGAGAATCCTAACATCCACTTAGATCTATCTCATAGATTCAAAAACCAAGATTTAAGAGGTATCACCTAGATCCTACATGGAGAATCTATGTGATAAGAGGAGATTGACCGAGTGTAGCATAGGAAACACCTTTCCTATCAAGAGTATGTCATCTACGTATAATATGAGGAAGACCACCCTACTCTCTACTACCTTTTTGTATATACAAGGTTCATCTACCATTTTAATGAAGTCAAACACTTTTACTACCACATCAAAACAGATGTTCCAACTCCACGATACCTGCTTTAACCCATAAAGCAACTTGCATACGTTTCCGCTGCTCCACAGTCTACGAAATCCTCTGGCTATGTACTTATAGACGCTCTCTTCTAAATCATTATTTAAAAAAGCAGTCATGACACTCAACCACCAGATATCGTAGTCATGGTATGTAGCAATGGCAAGTAAGATCCGGATGGACTTAAGCATAGCCACTGGAGAAAAGGTTTCATCATTATCCATGCCTGGTCGATGACGAGAACCTTTTGCAACAAGTCTAGCTTTGAAAGTCTCAACTTTTTCATCTACACCAAGTAATCTTCTCAAGATACACTTGCTCCTGATGGAGATCTAACCCTTCAGATATAGCAACCTAAGTCCATACTTTGTTGGTGTACATGGATTCCATCTCAGATCGCTTAGCATCCAACCATTCTTACAGAGTCCCCACTCTTGATGGCCTGCTCAATACTAGTTGGGTCATCATCTCTCATGATGCAATCCTCGCTCGCACTGTCATCGAGAAACCTAAGTATCTCTCAGGCGGATGAGGAACCCTACCAGATCGGCGGAGAGGCTGAGGTTCGTTGGGAACTATTGAATCCTCTGGTTCTACCAAATCATCAGCTGTAGTTTGTATAGTTGGAACTAATTCTAGTTCTGCCTCATGATCACAAATTTCTTCCTTAAAAAATTCATTTTCCTAAAAAGGTGGCATGCCGAGAAATAAAACACCTTTAGTTTCTCGGTGTGGTAGAAGATATCCCCTTATGAATGCTTGGGACATCCAACAAACTTCCACAGAACTGACCTTGCCTCGAGCTTGTCCGGATTTTGCTTTTAGACATAAGCTGGACAACCCAAATCTTAACATGCTTTAGAGATGGGCTCTTCTCATACCATATCTCATATGGAGTGGTAGGCACTGATTTTATTAGAACCCAATTCAATAGGTATGCTGCTTCTTCAAGCGCATGACCCCAAAAGGAAATAGGCAACTCAGCAGTACTCATCATAGAGCGCACCATATCTAATAGGGTGTGATTGCTTCGCCCCGATACATCATTTTGCTGTGGTGTATACGGAGGAGTAATGCAGAGAGAGAATCTCATTCTCTTATAGAATAGTGCAAGAATTCCATGCACAAGTATTCTTCTCCCTGATCCTATCAAAAGACTTAATACTTATACCCGTTTTTGTTCTCTACTTCGGATTTATATTCATTGAATTTCTCAAAATCTTCAGGCTTGTGTTTCAACAGGAACACATGTCCGAATCCTGAGAGATCATCAGTGAATATAATGAAGTACAAAGAACTAGTCCTGGCATATGTAGACAGGGGACCACTTATATCATCATGTATCAGTCCTAAGAGTTCACTAACCTTTTCTCTGTTTCAAGTAAACGGAGTTATGGTCATCTTATCTTTGTGACATGACTGGTAAGTTTCACAAGATGTAAATTCAAACTGATTTAAATATGCATCTTAATGTAACTTAGCTAGTTGGGTCGCATTGATATGACCTAGTCTACAATGCCTCAAGAAAGATTCGTTCATTTCTAAACTCTTCCTCTTGTGTGTGTTCTTTACGTTAAGAACTGTGGTTTGATTTAGAACGTATATGCTATTAGATAACGCGCCTGAACTGATCAACACTTTGATATAGGAAATGTTCAAAACATTATCTATCAATACAAAATTATATCCTTCTTTACATGATAAAGAGATTGATATAATGTTGTATATCAGGTTCGGTATCTAATAACATTCGTTCAGAATCAAAGTACTTGGTAATACAAGGTGATATTTGCCAACTGATTTGGCTACAACAATTGCACCATTCTCAACACTTAGAGACATATCACCCAATCCCAGTTCTCTACCTTTCTGTAGCCTATGTAACAGATTACATATGTGGGATCCTGATCCGGTATCTAATATCCAGGACGTAGAGGATACTGAGAAACGATTCTCGGTAACGAACACACCCGAAAACGATGCATCAATCATACACTTTCTTCGTTTGGGCGGCATGAGAATCCTGGTATTCCCCTATTTCCTGCTCGGTCTTATAACAATTATAAGTTAGAGTGGGACCAACGTTCCCCAGCTCAGTATAACAAGCGGGTTCGGTTAATACATCCATATTATTATCTTGATTAAGTCATGATATGGTCGCTACCTGGAGAGAGAGAGAAGAAAACACTCTGCATGTGCTCTTGAAAGATTAGATTGGTTATATATTTTATCCAATCAGGATGGCTACCACTGTTTTTATCAAATTTTCTTTCAAACCTTAAAAGGAAAGACTAGCCGGGATTAATTACACCCTATAAGTTCGCCAATCTTTCAGCCAGGCCAGTGCCGGTACTTTGAGAGAGGTTCCCCATGCTTTCGCACGGACCTAATTAAAAGAAACATCGTTTTTTCAGGAGCGTAACCCCGTTGACACCTTTCTAGACACCTACTTGATCGGCTAATTGTAAAGTGAAAAGCTCTCCCAGGAGTAACAATTACTCGCAGTGGGTATCAAGATCCAACTATCTCATAGAAGGTATGCAATCTCATTACAAATTTCAACACTTGAAACTCCCGATAATTGTTTTTACCCCTAGTACTTATGACCTTGACTATAATCAACATATCATAAGCACTAGTCAAGTTCTACCCGTCATTTCTTGATTAATTAGACCCAGCCATATGACTCTTGACTATAATCTAGATAATCACATGACTGTCCTAATTAATCGCATCATATGCTGTGTAGGAAGACATCACTTAGCTACCGTACACTACGTCTTAACTATGATCAACATACGCGGCACGAATATTAAGTACTCTACTTCCTAAAATGACGGAGGGTTGCAGATGGTTTTTAAGAAAACCTTTAACGCTTTGAACTTGATCTCGTTGCAGAATCAAATAATTTAAAACGGAGTGTTTTTTAGGCTTTTGCTAGTTTGGCTAAAGAGGTCACTCCCGGTGAAGGGATCACGGCTCTTTCCTCGTCGAATGAGCTGCAGGATATTCACAATACCACTATGCAAAGCAAGAACTAGAAAAGCAATCAAAAGACAAAACCGAGGGTTGTAGCATTTGCTAGTTATTGCTAAAGAGGTCACTCCCGGTGAAGGGATCTAGGATCTTTCTTCATCGAATAAGGTGCAGGACATTCTACAAGGAATATCGTTATGCAAAGCAACAACTAGAGCAACCTATTTTTGAAAATTCGATTCCACAACATCTTTAGATTTATTTTCTTTCATTAATCTCGTTAATGAATGTCCCATCATTTAATTTACCTAAGCATCACAGATAAATACAACGCACGCTTATGCCATTCACATTCGTCACGACGTACCGTCATGCACCGTTAGGTTAGGTAACTATCGGCAGGGCGGGGCAGGGCTAGCACGGGTGAAAAACATAAGCAACGTCTATAATATATCATATATATTATATATAATATTTATCTCAGAATATAACGTGATCATATCGCAGAATATCAGTAGCAGAAAACAACATATGAAATATTGGATGTACTACGATTTCCGGGTTTTAATTTAAGCCTGTATAAAACACGGATTTCACGGTCGTGATGAATAGCCAAACCCATATCCCTAGACCCCTACGAGAGCGGAAAGCAACCCTACCAATTCTAGAGTTAGGAGATCCGGACTCGACGCCTCGAGATGGTCTTCCACTGGACTCTAGAACCCGGTTACTTGTGCTCCTCTCCTTGGGTCTATCCTAATGCGGAAAAGTAAATAATATATATCAACGGTGACATCTTCCTCAACCCTAAAGTGCCCCAATAAAAGAATATTACATACAAGTTTTTATATGAATGAAAATGAAAAACTCCCACCTCACATAAAAACCCCCAGCTATTCAAACACAACGATCTAATATAACATATCACAGCAACACATAACATCACATGTTATCAACGTAAGTAAATATGTGTATCCCAATTGTCGTTGACATATAGAAACGAAACCGGCGATACACCACATATTACACTTACGGTCGCAGAAAAGAAAGTGAAAACTACAACAATTGGAATCCGCAACCACCTTAGACATCATAAACCCGAAATATCTCATATTCTGGATTTCATGCCTAACAATACGAATTCCTTAAACATCGCATACCTAACAATTATAAACCCCGCATTTTAATCTCGATATTAAAAACGCTTTCTAATAATTAGTCGGGCAATTCAACAAGATTCCCGACATCCTGATCGAATGCTCGTCAAAAACTTTAGTAGGCGGCCGCACCCCCGATACCGTCGACGAAGTGCACTTAGGCGGAACACCACGGCCGTGAGCACCCGGACGGATGCCTTTGGGAATGGAGTTCTCCTACAGTCACTTGGTTGGGGCTATGGGGTGTGGCTATCTAGTAAAGTTACCCAACGAGTATCCGCATACGCTATGTGATTGCGACGAACTTTTGATCACATCAAAATCTCGTGGCAATCGATCAAATGAGACTAAATTGCTAGATTTATAAAATTCAAATATTGTGGATTCCAAGTATTGTATCCAATCACAAATATCCGGACGACGTTAAACTTTTTGATCGACTAATCAAAGTCCCACAATTCCCCGAGAGCTCAACACTTGAGCACAGTTCAAAAATACTCAGAACATTCCATAGCAGCTATGGACCAACCGTAGAAGGGCAAACCCAAGCCTCATTAATAGTACCGCGGAACTGCCACAAACCCTAAGGTTCAAAGCGGTTCCATGGTCATTATATCGAGTTAGGGTTTCATTCTTCTAGAGGGTCCACAGAATTTCTTACATGATTTTCCGAATATCTTAAACTTGAAAAAATAGGTTTTTGACCTTCGATTGAACTTTTTAATTTCGCTTAGATAACATGTGAAAACCCGAAACCAATATTAAACCACGAATATGAAACACTCCGAGTTGCCTACACAGTAAGATTTCATCACATGCAATTTTAGAAAAAACAAACAACACCTGAAACACCAAAACCCAGAGACTAGAACACCACCAAAATTTGAGGCAAAAAATCCAAAATTGGGCCGAGCTTACCAGTTTTGAGGGGGATGTGGCCGGCCACAGTAAGGCTAATTGGGACTAAATTTTGATAGTGTTCATGATATATCTCATACATCATTCTGCAGTTGTTTAAAAAAAATTTCGAGGAGTTTAAAAATTCGACAGAAACTAGTATTTGGTCTTTCAAGTTTCGGAGTAGTTTCGGTTTCGTAATCTAACAAACACCGTCTAATACTCTAGCCCGGCTCTGATACCACTGTTAGGATTCCTCAGCACCCTACTGGGTTTTCAATGCATCGACCATACCAATTTCAAAATTTATAGAGTGCTAATGAACCCTAACCTAGGATCAAGCTAAAGTAAATAGACAAACTAAACATATAATCTACCATTACACTAAGTGAATAAGGAATACAACCTTTGTAGACCGG
This sequence comes from Agapanthus africanus, assembly GCA_030015575.1. Lineage (NCBI taxonomy): Eukaryota > Viridiplantae > Streptophyta > Magnoliopsida > Asparagales > Amaryllidaceae > Agapanthus > Agapanthus africanus. Next base: position 463,812,555 of record CM057349.1, read on the forward strand.
TCCTTCACTTCTAAAGCTCCATGTAGAAGTCCCTTCGCTGCAAGTGGAGATCTCCCGAACTCTAGTATGGGTTCCCTTGGAGAAATTAACAACCTTTCTCGAAGTCTTTGAGGCTGAAGATGATCTACGTCGAGGAGACTCAAACCCAAGCTACCTCTTCACTAGGTGATGAACTTTGTGAAGAGAATACCCTAAACTAAATGGCATGTAGTAGAGGATGATGAAGTAGGAAATGGACTCACTTTCTTCTTCCTCGTGAAAGCTTTCTAGCTTTCACTAGGATCCCCTCATCCTACAAAATCCTCCTGGGACGCCCGATATTAAACACCCTCCGGGCTCAGATCTCGACTTACCACCTCACGATCAAATTTCCATTAGATCAAGGGGGATAGGCCGGGCCTATGGGAACTAGCGAATCGCCAAGATTTGCTTCACCATAACATCAACCACTGGGGAACATAGCGACAACCTCGAAGACGCAAATGATTTCCAGGGGACCTTGGACACCCGCGACGAACAGAAAGAAATCCGAGGTGCCCCGGTGGAGGCGCTAACAAAAATTCCCCTCGTCAAGGGGAATGAGGGACGAACCGTCCAGATCGGATCCCTTTTAACTGGAACCCAGCGCGGAGACTTGATCCGCTTTTTCCGAGGGAACTCGGACGTGTTCTCCTGGGCGCCTGCTGACATGCCCGGGATCGACCCCAAAGTAATCTTGCACAAGCTCGGGGTCGACCCTAAGGCCCGACCCATCAGGCAAAAGAAGCGTAGTTTCATGCCGATCAAGCAAAAGTTGATCGAGGACGAGGTCGATAGATTGCTCGTAGCCAACTTCATTCCAAACGTTGACTACTCGGACTGGCTGGAGAATGTAGTCATGGTTAAAAAGGCGAGCGGGAAGTGGCGCATGTGCATCGACTTCACAGACCTGAACAAGGCCTGCCCGAAAGAAAACTATCCCCTCCTTCGGATAGACCAGCTGGTGGACAGCTCGGCAGGCCACGAATTGCTCAGCTTCATGGACGCTTTTTCCGGCTACGACCAGATCCGTATTAGCCTGGCAGATGAAGAACTTACTGAGATCACTACGGAACGGGGGTATACTGCTACAAAGTGATGACCTTCAGCCTCAAAAATGCTGGGCTACATACCAACGCCTAATTAACAAAATGTTCAAACCGCAGATCGGAAAGAACATAGAGGTTTACGTCGACGACATGCTCATGAAATCAACCTCATTGGACGAGCACACCAAAGATCTCGGTGAGACATTCGACATCCTCTGTAAATACAAAATGAAGCTGAATCCGACCAAGTGCGCGTTCGGAGTCACTAGCAGGAAATTCCTCGGGTTCATGGTTACCCACCGAGAAATCGAAGCCAACCCGGAAAAGATCAGCGCCATTCTCAACATGGCCACACCCAAGAGCAACGTTGAGATCATGCGACTTACGGGGAGTGTGGCCGCTCTGAGTCGCTTCTTGTCGAGGTACGGAGAAAAGTGTCTCACATTCTTCAAAGCCCTGAGAAAGATCCCTATGTTCAAATGGTCAGAAGAATGTTAAAACGCTTTCAAGCAGCTCAAAGCACACTTGGAAACTCCCCCGCTGCTCACCCGACCAATCGAAGGAGACGAGCTATCATTGTACCTTGCAGTCTTCGGTCATGCTGCTGGATCGGTGCTCACCCGAGAAGTCGAAAGATTACAGAAGCCGGTCTACTACGTGAGCCATGTCTTCAAAGACGCGGAAACAAGGTACCCGGCCGTAGAAAAGATAGTCTTGTCGCTTGTCGTCACCTCAAGAAAACTCCGGTACTCCTTCCAGGCGCACACCATCTTCGTCCTCACCAAGCGTCCTATAGGGACAATTCTCTCCTCCCCTGAGTCATCAGGATGTCCAGAAAAATAGAGGTGAGAATTATCCCAATTTGATATCAAATACCGCCCCCGGCAAGCCATCAAAGCTCAGGTCCTAGCTGACTTCGTGGTCGAATGTACTATTTCCACTAAAGAAGAAGCGGCAATACGGGACGGCATACCCCGATCCTCGGTCGAGGAAGTACCCGACTCCATCCCCGATTGAGTTCTCTATGTCGATGGGTCCTCTACTGAGGAAGGGAGCGGGGCCGGCCTTATTATTCGAGTTCCGAACGAGGCAGAGATGGAGTACTCTTTGAAGCTCAGGTTCAGAGTGTCGAACAACGCTGTGGAATACGAGGCCTTGCTGGCTGGGTTACGAATCACTTTTGGGGTGGGGCTGAAGATGATTCGGATTCGCAGTGACACCGCCCTAGTCGTCGGCCAAGTGACCGGGCGCTTCGAGGTCAGAGAGCCACTCATGGTGAAGTGCTTGGCCAATGTGAAAAGACTACGAAAAGGTTTTGACGAAGTCCAAGTAGAACAGATACCCGACACCTGAACGCCCAAGACGATGCCCTGAGCAAACTTGCCTCTTCCTATACTACCAATAATAAGAGGAATATCCTCTTCGAATTCTTGCCATGACCCAGCGTGGAAGACAGAGAGGTGACGCTCCATGTATACACTGCTCAAGAAGAAGGCCAAGATTGGAGGAAGCCCCTCGTAGAGTTCCTGAAAGATGGAATACTTCTGGAAGACCGAGAGAAGTGCGCCGCCTTCGAGCCAAAGCCCACCACTTCATCTGGAGCAATGGAAACCTGTACAAAAAGTCATACACGCAGCCTCTGCTCCGGTGCGTCAACCCTCACGAAGCCGACTACGTCCTGCGTGAGATATACTAAGGGGTTGGTGCAGCGCATCAAGAGGGTCGTACCTTGGTCCAGAAGACGTTGCTCCAAGGATATTATTGGCCGATGATACACCTAGACGCTCAGAAGCTCCTCAGAAGATGCAAAAGCTGCCAATTTCACGGCAGCATACCGCGTTTTCTGGCCACTGAGCTAACGGCCCTCACCTCCCCTTGGCCATTTGCCTAGTAGGGAATGGACATGGTGGGCCAACTCTCCACTGGTATGGGCAGGCACAAGTACATCCTCGTCGCGGTAGACTCTTTCATGAAGTGGATTGAGACCGTCCCGATCAGAAAACCAGATGCCGCCACTACCATAAAGTTCCTACAGAACAACGTAATCTTTCGATTCGGGATCCTAAGGTGCATCATTACCGACCACGGGACGAATTTCGAATATGACAAAATTAAAGAGTTCTGCAACGAATACCCCATACTAATGAAGTTTGCCGCGGTCACGCATCCTCAATGCAATGGACAGGCCGAGGTTGCTAACCGAGACGTCATCCGAGGTCTTCGAGCTCGTTTGGAAAGAAGGAAGGGCAGCTGGGTTGAGGAACTACCGCGGGTATTGTGGGCCTTACGCACATCGAAAAAAACGCCCACGGAAGAGACCCCTTTCAGCCTATTACGGTACCGAGGCAATGGTCCCAGCGGAGATCGGACTGCCCGGTTATAGAGTCGAACACTTTGATGACGAAACCAACACCTCGGCGCTTGTTCATACCAGAATATTGCATTTAATACCGCCCATTCTTATGCTCGTTTGTTTATAGGTAGATGCTTTTAATCCGTGTTCGCTACATATTTAAAGGCTACAGGTTCCTAGTCCAAAATAACACAATTGATACAAAATCTCCACTGTTACGCCAAAATACAGAACATCTGTTGACTGCAGATAAAAGCCGGGTTCCGGTCATCCGTATTCGTCCAGTGCCGCGTACCGGTTCCAGAGACAAGACATATGACAGTGGTCATTCGTGTCTCGGACAAGCACAGAGCACGAGGGAGGCAGCACAAGAATCAATGGGTGCGCGGAGCTCGAGGGAGAAAAGGTCAAAAGTATTATTTTTGATGCTATTTTGGACCATTGCAGATCTGAAGCAATTGTGGAAGCAATTTGCAATTTGGTACATGTAGAACAATAGAAGATAGCAACACAAAGAAACCCCAAAAATACGACATCCCAACTCCCCATAACGGCCGCGGATCCGCGGCCAACATGGCGACTCGGCCGCAGATCCGCGGCCGAATTGACTCGGTGGAATCTGAATTTCTGGGGGCAGTTTAGGAACTTCATCTTGGGCCAGAATGTTGCCCTAGGGTTTCAGCCAGAAGCCTATAAATAGCCCAGTTTTGTGCCAAGCCAAGTCTTCTTCATGTCTTCTTTTCCTATCTCTTTTAGTGTACTTTAGTTTAGCTTCTTCTTCTTCTTCATTCTTTCCTCCATGAAAATTGTAGTGAAACCTTTTTGAGTGGAAGATCAATGAAGATGAGGGTTATTTTTCTTATCTTGTATTTTTATTTCATTGCATTGTAATTTAATTTCTAGTGTAACTTTATTATTTGTTGTTAACTAGTTTTTGTTATTTCCTTTCTTGCTCTTTTCATTTCTTCTTTTATCCGTATTTTCAAGCGATGATACTTGACGGAGTTTCTTGCTAAGGTGAGGACCCAAGAGTTAGCTTGCTTCACTTGTAAAACCGTATTTTCCTTTTCTCTCTTTTCTTCCTTCTTGTTTTATTTTCTTTTCTTTTATAATGTGTGAATAATTTCCCACTTGTTAAGGCTAAGGAAGGTGGTATGTGGGACGGAGGAATCCCTTGTGCTTCTCTTCGCCAAACATCTTGAAACGAACCCCGACCAAACAAACGCAACCCCCTCACTTAGGCGCGCTATACGTGACATATAGCCGCGGCCTAAGTCGAGAAGTCCTTTAAGCGCACTACAACGTGACATGTAGTTGTGACTTAATTGGATACATAGTTGCGGGTGTTTGGCCGAGGGTTGGAAATAAGCGTATTTAGCAGACGGACAAGGGGTACTAGGAATGGATTTAGCGTTGGAAAGCTTGCTTAAACTCGCAAATCCCATTCCTATGTCCTCCTAATCCCCGATACTTTCGATTATCCTAACATCGTTTTAAGAATGACAAAAGATAAGTACAAGACTAATCCTAACTCTACTAACCAATCTTAACCTTAACAAGCTTACTTGAACATAAATACGAACACTTAGGATAGACTTGAACATACATATACACATTCTTTATTAACTCGTCTAAAGCTCGAACGGACATACAGCCATCTCCCTGTGGATCGACCCGTGCTCAACCGGCTAGCTGCGAAGTGACACCGTCCTGATCGCGGTTATAACTTTAGAACTTTGAACATCCAACACGCCAAAAGCGTGCGATCAAATGGCCAACTACAGCGCTCTGGACCAATTTGGACATCTTGCTAAAAAAGCGGGACCGAACACAGATCAAAGTGGCCGCTTAACAACAACAAACTGCTCGCTACTATAACGCACGAGTTAAGCATCGCGCTTTCAGGACGGGAGATTTGGTCTTAAGGCGGAACGAATTCTTAGACCAGGGTAAACTGCACAAGTTCTTCCCGAAGTGGGACGACCTTTATCTCCGAAGTATTGCCTGGTGGAGCCTATCTCTTACAGCACGCGGGAGGACGCAAGTTTCTTCGGCCCTACAATGCTGAAAAACTCAAACTATACAAATGAATGTATTTTCTTCTTTTTGAAGCGATGTAATTTTTTATTATTATTAAGTCTCCCAAGTTATAAGAGACTTCTTCCATAAATTTTGTTCTCTTTCACGGTTCCGAAATACCTAGATTCATTTTTAAGGAAATATGCAAAAGTACTAAGAAGACAAAAGCACATTGGAAAAGAAGAACTTTATTCATTGAGGGGTATTATGGGCTCCTCAGCCTTACACAAAAAAAATTATTATTACAATAAAGGGGGTCGGGGATTAAGAAAGCACCGCTGACGGTACTCCAAGGAGATTTTCGCCAGCCGAGCCCTCGCTTCTTCAGCCCGCTCCCTATCATGGTGCCCGCGGACCCAAGATGCCACGGAAGGGCTGGAGACCCCACCCGCTGGACAAGAGTCGACGATCAGCCTTTTCTGGAAACACTCCAGAAGAAGGGCCACCTAGCGATCCCGCCTGCTCTTCGAGATCAGGCCGAAGTGATGGAGCGTGTGCAACTTATCAACCGTCTCGTCTTTCAGCTGCTTGGACAAGGCATTGCTCAAACCTGGGGACATCCTCCAAATCGCGTACATAAGCAATTGGAGGAGAGGCGATCGCCGGGGGATTAGGCGACCAAAGTGGCCCTCCACGAGCTCTGTCGCCTCTTGGTACGTCTCCTCGGAGCACTCCAGGTCATAAAGATACACATCGTTGAAGGAAATGATCTCCTTGATGCTGTAAATAAACCAGGTCATTTTCAGAAGCGCAAGGCTGAAAGAAACCAACATGCCTTCGCTATTTATAGCCCCAAAAGAATCCCTAAAGGACGAAGTTTGCGCGCACAGCAGCGCAAATCACGGGATCTTTTCAAAATTCACAATACAGAGCTGCCACATGGCGACCATGCCCTCAAGCGGTCAATGGAAGTTGGAACGATGCACACTACGGAGCGTCATGCCTTGCCTATGCATTTCTGCCACATGTTGTCTGCGACGACCTCTCTCCCAGATTTTACAGGTCAAGGGAGACAGACCGATGCCCCATAAAGACGAAAAGAGACCACCAAGCAGCTTCCCTGCTCAGTCAATCCTTAGCAGGTAACTTCCTACCCACCTACGCTAAGGATCGAAGCCCTCCTCATGAGGCCACCGAGTAGCTTCCCTGCTCGGTCAATCCTTAGTGGGTAATATCCTACCCACCTGCGCTAAGGATCGAAGCCCTCACCAAGAGGCCACCGAGCAGCTTTCCTGCTCGGTCAATCCCTGGCGGGTAGATTCCTACCCATCTTCGCCAAGGATCTAAAGTCCTCCTCACGAGGCCAATGAGCAGCTTCCCTGCTCAGTCAATCCTTAGCTAGTAACTTCCTATCCATTTTTGCCAAGGATCTAAAGCCATCCTCATGAGGCCACCGAGCAGCTTCCCTACTCGGTCAATCCCTGGCCGGTAGATTCCTACCCATCTTCGCCAAGAATCTAAATCCCTCCTCACGAGGCCACCGAGCAGCTTCCCTGCTCGGTCAATCCTTTGCGGGTAACTTTCTACCCATCTTCGCCAAGGATCTAAAGCCCTCCTCATGAGGCCACCGAGCAGCTTCCCTGCTCGGTCAATCCTTAGCGGGTAACTTCCTGCCCACCTGCTCTAAGGATCAAAGCTTATACCAAGAGGCCACCGAGCAGCTTCCCTACACGGTCAATCCCTGATGGATAGATTCCTATCCATCTTCGCCAAGGATCTAAAGCCCTCCTCACGAGGCCACCGAGCAGCTTCCTTGCTCGGTCAATCCTTAGCGAGTAACTTTCTACCGATCTTCGCCAAGGATCTAAAGCCCTCCTCACGAGACCACCGAGTAGCTTCCCTGCTCGGTCAATCCTTAGCGGGTAACTTCCTACCCACATGCGCTAAGGATCGAAGCCCTCACAAGAGGCCACCGAGAAGCTTCCCTGCTCGGTCAATCCCTGGCGGGTAGATTCCTACCAATCTTCGCCAAGGATCTAAAGCCCTCCTCACGAGGCCACCGAGTAGCTTCCCTGCTCTGTCAATCCTTAGCGGGTAATTTCCAACCCACCTGCGCTAAGGATTGAAGCCCTCACCAAGAGGCCACCGAGCAGCTTTCCTGCTTGGTCAATCCCTGGCGGGTATATTTCTACGCATCTTCGCCAAGGATCTAAAGCCCTCATCACGAGGCCACCGAGTAGCTTCCCTGCTCGGTCAATCCTTAGCAGGTAACTTCCTACCCACCTGCGCTAAGTATCAAAGCCCTCACCAAGAGGCCACCGAACAGCTTCTCTGCCCGGTCAATCCCTGGCGGGTAGTCCCCTGCCCACTGACACCAAGGCTCTAAAGCCCTCATCAAAAGGCCACCGAGCAGCTTCCCTGCTTGGTCAATCCGAGTGATAAATTCCAATCGTCTCAAGACGAAGGTCTAGGAACTATATCGCAGGGGAACCAATCAATGCCGACTAATTCTGACTTGGTTGTTGGTCAACTTACGCTAAGAGACGCAGTCATCGGTCCACCTCTAAGGAATGGCCAGATACCGACCTCCCTTCATCTTCCGACGTATCCTAAGTGAACGATCGCCACCTCGACTCTGGGGGCGGGAGGGCTCTGACCTTCCTGCACTTGGCGATTAACTGACTTATGTAGGGTTTCTAAGCATGACAGCAAGGTTTCGGGAGGCATCGTCCATGCCATTTTCAAATTTTTGCCATGCTAAAGAACTCTAATCTAGGATGTTTAACTAGAGAATCATACGAAACATAGTGTAAACAACTTTACAACTAAATGAACTACGAATACAACCTTTGTAGACCGGTCCTTCACTTCAATAGCTCCGTGTAGTAGTCCCTTCGCTCCATGTAGTGATCTTCCGGACTCTTGCATGGCTTCACAAGAAGAAAGGAACGAGCTTGCACGAAGTCTTCGAGGCCGAAGATGATCTACATCGAGGAGACACTAATCCAACCCACCTCTTCACTAATGTGGGATTAGTGAAGCTAACACCCTAAAGGATGATGAAGTAGGATTTTTGCTCACTTTAGAATTAATTTTCTCACTCTTTTTTTCTTCTCTCAAAAACCTAGAGAGCTTTTCTTGAGCTTGAAGAAAATGAAGAAAATAATAGATGAGAGAGTGAATGGCAACCATGGATGGGTTTGTATCATATACTAACTTATATAGAGACATAACCATGGTTAATGAGAATGGTTGGGTTAATAAATATCTTAAGTAAAATAAAATTAGTGGACTAAGTCAATGCATCCATAAGCTTCTACAAGCTTCATGGATGTGACTAATTTCCAACTAATTTGAATTTACTTTAAATATTTAAACTTTACATTATTATTAGTATGGTGTAAGTCTCATACACCCATGTAGTGTGTATTATCAAGCATGACACAAAATATAAAACACAATTAATATATATCACATATATATTAAGTGTGCACATGTGAGAAAAAGAAATGCTTAAGTGAGCAATTATTAGTTAATGTAAATTAATATATCAAATATATAATTATACATTAAATCATTAAATCAACACTTGATTTAATATTTCGGCTATATCACATATAAGCGACTAATATAATTTGTATCAATTTATCGAATCAACACTTGATTCGATAACCCGGCTATATCACATATAACCGACTGATACGAATAAATCGTGAGAATAGAATACGGTATCACATACTCGTAATATTCTCGGTCCCGCACATATCACATATGTGCTCCTACCTCGTTTTTCCTGAGCCAGTAAACCTCTGTGTAGGACTCTAAAGACTCATCAATACGCCGGCAGTAGGTGGTGATCATATCAAGCATCCACAAGCCGTCAGCGGTACTAGCAGGACGTAACGGCTAGCTGGGTATTGAGCGATCAGAAGATCAACAAGCAAGCCCGCTCTAGCTCCTGTAAATCCTGTCAGTAACACTACCGTATAGTCCGATCTGTCCGTCTGATATATCGCATATCTAGTCTAGGGGTGGTAAACGTCAGACCCCAATAACCGATAAGCCGCGTCGATGTGAGGCTCATAATGGGTCGAGAAACTACTAATAACACTTACCAGTAGATCTACATATCAGCTCTGGTCAGAGACTTCCAGTTATGGCCAATCGAACACAGCGCAACATCAATCCCCAATACCGGGAGAGACAGATCCCCTCCTATCGCTCATTGCCTTTATGTGACTCGGGACTGTACCCAAAAGCCAACATTTTACACGTTCTCTTGAACGTGGTTAGGTGAAAATCAAAGCACAGTGGGAATCACAAAAGACTCTATGACGATCTCGGGTCAGCAGACTAACCTGCACCAGTGTCATCAGAGAACTGCTATCTGACGATAGGGATAATACCAACTAGGAGTTCTCGGCGAGTCCGTTCAGTGTACCTAGTCTCCACTGATCACCCGTATACCATCTTTGATGTCAAACACCAATGGATATGGGATCATCCATCTCCCATCATATGGGTCAAGAAGCGTATACACTAGTCTACTCTAGGGTATCGATACCCCGTTTCGATACACCCTCGACTAAGAACAATTAAAGGATGTACTTGTGGACTACCCCGGCCCCACTAGTATGATCTCCATCATAGTCCTGGTAGTCAAGTATACATCATAAGGGCTTTATCAACATGTGAGAGCAAGACAGTATCATAATACAAGTCAACATATTAAGACAAAGAGCAACCAGATAGCATACTATCATGTCGAGCAAGAAAGTCCTCTCTATATATATCCAAGCATCCACTATAATAAACATCACATGTACAATAATGGCCTCTAGGGCATATACATAACTAACAATCTCCCACTTGCACTAAAGCCAGTTGTTGTAGTATCTCATACCCAACATCCCGAAGAGTCTTTCGAATTGTATCCGGGGTATGGCCTTCGTGAGTGGATCCGCTGTGTTGTTCTTCATGTCAACTCCCGGCGATCAACTATCTCCCAGATCAGGTGATACCACCTCAGAATATGCCTGGATCGCTGATGGGACCTGGGTTCCTTGGCCAATGCCACCACTCCATTGTTATCACAATACAAATGTATTGGATGCTCAATGGATGAAACCACACCATGTTCAGTTATGAACTTCTTCATCCAGACAGCCTCTTTGGCAGCATCGTTGGCAGCGATGTATTCAGCCTCCATCATCGAGTCTGCCACGGTTTCCAGCTTGGAACTCTTCCAGAATACCGCCCCTCCATTGTGGGTAAAGATAAATCCCGAGACCGACTTAGAGTCATCTTTATCACTCTGGAAGCTCGAATTGGTAAAGGACTCCACTTGGAGTTCTTCGTTACCATACATCAAGAGCATCTCTTTAGTCCTTCTCAAGTACTTGAGAATGCTCTTCACAGCTGTCCAGTGACTCTCTCCTGGATCTGCTTGATACCTATTCAATACACTTAGTGAGTATGCTACATCGGGTCTGGTACATAGCATCGGGTACATGATAGAGCCTACTGCCGAAGCATAAGGTATCCCTTACATGCGGGCTCTCTCCAAATTAGTCTTGGGAGACATCTCTTTGGAGAGAGTGAGTCCAGAGATCGTGGGTAAATTCCCACACTTGAATTCTTCCATACTAAACCTCTTTAGTATGGTGTCAATGTACCTGGATTGTGATAATCTTAGTATCCATTTAAATCTATCTCTATAGATCTTAATTCCCAAGATATAGGAGGCATCACCTAGATCTTTCATTGAGAATCTTTATGATAAGAAAAGCTTGACCGAGTGCAGCATAGGAATATCATTTCGTATCAAGAGTATGTCATCCACGTACAATACGAGGAAGACAACCTTACTCTCTTCCACCTTCTTGTATATACAAGGTTCATCTACGTTTTTGACGAAGTCAAACTCTTTGACCGTGACATCAAAACAAATGTCCCAACTCCGCGATGCCTGCTTCAACCCGTAGATGGATTTAAGCAGCTTGCACACCTTCCCGCTGCTCCCACTGTCCACGAAGCCCTCTGGCTGAGCCATGTACATGCTCTCTTCTAAATCACCATTTAGAAAGGCGTTCTTAACATCCATTTGTCAGATTTCGTAGTCATGGTATGCAGCAATAGCAAGTAAGATCCGGATGGACTTAGGCATAGCCACTGGAGAAAAGGTTTCATCATAGTCCTCACCTGGTCATTGATGAAAACCTTTTGCAACAAGTTTAGCTTTGAAAGTCTCAACTTTTCCATCTACACCAAGTTTCTTCATAAAGATCCATTTGCTCCTGATGGGTTTTACCCCTTCAGGAGCAACTTCCAAAGTCCATACTTTGTTGGTGTACATGGATTCCATCTCAGATCGCATTGCATCTAGCCATTTCACAGAGTCCCCACTCGTGATGGCCTGCTCGAAACTAGTTGGGTCATCATCCTCCATGATGCAATCCTTGCTCCCACCATTAACGAGAAAACCGTAGTATCTCTCAGGTGGATGAGGAACCCTACTAGATCAGCGGAGAGGCTGGGGTTCATTGGAGACTACCGAATCCTCTGGTTCCACCAAATCTTCTATTGTAGTTTGTATAGCTAGAACTTCTTCCAGTTCTACCTTCTTGCCACTAATTTCTTTCATAAGAAAACCATTTTCTAAAAAGGTGGCATGTAGAGGAAAAAACAACTTTTGTTCCTCGGAATGGTAGAAGATATACCCTCGCGAATATTTGGGATATCCTATAAACTTGCACAGAATTGACCTTGCCTCAAACTTGTCTGGATTTTGTGTTTTCACATAGGCCGGACAACTCCATATCTGAATAAAATTAAGATATGGCCTCTTCCCATTCCATATCTCATATGGAGTGACAGGCACTGATTTGGTGGGAACTTTATTCAATAGATATGCTACTGTCTCAAGCGCATAATCCCAAAAGGAAATAGGTAACTCAGCGGTTCTCATCATAGAGTGCACCATATCTAATAGGGTGCGATTCCTCCGTTCCGATACACCGTTGTGCTGTGGTGTATACGGAGGAGTTAGCTGAGAGAGAATCCCATTCTCTTTTGATAGTCTAGGAACTCATTGCTTAAGTATTCTCCTTCCCGATCAGAACGAAGGATTTTAATACTTATATACGTTTGGTTCTCGACTTCGTGTTTATATTCTTTGAATTTCTCAAAAGCTTCAGACTTGTGTTTCAATAGGAACACATGTCCGTATCTTGAGAGATCATCAGTGAATGTAATGAAGTACGAAGAACCATTCCTGGCATGTGTAAACATGGGACCGCATACATCACTATGTATTAGTCCCAAGTGTTCCGTAACTCTTTCTCCGTGTCCAGTAAACGGAGTTTTGGTCATTTTTCCTTTGAGACATGACTGGCAAGTATCATAAGATGAAAATTCGAACGAATTCAAATATCCATCCTTATGTAACTTAGCTAGTTGTGTCGCATTGATATGACCTAGTCTACATTGCCACTGTTAGTTATATGTATGCCCTAGAGGCCATTACTATACATAGGATGTATATTGTAGTGGATGCTTAGACATATATAGGGAGGACTTTCTTGCTCGACATGATAGTATACTATCTGGTTGCTCTTTACCTTAACGTGTACACTGATTGTCTCTCTGTTACATGTTGATAAAGCCTTTAGGATGTGTACTTGACTACCTGGACTATGATGCGGATCATACTAGTGGGGACATGGTAGTCCATAAGTACATCCTTCAAGGTCCCTAGTCGTGGGTGTATCGAGACGGGGCATCGATATACCAGAGTAGACTAGCATATACCTTCTCGACCCATACAGATGAGCGATGGATGATCCCATTTCCATTGGTGTTTGACATCAGAGATGATATACGGGTGCTCAGTGGAGACTGGGTACACTGGACGGACTCGCTGAGAACTCCCAGATGGTATTATACCTTACGTCAGATGGCAATTCTCTGGTGACACTGGTACAGGTTAGTCTGTAGACCCGAGATCGTCATAGAGTCTTGTGTGATTCCTACTGTGCTTTGATTTCCACCTTACCACGTCCAAGAGGGCGTGCAAAACGGTGGTTTTTGGGTACAGTCCCGAATCACATGGAGGCAATGAGCGATAGGAGGGGATTCGTCTCTCCCGGTATAGGGAGTTGATGTTGCGCTGTGTTCGATTGGCAATAACCGGAAATCCCTGGCCAGGGTTGCTGAGATTTACTGGTAAGTGTTACCAGTAGTTTCTCGAACTGTTATAGACCTCATATCGACACGACTTATCGAGCTACTGGGGTCTGACGTTTACCACCCCTAGGCGAGATATGCGACATATCAGACGACGAGACCGGACTGTACGGTAAGTGTTACTGGTTGGATTCACAGGAGTGTGAGCGGGCTTGCTCGTTGATCTTCTGATCGCTCAATACCCGGGTGGCCGTTACGTTTAGCAGACCGCTTGCGGCTTGTGGGTGTTTGATATGATCATCACCTACTGCCGGCGTTTTGACGAGTCTTTAGAGTCCTACACAGGGGTTTCCTGGCTCAAGCGAAACGAAATAGGAGCGCATATGAGATATGTGCGGGACCGAGAATAATACCAGTATGTGATACTGTATTCGATTCTCGCGATTTGTGACATTGATCGGTTATTTGCGATATAGCCGGGTTATCGGATCAAGTGTTGATTCGATAAGTTGTTACTATTGATATTAGTCGGTTATATGCAGTATGACCGGATCATTAAATCAAGTGTTAATTTAATGATTTAATGTATAATTATATATATGATATATTACTTTACATTAACTAGTATTGGTTCACTTAAGATTATTTTTCTCACTAGATTGTGCACATTGTATATTTGATATATGTTAGTGCACTAGATTGTATCATGTTTGATGATACATGCAAACTTGGGTGTGTGTATGCTATACACCATGTTTAGATAATGGTTAGGGTTTCATTTGTTTTATTTCATTTATTTTTGGCAAAAATGAAATGGTGGCTAACTTTGTTTTTTCGCTTTGAGCTTCATGAAGCTTCTTAGCATTATCTACCATTTTGTTTTATCCTAAACCTAACCATTACCTAAACCCTAGTTTATTCTCTACTTGAGTTTACTAACCCATGGTTGTTATATGATAAGCATCACTTGAATTTTCTTTTTAAGATAATTCATTTTCTTTTCTTCTTCTTCATCTTCTTCATGAGTTGAAGAATGCTTTCTAGAAAATTCTAAGTGATGAAATCAAGTGAGAAATCCAAATCCAAAGTGAACCCACTTTCTATTTCTTCATCCTCTACCACTTGTCATGTTGTATGGGGTGTTTTATTCACAAGTTTCATGACCTAGTGAAGATGGAGCTTGAGTTAGAGTTGACTCGACGTAGATCATTTTCGGCATCGAACTCAACGACCTAGCCCGCTCATTTCTCCGACGAAACCATCGCTAGAGTCCGGGATCCCGGTGATCGCAGCGAAGGGACGTCATCACGGAGCTAAAGAAGTGGAGGACCGGATCTGCAAAGGTTGTAGTCCCTTTCACTTAGCAATAAAGTTGTTTACTTGCATGTTTCGCCTAATCTCTAGTTAACGATCTAGCATTAGGGTTTCTCGGCATAAGAAAAATTTGATTTTGGCATGGTTGATACCTTGTGGAGCCTCTTGAGTGTGCCTAGGAACCCTACAGTGGTATCAGAGCCTAGCTAGAGCTTTAGGTGAAGTGTAGACGATGTTAGAAATCCGATCGAACCCCGAAACCCTAACTCAAACCCTTCTCTGTACATTTTCTGAAAATGTGGATTTTTCCAAATTAAAAATATCCAAAAAATACAGCAGGGTATTATAAGAGTTACTGTGAAGCACGTGAGCCCAAGTCAACCAATGCGCCGCGGAACCGCGGCCCCACCCTAGATTGTGCGGCGGTTCCGCGGCCATAAAGGTGATTCTTGGCATGTGCTTTGCACAGTAATGCCCATATGAATTTCCTGTGTTTTCTGGGAATTTTTAAAATATACTCAACAGTTGAGTTTTCTGGGGTTGTTTTGGGAACTCGATGATTCGATCGGATTGTTTAACTTTGTCTATGTGTTTTTCCGGGTAATTTTAGAACATGTTAAAAAGTTCGACCGGATATAAATACCCACATTTTCTCCTGTCGGGAAATTTCCAAGTGTTGGATCTTTCCGTAGTTTAAAGACGTTCTAAGTAGTGCAAGTAACGCGATGGACCCTCTAGAAGACAACAAACCTTAACTCGATTATGTGACCGTCTTGAACTGCCCTTTGAACCTTAGGGTTTGGGACAGTATGGCGTGCCACATGTGAGGTGTTGGCTTGACCCTTCTACGGCTGGACCATTGGTACTGTGGCATGAAGTGAATGTTTTAAAACTTATTTCATATGTTAAGCTGTTTCGGGAAAACTTGGGTGTTTGATTGTTCGATCGGAAAGTTTAACATTTTCTATTTATCTGGAATGTGATACAATATTTTGAATTCACAAGTAGTTATGAGATAACTAATATGAATGTTATAAACATAGCACTTTAGTCTCACTTGATCGGTTGCCACGGAATTTTGATGCGATCAAAAGTCCGTCGCAATCACGTAGCGTACGCGGATACTCGCCGGGTAAACTTAATAGATAGCCACGCCCCATAGCCCCGACCAAGTGACTGTAGGAGAACCCCGTCGCCGAAATCATCCGTTCGGGTGCTCGCGGCAGCGGTGTTCCGCCTTGGTGCACTTCGTCGACGGCATCGGGGGTGCGGCCGTCTACTAAAGTTTGCGACGAGCATTCGATCAGAATGTCGGGAATCCTGTTGAATTGCCCGACTAGATATTGAAAAGAGTTTTCGATAACGAGACTAAAATGCAGGGTTTATAATTGTTAGGCATGCGATGTCTAAGGAATTCATTTGGTTAGGCATGCGATGTCTAAAGAGTTTGCGAATTCAATTGTTGTAGTTTTACACTTTCTTTTCTGCGGCCGTAAGTGTAATATGTGATATCGCCGATTTCGTTGCTATATGTCAACGACAATTGGGATGGGCATATTTACTTACGTTGATGACATGTGATGTTATGTGTTGCTGGATATGTTATATTGGATCGTCGTGTTTGAATAGCCGGGGGGTTTTATGTGAGATGAGTGTTTTTCTTTTTTTCATTCATGTAAAAACTTGTACGTAATATTCTTTTATTGGGGCACTTCCAGGTTGCGGATGTTGTCACCATTTGTATATTATTTACTTTTCCGCACTAGGATAGACCCAACGAGGGGAGCACAAGTAACCGGGTTCTAGGGTCCAGTGGGAGACCATCTCGAGGAGTCGAGTCCGGGTCTCCTAACTCTAGAATTGGTAGGGTTGCTTGCCGCTCTCGTAGGGGTCTAGGGGTGTGGGATTGGCTATTCATTACGACCGTGGAATCCGTGTTTTATACAGGCTCAAAATAAAACACGGGCGTCCTAGTATATCCAATATTTCATATGATATTTTCTGCTGCGTTATCTGTGATGTGATCATGTGATATGTTCAGATAGATATTGTATATAGTATATATGATATATTATATAGACGTTACTTATGTTTTACACCCGTGCTAGCCCTGCCCCGCTCTGCCGTTAGTTACCTAACCTAACGGTGCACGAGGGGACATCGAGGCGAATGCGGATGGCATAAGTGTACGTCGTATTTATCTGTGATGTTTAGGTGGACTTAAATGATGGGACTTCATTAATATGATTAATGAAAGTAAAAGAAACCTAAAAGATGTTGTGGAATCGAATTTTCAAAAACAGGTAGCTACAGTTCTTGCTTTGCATCGCGGTGTTCCTTATAGAACATCCTGCACCTTATTCGATGAGGAAAGGGCCGAGATCTCTTCATCGGGAGTGACCCCTTTAGCAATAACTGGCAGATGCTACACACTCGGCTTGTATTTTGATTGCTTCTATAGTTTCTGCTTTGCACAGTGATATATATGATATATCCCGCACCTCATTCAACGAGGAAAGGGCTGGCGATCTCTTCACCGGGAGTGACCCTTTTAGCAAAACTAGAAAAGCCTCAAAAACACTCCATTTTAAAATTCATTTGATTCTACAACGATATCAAGTTCATTACGCAATAGGTTTTCAGAAAAACCTGTCGTAGCCCTCCGTCATTTCAGATAAGTACTAGTTAGTATTCGTGCTGTGGTAGTTTGGCCTCCGTCAAGGCGTAGTGTACGGTAGCTAACTAGTGCTTATCTGCTAGCATATGATGCGATTGGATTAGGGTATTCGTACGGCGTTGTTTGGCCTCCGTCAAGGGTCGTGCGGGTGGGTTTAATTCAATCAGGAAATGACAGGTTGAACTTGACTAGCGGACTATGGGTAGTTTGGCCTCCGTCAAGGTCATAGGACACTAGGGGCAAAATATTATCGGGAATTTCAAGTGTTGAAATTTGCAATGAGATTGCATACCTTCTATGAGATAGTTGGATCCAGATACCCGCTGCGAGTAAGAGTTACTCCTGGGAGAGTTTTACACATTACAATTAGCCGATCAAGTAGGTGTCTAGAAAGATGTTAACGAGGTTACGCCTCTGGGAAAACGAGGTTTACATTAATTAGGTTCGTGCGAAAGCACGGGGGACCTCCCTCAAAGTACCGACACTGGCCTGGCTGAAAGATTGGCGAACTTGTCGTGTGTAATTAATCCCAGCTAGTCTTTCCTTTTAGGGTTTGAAGGAAGATTTGATTAAAACAGTGGGAGCCATCCTGATTAGATAAAATAATAACCAATCTGATCTTGCAAGAGCATACGCTGAGTGTTTTCTTCTCTCTCTCTCCAGGTAGCGACTATATCACGCCTTAATCAAGATAATAATACGGATGTATTGACCGAACCCGCTTGTTATACTGAGCTGGGGAACGTTGGTCCCGCTCCAACTTATAATTGTTATAAGACCGAGCAGGAATTAGGGGATTACCAGAATTCCCGTGCCGCCCAAACGAAGAAAGTGCATACTGATGCATCATCTTCGGGTGTGTTCATTACAGAGAACTGTTTCTCAGTATCCTTTACGTCCTGGGTATGTGATACCGGATCAGGATCCCGCATATGTAATCTGTTACATAGGCTACAGATAGGTAA
The DNA here is from genome assembly GCA_030015575.1 of Agapanthus africanus. NCBI lineage: Eukaryota > Viridiplantae > Streptophyta > Magnoliopsida > Asparagales > Amaryllidaceae > Agapanthus > Agapanthus africanus. The sequence continues at coordinate 463,831,134 of CM057349.1, forward strand.
AGAACTGAGAATGGATGATAAGTTTCATGAGACAGAAAACGGTGCAAGTGTTGCAGCCAAGTCTGTTGGTCACTGTCACCCTGTATTTCCAAATACATTGATTCTGAACAAATTCTATTAGATACCGAACCTGATATACAAAATCATATCAATCTCTTTATTTAATAAAGAAAGGATATAATTTTGTATTGTTGGATTATGTTTTGAACATTTCCTATATCAAAAGTTGATCGGTTCAGGCACGTTATCTAAAAGCATTGACGTTCTAAATCAAACTACAGTTCTTAGTATACAGAACACACACAAGAGGAAGAGTTCAGAAATGAACGAATCCTTCTTGAGGTATTGTAGACTAGGTCATATCAATGCGACCCGACTGGCTGAAGTTACATAAAGATGCATATTTAAATTAGTTTGAATTTACATCTTATGAAACTTGCCGGTCATGTCACAAAGATTAGATGACCATAGCTCTGTTTATTAGAAACAGTGAAAGAGTTACTGAACTCTTGGGATGATACATGTTGATGTATCAAGGTCCCCTGTCTACACATGCCAAGACCGGTTCTTTATACTTCATTACATTCTCTGATAATCTCTCAAGATTCAGACATATGTTCTTGTTGAAACACAAGTCCGAACCTTTTAAGATATTCACAGAATATAAGTTGGAAATAGAGAACCAAAACGGGTATAAGTATTATGTCCTTTGATGCGATCAAGGAGGAGAATACTTGAGCACGGAATTCCTGGATTATTCTAAAGGAGAATGAGATTCTCTCTCAGTATTACTCCTCCATATACACCATAGCACAATGGTATATCGGGGCGGAGCAATAGCACCCTATGTGATATGGTGTGCTCTATGATGAGTACTACTGAGTTTCCTATTTTCTTTTTGGGAGTTATGCACTTGAGAAGCTGCATACCTATTGAATAGGGTTTCAATCAAATCAGATGCCTACCACTTCATATGTGATATGGAAACGGAAGAGCCCATATCTTAAGTTTGTTAAGATTTGGGGTTGTCCGGCCTATATCTAAAAGCAAAATCCGGACAAGCTTGCGGCAAGGTCTTTTATGTAGAACTGGAAAAGTTCCAGCTATACAAACTACAGCAGGTGATTTGGTAGAACCAAAGGATTCAGTAGATTCCAACGAATCTCAGCCTCTCAGCCGATCTAGTAGGGTTCCTCACCCACCTGAGAGATACTTCGGTTTCTCTATGACAGTGGGAGCAAGGATTACATCATGAGATGATGACCCAACTAGTTCTGAGCTGGTCATCAGGAGTAAGACTCTATAACAATGGCTGGATGCTTAGTGATCTGAGATGGAATCCTTATACACCAACAAAGTATGGACTTTGGTTGCTTTATCTGAAGGGTTAAATCCCCATCAGGAGCAAGTATATCTTGAGAAGATTACTTGGTGTACATGGAAAAGTTGGGACTTTCAAAGCTAGACTTGTTAAAGGTTTGCATCGTAGACCAGTTGTGGCTAATAATGAAACCTTTTCTGGGGCCTATGCTTAAGTCCATCCAGATCCTACTTGCCACGGCTACATACCATGACTACGATATCTGATGGTTGGGTGTCATGACAGCTTTTCTAAATGATGTTTTAGAAGAGGGCGTCTATAAGTACACAGCCAGAGGGCTTCGTAGACAGTGGGAGCAGCGGAAACGTGCACAAGTTTCTTTATAGGATAAAGCAGGCATCGTGGAGTTGGAACGTCTGTTTTGATATGGTAGTCAAAGAGTTTGACTTCATCAAAATGGTAGATGAACCTTGTATATACAAAAAGGTAGTAGGGAGTATGGTGGTGATCCTCGTAGAGTACGTGGATGACATACTCTTGATAGGGAAGGAGTTTCCTATGCTACGCTCGGTCAATCTCCGCTTATCACAAGCATTCTCCACCTAGGATCAAAGTGATACCTACTAAATCCTGGTTTTTGGATCTATGAGATAGATCTAAATGGATGTTAGGATAATCACTAGTTGTAGTGAGATGGTATCAATCGATCCAAGGGAGAATCACTGGAAAGGTTCCAGGGTGATAAGGACGACTGAATGTCAGTCGCAGGCATTGTCTTTACCCTCAGTAAAGAGACGGTATGTTGGAAGAGTTCCAAGCTAGATACCGTGGCATACTAGAAGATAAAGGCTGGATACATCGCTACTAAAGATACTACCAAAGAGGAAGTCTCGGTGTATATTCGTTCATGAGATGAACTTCGTTCCTACCATTATGTGACAATGGAGTTGTGGTTTATGCCTAGGAACGCCCATCCCATCAGTGATCCAGACATATTCTAAGGCAGTATCACCTGATCATGGAGATGGTTGATCTCCAGGGGATCGAGGTTAGGAGAGTAGACTCAGAGGACAACACGGCGGATCCACTCACAAGGGCCTTTTCCCAGAGAGAGACTTTTATGGGATGGTTGAGTATTAGATACTGCAACCACTGCTACAGATAGCCCTAGTGCAAGTGGGAGATTGTTAGTTATATGTATGCCCTAGAGGCCATTACTATACATAGGATGTATATTGTAGTGGATGCTTGGACATATATAGGGAGGACTTTCTTGCTCGACATGATAGTATGCTATCTGGTTGCTCTTTACCTTAACGTGTACACTGATTGTCTCTCTGTTACATGTTGGTAAAGCCCTTAGGATGTGTACTTGACTACCTGGACTATGATGCGGATCATACTAGTGGGGACATGGTAGTCCATAAGTACATCCTTCAAGGTCCCTAGTCGTGGGTGTATCGAGACGGGGCATCGATATACCAGAGTAGACTAGCGTCTACCTTCTCGACCCATACAGATAAGCGATGGATGATCCCATATCCATTGGTGTTTGACATAAGAGATGATATACGGGTGCTCAGTGGAGACTGGGTACACTGGACGAACTCGCCGAGAACTCCCAGATGGTATTATACCTTACGTCAGATGGCAGTTCTCTGGTGACACTGGTACAGGTTAGTCTGAAGACCCGAGATCGTCATAGAGTCTTGTGTGATTCCCACTGTGCTTTGATTTCCACCTTACCACGTCCAAGAGGGCATGCAAAACGGTGGTTTTTGGGTACAGTCCCGAATCACATGGAGGCAATGAGCGATAGGAGGGGATTCGTCTCTCCCGGTTTAGGGAGTTGATGTTGCGCTGTGTTCGATTGGCTATAACCGGAAATCCCTAGCCAGGGTTGCTGAGATTTACTGGTAAGTGTTACCAGTAGTTTCTCGAACTGTTATAGACCTCATATCGACACGACTTATCGAGCTACTGGAGTCTGACGTTTACCACCCCTAGACGAGATATGCGACATATCAGACGACGAGACCGGACTGTACGGTAATTGTTACTGGTTGGATTCACAGGAGTATGAGCGGGCTTGCTCGTTGATCTTCTGATCGCTCAATACCCGGGTGGCCGTTACGTTTAGCAGACCGCTTGCGGCTTGTGGGTATTTGATATGATCATCACCTACTACCGGCGTTTTGACGAGTCTTTAGAGTCCTATACAGGGGTTTCCTGGCTCAAGCGAAACGAAATAGGAGCGCATATAAGATATGTGCGGGACCGAGAATAATACCAGTATGTGATACTGTATTCGATTCTCGCGATTTGTGACATTGATCGGTTATATGCGATATAGCCGGGTTATCGGATCAAGTGTTGATTCGATAAGTTGTTACTATTGATATTAGTCGGTTATATGCAGTATGACCGGATCATTAAATTAAGTGTTGATTTAATGATTTAATGTATAATTATATATATGATATATTACTTTACATTAACTAGTATTGGTTCACTTAAGATTATTTTTCTCACTAGATTGTGCACGTTGTATATTTGATATATGTTAGTGCACTAGATTGTATCATGTTTGATGATACATGCAAACTTGGGTGTGTGTATGATATACACCATGTTTAGATAATGGTTAGGGTTTCATTTGTTTTATTTCATTTATTTTTGGCAAAAATGAAATGGTGGCTAACTTTGTTTTTTGCTTTGAGCTTCATGAAGCTTCTCAGCATTATCTACCATTTTGTTTTATCCTAAACCTAACCATTATCTAAACCCTAGTTTATTCTCTACATGAGTTTACTAACCCATGGTTGCTATATGATAAGCATCACTTGAATTTTCTTTTTAAGATAATTCATTTTCTTTTCTTCTTCTTCATCTTCTTCATGAGTTGAAGAATGCTTACTAGAAAATTCTAAGTGATGAAATCAAGTGAGAAATCCAAATCCAAAGTGAACCCACTTCCTATTTCTTCATCCTCTACCACTTGCCATGTTGTATGGGGTGTTTTCTTCACAAGTTTCATGAGCTAGTGAAGATGGAGCTTGAGTTAGAGTTGCCTCGACGTAGATCATCTTCAGCGTCGAACTCAACGACCTAGCCCGCTCATTTCTCCGACGAAACCATCGCTAGAGTCCGGGATCCCGGTGATCGCAGTGAAGGGACGTCATCACGGAGCAAAAGAAGTGGAGGACCGGATCTGCAAAGGTTGTAGTCCCTTTCACTTAGCAATAAAGTTGTTTACTTGCATGTTTCGCCTAATCTCTAGTTAACGATCTAGCATTAGGGTTTCTCGGCACAAGAAAAATTTGATTTTGGCATGATTGATGCCTTGTGGAGCCTCTTGAGTGTGCCTAGAAACCCTACAGCCACAAGAATGATTCGTTCATTTCTGAACTCTTCCTCTTGTGTGTGTTTTGTACATTAAGAACTGTGTTTTGATCTAGAACGTGTATGTCATTATTTAACGAGCCTGATCCAATCAACTTTTGATTCAGGAAGATATTCATAACATTATCCTGTACTACAAAATTATATCCTTCTTTACTTAATAAAGAAACTGATATAAGATTGCATATCAGGGTCGGTATGTAATAGCATTCGTTCAGAATCAATGTATTACCATTTGGTAATACATGGTGATATTTGCCATCTGTTTTGGCCGCAACATTTGCACCATTTCCTACTCTTACAGAATGATCATTCATTCCCAATTCTCTACCTTTTCTCAGCCCATGTATTACATTACATATGTGGGATCCCGATCCTGTATCTAATATTCAGGACGTAGAGTGAACCGAGAAACAGTTCTCGATAACAAACATACCCGAAGAAGATGCATCAACATGCTTTTACTTCGTTTGGGTGGCGTGGGAATCCGGATATGTCCCTATTACCTGCTCAGTCTTATAACAATTATAAGAAAGAACGGAACCAACGTTTCCCTGCTCAGTATAACAAGCGGGTTCGGTCAATACATCCATATTATTATCTTGATTAAGGCTTGACATGGTCGCTACCTAGAGAGAGAGAGAGAGAAGAAAACGCTTTAGCGTATGCTCTTGCAAGATTAAATTGGTTATTATCTTATCTAATCAAGATGGCTCCCACTGTTTTTATCAAATTTTCTTTCAAACCCTAAAAGGTAAGACTAGCCGGGATTAATTACACCTTACAAGTTCGTCAATCTTTCAGCCAGGCCAGTGTTGGTACTTTGAGGGAGGTTCCCCGTGTTTTCGCACGGACCTAATTAAAATAAATCTCGTTTTCCCAGAGGCATAACCCCGTAAATACTTTTCTAGACACCTACTTGATCGGCTAATTGTCATATGTAAAACTCTCCCAGGAGTAACTCTTACTCGCAGTGGGTATCGGGATCCAACTATCTCATAGAAGGTATGCAATCTCATTACAAATTTCAACACTTGAAATTCCCGATAATAGTTTTTGCCCCTAGCGTCCTATGACCTTGACGGAGGCCAAACTACCAATAGGGCGCTAGTCAAGTTTAACCCGTTCATTTCTTGATTAAATTAGACCTACCCGCACGACCCTTGACGGAGGCCAAACTACACCATACGAATACCCTAATCCAATCGCATATCATGCTACAGATAAGTACTAATCAGCTACCGTACACTACTCCTTGACGGAGGCCAAACTACTGTAGCACGAATACTAAATAATACTTATCTGAAATGATGGAGGGCTACGCAGGTTTTTAAGAAAACTATGAGCGTAATGAACTTGATATCGTTGCAGAATCAAGTGATTTTTTTTGAAAATGAGTGTTTTTGAGACTTTTACTAGTTTCGCTAAAGTGGTCACTCCTGGTGAAGGGATCTCAGCTCTTTCCTTATCGAATAAGGTGCAGGATATTTCACAAATATCACTATGCAAAGCAAGAAATATAGAAGCAATCAATAACAAAACCGAATGAGTTGTAGCATCTGCTAGTTTTTCTAAATAGGTCACTCCCGGTGAAGGGATCTCGGCTCTTTCCTTATCGAATAAGGTGCTGGATATTCTACAAGGAATACCGCTATGCAAAGCAAAAACTAGAGCTACCCTTTTTGAAAATTTGATTCTACAACATATTTTAGGTTTCTTTTCTTTCATTAATCTCATTAATGAAGTCCCATCATTTATGCTTCCTAAGCATCACAGAAGAATCGAAAATTCAACGTACGTTTATGCCATCTGCATTCGCCACAGTGTCCCGTTATGCACCGTTAGGTTACTTAACTAACGGCATAGCGGGGCGGGACTAGCGCGGGTGCAAAACATAAGTAACGTTTATTATATATTATATATAATAATAAAACAATTGTCTCAAGCATATAAAGTGATCACATCACAGAATATCAGCAGCAGAAGATAACATATGAAATATTGGATATACTAGGAGATCCGTGTTTTATTTTAAGCCTGTATAAAACACGGATTCCACGGTCGCGATGAATAGCCAAACCCATATCCCTAGACCCCTACAAGAGCGGCAAGCAACCCTACCAATTCTAGAGTTAGGAGACTGTTCCCCTCCGAACGGCGGACAAGACAGGGACATTTTGCCTGAGATTCGGGGCAGATGCTATTTGGTTTTATCCGTCCACCTCTCCAAAGATACCAAGTTGATTTATGGCACCGTGTATCGGAGGTTTAAACGGATGCGGCTGATATAGCAGACTTCGTCAGATTCCCCCTCGCTTGAGGGGTTTTTGATTGTGGGGACGCTCTTCCCTGCAGGCGCAAGCTCCTGCAGTTAATTACGCTACCGCATCGCGGTAACAACTTTCTCCTTCTCCAAAATTTCACTTCGTGTCATGGGTGTTTGTTTTGTTTGTGGTTGCCCGTGGATTGTATACGAAGACTAATTTATGTCGTCGCCCGTAGGACGTGGATTAGTCCAAATCCGTATTTTCTTAGATTTGGGTTTGGGGTTTTGGTTTAAGGATACGTTAGCCATATTTGAGGCTAAGATCAACTTAAACATTTGTTAAGGATACGTTAGTCTAATTTTTTGACTAAGATCAACTTAACGGGATCATTTAGATCCAACAAAAGAGCATTTGGACTCAATTGTTTAGTTTAGAGACATTGCGGTCGATTACCAGTTTAAGGATATAGTGGTCCATTACGAGTTTAAGGACATAGTGGTCCAATACCAGTTTAAGGACATAGTGGTCCATAAAATATATGGCTGTCGGGACCCATCACCTCTCTGAAGACGTTGAAGGACTACAACGTCAAATATCAGAGGAGTTCAGAGATGTACCCTTGAACCAATGAGTTGGTTGAAAGAGCAAATGTGCTCAGTTCAAGATGATTTGAGGACTTATGGCCAGTTTGGGCTAAGTCCAATTATGTTTGAAATATTGGCCCTTTGGGCCATTAGACATTTGTCTGGGTTCAGCCCCTCATCATTCAGCAGTGCTAAACAGAGGTTTGGGGGCTCTGACAGCATTTTGTCTTTGATTTCCTCAATTTTGAGATTCATTTGGAGGAGGGACTTTTGCCTCTAGAAAATTAGCCAATTTGGCTAAAAGTAGTGTTAAACACTAGAGAACAACAGTGTTAAACACTGGAGGTAGAACTCTCAAATTAGTGTTAAACACTAAAAAACAATCAGTGTTAAACACTGGAAATATAATCTTCAATTTAGTGTTAAACACTAGAAACAATCAGTGTTAAACACTCGAAATATAATCCCCAAATTAGTGTTAAACACCAAAGAAAGAGGGGTCACGTGTGGACACGTGAGAGCGCCCAAAAGTGGGACCAGATCCTTTTTCTTCGTTCTGCAATTAAGTATTAAACACTTTTTATATTTTATTTTTGAGCATCACGTGCTGGCACGTGAGGAGGATTCATGCACTGATCATTAAAGCGTCCGCCAAGGGGTCACGTGGGAGCACGTGAGAGCGCCCAAAAGTGGGACCAGATCCCTTTTCTTCGTTCTGCAATTAAGTGTTAAACACTTCTTCATCTTTTGAGCATCACGTGTTGACACGTGATGGAGATTTATGCATTGATCATTAAAGCACTCGCTAAGGGGTCACGTGGGGACACGTGAGAGCGCCCAAAGCTCATATTTTCTTTGTTTTTTTCTTTCTGTGTTTTGTAGATCACGTGGGAGCACGTGAGGCATTGCCTCAAAGCTTTCCTCCTTCTCATTTCTGGGGATCTCTTCGGGGGTCACGTGGGGACACGTGACCTTGGTCTTTTGCATGCATGGAGATCTTTTAAGTCTCTTCATTTTATTTTGAGAATTTAATTCTCTGTAAGATTAAGAATTAAATTCTTATTTAGGGTAAAACCCTAATTTCTTTTTAAAGGAATTAAATTCCCAAATATGTAAAAGAATTAAATTCTTATATAGGGTTAAACCCTAGTTTCATTTTAGGAGGAATTAAATTCCTGTTGATCTGAGAGAATTAAATTCTCAATTAGGGTTAAACCCTAGTTCTGTTTTATGAGAATTAAACTCTCATATAGGGTTAAACCCTAGTTTTGTTTTAGAAGAATTAAATTCTCAAAACTCAATTCCCCTTCTAAGTTTAGGATCTGCATGGCAGGATCTCGACCCGATGAGAATTAAATTCTCAACTTATGGGGAGATGTGCTCTGTGCAGATCTTCAACCAGAAGAAGAACTAAGTTCTTTTTTGTATAAGAGTTAAACTCTTATATTTTGAGAATTAAATTCTCTTTTTTGAAGTTTTGATCCTTTTTCCCTTTCTCACCTAGGGTTTTCTTTGTTGAGAATTAAATTCTCCTTTCTTTTCTCTCTCTGTTGTTGTTGTCTCCCTAAAAAAATTAGATCCCTTCTCTTCTCTTCTTGGCTCCTATTTATAGGAGAAGGAAAAGAATCAATTTGTTTAGCAAATCTCTCATTGAAAGATTTGATTTGTTTTCATCATTAATATGATCGTTTAGATCATTCAGTGAATTTTATTCACCGTTGGATTTTAAATCCAAAGATATTCTGTTTATTATTTTTGGTGAGATTTAGGGGAAACCTTTCCTTGTCTAAGATTTTTTCCATAAATTGGTGGTTTTAATCACCCTTGGATCTTTAATCCAACGGTCCCCATAATCTTTTTCCATTTGGAAAGGTTTAGAAGCTTTTAGAATTTAATTCTATTAACTGTAAGGCTTTCGAAGCCAGTCACGTGCTGACACGTGACCCTTAGTCACGTGTGAGCACGTGACCCCCAATTGAGTTCTTTAACGGCCGTTGTTTATGTTGTTGTTTTAACCATCACGTGTCAACACGTGACCATTGGTCACGTGTGAGCACGTGATACCTCGTTGAGGTATTTTTTCTGACTTTTAGAATTAAATTCTTTTAAGCTGTAAGGCTTTCAAAGCCTGTCACGTGACCATTGGTCACGTGTGAGCACGTGACCCTCAATTGAGGTATTTTTTAGCAGTTTGTTTTCGCTTCTGTTCGATGAAGTTTTAACCATCACGTTTCTACACGTGACCATTGATCACGTGTGAGCACGTGATACCTCATTGAGGTAATTCCTGATTTTTAATCAGGGAACAGTGCATAGCATATTTGCTCATAACTTTTGATCCCGGATGAATTATGAAGCCCATAATATATCAAATCGAAGGATTTTTCGAGATGCTTTCGATACCATCAGAATTTAATAGTTATTCCTTCGGGATTTTATCAAAATACAGGCCGGAAGATACTGGTTCGCATTTCCTTAAGTGTATCGCTGCCATTTGATACCTTTGACTCTTCTGCGCAGAAATTTTTGGCGGGAACAGAGACCCGGACTCGACTCCTTAAGATGGTCTTCCACTGGAATCTAGAACCCGGTTACTTGTGCTCCCCTCCTTGGATCTATCCTAATGCGGAAATATAAATAATATACAACGATGGTGGCATCATCCTCAACCCGGAAGTGCCCCAATAAAACAATATTACATACAATGAATTTTACATGAATGAAAATAAAAACTCTCATCTCACATAAAACCCTCGGCTATTCAAAAACGACGATCCAATATAATATATCACAGCAACACATAATATCTCATGTCATCAACGTAAGTAAATATGCGTATCCCAATTGTCATTGACATATAGCAACGAAAACGGCGATACACCACATATTACAGTTATGGTCACAGAAAAAAAAGTGAAAAAATACAACAATTGGAATCGTCACTACCCTTAGATATCATAAACCCGGAATATCACATATTCTGGATTTCATGCCTAACAATGCAAATCTTACATTTAGGTCTCAACTATGAAAACACTTTTCAAAAGAAGTCGGGTAATTTAACAAGATTCCCGATTTTACCCAAGACCGAAATGTTAAACATGCACGCAACTAAATAGATTCCAATTATTTATCACGGTCTCAGATAATTAAACGATGTTAAACTTTCCGATCGAATAAACAAACACCCAAATTTTCTTAAAGAGCTCAACACTTGAGCGGAGTTTAAAAAATATACCCAGAACATGCCACAACACCCATGAACCAGTCGTAGAAGGGTCAACCAATGCCTCACCTGTGGCACCGCTGAACTACCACAAACCCTAAGGTTTGATGGTGGTTCTGACGGTCACAGAATTGAGTTAGGATTTCGTTCTTCTAGAAGGTCCACAGAATCACCTGCATGATTTTCTGAATATTTTAAACTTGGAAAAATCCAACACTTGGATAATTTCTAGCGAAAGAAAAATTAGGTTATTGATATCCGTTCGAACTTTTTATCACCGTCTAATATACCCGAAATAAAGATTAGAATTACGAATACGAAACAGTCCGAGTTGCCTATGCAGAAAATTAACATCACATACAATTTTAGCAAAAACTAGCAATACCTGAAACCCCAAAACCCATAGACTGGAACACCCTGAAAATTTGAAGCCAAAACTCCCAAATTGAACCGAGTAGGCCGGTTTTGGTGCCTATTTTGCCGGCCACATCATGCTCAAATTGCTTCAAATTTTCACAGTGTTTATGTTATATCTCATACAATATTCTGTAGTTGTTTAAAAAAATTTTAGAGCCCATTAAAAATTCGACAGAAACTAGGTTGTAGGGTTTCAAGTTTCGGATTCATTTCGGTTTCATAATCTATCACACATCGTTTAATTCTCTAGTTAGGCTCTGATACCACTGTAGGGTTCCTAAGCACGACAGCAAGATTTCGGGAGGTATCGTCCATACCATTTTCAAAATTTTGTTATGCTAAAGAACTTTAACCTAGGATGTTTAACTAGAGAATCATACGAAATATAGTGTAAACAACTTTAAAACTAAGTGAACTAGGAATACAATCTTTGTAGACCGGTCCTTCACTTCAATAGCTCTGTGTAGTAGTCCCTTCGTTCCAAGTAGTGATCTTCTGGACTTTTGCATGGCTTCATAAGAAGAAAGTAACGAGCTTGCATGAAGTTTTCGAAGCCGAAAATGATCTACGTCGAGGAGACACTAGTCCAAGCTACCTCTTCACTAATATGGGATTAGTGAAGCTAACACCCTAAGCTAAATGACTAATCTAGTAGAGGATGATGAAGTAGGATTTTTGCTCACTTTAGAATTAATTTTCTCACTCATTTTTATTCTTCTCTCAAAAACCTAAAGAGCTTTTCTTGAGCTTGAAGAAGATGAAGAAAATAATAGATGAGAGAGTGAATGGCAACCATGGGTGTGTTCATGTAGAGACATAACCATGGCTAATGAAAATGATTGGATTAATAAATATCTTAAGTAAAACAAAATTAGTGGACTAAGTCAATGTTTCTACAAGCTTCTACAAACTTCATGCATGTGACTAATTTTCAACTAATTTGGATTTACTTTAAATATTTAAACCCTACATTATTATTAGTATGGTGTAAGTCTCATACACCCATGTAGTGTGTATCATCAAGCATGACACAAAATATAAAACACAATTAATATATATCACATATATATTAAGTGTGCACATGTGAAAAAAAGAAATGCTTAAGTGAGCAATTATTAGTTAATGTAAATTAATATATCAAATATATAATTATACATTAAATCATTAAATCAACACTTGATTTAATAATCAGGCTATAATACATACAACCGACTAATATAATTTGTATCAACCTATCGAATCAACACTTGATTCGATAACCCGGCTATATCACATATAACCGACTGATATGAATAAATCGCGAGAATAAAATACGGTATCACATACTCGTAATATTCTTGGTCCCGTACATATCATATATGTGCTCCTACCTCGTTTTTCTTGAGCCAGTAAACCTCTGTGTAGGACTCTAAAGACTCGTCAATACGCCGGCAGTAGGTGATGATCATATCAAGCACCCACAAGCCGTCAGCGGTACTAGCTGGACGTAACGGCTACCCGGGTATTGAGAGATCAGAAGATCAATAAGCAAGCCCGCTCTAGCTCCTGTAAAGCCTGTCAGTAACACTACAGTACAGTCCGGTCTGTCCGTCTGATATGTCGCATATCCAGTTTAGGGGTGGTAAACGTCAGACCCCAATAACCGATAGATAAGTCGTGTCGAAGTGAGGCTCATAACGGGTCGAGAAACTACTGATAACACTTACTAGTAGATCTCCATATCAGCATTGGCTAGGGACTTCCAGTTATGGCCAATCGAACACAGTGCAACATCAACCCCCCATACCAGGAGAGACGAATCCCCTCCTATCGCTCATTACCTCCATGTGACTCGGGACTGTACCCAAAAGACACCGTTTTGCACGTTCTCTTAAACGTGGTAAGGTGGAAATCAAAGCACAGTAGGAAACACACAAGAATCTATGACAATTTCGGTTCAACAGACTAATCTGCACCAGTGTCATCAGAGAACTGCTATCTGACGATAGGTATAATACCAACTAGGAGTTCTCGGTGAGTCCGTTCAGTGTACCCAGTCTCCACTGAGCACTCGTATACCATCTTTGATGTCAAACACCAATAGATGTGGGATCATCCATCGCCCATCATATGGCTCAAGAAGCGTATACGCTAGTCTACTGTGGAGTATCGATACCCTGTCTTGATACACCCTCGACTAGGAACAATTAAAGAATGTACTTGTGGACTACCCTGGCCCCACTAGTATGATCTCCATCATAGTCCTGGTAGTCAAGTACACATCCTAAGGGCTTTATCAACATGTGAGAGCATGACAGTATCACAATACAAGTCAACATGTTAAGACAAAGAGCAACCAGATAGTATACTATCATGTTGAGCAAGAAAGTCCTCTATATATATATATATATCCAAGCATTCACTATAATATACATCACATGTACAATAATGGCCTCTAGGGCATATACATAACTAACAACTTACACTCGACGTGTGATCGCCATCTAAAAGGTCGTTCATTGACCTACGACTTAACCTTTTGATCGAGGGAAAGATCGACAAGCTCAAGTACTTGCGCAAGAAACGCATTGCCATGCAGAGGAAAATAAACCCAGTTTTATTTATGTTCTGAAAGTCTTTACAAGGTATTCTGGGCTCCTCAGCCTTACAAAAGGTGACCGGAGGCTTACAAAATTTGAAAAAGTAAAGGGAAAAAGGAAGGAAAGCTCAGACCTCGGGACCGGGGAGGATCTTGTCCTGCTCGACACCAGCATCGGGGACCATAATGGCGGCCTCTGGGTCGGTGCTTCCACCGGTAGCCTCTCCCACAGCGGCACTCCCGGCAGTCTCCCCCTGCGGCGCATCCTCGAAGAGAGGGTACTGGGGCCGAAGCTCGCCGTCAGCAAACACCGGCATCAACGCCTTGACAGCGTCGAGGGACTGGTGCCAAACAATGGCCAAGGCATCGACGAGGTTGGCGTAGAACTGATCTGACGCCTTATACCTCTCCACGAACTTCAAAGCCCGGAGATCGGCATGTATCACCACTTCAAGCGCCGCCTGGGTGTCCCTCTTGTAGGCATCCTGCGACTTCTTCATCGTGATGTTAAGCACCTTAGCCTCCTCCAACTTAGCCTGGATGGCCTTGTTGGATTCACTCAGAAGTCGGACAGACTCCTTACACTTAGAGTTCGTCAACTCCTCGGCGGCCACCCGGGTTTCGAGGATGGCTATCCTCTCCCTTGCCTACTGCAGCTCCATGCGCAGGTCCTCCTCCCGCGAGAACGATTCACCCGCCTTCCTCATGGCCGGGGCAATCTTCTCGGACTCCATGTTGATGATGAGGGCGCAGTGTTGGAGGACCTGAGTAAAGTAGCAAAAGGGGGTTAAAAATGTTCGATCCGAGGAACAATGCTTGACAAAATCCTTAAAGGAAAACAGATACCGATCTGGACCGCCTCCTGAGTGATGGCGGCCACTTGGGCCTTTAGGGTTCTCCGAGGAATTTTACTCCCGGCCGATCGTTCCATGTCCGAAAGCAGGCTATCGGCAACGGAAAGCCCCGAAGGTACCTCAAAATAGACGTCCCCCTCTTGTACGCGGATCCCGGAGGATGGAGAGCGAGAGATTGTCCTTTTGTGCCTCTTGAGGGGGACCTCGGTGAGGCCGGCTTCATCCTCCATCCCCCTCGCCCGGGGCCCCGGTTCCCGTGCGTGCTTCTGGCTCTCCCTATGGCTGACTTCTGGGGCTCGGGACGCTGCGAAAGGCTTTGCCGGTGCAGTTGTCTTTAGGGCCAAGCTCAAACTAGGTCGGGACAAGCTAGCGCCACCGGTCTTCCTTCCTGCCTTCGCAGCTATGGCGGCTAAGAATTTGGATTGGTCCATTTTCTCTGCAGAAAGGAGAATACACAAAGAGAGTTAGTGATATTGAAAAGGGCAAAAAAAAAAACTCATCAAAGTCTAAATAGATCGTCTACGACAACCCTAACTTATCCAGAAAGCGCGCAGGGCTGAGCGCAGCCCAGCTCAGGGCCTGCTCAGAAACAGAACGTCGGCCCACTGGATCGGCTCCCATATGGATACCACCCTCGCCTCGAGTGAGGACGACTGCCTCGCTTTCGGGCAGTCGGCCCTGTACCACTGTGTAGGCACAAGCCAATTCTCACCCTCGGATGGTCTGAAAAATATATACTTCTCTTTCCAGTCATGAATGGAGGAAGGGACGACTACTAACCCCGACCCGGCCACCCCACCCTTGCGTTTTTTGAAGAAAAAATACACCCAGCTCGGCTTATCCTTGCAGGTTCCAGGATGATTCTTATAACAAAGGAAGGAAACTAGGAGGGTCAAACTGAAAAGGATATTTTCAAGTTTCAACCGGACCAGGGACCTGAGGAGGAGTCTCCACGAGTTCGGCACTAGTTGGCCCGGGGCAAGTTGGAAACAACGAAGCACCCCGCATACTTCGGTTGAGAAGGGCAGACACATTCCTGCCCGAAAAGATTCCAAATATAGAGCAATCTCCTTTTCTTGCACCTGATCCGCCCGTTCTCTCTCCTTAGCTAAACGGAGTGAATAGTTAGAGGGAATATGGAAACGAGCCCGAATCTCGGCAAGCTCGCCCACATCCCTCAAGACGGAGGGTGCATCACGGGCATTCCCGATGTGCACCTTAGGTGCCCTTTCCGTCACCTGGGGACGAGCGACGCGGGTGGCCCAGACTCTCGGATGCAACCCTGAAACAGAGGACGAAGAAGAAGGCGAACCCTCTTATCTATCTGAAGTCGAAGAGGAGGAAGATCCTCCGGACTCGGCTCCAACAACTGGAACCTCATCGCCCGACTTTATCCTAACTATCTCTACAGACTCTTCAGATGGAGACATTTAACCTGATTCAAAGGAAGGGCCCGGTGGAGGAAAAAGCACGAGCGATCCGATCTAAAAGGTAGGAGCGCTGGGCAATCATCGGCAACGAATGGAAATTATGAAGGAAGTGCTGGCTTTATGGGGGAGTCCCCTCCTATTTGTACCCTCCAGGAAAGGCATCCAACGGTCCAGATTAATTCCCGCCAAAACAAACCTTCGCGTCCGCCGGCCGTCAAGTCTCCACGTGTCGAAAGACCATTAGGGATGACCCTTCGATCGCAGGCGACAGTGACAGCCTGTCGTATCTGCCAACCCGCTGCTGACGCGTGGCATGCACCTCAACAGACGTACAAGTGAATCAGCGCCCCCTCTTTAATGCACGATCTTTTCCCCTAATCCGCTGATGTCCTCAGAGATGTGCGCAGAGATCCAAGCGCTCGAGATACGCCATGCGGGCTCCTAAGTCCGAACTACGCAACTGCCCTTCACCGAGTCACCCCGAGAATTCGCGCCGATATATTTTTGGCAACAGTCTGCGCCCAGAAAACCGATCAGACCACTCTCAACCCGACCCATAAATAGGTCGGGATGAGAGTGAGGGATTAATGATGATACTCATAAGTGGGAATTCCCCAGATCTTGACACGTGGTAGATGGCATGTCCCGGGGCTCACGGGACAGGGGCAAACACGATACATTGAAGGCATTCCCCAGGCTTCGCCCCGAGGATTGATCCGACCTTCGATGGCCTCCCAGAACACTCTCATGCTCGCCTTACAAAATACCATCGGCTCGCCTCCGAGCTCTCATACACGCTGAACTTCCTCAGCCCTCCATGCTCGCCTCCAAGCTATTACAGAACCGAGCCTCTTCGGCCTCCTGCTCGGCTCCGAGCCTCCTGCCGAGCTAAACCTCCCCGGTTCTTCCGAGCAACCAAGAACGCAGAGCCCATGCGTCTCCGCCATGGCTCCGTGTATCTCGCCAAAGGCGAGATATCCGCCACCCAACATCCCACGTTCCACGCCGTCGTATCCCCCCACTAATGAGCGTATCTCGTCATTAATGGGAGGATCCCGTCAATCACGCAGGCGTAACGTCAGGGGCGTAACCGACGGCGATGATCTCGCGCCAGCTCGCTCCACGCGACCACTATAAAAACCCCTCTCTCAGACGACTTAGGTTAGGCAATTTCAATCCAACAAGCCGCTACTCTGCTCAAATTTCTCGGCTAACTTGATCGTCGGAGGGTCCACAGTGGTACAACCACTTCGGGACTTCTTTGTAGGTAGCTCGGCTTCACCCCAAAATCAACCCATTGAGATCCACACGTTTAAGAAGACAATCATCAATATCAATCTCAACTCTTCATCAACGCTCGTAACAGATCGACGGAGGACAATATCTGAAGGAGATCCAGGACTCCATCAGTTACCTTACCTAATGATTATTTTTTTCTAAAAACAATTCAATGTTACCTTTAGTATTAAGTTAATGCCTATATAAAATCGGGCTCCCATATGTAAAATCATTATTGAAATGAATGAAGTTGCGATTTTTAGCCTTTTTATTATTTTCCATTCATAAAGCTAATCTCCCACATGCAATTTATTCATGCCATTGGTGAAAATATATCCATTAGTAATTTCTAATCTGGATCTGGCCACATTAGCATTTGCCAGACTTTGCTTTCAAAATATGTATTTAATATAAATAATGAATTTATGAGAATTAATGAGTTTTGCTGTGGCTGCATCATGCATGGCGCCACATGCAAGGGATATCTCAATGTCGAGGAATAGCATGCAATGGAATCATGCATGATCACGTGTTCAAGAATCAAAGCGGTTTCCTTTTTGTTATGTTTTTTGTTTTCATATGTTTAGCATTATATAGGTTTGCTTTTTATTATAATAATATATATTGTGGGGCTTTTAGGTTTTTCTCTCATTTCTTGTGCTTTAAAGGTTTTATCTTGCTATTTAATAGAATATTTTTATCCGTTATATCTTAGAGAACATAATTTGTTTTCCTTATCGTTGATTCCAAATCATATATGGTATAACAGTATGTTTAGGTTATTAATTTCTTAAGTCGAAGTGGCTTCTTTTCATCCACCATGTTCATATGATGGCTACAATAACATCCCAACCAAATTTGCAGTTGTTTAATAGGGATGCCGCTCTTCTTACCGTGTTTGCATTGGGTTGCATGGTACTTCTCGCATACCAATTTGATGTCGTTCGTTTTAAATACATGATTTTGGGTCCGCTAATTTTATATGATCATATTTAGGATTTTGATCCTCTGGTAATTTATTAAATTGTTTACAAGATTAAACTTCTAAGGCCCCGATTGTGAAGGAAGTTAAGTTTTCTGAACCGCGGTTTCACAAAATTAGCAAACCATTAACACCAAAATGCTAATTCTGTCTTATTTGGCAACCATTTTGGAGTTGAGATAACTACGGTTATTTCAGCCCGAAAACGTGAGATAACTGCAACTAACTCAACTCCAATCTGACCAAAGTTTTGTAAACTCCGGTTTTAGAGTTTGGGGTTGCAAACCACAGTTTGTATCCTTTCTGCCTCCACTTAAAAATAAACCACAGTTATCCTAACTCCATATCAAACAGGACCGGGCCTAAAAGATTAGCCTTTTATGCGATCTTCTTAGCGGGGTTGTCCATTTAATTTGCTGGTTTTTCTGCTTGATGCCGATGGGAATGATCACCTCCTCCTACAAATTAGTCATATCTATTTTTTTCTGCTAGCTTCATGTTGTTTTTGTAATGTTTACACAATCCAAGTTGCTTTTTAATTGAATGTCACTGATCAATCGAGTTGCATCCTCATTATTTAGTTAGTCGACTGATTAATTAGTTCTCCTCCATTAATTCAAGGAATATATAAGTTCCAATCAATATGAGAGTGGGTGAGTAGGTAAATGGATTGCATGGCGAGAGCAAAATGCTCAAAATTTTATATATTAAAATTAAATATAGTTACAAATAAAAACTTGAACAACAAACCAAGTTCAAAAATATCGCAGACCAATAACTCAAGATCGAACTTTTAAAAGAGGAGGTAATGCACTCCAATTTTCAGCAATTGGTTCAATACCAAATCCTTAGCATTAAAATGTTTAGTTATCCTGATTAAAGTTTCAGAAATCACATGAACAATCTTGTTAGGCCTAGATTGGAAGCTAAAAATCATGTAGTTCATGTCTTTCCATGCATACATTTGATATTGTTACCATTATTATTTAGAAATGACACGGTGGTGACATTTCAGTTCAAAATGTGCAACATGGGAAATGGGGAGAGCTCTATGTTCATCCTCAATTATCTTTCTTTATAAAGCAAATACCATCTTGGTTGGGCAAACACCTTCTCCTTTCTTCAAAATTCAAAGAAAAAAGAGATTAATCCTCTTCTCCTAAGGTCTCCGTCTCATCACTCTCTTCTTCTAAGGCCTCCACCTCATCAAGAGAGAGGACAAAAAAAAATGATATCTTGCAATGTAAATTTACACATAAGTTCTCGATATTTACAAATTTACATCTATACCCATTCTCATTTATATGAAATGCATATTTACATATAAACCCTTATTATTTACAAATTTACACATATATATATACTCATTCTCTCGATATATAAAATATTACATATGCATGCACGTAAGCAGCCTACACGAGTTCTAGTTTATATAAATATGACAGGAAAATAAATTATAATTACTATATTTTACTTCCAATTTTTTCCTCAATTATGACCATAGTCATAAATTCGTGATTCGGCAATAATTTGGCGAGGTCGAAAATTCGGATTCGGAGAACTATTCAGAAAAAATCAGAAGGTATTCGGAAAAAATTCGGTAAGTGTTCGGGAAATGTTCGAGAAGGATTTCGAGCAAAAAATTAATATAAAATTAATATATGAGACGCTAGATTTTGATTTCGTGAATTATTTACTGTTTTTTGAATAATTCGTTTTTTTTTTGAATAATTCGGGAATAATTCGGCAATAATTCGGCGCGTTCGGTGATGATGAATAATTCGCAGATTTAATCGGCAGTTACATAAATTCACGTATTCACCGAATAATTCATGAATTATGTGAGTATGACTGTGACAATATTTATCCAGCATCACAAGCATTGACCAAGTAAGGCGGGTCTAGATATCTTTCTGACATGGGGTCAGAAGTACTGCTGCCCACGTGGCAGACAGATCTAGGTCCAGTTCAGCTGACATGGTTCCCTTGCTGGCCCCATGACGTGGGGCCCACTTCATGAAGTTGGTTGACCAAATCTATTTTCTTTTAGAATTTTTGAAAATTAGATGAGTGAAAAGAAAATGTATCAGAGAAAAGAGGGACCTAGCCAGCCAGGTCTCACTAAATTGGTTTTACTTTTCATTCCGAGATAAAGAGGTCGCCGATTTAATTTCCGAAAGGGTCCACAAAAACAGAAGGAAGGGGAAGGGGAGCGTATAAGTTAAATGTCCATGCCACTGCATCAGAAGCTCAGAATGTTGGTGAGTGTTGAGAGAATATATTTTATATTCTAATATGTATTTACAGGTTGAAGATTGAAGATCAAACATGGCTTTTTGCGTAGCAAATTTTTAATTTAACCAATCCGTATTTAATACATTCTTAGAAGGACTCGAACACGGATTAGTAAAATGTTCTGTGCAATCTCACTTCCATTGCACCAAACTCTAAAGTTATGATGAAGGTTGAAAAAATATATTTTATATTGTAACATAGTAATGGTCAAGACAATTGCAACGGGAAGTATAAGTTCGATTAGAATGTTGCAAGGATATATTTTTGTGTCTTTTCCTTTAGCTTTTTCACCGGAAAATTTATAAAGAAATTCAGAGTTTTAAGCAAGCACGTGATTTTTTTATGCTACATACCAATCGATTAAAATCACCAATTCTCGATCTCATTACTTTATATACATAGATCCCTTAAGATATTTTGTTCTTTCCATAAGTTTGTTGCCTTTGTCCCCGTAATCACTCGTTTACTCATATTATGTTGTGGATGCTTTCCATCGACCTTGTTTCTTTATCAATAGATATATTCATGCATTTTAGCTAAATTGCGGCAAACCCTTACTCACTTATCTCTACCGTTATAGGGCAAAAGAAAGAGGATTATTTAATTTTGAAATTGAGAGGATGTGGCTTTTTACTTTTTTTTAGGAAATCAAACAAAAAAATATCATTGATTTATGTACAATGCACGTAATTAAATAGCATGTCATTATTATTTTCCACGTAATCAAATTGCCATGTAAGATGCTTAAATTAATAAAGAAATTTATCATAATTTTTTTTATACTTATAAGCAATGGTAGCTGCCAAAATAGCTAGTGCTAGATTAATGAAAAATTGCCCTTGTTTAAAAACATGCATTTTCCCTTCTGTTTTAAGGAAAAAAGATCGTTGACCTTTTCCATTTTCATTAATCTTTTATTTCCAAATAGGTATGTCAATGGGTAAATTCCGATCAGGCATGACATGTTTCAAATACATATCCATTTATTTTTAATGGATTCAAATCCTTTCATCTATTCAACGACTCTATAACGAATGGATCCTTATCCGGAACCATTAATAACTGGGCCTGATCTATTTATTCAGATCTTTTGACTGGTTTTTGATGGAGTTAAAAAATAAGATAAATGAAGAAAAGAAATTGAGGAGAGATTGAGGATGGTGAGACTCTTGAGAAAAGAAATTGAACCGGTATAAAAGAATATTTTTTAGTCAACTAAATATTTTTGTTAATATGATTTGTTAGGTAATTATGTATCTTGTGATATGATTTTGTCTATTAAATATTACATGAGATCTAATTAAGTAAATGAATCGTCTCAAGCGGATCTGAATGGAAGTTATCCAGACTCGACCTATTAATTGGGGTTTTTAATAGATCTGGATCGGGTCCGGATAAACAAGTTTGGAATCAGTTCCAGGCCCTATTTTCTGAAGTGAGTATGGGTTGGGTCGGGGTCCAAACCGATTCAGTGATAAGCCAATTTCCAAAATACCGCTAGGTAAATCTACTTGTTGTGTTCACGCCCGGAAAATGATAGAACCCGCAGAGGTATATCATGCATAGCCGACATAAACTATAAATTCTTAAAGTCGGTAAAGTAAAATGCATGTTCTTAAAACCAAAAATATGACGTTGTGTACTTGGCAATTAATAAAGAGATTTTTTGTTATTTACTAGCCTTGTATTACCAATGTTATTATTATTGGTTTGTTATTGGTTTGTTATTGGTAATGTCATCAACAGGGATAGCTATAGGTGAAATCAATGCATTAAATATACTTTGCGGGGGCTATTCGGCTCGAAACCTCCTACTTGCGGTAGTAAAGAGAATTTTCATCCCTTTTATAATAATTGAAAAAGAGTCTATACAGATAAAATGGTCTTACTTGAGATAATAGTATACTATCTGATTTGTCTTTATCATTGATGTGTATACGTTTTATTGGTTATTGCGTGTCGTTAATATATAATGATAAAACCCGTAGGATCTTTGCTTCATTCCCAGAGTTATGATGGCGATCATACTAGTGAGAGCTGGGTAGTCCATAAGCACGTTCTTAAATGTCCATAGTCGTGAGAGTATCGAGACTAGGCATCGATATTTTAGAGTAGGCTGGTGTATACGTTTCTAGACCCCGACGAGGAACAGCGGAAGGTCTCATAGTTATTGGTATATTGCATCTAAAATTGTATACAGGTGCTCACTGGAGGTAAGTACACCGGACGGACTCGCTGGGAACTTTTAGATGGTATTATATATATTGTCAGATAGCAGTTCTCAGTTGATATAAGTACATGTAGTCTGTTGACCTGAGATTGTCATTTGTCTTGTGTGAGTTCCTACTGGTCTTAGATTACTACCCTACCACGACTCTACTGAGTCGTGCAAACAGATTTTAGTAGTATACAATCCCGAGCCATATGGAGGCAGTGAGAGATCGTCAGGAATTCGTCTTTCTCGGTATAGGGTTTCGATGTCGTGCTGTGTTCGGTTGACCATCACCATAAGTTCCTTGCCAAGGAGGATGTGATTTACTAATCGGAGATAAGTATTTTATCGGTTGGTAATGAGCCTGACACCGACATAGCTTATCGGGTTAATAGGGGTCTGACACCACTTAGACCCGGTATGAGTCACTCTTAGATGAAGTGACCGGACTGTACAAAGATTGTCACTCACAGGCTCAGTAGGGATACGGACGAGTTTGCTTGTCGGTCTTCCTTTCGTTCAATATCTGAGTAGCCGTTATGTTGGTTATATGTATGCCCTAGAGGCCATTGCTATACATAGGATGTATATTGTAGTGGATGCTGGGACATATATAGGGAGGACTTTCTTGCTCGACATGATAGTATGCTATCTGGTTACTCTTTACCTTAACGTATATACTGATTGTCTCTCTGTTACATGATTGGTAAAGCCCTTAGGATGTGTACTTGACTACCTGGACTATGATGCAGATCATACTAGTGGGGACATGGTAGTCCATAAGTACATCCTTCAAAGTCCCTAGTCGTGGGTGTATCGAGACGGGGCATCGATATACCAGTGTAGACTAGCGTATACCTTCTCGACCCATATAGATGGGCGATGGATGATCCCATATCCATTGGTGTTTGACATCAGAGATGATATACGGGTGCTCAGTGGAGACTGGGTACACTGGATGGACTCGCCGAGAACTCCCAGATGGTATTATACCTTACGTCAGATGGCAGTTCTCTGGTGACACTGGTACAGAGTAGTCTGTTGACCCGAGATCGTCATAGAGTCTTGTGTGGTTCCCACTGTGCTTTGATTTCCACCTTACCACGTCCAAGAGGGCGTGCAAAACGGTGGTTTTTGGGTACAGTCCCGAGTCACATGGAGGCAATGAGCGATAGGAGGGGATTCGTCTCTCCCGGTATAGGGGGTTGATGTTGCGCTGTGTTCGATTGGCTATAACCGGAAATCCCTGGCCAGGGTTGCTGAGATTTACTGGTAAGTGTTACCTGTAGTTTCTCGAATTGTTATAGAGCTCAGATCGACACGACTTATCGAGCTATTGGGGTCTGACGTTTACCACCCTTAGGCGAGATATGCGACATATCAGACGATCAGACCGGACTGTACGGTAAGTGTTACTGGTTGGATTCACAGGAGTATGAGCGGGCTTGCTCGTCGATCTTCTGATCGCTCAATACCCGGGTGGCCGTTACGTTTAGCAGACCGCTTGCGGCTTGTGGGTGCTTGATATGATCATCATCTGCTACCGGCGTATTGACGAGTCTTTAGAGTCCTACACAGAGGTTTCCTGGCTCAGGCGAAACGAAATAGGAGCGCATATGAGATATGTGCGGGACCGAGAATAATGCGTGTATGTGATACCGTATTCTATTCTCGCGATGAATGTATCGAATGGTTGTATGCGATATAACCTACTTATCGATTCAAGCGTTGATTCGATAAGTCGATACATTGAATACTAGTCGGTTATGTTCGACATGACCGGATCATTGAATCAAGTGTTGATTTAATGATTTAATGTATAATTATATATTTGATATATTACTTTACATTAACTAGTATTGGTTCACTTTAAATGGATTTTCTCACTTGATTTGTGCAAGTTGTATATGTGATATACTTTTGTGCACATGATTGTATCATGTTTGATGATACATGCTTTTTTGGTTAAGTGTAAAGAACTAAACCATGGTTAAAATGATGATTAGGGTTTTGCTTATTCATTCTTTTATTTGTTTATTCATTTTGGAAATGATAAGAAAAGAATGGTGGCTTTATTTGTTATTTTGTTGAAGCTTCATGAAGCTTTGACTTAATCCACCATTCTTGTCTCTTGCTTAATGATTGAATGATTTTCCGATTGTGTGTTGGTTTTTTTCGAAAATAGATTTTAGAAATCACAACCAAAAGATTATTTGACCGCAATCAACTACGGTGTCGGATATAGATTGTAAGTGAGTGCGGATCGTCCACAGGGAAAGTGAGTTCCGTTCAATTCTTGAATTAGATGAGTTGAAAATTTAAGCAAAAGAAAAGAAAACAATTCATGATTTGTAATTGTAGATCAAAAAGTAAGAAAAATCTAGATCTAAAAGAAACATTAAAGAGCAAGAATAGGGATGAGAGATAATTTCCAACCAACAATCAAGACTAGAAGTATGGCTCGTAGGAGTAGATCGGATCTATAGATGTGATGAGATCTAAAGATTACTAATTCTTATCCATTAATGAATTGATACTAGATCGATGCAAAATTCATCGAGGTTTAAGGATCTTTGCTAGAAAATTAGGGATTCCGCAACTCATCCTTTGTCCTTTCGATGGATCGCATTCAAATTCTAGCTTCTAATTAATCAAATGTTTAATAGTTGTTCCCTAGTTTCGAGTGAACACGATCAAGAAAGCATCATCTCGAAACTAGGTTATTAATCATTTGATTAACTAGAATTTCCAAACATTATAGGATTTAAGAATTGTAAAAATATCTAAATCATCATCATCTAAAGATCGTCACAACTCCTACACGAGCGGAGATTACTCAAACATCATGATCACAAACACAATCACAAATTGAATTCTAATCATTATGCTTGAATTAAAAGATAAGCAAGAGTATAGAAAATTCACCTTTATTTATCGACAAATTTCATTACAACTCTTTTGAATTTACAAAAGGAAGGAACTAGATCGTCGATTTCGGCTTCGCTCGGCTCCTTGAGTCGCGGATCGGCGTGGATCTCTTGCTCCGTTGGAAATCCGGCGTCGCTTGCTAAAGGTTGAAGGCTCTCTTGCTCAAATTGATCTCGGGATCTTGATCTTGATTTTGAATTGGAGATGGGAATTGAATTTGAGGCACAAGCTTTTGTCACTAAACTTGTGGGTTGAAGATGGTGATAATTCTTGAACAATTTCCCCTCTAGATCTAGGCTCCTTTTTATAGACTTTCCAAATCTTAGATCTAGAATTGAAATTTGAATTCCCCCCACAAGTTAGTTATCAAATGATTTAAATTTCCCTCCAAAAAGTTAGTTAAGCTTTAAATTTTGAATTTCCCTCCAAGAAGTTGTTACGCCGAGCCTTCTAGAGATGCCACGTGGAGCTTCTGGGGTCTTCTGGAAGCTTTGGCCGTTACAATTGAGCATGTGATGAAATTTGGTGAAATGATCTCCTCAAATGGCCGCGTATCCGCCGCGCCAAGGGGGCTTGGGCCGCTGATCCGCGGCCCTTTGGTGGCCTTGGTGATTTCTTTTTACATGGTAATTCTTGGGCTGACTGGTGGGCCTCTTTATGATGCTTGGATTTTTATTTGGCCTTTCTGTATTGCTCCAGATCTTTAGCCTTTGAATTGGTATGTCTTTTATTAGTTCATTTCCCAATTAGGCCCTACTTCTGGAATTTCCTGCACAATTTCACCGAGACAAGAGTTGCGCAATACAAGGATGATGCGATGCCATGAAACACACACAATTTCCCTAAAAGTGCTGGTTTTAGTGTACAGTACAAGTAATCCAATATTTTACATGTGTTTTGCAAATATGAGTGATATGAATACCGGATAGCTTTACTTGACTGCAAAAGGTAGGGAAATTGCCGTGTTAGAAATACAGTATTTTCGACAGATCAAATTCCCCCAAACTTATTTTCGATTGTCTCGATCGAACAGTTTTATTAAAAAGAGAAGGAGAAAATAAAGAAAGAGAAAAGCACACTTTCGTAGGCAACACGATTGCACTGAGCACGTGCAACAAGCCTTTAAACCTCTAGGTGTCCCTAGTAGGAGGAGTGTTGTCTCCTGAGGGTTTTCAGCGGATTGCACCCACAAAATCCAATAATAAAAGGAAGATCATGAATATTACATTTAAAGAAAAGAATTGTAAAAGAAAAGCTTTGAAAATTAGGGTTTCCAACTAAGCTAGCTTTTCGGTTGTCATGAGCCCTATCTTAATGGTCATGAAAAGATGTTAGAAATCACGTCCTCCCTCAATAAAACATCGTCTTATTCTTCATTCCTATCTTTATTCCAAACATCGATCATATCACCCTGCGTGTGTGTAAAGGGCATCCCTACACCCGGAGAATTCAATTCAAGCTATCATACTCTTGCCCATCAGCCTCAGTACGTTTTTTTTTTTTAAATTTTGATGAGCTCACACACTTTCATCCGACCGTTAATACTTCTTGAGGTACTAACCGACCGATTACTCATGTGCTTGCTTATTTGGTGTATTTTACTCGTCTTGCACCACCTTAGGTATAGCAGTGACTCCCAGACCAGTTGGCCTTAGGGCACTAGGTGAAAAGGCACCCTTGCTATAGATTTTTTTTATTGCCCTAGGTGATAACAAAACCAGTGTCCATTTTTTTTTCTCACCACTTTCTTCATCATTTTTTTTCCATACATCGGCTTTAAGACAAGAGCATTTCAAGGTATCCTCTACTATCCCAGGCTTTAAGACGTGTGTAAGTGCGAATAGCAGGGTATCAACATTCAAAATGTTTGGCTTTCCAGAATAGAAACTATTTTTCAGACTTATTTTTATCCTCAGATTAGTGACGTCCTTCATCTTACTAACCCTTGGGACAACGGCTTATAACTACTTATTACTAGTTCGTATAAGAAAACTTCTAATTTTCTCAGTTTTCTTAAATTTTTCTAATCTCATGGATGTAATTGTTCACTATCTAATCTTTTATTATCATAAATATTAAATATTTTTATATTTTGAAAATTTTAAATTTTTATGAGTTTTGAAATTTTTTTTAAATTTTTATGGATTTTGAAAATTTTTAAATTTTTATAGGTTTTTTATGGGTTTTGAAAAATTATTTACAAAAAATCTTTACATAAAATTTTTATGGGTTTTGAAAATTTTTAAATTTTTTAAAGAAATGTTTTGTGCTTATGCAAATGATATGCACATGATGCAAAACTAAGCACAAACCTCCCCCAAATTTGTTTTCAACAGTGTCCTCACTGTTGCCACCCGCTATATCTACAAAACCTGTAAGTCTGGGAGGAATTTATTAGTGGGGGCAAAATATATAAGTGAAGACCCTCCCCCAAACTTATTCTTTTCACTCACCTCCATTCAACAAGATGATGCAAAGATACACCGGACATGAAGGTGAGACGGAGGAATTTTAATCCAAATAAAATGGCTCCTGTAAGAACATGAGCTCCTCCGTGGGGTCAGTGGAAAAATACGGCTTTAGTCTATGTCCATTCACTTTAAAAAATGTGCCGTTTTTAACATTTTCTACCTCTACTGCCCCGTGCGGGTATACAGACCGCACAACAAAAGGTCCCTTCCACCGAGATCGAAGCTTACCCGCATGAAGGTGTAGTCGTGAATCATAAAGAAGGACTTGTTGACCAGGTGAAAATGTTTTCCTCAAAATGTTTTTATCGTGAAAAACCTTGGTCTTATTCTTTATGATTACAGCGTTATCATAAGCTTCATCGCGGAGTTCGCTTAGCTCATTAAGTTGCAGCTTCCGAAAGTTGCAGGCTTGGTTGAGGTCAAAATTGATTTCCTTAATAGCCCACAATGCTTTATGCTCTACCTCGACGGGTAAATGACATGTCTTCCCAAACACTATCCTGTATGGAGACATCCCTAGGTCGGTTTTAAATGCAGTTCTAAATGCCCAAAGAGCATCCGTCAATTTGGTCGACCAGTCTTTTCTATTTTTAGCAACAGTCTTCTCCAGGATTAGTTTGATCTGTCTATTCGAAATCTCAGCCTGCCCGCTCGTTTGGGGATGATAGGGTGTAGAAAGTCGGTGGTTGATTCCGTATTTCCGCATTAGAGTCTCGAAAGACCTGTTGCAGAAATGTGTCCCATTATCGCTAATGATAGCGCGTGGGTGTCCAAATCGCGAAAAGATATTCTCTTTCAAGAACTTAATGACAACTTTCCTGTCATTAGTGCGACATGGAATGGCTTCTACCCACTTTGAGACATAATCAACCGCCAGCAGTATGTACAAATTCCCAAAGGAGTTGGGAAAGGGACCCATAAAATCAATGCCCCAAACATCGAAAATTTCAACAACCAAGATGGGTTGCTGAGGCATTTCATCCCTCCGTGAGATTCTACCCGTGTACTGGCATTATGTACAGGTTTTGCAATAGTCAAATGCGTCCTTGAATAAGGTCGGCCAATAAAATCCACATTGCAAAACCTTCTCCGCCGTCTTTTTAGGACCGAAGTGACCCCCACAGGCCTGATCATGACAAAAAGAAAGAACACTCTTGAACTCTTCTTTCGGGACACACCGGCGAATGATCTGATCAGGACAATACTTACACAAATATGGATCATCCCAGTAAAAGTGTTTTACTTGAGATAGGAAACGGTATTTGTCCTGTTTTGACCAATCGCTGGGTGTAAGTCCCGTGACAAGATAGTTCACAATATCCCTGAACCATGGTTCATTGGATACGCTCAAGAGTTGTTCATCAGGAAACGAGTCATTGATCGGCAGGGTCACAGGGGAAGAAGAGATGCGTGAAAGATGGTCGGCCACTACGTTTTCACATCCTTTCTTATCTTTGATAACAAGATCAAACTCTTGTAACAGAAGGATCCAACGTATCAGCCGACCTTTTGCATCTTTCTTCGCCAGAAGATGTTTCAAGGCGGAATGGTCTGTGTACACAATTATTGGAGAGCCGATTAAGTAAGGCCTGAATTTTTCTAATGCAAATACAACCGCTAAAAGTTCCTTCTCGGTGGTTGTATAATTGATTTGTGCATCATTCAGGGTCTTACTTGCATAGTATATCACGTGTGGCATCTTTTCAATGTGCTGTCCTAAGACAGCACCTACTGCAAAGTCGGATGCGTCACACATCAGCTCAAAGGGGTAGTCCCAATTTGGAGACGATAGAACGGGGGCTGAAGTGAGTGAGTGTTTAAGTGAGTCGAAAGCTGTCTCACAGTCCGAGTCGAAGTGGAAGGTCGTATCCTTGGCCAGGAGAAGAGTTAAAGGTCTAGCAATTTTGCTAAAGTCCTTAATGAATCTCCTATAGAAGCCCGCATGGCCAAGGAAAGATCGAATGTCTTTGACGCTTTTGGGATGAGGGAGGTTTTTAATGACATCTATCTTAGCTCTGTCAACCTCAATGCCTTTCTGTGAAATGACATGTCCAAGAACAATTCCTTCTCGGACCATGAAATGGCATTTTTCCCAGTTCAAAGTCAAGTTCTTCTCTTTGCAACGAGTAAGAACAGCGTCAAGATTCGATAGGCAATCGGAAAAAGAGTCTCCAAAAATCGAGAAATCGTCCATAAAGATCTCCAGAAAATTCTCTACCATATCAGAGAATATCCCCATCATACACCGCTGAAAGGTAGCGGGAGCATTGCATAACCCAAAGGGCATGCGACTGTAAGCAAAGGTACCAAAAGGACAAGTAAAAGTGGTTTTATCTTGATCCTTTTTGGCTATGGGGACCTGATTATAGCCAGAGTATCCGTCCATAAAACAATAATATGCACGTCCAGCTAAGCGTTCCAGTATCTGATCAATGAATGGTAGAGGAAAGTGGTCTTTCCTCGTGGCGGCATTGAGTTTTCGATAATCAATGCATACACGCCACCCAGTTTGGGCGCGTGTCTGAATCAACTCATTTGCCTCATTGACAACAACAGTGATGCCGGATTTCTTAGGGACGACATGTATAGGACTGACCCATTGGCTATCGGAGATTGGGTATATGATACCACTATCAAGGCATTTGACGATCTCTTTCATCACCGCTTCCTTCATGACGGGGTTCAACCGTCTCTGTGGTTCTCGGGTTGGTCTGGAATCATCCATCAAGTGTATATGATGTTCGACAATCAAGGGACTAATCCCTTTGATGTCCGCCATGGTCCAACCAAACGCCTCCTTATTAGATCTCAGTACCGATAAAAGTGCATTCTCTTGCTCTGATGCTAGAGAAGCGGAAATGATAACCGGTAAAGACTCATTCTCACCTAAATATGCATATTTAAGGTGAGAAGGTAAAGTTTTGAGATCTAATTCGGGCGGAGAAATAATAGAAGGTGGGATCATTGAATGATTTTTGGAGTCGCGGAGAAGCTCATAGCCTGTAAAAGATACAGACTCGGATGGTGGTGAGTCAGGAGTGGCAGACTCAAGCGTTGAAATGGTGTCCTCACTAAGATCATGTGTCAGGTCAAACAGTGATGTGGCAGTGTCGTCGAGATCTTTAAAGCAAAGTTCCTCAACTCCGCAACTTTCGGGAGCAATCTCGTGGACAGAGCACACATCGAGGATATGAGCAGAGGGTTCTGATGGCTGACTTCCAATTCTGTAAATGTTTAGTTCAATGGTCATATTTCCAAATGATAAGTTCATTGAACCATTTCTACAGTTGATGACAGCATTGGAAGTGGCAAGGAATGGCCGACCCAGAATCACCGGAATTTGGCTCCGGGGGTTTGCTACAGGCTGTGTATCGAGAACAATGAAGTCTACAGGGAATACAAATTCCCCGACCTTTATCAACACATCCTCTAGTTCACCCCTAGGTTTAGTGATAGATCGGTCTGCCATTTGGAGAGTGCAGTGAGCAGGTTTCAACTCTCCAATCCCTAGCTGCTCATAGACAGAGTATGGAAGTAGGTTAACACTTGCGCCAAGGTCTAACAAAGCACGATTGATGTTTTTACCCCCAATAGAAATTGATATCGTAGGACATCCTGGGTCCTTACGTTTCTTTGGTAGCTGGGGGATAAAAGAAGTGCTAATGTTATTGGACATGAAGACCTTCTTCGGCACTTGAGTCTTCCTCTTCCTAGTGCACAAGTCCTTGAGAATTTTCGCATAAGCGGGGACTTGTTGAATTGCATCTAGGAGAGGGATGTTGATGTTAACCTGCTTGAACATTTCCATAATTTTCTCCATATGAGGACTCGATTTGTTAGCCCTTAACCGGTTCGGGTAAGGTGCTTTAGCAATGAGTGCTGGGTCCATTATAGGAGAAGGAAGAGGGGGTAGACAAGATCCCGAAAGAGGAGTGGGGATCGTCTGTGGAGGGATAGAAGAGGTGGGCTGAGGTGTCGAGCCTAGAGGGAAATGGAGAATAGGCTCGCGAGAAGGCGGTGGGGTAGGAGAACAAGAGTCAGACGTAGAAGTGTGTGTGTGAGGAAAGATCTCAGCCGGGGCGTTGATAGGATTTTCAGTATTATCAACTTCTTCCCCAACATGGTTATCCAGCATTCTTCCAGATCTCAACGTTGTAATGGCATTTACATTGTAATGCCCAGGATTAGGTAGGGGTTGAGACGGAAGTTTCCCTTTTTCTCTCGCACTCAATTCGGCCTTAAGTCGTGCAATCTCAGCTTCCATCGTTTTGATACTCTCAGCTTGGGACGCTGAGTTTTTCTTTATCTCACCGACAGAAGACTTAACCTCGGCCGACACTTCCATGAAATTTGACATGAGTGATTTCATGGTTTGAGCGAATTGAGAGAACTCGTCAGAACAGGTCGACTGCATGGGATTAGAAGGTGCAGGACTGTTGACCTGGTTTTGGAAATTTTGTGACTGGTAGGGGTGCTGGGTGAGGTGAAGTGGTTGCTGTTGTGGAGGAAGAGCCCGTTGGAATTGATTAGGGTTTGGAACCGTGTTTTGGGATTGGTTCCAGGCAAAATTCGGGTGATTCCTCCAACCCTGATTGTATGTAGAAGAAAAAGGGTCGTTTCTAGGTCTTTGGAATGCGGCATTGGTATGCTCGAGACCTTGAAACTGAGAGTTTAATGGACATTCTTCTGTTAAGTGAGAAGGGTCTGAACAGCACCCACAAACGGTTTTGGGGAGTGACATTGGGTTTAGGGAGGCTGCTAGGAATTTGTGTTCCATAGCGTCGAGCTTCTTTTGCATTGCTGCCATCTCAGCTCGAACACCTATGGACACATCTATTTGGTGTACGCCACCCCTACTCGATGGCTGGGTTCCAGTCTCCCACTGAAGTGACTTTTCAGCGAACTCTTCTAAAAATTTCCATGCTTCCCCATCATCCTTGGTCATAAAGGTGCCTTGACACATGTTTTCAAGGTTTTGTTTAGTGGTAGGGTTACTGCCCTCATATATGATTCGGCAAAGTTCCCATCTCGGGATGCCGTGATGTGGGCATTGAACCAAAAGATCCTTGAATCGGTCAAAGTATTTTGAAAATGGTTCAGCCGGAAGCTGGGAGAATTGATAGAGTTCACTACGGATTCGAGCTGTCTTTTGCATCGGGTAGAATTTCTTAAGGAATGCAGCAACGAATTCATCCCAATTCGTGTTGGAATGTGCGGTGGTGTTATATAGCCACTTCTCGGCTAAATCGCACAAGGTAAATGGAAGAAGTCGTAGACGCATGGCATCCACAGAAAGTTGTGATGTACCCATCATTGCGCATACGTTTTCAAATTTGGTAATAAAAACGTACGCGTCTTCAGTCTCGAGACCGTGGAATTTGGGTAGAAGGTTGATGTACTGGGGCTTAATCTCAAAGTTATCCCCGTTGGCTGGTGGAATGGATAAACAGGTCGAGAGAGGACCTCGCAAAGGGTAACACCTCTCTTGGAGAGAGATGCGGGGTGGAATCTGCGCACCAACGGACGGCGGCAGAGTAGCAGCAAAGAGGTTTGATGGAGACTGATCCATCGGTGTGGGTGTGGTGGGGGGTAAAAGAAAGGTAAATGGAGAAATATCGACTTCGGAGTCGATCGAGGGGACGCGGACAAGTCGGGCACTAGAATCCCGTGTCCAGCCTATCTTGCACTAAAAGGGGTTAGTACAAGTGGCAGCGTGATTTATAATTAGGGGAATGAAGTGAGTGTGGTGTTTGTTTTGAAAAATGATACGGATTTTGAAAATATGATGCAACAAGCAATACCCTAAAATTTATGGTCACCTAGGTCCAATCTCTAGACCGCTCCTAACTGCCAGAAGACAAGACGCAGGATAGAATCCTCCACTGCCTCTTTGTCCCTCCTGTGGCTAGGTAAGTGCCAGGTAAGTGGGAGGTTCTCCACTACGTAAGTAGTGGGCCTAATTAAGTAACCACTAGCCTTCGACACACTTTCCTAGGCACCACAAGAGAAACGCGGATAAGCAATGAATTACCCACGGCCTTCTTCTGTCCTAAGTGAGCGCGACGGTCCTTAGAGTCATCTCTAGATATTTTTTAATTAATGAGGGTAATGCGGATGCAGGTTTGTGATTTTTGGGGCCTAGGAAGGGTAATGAACTCCCCACCTAATCTGGATTTGGCCGTGCCCCTTAATTTCCGTATTAGTTATGCAAACAACCACAAAATCAAAAACAAGCACACTTTATTTTGCTTTTTGCGGCGCAGCGATTATTTGCAAAGAAACCTGCAACAAATTGTTAGTTGGAGCAGATTTTAGAGAGGAGATAAGAAAGTTGGAGATTACCAGATAAAATTTTTCCAGAGAACCCCTTGAAGCGCCGCGTTTCCGCCGCAATTAGCTCCTCATGCCGCGGTTCCGCGCTTCCCCAAGCTCTTCTTTGTACTAAAAAATTTGGTAATGCTCCTGTTCAGCTTCTGAGCTCTCTGGAATTCTCCAAATAATTTTTCAATTTCACAGTAAGCTCCAGATCTCCTTGCAATTAACCACAACAACAAGTATTAGTATGTTGCGCGAGTTTTGATCTTTAAAATTTTTAGATGGAATAAACTTTTCAACTCAAATTTCAAAAAATGAACAAATAGCACACGATCCCCGGCAACGGCGCCATTTTGATTGAATGATTTTCCGATTGTGTGTTGGTTTTTTTCGAAAATAGATTTTAGAAATCACAACCAAAAGATTATTTGACCGCAATCAACTACGGTGTCGGATGTAGATTGTAAGTGAGTGCGGATCGTCCACAGGGAAAGTGAGTTCCGTTCAATTCTTGAATTAGATGAGTTGAAAATTTAAGCAAAAGAAAAGAAAACAATTCATGATTTGTAATTGTAGATCAAAAAGTAAGAAAAATCTAGATTTAAAAGAAACATTAAAGAGCAAGAATAGGGATGAGAGATAATTTCCAACCAACAATCAAGACTAGAAGTATGGCTCGTAGGAGTAGATCGGATCTATAGATGTGATGAGATCTAAAGATTACTAATTCTTATCCATTAATGAATTGATACTAGATCGATGCAAAATTCATCGAGGTTTAAGGATCTTTGCTAGAAAATTAGGGATTCCGCAACTCATCCTTTGTCCTTTCGATGGATCGCATTCAAATTCTAGCTTCTAATTAATCAAATGTTTAATAGTTGTTCCCTAGTTTCGAGTGAACACGATCAAGAAAGCATCATCTCGAAACTAGGTTATTAATCATTTGATTAACTAGAATTTCCAAACATTATAGGATTTAAGAATTGTAAAAATATCTAAATCATCATCATCTAAAGATCGTCACAACTCCTACACGAGCGGAGATTACTCAAACATCATGATCACAAACACAATCACAAATTGAATTCTAATCATTATGCTTGAATTAAAAGATAAGCAAGAGTATAGAAAATTCACCTTTATTTATCGACAAATTTCATTACAACTCTCTTGAATTTACAAAAGGAAGGAACTAGATCGTCGATTTCGGCTTCGCTCGGCTCCTTGAGTCGCGGATCGGCGTGGATCTCTTGCTCCGTTGGAAATCCGGCGTCGCTTGCTAAAGGTTGAAGGCTCTCTTGCTCAAATTGATCTCGGGATCTTGATCTTGATTTTGAATTGGAGATGGGAATTGAATTTGAGGCACAAGCTTTTGTCACTAAACTTGTGGGTTGAAGATGGTGATAATTCTTGAACAATTTCCCCTCTAGATCTAGGCTCCTTTTTATAGACTTTCCAAATCTTAGATCTAGAATTGAAATTTGAATTCCCCCCACAAGTTAGTTATCAAATGATTTAAATTTCCCTCCAAAAAGTTAGTTAAGCTTTAAATTTTGAATTTCCCTCCAAGAAGTTGTTACGCCGAGCCTTCTAGAGATGCCACGTGGAGCTTCTGGGGTCTTCTGGAAGCTTTGGCCGTTACAATTGAGCATGTGATGAAATTTGGTGAAATGATCTCCTCAAATGGCCGCGGATCCGCCGCGCCAAGGGGGCTTGGGCCGCTGATCCGCGGCCCTTTGGTGGCCTTGGTGATTTCTTTTTACATGGTAATTCTTGGGCTGACTGGTGGGCCTCTTTATGATGCTTGGATTTTTATTTGGCCTTTCTGTATTGCTCCAGATCTTTAGCCTTTGAATTGGTGTGTCTTTTATTAGTTCATTTCCCAATTAGGCCCTACTTCTGGAATTTCCTGCACAATTTCACCGAGACAAGAGTTGCGCAATACAAGGATGATGCGATGCCATGAAATACACACAATTTCCCTAAAAGTGCTGGTTTTAGTGTACAGTACAAGTAATCCAATATTTTACATGTGTTTTGCAAATATGAGTGATATGAATACCGGATAGCTTTACTTGACTGCAAAAGGTAGGGAAATTGCCGTGTTAGAAATACAGTATTTTCGACAGATCACTTAACCCTAACCATCATAACTAACCATGGTCTATTCTCTACACCTAACTAAGGTTATGATATGATAAGTATTCATTTTTATTATTCCTTTTAATTAACTTATCATATTATCATCTTGATCTTCTTCTTCTTCTTCAAGAATGAAACTATGCCACCATCAATGGCAACTTGAGAATATGAGTGAGAAATCCAATTCTAAAGTGAACCCACTTCCTATTTCTTCATCCTCTACCTCTTGCCAAGTAGTAGAGTGTGTTCTCTTCACAAGTTTCATGACTTGGTGAAGTGGGAGCTTGATCTAGTGATGCCTCGACGTAGATCATCTTCGGCACGAAGCCGACGACCTTGCCCGCCCATTTCTCCGATGAAGCCGACGCTAGAGCCCGGGTTTCCATTTGGACAGCGAGGAGACTTCATTGCGGAGCTATGAAGGTGGAGGACCGGATCTACAAAAGTTGTATTTCCGTATTCTTGTAGTTAAGTGTTAACTAGTTTGTTTTTCGCCTAAAATTCTAGCCAACGATCCGTATCTAGGGTTTCTCGGCACCGTAAAATTTGAAATTGGCATGGTTGATGCCTTGTGAGACCTCTTGAGAGTGCCTAGGAACCCTACAGTGGTATCAGAGACTAGCTAAAGCCTTAGGCGAAGCGTAGACGAAGTTTGAAACCCGAACGAACCGAAACCCTAACACAATCCATGCTCTCTGGACTTTTTCTAAAAACTGGGATTTTTCCAGATTAAAAATTCTTAAAAAATTCAGCAGGGAATTCTAAGAATTACGGCGCAAAAATTTTCTCATGATCCCTCTAATGAGCAGCGGAACCGCGGCATAAGCCTAGCTTATGCGGCGGTTCCGCAGCAAGTTGTTGACATCATCATTTACTGTTTGTACAGTAATTCATTATTTCTGGTGCTGGAGTTTCTGGGTTTTTTTAATATTTATTCAAGAGTTGGATTTTCTGGGGTTGTTTTGGGGATTCGGTGTTTCGATCGGAGTATCAGATTTTGTCTATGTGGCTTTCCGGATAAATTTTAGAAGATGTTAAAAAGTTCGACCGGATATAAATACCCAATTTTTCCCTTGTCGGGAAATTTCCAAGTGTTGGATTTTTCCGTGGTTTAACGACGTTCTAAGTAGTGCAAGTAACGCGATGGACCCTCTAGAAGACAACAAACCTTAACTCGATTATGTGACCGTCTTGAACTGCCCTTTGAACCTTCGGGTTTGGGGCAGTACGGCGTGCCACATGTGAGGCGTTGGCTTGACCCTTCTACGGCTGGACCGTTGGTACTGAGGCACGAACTGAATGTTGTTAGACTCATATATCATGTGTTGAGCTGTTTTGGGAAAACTTGGGTGTTCGAATGTTCAATCGGAAAGTTTAACATTTTCTAATTATCTGGAATGTGATACAATAATTGGAATTCACAAGTAGTTATGAGATAACTGAATGAATGTTATAAATCTAGCAATTTAGTCTCACTTGATCGGTTGCCACAGAATTTTGATGTGATCAAAAGTCCGTCGCAATCACGTAGCGTACGCGGATACTCGCCGGGTAAACTTAATTGACAGCCTCACTCCATAGCCCCGACCAAGTGACTAAAGGAGAACCCCGTCGCCGAAAGCATCCGTCCGGGTGCTCGCGGTAGCGGTGTTCCGCCTTGGTGCACTTCATCGACGGTATCGGGGGGTGCGGCCGTCTACTGAAGTTTGCGACGAGCATTCGATCAGGATGTCGGGAATCTTGTTGAATTGCCCGACTTGATATTGAAAAGAGTTTTCGATAATGAGACTAAAATGCGGGGTTTATAATTGTTAGGCATGCGATGTCTAAGAAATTCATTTGGTCAGGCATGCGATGTCTGAGGTGGTTGCGGATTCCAACTGTTGTAGTTTTACACTTTATTTTCTGTGACCGTAAGTGTAATATGTGATATCGCCGGTTTCGTTGCTATATGTCAACGACAATTGGGATGCGCATATTTACTTACGTTGATGACATGTGATGTTATGTGTTGCTGGATATGTTATATTGGATCGTCGTGTTTGAATAGCCAGGGGTTTTTATGTGAGATGGGTGTTTTTCATTTTCATTCATGTAAAAACTTGTATGTAATATTCTTTTATTTGGGGCACTTCCAGGTTGCGGAAGATGTCACCGTTTGTATATTATTTACTTTTCCGCACTAGGATAGACCCAAGGAGGGGAGCACAAGTAACCGGGTTCTGGAGTCCAGTGGGAGACCAACTCGAGGAGTCGAGTCCGGGTCTCCTAACTCTAGAATTGGTAGGGTTGCTTGCCGCTCTCGTAGGGGTCTAGGGGTGTGGGTTTGGCTATTCATCGTGACCGTGGAATCCGTGTTTTATACTGGCTCGTATTGAAAACACGGACGTCCTAGTATATCCAATATTTCATATGATTCTTCTGCTGCGATATCTGTGATGTGATCATGTGATGTTCTGTGATAGATACAGTATATAGTATATATGATATATTATATAGGCGTTACTTATGTTTTACACCCGCGCTAGCCCTGCCCCGCTCTGCCGTTAGTTACCTAACCTAACGGTGCACGAGGGGACATCGAGGCGAATGCGGATGGCATAAGTGTACGTCGTATTTATCTGTAATGTATAGGTACTTAAATGATGGGACTTCATTAATGTGATTAATGAAATAAAAGAAACCTAACATGTTGTAGAATCGAATTTCAAAATAAAACAGGTAGCTACAGTTCTTGCTTTGCACAGCGGTATATATGATATATCCTGCACCTTATTCGATGAGGAAAGGACCGAGATCTCTTCACCGGGAGTGACTCCTTTAGCAATAACTGGCAGATGCTACAACTCGGTTTGTCTTTTGATTGCTTTTAAGTGTTTTTGCTTTGCACAGTGATATATACGATATATCCCGCACCTCATTCGACGAGGAAAGGACCGACGATCCCTTCACCGGGAGTGACTCCTTTAGCAAAACTAGAAAAGCCTCAAAAGCACTCCATTTTAAAATCATTTGATTCTACAACGATATCAAGTTCATTACGCAATAGGTTTTCAGAAAAACCTGTCGTAGCCCTCCGTCATTTCAGATAAGTACTAGTTAGTATTCGTGCTGCGGTAGTTTGGCATTCGTCAAGGCGTAGTGTACGGTAGCTAACTAGTATTTATCTGCTTGAGCATATGATGCGATTGGATTAGGGTATTCGTACGACGTTGTTTGGCATTCGTCAAAGGTCGTGCGGGTGGGTTTAATTCGATCAAGAAATGTACGGGTTGAACTTGACTAGTGGACTATGGGTTGTTTGGCATTCGTCAGGGTCATAGAACACTAGGGGCAAAATATTATCGGGAATTTCAAGTGTTGAAATTTGCAATGAGATTGCATACCTTCTATGAGATAGTTGGATCCCGATACCCGCTGCGAGTAAGAGTTACTCCTGGGAGAGTTTTACACATTACAATTAGCCGATCAAGTAGGTGTCTAGAAAGGTGTCAACGGGGTTACGCCTCTGGGAAAATGAGGTTTACACTAATTAGGTTCGTGCGAAAGCACGGGGGACCTACCTCAAAGTACCGACACTGGCCTGGCTGAAAGATTGGCGAACTTGTAGTGTGTAATTAATCCCGGTTAGTCTTTCCTTTTTTGGGTTTGAAGGAAGATTTGATAAAAAGCAGTGGGAGCCATCC
Source organism: Agapanthus africanus (assembly GCA_030015575.1). Lineage (NCBI taxonomy): Eukaryota > Viridiplantae > Streptophyta > Magnoliopsida > Asparagales > Amaryllidaceae > Agapanthus > Agapanthus africanus. Next base: position 463,871,525 of record CM057349.1, read on the forward strand.
TGATTAGATAAAATAATAACCAATCTATTCTTGCAAGAGCGCACGCTGAGTGTTTTCTTCTCTCTCTCTCTCCAGGTAGCGACCATATCACGCCTTAATCAAGATAATAATACGGAATATTGACCGAACCCGCTTGTTATACTGAGCTGGGGAACGTTGGTCCCGCTCCAACTTATAATTGTTATAAGACAGAGCAGGAAATAAGTGGAATACCAGATTTCCCGTGCCGCCCAAACGAAGAGAGTGCATGCTGATGCATCATCTTCGGGTGTGTTCATTATACAGAACTGTTTCTCAGTATCCTCCGCATCCTGGGTATATGATACCGGATCAGGATCCCAGATATGTAATCTGTTACATAGGGCTACAGATAGGTAGAGAACTGAGAATGGGTGATAAGTTTCATGAGGCAGAAAATAGGGCAAGTGTTGCAGCCAAGTCTGTTGGTCACTGTCACCCTGTATTACCAATACATTGATTCTGAACGAATGTTATTAGATACCGAACCTGATATACAAAATCATATCAGTCTCTTTATTAGTAAAGAAAGGATATAATTTTGTATTGATGGACAATGTTTTGAACATTTCCTGTATCAAAAGTTGATCGGTTCAGGTACGTTATCTAAAAGCATTAACGTTCTAAATCAAATTACAGTTCCTTGTATACAGAACACACACAGAAGAGGAAGAGTTCAGAAATGAACGAATCTTTCTTGAGGCATTGTAGACTAGGTCATATCAATGCAACCCGACTAGCTGAAGTTACATGTAGATGCATATTTAAATCAGTTTGAATCTACATCTTGTGAAACTTGCCAGTCATGTCATAAAGATATAATGACACCAGCTCTGTTTATTGGAAACAGAGAAAGAGTTAATGAATTCTTGGGATGATACATGTTGATGTATGTAGGTCCCCTGTCTACACATGCCAGGACCGGTTCTTTGTACTTCATTACATTCTCTGATAATCTTTCGAGATTCAGACCTATGTTCCTGTTGAAACATGAGTCCGAACCTTTTAAGATATTCACAGAATATAAGTTAGAAGTAGAGAACCACAATACGGGTATAAGTATTATGTCCTATGATGAGATCAAGGAGGAGAATACTTGTGCATGGAATTCCTGGACTATTCTAAAGGAGAATAAGATTCTCTCTCAGCATTACTCCTCTGTATACACCATAGCACGATGGTATATCGGGACGGAGCAGATACACCCTATTTGATAAGGTGTGCTCTATGATGAGTACTACTGAGTTACCTATTTCCTTTTGGGAGTTGTGCACTTGAGAAGATGCATACCTATTGAATAGGGTTCCAATCAAATCAATTGCCTACCACTTCATATGTGATATGGTAAGGGAAGAGCCCATATCTTAAGTTAGTTAAGATTTGGGGTTGTCCGGCCTATGTCTAAAAGCAAAATCCGGACAATCTCGAGGCAAGGTTAGTTATGTAGAACTGGAAAGGTTCTAGCTATACAAACTACAGCAGATGATTTGAAAGAACCAAAGGATTCAATAGATTCCAACGAACCTCGGCCTCTCCGCCGATCTAGTAGGGTTCCTCACCCACCTGAGAGATACTTCGGTTTCTCTATGACAGTGGGAGCGAGGATTGCATCATGAGATGATGACCCAACTAGTTTCGAGCTGGCCATCTAGAGTAAGACTCTGTAAGAATGGCTGGATGTTTATCGATCTGAGATGGAATCCTTATACACCAACAAAGTATGGACTTTGGTTGCAATATCTGAAGGGTTAAATCCCCATCAGGAGCAAGTAAATCTTGAGAAGATTACTTGGTGTAGATGGAAAGGTTGAGACTTTCAAAGCTAGACTTGTTAAAGGTTTTCGTCATCGACCAGGTGTGGATAATGATGAAACCTTTTCCAGTAGCTATGCTTAAGTCCATCCAGATCCTACTTGTCACGGCTACATACCATGACTACGATATCTGGTGGTTGGGTGTCATGACTGCTTTTCTAAATGATATTTTAGAAGAGTGCGTCTATAAGTACACAGCCAGAGGGCTTCGTAGACAGTAGGAGCAGCGGAAACGTGTGCAAGATGTTTTATGTGATAAAGCAGACATCGCGGAGTTGGAACATCTGTTTTGATGTAGTAGTCAAAGAGTTTGACATCATCAAAATGGTAGATGAACCTTGTATAAACAAAAAGGTAGTAGGGAGTATGGTGACGATCCTCGTAGAGTACGTGGATGACATACTCTTGATAGGGAAAGAGTTTCCTATGCTACGCTCGATCAATCTCCGCTTATCACAATGATTCTCCACATAGGATCAAAGTGATACCTCCTAAATCCTGGGTTTTTGGATCTATGAGATAGATCTAAATGGATGTTAGGATTCTCACTAGTTGTAGTGAGACGGTATCAATCGCCCCTGTGGAGAATCACTGGAATGGTTCCAGGGTGATAATGACGACTGAGTGTCAGTCACAGGCATTGTCTTTACCCTCAGTAAAGGGACGGTATGTTGGAAGAGTTCCAAGCTAGATACCGTGACATACTAGACGATAAAGGCAGGATACATCGCTACTTAAGATGCTACCAAAGAGGCAGTCTGGGTGTATATTGGTTCATGAGATGAACTACGTTCCTACCATTGTGAGACAATGGAGTTGTGGCTTATGCCAAGGAACGCCGGTCCCATCAGTGATCCAGACATTTTCTAAGGCAGTATCACCTGATCATGGAGATGGTTGATCTCCAGGGTGATCGAGGTTTAGAGAGTAGACTCAGAGAACAACACGGCGGATCCACTCACGAAGGCCTATTCCCAGAGAGAGACTGTTAAGGGATGGTTGAGTATGAGATACTACAACCACTGCTATCAGATGGCCCTAGTGCAAGTGGGAGATTGTTAGTTATATGTATGCCCTAGAGGCCATTGCTATACATAGGATGTATATTGTAGTGGATGCTGGGACATATATAGAGAGGACTTTCTTGCTCGACATGATAGTATGCTATCTGGTTACTCTTTACCTTAACGTATATACTGATTGTCTCTCTGTTACATGATTGGTAAAGCCCTTAGGATGTGTACTTGACTACCTGGACTATGATGCAGATCATACTAGTGGGGACATGGTAGTCCATAAGTACATCCTTCAAAGTCCCTAGTCGTGGGTGTATCGAGACGGGGCATCGATATACCAGTGTAGACTAGCGTATACCTTCTCGACCCATACAGATGGGCGATGGATGATCCCATATCCATTGGTGTTTGACATCAGAGATGATATACGGGTGCTCAGTGGAGACTGGGTACACTGGACGGACTCGCCGAGAACTCCCAGATGGTATTATACCTTACGTCAGATGGCAGTTCTCTGGTGACACTGGTACAGAGTAGTCTGTTGACCCGAGATCGTCATAGAGTCTTGTGTGGTTCCCACTGTGCTTTGATTTCCACCTTACCACGTCCAAGAGGGCGTGCAAAACGGTGGTTTTTGGGTACAGTCCCGAGTCACATGGAGGCAATGAGCGATAGGAGGGGATTCGTCTCTCCCGGTATAGGGGGTTGATGTTGCGCTGTGTTCGATTGGCTATAACCGGAAATCCCTGGCCAGGGTTGCTGAGATTTACTGGTAAGTGTTACCTGTAGTTTCTCGAATTGTTATAGACCTCAGATCGACATGACTTATCGAGCTATTGGGGTCTGACGTTTACCACCCTTAGGCGAGATATGCGACATATCAGACGATCAGACTGGACTGTACGGTAAGTGTTACTGGTTGGATTCACAGGAGTGTGAGCGGGCTTGCTCGTCGATCTTCTGATCGCTCAATACCCGAGTGGCCGTTACGTTTAGCAGACCGCTTGCGGCTTGTGGGTGCTTGATATGATCATCATCTGCTACCGGCGTATTGACGAGTCTTTAGAGTCCTACACAGAGGTTTCCTGGCTCAGGCGAAACGAAATAGGAGCGCATATGAGATATGTGCGGGACCGAGAATAATGCGTGTATGTGATACCGTATTCTATTCTCGCGATGAATGTATCGAATGGTTGTATGCGATATAACCTACTTATCGATTCAAGCGTTGATTCGATAAGTCGATACATTGAATACTAGTCGGTTATGTTCGACATGACCGGATCATTGAATCAAGTGTTGATTTAATGATTTAATGTATAATTATATATTTGATATATTACTTTACATTAACTAGTATTGGTTCACTTTAAATGGATTTTCTCACTTGATTTGTGCAAGTTGTATATGTGATATACTTTTGTGCACATGATTGTATCATGTTTGATGATACATGCTTTTTTGGTTAAGTGTAAAGAACTAAACCATGGTTAAAATGATGATTAGGGTTTTGCTTATTCATTCTTTTATTTGTTTATTCATTTTGGAAATGATAAGAAAAGAATGGTGGCTTTATTTGTTGTTTTGTTGAAGCTTCATGAAGCTTTGACCTAATCCACCATTCTTGTCTCTTGCTTAACCCTAACCATCATAACTAACCATGGTCTATTCTCTACACCTAACTAAGGTTATGATATGATAAGTATTCATTTTTATTATTCTTTTTAATTAACTTATCATATTATCATCTTGATCTTCTTCTTCTTCTTCAAGAATGAAACTATGCCACCATCAATGGCAACTTGAGAATATGAGTGAGAAATCCAATTCTAAAGTGAACCCACTTCCTATTTCTTCATCCTCTACCTCTTGCCAAGTAGTAGAGTGTGTTCTCTTCACAAGTTTCATGACTTGGTGAAGTGGGAGCTTGATCTAGTGATGCCTCGACGTAGATCATCTTCGGCACGAAGCCGACGACCTTGCCCGCCCATTTCTCCGATGAAGCCGACGCTAGAGCCCGGGTTTCCATTTGGACAGCGAGGAGACTTCATTGCGGAGCTATGAAGGTGGAGGACCGGATCTACAAAGGTTGTATTTCCGTATTCTTGTAGTTAAGTGTTAACTAGTTTGTTTTTCGCCTAAAATTCTAGCCAACGATCCGTATCTAGGGTTTCTCGGCACCGTAAAATTTGAAATTGGCATGGTTGATGCCTTGTGAGACCTCTTGAGAGTGCCTAGGAACCCTACACGTTACGTACAGCTAGTGCCACTGACGTGCTTATGTTTAAAGCCACTGCCAGTGTATTGTCTAGTAATTAGTCCCACACGGAGGGTTTCCTGGTTCAAGCGAAACGATATAGTATGTGCATATTTTGATACGCACTCAGGTTTAATTAAATATATGTATTTGATGCGCGTACTTTAATCTGACGTTTTGATAATATTAGCAGATTTGAAAAATAGTCAGGATGATCACATATGTGAGCTAGTGTTATATCTCTCATTTTCTCTCTTTTGGATATTTGTATTTTGATATGAATACGGTATTTATACGAATACGAGTATTTGTATAAATACGGGTTTATTTTATCTCGATACGGTATTCGTATTTTTATACGAATATGAGTATATATAGCATCTACGTGTGTGTGTGTTAATACATACTTCTTCCTTTTCTATTGGGAAGCTCCTTGATGTGTGTAGCCTCATGACTCATGAGGTGAGTCACATATAAGGATAAGATAAAGAGAGAAGGGGATTTATGGCTAAGGTTTTTAACCTACACAATTATTCTCTCCTCTCTCTTCTTCTTCTCTTTTAGTTTCCATTTTTTGAGAGGAAAATTTGTAAAGAGAGAAACCTTGAGATTTCTACTCTACATCACTCTTGCAATCAATTCCTAGCAAGTTTTTTTTGTGAGTTGCTTCACTTGAGGCCTTTGATGTGAAGCTATAGCTTGATTCGGATTCTCTCAGGTGGATCATCTTCGGCAAGAAAGATCGGCGTGCAAGTTTGTTTCTGACAACTTCGGAGCCTTACTAGAGTCCTTGGAACAGTATAGGGGTCTTCCGCGATTAGGTGGACACACTACAAATGTAGCTAACCCTCTAACCTTGTATGTTTGTGTAAATCTATGTTTCACATTCTACGGGGTTTGTAGAGAGGCGGAATTTTCAAAAATCGATTTTGAAATATGCAATAAAGACAACTTGTAACGATTCTGAAATTCATGTACAGAAATTTCTTGTTATTATACATAAAAGGGTATTACAGCCTGTGTAAGAGTTATAGGTTATTTTTATTCAATAAAACCAAGAAACAACTTGTAGCTCACTGGTAAACCCTTTGCACTGCTGCGACATAGCCTGTGCGTTCGAATCCCATCAGACCTAATTATTTTTTAATATTTTTCTTTTTAATTTTTCGGAAGCCCAAGAGTTGTATGTGCAATACACGGAGAAACGAAAAGTTTCAGAAAAATCAAACAGGCGCAAAGAGGAGTAAACACCTACCTAGACACGTTGCACGAATCTCGAGGCAAGCTAGCGAGATCCGACCGCCCGTTTCTTCAAAAGGGCTGGCGCCGACGGTCTTGATGAGCCCAATTCCCCCGTGCTTTACACACACACCCCTTCGACTCCCCTCAACTCCCCCGCACTATTTGATTTTCCTGCAATTAAACAGAGACTCTTCAATTCACTATTTAATACCATTTTAATTTATTTAATCCAAATTTTTAATTCGTAAACCCTAATTCTTCACTATAAATACCACCCCATACCCTAGCACTCCCCCATTCTGAAATTTCTATCAAAAATTCTCTCAAACTCTTTAAGTATCAAGTGAAGTTAAACACCCAAGTGGAGTAACAAGCCAAATTCGACGACCGAAGTCTTTTTGACGACACCACGACACCCGAAGGCTTCTTCTTTCTCTTGTTAACCATCTAAACCCGTAAGTCCCTTCTCTCTCTGTTCATTCAAAATTATTGCAATTTATAACATAACAATTTCCTCACTTTTATAATCATCTAAGGATGTTTATTATAAATATAACACATATTACAAGTTCGTCTGGAAAATATCAAATACCACGTGTTATACATTATGATCAATATTTTGGAAGGAAATTGTATGTTTATTATTTCGCGCATGATATTGTATATCTCAACATGCTTCATTGAGATTTTGTGCAGAAAATTAGCTCAGTACAAGTATTGGAATCGCAAATTCGCCGGTTAAAATACAAGAAATCAAAGAGTTAAAATCTGGCAGGGATTCAGAAGGGATTTAAAGATTCTAGATATCACCTGAACACCAATTGGCCAACACCAGAATACACAGAAAATATGAAGCAGTGATCTCATAAATCGGCCGCGGATCCGCGGCCGAGTCAGGCTGATCCGCCGCGGATCCGCGGCCGAGTCAGGCTGATCCGCCGCGGATCCGCGGCCGAGTCAGGGAGTCGGAAATAGTGACTTCTCCAGAAGCTTCCCTACAACGTCCTAGCTTATTGGAGACACTTCATTCTAACAAGCTTGTTCTGGAAACTTCTCTATAACAGCCTAACTTGTTGAGGAATCTTGATAACTACCTAACTTATTCTAGAAGCCTCCTTATAATAATCTAACTTATGAAGGAAGATTGGTTAAGGGCTATATAATGGACCTAAGCCTTCATTTTGATGGTTACACAATTTGGGAAGAAAATTTGAGAGCCAATTTAATCCAATTCAATTCCAAATAAAGATAAAAAAATCAAGAATCGTTGAGTACAGCATCGAGCGAGTTCATTCAAGATCCTTTACGTGAAACCGATCGTCATTAATGAGCGCGTGATCCTCGCTAGGACCAAGTCTCACGGTAATTGAGCAAAGCGAAGATCGACGGAGAAATTACCTCTTCAAAGGAGTGATCGAGAGCAATCTTTCTTGTAATCTCGAATTGAGAAGTGTAATTCGAAATTGAATAATAAAGCTGATCATTTATTCAATCTCGCTCTCTTTACATTTTCGCATGATGAAATCATTAATAGTTAAATCTTTGAATCTCATGATGTGTGAATAAATCTCTGTTTGTTAGGATTCGAAGGAATTTGGTAGATCAAATGGTGATAAAATCATATACTCGTCTTACGTCTTATGAAGATTATGAACTTTAGAAAAAAGAATCATCAACGACCAAATTAGGAGCGAGATCACCGTTCTTGATAATCTCATTGCAATTTGCGATTAGATGATTGATGATTTTCTTTGCTAAAAGCTAGATTTGAATGGTGATCAATGAAAAGATAAGGAATAGTGAAGGAGAAACCCTAGTTTCTTCAATAGATCCCTAATCTTCATTCATTGCCATCAATCTATGTTATAACTCTTTCAAAAGATAAGATGAGTCATTTTGAGTATTCATCCATTGATACTAATTCCTATTGAATCCTACAAACTATTCTTCAATTTTCTTGATAACTAAAATTGATCTTGGATATTTTCTTGATTACTAAATCTTGAATTTTCTCTTAATTTTCTTGAAATGATAAACTCAATTAAATATTGAAATCTTTTTTCTTAAATTTTCTTTACTATTTCTTTTGACTCAACTAAAGCAAGAGTGATCAAATCCACGAATCCCAGAGAACGACCCGTACTCACTAATGGTCTAGCTACACGCAACACCGTTATTGATTGCGGTTACTTTTACGACTAAAAAACACATCGCTTTTTCTTCACTACACATCTTTTTCTCTAAAATCATGAAGAAGCGGATCTACGATTTTTACGATTAATCAAATGGCGCCGTTGCCGGGGATTTGTGCGTAATTTGTTCGTTCATGCTATTTGAGTTGAAATATTATTGTTCTATCAAAATTTAATTCAAGAATCGCATCTTGTGCTTAACGATTAGTGTGAATTTTGTAAGGAAATCTGGAATCATTGGAGCAGTGAGATAAATATTATGTAGCATTCAGGAAGGCCAGAGGATCAATAGGAGCACCAGTAAAAAAAATTCATTCAAAGATCAAGCAAGTTGATTGCGGAACTGCGGAAAGAAGTTTGCATTGGCCGCGGAACCGCGGTGGTATTGAGGCGTTGGGACTCCGATTTCCTCTGGTATATTTCTTATCTTCTCCTCTCTCCTCTGCTAAGTCCAATAACCACTTTTCTGCAGGATTCTTTGCAAATATTCGCCGCTCAAAAAAATTCTTGTTGCGTTTCTTGAAATTGGTACTTTGTGCATATTTTAATACGGAAATTAAGGGGCAAAAACCAAATTCAGATTAGACGGGGATTTCATTACCTTTCCTAAGCCCCAAAAATCACAAAACTAGCATCCGCATCACCCTTATTAACTAAAAAATATCTAAACAAGATTTTAAGAACCGCCGCGCTCAATTAGGACAGAAAAAGGTCGTGGGTAATCTATTGCTTATCCACATTTCTTTTATGGTGTCTAGGCAAGTGTGTCTAAGACAAGTGGTTACTTAATTAGGCCCGCTAGTTACGAAGAGGATACCTCACACTTACCTGGAACTTACCTGGCCACAGAAGAGATAAAGAGGTAGTAGAGGATTTATCCTGCGATTTGTCTTCTGGAAGTCTAGGAGCGGTCTAGTGACTTGACCTAGGTGACCTTAGATCTAGGGTTGATTGTGCATTTTTTGTGATTTTTCTAAATCCGTCTTTTTCAAAAACAAACCAAAAACTAAAACAAAACACTTTCTTTAATTATCACATACGCTGTCACTTGCGCCAAACCCGTTTAGTGCATGCTCGGCTGGACACGGTATTCTAATGCTCGTCTTGTCCGCGTTTTGTCTATCGACTCCGAAGTCGGTATTTCTTCATCTTCTTCTTCCCCACCACAAACCACATCCACCGAGATGGACGGTTCTCCATCAAATTTTAATAACACCACTTTTCCACCACCCGCAGGTGAGCAGAATCTACCGCGTATATCTTTCCAAGAGAGATGTTATCCTATACGTGGTCCTCTTTCTACTTGTCTTTCTATTCTACCAGCCAATGGGGATAATTTCGAAATCAAACCACACTATACCAATCTTTTACCTAAATTTCACGGTCTAGAGTCTGAAGACGCATACGTTTTTATCACCAAATTCGAAAACATATGTGCTATGATAGGCACTTCATAACTTTCTGTGGATGCTATGCGTTTACGTCTTCTCCTGTTTACTTTGTGCGATTTAGCCAAAAAGTGGCCTTATAACACCCCGCACACTCAATTTCCAACTGGGATGAATTCGTTATAGCATTCCTTAAGAAATTTTATCCCAATCATAAGACCGCCCGTGTTAGGAGTGAAATCAACCAATTTTCCCAGCTTCCCAATGAACCATTTTGGAAATGTTTTGAACGTTTCAAGGATATGCTTATCCAATGTCCTCGTCACGGATTCCATAGATGGGATCTGTGCTGAATTATATATGAAGGCATTAATCCAACGACAAAACATATGCTTGAAACCATGTGTCAAGGCAATTTCATGTCTAAAGACGATGGTGAAGCTTGGAAATTCTTGAAAATTTTTGCTGAAAGCACTTTGCAATGGGAGAGTGTTGGTCAACCATCATCTAGGGGAGGTATCCATCAACTTGATGTTTGCATAACGGTCAAAGCCGAAATGGCAGCAATACAAAAGAAACTTGAAGTTATGGAACACAAATTTTTATTAGCCTCCTTAAACCAGGTGACGCTCCCTAAAACTGTGTATGGATGCTGTTCCGATCCATCACATCTGACGAAAGAATGTCCTTTGAATTCTCCATTTCAAGGTCATGAGCACACTAATGCTGCTTTTCAGCAACGACTTAGAAACGATCCTTATTCTTCCACTTATAATCAGGATTGGAGGAATCACCCTAATTTTGCTTGGAACCAACACCAAACTTAAAATACTGTTCCAAACCAAAATAACTTTCAAAGAGTCCCTCCACAACAACAGCAACCACCATAACTGAGTCAGCACCCCTTTCAACCACAAAATTTTCAAAATCCGGCCAATAATTCTGCATCGTATAATAATTCTTTCCAAACGACCGGTACCGATAATTCCTCTTCACTCGAACAAAGCATAAATTTGTTTATGAAAAATTTCATGTAAATTTCGGCTGAGATGAAGTCTTCTGTCGATAATATAAAGAAGGACTCCGCCTCCCACGGTGAGAGTATTAAATCGATAGAAGCACAAATTGCACAATTAAATGCCGAAGTGAGTGCTAGAGAGAAAAGGAAACTTCTAAATCAACCCCTACCGAATCCTGGGCACTCACAACACTACAATGTGAATGCCATTACAACGTTGAGATCTGGAAAATTGCTGAATAATCAAGTCGGTGAACAGATTGACAATGATGAAATAATCAATGACACACCGCTTCCACTTCCACTTCCACTTCTGACCCTACTTCATCTAGTCCACCATCTTCTTCCGAGCCTATTCTTCATTTTCCCCAAGGGTCGAACCCTCCCCCACCTTCTTCGAATCCACCTCACTCGATCCCAACTCCAATTCTAGGATCTGTTCCACCCACACGACCTTCTCTAATGTTGAACCCAACTCTTATTGCTAAAGCTCCTTATCCAAATCGGTTAAGGGGAAACAAACCAAGTCCACATATGGAGAAGATTATGGAACTGTTTAACAGGTTAATATAAATATCCCTCTCCTAGATGATATACAACAAGTTCCAGCTTATGCGAAAATCCTTAAGGACTTGTGCACTAGGAAGAGAAAGACTCAAGTGCCCAAAAAGGTATTCATGATGAATAATATTAGCACAGCTTTTACCCCACAATTACCAAAGAAACGCAAGGACCCTGGCTGTCCTACAATCTCTATTTCTATTGGGGGTAAGAATATTAACCGTGCGTTACTCGACCTTGACGCTAGTGTTAACCTGCTTCCATACTCTGTCGATGAGCAGTTAGGAATTGGAGAGTTGAAACATACTCATTGTACTTTCCAGATGCCAGACCGATCCATCACTAAACCTAGGGGTGAGCTTGAGGATGTGTTGATAAAAGTCGGGGAATTTATATTCCCTGTAGACTTTATTGTTTTGGACACACAGCCTGTAGCAAACCCACGGAACCAAATTCGGGTGATTCTTGGTCGACCCTTCCTAGCCACTTCCAATGCTGTCATTAATTGTCGAAACGGTTCCATGAACCTATCTTTTGGGAAAATAACAATTGAGCTTAATATTTACAACCTTGGAAGTCAACCATCTGAACCTTCTGCTCATATTCTTGATGTCTGTTCTGTCCACAAGTTAGCTCACGAAAGCTGCAAGGTTGATGAACTTTGCTTTGATGATCTCAACGACATTAGCACATCATTATTTGATCTTGCACAGTATCATAGCGAGGACACCTTTGATAAGTCATATCCTGAGTTTGAATCTTCTGACTCATCACAAAAGTCAGTCACACTTTCCGAGTCTGTATCCTTTGCAGACTATGAACTTCTTCAAGAATCCGAATGTCATTCACTTACCCCACCTTCTATTGTCTCTCCGCCGACAATAGATCTCAAATTGTTACCTTCTCACCTTAAATATGCATATTTAGGTGAGAATGAGTCTTTGCCTGTGATCATATCCGCTTCTCTAGCTTTAGAGTAAGAGAACGCTCTTTTGATGGTCTTGAGATCTAATAGGCAAGCATTTGGTTGGATAATAGCAGACATCAAAGGGATTAGTCTCTTGATTGTGGAACATCATATACATTTGATGGATGAAGCCAAGCCAACCCGAGAACCACAAAGACCGTTGAATCCCGTCATGAAGGATGCGGTAAAGAAAGAAATTGTCAAATGCCTTGATAGTGGTATAATTTACCCAATCTCTGATAGCCAATGGGTAAGTCCTATTCATGTGGTCCCTAAAACGTCTGGCATCACGGTCATAACTAATGAGGCTAATGAATTGATCCAGACACGCACCCAAACTGGGTGGCGTGTATGTATTGATTATAGAAAACTCAATGCAGCAACGAGGAAAGATCACGTCCCTCTACCTTTCATTGACCAGATGTTGGAACGATTAGCTGGACATGAATATTATTGTTTCATGGACGGATACTCTGGCTATAACCAGGTCCCTATCGACGAAAATGATCAAGATAAAAAAACATTTACTTGTCCTTTCGGTACATTTGCTTATAGTCGCATGCCCTTTGGGTTATGCAATGCTCCTGCTACATTTCAGCGGTGTATGATGAGCACTACTACAAATAGGGGTTGCCCCTACGGATAAATCCGTAGGGGAAACCCACTGTCCCTACGAATATATTCGTAGGGGCACATAAATACGTCGTAGGTGCACATGCCGCAGGTGCAAGTCTTAGCCTTAAACATGCCCCTACAGTAAAATATTTGCCTTTACGGTTTAATGTGTAGGTCTACTTGTCCCTACGGATTTCACCGTAGGGACAACATATTTATTTAATTTATCGGTTTATAAAATAAAATAGTTGCCCCTCCGGAGAAATCCGTAAGGACAAAAATATGCCCCTACGGCTTAAGGCGTAAGTACAGATGTGTAGGGGCAAAATATCAGGTATCCTGATATTTTGTCCCTAAGGGTAAATTTGTAGGGGTAAAGCTATGCCCCTACGGATTACTCCGTAAGGACAAGCCTAACCCCTGTTACTGAGTCCATAGGGTCAAAATATCAGGTATCCTGATATATTGTCCCTACAGATAAATGTGTAGGGGCAAAGTTGGACCCTACGGATTAAACGGTAGGTGCAATATTTGTACCTGCGGATTAATCCGTAGGGACATATTATCAGGTTTTTTTAAAAAAAGGGCAGCCTGTTTTTTCCTCGCCCTGTACACAATAATATATACATCATATATGAAAGTAATCAACAAGCAGAATATATACAACAGTATTCATAATCAACATCTCACGCATAATATATAAAAGAAATCAACTAGCAGAATACACGATATCAATCTAAACAATATGAACACCACCAATATCATCCAAAATATATACAATATGTATTATATAAGTAAATACATGTTTAAAATATAAAAATCAAAAAGCTACCTAGCTCGGTCCAGCTCCACCTCTGATAATTGCTGTAATCTGGCGCATCTGCTCCTCGGATAAACCCTGAGTCAACAACTCGAGCAATGCAGACGGTGCGGGAGTCTGAGCGGGCTGTGGAACTGGTCTGGGCAACCGCAGCCGAGGTAGTGGCTTGCGGAGCCGCAACTACGGGAGTCTGAGCGGGCTGTGGAGCTGTACGAGCCGAAGGAGATGCATGTGGAGCCTCAGCCGAAGTACCATGTCGTGTCTGTTCAGTTTTGCATGTAATAAATGAGTAAGAACTGTGTATTAGTCGAATTCGTATCATTATCGGGTTAATGTGAAACCCCAATCTATGAATATCTAGTTTGGAAAACCGTAGTTTATTTTAATTACACAGTTCTATGTATGTATGATTAATCAAAGCTAAGTCTATAACCAAATAAGCTCAGGCTACGTACTAATATTGGATATGTTGCTATCTATAATATGACATAATATTTTACTATTAAGTAGTATACATAACATCATCTCCTTCAACTCCTGGACGGTGGCCTTCAAGGTGTAAAGTTCTTGCTCTAGACGTCGCTCACGGGAGATAGAGGAAGTAACCGCCGGAGTGGAGTCCAACCTCATATGGGCCCTGCTAGGACCCAGTCCCCGGCCTCTCTCCCAACCTCCATGGTGCCCTCCGTATGCGGCGTCTAGGACTGGGGTCAGTAGTATCGGATCGTTCTGTTCAGTAAAATCGATCCCCAATGCATCGGCCTGCTCAACCACCCGCTCCTACACCCACATTAACCAGTAAAATATAAGTATATCATTTAAATTTGAACTTTTCAAAACAAAAATTTAAAATAGGGGTTGAATAAATATTAACACTTACGCAATACTCCTAGGTAGCGGTGTCGGGGTATCAGAGCTCGCCCGTGGCGGGATCTGTCGAGGTGCCGTGGACGGCAAGATACACGGACAGCACGCTCGGTGTACCACCCTACGCCAGGGTCTGAGCACTCTGGAATTCGCCAAAAATTTATATTTATTATAAAAAAAACTCTTAAGTTCACATTATATTAAAATAGATCTATTGTAATTTACCGATGCCTCCATAGCATGAGTAATATTTCTCGAGCCACCTGTATAAGTGGGGCGACCCCTCTTCGCCGACTTCCTATTCTCTTTATTTTGATCCGCCTATTTCTGCACAACACATTCAGATTTAGTTTTCTAATTAAGAAACACAAAAAAATAAATTATATACTAAACAATGAATTATATTTAAAATACATACCTGTTTGCGCTGAGAGTCAAAATATTGACATAATAGAGGCCATGTATCTACGTCGACTCTCATAAAGGCCGGAGTATGTAGGAGAGCCGCTCTCTCTGCCTCGGGAGTCGCCATCCACAGGGAATAGCAGTCGATCTTCATCTCGTTCCTATTGTATCGGACCTTCGATTGCATGTTCTTTATCAGGCCATGGTACAGAGTGTGAAGATCGAGCACCCTCCCAGGGCGATTAGGGTCAAGTACAAGCTGAAAATCGTAATCCAACTGCAAATACAAAAAAACAATGTTATTAAATTGCAAGTGTTAATAATAAATATATTAGATAAATCAAATGAAAATATATATTAATACCCGAGCATGATCCTAGAAGAGGGCGAATGAGTGCCGGTGCTAGTCGCCCCATTCAACGTAAAGTGGATACTTCTTCACGAGGCGGCTTTCATCCCCCATATACCGGCCGAACCTCTCGGCATAATCGCCTGTATAGCGATAATCAGGGGTAAAGAAGAGGGAGAATGCTTCCTCCCCCTGGCTCTGTCGGGCCTCAGCCCGTAAGACTGATTCGAGCCTCGAGTCCCCCTCTCGGGATGGGGATGCCCTGCGTCTACAAGAAATATCAAGACAATCAATATTAAGACAAAGTGATATTATGAAATCAAGGTTTAACGAAAATTGAAGTATGATATATACTTCCGGCGACAGAAGCACGAGCCTGGGCCCGGGCAGCAGCACGAGCGGGGCGATAGTTCCTCCGGTGAGGAACAGCCGGTGACCCGGATGTGGCCGCATCCTCTCCAACTAGAAAATAAACATCGATAAAATTACATGAATATTTAAAGGATATGTAAAATGAATAAATATTTTATATTTATTCATACAAACCTGCAGACTGAGCGGAGGGTATGGAAGTGACGGGAGTGGCCCCTGCACATGATGTAAACATACCCGCAGGTGCGGTGGTGGGCTCTGCCCCTGATGTAAGTACGTAAGAGCAAAAAGAATATATGTATATTTATGATATAGCATTCTAAATCAATATACATGCACTATATGATATATAAACATACCTGGAGGTGCGGGAGTGGCCTCTGTCCCTGATGTGGACGCACCAACAGCTAGACAATCAAACATTGACTATGTAAGTAATTTTGACATGAATATGCATGTATATCTATAGTATTACATTCAAAATGAATAGGGGTGTAACATACCTAGAGGTGCGGGAGTGGCCTCTGTTCCTGATGTAGACGCACCACCACCAACTAGGCAATCAAACATTGACTATGCAAGTAATTTTGATATGAATATGCATGTATATCTATAATAGATATTACATTAAAAATGAATATGCGTGCAATATATCTGGAGGTGTGGCAATGTCCACACAGAAGGAGGCATCCGAAGGGATCTCCGATCGGGGTGCAAGACCGGCCCTCTGAAGCTCCCTACGCAGCTCTGCGGGCGGCAGAACCGCTCTGCCTCTGCCTCTGCCAGTGCCGCGGCTGGAGCTCCTGCCGCCCCTCACTGTCGGGGGTAAGGCTTCTATCCCATTAAGAATGTATAGAGAGGACACCCATTCGCTTGTGTTTTCAACCGTTTCGAGTAAATTTCGGCAGCACCTCCCCGCTGTTCTCCGAGTACACTGTAATAGAATAGATAATCATTTCAAAGCTGTAAAACAACATTGAAATGAACATCTTATCTATCTCTGTATACGGAGAACCAGCGGAAAAGTACCGACGAAATATCTCGAAATGGATGAAAACACAAGTGAATGCAGGTGTTTGCTTTATACATTCCTAACTTGTCCACACGGGACAAATCTATTGGTTATCATACGATTGAATCTTCTCGTCACATAGACTACACGACGGTTGTTAGTACCGAGCTATACCGTCCGATATTGAATAACCTTCGTATAGTTCTATGTCACGACGAACATCGAACGTGTGTTAACCAATAGACGGGGACTGAGTGGCGCTTTGAGTTTCATATATGAGTATCGATGAGAATATGAAAGTTTCATATTATCATCGAGTATCATATATTGGTTTTAACTTGAACATCTTGAATCACTCTCTAATGACGCGTTTGTTGTGGTTTTACATTTACGTTTCGTTATTAAGGGTTCGAAATTTCAAGTTTAGGGTAAATTTTTCTTGCATTTACGGTAAAGTTGTACGTTTACGTTATCATCGAGTATCCTACCGCAATGAACTAGTGCACCTTAAACCCTAACCCTAAATAACCCAAATTAACCTAATTAAACACAATTAACCATAATCGTTACCCTAACACAAATTATCCCTAATTAACCCAAACTTAACCCAATTTACCCAAATTAACCTAATTAACCCCAATCAACTCAAACTTAACCTAATTTACCCAAATTAACCTAATTAACCATAATCAACACCCTAACCCTTTCAAATTATCACTAATTAATCCATATTAACCCTACCCTCTAATTAACCCTAGCCTCTAACTCTAAACTTGAACCAAACCCTAACCCTAACCCTAATTACCCTAACCCTAAACCCAACTAATTAACCCTAACCCTATCCCCAACCCCAACCGAACCCTAACCCTAACCCCAACCCCAACCCTAACCCCAACCGAAACCTAACCCCAACCCCAATCCCAACCCCAACCGAACCTTAACCATAACCCTAACCCTAACCCCAACCGAACCCTGACCCCAACCCTAACCCTAACCCCAACCGAACCCTGACCCCAACCCCAACCCTAACCGTACCCTAACCCTAACCCCAACCCCAACCGAACCCTAATCCTCAGGCCCCCACCCGAACCCTGCAGAACCAAGAACCCTAGCCCTAACATCATCAAAATTATAAGTAATTGGAGATTTACTAACCTGTAGCGGACGGTGGAGGAGACGACGGAGGCGACCGGTGGTCGACGACACAATCGGCGATGACTCGCGGGTGGTGGCAACGAGGAAGTTTTGGGAACGAGGGCGGTGGCGGGCCACGGGCGGCGGGCGGTGGCGACGAGGAAAAAATTGGAGGCGCGGGAACGAGATCGAGACGCGGGAGATTGAGAGAGAGAATTTTGGGAACGATGAGGCGTAGGGCATTTCTATGCCGTTTTATATTAAATACCCATTTATATGACCCTACGGACTTCACCGTAGGTCATTTGTTTGCGGATCCATAGGGCCAAACAGCAAATTATGATTTAATAATTTTAAATTAAAACGTAGGACATCTTAGGGACAACCATGGGGACCTACGGATTAGTTCGTAGGGGCAATAAAAAGTTGTCCCTACGGATTCCTGTAGCCGTATGGGCAACCCCATATTGTAGTAGCGGGGGATATTCTCGGACATGGTCGAAAATTTTCTGGAGATTTTCATGGACGATTTCTCGATATTCGGAGACTCTTTTGATGATTGCATATCTCATCTTGACGCAGTTCTTACTCGTTATAAAGATAAGAACTTAACTTTGAATTGGGAAAAATGCCATTTCATAGTCCATTGAGGTATCGTGCTTGGACATGTCATTTCACGAAAAGATATTGAGGTAGACAGAGCTAAAATAGATGTCATTCATAACCTTCCTTATTCCAAATGCGTCAAAGATGTACGATTTTTCCTTGGCCATGCAGGATTTTATAGAAGATTCATTAAGGATTTTAGCAAAAATTGCTAAACCTTTAACTCTTCTCTTGGCCAAGGATACAACATTTCACTTCGACTCGTTTTGTGAGGCTGCTTTTGAATCACTTAAAATATCTCTCACTACAGCCCCCGTTTTATCATCTCCTGATTGGAACCACCCGTTTGAGCTTATGTGTGATGCATCAGATTTTGCTGTTGGTGCAGTTTTAGGACAGCACATTGATAAGACGCCACATGCAATTTATTATGCAAGTAAGACCTTGAATGATTCCCAAATTAATTATACAACTACTGAGAAAGAACTCTTGGCAGTTGTATTTTCATTAGAAAAATTCAGGCCTTACTTGATCGGCTCACCGATTGTGGTTTACACCGATCACTCCGCCCTAAAACATCTTTTATCCAAGAAGGATGCTAAGGGTAGGTTAATACGTTGGATCATATTATTACAAGAATTTGATCTTGTCATTCGAGATAAGAAAGGACATGAAAACGTAGTAACCGACCATCTTTCACGCATCTCTTCTTCACCTACTGTGACCTTGCCAATAAACGACTCTTTTCCTGATGAACAGCTTTTGAATCCTGCGAACCTTGGTTCGTGGATATTGTGAATTACCTAGCAACGGGACTTATTCCTAGCGAATGGTCTTAACAAGACAATCATCGATTTCTATCCCGTGTAAAGCATTTTTATTGGGATAGACCTTATTTGTTTAAATATTGTCCTGACCAAATCATTCGTAGATGTGTCCCTAATGATGAATTCAAGAGTGTTTTGTCTTTCTGTCATGATCAGACATGTGGTGGTCACTTCGGTCCACGTAAGACGGCAGAGATAGTTTTGCAATATAGTTTTTATTGGCCTACGTTATTCAAAGATGCATTTGAACATTGCAAAACTTGTTCACGGTATCAACACACGGGTCGGATTTCTCGGAGAAATGAGATGCCTCTCCAACCTATTTGGTTGTAGAAATTTTCGACGTTTGGGTTATTGATTTTATGGGTCTTTTTTCCAACTCTTTTGGGAATTTGTATATTTTGTTAGCGGTTGATTACGTCTCGAAATGGGTGGAAACAATTTCATGCCGCAGTAATGACAACAAGGTTATTAAATTCCTTAAAGAAAATATCTTTTCGCGATTTGGACACCCGCGCGCTATCATTAGTGACAATAGGACGTATTTCTGTAATCGGTCTTTCGAGACTTTGATGCGGAAATATGCAATCAACCACAAACTTTCCACGCCCTATCATCTCCAAACAAGAGGGTAAGCTACGATCTCGTTGTAAATGACCATTTGTGGTGCGGCATGTCTACCCGCACGGGGCAGTTGAAGTTGAAAATAGAAAAAAAAAACGGTACAATTTTCAAAGTGAGTGGGCATAAATTAAAACCGTAATTTTCCACTGACCCCACGGGGGAGCTCCTGTTTTTACAGGAGCCGCTTTATAATGACTAATTTTCCTCCACCTCACCTCCATGTCTCGGTAATATTGTCTCATCTCTAGAATGGAGGTGAATCAATACAAAAAGAGAAATAATAATAATAAAAGAATAATAAAAATAATAATAATAAAAAATAAAAAAATATGCAAAATTGTACATAAACAAAAAATAAGTTTGGGGGAAGATTTTCACTTTCATTTATTCTTGCCCCCGTTAATAACCTTTCCTCCCAAGTCTACAGGTTTTCTGAGATTTAAAAAATGACAACAGTGAGGACACTGTTGTAAACAGGTTTGGGGGAGGTTTGTGCTTATTTACGCATTACTTTGCATAAGCACAAAATTTTTAAATTATAAATTTTTTTTCTTTTATACTAAAAGATTAGAAAGTGAAAAATTACATTTAAAAGACTGAAATAGTTTTAGAAAACCAAGAAAGTTAGATGTTTTCTTAAACGAAACTAGTAATAAGTAGTTATGAGCCGTTGTCCCAAGGGTTAGTTAGATAAAGGAAGTCACTAATCTGAGGGAAAAAATAAGTCTGAAAAATAGTTTCTATTCTTGAAGCCAAACATCTGAACGTTGATACCCTACTATACACATTTACACACGTCTTGAAACTCGAGATAGTAGAGAATAGCTTGAAATGCTCTTGTCTAAAAGCCAAAATACGAAGAAAATAAAAATGAAGCATAAAAGTATAAAATGGTAAAAAATGAACACTGGTTTTGTAATCACCAAGGCAGCATAAAAAAAATATAGCGAGGGTGCTTCATCACCTAGTGCCTTAGACCAACTGGTTTGGGAGTCACTGCTAAGCCTTAGGTGTTGCAAGATGAGAAAATTGCTAATTACGCTTAATAAGTGAGCACATTTAGTAATCGGTTGGTTAGTACCTCAAGAAGTATTAACGGCCGCATGAAAAATGTGTGAGCAATTCCATCCAAAATATTCACAGACTAAAAAGTAGTGAGATAAATGGACAAGAGTATAATATCTTGAATTGAATTCTTTGGGTGTAGGGATGTCTTTTACACATACGTAGGGGTATATGATTAGTGTTTGGAAGAAAGGTAGGGATGAAGAATGAAGACAATGTTTTATTGAGGGATGATGTGATTTCCGACATTTTTTCATGACCATTAAGATATGGCTCATTACAACCGAAAAGCTAGCGTAGTTGGGAACTCTGATTTTCGAGTTCTTTCTTTTACAATTCTTGTCTTTATATGTAACTTTCACAGTCTTTCTTTTATTATGGGATTTTGTGGGTGTAATCCGCAGAAAACCCTCAGGAGATAACACTCCTCTTACTAGAGACATCTAGAGGTTTAAAGGCTTGTTGCACGTGCTCAGTGCAATCGTATGCCTACGAAAGTGTGCTAGTTAGTTTTTCTTTTTTCTTTCTCTTTTATCCTTCACTTGAATAAAAGAAGTTTGCTCGGGACGATCAATGTCAAGTTTGGGGGAATTTGTTCAGTCAAAATTATTGAAATCTATAACATAACAATTTCCTTACTTATCTAATCATTTAAGGATGTTTATTATAAATATAACACATATTACAAGTTCGTCTGGAAAATATCAAATACCACGTGTTATATATTATGATCAACATTTTGGAAGGAAATTGTATGTTTATTATTTCGCGCATGATATTGTATATCTCAATATTCTTCATTGAGATTTTGTGCAGAAAATTAGCTCAGTACAGGTATCGGAATCGCAAATTCGTCGGTTAAAATACAAGAAATCAAAAAGTTAAAATCTGGCAAAGATTCAGAAGGGATTTAAAGATTTCAGATATCACCTGAACATCAATTGTCCAACACCAGAATACACAGAAAATATGAAGCAGTGATCTCACAAATCAGCCGTGGATCCGCGGCCGAGTTGGGGAGTCGGAAATAGTGACTTCTCCAGAAGCTTCCCTACAACGTCCTAGCTTATTGGGGATGGTTCGTTCTAACAATCCTGTTCTGGAAACTTCTCTATAACAGCCTAGCTTCTTGAGAAAACTTGATAACTACCTAGCTTATTCTAGAAGTCTCCTTGTAACAACCTAACTTATGAAGGAAGATTGGTTAATGGCAATATAATGGACCTAAGCCTTCATTTTGATGGTTACACAATTTGGGGAGAGAATTTGAGAGCCAATTTAATCCAATTCAATTCCAAATCAAGATCAAAAATCAAGAATCGTTGAGTACAACATCGAGCGAGTTCATTCAAGATCCTTTACGCGAAGCCGATCATCATCAAGGAGCGCGTGATCCTCGACAGGTCCAAGTCTCACGGTGATCGAGCAAAGCGAAGATCAACGGAGAAATTATCTCTTCAAAGGAGTGATCGAGAGCAATCTTTCTTGTAATCTCGAATTGAGAAGTGTAATTCGAAGTTGAATAATAAAGGTGATCATTTGTTCAATCTCGCTCTCTTTACATTTTGTCATTATGAAATCATTATTTGTTAAATCTTTGAATCTCATTATGTGTGAATAAATATCTGTTTGTTAGGATTCGAAGGAATTTGGTAGATCAAATGGTGATAAAATTCTATACTCATCTTACGTCTTATGAAGATTATGAGCTTTAGGAAAAAGAATAATCAAAGACCAAATTAGGAGCGAGATCACCGTTCTTGATAATCTCGTTGCAATTTGGGATTAGATGATTGATGATTTTCTTTGTTAAAAACTAGATTTGAATGGTGATCAATGAAAAGACAAGAGATAGTGAAGGAGAACCCTAGTTTTTTCAATAGATCTCTAATCTTCATTCATTGCCATCAATCTATGTTATAACTCTTTCAAAAAATAATTTTGAGTATTCATCCATTGATACTAATTCCTATCGAATCCTACAAACTATTCTTCAATTTTCTTGATAACTAAAATTGATCTTGGATATTTTCTTGATTACTAAATCTTGAACTTTCTCTTGATTTTCTTGAAATGATAAACTCAGTTAAATCTTGAAATCTTTTTTCTTGAATTTTCTTTACTAATTCTTTCGACTCAACTAAAGCAAGGGTGATCAAATCCACGAATCCCAGAAGACGACCCGTACTCACTAATGGTCTAGCAACACGTGACACCGTTATTGATTACGGTTACTTTTACGACTAAAAAACACATTGCTTCTTCTTCACTACACATCTTTTTCTCTAAAATCACGAAGAAGCGGATCTACGATTTTTACGATTAATCACTCTCCATTTTTCTCATCTCAATTCGTCTTCTAAGAAAATATCGATAAAAGTGGAGTTAACACGTAACAACCTTCTCATTTAAATATTTTATCATGCTTGATAGGTATACATGTCACATAATCACCGTAATATCTTTTTAAAACAAAACTCACATCTATTGTCTTTTGATGTAACCAAAATTTCATATTCAATACTCAAATAACGAACTTTTTCATTAAAATACCATGAACTTTAGTATAACTCTCATTTCAATAATTGTTAAAAATACCTTTAGGAAAACTTTACGGGGTAATGATCTACCCCACATGCACACTATGGTTGCGTAACACGATATTATAAACATATGGCTAATTTAAAGAATAGGTTTTATATTAAAATACCACACCTTTTCAAAACGGATTTCTTTTAATCGGTATTTTGAAATCCTTGACAATTACGCCTCTACAATCCTCGTTAGGGGACCCGCTAATGGATGGTGCGGGTTATCGCATATCCTTGGGATAGTAGAGCAAGATGCAGAACTCCTCACGGAGTATTCGGTCTCGAAAGGAAATAAAAAATACGGTTTTTAAGAAATACGAATTTTCTAAATAAAAACTTAAATTTTAGAAAATTATATAAAACAATGAATTCGTATTTTCAATAAAAATATATTATGAAACTATTTTCTTTTTAAATGAAAGATTAAAATTTTAATAAAATACCATCAAATTTCTAAAAGACCTAGTTTGCATAAAAAATACCATGAACTTTTAAAAGTTAGGTTTTATCACCAAAACACCACAAGAATTAAAATATATGTTC
Organism: Agapanthus africanus; assembly: GCA_030015575.1. Lineage (NCBI taxonomy): Eukaryota > Viridiplantae > Streptophyta > Magnoliopsida > Asparagales > Amaryllidaceae > Agapanthus > Agapanthus africanus. The sequence goes on from CM057349.1 coordinate 463,895,828, forward strand.
ATGAAAACCTTAAATATTATAAATTACCCTCGAGGTTATTTTTAAACAATATTAATGTATATTTTTCATAAAACCCCCTCGGGAAATAAAACAATGAAAACAAACAATATTAAGAACTCTAGAATAATATAGGCTTAAACGGTATCATTTCTCTTGAGTCTCGGGGAACCGGAGAAAGTGAGTGCTTGCCCATTCAGGTTAGACAGCTTAACGGAGTTATCAATGTCAATTGTCTTGGGAAAAAACACAAATCCTGTCGTCCATATGCAGCAGTTGCCGATTTCTCCCGAACATAAGATTTTTAACAGTTTAAATTAATTCCTAAGAAAAAGACATGAACTCGAATCCAAACTCGAACCTAAACTTAAACTCGAACTCGAACACAAACTCGAACTCTAACCCAACTCGAGTCTAAACTCGAACATGAACTCGAACCCAATCTACTCGAACCAACTTGACTCGAACCAAGATTTGCAATTGTCATGACTCGCATATTACTCAACTCACTCGACTATATTATACACCTTTTGCAATCTATGGTTTCGATCAAGATATGTTAATCAATCAATCAAATCAATTAAGTATATTAACCAATTATAATATATTATACTCGGGGTGTTTGAGATAGTTTCTTGTGTGAATCCAAAGGAGTTTCAGGAGTCCCGTATTAACCTTTTTTTTTATTTTACTCGAATATCAGTCAGGTTAACTCATTCACAGCCTAGAGCCCCGACACTAACACATGAAATATGTCCGTGTTTTCTTACTCCCGGGGCACCGTTCTTGAGCTTGTGAATACTTCTACGGCTGCGTTGACATTCACACTTGGAACTTAACGTTAACACAGTGACCGTATAGAGACCTATTGAATATATTTAAACATGATCATATACTCCTACTTGGCATATAAATATTCTACAATTATCATTTTCTTTTCTCTTACTTATCTTTGGGACTTACCGAGCGCCAGTTCGTTGACCGCCATTCCACCAACTTTTCTTCTCTTGAAATGTTCGTCAGATACGGTCGAGACGGAGGAAGTGGAAGCCACGGAGGAGGACTACAACCAGATCGCTACTCAGGGCTAGCTCAGCTTCACTTTTCTTCAGTTTATGTATGCCATTTGTTTAGGCATTTTCCTTATTGTATTTACTTTCCAGTATTAACTCATGTATTTGTAAATATTGGAAATTGAATGTAAATAAAGATATTTGTTGAAAAATTTTGGAGTCTCCATTTATTCTTGTATTGTATATTATTATTTCAATACGCTCAGTATATTTATTTAGGAAATGACCTTCTCTGGATAAATATGCCGCAAGCTTGCCACGTTACCGTTTCCGTCTACTGGGAAGCAGGATGTGACACAACTGAATCAAGAACTACCATAAGCCCTAACAGCAAAGATTCATAGATGTTAATCTACTATGATAGAAGTTTTTATACCAATAGATATGTTTCCTTCAGGTCTTCTTGACCCTCTTCTTAAGCTCCTTTGAATTCCTTGATCAAGTTTAGTCGCCGGCCTCCTCGATCCTAGATGTTCTATCCTGTCACGTCTCGCTTCCCAAAATACGGAATACGAGGTGTGACAAAACCAGCCATGCTCCTACGTGTTAGTTATATGTATGCCCTAGAGTTCATTACTGTACATGGGATGTATATTGTAGTGGATGCTTGGACATATATAGGGAGGACTTTCTTGCTCGATATGATAGTATGCTATCTGGTTGCTCTTTGTCTTAACATGTTGACTAGTATACGTGATGCTGTCTTTCCCTCATATGTTGATAAAGCCCTTAGGATGTGTACTTGACTACCAGGACTATGATGTAGATCATACTAGTGGGGCCATGGGTAGTCCACAAGTACACCCTATAATTGTTCCTAGTCGTGAGAGTATCGAGATAGGGCATCGATACTCCAGAGTAGACTAGCGTATACGCTTCTCGACCCATATGATGGGCGATGGATGATCCCATATCCATTGGTGTTTAACATCAGAGAAGATATACGGATGCTCAGTGGAGACTGGGTACACTGGACGGACTCGCCGAGAACTCTTAGATGGTATTATACCTATCGGCGGATAGCAGTTCTCTGGTGATACTACAGGTTAGTCTGTAGTCCGAGATCGTCATAGAGTCTTGTGTGATTCCTACTGTGCTTTGATTTCCACCATACCACAGTCAAGAGATCGTGCAAAAAAATGGTTTTTGGGTACAGTCCCGAGTCACATGGAGGCAATGAGCGATAGGAGGGGTTTCGTCTCTCCCGCTATTGGGAGTTGATGTTGCGCTATGCTCGATTGGCCATAACAGGAAATCCCTGGCCAGGGTTACTGAGATTTACTGGTAAGTATTACTAGTAGTTTCTCGAACCGTTATGGATCTTGCATCGGCATGACTTATCAGGCTATTAGGGTCTGACGTTATACCACTACCAGGCTGTTGATATGCGACATATCAGACGAAGAGACCGAACTGTACGGTAGTGTTACTGATTGAATTCGCAGGAGTTCGAGCAGGCTTGCTTGTTGATCTTCTGATGGCTCAATACCCGGGTAGCCATTACGTTTAGCAGACCGCTTATGGGTTGTGGGTGTTTGATATAATCATCACATACTGCCTGCGTATTGACGAGTCTTTAGAGTCCTACACAGAGGTTTCCTGGTTCATGAAAAATGGAGTAGGAGCACATATGTGATATGTGCGGGAATGAGATTAATACGCGTATATGATACCGCATTCTATTCTCACGATATATGTATTGATTGGTTATATGTGATATATCCGGGTTTTCGGATCAAGTGTTGATTCGATAAAAGGATACATTTGATATTGGTCGGTTATATGTGATATAGCCGGATTATTAAATCAAGTGTTGATTTAATAATTTAATGTATGATTGTATATTTGATATATTACATTACATTTACTAATATTAGCTCACTTAAGTTTTAATTTTTCTCACTTGATGATACATTGATATATATGTGATATATGTTAATTGTATTATTTTCATTTTGCACACAAAATATATATGTGATATATATTGTTGTGTCATGCTAGGTTACACATGCAACATGTATGTATGAGACTTATACCATGCTAGGGTTAAGTTAGTGTTTATATTTATTTCAAAAAAATTCAAAATTGCGGAGATATTTGTCATGGTTCAAACCTTGTAGAAGCTTGTAGTCTTCATTGACTTAGTCCACTCCTTTGTCTTGCTTAAGATATTTTCTAACCTAACCATTAACCTTACACCATAGTTAACTCTCTATATGAGTTAGTGTATGACTCTAACTCACCCTTGGTTGCATTTCTAACCTCAAGAGTTCATTCTCTCTTCTTCACTCTTGATCTTCTTCATGAGCTCAAAAGCTTTCTAGGGTTTTGAGATGTGAAAAAATATTGTGAGAAAAATAAATCCAAAGCGGTCCCACTTTCTACTTCATCATCCTCTACTATTAGCCATTTAGTTTAGGGTGTTTTCTTCACTAATTTCACCATTAGTGAAGAGGTGGCATGAGCCCGAGTCTCCTCAACGTAGATCATCTTCGGCCTCGAAGACATTAAGCAAGCTTGTTCGTTTCTTCAAGTGAACCCTCTCTAGAGTCCGGGAGTCCATCATTCGCAGCGAAGGGACTACAGCATGGAGCTTTAGAAGTGAAGGACCGATCTACAAAGGTTGTATTCCCTCATTCACTTCTTTTCAAAGTTGTTTGCATATCTATTCGTCGGATTTTCTAGTAACGATTCTAGGGTTAGGGCTAGCTAGAACAGCAAATTTTTGAAATTGGCATGGACGATGCCTCCCGAAACCTTGTTGCCGTGCTAGACAACCCTATAGTGGTATCAGAGCCATACTAGAAAATTAGACGATGTTTGCTAGGATTACGAAACCGAAACTACTCCGAAACTACTGATACGATGACCTAGTTTCTGTCGAATTTTTAAAGGGCTCTAAATTCTTTTTAAACAATTGCAGAATGTTGTATGAGATGCAACATGAACACACAAGAAAATTTAGCCCCCCTTGCCGGATTAAGGCCGGCCACATGCATAGAAAGTCTGGCCTCCTCGGCCATTCTGTGGAGTTTTGGGCTCAATTGTTTTGTGTGTTCCAGGATCTGGGTTTTGGTATTTCAGGTGTTGTTTGTTTTTGCTAATTTTGCATGAGATGTGATCTTACAGTATAGGCAATTCGGAGTGTTTCGTAATCGTAATTCTAATATGTATTCGGCTTATTTAGACGATATTAAAAAGTTCGAATGGATATCAATAACCCAATTTTTCCCCGCTGGAAATTTTTCAAGTGTTAGATTTTTCCAAGTTTAAAATATTCAGAAAATTATGCAAGTGATTCTGTGGACCCTCTAGAAGAACGAAACCTTAACTCGATTTTGTGACCGTCAAAACCGCCACTAAACCTTAGGGTTTGTGGTAGTTTAGCGGCGCCACAGGTGAGGCATTGGTTGACCCTTCTACGGCTGGTTCATAGGTGGTGTTGCTTAAATCCATTTACGGGTTAAAGCAAGCATCGCGGAGTTGGACCATCTGTTTTGATGTTGTAGTGAAAGAGTTTGACTTCATCAAAAATGTAAATGAACCTTGCATATACAAGAAGGTTGCAGAGAGTAAGATTGTTTTCCTCGTATTGTACGTAGATGACATACTCTTGATAGGAAATGATATTCCTATGCTGCAATCGGTCAAGCTCTTCTTATCGCAAAGATTCTCAATGAAAGATCTAGGGGATGCCTCCTACATCTTGAGGATTAAGATCTATAGAGATAGATCTAAAAGGATACTGGGATTGTCCCAATCCAGATACATTGACACTATACTAAAGAGGTTTAGTATGGAAGAATCCAAGCGTGGGTTTTTACCCACGATCTCAGGACTCACTCTCTCCAAAAAGATGTCTCCCAAGACTGATTTGGAGAGAGCTCGCATGCATGGGATACCCTATGCTCCGGCAGTAGGCTCTATCATGTACGCAATGCTATGTACCAGACCCGATGTAGCATACTAACTAAGTGTAGTGAGTATGTATCAAGCAGATCCAGAAGAGAGTCACTGGATAGTTGTGAAGAGCATTCTCAAGTACTTGAAAAGGACTAAAGAGATGCTCTTGGTGTATGGTAATGGAGAACTCCAAGTGGAGTTTTTTACCGATTCGAGCTTCCAGAGTGATAAGGACGACTCTAAGTCGGTCTCAAGATTTGTCTTTACCCTCAATGGAGGGACGGTTTGTTGGAAGAGTTCCAAACAGGAAACCGTGGCAGACTCGACGATGGAGGCTGAATACATCGCTACCAAAGACGCTGTCTGGATGAAGAAGTTCATAACTGAACTTAGAGTGGTTCCGTCCATTGTGCACCCAATACCTTTGTATTGCGATAACAATGGAGCAGTGGCCTTGGCCAAGGAACCCAGGTCCCATCAGTGATCCAGGCATATTTTGAGGCGGTATCACCTGATCTGGGAGATAGTTGATCGGCGGGAGATCGAGGTCAGGAGAGTTGACACGAAGGACAACACGGCGAATCCACTCACCAAGGCCATTCACAGATACAATTTGAGATACTCTTCGGAATATTGGGTATGAGATACTACAACAGCTGGCCTTAGTGCAAGTGGGAGATTGTTAGTTATATGTATTCCCTAGAGGCCATTATTGTACATATGAAGTATATTATAGTGGATGCTTAGATATATAGAGAGAGAAATTTCTTGCTCAACATGATAGTATGCTATCTGGTTACTCTTTATCTTAACATGTTAACTTGTATATGTGATACTGTCTTGCTCTCACATATTGATAAAGCCCTTAGGTTGTGTACTTGACTACTAGGACTATGATGGAGATCATACTAGTGGGGCCAAGGATAGTCCACAAGTACACCCTAAAATTATTCCAAGTCGAGTGTGTATTGAGACAGGGCATCGATATTCCGGAGTAGACTAGTGTATACGAATCTTGACCCATATGATGGGCGATGGATGATCCCACATTCATTGGTGTTTGACATCAAAGATGGTATACAGGTGCTCAATGGAGACTGGGTACACTGAATGAACTCGCCGAGAACTACTAGTTGGTATTATACCTATCGTTAGATAATCGTTCTCCGGTGACACTGGTACAGGTTAGCCTGTAGACTCGAGATCGTCATAGAGTCTTGTGTGATTCCCACTGTGCTTTGATTTCCACCCTACCACGTTCAATAGAACGTACAAAACGGTGGCTTTTGAGTACAGTCCTGAATCACATGGAGGCAATGAGCGATAGGAGGGGATTCATCTCTCCCGGTATTGGGAGTTGATGTTGCGCTGTGTACGATTGGCCATAACAGGAAAGTCCCTATCCAGGGCTGCTATGGAGATTTACTGATAAATGTTTCCAGTAGTTTCTCGACCCGTTATGAGCCTCACATCGGCACGACTTATCGGTTATTGGGGTCTGACGTTTACCACCCGTAGACTTGATATGCGACATATCAGACGAAGAGACCGGACTGTACGATAGTGTTACTGACAGGCTTTTGCAGGAGTCAGAGCGAGCTAGCTTGCTGATCTTCTGATCGTTCAATATCCGGGTAGCCGTTACGTCCAGCTAGTACCGCTGACGGCTTGTGGGTGCTTGATATGATCATCACCTACTGCCGGCGTATTGACGAGTCTTTAGAGTCCTACACAGAGGTTTCACTGGCTCAGGCAAAACAAACTAGGAGCACATATGTGATATGTGCGGGACCGAGATTAATACAAGTATATGATACCGTAAATATAAAGTATTGATCGGTTATATGAGATATAGCTGGGTTATCGAATCAAGTGTTGATTACATAAGTCGATACAGTATCATATGGTTATATGAATGATAGCCGGGTTATAAGTTGATACAAATTATATTAGTCGGTCATATGAGATATAACAAGATTATTGAATCAAGTATTGATTTAATGATTTAATGTATAATTATATATATATATATATATATGATATATTAATTTACATTAACTAATATTAGCTCACTTAAGCATTTCTTTTTCTCACATGTGCACACTTGATATATATGTGATATATATTAATTGTGTTTTATTTATGTGTCATGGTTGATGATACATGCAACATGGGTGTATGAGATTTACACCATGATAAATATAATGTAAGGTTTATTATTTATTGTAATTCATTTATTAGATGGAAATTTGTCACATGGCATGAAGCTTCATGAAGCTTTGAGACCCATTGACTTAATCCACTAGTTTTGTCTTATACTAGATATTTGTTAACCCAACCATTATTTAAACTCATGGTTAAGTCTCTACATGGGATATATTAGATATTTTTTCACCCATGGTTGCCACTCTCTAACACATCTATTATTTGCTCCTTCTTCCTCAAAGCTCAAGAGAGCTCTTTAGGTTTTGAGAGAAGCTAAAATATAAGTGAGAAAAGAAATTCTAAAGTGAGCAAAAATCTTACTTCATCATCCTCTACTAGATTAGCACTTTAGAATATGGTGTTAGCTTCTCTAATTCCACATTAGTGAAGAGGGTAGCTTAGGTTTGTGACTCCTCGACGTAGATCATCTTCGGCTTGGAAGACTTCAAGCAAGCATGCATCTTTCTTCTTGTGGAGCCGTTCGAGAGTCCGCAAGATCGCAACTTGGATCGAAGGGACTACTACAAGGAGCTAAAGAAGTGAAGGACCGGGCTACAAAGGTTGTAATCCCTAATCACTTAGTTGTAAAGTAGTTTACAATTTGTTTCTAATGATTCTCTAGTTAAAGATTCTAGTTTAGAGTTCTTTAAAACGGCAAAATTTGGAAAATGGCATAGACGGTGTCTCCCAAAACCTTGCTGTCGTTCATAGGAGCCCTGCAGTGGTATCAGAGCCTAGCTAGAGAATTAGACGAATTGTGTTAGATTACAAAACCAAAACAACTCCGAAACACCCGAATCCAAACCCAGTTTCTGTCGTTTTTAAAACGTGTTCTAAATTTTTTTTCAAACAGTTGCTGAATGTTGTATGAGATGCAATGTGAACACACAAGAAATTTTAGCCCCTCTCCTCGGAAAATGGCCGGTCACTTTGCCAAAATATCCGGCCTGCTCGGCCCAATCATAGAATTTTGGGCTGAAATTTTTTTTGTGTTCTAAGCTCTGGGTTTTAGGGTTTCAGGTGTTGTTTGTTTTTGCTAAATTTTCATGTGATGTTAACTTTCTGCAAAGGCAATTCGGAGTGTTTCGTAGTCGTAATTCTAACAGTTTTTCGGGTTATTTTAGAAGGTGTTAAAGAGTTCGAACGGATATCAAATACCCACTTTAACCCTTACCGGGAAATTTTCCAAGTGTTGGATTTTTCCTTAATTTAAAACTTTCAGAAAATCATGCAAGTGATTCTGTGGACCCTCTAGAAGAAAGAAACCCTAACTCGATTATGTGACCATCAGAACCGCCACTAAACCCTAGGGTTTGTGGTAGTTCAGCGGTGCCACATGTGAGGCATTGGTTGACCCTTCTACGGCTGGTTCATAGAAGCTGTGGAATGTTCTGGGATCTTTTGAACTACGCTCAAGTGTTGAGCTTTTTGGGTAATTTTGGGTGTTTGTTGATTCGATCGGAATGTTTAATATCGTCTAGCTAATTATGGAATGTGATACAATATGTGGATTTCATATGGTTAAGCATGAAATCCGAAGTATGTGATATTTCGGGTTTATGATGTCTAAGAAGATTGTGGATTCCAAAAGTTGTAGTTTGACATTTTCTTTTCTGCGGCCGTAAGTGTAATATGTGGTGTATCGCCGGTTTTATTGCTATATGTCAACGACAATTGGGATACGCATATTTACTTACGTTGATGACATGCGATGTTATGTGTTGCTGTGATATATTATATTGGATCGTCGTGTTTTGAATAGCCGGGGGTTTTATGTGAGATGATAGTTTTTATTTTCATTCATGTAAAATTCATTTTATGTAATATTCTTTTATTGAGGAACTTCCGGGTTGAGGATGATGTCACCATTATTGTATATTATTTACTTTTCCGCATTAGGATATACCCAAGAAGGGGAGCACAAGTAATCGGGTTCTAGAGTCCAGTGGGAGACCAACTCGAAGAGTCGAGTCCGGGTCCCCTAACTCTAGAATTGGTAGGGTTTCTTGCCGCTCTCGTAGGGGTCTAGGGATGTGGGCTTGGCTATTCCGCGACCGTGGAATTCATGTTTTATACAGGCTCAAAATAAAACACGGACCTCCTAATATATCCAATATTTCATATGTTTCTGCTGCTGCTCTGTGATGTGATCACTGTAGATTCTGAGACGAATGGCTATATATTATATATGAGATATATAATAGACGTTGCTTATGTTTTGCACCCGCGCTAGTCCCGTCCCGGAATATCGTTAGTTAAGTAACCTAACGGTGCATAACGGGACATTGTGGCGAATGCGGATGGTATAAGCGTATGTTATATTTTCGTTTCATTTTCTGTGATGCTTAGGACGCATAAATGATGGGATTTCATTAATGAGATTAATGAAATGAAAAGAAACCTAAAAGATGTTTGAGAATCATATTTTCAAAAAGGGTAGCTCTAATTTTTTGCTTTGCATAGAGATATTCCTTGTAGAATATCCAGTACCTCATTCGATGAGGAAAGAGCCGAGATCCCTTCACCGGGAGTGACCTCTTTAGCAGATGCTACAACCCACTCAGTTTTTCTTTTGATGGCTTCTTTTAGTTCTTGCTTTGCATAGCGGTATTTATGAAATATCCTGCACCTTATTCGATAAGGAAAGAGCCGAGATCTCTTCACCGGGAGTGACCTCTTTAGAAAAACTAGTAAAAAGCCTCAAAAATACTTCTTTTCAAAAATCACTTGTTTCTACAACTATATCAAGTTCATTACGCAAAAGCTTTTTTAAAAACTTGTCGTAACCCTCCGTCATTTTAGGAAGTAGAGTACTTAGTATTCGTGCTGCGTTTGTTGACCATAGTTAAGGCGCAGTGTACGGTAGCTAAGTGATGTCTTCCTACATAGCATATGATGCGATTAATTAGGACAGTCATGTGACTTTGTTGACCATAGTTAAGGGTCATATGGGTGGGTCTAATTAGTCAAGAAATGACGGGTAGAACTTGACTAGTGCTAATGATTTGTTGACCATAGTTAAGGTCATGAGTCACTAGGGGTAAAAATATTCAGGAATTTCAAGTGTTCAAATTTACAACGAGATTGCATACCTTCTATGTGATAGTAGGATCCCGATCCCACTGTGAGCAAAAGTTGCTCCCGGGAGAGTTTTGCATTTTACAATTAGCTAACTCATTAGGTGTCTAGAAAGATGTCAACGGGGCTACGCCTCTGGAAAAATGAGGTTTATTTTAATTAGATCCGTGCGAAAGCACGGGGAACCTCCCTCAGAAGTACCGGCACTGGCCTGGCTGAACGGTTAGCGAAGTTGTAGAATGCAATTAATCCTGACTGAATTATCTTTTTAAAGGTTTGAAGGAAAATTTGAGAATATCAGTGAGAGACATCGATTAGATAAGATAAATAATCAATCTAATCTTTGCAAGAGCATACGCTAAGTGTTTTCTTCTCTCTCTCTCCAGGTAGCGACCATATCATGCCTTACTCAAGATAATAATATGGATGTATTGACCGGACCTGCTTTTTATACTGAGCAGGGGAACGTTGGTTCCGCTCCCACTTATAATTGTTATAAGTCTGAGCAGGAAATAGGAAAATATCCGGATTTCCATGCCACCCAAATGAAGAATGAGCATGTTGATGCATCTTCTTCGGGTATGTTAGTTATCGAGAACAGTTTCTCGGTTCACTCTACGTCCTGGGTATTAGATACCGGATCGAGATCCCACATATGTAATATGTTACATGGGCTAAGAAAAGGTAGAGAACTGAGAATAGGTGATCATTCCGTAAGAGTAGGGAATGGTGTAAATGTTGCAGCCAAAGCAGTTGGTGAATATCACCTTATATTACCGAATGGTAATACATTGATTCTAAACGAATGCTATTACATTCCGGCCCTGATATGCAATCTTATATCAGTTTCTTTATTGAGTAAAGAAGGATATAATTTTGTAGTACAGGATAATTTTATGAACATCTTTATTAATCAAAAGTTGATTGGATCAGGATCGTTACATAATGGCATATACGTTCTAGATCAAACCACAGTTCTTAATGTACAAAACACACACAGGAGGAAGAGTTCAGAAATGAACGAATCCTTCTTGTGGCATTGTAGACTAGGTCATATCAATGCGACACGATTAGCTGAGTTACATAAGGATGGATATTTGAATTCGTTCGAATTTTCATCTTATGACACTTGCCAATCATGTCTCAAAGGCAAGATGACCAAAACTCCGTTTAGTGGACACGGAGAAAGAGTTACAGAACTCTTAGGACTAATACATAGTGATGTATATGGTCCTATGTCTACACATGCCAGGAATGGTTCTTCATATTTCATTACATTCACTGACAATCTCTCAAGATACGGACATGTGTTCCTGTTGAAACACAAGTCTGAAGATTTTGAGAAATTCAAAGAATATAAGAATGAAGTTGAGAACCAGACGGGCAAAAGTATTAAAATCCTGCGATCCGATCGCGGAGGAGAATACATGAGCATGGAATTCCGTGACTATCCAAAAGAGAATGGGATTCTCTTTCAGCTTACTCCTCCGTATACACCACAGCACAACGGTGTATCGGAACGGAGGAATCGCACCCTATTAGATATGACAACGGAGTATCGGAACGGAGGAATCGCACCCTATTGGATATGGTGCGCTCTATGATGAGCACTGCTGAGTTACCTATTTTCTTTTGGGGTTATGCGCTGGAGACAGCCGCATACCTATTGAATAGAATTCCATCCAAATCCGTGCCTACCACTCCATATGAGATATGGAACGGGAAGAGAACATCTCTTAAACGAGTTAAGATATGGGGTTGTCCGGCCTATGTTAAAAAGCAAAATCCAGACAAGCTCGAGACAAGATCAGCTCTATGTAAGTTTATGGGATATCCAAAGGATTCCTATGGATATATATTCTACCACGCTGAGGAACAAAAGGTGTTTGTTTCTCAATATGCCACTTTTTTAGAAAATGAATTTTTGCTAAAGAAATTAGTGGGGAAGAGGTAGAGCTGGAAGAAGTTCCAGCAGCATAAACTACAACTGAAGATTTAGTGGAACCCGAGAATTCGATAGTGCCCAACGAACCCCAGCCTCTCCGCCGATCTAGTAGGGTTCCTCATCCACCTGAGAGATACTACGGTTTTCTCATTGATGGTGCGAGCGAGGATTGCATCATGGAAGATGATGACCCAACTAGCTTCGAGTAGGCCATCACGAGTGGGGACTTTGTGAAATGGAAGATGCAATGAGATTTGAGATGGAATCCATGTACACCAACAAAGTATGGACTTTGGAAGTTGCTCCTGAAGGGGTAAAACCCATCGGGAGCAAATGGATCTTTAAGAAGAAACTTGGTGTAGATGGAAAAGTTGAGACTTTCAAAGCTAGGCCTGTTGCAAAAGGATTTCGTCAAAGATCAGGTGTGGACTATGATGAAACCTTTTCTCCAGTGGCTATGCTTAAGTCCATCCGGATCCTGCTTGCTATCGCTGCATACCACGACTATGAAATCTGGCAAATGGATGTAAGACCGCTTTTATAAATGGTGATTTAGAAGAGTGTGTGTACATGACTCAGCCAGAGGGCTTCATGGACAGTAGGAGCAGCGGGAAGGTGTACAAGCTGCTTAAATCCATTTACGGGTTAAACCAAGCATCACGGAGTTGGACCATCTATTTTGATGTTGTGGTCAAAGAGTTTGACTTCATCAAAAATGTAGATGAACCTTGCATATACAAGAAGGTTGCAGAGAGTAAGGTTGTCTTTCACGTATTGTACGTGGATGACATACTCTTGATAGGAAATGATGTTCCTATGCTGTAATCGGTCAATCTCTTCTTATCGCAAAGATTCTCAATGAAAGATCTAGGGGATGCCTCCTACATCTTGGGGATTAAGATCTATAAAGATAGATCTAAAAGGATACTGGGATTGTCTTAATTTAGGTACATTGACACTATACTAAAGATGTTTAGTATGGAAGAATCCAAGCATGGGTTTTTACCCACGATCTCAGGACCCACTCTCTCCAAAAAGATGTCTCCCAAGACCGATTTGGAGAGAGCTCGCATGCAAAGGATACCCTATGCTTCGGCAATAGGCTCTATCATGTACGCGATGCTATGTACCAGACCCGATGTAGCATACTCACTAAGTCTAGTGAGTAGGTATTAAGCAGATCCAGGAGAGAATCACTGGACAGCTGTGAAAAGCATTCTCAAGTACTTGAGAAGGACTAAAGAGATGCTCTTGGTGTATGGTAATAGAGAACTCCAAGTGGATTCCTTTACTGATTCGAGCTTCCAGAGTGATAAGGACGACTCTAAGTCGGTCTCGGGATTTGTCTTTGCCCTTAATGGAGGGGAGGTTTGTTGGAAGAGTTCCAAACAGGAAACCGTGGCAGACTCGACGATGGAGGTTGAATACATCGCTGCAAAAGAGACTGTCTGGATGAAGAAGTTCATAACTGAACTTGGAGTGGTTCCGTCCATTGTGCATCCAATACTTCTGTATTGCAATAACAATGGAGCAGTGGCCTTGTCCAAGGCATCCAGGTCCCATCAGCGATCCAGGCATATTCTGAGGCGGTATCACCTGATCCGGGAGATAGTTGATCGGCGGGAGATCGAGATCAGGAGAGTTGACACGAAGGACAACACGGCGGATCCACTCACCAAGGCCATTCCCCAGATATAATTTGAGAGACTCTTCGGGATGTTGGGTATGAGATACTACAACAACCGGCCTTAGTGCAAGTGGGAGATTGTTAGTTATATGTATGCCCTAGAGGCCATTATTGTACATGTGATGTATATTATAGTGGATGCTTTGATATATATATATAGGACTTTCTTGCTCGACATGATAGTATGCTATTTGTTTGCTATTTATCTTAACATGTTGACTTGTATGTGTGATGCTGTCTTGCTCTCACATGTTGATAAAGCCCTTAAGTTGTGTACTTGACTACCAGGACTATGATGGAGATCATACTAGTGGGGCCAAGGGTAGTTCACAAGTACACCCTAAAATTGTTCTTAGTCGAGTGTGTATCGAGATAGGGCATTGATATTCCGGAGTAAACTAGCGTATACGCATCTTAACCCATATGATGGGCGATGGATGATCCCACATCCATTGGAGTTTGACATCAAAGATGGTATATGGGTGCTCAGTGGAGACTGGGTACTCTGAACGGACTCGCCGAGAACTCCTAGTTGGTATTATACCTATCGTCAGATAGCAGTTCTCCGATGAAACTGGTATAGGTTAGTCTGTAGACCCGAGATCGTCATAGAGTCTTGTGTGATTCCCACTGTGCTTTGATTTCCACCTTACCACGTTCAATAGAACGTGCAAAACGGTGGCTTTTGGGTACAGTCCCGAATCACATGGAGGCAACGAGCGATAGGAGGGGACTCGTCTCTCTCGGTATTGGGAGTTGATGTTGCTCTGTGCACGATTGGCCATAACAGGAAAGTCCCTGTCCAGGGCTGCTATGGAGATTTACTGATAAGTGTTATCAGTAGTTTCTCGACCCGTTATGAGCCTCACATCGGCACGACTTATCGGTTATTGGGGTCTGACGTTTACCACCCCTAGGCTTGATATGCGACATATCAGACGAAAAGACCGGACTGTACGGTAGTGTTACTGACAGACTTTTGCAGGAGTTAGAGCTGGCTAGCTTGCTGATCTTCTGATCGTTCAATACCCGGGTAGCCGTTACGTCCAGCTAGTACCGCTGATGGCTTGTGGGTGCTTGATGTGATCATCACCTACTACCGGCGTATTGATGAGTCTTTAGAGTCCTACACAGAGGTTTCACTGGCTTAGGCAAAACGAAGTAGGAGCACATATATGATATGTGCGGGACCGAGATTAATACGAGTATATGATACCGTATTCTATTCTCACGATATAAAGTATCGATCGGTTATATAAGATATAGCCGGGTTATCGAATCAAGTGTTGATTACATAAGTCAATACAGTATCGGACGGTTATCTGAGAGATAGCCGGGTTATAAGTTGATACAAATTATATTAGTCGGTCATATGAGATATAACCGGATTATTGAATCAAGTGTTGATTTAATGATTTAATGTATAATTATATATATATGATATATTAATTTACATTAACTAATATTAGCTCACTTAAGCATTTCTTTTTCTCACATGTGCACACTTGATATATATGTGATATATATTAATTATGTTTTATTTATGTGTCATGGTTGATGATACATGCAACATGGGTGTATGAGACTTACACCATGATAAAGATAATGTAGGGTTTATTTATTTTTTATAATTCATTTATTAGTTGGAAATTTGTCACATGGCATGACGCTTCATGAAGCTTTGAGACCCATTGACTTAGTCCACTAGTTTTGTCTTATACTAGATATTTGTTAACTCAACCGTTATTTAAACTCATGGTTAAGTCTCTACATGAGATATATTAGATATTTTCTCATCCATGGTTGCCACTCTCTAACACATCTATTATTTACTTCTTCCTCAAAGCACAAGAGAGCTCTCTAGGTTTTGAGAGAAGCTAAAAAATAAGTGAGAAAAGAAATTCTAAAGTGAGCAAAAATCCTACTTTATCATCCTCTACTAGATTCGAACTTTAGTATAGGGTGTTAGCTTCACTAATCCCACATTAGTGAAGAGGGTAGCTTGGGTTTGTGACTCCTCTACGTAGATCATCTTCGGTTTGGAAGACTTCAAGCAAGAATGCATCTTTCTTCTTGTAGAGCTGTTCGAGAGTCCTTAAGATCGCAACTTGGATCGAAGGGACTACTACAAGGAGCTAAAGAAGTGAAGGACCGGACTACAAAGGTTGTAATCCCTAATCATTTAGTTGTAAAGTAGTTTACAATTTGTTTCGTATGATTCTCTAGTTAAAAATTCTAGTTTAGGGTTCTTTAAAACGACAAAATTTGGAAAATGGCATGGGCGATGCCTCCTGAAACCTTGTTGTCGTTCATAGGAACCCTGCACTTAGAAGAATCACTTGAAAGCTGTGGAGGACATTCTTAAGTACTTGAGAAGCACTAAATAAATGTTCTTGGTTCAAGCTTCCAGAGTGATAATGTCGACTGAGAGTCAGTCAGAGGCATTATCTTTACCCTCATTGCAGGGATGGTATGTTGTAAGAGTTCCAAGCTAGATACCGAGATATACTAGACGATAAAGGATGAATACATTGCTACCTATGATACTGCTAAAGTGGATGTCTGGGCATTCCTTGTTCATGAGATGAACATGGTTCCTACCATAGAGCATCCAATAACTGTTATTGTGACAATAATGGAGTTATGGTTTTGGCCTAAGAACGAAGGTCCCATCAGCGTTCCAGACTTATTCTGAGGCAAGTGTCACCTGATCAGGGAGATGGTTGATCTCCAAGGGATCGAGATAAGGAGAGTAGATTTTGAGGTTAACACGGCGGATCCACTCACCAAGGCCTGCTTTTCCAAATACTATTTGAGAGATTTTTGGGATGGTTGATTATGGGATACTACAACCACTGCTATACATGTTGGGTATTGGATATTATAACAGATGGTCTTAGTGCCAGTGGGAGATTGTTAGTTATATGTATGCCATAGAGTCCATTACTGTACATGGGATGTATATTGTAGTGGATGCTTAGACATATATAGGGAGGACTTTCTTACTCGATATGATAGTATGCTATCTAGTTGCTCTTTGTTTTAACATGTTGACTAGTATACGTGATGTTGTCTTGCTCTCACATGTTGATAAAGCCTTTAGGATGTGTACTTGACTACCAAGACTATGATAGAGATCATACTAGTGGGGCCATGGATAGTACACAAGTACACCCTATAATTGTTTCTAGTCGTGGGAGTATCGAGATATGGCATCAATACTCCAGAGTAGATTAGCGTATACGCTTCTCGACCCATGTGATGGGCGATGGATAATCCCATATCCATTGGTGTTTGACATCAGAGAAGGTATACGGGTGCTCAGTGGAGACTGGGTACACTGGACGGACTCGACGAGAACTCCTAGATGGTATTATACCTATCGTCGGATAGCAGTTCTCCGGTGACACTGGTACAGGTTAGTCTGTAGACCCAAGATCGATATAGAGTCTTGTGTGATTACCACTATGCTTTGATTTCCACCATACCACAGTCAAGAGATCGTGAAAAATGGTGGTTTTTGGGTACAATCCTGAGTCACATGGAGGTAATGAGCGATATGAAGGGTTTTGTCTCTCCCGGTTTTGGGAGTTGATGTTGCGCTATGCTCGATTGGCCATAACAGGAAATCCTTGATTAGGGTTGCTGAGATTTACTGGTAAATATTACCAGTAGTTTCTTGACCCGTTATGGACCTTGAATCGGAATGACTTAACAAGATATTGGGGTCTGACGTTATACCACCCCCAGGCTGTTGATATGCGACATATCAGACGAAAAGACCGGACTGTACGGTAGTGTTGCTAATTGGATTCGCAGGAGTATGAGCAGGTTTGCTTGTTGATCTTCTGATCGCTCAATACCCAGGTGGTCGTTACATTTAGCAGACTGCTTACGGCTTGTGGGTGTTTGATATAATCATCACCTGCTGCCGGCGTATTGACGAGTCTTTAGAGCCCTACAGAGAGGTTTCCTGGTTTATACGAAACAGAGTAGGAGCACATATGTGATATGTGCAGGACCGAGATTAATGCGCATATGTGATACCTCATTTTATTCTCGCGATATATGTATCGATTGGTTTTATGTGATATAGCCGGGTTATCGGATCAAGTGTTGATTCGATAAAAGGATACATTTGATATTAGTCGGTTATATGTGATATAGCCGGATTATTAAATCAAGTGTTGATTTAATAATTTAATGTATGATAATATATTTGATATATTACATTACATTTACTAATATTAGCTTACATAAGTATTGCTTTTTCTCAATTGATGATACATTGATATATATGATATATGTTAATTGTATTATTTTATTTTTGCACACAAAATATATATGTGATATATATTGTTGTGTCATGCTAGGTTACACATGCAACATGTATGTATGAGACTTATACCATGCTAGGGTTAAGTTAGTGTTTATATTTATTTCAAGAAAATTCAAAATTGTGGAGATATTTGTCATAGTTCAAAGCTTGTAGAAGCTTGTAGTCTTCATTGACTTAATCCGCTCTTTTGTCTTGCTTAAGATATTTTCTAACCTAACCATTAACTTTACACCATGGTTAACTCTCTATATGAGTTAGTGTATGACACTAACTCACCCTTGGTTGCATTTCTAACCTCAAGAGTTCATTCTCTCTTCTTCACTCTTGATCTTCCTCATGAGCTCAAAAGCTTTCTAGAGTTTTGAGATGTGAAGAAATATTTTGCGAAAAATAAATCCAAAGTGAGCTCACTTCCTACTTCATCATTCTCTACTATTATCCATTTAGTTTAGGGTGTTTGCTTCACAAATTTCACCATTAGTGAAGAGGTAGCATGAGCCCGAATCTTCTCAACGTAGATCATCTTCGGCCTTGAAGACATTGAGCAAGCTTGTTAGTTTCTTCAACTGAACCCTCTCTAGAGTCCGGGAGTTCACCATTCGCAGCGAAGGAACTACAACATGGAGCTTTAGAAGTGAAGGACCGGTCTACAAAGGTTGTATTCCCTCATTCACTTCTTTGCAAAGTTGTTTGCATATCGATCGTCGGATTTTCTAGTAATGATTCTAGGGTTAGGGTTAGCTGGTGTCACGCCCGCTTCCCAGAGTGCGCTAAGATAGGCATGTGACAGAGCCAACCATACTACCTATGGCTAGGAAACATCCCTCCACAGTCATATTACGGCTGTCTAGAGATATCAAGAACGGTAGAAATAAAATAAACTATCTAGTACATATCCATGAGCCAGAATAAACGAGTCAAGAAATAATATGCGGAAGCAATAAATCCAAATAACAATAACAATCTGGAAGGTACGGAAATAACTAAACTAACTGGATACTATCAGGATCCTCACTGCTCGGCCTGACGGCGGAAATACACCTGATCAGCCTGCGACAAAGGTAGAGGATCTGGGCCATGCAAAACCCAGACGTCAGTGCGTCATAATATCAATAATTCTAAGCAGGCAGGATGTGATGAAATATGCAGGAATGAAGTATGAACAGTAACAAAATTATCAATAGCAAGTAAACCGTAACATGAATATAGATCAGTGAACAGGATATAAACAGGTGAAGTGCGGTGAGTAATCTAAACTGTGCTATAGGGTTATCTACTCTAAATTTATTCGAAATCAATTAATATAATCCTCATCGTAACCCATCGGTCTATGCCCCGTTCAACCCCACGGGACCACGGTAACAAGATATGATAGACTGTGAGTCTATATCCCGTTCAACCCCACGGGACCACGGTAACATGATGTAATAGCCCTTTGAGTTACGTTCGGCTACATTCTTGATTTCCACATACCCCCAAGTTATGTGTGTAAGTCAGGTATTGAATAATCTGGAGCTAATGTCAACACGGGATCAAGCAGGAACAGCTTTGTCTATACAGACAACAGGATATCTCCATCGAGACAACATGTCAGGATTGTCGGCATTAGAAACAGAATCAGGTAACATGTCAAGTAGTGATATATCAGGTCGTGTCAGGAAGTGAACATGTATCAAGTCAGGTCAAGTAGTAGTGTATCAGGTCATGTCAAGTAGTGCACAGGTATCAAGCGGGTGCTCATAATCGAACTGTAGCAAGTATTGAATCAGGGTGAAAATACGAATGTACAATAAAAGCATGGATGCACAAATATCGATCAGGGGTCACATCATGACCAAGTAGGATGCACAATTATCAAGCATGGTGCACTAATACAACAGTAACATGAAATAATATGGTCGCAGCGTGCAACTAGATATGTAATAAACCGTACGGATACAGACGGATACTATAAAACTGTAAATCGGTAAAATTTGCTGAATATTAAAACATAAGCACTATTATTTATTAAATAGATATTGATATAATAATATTAAGATGGATAATATATTCAAACCGATTAATAACTATGAAAGTGGTATTGATTAACCATGCTCAAGGAAGTTCCGTTCAGAAATTCAGCGTCACCCTGATTTGTAAAATAGCTTAAAAATAACAAACGTTCTCCAAAAAGGACGTGTTTTATACCAAAACAAAGATAATTCAATAAGGTCTTCATTTTTATAAGTTGAAGTATCTTAAGTTGTTCTTAAAAAAAGTTATGAACATTCGAAATTGAAAGTTTGCTGCTGGAATTTCCCTGGACAACAGTTAGAGATATTTTCATTTGCATTTTACGTTATTTAAAAATTTTATTTTGCAATTAAATATTTCATAGAGTTATAGTATTCTGAGTTAGCTTCGTAACAAACTAAAGAACGTTTACTAATAATTTTTCTATGATTTATAATGAATTTTATAAGGTAAGGTGTACAGTAAATTTCAGATTTGTCGTATCCGCTTTGCAACGACGTTTCATGTGTAAACTATAATATTTTCAAACTATATTTTGTATAACATTATAAAATGCAGATTATAAACTAATTAAAGATAATAATAGGAAATATTACGACAATTTATATATTAAATGATATGGATGCAAACGGGTATCCGAAAACAGTAAAACTTTAGTATGGATGTACAATGGGATGAACGGATAACATTTTACTCATATGGATGCATAATACTATACCTAGCATGTGGCAAGATGATTTATCATGTGAATACTTATGTAAATACTGATATGGATGCATACGGATGTCATATAACCGTAAAATGATAAACTGGTAAATGTGGGATGTACAATTAAACAATATGAAATGTTATTTGTAACACCTTAGGATGTGATTAGTGGCTAATTATACTGTAATAAAAGGTTTTTAATAAAAAGTTTACCAAATTGATTTTCAAATATTTTATCAAATTTAATGAATATTTTATTGGAATTTTTCTAAGCTTGCACACACATGTGCATGTAAACTATGGTTAAAATGGGGTTAGACCATGATTAGCAACCATGGTGGGTTAAACCATTTTCCTTAAGTGTTTTGGGTTTTAATTAAGTGTGTGTGTTTCTTTTTTAAAAAAAAATAAAAATGAAAAATGATTTGAAATTGGTTGACTTGGAGGGAGAAAGAGAGAGAGAGAGAGAATGGGCATGATGGCCTTGCCATGCCTTCATTTAATGAAGAGAGAGAGAGAGAGGGGTTGACTCTTCTAACCTCGCATTCCTTTTCTTTTTTGTTAACTCTTTTCTCACAACTCTCTCCCTCTCACTCATACACACACACACACTCATTCCTTAGCAGCAGCAGAAGAAGAAGCAACAGCAGCAGAAGAAGCAGCAGCTACAGCAGCAACACCAACAGCATCAGCATAGCAGCAGCACCAGCTTCAGCAGCAGCACCAGCTCCAGCAGCAACAACAGCATCAAATCTTCTTCTTCTACTCCTCTTGCTTCCTAGGGTCTTTTGGGGTATATTTCTTAAACTCAATTCCTTTAGCTAAGCTTGTGTGTAGAATTAGTTTCGGTTAGTGATAAAAGTGAGTTTTTGTGCTAAATATGGTGAATTGTGTGGACTTTTGGTTAAGAGATGATTTTAATGGTTAGCTTAACTCAGTTAAGTGTTATTAGGGCCACCTAAACCTAGCTTAACCCCAGATTTCACTAAAATACCATAGGGTTTCAATTTGGTGTAAAATTAGCGTTTTAAAGCAAAGCTAGCCTTTCTGTGATCTGCTGTAGACCCGTTAGCTTCAGAGAAAATCTGGGAAGAATGGAGCATATACACTAGACCTAGACCACACACACCAAGCACGAACCCAAAATTTTACTGTTTGGCCGCCAATTAATTAGTTCTGGCCGCAATTTATGGCCAGACAGGGGACTTAGGGGTTAGGGTTTTGGCTAGAGGTGTCTGCTATATTTTAGGGTCTGTGGTATGTGTAATTTTGTAATTTTTCACCTGTGTCAAAATCTGGGGCGATATATCGTTTTTCCATTACGTTTTGTTTGTGCGACACGTGTGATACGTGAGTGGGTTCTGTGTTCCAGTGTATCGCAACGTGTCGGGGTAGTTTTAGACGTGTATACACACGTTTCAGCGTATCGTACACATGCGCATTTAGTTCGTGACGCGAGTTTCTCGTTTGATTTCGATATCGCGTTTTGCGAGATATTTTGCTTATATATGGATTCCTTGTGTAAATTCCAGGTTCGCAGGCGGGTACGTCGGACGCCGCAAAGAAGGGGAAGCAAATGGTCGGCTACACTTAGCACGCAACCAGGTGAGTAGATTTAACATCTACGGGGAAATCGCCCGTGTGGCGTTAAGCGTCAGGACGTGATAGGATATTTAGTCGTAGATGTTCATATGGACTATTGTAGCATACCTTCTTGTTGCATATAAAATTGGTAGTATATAACACTGCACTGTCGCTAACGGTTAAAGCTGCACGAGCATTATTTGTATGTTACACTCACACCGTTAGGGATTGCCATGACACTTCCACTATAGGATTACTACAATTTACTTATCGTTGATTGCCGCATCATTGATGATTGTCATGACTTGTCGCATATTCACATATTATTAGATATATCACTACTTGCGCACATGCACACTGTATATTCACGTTAGCGCATACCTTCATTGATATATCCATACTTGTGCACATATACCTCGTATATCCATATTAGTGCACATGTACATTGCTACACTCACATTGCGTACATATCCATTCACACATCCATACCTATATACATACATATGTTACATACATGGATGATATTGACATGATTTAAAAACTAAGGGACCACACGAGACATTTTCAAAACTGGATCCTTTTTAAAGGAGCGGTTTTCCCTTTCTTTTACTCTTAGTGTCATACGACACATTGCATGGATTTACGCATTGAGTTTGGATTTATGTGATTTCTGGATTTGGGAACTGGGGTATTATTTTAAGAAAATACGCACTGTTTTAAAAATCCGGTTTCCCTTGATATGATATTTCAGTGCATCCACCATGCGTTTTCTCGGTTCTGAGACGTGTGACATGTGAACCTGAATCGAGGAGCTGGACGAGGCCGATTGCGGGTACATGGTGGACCCGGTATGGTACCCCGGGGCGAGAACGGATCACTGTGCAGTAGACGGTGAGCCTGGCAGAGGGACTACTACCTATCGGTGATTGGTTGGACCTGGCGGTTATCCGAAGGATACCGACCAGAGTCGATAGATGGATACGGGATGACACGTACTGCCGGGGCCGAGGGCCGATTCCGCAGACGGAGCCCGTGGGCCGATCCGGACTAACGGAGCCCGATACTTGGGGATTTGCGTGTCGATGCTGGACACGATTATTTTATGATATTTCGTGTGCCGATATTGGACACTCACGATTCTGTGAGATTTACAGGATTTGAGGGCCGATTAGAGTGACGGCGCCCGAGTTTTACTGGGATTTGGGTGCATTGATGGACACCGGTTATTTTTCCACGTTGACATACCGTGTATATGATATTTTATCCCATGCTCAGTATTCATTATTTTACATCACATCCTGTAGTTATAGTACCTGATAGAGTATTTTTGCATGATTATTGCATACCCTGCTCATCATATATATTGATGTTATTAAAATGCACCTGTTAGGCATGATTATTGCGTATCCAGTTCATCATATAGACATTATCTGCTGGCATATGTTAGAGTATCGCAGTATGTGCATACTCGCGATTACCTTTATATGTTATCTACTATTCACGAGTTGGCAACTCACCCCCGTTGTGCCACAGTGTTTGCAGGTTGCCCCTCGGAGTAGTCGCGGCAGGCTGTTTTCTTACAACTTTTGATACAGATACCACTGCAGTTGGCGTGCTAGCCATTTTGCTGATAGGTGGGTTTTGTGTGGTATCTGTTTATTTTCCAGTTGTATACATTGTTGTATCTAGTACTCTCCATCTACTACTTATGTATTGACTTAGAGACCAGTTGTGAGGACGATGCATATTATTTTATACTCTGGTGTCGAGCTCGTTGTGAGCCAACTTTATTATGCAGCTTTATCTTTCATGATATTTGTTTTCACTTATACTGCTTATTTTTTCGCTTCGGCGTCGTATATTATCATTGTGATGATTGTTTCCGCCGTTGGGTATGTTTGCTCCCGTTTGGGATGCTTTATTCTTATTGTATATCATTTTACTCATATATTGTTTTGTACCCGATTTCGGGGCTAGTTTTTACAAAGGAAATGCTGCCAAATTTTTTAAGATAATAACTTGAATTTTAAAGGATTTTACTAAAACTACTTAAGGTTTTCTAAATGTTTTAACTAATGTTTCCTTTCACTCACTTTTTTAATGGTTTTGATTTCTGGGTTTCGGTTTACTTAGTCGCGTTACGCCTGTAGACGTTACGTGGTTAAGTGCCGGTCACGGGCTGAACTTTGGGTCGTGACATTATTATTCAATTGGGTGCAGTATATTATAGTCTAGCATGTATCAAGATAAATTTGCATGCACTAGATATGAAATAACTTGTACGGATGCATACGGATATCCGAAAACGGTGAAACATGCAAAATGATAATGTGGGATGCATGATTTAAAATACAAGTGCTATATTTATTCAAATAGATATAAATACAGTAACATAGCATGTAGCAAGATAAACTTGCCTCGATCGAATCACGCGACGGATACGCACGGCACGTCCGACGTCGGTAAATCGTCGCAACGCACACGCGGCATGCGGGAAGGATCCAGGCAAGGCAAGAGGGTGATCTACGAGCAAGATACGTTCACTGGATCACTCGGATCGTCAGCAACGAGCACAGCTCCAGCGGTGATCACCGGAATCAAGAAACAAGATCAAGAAAAAGAAAGAAGAAAGAAGAATAAGAAGTAAGAAGAAGAGGTTGTGTATTAAATAAGGAAAGAAAAATAAAAATAATATATATACATATGTGTGTATATATATATATATATGTATATATATATATATATATATATATATATATATATATGCATAGGAGAGAGAGAGAGAAAGAGGTTGTTAGTTTGTTAGCAAATTAGTTTAGATTTAAATTTTGAAAAATCTTTTATTAGTTAACTAAATTTTAATTTGTATCAGTTTATAAAATTAATATTATATAAATAAAATTTAATATTCTGATAAATACAAACATAGTCCAAAACATGCCCGGGTCGGGTCTAAAATTCAGTTTTAAATACGAAAAATATACATGTCGACCAAAATTAAAGGTTGATATCCGGGTAACGAAAAAATGCATACCCTCAAGAACGGATGCACGCACGTGTACGTAGTCATCCAAACAAGTCCGTTTCGCTGAACGGAACGAGAACAAGATGCACGGATGCTACCACGAGGTTAGGGGTATCATGCAGGCCATGCAATGTATTTTTAAAATATTTTATATGACTTTAAATATTATATTAGAAATGCAGATGCCAGATAGATGCTAGATAAATGCCAGTATGCAGTATATGAAAAAAATGAAAGTGCACAGATCCACATAACAAGCCAGGATAAATCATAAACAGGAATCAAAACGGGTTTTCAGCAAGCGGGTCGGGTCGGATGCAAATACAGATGTCAAATACACTAGTCGCACCCAAAACGCAGTAAATCAGGAAAATACCATAAATAAAGAAATATTTGAAATAGAATTGGTATAAATGAACTAGGGTGTTACATTATACCCAACTACAAAAAAATTTCGTCCTCGAAATTCCTCAAAACAAGAAAAGATAAACAATCAAGAATCTACAAGAAGAGATCTGGAAACTTCTGTCGAATCTCATCTTCTCGTTCCCAAGTCGATTCTCCATGCGAGCGATTCCCCCAAGAAACAAGTACGAGAGGGATAACCTTATTCTTAAGGACCTTTTCTCTTCGATCAACAATCGACATCGGTCGTTCCTCAAATGTCAAACCTCTCTTACAGTCAGCTCCGAATGATCCAGCACATGTATTTCATCTCGAACATACTGACGGAGTTGAGATACATGAGACACGTCATGAACATTCGCCAAAGATTATGGTAAAGCCAATCGATAAGCCACTTCTCCAACACGCTCCAAAATCTCGAAAGGCCCCACGAATCGAGAACTAAGCTTGCCTCGACTCCCAAAACGAATCACTCCTCTAGTCGGTGATATCTTTAAGAACACAAGATCACCAAAAGAGAACTCTAGAGGTCTTCTCGATGTATCGACCTAACTCTTCTGCCGATCTTGTGCTGCCTTCATATGATTCCGGATAGTAATAACTTTCTCTACTGTTTGCACGTTCAAATCTGGTCCCAACAATTTTCGCTCTCCAACATCATCCCAACAAACGGGTGTGTGACACTTGCGACCATACAATACTTCGAATGGAGCCATCTGAATAGTCGCCTGGAAGCTGTTATTATACGAGAACTCCACCAAGTGTAGATGATCCTCCCACGAACCCTTGAAGTCCAACATGCAAGCTCTCAACATATCTTCAAGAGTTTGGACCGTTCTCTCCAACTGGCCATCTGTCTGAGGATGATAAGCTGTGCTAAACTTCAATCGCATCCCCAAACTTTCCTGTAAACTCCTCCAGAAGTGTGATAAGAATCGGGTGTCACGGTTGGACACGATGCTCACAGGTACTCCATGCAATCTTACAATCTCCTACATGTACCGTTCTGCCAACGATTCTGTTGATTGACCAACTCGAAATGGTATGAAATGAGCTGCCTTGGTCAATCGATCAACAATCACCCAAACTGCATTGTTGCCCTTTGGACTCCGTGGTAAAGCTGTCACGAAATCCATGGTTATATGTTCCCACTTCCATTGAGGAATCGGAAGTGGTTGCAATAAACCAGCAACCCTTCAATGTTCAGCCTTAACTTGCTGACACACCAAGCACTTTGCTACAAAGCGAGCAATCTCCCTTTTCATGCCTTCCCACCAGAAATGCTGTCATAGATCACGGTACATCTTCGTGCCTCCTGGATGTACGGAATATGCGGAACTGTATGCCTCCTTCAAAACTTCTTCACGAATATCTCCTTTTGGCACACACAAACGGCTACCATACCGCAACGAACCATCTTCATGAATTAACAAGTCCGTATGAAGTCCAGCTTCAACTTATTTTCGAAACTTCTGCAATCTTGGATCATATGACTGCGCTGCTTTAATACTCTCGATCAACGACGACTGTACTTGCAGCTGCATCAACTGTCCTGAAGAATGAGGCAGCATGATCTCCAACTCGAATCTACGAAAATGTTCGATAAGCTCCTTCTGTGCAGTCAACATCCGAATTGCTGGCAACTGACTAAGCACATCCGGCACAACATTAACTTTTCCCGGATGGTACTTAAGATCAAGATCATAGTCAGCCATCAGCTCCAACCATCTACGCTGCCTCATGTTAAGCTCTTTCTGTGTGAACACGTACTTCAGGCTTTTGTGATCGGTGAATACTTAAACCCTTTCGTCCAATAAGTAGTGTCTCCAAATCTTCAAAGCGAAAATCACAGCTGCTAGCTCCAAATCATGAGTTGGGTAATTCTTCTCATGGGTCTTCAACTGTCTTGATGCGTAAGCTATAACCTTCCCATGCTGCATCAAAACACATCCCAAACCTTTCACAGATGCGTCGTTATGAATCACCAATCTTCCGGAACCATCTGGTACGGTCAAAATAGGAGCGGTTATCAACCTTTGCTTCAACGCCTCAAAAGCTGACGCACAGCTATCCGTCCATACGAACGGTACTTCCTTGCGCATAAGCTTGGTCAAAAGCTCAGCCAAGCGAGCAAAATTCTCCACGAACCTTCTGTAATATACGGCAAGTCCAAGAAAACTTCTGATATCTGTTTTTGGCCAATCTCGAACTGCTGCAATCTTCTCGGGATCAACGGTGATTCCATCTCCGGATACAACATGCCCCAAAAACTTCACTTCTTCAAGCCAAAACTCGCGCTTTCTCATCTTTGCATATAATCTTTCTTGCCTCAATATCTGCAGTGCGATCTTCAAGTGTTCTGCATGCTCTTCTGGGCTCCTCGAGTAGACCAGAATATCATCGATAAACACCACTATAAACTGGTCCAAGAACGGTGGAAAGATTCGGTTTATCAAGTTTATAAATATCGTCGGTGCATTCATGACTCTGAATGGCATCACTAAGTACTCGTAATGCCCATATTGAGTTTGGAACGCTGTCTTGCAAATATCCTCTGATTTAACTCGAACTTGATGATATCCAGATCGCAAGTCCAGCTTCGAGAATACCCTCGCGCCACTGAGTTGCTCGAACAATTCGCCAATGCGAGGAATCGGGTACTTGTTCTTAATAGTCACCCGGTTTAATTCTCGATAATCGATGCACATTCTCCTTGTGCCATCTTTCTTCTTAACTAGAAGAACTGGAGCTCCCCAAGATGAATTACTGCTACGAATCCAACCTTTCTCTAGCAATTCGGTAACCTGCTTCTTGACTTTCTCCAACTCCACTGGTGCCATTGGATAGTACGCCTTTGAGATTGGCACTGCACCAGGAATAAGATCGATCGCAAACTCCACATCTCGTTTTGGCGGTAAACCCGAGATGTCCTCGAACGCGTCCATGAACTCTCGAACTACAGCCAGCACTTCCTCCTTATCAACTTCCATCGACGAGAGAACACTATTTGTCAGCTTAACCCTAAACTCGACTGGCCCGACAGAACTGCTACCTCCAGCAACAACAAACTCTGGATGTCCGGAAAACTGGAAAATCACTTTCTTTGCCCTACAATCAATGTGAGCGTGGAAAGTGCCGAGAAAATCCATTCCCAATACAACTTCATAACTGCCGGTATCGATCACCAAGAAATCTGCAAAACATGAACTGGTAAGCAATGAAACTGAGAGAACCAAGGAAATTTCACGACCATGAATCAAGGAAATGAATCAAGACCAGGACTCCAAGTTACTTAAATAGAGTACCGCATTGTAACTATGTTGCAGTTCATGGGTACAATCACATAACTCCGTTAAAGTCGCCAAATCCTAGTATCAGAATCGAAGGAATGGGAAAGGAGAAACAATAGAACCAAAAGGTTTCAAGCCGAGATGGAAAGTTGTTTGCATATCATCAAGACAAGGGTTACGAGAAAGATAAGATTCAAGAATCACGATAACAATGTGGCAGGACATGTTCCTAATTACGGGTTTCCTGCTTCGTGTATTGGGTTCAATACCCAACTACAAAAGAATCAACCCGATAACCTAAATCCTATGTCTCTGATACCAAACAAACCCTGTCATGCCCCGCTTTCCAGAGTGCGCTAAGATAGGCACGTGAAAGAGCCAACCATGCTACCTGTGGCTAGGAAACATCCCTCCACAGTCACATAACGGCTGTCTAGAGATATCAAGAACAGTAAAAATAAAATAAACTATCTAGTACATGTCCATGAGCCAGAATAAACGAGTCAAGAAATAATATGCGGAAGCAATAAATCCAAATAACAATAACAATCTGGAAGGTACGGAAATAACTAAACTAACTGGAAACTAACAGGATCCTCACTGCTCGGCTTGACGGCGGAAATACTCCTGATCAGCCTGCGACAAAGGTAGAGAATCTGGGCCATACAAAACCCAGACGTCAGTGCGTCATAATATCAATAATTCTAAGCAAGCAGGATGTGATGAAATATGCAGGCATAAAGTATGTACAGTAACAAGTCATCAGTAGCAAGTAAACCGTAACATGAATATAGATCAGTGAACATGATATAAACAGGTGAAGTGCAGTGAGTAATCTAAACTGTGCTATAGGGTTATCTACTCTAAAGTTATTCGAAATCAATTAATGTAATCCTCATCGTAACCCATCGGTCTATGCCCCGTTCAACCCCATGGGACCACGGTAACAAGATATGATAGACTGTGAGTCTATGTCCCGTTCAACCCCATGGGACCACGGTAACATGATGTAATAGCCCTTTGAGTTACGTTCGGCTACATTCTTGATTTCCCCATACCCCCAAGTTATGTGTGTAAGTCAGGTATTGAATAATCTGGAGCTAATGCCAATACGGGATCAAGCAGGAACAGCTTTGTCTATACAGACAACAAGATATGTCCATCGAGACAACATGTCAGGATTGTCGGCATTAGAAACAGGATCAGGTAACATGTCAAGTAGTGATATATCAGGTCGTGTCAGGCAGTGAATATGTATCAAGTCAGGTCAAGTAGTAGTGTATCAGGTCATGTCAAGTAGTGCACAGGTATTAAACGTGTGCTCATAATCGAACTGTAGCAAGTATTGAATCAGGGTGAAAATACGGATGTATAATAAAAGCATGGATGCGCAAATATCGATCAGGGGTCACATCATGACCAAGTAGGATGCACAATTATCAAGCATGATGCACTAATACAGCAGTAACATGAAATAATATGGTCTCGGCTTGCAACTAGATATGTAATAAACCGTACGGATACAGACGGATATTATAAAACTGTAAATCGGTAAAATTTGCTGAACATTAAAACACAAGCACTATTATTTATTAAATAGATATTGATATAACAATATTAACATGGATAATATATTCAAACCGATTAATAACTATAAAAGTGGTATTGATTAACCATGCACAAGAAAGTTCCGTTCAGAAATTCAGCATCACCCTGATTTGTAAAATAGCTTAAAAACAATAAACGTTCTCTAAAAGGGACATGTCTTATACCAAAACAAAGATAATTCAATAAGGTTTTCATTTTTATAAGTTGAAGTATCTCAAGTTGTTTCTACAAAAAGTTATGAATATTCGAAGTTGAAAGTTTGCTGCTGGAATTTCCTTGGACAGCAGTTAGAGATATTTTCATTTTCATTTTACGTTATTTAAAAATTTTATTTTGCAAGTAAATATTTCATAGAGTTATAGTATTCTGAGTTAGCTTCGTAATGAACTAAAGAACATATACTAATAATTTTTCTATAATTTATAATGAATTTTATAAGCTAAGGTGTACAGTAAATCTCAGATTTGTCGTATCCGCTTTGCAACGACGCTTCATGTGTAAACTATAATATTTTCAAATTATATTTTGTATAACATTATAAAATTCAGATTATAAACTAATTAAAGATAATAATAAGAAATATTATGACGATATATATTTTAAATGATATGGATGCAAACGGGTATCCGAAAACAGTAAAACTTTAGTATGAATGTACAATAGGATGAACGGGTAACATTTTACTCATATGGATACATAATACTATACCTAGCATGTGGCAAGATGATTTAGCATGCGAATACTTATGTAAATACTGATATGGATGCATATGGATGTCATATAACCGTAAAATGATAAACTGGTAAATGTGGGATGTACAATTAAACAATATGAAATGTTATTATTCAATTGGGTGCAGTATATTATAATCTAGCATGTATCAAGATAAATTTGCATGCACTAGATATGAAATAACTTGTACGAATGCATACGGATATCCGAAAACGGTGAAACATGCAAAATGATAATGTGGGATGCATGATTTAAAATACAAGTGCTATATTTATTCAAATAGATGTAAATACAGTAACATAGTATGTAACAAGATAAACTTTCCTCGATCGAATCACGCGACGGATACGCACGGCACGTCCAACATCGGTAAATCGTCGCAACGCACACGCGGCACGCGCGACGGGTCCAGGCAAGACAAGTGGGTGATCACACAGGCAAGGTACGTTCACTGGATCACTCGGATCGACAGCGACGAGCACGGCTCCAGCGGTGATCACCGGAATCAAGAAATAAGATTAGGAAAAAGAAAGAAAAAAGAAGAAGAAGAAGTAAGAAAAAGAGGCTGTTTATTAAATAAGGAAAGAAAAAATAAATAAATAAAATATATATAAATATATATATATGCAGAGGAGAGAGAGAGAGAGAAAGGGGTTGTTAGTTTGTTGGCAAATTAGTTTAGATTTAAATTTAAAAAATCTTTTATTAGTTAACTAAATTTTAATTTGTATCAGTTTATAAAATTAATATTATATAAATAAAATTTGATATTCTGGTAAATACAAATATAGTCCAAAACATGCCCGGGTCAGGTCTAAAATTCAGTTTTAAAATGCGAAAAATATACTTGTCGGCCAAAATTAAAGTTGGATATCCGGGTAACGAAAAAAATGCATACCCCAAAAAACGGATGCACGCACATGCACGTAGTCATCCAAACAAGTCCGTTTCACTGAATGGAACGAGAACAAGATGCGCGGATACTACCACGGGGTTAGGGGTATCATGCAGGCCATGCAATGTATTTTTAAAATATTTTTTATGATTTTAAATGTTATATTAAAAATGCAGATGCCAGATAAATGCCAGTATGCTGTATATGAAAAAAATGAAAGTGCACGGATCCACATAACAAGCCGGGATAAATCATAAACAGGAATCAAAACGGGTTTCCAGCAAGCGGGTCAGGTCGGATGCAAATACAGATGTCAAATACACTAGTCGCACCCAAAACGCAGTAAATCAGGAAAATACCATAAATAAAAAAATATTTGAAATAGAACGGGTATAAATGAACTAGGGTGTTACAGCTAGAACGACAAATTTTTGAAATTGGCATGGACGATACCTCCTGAAACCTTGTTGCCGTGCTAGACAACCCTGCACTACGGTCAAGGAAATATCCTGCCGTAGTCACATTTTGGCTTCTAGCATTACGTGGTACTCAGAAACCATAGCACAAGTAATTAGAAATGCAGTCATTAATTCTATCAAAACAGATGTAAAACTAACCAGATGGAGCCAAAGGAAAGGATAGCGCTGACATCGCTAGTATAGATGTCCGCAGTATCCTCGAGGTAAGACAGATCCAGATCTGAGCTAAGTCCACTTCTCACTCTGAGCATGCATACTCAGGTCGTCAGAGCGACACAATAGCAATATATAAATATGTAATATGCGCAATGATGATGAATGCAAACCAGTAATCATAAAGTAATGATGTGAGCATGAAATAACCGGTACAGGTAAACAGTAATGCATGTGTATCGAATCAGTAATCAATGCAATGTCCAAGTCACTAAACTTATCATCAGTCCAACTGTGAGCGTCAACCACCACAGAAATATCCCCAACCCAAGGGTAAGCCCCAGGGGCAAAGGAACACGGGCCCGAATTACGATCAGTAAGAATCAGAAACACTATCAGTACAAATCCCGACATCACTTCATATGCCGGCAGTGGGACTCCTGAGATTCCGTTGATCGAACTCACACTCAAACTACCCCACACCTTGCAGTCTACATCCAACACCGACCATGTATCTAAATATTAGTCGCTCCATAACAAGTCCACCAGAGAATTGGAGACATGGTCTCCATCAAGCATGTCTCGACTGGTATCTAAGATAAATGGATAGTGATCGATGTCTTACCTATGACACTAATATAAGTGCTCCCATACCCATCCCATACGAGTTATAGTCACACTTATATACGTCTCATAGGCGTCGACAATGCAATAACTAATTGGTTCCACTGATTGTGTATAAGTATGTGTCACTTCTATTATTCAATCACGCTTTTACACTGATGTAGTTGCCACAATCCAATCATAAACATTTATCGCTTGGTAATCTACGAAAGTCACTAGGGTATCGATGCAAACGAACACTAGTACAAGGGTATAACAGTCATGCAACATGATGGGAATACAGTAAATGCCCAATTGAATACATATGAGCAACCGGTGTCGGTTGGATTAGAAAAATCACATAAAATCACACGTGCATAATTTGGCGAAACAATATAAAAAGTGTAAACAGTGTATTAAATTATCTATACAACAAAATTGGTTTCGAATCAATCGGGTTTCAGATTTGTGAGTTATGGTCATTCCATTTTAAGTGTTTACTGCTGGAAATCCAATTTCTGAACTGGAAGTCCGCTTCGTAACACGTTTTACTCCATGTTGGGATCATAATTAGGCGACGCTACAGGAATTCCAACTACCGATTAATGAAGGTAGATAATATTTAGATTTATCTGTTATGCTTCCAACGCATCAAACAGATCAATAATATCCATTGTACGCAGGGAGATATGCATTGTCTAAGGTTAAGGTATACATTCTTGTTCTGCACGAAACTGCAGTACACACCGACGGTTTAAAAAATGTTATAAATACCAAACGATACTGGAATGCAATGAGACTAGTACCGTTAGAAAGTTAATTCAATTCTCTACGTTTTCATATATGGTTCCGCACACTTGTACATTTAAACGGTAAGATATATGCATTCTAAAACAAGAAAAGGCGGAGATTCTTGCCCCGGACTGCAATTCAGAGCCATGAATCACCTCAATTTTTGCTGTCATAACTTCTTAAAATTCAGAGACTAACTATGGAATACTGTAGGTTTATCTGTTGGCTTCGATACGAGCCCTAAAACATGAGGTTACAAGTTGCATTCAGTTCAATATAGATTTAGAACGTGGCATGTGCGGTGAATTCCAAATTCAACGTCGCCTTTTTGGGGGCGCCGTTTCTTATGCAAAACTATATTATCTTGAAACCAAATTTCTACACGATGTTAGTTAAAAGTAAAAGGAACAATTGATCATAAATTCCACTACTTTAAAATGAGACAGCAAGTAATATTTCATAACTAGCAAGTAATATTTCATAACTATCGACGCCGCACGCCGAACACTTAGCAAGTAATATTTCATAACTATCGACGGTCGGTTTTATCTAACCGATTAAAATGAGATATAATTCTCATAAATTCTATGTGGTATTTATACATATTATGAGATCCAATCATAACTAAAACCAATACAAACAAATTACTACGGTGTGTTATTAAAACCTAATGATAGTTTACGACATAATTCTAATTATAAAGTTATGATTAAAATCGCTCGTCTAATTAATATAGGTATAACATGAGTAGCAAGCAAGGGATTCACTTGCCTGATGATGAATTTACGATCACGACAGCGACGACGACAACCGGAACAACGGCGATTAGCAACATATGAAAGTGCTCGATGAAATGACCAGGGCTTAGTTTGAAGATTAGTCTAGCTTGATGGGGTTCTGGTGTTGCGCAGAGGCTGTGCTCAGGGTTATGGGTTGGTGTCCGATGGTGAAGTGAAAGGCGACGAGGCAGTGGGGTACCGGCGAGGATGTTGGAGATTGAGTTTGAGGTTGGTGGTGATGGAGGCAAGAGCTCGGGCTAAGGGTTGAGAGGAGCTCAGTGGAGTTGGGAGAGATGAAGTAGTTGCAGAGGGTAGCCGAAAGAGAAGGTCGAGGTGGTACGAGCTCGTCGGCAGTGGCTGGAGTGTGGGTGGTCGTTGCTATGAAGGTGTTCGGAAGGTAAGGGAAAGGAGCTCGGGATGGAAGGAGAAAGGGATATATGGTGGTGTCGTGGAGGAAGTGTTCGTTGGAGATCGGCTGATGGTGGAAGAAACTCGTTAAAGATGGCCCAGGTCACAGGCGGCGAGGCGGAAGAATGGGGAGCTCGTTGCAGGTGGAGGCTGAGCTATTTGCTAAGGAAGGTGGCTCGTAGGGAGCTTGGGGTGCAGCGGTGGGTGCTTGTCGGGCAGGAGTTGGTCTCGGCTGCAGGAAGAAGGAGGATGTCGCGATGGTCGAGTGGGTGCGCGATGGTGCTTGGAGTTCTCAAAGATGGTGAGAGGAGATGACAATGATGGTGGGTGGTGGTCGCGATGGCAGGGTGAAGGCGAGATCGTCGGTAGCGCTGGGTCGGTGATGAGAGGAGGTGGATCTTGGGGTTGTCGAGAGTGAAGAGATAGAGAGAGGTAGAGAATGAGATAGAGAGAGGGGGTCGGTTGTTGAGAGGGAGGAGGGGTAGGTGAGGGGATCGCGGAGGGCGTTGAGGGGATCGCCGGGAAGTGGGCGACGTTGAGGTTGTTGAGGAGATGGAGGGGTTTGGTGAGTGGATCCTGGGCAGTTGAGGGAATAGGAATCGTCGTCGTGGCCGTTAGGGAGCGGGCCTTGTGGGTAGCACGAGGGAGGGGATGACATGGTCGCGGGGAGAAGCGGGTCATGGGAGTAGTGCGAGGGAGGCAGGAAAAGAGAAGGAGAAGAAGAAGAAGAAGAAGGGTGGTGGGCATTGGGGGAGTTCGGGTCGGGTCGGGTTCGGGTCCGGGCTGGGGTAGTTTAGGGTTTGGGTTAGATTAGGAAGTATAAAATTAGAAATTATATTTAGAAAAAATATAGGAAATATTAATTGTAGAATTAAATAGAAAAATTTTGGGGAAAATATTTCTTCATAAATACGGAAAATATTTACCAAGGAACTGGGTATTACGCATCCAACGGTTCTGGATTCAAACTTCCACTTCAAGAAGAAGCAACCTAACAAAGTAGTTTGCTAAATTAGTTTGTTTAGGAGATGTAGAGATGGTTAGTAGTGGTTTTTCTATCTCTAACCCTATATATAACACATGATAAAGGTTTATGGTTGAGGAGGAAGATGAACTCAAGAGAGGAGAGAGAATGGCAAGGTTAGAATGAGTGAAGAAAATGGCTAAGGAAATATATCAAGCATTTCATTTTTCAGTAAAAAATACAAACCATGCTTGAATAGTTTTCCTAAATGAATAAACAAAACAAATAGCCATTCTTCTCACCATACTTGAATCCACCTCACCTCTCCACCTCATTTTCTATTCTAATAAATAGAAAAATACATAATGAGGTGTCATCTTCTAGAAGGTGTTTTGTATAAATACAAAATACTTTCAACCGTATATATATACCCGTATTCGTACCAAAATACGAACACCCTAGAGATAGAATAATACTACTAATATAATACTAGCATTAAATTAATATCTGATTTAACAAACCGGCTAAATTCTAAGCCCGCTAGTATTATTATCTATCCGATTAAATTTTGTGCAACTAATACACGTAATTAATCGGAACCCTATACGTATAAACATACGGGCTCTATATCGTTTCACTTGAATCAGGAAAATCTTCTGTGTGGAACTCTAAAGACTGGACAGTACACTGGCAGTGGATTTAACCACAAGCAAGTCAGCGGCACTTGCTGTACATAATGGCTATCCAGGTACCTGTCGAAAAGAAGGTCGACGAGCAAACTCATCTGAACCTCTACTGAGCCTAACCGTGACAATATCCGTACAGTCCGGTCTTTTCGTCTAAGAGTATCGCATAACGGGACTAGGGGTAGTTAATGTCAGACCTCTACCAATCAGATAAGTCGTGCTGGTGTGGCTCAAGACCATCCGAGAAACCACTGATCTAACTATCAGTAATTCTCAACTGCCTTGGCCACGGGCTTATGGTGTTGACTGATTGATTCAGTGAAAGTGTTTGTGTAGTAATCGCAATCAATAACGGTGTCACGTGTAGCTAGCCGAGATGAGTACGGGTCGTTCTCAGGGATTCGTGGAATCTTTTAGTCTTGCTTTAGACGTGTTGATTAGAAAGTGGAAGAATAGAAGAATAGAGAATAGTTATAGATTCTAGATCTATATTAAATACGGATATAGAATACATATCTAGTTTAAACACGGATGTAGAATCTATAAAGAAGAGGCTTGTAGGGTTCGTTAGGATTTAGTAGTCATGGATGACTAATAAAGATTACTCCTTTTATCTTTTGATAGATTTAAAACTAGATAGATTGTGATGAATGGGGATTAGGGTTCTTGGAAGAAATTAGGGTTTCCCCACTATTGACCCTTGTCCTTTCATTGATCTCTATTCATATCTAGCCCATAACAATACAATTGTTAATCTAATCTCAAATCGCGGTTAAGACTATCAATAAATTGATAACGCGCCTGATTAGGATGTTAACGATTCTTTCGCTAAAGTTTATAAACTTCATAAAACTTAAAAGAAATTAAAATATTTTCTCATCCATTGTTCTACCCTAATCATACGAACCCTATCAAGCAGAGAATTACTCGTGCATGATGGAGATAGAAAAAGAAAAACGGATAGAGATCATAATGTAAATATAGAAAATAAATATAATAAGAATAAAACAACTACCTTTATTAATCAACTTGATCAATTACACTTTTTATTCCTTTAGAAAGTGGAATACAAAACCCTAGTTTGCTTCTTGATCTATCTTGAAGGAGGTAGATGAACAGCTGATTGATCAACCTAGATGCGTGAGTCGACTTAGACTTCGTGATCTCTTCGGTTTGATAAACTTCCAAGAGGGGCTCTGGGTTCTATTTATAGTCACATAAGTTGCAATCCCTAGATTCCATAAATTAGGGTTTGTTAAGACGATCCTACACAGAAAATCCCAAATCCCAACTCATCCATATGGCCGCGGATCCGCCGCATTAGGTAGGGTTTAGTCGCGGTTGGGCGGCACTCTGGGGGATTTAGGGTTTCAAAATTCTGGAGCTTCATCTTGTTGACATGTGGAGATTTAGTTAATGTCTGAAATCTTCATATCTTTTCTGAGTCTCTACCAGTATTGATTCTTCGATTTTATATAACTTTATCGGCAGATTTTTGATACCCGGCATCTCGATATCCCGATCTCCTGACCTGAGTTAAACCTTGCACAATATCTCAATGAATAATGTTAGTAATATTTGGTATTTTTGAGATATTATCCTAACCATTTTTTATGATATTATATTTTAAGAATATTGATTAAGGATATTTAATATGATATGCATATTTAAATTATCAAAATATTATATAAATATTATATGCATACATTTTCCTTCATAATGTTAATTATAATATATAAACATATGGTAAATAGAATTTTTACAGATAAATCCAAATATGTTCTATATTTATACAAAACACCTTTAGATATTTAAAAAAAGTAAAGAAAATGATATATCAAATGTGCGATATTTTTGACTGAACAAACACCCCCAAACTTAATTTTGATCGTCCCGAGCAAACTATTTATTCAAGAGAGGAAGAAAAATAAAAAATAAAAAATTAAGTAGCACACTTTCGTAGGCAACACGATTGCACTGAGCACGTGCAACAAGCCGTTAAATCTCTAGGTGTCCCTAGTAGGAGGAGTGTTGTCTCCTGAGGGTTTTCAGCAGATTACACCCCACAAAATCTCATAATAAAAGAAAAAAGATGAAAGTTACGTACAAAAATAAGAACTATAAAAGAAAAAACTTGAAAATAAGAGTTTCCAAATATACCAGCTTTTCAGTTGCCATGAGCCCTATCTTAATGGTCGTGAAAAGATGTCAAAAATCACATCATCCCTCAATAAAACATTCCCTTTAGTCTTCCTCCCTACCTTTCTTCTAACCATCGATCATATACCCCTACGTGTGTGTAAAAGACATCTCCACACTTAGAGAATTCAATTCAAGCTATTATACTCTTATCCATCTTCCTTAGTACTTTTCAGTCGGTGAATATTTTAGATGGAATTGCTCACATATTTTTCATGCGACCGTTAACATATCTTGAGGTACTAACCAACCAATTATAAAATGTGCTCGTTCATTTAGGCGTAATTTCTCTTCTTGCAACACCTAAGGCTTAACAGTGGCTCCCAAACCAGTTGGTCTAAGGCACTAGGTGTTAAAGCACCATCGCTATATTTTTTTTATGTTGCCTTGGTAATTACAAAACCAGTGTTTATTTTTTTCTTCACCATTTTTTTATTTTACTTCATACCAAGGCTTTAAGAAAAGAGCATTTCAAGGTATCCCCTACTATCCCAAGTTTCAAGATGTGTACAAGTGCGTATAGTAGGGTATCAATTTTTAAATGTTTAGCCTCAAGAATAAGGATTATTTTTCAAACTTATTTTTATCCTCGGATTAGTAATTTCCTTCATCTTACTAACCCTTATGACAACGGCTCATAACTACTTAATATTAGTTTCGTTTAAGAAAACATCTAATTTTCTTGCTTTTCTTAAACTTTTCCTATTTTTCATATGTAATTTTTCACTTTCAAACTTTCATTATCAAAAAATTTTTGTGCTTAAATTTATGATAATGCAAAATAATGCGTAAATAAGCACAAACCACCCCCAAACCTGTTTGCAGCGGTGTCCTCACTGATATCATCTGTTAAGCTTAAAAAAACTGTAGACTTGGGAAGAAAAGTTAGTAACGAGAACAGTGAAATCCTCCCCCAAACTTATTTTTGGTTCACAATTTTATAAAAAAATTCTTTTCGTGCAAGAGCCAAAATATACCCCCTCAAACTTGAGTAAAATAGTATTAAGGATTTAAAATTATGAGAGTGGGTTAAAGTTATTGGTCAATATAAAGTTTTACAAAGACCAAAAGTGAACACCAACTATTCAAATATTTTATCGATGTAACGTACTGGTTGGTAGAATATCATGTCACCTATCGACGTGAAGAAGTGGGGAGGGGATAAGAGGTGGAATAGAATGGGTTTACGTCTCGGTTTATAGAGATGAAACAATTATGGTGGATTACTCGCATTCTCGTTATTGATAAGAAGAAAGGGTGGCGGTTCGACTTCTTTGTGTTGGGGTTAATTTATCACAATGCCCATGTCTTCTAAGAATGTGAGTTCTTCAAGGAAGATTTCTTCAAAACTTTCAACGATATCCCGAATAATAATCTCATCAGAAAGAACAGGATGATACTCGGACTCTATAAAAGGTTCATAATTAGCGTTAGATGTTGACCCGGACAACTTGATAGAAGGGTCAAACAACAACGTAATAGCGGAGTCGAGATCAGTATCGTGAAGCTGTTCAAATTCGCTGCTGTCGGAATCTATCACTTCGACAGAAAATACTTGAGCATAGGGTTCGGAGGGCTCACTTTCCAACTTGTAAATGTTAAGCTCAATTGACATCTTCTCGAAGGATAGGGTCATAGAGCCATTTCGACAATTGATTATTGTGTAGGAAGTCGCAAGAAAAGGTTGACCTAGAATCACCGGGATTTGGTTTTGTGGGTTTGCTACAGGCTGTGTATCTATAACGATAAAGTCCACAGGGAATATAAATTCTCCGACTTTGATTAACACATTCTTTAGCTCACCCCTAGGTTTGGTGATAGATCGATCTGCCATCTGGAGAGTGCAGTACGCCGATTTTAACTCTCCGATCCCTAATTGCTCATAGACAGAATATGGAAGCAAGTTAACACTAGCGCCTAAATCGAGTAGAGCACGATTGATATTTTTACCCCCAATAGAAATAAATATTGTAGCACTTCCATGGTCCTTTCGTTTCTTGGGTAATTGTTGTGTAAAATCTGTGCTTACATTACTCGTTAAGAATACTTTTTTCGGCACTTGAGTTTTTCTCTTCTTAGTGCACAAGTCCTTAAGGATTTTTTCATAAGTCGGAACTTGTTGAATAGCATCTAGGAGTGGAATGTTTATTTTAATTTGCTTAAAAATTTCCACAATCTTCTCCATTTGTGGACTTGGTTTGTTGCCCCTTAACCTGTTTGGATAAGGTGTTGTATCAATAAGGGTCGGGTCCAACATTGGAGAGGATTGCGGGAATGGAATGGATCCCAGAATTAGAGTGAGGATTGTTTTAGGTAGACTTAAGGAAGTGGGATGAGTGTTCGAGCCTAGGGGAATACGAAGAATAAGCTCAGAAGAAGGTAGACTAGATGAAATAGGAGGACTAGATGAAATAGGAGAAGAAGTAGAAGCCGGGGTGTTATTAATATCATCAACGTCATCAACGTGTTCGCTCACTTGGTTATCCAACACTCTTCCCAATCTCAACGTGGTAATGGCACTCACATTATAACTTTGTGAGTGACCAGAATTAGGTATAGGTTGAGATGGAAGTTTTCCTTTCTCTCTCGCACTCATCGCGGCATTTAACTGTGCAAGTTGTGCTTCTATCAATTTTATACTTTTATCGTGGGAAGCGGTGTTCCGCATCAACGTTTGGATAGAAGATGTTAAAGAATCGGTCGTTTGCATGGAATGTTTAATGAACGTGTCGAGGGCAGAGGGTTTATCGGTACCGGCAAAAGAATTATTATAAGGATCAAAGTTGTTGGTCGGGTTTTGCAAAGGTTGCAGTTGAAAGGGGTGCTGACTCGGTTGTTATGGTTGCTATTGCCGTGGAGAAAATCTTTGATAATTTCTTTGGAACTGGTTTTGGTTTTGGGTTTGGTTTTGGTTCCAAGAAAAATTAGGATGATTCCTCCATCCCTGATTATATGTGGAAGAATAAGGATCGTTTCTATGTCGCTGCTGAAAAGTAGCATTAATTTGTTCTTGACCTTGAAACGGTGGATTCAAAGGACATTCCTCCATCAAATGTGATTGGTTGGAACATCAACCACACATGGTTTTGGGGAGCGTAAATTGGTTTAGGGGGGTGTTTCCCACAATAATAGAGCAAGACTCTGTTCAAAATTTGAACCGAGACAGCGCCTCACGTGCAAAGCACGAGAGCGCCAGCGCCCAGAGTTAAAAACTCTGAGGCAGCGCCTCATATGCAAGGCACGAAAACGCCAGCGCCAAGAGTTAAAAACTCTGAGGCAGCGCCTCACGTGCAAAGCACGAGAGCGCCAGTGCTGGAACTAAAAGTTCTCCACCCTTGGATAAAAGATCCAACGGAGATGATAAATCATCAAAGCACAGAATTAAATTCTGATTGAGGAAATACTCCTCAAATCATTCTAAATAAGAAAGATTGTACTCTGTAAATCATTGCACCGTTGGATCAAAGATCCAATGGTGATTAAAAATCACCAAGATACAGAATTAAATTCCGATTGAGGAATACTCCTCAAATCTTTCTAAACAAGAAAGATTGTGCTCTATAAATCAGAGCACCGTTGGATCAAAGATCCAATGGTGATTAAAACTCACCAAGATACAAAATAAGCTTTGTATGGGAAAATATTTTCCCAATCTTGTTAAAAACAAGAAAAATGTCTGCTTTAAAACAGAAGTCCTTGGATCAAAGATCCGACGGTGGATAAATTCCCCAAATCAATTAAGAAATCTCTCAATGAGAGATTTTCTTAACTGAATCAACAAATCAGCCTCTACTATAAAAAGAACCCAAGACTTCAAGTCTTGTACAGAGGACCCCCTCCCCCCCATAAACTTTAAGTTCAAAAAGAAGAGCAAGCAAAAAGAGCTTGAAGAGAGAGGAAAGAAGAAGAACTTTCTTCAAGGTAAATAGAGATCATAATATCTCATCTGCATACCCAAGGGTTTAACCCTCAAAAAAGAACATAGTTCTTTCCCTGGATCTGAGATCCATGAGACAAATCTCCCATTAATGAGAATTTAATTCTCGTAGGGATGAATTTGTTCTTAGGGCTTGAAGATTCAGGGGAGAACAAAGAATTGAATTCTTCAGAAAAATGCACAAAGAAGGAAACAGCGCCAAGCGCTCCACGTGCCCCTCACGTGGGCGCTAATAAAATAAAGAATGCTCTGCACTCATTGGCTGGCGCCCAGCGCCCAGCGCTCCACGTGCTCCTCACGTGGGTACTGCTGAAATAAAGAGTGCTTAGCACTCAGTGGTTGGCGCCCAGCACCAAGCGCTCTACGTGCCCCTTATGTGGGCGCTAATAAAATAAGGAGTGCTTACCACTCAGTGGATGGCGCCCATGTCACGACCCGCAGGGTACGGAACGTGACTGGCACTTAAGTTTACGAAACGTCTCAAGACGTCCGTAAAATAAGTAAGCCAAAGCCCAGAAAACCAAAACCACAAAGCAGAAGAGTGAAGAAAACCCAATCAATTGAAAGCGAATTTATCAAATAAGTCATATAAAACCCTTTTTAAAAATAATATCAATTTTTCCGAAAATTTCGGCAGAGTCTCCTTTGTAAATACTGGCCCCCAAAATGGGTACAACAAGAATATAAATGAATCCAACAAATATGGCATCCCCAAGCGGGAGCTAGCTCTACGCCACAAGGCGGTCACAAATCCCACGCAATGTAAAGCAACAACATGCGAAATAATCATAATGAAGCATAAGAAAAACAGCATGTCGACTCAAGTGAGCTCGACCCCAAAATACAGCATAAAAGTCCACAAACCTCACAGTCTCATCTCTAGGTCAATATAAAATAATACTGGTAGATACAGTAGATGGAGTACACTAGATACAAGAATATACAAGGTGGTACAAAAATAATGATATAACCCACCTAAGAGCAAAACCTCGAGTCCAGGCAAAAGAAACAAGAGCGCCCGCCGCTACTGCACTGACGGAGCGGACCTGCAAAAGGCTATGGCACAACGGGGGTGAGTTGCCAACTCGTGAGTAATAAATAACATCTACACAGGCTATCGTATGCATGCACACAAGCATCCTAGCATCTAAATACTGGTAAGGCAGGACATAATGGCAAGTATGTATGCAATATGAATATACTAGCAGGTATGAATGCAAGGCGAGTCAACTCGTGATCTGAATGTGTAAGTATAAGAAATCATGTTTTTCCCTTTAAGAATCTCTTTTGAAATACTAGCACAATACCAATAGAATCAACAAGAACCTGTGTCCAGCAACGACACCTCAAAACTATCACAAATCTCATATATCCATGTCATAGTATCTCTGGCCTCAGCCATCCGGCTGACCCAGCTCAATATCAAAATCTCATCATCTCGCGGCCACGGTCGGTATCCTCT
Source organism: Agapanthus africanus (assembly GCA_030015575.1). Classification (NCBI taxonomy): domain Eukaryota; kingdom Viridiplantae; phylum Streptophyta; class Magnoliopsida; order Asparagales; family Amaryllidaceae; genus Agapanthus; species Agapanthus africanus. The sequence continues at coordinate 463,940,777 of CM057349.1, forward strand.
GGATATCCGCCGTGCTAAACAGTCACCGGTAGGTAATCCGTCCCCTGCCAAGCTCAACGTCAACACCACATTCATCTTGCCCCGGGATACCATACCGGGCCCACCATGTACCCGTGACGGTTCCTCCACTCCTCGACACGGATCTCGAAAACCACAGCAAACTCATGGTGGACGACACTTTACATCACTAGAAAACCGCAATTACATATTTTAAAAACATAATAAGTTTAGAAATTTTTGCGGCTTTCCCCCGAAATCCAGAAATATCATAAAATCTCAAGAAATCCTCATAAGTGCATATATCAATGGTGATGAATGCATATGGTATCAATAATTAAGCTACGATGTATGATTAATAGACTAGGCATGAACAAATAATATGATGAGGTACATGCACATGAATAGCAATCCTACGATTTCATTTTAAGGAATTAAAGGCAATAGCACAGGTTTAAACATCAATTAGTAAAAGGTTTCAAATTATAGGTTATCTAGTGTGGTGGCATGGCAATTACCAGGGCGTGTGTGTAAGCATGAATAGTGCTCGTGCTGCATATAAAAACCCTGGCAATGGTGCAGGTGTCCTATAAAAAGGGTTCGCATATGTATGTCAATATAAGGCATGGATGCAGCAAATAATCATATAAGTATTACACCCCTAATTACTAACATCAATAAGAATCTTTTAAGTTGCTAAAACTATCGGGCGACTTGCGCCATCCAACGATAGTCCCCCGTAGATGTTACATCTACTCACCGGAATCCCTAGCTAGCTGTGTCCAATCACCGCTTTCCCCTTTCGAGCCGCGTCTGACGTCTCCGCGACCGAACCTGGAATTTACATCAATACCAAACATAAGGTTACATATCAAGAATGACGCAAAACCCAAACGAAAATACTAACGTTCACAAGCTAGCTACAACGTGCACAAGGTGCGCGGAACACACGCGAAAATCGCAAAAACTGCAAAAATCGTCGATTTGGTCGCCCGGAAAAACTAAAACCCGATTACCCAAAAATCCGCACTCACACATCCTAAATGTCATAGGATAAGCCAACAATATAATCTAGATACCGCAATTAATTCGCCACAATAATATAATAAAAACCTAGTAAGCTAGAAGTTTGCAAATTTGGTGCAAACATCGACAATTTGCGACAAAGTGCACATATTATCACACAAATATCCAAATTAAACCATTAGAAAGCCACTACAATTAAATTAACCCCTTTACCATGCATCAAAACCCACATTCCATACACAACCCTTTTCTTGATTTTGGTAATTAGCAAAGCAAAGAAAATTTCACACAAGTTAACTTAGATTAGCAATACATCAAGCCACTTAAGCAAAGTAACCATATAGGTTGGTTAAGTAAACCACTAGATTAATTAACTAGATTTAATTAACTAAAACATGGTTTCAAGAAACCCTAGTTAACTCAACCATTAACTTTAAACAAAACCAGAATGAAAATAGCACTAAATTAACACTAAAACAATTTAATTAAAGGATTTTAACCATAAGAAATTAAAAGAGTAGAAATTATACCTCAAACCTATGGATCTAGCAAGAAGAAATTTGCCTCAATGATGGCCTCCTAGCACCATGATTCCAAGCAAGAGAGGTTAAAGAGAAAGGGGATGAAGAATGGGGTTATTTTGTGAGGTTTAAATTTGGAATTTTTGAAGCAACTTAATGAATTTTTTGATGAAAATGAAAAGAACAAGGAGATGAAGGGGGGCTGCTGGAATTCAACCAGAAATGAGGGAGAGGGGATGGTGTGGGTGTGGGTGTGGGAAAAAAAGTCTTGGTCAATTCCTACCAACCACAAAAGACTATACCCAAAAACAAATTCAAACCTTTCTCAAAACAACCATCATCTCCACACAATAAAACAAGTCAAGGAGCATGGAATTTTTCTGGACCTGATGGTGGTGGGGCTGGCCTAGGGCTGAGGGAAGAGAGAGAGGGGTTTTACAAAAGAAATTTTATGCAAAAAGACCCCCTAAAAGTCAAAAATTGCAAGTTTAAGCTTAAATTCAATAAATTTCGTTTCCTATAATAAAAATTAGTTAAAAATCAAAATAAAATACTAAAAATTTATATTACAACTAGATTTTAATTAACAAAATTTTAAAGATTAAAATTAGCCCAGAAAAATTTGTATTTATCGCTAATTTAATGTATTTTCTTACCGGCTTAAAATAATATTAAAAAATTGAAAAATTAGGGAAAATTTTTAAACGACCAGAATTTCATAATTAAATCATTAGCTACTAAAAACAAGCAATTACCTATCCATATTAGGTATAATTAGTCCTAAACTGCAAAATAACAAAAAAGACGGTTTTCGGAAAAATACCGAATTTTCACCGATTTTCAGGAAAACACCAAAACGACTTTTCAAGACGCTACAATCTTCCCCCCTTAAAGAAATTCGGTCCCCGAATTTAAAGTATAACTACGCGTACCTTCAAAGAGATGGGGATATTTCTTCCTCATCTCGCCCTCGGTCTCCCAGGTAACCTCCTCGCTGCTCGGGCTACGCCAAAGGACCTTGACGGTTGGTATAATCTTCGATCTCAACTTCTTCACCTGCCGATCCAGGATGGCCACCGGCTGCTCTGCAAAAGAAAGGTCGCGCTCTAGCTGGACTGTCGGGTGCTGAATCGCATGCGAAGGGTCGTGAAGGTACTTGCGGAGCATCGAAATATGGAAGACGGGGTGAACATCGGGAAAGCTGGGTGGAAGAGCCAAACGATATGCAACAGCGCCGACATGCTCGAGGATCTCGAAGGGACCTACGAATCTAGGGCTAAGCTTCCCCTTTCGCCCAAAACGCATCACGCCCTTCATCGGAGAGACTCTCAGAAAAACATGGTAGCCAACTGCGAACTCTAATCTGCGACGGCGCCTGTCTGCATACGATTTTTGCCTGCTCTGAGCCGCTCTCATCCGGTCTTGGATCAACTGTATCTTCGCTGTCGTCTGCTCAACAAGCTGCGGCCCCAAAATGCTGCTCTCGCTGGGCTCTGTCCAACAGACGGGCGATCTGCATCTCCTCCCATACAATGCCTCGAAAGGTGCCATCTGAATAGTATCATGGAAGCTGTTGTTGTAGGAGAACTCCACTAGGGGTAAATGACGATCCCAGCTACCGCCGAAGTCTAAAACGCACGCTCTGAGCATGTCCTCGAGAGTCTGAATGGTCCGCTTTGACTGTCCGTCGGTCTGCGGATGAAATGCTGTGCTGAAGCTCAAACGAGTGCCCAAAGCCTCCTGGAGTCTCTGCCATAGTCGGCTGGTAAACTGAGTGCCTCGATCTGACACGATACAAGTCGGTATGCGATGTAGTCGCACGATCTCGTCAATGTAGAGCTGAGCATACTGAGCGAAGCTGAAAGTGGTCTTCACTAGCAGGAAGTGAGCCTCTTTCGTCAATCTATCTACGATCACCCAGATGGAGTCATACCCTCGACTGGTCCTGGGTAGACCCACAACAAAATCCATCGAAATCTGCTCCCATTTCCACTCCGGAATGGGTAACGGCTGTAGCTCTCCTGCGGGCCTCTGGTGCTCGGCCTTGACTTGCTGACAAGTCAGGCATCTCGAAACGAACTCCGCAATGTCCCTCTTCATCCCGTCCCACCAGTAGGTCTCTCTCATATCATGGTACATCTTGGTGGAACCGGGGTGGACACTATACACTGATCGGTGTGCCTCCTCAAGAATGTCGCGCCGCAATCCATCAGCATCTGGTACGCACAGTCTAGATCCATATCGTAAAATCCCCTGATCGTCAATCACGAACTCGGAAAATCTTCCCTGACCCATCTGTGCCATGATCTCCGAGCAACGGTCGTCACTGCGCTGTGCCTCATATATACGGTCAAGCAACTGTGGGCGTGCACGAACATGCGCGAGCTGTCCCCCTGTCTGAGTGAACTCGAACTCAACTCGGCTGTCGCATAGCATCTGCCAATCTGCTGACGACTGCCTCTGCACTGCGCGCAAAAGGGATAGACTACCCCCGGGCCTCCTACTCAACGCATCTGCCACTACATTCGCCTTGCCTGGGTGATATAAGATCTCGCAGTCGTAGTCTTTCACTAACTCCATCCAACGACGCTGTCTGAGGTTCAGGTCTCGCTGCTGAAATATGTACTTTAAGCTCTTGTGATCGGTGAATATCTGACACGACTCGCCGTATAGGTAATGTCGCCAAATCTTCAGTGCAAAGACCACTGCAGCCATCTCCAAATCGTGAGTGGGGTAGTTCTGTTCATGCTTCTTCAGCTGCCGAGAAGCATATGCGATCACCCGGCCATGCTGCATCAACACGCATCCTAATCCCACTCGCGAAGCATCACAGTAGACCACAAATCCGCCTGATCCCGAAGGCAAAGATAATACCGGCGCCGTAGTCAAACGAGTTCGTAGCTGCTGAAAACTGCGCTCGCACTCCTCCGTCCAGACGAAAGGAACTCCCTTCCGGGTCAAACCGGTCAACGGTGCAGCTATACGGGAGAAGTCCTGAACAAAACGCCTGTAGTAGCCCGCCAAGCCTAGGAAACTACGGATCTCAGTAACCGATGTAGGTCGGGGCCACTGCTGAACAGCCTCAATCTTCTTCGGGTCCACATAAATGCCGTCTCTCATAACCACGTAACCTAAGAATCCGACGCTGTCCAGCCAGAATGCACACTTGGAGAACTTTGCGAACAGCTGGTGCTCCCTCAGAGTCTGTAACGTAATCTGCAAGTGCTGCTCGTGCTCCTCTCTGCTCCGGGAGTACACCAAGATATCGTCGATAAACACGATGATGAACAAGTCAAGATACGGCCTGAATGTACGGTTCATCAAATCCATGAATGCTGCTGGGGCGTTGGTGAGTCCGAACGACATCACCAAAAACTCATAGTGGCCGTAGCGCGTGCGGAAAGCTGTCCTCGGTATATCCTCCTATCGAACTCGCAGCTGATGGTATCCTGATCGCAAGTCGATCCTCGAAAAATATCCCGCACCCTGAAGCTGGTCGAACAAATCATCAATGCGTGGCAACGGATATCTGTTCCGAACGGTAACTTTGTTCAGCTGGCGGTAGTCGATACATAAGCGCAAACTTCCATCCTTCTTCTTGACAAACAGGACCGGAGCACTCCACGGAGAAACACTAGGTCGAATAAGCCCCTTATCTAACAATTCCTGCAACTGATCCTTCAGCTCTCGAAGCTCTGCCGGGGCCATCCGATAAGGCGGTATAGAGATAGGCCCCGAGCCGGGAATCAAATTGATGCAGAACTCAACGTCGCGCTCAGGTGGTAGCCCAGGTAGCTCATCAGGGAAAACATCAGGGAACTCATAAACAACTGGGACCCAGTCCAACGGAACCTCTGCAGCTCGAGTATCACAAATAAACGCTAAGAATCCCTGACATCCCTTCCGCAAGAGCTGACCAGCGCGAAGAGACGAAATCAAGCTGGGAAGGGTGACGCTGCGGTCTCCCTGAACAACAAGGACTGGCTCTCCCGGAAAGCTAAATATGACTACCTTCTCACGGCAGTCCATCAAAGCATAACAAGTGGCTAGCCAATCCATGCCCAGAAGCACATCAAAGTCCAACATATCGAGGAGAATCAAATCAACTGATGAATCCCTCTCCCCGATACGAACGGAACACAAACGAAATACAAAACGAGCGACAAACGACTCGCCTACCGGAGTAACAACAACAAGCGGATGATCTAACGACGACGACTCATGGCCCAACATCGGTGCAAAGTGTGTAGAGACATACGAATGTGTGGAACCTGGGTCAAATAATACCCGTGCGTCGAAAGAACAAACTGGCAAGGTACCTGTCACAACGGCATTGGATGCCTGCGCATCCTGCGGTGTCAAAGCAAATACTCGGGCCTGTCCTCCACCGATAGCGGGCTGACCTCGACCTCGGCTTTTGCCTCCTCTTCCTCTCTGAACAGGACCGCCGCATCCACGGCCTCTGGGTGCACCTAACTGGCGTGGAGCATCGCCTGTGGTAGGAAGTAGGGCTCTCTGAGGAGGGGGTGGTGATGGTGGTAGGGTCACATGCGGAACTGTCGCTGCTCCCTGTCGTCTCACCGGACAGTCTCTGACAAGATGGTGCAGACTCCCGCACCCAAAACACCATGGCGACGACTGCTGCCCCTGGGGATAAGAACCATATAACTGTCCCCGTCCAAATCCTCTGCCAGGCCTATCTCTCGGAAAGAATCTGGCGCGCTGCCTCTGAGACGGTACATCGGTGCGAATCCTCTTCGGCCCAGAAACGGCCGAAGTCTGTGATATGCGTGCCTCCATCCGTAATGCCGTATCCATAGCAGCTGAATAAGTATCGTAGTGCTGGACGCCAATGGCAAGATATAGCTGGGCATCAAGTCCCTGTACAAACCTCTTCACCATCTTCTCTTCGGTATCCACCAAATACTGAGCATATCGGGATAACTGTGTAAACTGGATGTCATACTCAAACACCGTCATCCCAGGTGTCTTGACTAAGGCCTCGAAGCTACGAGCTCTGGCGTCACGAACGCTCTCTGGGAGGAAACGAGCTAGAAAGACCGCTGTAAACTCGGCCCAAGTCATAGGCGGTAGACCTGCAGCTCGACCTCTCAAGACTGACTCCCACCATGTCTGCGCGAGACCCTCTAATCGGAAACTCGCAAGCTCTACCCATCGATCATCCGAACATCTCAGCGAACGGCAGATCCTGGCTAAACTGTCAAGGAACGTCTGGGGATCCTCCGCTGCCTCGGTGCCGGTGAATACTGGAGGTCTCAGCCTCATGAAATCCTGTAGTGAAACCGAAATGGCCACGGTGGTAGTAGTAGGAGCAGGTATCATGGTCGTCTGTGATGTAGTAGGTACGTCGTCCGGTCTCGGTGTACGACTGGCTGCAACTAGGGATCCTACCATCTGACGTAGCTCCTGCATGCCCCCCATCATGTGTCGCAACTCCTCCATACCAGTCTCAAGCCTATCCATACGGCCTGGGGAAGGTGGATCGGTCTGTCCCTGCGGCGTAGGCATACCACCCTGCTCAGTCCTAGTCTCGGACGAGCCAGCTCGAATCTCGTCTCGGGCGGCAGCCCTCTGTGCCCTCGTAGCCTTCGGCGGCATAGTGGCTGTTACAGGAAAACGGATAATAAGAACAGTGCAATAGAATCATAGGATACACGGAATTGAAGATGGAATTTCAAGCAAGTATCCTAAAGTCACTTAGGCGGAGTACCGTATCACAAGTATGCCGCGGACATACGCACGCTACGTTACCCTGCTCAAGTCACTTACTCCATCTACCAAGGGTCATCCTACACTCAAAAAGGTAAAACCTATCGCTCTGATACCAACTTTGTCACGACCCGCAGGGTACGGAACGTGACTGGCACTTAAGTTTACGAAACGTCTCAAGACGTCCGTAAAATAAGTAAGCCAAAGCCCAGAAAACCAAAACCACAAAGCAGAAGAGTGAAGAAAACCCAATCAATTGAAAGCGAGTTTATCAAATAAGTCATATAAAACCCTTTTTAAAAACAATATCAATTTTTCCGAAAATTTCGGCAGAGTCTCCTTTGTAAATACTGGCCCCCAAAATGGGTACAACAAGAATATAAATGAATCCAACAAATATGGCATCCCCAAGCGGGAGCTAGCTCTACGCCACAAGGCGGTCACAAATCCCACGCAATGTAAAGCAACAACATGCGAAATAATCATAATGAAGCATAAGAAAAACAGCATGTCGACTCAAGTGAGCTCGACCCCAAAATACAGCATAAAAGTCCACAAACCTCACAGTCTCATCTCTAGGTCAATATAAAATAATACTGGTAGATACAGTAGATGGAGTACACTAGATACAAGAATATACAAGGTGGTACAAAAATAATGATATAACCCACCTAAGAGCAAAACCTCGAGTCCAGGCAAAAGAAACAAGAGCGCCCGCCGCTACTGCACTGACGGAGCGGACCTGCAAAAGGCTATGGCACAACGGGGGTGAGTTGCCAACTCGTGAGTAATAAATAACATCTACACAGGCTATCGTATGCATGCACACAAGCATCCTAGCATCTAAATACTGGTAAGGCAGGACATAATGGCAAGTATGTATGCAATATGAATATACTAGCAGGTATGAATGCAAGGCGAGTCAACTCGTGATCTGAATGTGTAAGTATAAGAAATCATGTTTTTCCCTTTAAGAATCTCTTTTGAAATACCAGCACAATACCAATAGAATCAACAAGAACCTGTGTCCAGCAACGACACCTCAAAACTATCACAAATCTCATATATCCATGTCATAGTATCTCTGGTCTCAGCCATCCGGCTGACCCAGCTCAATATCAAAATCTCATCATCTCGCGGCCACGGTCGGTATCCTCTGGATATCCGCCGTGCCAAACAGTCACCGGTAGGTAATCCGTCCCCTGCCAGGCTCAACGTCAACACCACATTCATCTTGCCCCGGGGTACCATACCGGGCCCACCATGTACCCGTGACGGTTCCTCCACTCCTCGACACGGATCTCGAAAACCACAGCAAACTCATGGTGGACGACACTTTACATCACTAGAAAACCGCAATTACATATTTTAAAAACATAATAAGTTTAGAAATTTTTGCGGCTTTCCCCCGAAATCCAGAAATATCATAAAATCTCAAGAAATCCTCATAAGTGCATATATCAATGGTGATGAATGCATATGGTATCAATAATTAAGCTACGATGTATGATTAATAGACTAGGCATGAACAAATAATATGATGAGGTACATGCACATGAATAGCAATCCTACGATTTCATTTTAAGGAATTAAAGGCAATAGCACAGGTTTAAACATCAATTAGTAAAAGGTTTCAAATTATAGGTTATCTAGTGTGGTGGCATGGCAATTACCAGGGCGTGTGTGTAAGCATGAATAGTGCTCGTGCTGCATATAAAAACCCTGGCAATGGTGCAGGTGTTCTATAAAAAGGGTTCGCATATGTATGTCAATATAAGGCATGGATGCAGCAAATAATCATATAAGTATTACACCCCTAATTACTAACATCACTAAGAATCTTTTAAGTTGCTAAAACTATCGGGCGACTTGCGCCATCCAACGATAGTCCCCCGTAGATGTTACATCTACTCACCGGAATCCCTAGCTAGCTGTGTCCAATCACCGCTTTCCCCTTTCGAGCCGCGTCTGACGTCTCCGCGACCGAACCTGGAATTTACATCAATACCAAACATAAGGTTACATATCAAGAATGACGCAAAACCCAAACGAAAATACTAACGTTCACAAGCTAGCTACAACGTGCACAAGGTGCGCGGAACACACGCGAAAATCGCAAAAACTGCAAAAATCGTCGATTTGGTCGTCCGGAAAAACTAAAACCCGATTACCCAAAAATCCGCACTCACACATCCTAAATGTCATAGGATAAGCCAACAATATAATCTAGATACCGCAATTAATTCGCCACAATAATATAATAAAAACCTAGTAAGCTAGAAGTTTGCAAATTTGGTGCAAATATCGACAATTTGCGACAAAGTGCACATATTATCACACAAATATCCAAATTAAACCATTAGAAAGCCACTACAATTAAATTAACCCCTTTACCATGCATCAAAACCCACATTCCATACACAACCCTTTTCTTGATTTTGGTAATTAGCAAAGCAAAGAAAATTTCACACAAGTTAACTTAGATTAGCAATACATCAAGCCACTTAAGCAAAGTAACCATATAGGTTGGTTAAGTAAACCACTAGATTAATTAACTAGATTTAATTAACTAAAACATGGTTTCAAGAAACCCTAGTTAACTCAACCATTAACTTTAAACAAAACTAGAATGAAAATAGCACTAAATTAACACTAAAACAATTTAATTAAAGAATTTTAACCATAAGAAATTAAAAGAGTAGAAATTATACCTCAAACCTATGGATCTAGAAAGAAGAAATTTGCCTCAATGATGGCCTCCTAGCACCATGATTCCAAGCAAGAGAGGTTAAAGAGAAAGGGGATGAAGAATGGGGTTATTTTGTGAGGTTTAAATTTGGAATTTTTGAAGCAACTTAATGAATTTTTTGATGAAAATGAAAAGAACAAGGAGATGAAGGGGGGCTGCTGGAATTCAGCCAGAAATGAGGGAGAGGGGATGGTGTGGGTGTGGGAAAAAAAGTCTTGGTCAATTCCTACCAACCACAAAAGACTATACCCAAAAACAAATTCAAACCTTTCTCAAAACAACCATCATTTCCACACAATAAAACAAGTCAAGGAGCATGGAATTTTTCTGGACCTGATGGTGGTGGGGCTAGCCTAGGGCTGAGGGAAGAGAGAGAGGGGTTTTACAAAAGAAATTTTATGCAAAAAGACCCCCTACAAGTCAAAAATTGCAAGTTTAAGCTTAAATTCAATAAATTTCGTTTCCTATAATAAAAATTAGTTAAAAATCAAAATAAAATACTAAAAATTTATGTTACAACTAGATTTTAATTAACAAAATTTTAAAGATTAAAATTAGCCCAGAAAAATTTGTATTTATCGCTAATTTAATGTATTTTCTTACCGGCTTAAAATAATATTAAAAAATTGAAAAATTAGGGAAATTTTTTAAACGACCAGAATTTCATAATTAACTCATTAGCTACTAAAAACAAGCAATTACCTATCCATATTAGGTATAATTAGTCCTAAACTGCAAAATAACAAAAAAGACGGTTTTCGGAAAAATACCGAATTTTCACCGATTTTCAGGAAAACACCAAAACGACTTTTCAAGACGCTACAGCCCAGCACCAAGTGCTCCACGTGCCCCTCATGTGGGCGCTGATAAAATAAGGAGTGCTCTGCACTCAATGGTTAGCGCCCAACGCCGAGCGCCCCACGTGCTTCTCATGTGGGCGCTGTTTAACATAAAGCGCTCTGTAAATAGAGTCCAGTGCCATAAAAGGTGTTTAACACTCAATAAAAAACAAAAAAGACGAGCAACAAAGCCCATATCAATGCTCAGCATTGTTGAACAAAAAGGGACCGAGCCCAAACAAGTGTTTAACACTTTACTCAAATATTGAGTGGGTGTTCATATCATAATATTGCATTATTATATTCCCCATTCTTATTTGTTTTATAATTGAACAGGTGCTTTTGACGCATGTTTGTTACATATTACAGGTTACAGACTCTTGGAGCGAAAGCAGTGAAAAAGATAAAAGATAATGCAAAAGTGAGAGTTTGACCAATAATCAGAGGATCTTGATCAAGCCTACACAGAGATCATTACAAAACAGCGCAAGGTTCAGGATTTCGTCACGAAGCAACGATAAAAGTCTGCTACAATGTTCACTAGAGACCTAGAGAATGCCTAGAAGCCCAATTGAAAAAGAACATATATAAACAGGACCCAAGAGTCAACAGAAGACAGCACCAGAAGAACCAGAGTGTAATTCCCTAGTTTGGCCGCGGAACCGCGGCCAAACCCAGGCTGGGGCCGCGGTTCCGCGGCCATTTAGTGCATGTGTCGGCGCAGAATTTTTGTGTCGGTGCGTCGGTGCGAAGGTTGGGATTTTTCGGGGGTATTTTTGTAATCGCACATGTGCGAATCCCGTAACCCTAAATTTCCCTCTTTACCTATAAAATTGTAATCAAAATACTATAATAGGGATGCCTCTTTTCAAGAAATAAAATTCAGATTATTTTGAAGATCTAAGAGCATCAATTCTGTAAGTTTATCTTTTAATTTCTGCCCTAGTCTTATAATTTAATTCTTGCCTTAGATAAATCCTTCATTGCTCTAGTTTAATCTAGTGTAATCTTTCTTAAACTGCCGTAGGTAAGTTATTTTAAAATGTTATTTTTAGAAGATCCCCTAATGAGCGAGTAATTTCCTCGCTTGTTAGGGTTAGGTCCAAAGGGGGGATTGAGAGATGAATATCTCTCATCTCTTTCGTGCCCAATTATTTTTCATAACTAGAACTTCATGCATGCATGCATGATCCGCTCCCTACGGCACCCTACCCACGAGGTAACGGTGAAACCGTAGTATAAAGGACCGGACATGCATGTTTTCCATGAAGGTTAGAGCAAATATTAGAAAAGGACGGACAAGGATCTAGAGGAAGAAACTTCGTTTCTTCCCAATCATCCTAATCCTTTTTTCTAATAGTTGCTATAGCTTCTAAAAGATTTCATTTAGGGCATTGAAAGAGGTGTGTCATCAAATCATACCAAACCCCACCTTTGATCTAACCCTAGCAAGTTTCTTTATCCTCATATAACTTAGTTTCAGATTCAATTAAAACAAAACCAAACAACCATTGGAATCAACTCGTAAGAACATTTAGGAAAATTACACATCCCTGTGGACCGACCCGTATTCACCGGCTAGCTTCATGCGACGCCGTTCTTGATTGCGGTAAAAATATTTTTGATCTAAAATCCTATATTAATCAAATGGCGCCGTTACCGGGGATGGCGTAAAATTTCTTTTGTGTAATTTCGGGTTGATATAAATTTTAAAAATCATAAAAATCTGAAAATATAAAAAGTACAAAAATTGTTATCAATTTTTTTTATTGTTTGAAGGGTTTATTGTTTGTATCTTGCAGGAACAGCGAAGAATCTCGGATCTGGAAATTTACAGGGGGAGAAACAGAAATTGGTACATCACAACAGAGGAGGATTGGAACACAGGAGAGGCTTACTTTTTCTCGGGAATTGATCCCGTCACCAGACCGCGAAACCGCGGCCGTTCAGCGCACTAAACCGCGGTTCCGCGGCTCATTAACCTCCTCTCTGTGCGAAAATTGCATGGTTTGTTTCTTCCTTCTCCCCTCTGCCACCACCATATATCTTTTTGCGAAATTTTCTACAGGATTTCTTTGCGCTAAAAATCTTCTTCCCCCTTCTAAATAACAAATTTTCTGCAGGTTTCTTTGCGCCGCGCTAAAAATATTGATTGCAAGTGAATTTGATGTTTTGCATATTTTAATCGGACTTTAAGGGGCTATTGACCAAACTCAGATTCGGTGGGGATTTCATTACCCTTCCCAGGACCCCAGAAAGCACTTAAAGCATTTGCATTGACCACTATTAATTAAAAAAATACTAGAATCAGCCCTAAGGACTTCGAGCTCAATAGGACAAAGGACTAGACATAGGCATCGACCGTTTATCCTAACTGACTTTGCGGTGTCTAGGCAAGTGTGTCAAGGCAAGTGGTTACTTAATTAGCACCGCCACTTGTAGCGGGAAGCCTCCCACTTACCTGGCCGCAATTGGCGGTGAAGAGGCGGTTTGAGGTCCTATTTCTAGCCCTAGTTAGGAGCTGTCTAGCTGACTTAGGTGACCTTAAATCTAGGCCTGAATGTGCATTTCTGGTTGATTGCATTTATGCCTAAGCCCTTTATCGAAAATTTTTGCAAAACAAATAAAAAAAAATAAGAGGAAATTTTTTTTTTTATAAAAGGACTTGCAACTTTTGTCGCTAAGAAATCTGTGCACTCCAATCTTCTTTCTCTTCTCTTTCTTCTAACATGGGTACCCCACATCATAAATCTCTTGCCGAACTTTGGTATCCCGAACCTAACTTTGAGTCGTACGCTAATTGTTTCGGTCGATTTAAAGACGATCCTTCCATGCCTAAAATATCTTTGAAAGATCAAATAGAAGCGTCTAGAAGGAACAGTTCGACTTTTCAACCCACTTTGTGTCAACCAAGTCAACCTTTACCATCTCCATATGTTGATACCAATTTTTCAAGTCCTGCTGTCACTCCTAAACCGATGTCCATTGCTGAGCATATTGCTCAATCTCACAGCCGATCTTTCACCCCTCTCCACTCATCTAGTACTAGGGATCCACAAGACTATTCACCTTTTTATCCACATGTTGACCCTACCCCTGTCCAACCACCCAATTCCTACCAGTCCTACCCGACTTTCCTACCTTCACTAGACATTGCTTCTACACAGCCATTTGGGAGTTACACGTATCCAAACAGTTTTGAATCTTTTACCGAAACCCGTTCACCACCCAAGTCTAGTTTGGAACAGTCGTTGGAAGCTTATATTTCAGGAACAAACAAAATGATTAGGAATGTGGATGCGTCCATTGCCGCCCTTATGCAACCTAGTGAACCGGCAGCTAGTTTCCAACTAGCTTCAAATTTTTCAATGTATGAGGAGGCGGTTGGACAGAGGGAAAATTGGAGAAGAGCGAGTGAGTTCTACACATTTCCAAATCAAACCTATCCATACCCAATTGAAGCCTTCAACTCCGGTTTTCCGTCGATTGCCCTAACTGATTCACAAGTTGAAAATAATGATGAGTTGTGCGAATTTGTAGTGCTTGAATTGCCAAATTGTGAAGAACCCCTTTCGAGTGAAACCACACTTAATCCTTTCGATCTTTACACCTCCACTCTAGAATCTAAAACGATAAATATCCAGGCTTTTGATGAGGTGTCAGAAAAAATTGATTTTCACTTAATTGAGGATATAGACGCCGGGAAAATTTCAGATGATGAACCCGTTGATTTGGTTAAAATTTTATGTCCAATTCATCATCCCGAGTCATTAATGGTTCCTCCCGAACTTCATATGCGTCTTAATTTTGATGATAATGGTATGGATGAGTTAACTATTGAGGAGACTTATGAGGATAGTATTGAGGAGAGTCTTGAGGATAATATTGAGGTTGAACCATTTTTGTTTGATGTGTCGGATTTTCCAATTCAGCCTCTTGAACCTTTAACTGTTATATCACCCTCTCTCCTTTCCATCGTTCCGACCACGCACAACATCACGCTTGAAGACTGTGAGCTTGAAAAATTTTCCTTTGAATCTGACACAGTTCTCCCAGCCGATAACACTTACGAGTGTTTCACTTTTTTAGACGATGTTGATGTCTCCCCGCCCGAGTTTGAGTCCTTTACATTTTCAGACGAGTTATTTGAACCATCATACTCGGTTGCTTACAGTCGTTTCGAACCATTGTTGGAATCTTTCCAGTTCGAGACAGTTTATTACGGTGAGAATGAGACTATCCCTACTTCACTCCCTTTCGTCATTCCTATCATTTCGACTGTACAAGAGACCGTTATGCTCTCATCTCCTATACCAAATTCGGCGTACCCATACTTTCTTGCGAATCTTGAGGGATTTGACCCCATTTCACGACGAGTTGATAGATTAGCACAATCGCTTTTAACATATCGGTCATCACAAATTGCGCTAATTTATTCACTCGATTTACACCCTCAAGATCGTACTCCACTTCTTTCTCTTTTCCACCATTCTTCCCCCCCCCACCGAGACCATATCCCGTTTCTACCTCCATACGGTCTCGTGTGCTTCTCATTTCTTTTCTTTCCACCACATTATTTCACCAACCCTACCATTACCACGATAAGATCTCTGAATGGTTGGTGCTAACCTTTGGCTTATGTAAGGCCAAGCTTAAGTTTGGGGGAACCTTGTTGTATATATATATTTGTTTTTCTTTTAACAATAAAAATAAAAAAAATTTAAAATGAAAAAAAAAATTTGTAAATAAATAATCAGGGGAGTGCCGACATTTTGACCCTCTTGGTGTAGCATGACGGTGAGGACACTGTCAAGTTTAAGTTTGGGGGTATGCTTGGTACGTCTTCTTCCTTCGCATTCATTTGTACATATTTTTGCATTTGCATACTTATTTTAAAAAACTCATAAAAATTGAAAATTTTAAAAAATTATAAAAATTATTGTATTCAATTTTGGCCATATTTAACTTAAGTTTAACAAGTAGGTTAACTGGCTACGAATAACTAGATCTTAGACTTAGTAAAGTAAAAACCCTGAAAATAACCTTCTTTAAAGTTTATCGGTAGAAAGTATATGTCGTTGTAGTTTATTTAGAAATATGCAAATTTTTGGTTCACTTCTTGGGCTAAGTTGAAATAAAGGAAAAAGTATTGATTATTATTAGAGTATAAGTTTGAAAAATAATTCCTGGCTTAAGTATGGATTCTGAAAATGTATACCCTACAAAAATGCACAATCACACACCTTGAAACTTGGATTAGTAGAAGAAACCTTGAAATGCTCTTGTCTAAAGTCCTTAGTACAATGAAAATAAAAGAAAAAAAGTGAATAAAGAAAAAAAAAATGGACACTGGTTTTTGTGATTACTTAAGGCTGTAAAAATAAAAAAATATTTAGCGAGGGTGCTTCATCACCTAGTGCCTTAGACCAACTGGTATGGGAGTCACTGCTAAAGCCTTGGGTGTTGCAAAACTAGGAAGTACGCTTTAAAGTGCTAACGCATCTTGTAATCGGTTGTTGGTACCTCAAGAAGTATTAACGGTCTCATGAAAGATGTGTAAGCGAAATTCAATTAAAAATTCACCAATTAATAAGTGCTTTGGACAACGAACAAGGGTATGATTACTTGATTTGAATTTCCAAGTGTAGGGGTGATTTATACACACACGTGGGGATATGTGATTAGAGTTTAGATAAGAGAAAGGAATGAAGACTAAAACTTGTATCTTGAGTAAAGTTGATAAAAATTCCTAAATGGAGATGGAAGCCTAAAAGGAAAACTTAAGAAATGCCGAAAGCTGAGTGATTCTATAAAACATATATAATCTTAAGTTAAATGATGAGAAAGTGTGAAGAATATGGATGGATAATTTACGAGTCGACGATAATAGAATTCCGTGTTAGAAAACCTAATTGGGGAATTAATGTCGAAAAAGCTAAATTGATAGGATTTTGTGGGTAGTATCCGCTGAAAACCCTCAAGAGACAACACTCCTTCTACTAGGGACACCTAGAGGTTTAACGGCTTGTTGCACGTACTCAGTGCAATCGCGTTTCCTTGAGAAAGTGCGGTTAGGTTTTATCGGGAATAAAATAATAAGTTTGCTCGAGGACGAGCAAAAGATAAGTTTGGGGGTATTTGTTCATATCATAATATTGCATTATTATATTCCCCATTCTTATTTGTTTTATAAATAAACAGGTGCTTTTGACGCATGTTTGTTGCATATTACAGGTTACAGACTCTTAGAGCGAAAGCAGTGAAAAAGATAAAAGATAATGCAAAAGTAAGACTTTGACCAATAATCAGAGGATCTTGATCAAGCCTACACAGAGATCATTACAAAACAGCGCAAGGTTCAGGATTTCGTCACGAAGCAACAATAAAAGTCCGCTACAATGTTCACTAGAGACCTGGAGAATGCCTAGAAGCCCAATTGAAAAAGAACATATATAAACAGGACCCAAGAGTCAACAGAAGACAGCACCAGAAGAACCAGAGTGTAATTCCCTAGTTTGGCCGCGGAACCGCGGCCAAACCCAGGCTGGGGCCGCGGTTCCATGGCCATTTAGTGCACGTGTCGACGCAGAATTTTTGTGTCGGTGCGTCGGTGCGAAGGTTGGGATTTTTCGGGGGTATTTTTGTAATCGCACATGTGCGAATCCCGTAACCTTAAATTTCCCTCTTTACCTATAAAATTGTAATCAAAATACTGTAATAGGGATGCCTCTTTTCAAGAAATAAAATTCAGATTATTTTGAAGATCTAAGAGCATCAATTCTGTAAGTTTATCTTTTAATTTCTGCCCTAGTTTTATAATTTAATTCTTGCCTTAGATAAATCCTTCATTGCTCTAGTTTAATCTAGTGTAATCTTTCTTAAACTGCCGTAGGTAAGTTATTTTAAAATGTTATTTTTAGAAGATCCCCTAATGAGTGAGTAATTTCCTCGCTTGTTAGGGATAGGTCCAAAGGGGGGATTGAGAGATGAATATCTCTCATCTCTTTCGTGCCCAATTATTTTTCATAACTAGAACTTCATGCATGCATGCATGATCCGCTACCTACGGCACCCTATCCACGAGGTAACGGTGAAACCGTAGTATAAAGGACCGGACATGCATGTCTTCCATGAAGGTTAGAGCAAATATTAGAAAAGGACGGACAAGGATCTAGAGGAAGAAACTTCGTTTCTTCCCAATCATCATAATCCCTTTTTCTAATAGTTGCTATAACTTCTAAAAGATTTCATTTAGGGCATTGAAAGAGGTGTGTCATCAAATCTTATCAAACCCCACCTTTGATCTAACCCTAACAAGTTTCTTTATCCTCATATAACTTAGTTTCAGATTCAATTAAAACAAAACCAAACAACCATTGGAATCAACTCGTAAGAACATTTAGGAAAATTACACATCCCTGTGGACCGACCCGTATTCACCGGCTAGCTTCATGCGACGCCGTTCCTGATTGCGGTAAAAATATTTTTGATCTAAAATCCTACATTAATCAGTGGGCTGAGTCCAAGATGACCAAAAGTCCCTGATTCAGATCAACCGAGCCCATGGGCTCATAATTTTCTAAATTTGATCTTAATCCTAAACCCAACTACAGATCTCTCAACTGACATTGGTTCAAGGGTGCATCTCCCCACACCTCTGATATATGTCGTTGTAATTCTTCAATGTCTTCAGAGAGGTGGCAGGTCCCGACAATCAACAAACCCAATGGACCGCAACGTCCCTAAATCTATGGACTATGATGTCCTTAAACCCAATGGACCGCAACGTCCCTAAACTAAACTCTATGGACTATGATGTCCTTAAACCCAATGGACCGCAACGTCCCTAAACTAAACTCTATGGACTATGATGTCCTTAAACCCAATGGACCGCAACGTCCCTAAACTAAACTCTATGGACTATGATGTCCTTAAACATGGACTATGATGTCCTTAAACCCAATGGACCTCAACGTCCCTAAACTAAACTCTATGGACTATGATATCCTTAAACCCAATGGACCGTAACGTCCCTAAACTAAAACGATAGAGCCCAAATGCTCTTTCGTTGGATTAAAAATAATCCTGAACCCCCGTTAAGTAGATCTTAGTCCAATCTTGGATTAACGTATCCTTAACAAATATTTAAGTTGGTCTTAATCCCAAAACGAGATTAATGATCCTTAAATCAAACCAAACCCAAGTCTAAGAAAATACGGATTTGGACTAATTCCCGCCCTACGGGAGACAACATAAATTAATCTCCGTATACAATCCACGGGCAACCTAAAACAAAACAAATACACACGACACGAAGTGAACATCTGGAGAAGGAGAAAGTGGTTATCGCTACACAGTAACGTAATTAACTGTAGGGGTTGTGCCTGCAGGTAAGAGCGTCCCCACAATCAAAAACCCCTCGCAAACAAGGGGGAATCTGACGGAGTCTGCTATAACGGACGCATCTGTCCAAATCTCCGATAAACGGTTCCATAAATTAACTTGGTATCTTCGGAGAGGTGGACGGATAAACCCAAATAGTATATGCCCCCAAATTCAGGCAAGACATTTGTCTTCCCGGTTTTCGGCGGTAAACAGATTCTGGCACGCTCGGTGCGACCTTTTCCTCTTTCCACTCCGCTTTTTTTGGGTCGTGTTCGCGAACGAATCGCGGTTTTAATATGGTTGGCCCTGAATTCGAGGTACTAAAATTTGGTGTCTTGCTCCATGTGGAAAAGAAGATGACGTCGATGGCTTCTAACTGCACAAATTGCAATAACAACTGCCACTCCGTCCCTGCTGGAGGAGTAACTTATGGGCCCCAAGCAGCCTCCAACATCGCAATGCCGGTGGAACAAGTGACACAGGCTACCACTGGGTTGTTCTTCGGGACCATGCTCCCGCCAATGAGCTTCAACGCTCTATTGTCGTCACAGGAAGCTCCAAAGAAGTCGGTCTTCGATCGGCTTGCAACTAACGCGGCCCCTCTCAACGGGTCGTCCAAATCTACCACCTCAGTCTTCGGCAGGCTGAGCCTAAGCTCAAATAGGCCCGTGAAGTGGCTCACAATGCCGGAGAAAGCTATCCCAACTCCTGCTGCAGGTGAAGTCGTCCAAACTACTTCCCCTACTCGAAAGTCAGCCTTCGACAGATTGACCATTCCTTCCCAGCGGATGTCAGTCTTTGACAGGCTAGCGCTAATAACAGCCTCTCCTCAAAGCAAGGGGCATGACGAAGTTACTCCGACAATAAAGGTGATCCAGGCTACACGACATGCTCGACGTCGTCACTGACGCCGAGTGAGGAAAGCTGAGGGCAATTCCCCCTCTGGACTTACCCCACTAGCTCCAATGGTGGAAATTGAAGCTGCTGTTCCAACTGGGAACAGCTTTGAGCCGCTCCGGAGGGTATGTTCACACCATAATATTGTATTATTTTATTCCCCATTCTTATTCTTTTTATAAATAAACAGGTGCTTTTGACGCATGTCTGCTTCATATTACAGGTTACAGGTTCTTGGATCTAAAACAGTGAAAAAGATAAAAGACGATGCAAAAGTGGGACTTTAACCAATGAACAGAAGACTCTTGATCAAGTCTACATAAGGAACAGTTCACAAAAGCAAGATTCAAGACGTCGACATAAAACGAACAGTTAAAAGTCCACTGCACTACACACTGTGAAGATCTGGAGAAAAAACAAAAGTCAATATGAGAAAAGACCTATATAAACTGGAAGAAAAAGTCACCAGAAGACAACACAGAAAATTACAGGAGACAAAGCTCCATGTTGACAGCGGAACCGCGGCCAAACAGGGCCTCGGGCCGCGGTTCCGCGGCTAGGTAGCGCAATCATTAGTTGGAAATTTTTCTGTATTGTATAAAATCTTTGACCGGTCTTCCTAGAGGGCTATTTTTGTAAATCCAGATGTGCGAATCAAATGTAACCTAGGGTTTCCTATCCTTTATAAATAGCAACTCTAAAGATTGTATTTTCTTATGCCTCCTTTTAATAATAAATTCAGAATTTTTTTATGGAGAGCATCGGTGCCTCTCTTCAATTCAGAAATTCAGATCTGACAACCCTGCGTTGATGATTGGAGAAATGCATCTGTAAGTAGATTTAATTCATTGCCCTAGTTTAGATTTTAATTCTTTGCCCTAGGTAGATTTATTTCCTCACCATAGATAAATTGTTTAGGGTTAGCTTTGGGGAAGGCTTTTGAGAGATGAGATCTCTCATCCCTTTCTTACCCATTATATATTTACAATAGGACTCCATGCATACACGCACACACCGCGCCCTACGGCACCCTATCCCTCGAGGTAGCGGTGATACAGTAGTGTAAAAGCCCGGTTGCGCACGTTTTCCATGGAGGTTTGGGTAAGGATCTCTAAAGGAAGGACAAGAACCTAGAGGAAGGAACACCTTCCCGAATGGATCTAATCCCCTCTATTGATAATTACCATAACTCCTCATAGATCTTCATTCGGGTAAAGAAAGCGTTGAGATTTACTTGCATTTCCAAACCATCCCTAAACCTAACCCTAGCAAGAATAGATCTAGATAATCGTAGATAGAATAATTTAGGTTTTTAGATTTAATAATCAATCCGAACACCCTTCGGAATTAACTCGTTAGCGCGACTAGGAAATTCACAACATCCCTGTGGGCCAACCCGTACTCACCGGCTAGCTTCATGCGACGCTGTTCTTGATTGCGGTAATAGAAATAGTTTTTGAGATACAAATCAAATGGCGCCGTTGTCGGGGATAGCGTGTAATTTCCTCTTTGCAATTTCGGGTTAATCAAAATTAAAAAAATCATAAAAATCTGAAAAATCCAAAAAATATAAAAAATATATATAATCTGTTATTTTTGGAAGGGATACTTTGTTGTTTGAATTTTGCAGGATATAAAAAATCGGATCTGGAAATTTTCAGAAAACGAAACAGAAAACGGGATATCGGAACAGACGGGAAATTAAAAATCAGAGCAGCAGAATTTTTCCCAAGATCCGAGCCCTCCATTCCGTCGCCCTTCCGCCACGGTAACCCACCTTAGACCGCGGATCCGCCGCGGTCTTGGAAGATCAGAGCGTAGGAAAAATTCTTGGGAACCGTTACGTGTTGTTGACCGCGAAAACGCGACACTAAGGCTCTTTTGCCGCTGAATGGCGGCGCTCTGTTGACATCATCTTCTAAAAAAATTTCTATAAGATCTTCTGTTCTTCCTCTGCAAAAATCTCCATATATTTTCTGAAAAATGCCTGCAGGATTTTGTGCACTTTAAAAATATATTCCCTTCCAAATAACGATCTTGTGCAGGATTTTTGGGCCCCGGTTAAAATAAAATTGATTGCAAGTAATATTTTGCTGTTGCATATCTTTTCTTGAAAATCTTTTTGCAACAAATTTTTCCAAATAAAGAGAAAAGAATAAAAAAGAGGGGGAAATTTTTTTTATTAGAAAACTTGCAAACTTTTGCCACAAACAAATCCTTGCACCACTCAACTTTCTTTCTTTCCCCCTTCCTTCTAACATGGGTACCCCACATAATAAATCACTTGCCGAACATTGGTATCCCGAACCTAATTTTGCGTCGTATGTCAATTTGTTCGGTCAATTTAAAGATGATCCCTCCTTGCCAAAAATATCTTTGAAAGATCAAATAGAGGCGTCTAGGAGAAACAGTTTGACTTTTCAACCCACTTTGTGTCAACCAAGTCGACCTTTACCACTTCCATATGTTGATACCACTTTTTCAAGTCCTGCTGTCACTCCTAAGCCGATGTCCATTGCTGAGCATATTGCTCAATCTCGCAGTAGATCTTTCAACCCTCTCCACTCATCTAGTTCTAGGGATCCGCACGACTATTCACCTTTTTATCCATATGTTGACCCTACACCTGTCCAATCACCCACTTCTTACCAGTCCTACCCGACCTTACCACCCTCACTAGACACTGTTTCTACACAGCCATTAGGGAGTTTTGCATATCCACACGATTTCGAATCTTTTACCGAAACCCCTTTACCACCAAAGTCTAGTTTGGAAGAGTCATTGGAGGCATATATCGTAGCAACAAATAAAATGACTAGAAATGTGGAAGCGTCCGTGGCCGCCCTTATGCAACCTACTGAACCGGTAGCTAGTTTTCCGCTAACTTCAAATTTTTCAATGTATAAGGAGGCGGTTGGACAGAGTGAGAATATGAGAGGATTTCCAAATCAAACCTATCCTTACCCAATTGAAGCCCACAACTCCGGTTTTCCATCGATTGTCCTAAATAGTTCACCTGTTGAAAATAAAAACAAGCTGTGTGATTTTGTAGTGTTTGATTTGCCAAATTGTGGAGAACCCCTTTCGAGTGAAACCGCACTTAATCTTTTCAATCTTTACACCTCCACTCTAGAACCCAAATCGATAAATATCCCTGCTTTTGATGAGGTGTCTAAGGAAATTAATTTTCACTTGATTGAGGATATAGACGCCGGGAATATTTCGGATGATGAACCTGTCGATTTGATTGAAATTTTATGTTCAAATCATCATCCCGAGTTATTAAATGTTTCTCCCGAATCTCATATGCGTCTTGATTTTGATGATAATGGCATGGATGAGTTGAATTTTGAGGAGAATTATAAGGTTAGTATTGAGGAGAGTTTTGAGGATCATATTGACGTTGAACCATTTTTGTTTGATGTGTCTGATTTTCCAATTCATCCTCCTGAACCTTTGACTGTTATATCACCCTCCCTCCTTTCTATCGTTCCGACCACGCTTGAAGACTGTGAGCTTGAAAAATTTTCCTTTGAATCTGACACAGTCCTCACAGACGATGACACTTACGAGTGTTTCACTTTTTCGGACGATGTTGATGACTTACCGCCCGAGTTTGAGTCCTTTACATTTTCAGATGAGTTAGACTCGGTTGCTTACAGTAGTTTCGAACCATTAATGGAATCTTTCAAGTTCGAGACAGTTTACTACGATGAGAATGAGACTATTCCTAATTCACTTCCTTTCGTCCTTCCTATTGTTCCGACTGTACAAGTGACCGTTACGCTTTCATCTCTTATACCAAGTTCGGCGTACCCATGTTTTCATGCGAATCTTGAGGGATTTGACCCCATTTCCCTACGGGTTGATAGGTTAGCGCAATCGCTTATAACATATCGGTCATCACATATTGCGCTAATTTATTCACTCGATTTACACCCTCAAGATCGCGCGACCCTTCTTTCTCCTTTCCGCCATTCTTCTCCTCCACCGAGACCATATTCTACCATTCTTCTTTCCACATGGTCTCACGTGTTTCTCATTTCTTTCTTCTACACCCCATTCTTGCACCAACTATACCATTACCACGATAAGATCTTTGAATGGTTGGTGCTAACCTTTGCCTTGTGTAAGGCCAAGCTTAAGTTTGGGGGGAACCTTGTTGTATATATGTATATATATATTTGTTTTCTTTTTCTAAAAAAAAAATAAAATAAAATAAATTTTCAAAATATTAAAAATATATAAAAAAAATTTATAAATAAATAAACATGGGAGTACCGGCATTTTGACCCTCTTGGTTTAGCATGACAATGAGGATACTGTCAAGTTTAAGTTTGGTGGTATGCTCGGTACGTCTTCTTCCTTCGCATTCATTTGTATATTTTTGCATTTGCATATTTATTTGAAAACACATAAACATTGAAAAATTTGAAAAATTATAAAAATTATTGTATTCAATTTTGGCTAATTGACTTTGGTTTGACAAATAGGTCAACTGGCTAGGAACAACTAGATCTTAGACGTAGTAAATTAAAAACCCTAAAGATAACCTTCTTTAAAGTTTAACGGTAGAAATTATATGTCTTTATAGTTTATTTAGAAATAGGCAAATTTTGAGTTCACTTCTTGGGCTAAGTCGAAACGAAGGAAAAGTATTGATGTTCTTATTAGAGTATAAGTTTGAAAAATAATTCCTAGCTTAAGTCTAGATTCTGAAAATGTATACCCTACAATTTGCACAATCACGCACCTTGAAACTTGGAATAGTAGAAGAGACCTTGAAATGCTCTTGTCTAAAGTCCTTAGTACGAAGAAATGAAAATAAAAAAAAGTGTGAATAAAGAAAAAAAATGGACACTGGTTTTTGTGATTACTTAAGGCTGCAAAAATAGAAAAATATTTAGCGAGGGTACTTCATCACCTAGTGCCTTAGACCAACTGGTTTGGGAGTCACTACTAAAACCTTGGGTGTTGCAGGACTAGGAAGTACGCTTTAAAGTGCAAACGCATCTTGTAATCGGTTGTTGGTACCTTAAGAAGTATTAACAGTCGCATGAAGGACGTGTGAGCAAAATTCAATTAAATTCACCAACTAATAAGTACTTTGGACAACGGACAAGGGCATGATTACTTGATTTGAATTTCCAAGTGTAGGGATGACTTATACACACACGTAGGGATATGTGATTGGAGTTTAGATGAGAGAAAGGAGTGAAGAATAGAACTTGTATCTTTAGTAGAGTTGATAAAAATTCCTAAGTGGAGATGGAACCCTAAAAGGAAAACTTAAGAGATGCCGAAAGCTAAATAGGTCTGCAGAACATATATAATCTTAAGTTAAATGATGATGAAGTGTGAAGAATATGGGTGGATAATTTACGAGTCTACAATAATAGAATTCCTTGTAAGAAAACCTAATTGGAGAACAAAAGTTAATGGGCCGAGTTGATAGGATTTTGTGGGTAGTATCCGCTGAAAACCCTCAGGAGACAACACTCCTCCTACTAGGGACACCTAGAGGTTTAACGGCTTGTTGCACGCGCTCAGTGCAATCGCGTTTCCCTGCGAAAGTGTGGTTAGGATTTTAGTGAATAAAAATAAATTTGCTCGAGGACGAGCAAAAGATAAGTTTGGGGGTATTTGTTCACACAATAATATTGTATTATTTTATTCCCCATTCTTATTCTTTTTATAAATAAACAGGTGCTTTTGACGCATGTCTGCTTCATATTACAGGTTACAGGTTCTTGGATCTAAAACAGTGAAAAAGATAAAAGATGATGCAAAAGTGGGACTTTAACCAATGAACAGAAGACTCTTGATCAAGTCTACATAAGGAACAGTTCACAAAAGCAAGATTCAAGACGTTGACATAAAGCGAACAGTTAAAAGTCCACTGCACTACACACTGTGAATATCTGGAGAAGAAACAAAAGTCAATATGAGAAAAGACCTATATAAACTGGAAGAAAAAGTCACCAGAAGACAACACAGAAAATTACAGGAGACAAAGCTCCTTGTTGACCGCGGTTCTCCTTGTTGACCGCGGAACCGCGGCCAAACAGGGCCTCGGGCCGCGGTTCCGCGGCTAGGTAGCGCAATCATTAGTTGGAAATTTTTCTGTATTGTATAAAATCTTTGACCGGTCTTCCTAGAGGGCTATTTTTGTAAATGCATATGTGCGAATCAAATGTAACCTAGGGTTTCCTATCCTCTATAAATAGGAACTCTAAAGATTGTATTTTCTTATGCCT
The DNA here is from genome assembly GCA_030015575.1 of Agapanthus africanus. Taxonomy (NCBI): domain Eukaryota; kingdom Viridiplantae; phylum Streptophyta; class Magnoliopsida; order Asparagales; family Amaryllidaceae; genus Agapanthus; species Agapanthus africanus. The sequence continues at coordinate 463,967,178 of CM057349.1, forward strand.
CCTTTTAATAATAAATTCAGAATTTTTTTATAGAGAGCATCGGTGCCTCTTCAATTCAGAAATTCAGATCTGACAACTCTGCGTTGATGATTGGAGAAATGCATCTGTAAGTAAATTTAATTCATTGCCCTAGTTTAGATTTTAATTCTTTGCCCTTGGTAGATTTATTTCCTCACCGTAGATAAATTGTTTAGGGTTAGCTTTGGGGAAGGCTTTTGAGAGATGAGATCTCTCATCCCTTTCTTACCCATCATATATTTACAATAGGACTCCATGCATACATGCACACACCGCGCCCTACGGCACCCTATCCCTTGAGGTAGCGGTGATACCGTAGTGTAAAAGCCCGGTTGCGCGCGTTTTCCATGGAGGTTAGGGTAAGGATCTCTAAAGGAAGGACAAGAACCTAGAGAAAGGAACACCTTCCCGAATGGATCTAATCCCCTCTATTGATAATTACCATAACTCCTCATAGATCTTCATTCGGGTAAAGAAAGCATTGAGATTTACTTGCATTTCCAAACCATCCCTAAACCTAACCCTAGCAAGAATAGATCTAGATAATCGTAGATAGAATAATTTAGGTTTTTAGATTTAATAATCAATCCGAACACCCTTCGGAATTAACTCGTTAGCGCGACTAGGAAATTCACAACATCCCTGTGGACCGACCCGTACTCACCGGCTAGCTTCATGCGACGCCGTTCTTGATTGCGGTAATAGAAATAGTTTTTGAGATACAAATCGGGGTACGCAAGAACTCTCCAATTGCCGTGTTGAAAAAGTCTCCTCCACCTGTGGAGAATGTTACAAAGGCAAACCCGGAACAGGCCTCTCAGCGGCTGTCGTCCAAAATCCACAGGGTCTGGCGAAAAGTCCAAGACTCTGTAATCGACAAAGACTACTCCCACAGATCGAAGAAAATGAAGGTCCGGCAAGAGGAGGGTCATCCCACCGTCGTGCCACGGAAAGTATCGTCTTCAACAACCCCCTCAGTTTCGACCGCCCATAAAAAGAGAAGGCCGGAGAAGATCCCCGTGTCTACGACAAATCTCAAGGGCACTGAACCTAAATGCTCCAAGTCTGGGGGCATGGTAGTGCACACCATTTACATGGCTTCCGGAAAAGAGAAAAGCCGTGCTTCTAGGGGTCATCAACTGCCTACATGATCAGCAACTAAGGCTCAAGAGCAACAATAGAAACTCCAGGAGATGCTGACGAAGATGGCCGCACTTACTGGGCAGAAAGAAAGCCCGGAAGTATCGTCGGATCAACGCCAGGAGTAGGAAACCGACACCGAGTTCCTCCGAAGAATGCTCGAAAAGAAAGATAAAGAAGCCGCGGAACAAGCGGCTAACATAAAACAAATGGCACTCCTGTTCCAAGATATGGTGGGGATGATGATCCAGCCGGACCCTCCAGCCGAAGATCCCCCAATAATCATTGAAGACGACAGAGGGGACACATCAAACCCTCTTCCGACTTTATCAGCAGCCAGGGAGGAGACGATCTAGAAAGCTGCGCTTGATGACTACATAGCTCAACAAATACGAGCTCATCAGGCAAGCGAAGCCACTGGCCAAGTCGTCAGAACTGGGCGACCCTATCCAAGCTGGTACGTTCAAATTAAGTAGCCGCCGGGATATACGATCCTAAATTTCACGTGTATAAGGGGAAAGGCAACCCCCATCAGCACGTCATTCAGTTCAGGGCTCTCTGCGGCAATATTGGAGGCGATGACAAATTGCTACTTCGCTAGTTCGTCGGCAGCTTAGCGGAGACGGCATTTGAATGGTACTCGGAACTTCCGAATGACTCCATCAAAAAATTCAGAGAAATGGAGTTTCTATTCACCCAGCGTTTCGCAAGCACCAGCGAACGCACCCCAATCACGGCATTGATCAATGCCAGGGTGAAGCCAGGAGAGACTTAGGTTCAGTATGCAATTCGATGGCGGAACCTATGGTCGAGATGCGAACAACGCATAGAAGAAGCTCCTGTCGTAGGCATGTTCGTGGGGACCCTGGATCCGCAGGCAATTATATCACAATTCATGATGTTCTTCAAGCCGACCACTTTCTAAGCCTTGATCGACAAGCTGGCCTAAATGGACCGGATGGGCCATAGACCGCCCTCCTCGAAAACGGAGCTTCAAAATGAAAAGGGAAAAGGGAAAGCGGCCTTCGTCGCCAATGCTCAGCAACAGCCGAGTGATCCGAAACCAGCTGCTCGCCAAAACGATAAACAGCAATCACTCGGAAAAAAGATGAGACGTCCTTACTCATTCCCTCGGGAAAAAACAAGAAGACTGTTCGAACTAGCGGTGCGCAACAGGCTTATCGTTCTACCAGATCCGAGACGCCCACTGCAACCGGGCGACGTCAACAATCCCAATTACTGCCTCTACCACCGGATAGTGGGCCACCCAATCAAAAATTGCTTCGTCTTCAAAAAATGGATTGAGGACCAGTACCAACAAGGCAAATTCATGCTGTCTGAAAACTGGAGGGTAAATCCGCCACAACCGCACGCTCCTAAAAAGATAGACATGCCGGGGGCATCATGCTCATTTATAGAGGAAGCTCCATGGGAAGTTGTTCTGTCGGCTAAAACTAAAAAAATGCTGAAAGATCTTCAAGCATGTCCGGCGATTAGATGGAAAAACCCGCTGGAGCCCGAGATCATTGAGGGGATTCTGAAACCGCACCCAACACCGAGAATTGGTAGTGATGGGCAAAACACCCAGGACCAGCCGTCGATGTCTTCGAAGAAGAAATAGAATACCAAAAAGCCTGCGCAGTCTGATGACAAACATACGGATTTGCAAAGGCATATTGACGCACTGGAGGAATATAACCAGAAGGTGCGAACCCCGGTCACACTCCAAGTGTTTCTCAACCATATCCTTGAGAGCGGAGATAATGACAATGACGATGGAAATGACTTGTCAGAAGAACCTGAGAATTATGTGGCAAGTTGTCACATGATCTCTCATTCGTCAGTAAATGACAAAGAAGCTCACTCGACGTCAGAAGGTAATATAAAGGAGCTAGGGGCAGGATCGGTGCCAAAATCCTTAGAACCGTCAGACGAGATGATTGACATGTTGTTGAACGAAGCCTGTCAGAAAAGCAAAGCTGATCAAGAGCGTGAAATGGCCATATTCGAAAGGGCTAGGCGTCAGCATCAAGTTGAAGAAGTCATGGTAGGGATAAGTCACAAAGAACTCTAACCAGATCGAAGCACGCCCGCGGCAGACAAAAACAAGCTTAAGACAAGGAAACGGTTCGCTAAAGCCCTGTCAATGGGAATGAAACCACCATCTTCCAAAGGAAATACTCCTGGCGATACACGCCTTGACGAAGCGAATGTACATCCTAACTACTGCTTATACCATCAGAGGATTGCACACCCTACCGAAGAATGCATGGCCTTTAAAATGTAGTGGCAGGGATACGCTGCTCACTGACAACATTTCAAGCGGATGAAGCTCAAAACTAGTCGGGAGCATAGAAGCACGACAGATGAGCACAAAAGAACTACCGGCAACCGTCACATGGTTGATACCAGGGGATCGCAAAATCTCACCTTCGGTAGCGATTCTGATGAAGAAGTAGCCCTCAGCCCTCTCTTCAAGGAATCCACCTCAGGAAAAGAGGAAGAGATAAAGAACTGTAAAAACATTCAGCTGCGTAGTCGTACGTTGCCCGAAAAGAATCTCGGACCTACAAATAAGGGATCGAACAAAAAAGATAAGGGGAAGGAAAAAATCCCGGAGGATATCACCCTCGATGATCGAGTCGTCGAAGAGCTGGCAGCCAAGGACCAGCCCAAGAAAAACAAAGTGGATTACAATGTCCTAGCACACCTGAGGAAGATACCCTCACAGCTAAGCGTATTGGATGCCCTTCTGTTGTCTAAAGAGGCACGAGATTCTCTCATCAGGGCATTACAAGAGCCCGAGCAGTTTCAAGCTTTCCTTGCCGAAGAAAAGATGATGGACGAGCTGGAAGAAGTGCACATAGCTGACATCACTTTCAGCGATGAAGATCTCCTCCTAGGAACGTGCGAACACAATCGTCCCCTGTATGTCACTGGGTACTGCCATGACATCAAGATAGGGAAGATCTTGATTGACAACGGATCCTCTGTCAACCTCCTAAATATGAGGGTGCTAAAAGAAATCTGCATGAGCATTCAGCACCTCGCTCGGGATAAAATCACCATCTCCGGGTTCGACTCCCAGTCATCACGTATACTTGGGTCTGTAATACCGACGTTACGCTTTGGGCTGCTCGTCATTGACATCAAATTTCATGTCATTGATGCCAAGACCTTCTACAACGCTTTGCTTGGCAGGCCTTGGTTACACGAATACAACATCATCCCTTCTACACAGCATCAGTGTATGAAATATTTCAAAGATGGTCTCGAGTATGCTGTGACGGGGGAACTAAACCCATTCTCCGTAAATGAAGTCCGAAAGTACGAAGATGCAAAGTATTTCCTACCAGACTTTGAAGACACGGAAAGATGCCATAAACCGGAGAATAAGCAAAAAGCTATCACCACTATTCCGGTCTTCGGGAGCGATACCGAGGAGGAAGAAGAGATAGTCTATTCGGGGTCGCCCCAATACAATAGGCCGGGACCATCTACCCCTATTCTGGTCTTTGGCAGTGACTCCGAAGACGAAGTTAACGCAATGTTTTCGGTCCGTCCATCAATGCAGACCCTCACTGGAGGTGATCAGAGTCTGCAGATAGCCAAGGTTCCGCGGCAGCACTACAAAGAGCTTTATGTGCTTGAGACATATAGTGTGCAAGATCTGCAGACATTCTACATCCCTCCCAGGTGAAGAGGTAAAAAGATGATCCTATTCTATCGATCCGGAAAAACCAAAGTCGAGAGAGAAGTCTGGCGTGGTGCCGATTTTGCGATTGATAGGCTCCAACCCATCCGTCTGCCCAGATACTACACGGAGGGATTGAAAAGTTTATTAAGATGCCAAGACGTACCTTTCAAACAGACTCCTCGACAAGCTCGGTTCTACAATAGGATGTGGAACGTCCCTGGAACTCAGCAAAAATTGCCCAACGGAAAAATGGAAACGATTGGGGTTGGATATGTCCAGTACAAGAAACGTGAGCAATTCCATGACTGCCATGTCATAAATGACCTCAATGAAGAAAGGGATGCTCTTTTAAAAGACACTGATGTTGAACTAGAATGAGGCCCTGCCATAAAAATGCCGAGTCCGTCGTTTGAAGATTAGATGGACAAGCTAGTAAGGGAAGCTAGTCGAAAGGTTCAGAACGACCACAGCCGCGAAATGACCATTTACGAGAAAGCCAAGACGCAACGCCTCTTTCAGCAGGCTACGGAGTATGACAATGCCCTTCACCGTCAGCCCGCCATGCATTCCTAAGATAAGAAAAAGGCCCAACGCAAAGGCAAAAACAAGTTAAAAAACGGAAAAAACGTTCGGCAACGGCAAAACGGATCCAAAAGGCCACGCGATCGAGAAAGGGTCAGCCGGAATCCGTCTCTTATGAAAAAGATGGGTCGAGCATATTCTTTCCCTCGAGACAAGACAAGGAGAATCTTTGACCTTGTCATGAAACATCAGATGATGACACTCCCGGAGTCTCGGCACCCCGATCAAGCAAACGAGGTTCATCACCCAGATTATTGCTCCTATCATCGAGCGATAGAACATCCTCTTGAAGACTGCTTCACTTTCAAAAAGTGGGTCGAAGAACAATATCAACTCGGCAGGTTCGCTCTATCCAACAGTGGGAGGGTAGCCCCACCACAAAGGCATGTACCAAAAGCAACGTATATAGCGAGAGTAGAACCAAATCAACATCGATCTTGGAAACGATCTCGTACCTGTCACGTGATAACGCTGTCAGATGAATGAGTGCATGAGAATATGGATAAACTCTCCTGGTGCTTCGAAAACGAGGATGAAGATGAGTTGATCTCAGAATTTCCACCGGCGCCAAAAGAGTTGGAAGATGGGATACACACTACGGCGGACAACCTGAGAAAAGTCGACTTGGGGACGGCAAACGACCCGCGGCCTACGTTCGTCAGTGAGCTGCTGTCTAAAGAGCAGGTGGCTACGCTAAAAGATGTGCTCATGCAGTATAAAGATTGTTTCGCATGGAACTATTCCGAGATGCCGGGGCTAGATCCAAAAATAGCCGTGCATAAATTGGCGATATCTCCGGACGTCAAGCCAGTCAAACAAACACCAAGAAGAATGTGGCTCGAAATGGAAATGAGTATCAACGCTGAAGTCAAGAAGCTAATCAACTCCGGCTTCATCCAGAAAGTTCAATACCCCGACTGGATCGCTAACATTGTCCCAATGATGAAGAAAAATGGGACAGTGCGCATCTGCTTGGACTTTCAGGACCTCAACAAATCCTGTCCGAAGGATGACTTTCCCGTACCGGTAACCGAGCTGATGATAGATAACACATCCACTCATGAAGTCTTCTCCTTCATGGACGGATCATCGGGATACAATCAAATAAAGATGCATCCTGAAGACCAGAAGCATACCGCTTTCCGGACTCCTCTGGGCATATTCTGCTACAAAGTGATGCCCTTCGGTCTAAAGAATGCCGGCGCTATCTATCAGAGGGCTATGACGAAGATTTTTGATGACCTCATATATGAAATCGTCGAATGCTGTATCGATGACCTTGTAGTGAAAAGCAAATCGTACGAGGAACACTGGGAGCATTTGAAAACAGTGTTCCAACGTCTTCGTAAGTATAACCTAAAGTTGAACCCTCTGAAATGCACATCCGGAGTCTCCTCAGGCAAATTTCTAGGGTTCAACATACGACATTGGGGCATCGAAATAGATCAATCGAAGATCAAGGACATTATGGAAATGCCCACTCCAAGAACTCTCAAGCAACTGCGGTCTCTATAAGGGAAGCCCGCGTATACCCGACGGTTCATAGCCAACCTCTCCGGAAAATGCCATCCCTACAGTCACCTAATGAAGAAGGGAACCCCATTCGTTTGGGATCGTAAATGCCAGAGTGCACTGGACGAAATCAAGCAATACCTGCAGAATCCGCCGGTACTGACCGCTCCGGTCAAGGAAAAGTCCATCATCATGTACACAACAGCCCTTGAAGGTTCTTTAGGCGCGCTATGGACACAGGAGAACGACCAAGGGAAGGATAGATCCCTCTACTATTTGAGTCGAGTTCTCCTAGGGGCAGAAAACAACTACTCCCCTATCGAAAAAAAACTGTCTGGTGTTAATCTTCGCGATAACAAAGCTTCGGCATTATGCTCTGGCGCATGAGGTCCATCTCATATCAAAAGTGGATCCTCTCAAATATTTGATGTCAAGAGCCATACTAACGGGACGGCTCGCTAAATGGGCCCTACTCTTAATGGAATTCTCGATAACATGCCGACCTCTCAAGGCAGTGAAAGGCCAGACCATCGCCGACTTCCTCGCTGAGCATCCGATACCTGCCGATTCACCCCTAAATTGCGAATTGTCAGACGAGCACGTGTTTGACACGATTGATGGGGAGAGAGGAGAGAGTGATACCCAATGGGAACTCTATTTCGACAGGGCATCTTTCATGAAGAAGCGAAAGCACAGCTCCCCCATAATCAAATCTGGGGTAGGCCTCATCTTCATGACTTGACAAGGAAGGATAATACGCTTTGCCTTTTACTTAACAGAGCCGAGGACAAAAAATGAAGCAGAATATGAGGCTTTGATAGCAGGTCTTGAGATCGCTGTCGACATGAGAATCGAAAACCTCCTCATATACGGAGACTCCCAGCTAGTCGTTAGCCAAATGAACAGTGACTATCAGACGTTGCAAGCCAGAATTGGTAAAATATGGCAAAAGGGTGCAATAGTTACTAACTCAAATTCCCTCCTACACCCTGGAAAGCATACCGCGTACAGAAAATAGCAAAGCGGACGCATTAGCCAAACTCGCTAAAGAACTGGCTGATGAAAACCATGATGACGTAAGGATCATTGTACAAAACCGTCGGGTCCTTGCACCAGCAGAAATATCTCTGGAATCATCTAAAGAAAAGGAAGCGACTGAGGAAATAGCCCTGAGGACCAAGAAAAGGCTAAGGATTGGAGAGAAGTCTTTATAGACTACTTCAAATCCTGTCGAACACCGGAAGACGCATCCTCAAGACATCAGCTCATAAAATGAGCTCTGTCTTTCACTTTCGTCAATGATACTCTATATAAGAGATTCTTCAACTCTCTGTGGCTGAGATTCCTGGGACCGGAAGAAGCAAAGAGAGTCATCCAAGAACTCACGACGGACTCTGCGGTTCTCATCAAGCCGGGCCAAAAATGAAGCTGATGATTAAAAGGATAGGCTACTATTGGCCCACGATGATTTAGGACTGCCTCGAATACGCGAAGCAGTGCCACTCGTGCTAAATTCATGGAGACTTCATCCATCAGTATCCAAACCCGCTACACCCAATAGTGACTAGCTGGCCGTTCGAAATGTGGGGAACCGACATAATTGAGCCCATCGAACTGGTGTCATCCAAAGTATATCGGTTTATATTGGCGACAACTGATTACTTCTCTAAGTGGGCAGAAGCCAAACCGCTAAGAGAAGTGAAGACGGAGAACATCCTCCATTTCTTCAAGACGCACGTCATCTATCGGTTTGGCCCGCGACGGATTATCTCCGATAACGGGCCGGCCTACAGAAATTACAAAATCAGTCGCTTCGCACAGCAGCATAACATAGACTGGAGATGCTCTTCGGTTTACAATTCCCGAGCTAACGGTCTAGCAGAGGCTTTCAACAAAACCTTGACAAAGATCATAAAAAAGACGGTGTCCAAAAATAAAAAGGACCGACACGAGAGACTGCATGAAGCTCTCTGGGCGTATAGAACTACGTTCAAAATGGCTACGAATACAACGCCGTATGCATTGGTATTCGGCACGGAAGCGGTACTCCCCTTAGAAATAGAGCTACCCTCTCTAAGAATGGCGGTTCATTACGAACTAACAAATGAAGAGAATGCTCACCTTCAGCTTGAGGAGCCCGACGCCCTCGATGAAACTCATCTCATGGTGCAACAAAACTTGGAAGCTTACAAAGCAAAGATGACACGCTCATATGAAAGATTAACTAGGCCGAGAACATTCCACCAAGACGAACTCGTGCTAGTTGTCATAAGACCTATGATCTCCAATCGTGCCAAACGGAGGAAATTCGAGCCAAACTATGAGGGGCCGTACGTCATAGACAAATTCTACCATGATGGGGCTTACTTGCTCATAGATATGCATGGCGAAAGACCCTTCCGGCCAATAAACGGACGATTTCTTAAGAAATACTACGCTTGACAGGTCACGGCTCAGGTCAATGATGGATGATGACGCTCATTTCCGCTCGCTGTCTTCCTGAGACTAAGCTCTATATCCGGCAAAACTTCGCCTCGAAGCTACAACGGACCGCAACGTCCTTAAACTAGACCGAGATGTCCTTAAACTAACGCTGGACCAAAAAGTCCATAAACAAACAATGGACCGAAACATCCCTAAACTAAAAATGGACCGCAATGTCCTGAAACTAGCTCCGGGCCGAAACGTTTTTAAACTACTACGAACCGCAGCATCCTTAGGCTAACGCGGCAAAAAATAAAAATTAAAAAATTAAAAATTAAAAGATTAAAAATTAAAAAATTAAAAAATTAAAAATTAAAAATTTAAAAATTTAAAAAAACGGTACGTCCATAAGCGAAATGGGCACGGATGAAAAGCTGAAAGGGCTCCGTGAGTAAAAACAGCAGGGCTACCGGTGAGTTTGTGAAAACCCGAAAAGGCGTAGACTCGTAAAAGAAAGTCATGCACACTTGCAAGGTCCTCTCGACCTTGTAAGGAGAAAATACCTGCGTGAGATATTTACGACTCACAAGGGAGCAACACACTTAGGGATTCCCACGATTCCTAAGGAGAAATTACACTTACGAGATCCTCACGACTCGTAAGGAGAATTCCCTTATGAGACCCTCACGGCTCATAGGATTCAAAAGCCTTAAGCTATAGGGATCTGAACCCGTTCTTAAGCCATCACATTCCCCAGATTGCCCTACAAACGGTTCAATATTTACCCTTGTATACAATCCACAGGCACAAATAAACATCTCCCCCACCATGTTCCACCAATGGCGTGAAATGTCCTCATGTGGTGAACGACACTTGTAAGTCCTCTTGACTTATGAGGAGAAAACACTCTTGTAAGATCCTTACGACATATAAGAGAACACGCACTTAAGAATCCTCAAGACTCCTAAGGAGAAAACGCACCTACGAGATCCTCACGACTCGTAGGGAGAAACACATTTATGAGACCTTTACGGCTCATGAAGTCAAAAGCCTTAGTCGACAGGATCTTAACCATGTTCGCTAAGCCACCTTTGTTCGAATCAACAAAGGCAAATGATGATTCGCTCCTGGCAATATCCCAGTTGCAGCGATGCTGATGCCTAAATCGGTAGAAAATTCCAAGTCCTTTCACGGTAAGTAATGATTCGCTCCTGGCAATATTCCAATCGCAGCGATGCTATACTAAGATTGGTATCGGATCTCAGGTCCATACTCGCAACAAAATCAGTGAGCCAAAAATATAAAAAATTTATATATCCGAAATGATTGGGCAACTCGCAATAAAAAGCAGCGAGTAAAAAGAAAAATAGCCAAAATGATTGGGCACCGCGAAAAATAGCCGAAATGATTGGGCAATCGCGACTTTCGCGATATAAAAAGCTGAAATGATAGAGCGTCATGGAAGGAAATAAAGAAAAAATGAAAGAATGAATCTTTTGCCCTACAGGTGAGATCACATCGACCCCTGTATACAATCTATGGGCATCAACGAAAAGGGAACCACATTTCCTAAGAAACTCTGTCAAAGGAAGAGTCGGATCTCGATGGCAACATCTGCATCCCAGAAGATCAACACAGCGTTCCATCCCGACACCGCAGAAAGCGGAGCAAGTCAAGCAATGACCTCCCCACCGGAACAACGCTCCGAGCCGGAAACAAGTCAACTAGCCGAAACAACGCTCCGAGCCGGAAACAAGTCAACCAATGACCTCCCCACCGGAAAAAACGCTCTGAGCCGGAAACAAGTCAACCAATGACCTCCCCGCCGGAACAACGCTCCGACCCGGAAACAAGTCAACCAATGACCTCTCCGCCGGAACAACGATCCGACCCGGAAACAAGTCAGCCAATGACCTCCCCGCCGGAACAACGCTCCGACCCGGAAACAAGTCAGCCAATGACCTCCCCGCCGGAACAATGCTCCGACCTGAAAACAAGTCAGTCAATGACCTCCCCGCCGGAACAACGCTCCGACCCGGAAACAAGTCAGCCAATGACCTCCCCGCCGGAACAACGCTCCGACCCGGAAACAAGTCAACCAATGACTTCCCCGCCAGAACAATGCTCTAACCCAAAAACAAGTCAACCAATAATCGCTCGACTCGTCAATGTCCCTGCGCAAACCTTTCAACCCGTAAAAAGAAAACTCTCTTGTGAGATCCTTATGACTCTCAAGAGAAAACGCACTTAGAAGTCCTCACGACCCCTAAGGAGAAATTACACCTACGAGATCCTTTCGACTCATAGGGAGAAACATCTTTATGAGACCTTCACGGCTCATAAAGTTGAAAAGTCTTAGGCAGCAGACCTAAACCTTTTTCCTAAGCCATCACTACCCTACAAGGAGTTCAAGATGAACCGTTATCTACCATCTATAGGACACATTTGCTAAAGTCACCTGCCAATGACACGACAAAGAAAAGAAGACGATAATATGAGATAAAATACTTCTTTTATTCATGAATTCAAGTGAATACAAAATACATTTCACAAAGGAATCAAAATGAATACATGTTATTCATAAACCGAAATTTTATAGTAAAAAAAAGAGGGGTACAAAGACGGTTATTGAGGAGGAGGCGTTTTCAACAAATCAGCCAGCTGCTCGTGCTCTCCTTTTAATCCTTTCTCGCAATCGGCCGCCGCGGCCAACTCCGCTTCGACTCAGGCCCGCTGTCGCAAACAAAACGAAAACTTTTCATCGGTTCCCAGCATGACAGCTTCACAGTCCTGCACGATCCATTCCGTAGAGTCAAGCGCCCGTCTCAGCGTCAACCCATCCGAAATGCATCGCTGGAGATTGTCAAAGGCATCTTTCAACTGCGCAGCATTCGCTTCAGCCTGGGCGCGCAACCGGGCAGATTCGCTTGAAGCTACTTCATGCTCATTTGGCCTCAGGGTCGCCTCTTGTTCAAAATGGCGGATGAAAGGAACACTGCTCTCGACCTACGCAACCCGCTGGGAGTTCAAAGCTGATACTTCAGGAGCGGGACGCTTGAACTCAATCTCATGCAGGCAAGCCTCGATCTTTCTGTAGTAATTAACCCAAGACTCGATGACACCTTCGTCTTGGAAGTTCACGAGCGTCGCCAGCATAGGATTAACCTCAGCAACAAAATCTGCAGCAAATGCGAGGGCTTCAGCATCAAGATCCTCGACGAATTCGCTCAACATTCGCAGCACCCCTGGAAGATGGGCGTTTAAAAAAGGGCCCTGCCAACATCGGGATGCGAGACTCAAAGGGAGCTGGAGCCTGTGCGATTGCTGCAAAATAAATTATGATCAAATTTCAACTCGGGAGGTAAAGAAAATACACGAGCAATGGAGTCTACTATACCGGCTGTGACAGGCGGCAAAATTGGGAGTACCGAAGGCGTGGATATTCTCTCGTCCCCTCCTCCGATCCGTGACGCTGCGATCAATATAAAGAAGACTTAGCAACAACACGGCTATTCGTAAAAGAAAGAGAGAAACATTAGCTAAAGAATATTCTAACCAATACCAGCAGGCGGAATGACTTCCGACTGGAAGGAGAAATGTGGGTTCAACACCTAGTATAGATGGTCGAAAAGGACTCCTGCAGAGTTACGATAATATACTTTCAATACAAGGAAGATGGTGTCTACAGTTAAACTAAATAAATCACAAAACTATACCTTCCACCATTTCGGAGGACATAGAAGAAGGCGAGGGAACAACAACCGTTATGGCGGCGATCGGAGGTGCTTCAGATAGCACAATCTCAGCATTCACTGCACCTACAAACAAAATATCGTCAGAAGAAGCTGAACGGGATTATGAAATAAAAAGAGAATAGTGACTCAAGACTTACCTGACGGGTCATCAACCAAAACCGCGACGGAAGCATCACCAGGCATAGCGGCTTCTTCGCTCTCCCTCAGAGGAGTAGTTTCTGCGCCCATGGCTTCATCCCCTGATTCGATGAAGGCCGTCGTGACACTTGCGACGCCCGCCGATACCAGCGAGCCACACGGGGAAAGAGCAGCGGTCTGGATGGTCCCGAATTTTAGAGAAAGGGTAGCAATTTCGGGCACGGTAACCGTCAGGCTTTCACCCGTCATCCCATCACCAAGACTTGGCCCTGCAGAAAATGCATATGTCAAAATTCGAAGATCTGGCTCTAATAAAAAAAACTCAGCGGTACGTTACCTTGGAGCAGCTTTTCGGTTTCTTCCCAAACTGCGTGCGCAACCTGTCTACGGGCGGTAGACAACGCGGGGGGAACATCCTCCGAAAGAGTATCAACAAGGGGGATGCTGCTTAAGCCTGCACCCACGGCCAAACTGGCATCGCGTTCCCTCCCCCACATGCTTCCTACTCTTCTTTTCAGTCTGAGCAGTGAGAAATGATCTCCTCAAGACCTCTGACAAAGGGACGTCGTCGTCCAAGCCAAGCTCTGCCTCCGGAGCCGTTACGACATCTTTCATCGGCTGCTTTAGCAACGCCTCCTGCGGTAATGTTGAGGGAAATGGGACCACAATAGCTGGCTCTGGAAGCGTCGCTGCATCACCGCTCGGAATCGGTACCGCATTCGGAATAACCTGAGTCAAGGTAGTCCCTGCAACAAAATAAAGGAGAGGGTCAGAGCACAAATAAAAAAAGGGGGAATGAAAGCACAATAAGCTGAATTATACCAAGACCCAAAGAAGCGCGGAGCCTCTCTTCCTCCTCGAACGTCATGATGGAAACCGCGAGAGCCTCTTCGACAGAAATACCTGTTGAACAAAAGGGCATTAGTAAAAGCATAATAATAAGGAAGGAATGAACGCGGAAAATACAACTGAAGTATACCTGACTTCGCGATGGTGATTAGCGCCGCTTCTTCGCGAGCCAGTCATTCGGAGGCCACAAGGGCAGCCTGTAGATCGGTGTCGGTCACAGGCGTGTCGAACAAGCCATCGTTAGTGCCATACTCACACAGCCTTCGCTGTAGGGAGCATGGGGCTCCTGGCCGAGTACAACGTCAGAAGAAAAGAGTGACTTCTTCTTTTTCTGTGAGCGAACGCCGGCGGCCGATGACACGAGCTTACGCTTGACAGGCATTTTTGGGCGACGGGTCCCGATTTCCGTACCCACTCCAGACTCCGGGGACACTGCAGCTGCCGTTTCTACAGGAACACGGGGTAAAGGCTTCTCAGGAAAAGCGCGAGGGACCGCAACCACGGCAGCTTCTCTTAAGGAAGGACGAACAATGGTCTGTCGCTTTAAGGGGACAGCAGGATTACCAGCAGGGGCTGCACCCTTGTGATCGAGCAGTAACCACTTTTCTTCCCTAATAACGGCACCCGTCGCATGCTGGTACCACGCTACGTATGCGTTCGAGGCTTTAGGAACGCAGCTCGGCTCACTGATAAAAAAGTTGGACCCGGTGTTTAGCCGCATGAAATAGTGTACCGCGTTGCGGATACCCTCTTCCGTAGCAACCGGCTCGGCTAAAAAAGCCTCTAACGGGACACTCTGATCGTAGCTCGACTGTTAAGCGAAACGGTGCGGGTTGTACCTTATGAACAGCGCTGCGTCGTTCTGCCTGAACACTAAAAAGCCCGGCCTGATTGAATACAAATGCAGAATCTCCCGAGCCTTCAATGTAGGAGCCCCGTATTTGAAGGTGTCGCACAGCGGCTGCACCGTTTTAGTGGATTCATTACCGATAGTTAAGACCTTATCGACGAAAGTCATGCTATCCCCGACCTTACGGGGGCGAAGGACCAGACCTCGAGCCTTTCGCTGTGACGGATCTAAAGCAGAAGCGTCAACTAGGAACATAATCCGAGGGAAATTATAATTTTCGTAGAAACGGGGCCGTTTGTGGACTCCAAAAGCGCCGAGCACATGCAGCTCAATCCACGACGTGAAATAGTGCAGCGGGAGATTTACGAGCTATACCCCCGGCTGAGTGGTGTCTGCCGCTAAGCTGAAGCCATGATACATGTGAGCCAGCCCAGCGATCCCGATGGCCACTCGCGTCTCGGCAACCATTCGGTGAGCCGGATAGAAGACGGATGGCCTTATACAGCGAGGGTGCATTGGGAGCACAAACCAGCTTAACCATAGGCCAAGGAACCCCAAAAAGAATGCCTCTTCGTCGATGTCTGAAGCTGCGAGCTCTGCAAAGGGGACGACCGTGGTATCTGGGAGGAAGAAATTCCTTTGATCTACTTCTGCTGCCGGCTGGCTGTCCATGCCAAAACCAAAAGGATCGTCAAGCTTGGCGTACTTCGCAGCTTGTTTTGACAAGACTTCCAGACGAAGAAAGCGGGCACTGAAATCCGCGAAGCTGACCCCGTGCCCTCCGGACTCGAGAAACAGACTCTCGTAAATAGTCAACACTTTGATTAGACTCGGGAATCGATGTTGAATAGCATTCTCTGGAGTGAGACCCATCACCACTGATTTGGTGGCGAAGATGTACTCATCAGGGGGAAGTATTTCCTCGTAATGTTCCCCTCTGACGGGTAGGCCCGAAATTTCTGCAAATTCCTCCAGGGAAATTGAAACCTCCCGGTCTGATAAAAGAAAGGTGTGAGTCGGGGTATTCCATTGTTCCAAGAAATCCTTGACCCACCACACATAAGGCGCGGGATACTGGAAAAGAGACGTGTAGATAGCAGGGTACAACCCAAGTTTCAGCAGTTCCGACTTTTTGGCCGACAAGATGTATCGAGCCTACTGCAAGTATCCAGCTGAATGGCAAGGAGTCAAGCCTATCATGTATGCCTGACCCCAAGGGCGCGACTCGCCTTGACATATGCGCCGTCCTAGAATATCTAAAGCTATTGGCGGCTGTACAGGTATCGATCCCATAGAGGGCTGGAGGCATCCATCCGTAATCCGGTTAACCTCCTTCACAGCATAATTCACCTGGGGAGAGTCAACATAATGAATGGCGGAAATTGGCTCTGAAGACGCCGCACAAGAGAAACTGCTCCGACACCGAATAATTTGTTATACCACAACCGCATAAGTGAAGAGACTTCTGCTCCGGGTCATGATCTTTAATCAGTGCAAAAACTTTCCGATCCACAGAAGCGTCAGCGTACGCACATTCTGAGAGAACAAATGGGAAAGAAGAGTTAAAAGACATAGTACTTGCGCGAAAAGAAACGAGGGTTAGATGTCAAAACTGCATTACAAATTCTGACATTTGGTACTTTAAATTGATACCACACTGCAATGCAGGAAAAGGGGACAAAGAGGGACCCACAAAATCAAAGTGACGGCTCATCATTGATAGGACAGTCAATTATTAAGGAAGAAATCCTAAAAAGATTCTCATTTAATGAGAAACTCATTGGGCCAAGGAGTTAAACTCTCTCGAGAGCAGTGTTCTGCAAACAGAAATTACATCTGTCAACTTTAATTATAAGGGGAATAAAAATTCTCCAAAATTTTCTAAGAGCCATGCTCTGTGAAAACGATGGAGCAATCCATCAGAACCCTAAAAAGCAAAGCTTTTTACGGAGTAAAAAATCCAAGATCTTTAAGATTACAAAACGAACTCTAAGAGTTCTTCATAGAGATGAACAATGTTCTAATTAATGGGTTAGGTAACCCTAAAAATCCATTTTTTTAGATCTATGATCTAATAAGAGCAAAGCTCTGTTTAAGGGGTTCGATTATGATCCTTACCAAATTTGGACAGAGTTCAAACTCTAAAAGGAGTTTTCTTGGGCAGAGATCTAAGCTCGAAGGGAGAATTAAATTCTCAGTAACAAAAAAGAAAGAAGATGAATAGAAGTCATCTCAAGGGCAAAAGCCCTAATTATAGGCGCTGGAAGACGATCCAATTTCCAAGATGATCTAACGGTGGAAAGGTTGCCACCGCTGCACTCACGTGTGAGCCACGTGAGCGCAACGGTGGGGGCATTTGTTTCCCCCCAATAAGAGAGAAAGGCTATGTTCAAAATTTGAACTGAGGCAGCACCTCACGTGCAAAGCATTAGAGAGCCAGCGCCCAGAGTTAAAAACTCTGATGCAGCACCTCACGTGCAAGGCACGAGAGCGCCAGCGCCCAGAGTAAAAAACTCTGAAGCAACGCCTCACGTGCAAAGCACGAGAGCGCCAGCGCCAGAAATAAAACTTCTCCACCCTTGGATCAATGATCCAACGGAGATAAAAAATCATCAGAGCACAGAATTAAATTCTGATTGAGAAAATACTGCTCAAATCTTTCTAAACAAGAAAAATTGTGCTCTGTAAATCAGAGCACCGTTGGATCAAAAATCCAATAGTGATTAAAAATCACCAAGATACAGAATTAAATTCTGATTAAGGAAATACTACTCAAATCTTTATAAACAAAAAAGATTGTGCTCTGTAAATCAGAGCACCGTTGGATCAAAAATCCAATGGTGATTAAAAATCACCAAGATACAGAATAAGCTCTGTATGGGAAAGTATTTTACCAATCTTGTTAAAAACAAGAAAAATGTCTTCTTTAAAAAAGTAGTCCTTGGATCAAAGATCTGACGGTGGATAAATTCCCCAAATCAATTAAGAAATCTCTCAATGAGAGATTTCCTTAACTGAATCAACGAATCAGCCTCCGCTATATAATGATCCCAAGACTTCAAGTCTTGTACAGAGAAACCCCCCCCATAAACTTTTAGTTCAAAAAGAAGAGCAATCAAAAAGAGCTTCAAGAAAGAGGATAGAAGAAGAAATTTCTTCAAGGTAAATAGAGATCATAATATCTCATCTGCATACCCAAGGGTTTAACCCTAAAAAAAGAACATAGTTTCCCTGGATCTGAGATCCATGAGACAAATCTCCCAAAAATGAGGATTTAATTCTCATATGGATGAATTTGTTCTTGGGGATTGAAGATCCAGAGGAGAATAAAGAATTGAATTCTTCAGAAAAATGTACAAAGAAGGAAACAACGCCAAGCGCTCCACGTGCCCCTCACGTGGGCGATAATAAAATAAAGAGTGCTCTGCACTCATTGGTTGGCGCCCAGCGCCAACCAATGAACGTGCTCCTCACGTGGGCACTGCTGAAATAAAGAGTACTTAGCACTCAGTGGTTAGCGCCCGGCGCCAAGTGCTCCACGTGCCCCTCACATGGGCGCTAACAAAATAAGGAGTGCTTAGCACTCAGTGGCTGGCGCCCAGCGCCAAGCGCTCCACATGCCTCTCATATGGGCGCTGATAAAATAAGGAGTGCTACGCACCCAATGGTTGGCGTCCAACGCCGAGCGCTCCACGTGCTTCTCACATGGGCGCTGTTTAACATAAAATGCTCTGTAAATAGAGCCCAGTGCCATAAAAGGTGTTGAACACTCAATAAAAAACAAAAAAAAGGTGAGCAACAAAGCCCATATCAATGCTCAGCATTGTTGAACAAAAAGAGACCGAGCCCAAACAAGTGTTTAACACTTTACTCAAAAATTGAGTGGGCTGAGTCCAAGCTGACCAAAAGTCCCTGATTCAGATCAACCGAGCCTATGGGCTCATAATTTTCTAAATTTGATCTTAATCCTAAACCCAACTACAGATCTCTCAACTGACATTGGTTCAAGGGTGTATGTCCCCACACCTCTGATATATGTCGTAATTCTTCAACGTCTTCGGAGAAGTGGCGGGTCCCGACAATAAAAAAACCCAATGGACCGTAACGTCCCTAAACTAAACTCTATGGACTATGATGTCTTTAAACCCAATGGACCGCAACGTCCCTAAACTAAACTCTAAGGACTATGATGTCCTTAAAGATGGACTATGATATCCTTAAACCCAATGGACTGCAACGTCTCTAAACTAAACTCTATGGACTATGATGTCCTTAAACCCAATGGACTGTAACGTCCCTAAACTAAAATGATAGAGCATAAATGCTCTTTTGTTGGATCAAAAATGATCCTGAGCCCCCGTTAAGTAGATCTTAGCCCAATCTCGGATTAACGTATCCTTAACAAATATTTAAGTTGATCTTAATCCCAAAACGAGATTAATGATTCTTAAATCAAACCAAACCAAGTCTAAGAAAATACAGATTTAGACCAATCCCCGCCCTAAAAGCGACAACATAAAGTAATCTTCGTTTACAATCCACGGGCAACCTAAAACAAAACAAATGCACACGACACGAAGTGAACATCTGGAGAAGGAGAAAATGGTTATGGCTACGTGGTAACGTAATTAACTGCAGGGGCTTGTGCCTGCAGGGAAGAGTGTCCCCATAATCAAAAACCCTTCGCAAATAAGGGGGAATCTGACGAAATCTGCTACAACGGCCGCATCTGTCCAAATCTCCGATACATGGTGCCATAAATCAACTTGGCAACTTCGGAGAGGTGGACGGATAAACCCAAATAGCATCTGCCCCCAAATTCAGGCAATACTTTTGTCTTCTCGGTTTCCGACGGTAAACAGGGGGCTGAAAAGACTTTGTTTTCTATAGCATCGAGTTTCCTTTGTATTGCGGCCATTTCGGTTTTCACTGTGATGGAAATATCGAGCTGATGGACACCTCCCCTAGACGATGTAGGTCTAACGCTTTCCCACTGTAAAGTTTGTTCAGCGAGATCTTCTAGAAATTGTCAAGCTTCACCATCATCTTTAGACAGGAAATGACATTGACACATGGTTTCAAGCATCTGTTTTGTTGCTGGATCAATACCCTCATATATAATGCGACAAAGGTCCCATCTATTGATTCCGTGATGAGGGCATTATAGAAGAAGATTCTTGAACCGTTCAAAGTATTTACAAAATGGTTCACTGGGAAGTTGGGTAAAAGGGTAAATCTCGCTTCGAACGCGGGCGGTCTTATGACTGGGATAAACAATTTTAAGGAATGTTATAACGAATTCGTCCCATTTTGCGATGGAATGTGCGGCAGTGTTATAAAGCCATTTTTCTTCTAGATCGCACAAAGTAAAAGGGAGAAGACGTAATCTCATAGCATCACGTGCCAATCATTGCGCATACGATTTCGAATTTGTTTATAAAAACGTATGCTTCTTCGGATTCAAGCTCGTGAAATTTAGGCAACAGTTTGATGAAGCGGGTTTTAATTTCAAAATTATCCCCATTGGCTAATGGAATAGATAGACAGGTAGGAAGGGGTCTACGCACGGGATAGCATCTTTCTTGGAGAGAGATGCGCGGTAGATTCTGCGCACCAGCGGGTGCTGGCAGGGTGGTGTTATAATCTTATGGAGAACCATCCATCCCAGGCAATGTAATGATACTTCCTTACTTCATATCGGTGTCTCCTATTGATAGTCTGGCACTCGGATATGACTCAGACTATGGCCCGATGTACATCAAATGGCGTAGGAACGCCATTCTCGCAGATAACGCCGATGAATCTGTAATGTCTCTAGCTCTGAAATTACAAATATATATATATATATATATATAACGATGATTAAATATAAATGTATAAAAGGTTATGTGATACCGTAGCTGCTGCAAAAAACTGCCGAACACAGTCGGTCTGGCATGGGCTCCACCTAATATGGAGCGGGTACATATAGTAGGTATGAATCTCCGCTCCCATGTAATTCCCTTACTTGGTCGAGTAATCACCAATGGACACACCTGACGCGATCCATTCCAACGTCCATGAAGCAGCGCCTGGAGCTGGCCTGAAGGAGAAGGGCCCAGTAGGACCTCTCTTCCTAACACTAGTGGAGCCTGCAAAAAAATAGATATACGGACTCAAGAATATAATATTCAGAGTATGTATATAGCATTTGACAAATTTAAATTACAATTGTTATTTAAAAGTTTTAAGCAATAATGATTATACCTGACGTCCCCAGTGTGGCGCTAGAGCTGACGCCAAACCCCATCCCATCAGCACCATGCATGACTGCAAACAGTAAACTGTTAGATGATTCGATAGAATTATTTTAATAGAATACTAAAAAATGAATAGATAACTATATACCATGTCCAGGAGGAGTGACTGGGGTAGGAGGATCTACTACCCCGCAAATAGAGGTAGGCAGCGGGTCCTGTGGCGCTGCGGCTGCTGGGAGTGGTGGGGGTCCTGTAAGAGGGGCCATGGTAGGAGGGTCGCCAATAGGAGGGGCAGTAGGAAGGTCGCTGGTAGGTGGGACGCTAGTACGAGGGTGCAAGTAGGGGTAGGCGTTGCTGCTGCAGGTACTGACATCCCACCAATCTCGTCTGGACGTTGTTTTCTATGACGTTTAGAGCCGGATCCACAGCTTCCCATCAGACCCTACATATTTATTCAAATATTAAAAATTTACTTATAATTATTAGAAAATTTAAAACATTTATTTCAATTTCAATACCTAGAACGTTTGTTCGGTGCATTAGCTGAAGATTTGTTGGGTGAATTATCGAAATCTTGATCTGCGACAATCATTTGGCCGATGTCACATCTTACTAACGTATTGATGGACGGTGCAGAATAGTTTGGATCGTTAGTACGTTCAATAGAATGACTGTACGTGTTATCGTCTCTTTCTCATCACTCTCATCTTCAGAGTCATTCAACGTCAGCACATTATAATAATCTCTTGGTTTCCAACATCAAACAACACTCCAGTCAGCCTTCGTTAGGTCTCGAGAATAATATATTTGTGTTGCCATCGATGGAAGGATAAAGTTATCGTATTCGCAGGCTGTCCGTTTGGTGTTTACCAAAGTGAGTTTGCATTCATTGACCTTCATACCCCGTTTAGACTCGGTATCGTACCATCTGCATTGGAATATAAAAAAGGGGCAGCCTTATGAATGTATGGAACCGCTATAATCTGCTCAAGAATACCGTAGTAGGGATTTTCTCTGTCATCGGATGTTGCGACACCGCTATTTTGCATAGCTCTAATGCGTTCCGTCCTTTCGATCTCAAATTTATAGCCAGAAACCCGTACCCATTGTAAAACGTAGCTGCAATCGATAGACCGATTAAAAAGTCCTAAACCTCTCTATCAATCTTCGCACCACGATTTATTTGTCCGTCGACTTCTTCTCTACACCAAGTGACGAAAGCGCGTCTCGGTTCTTCTTCGATTCTGTCATCCGACCACATCCTAGGATTCGATCTCTTGAGTATAGTTTTGTGCGCTATGTTTGTTAATTTACAGTTATATCGGTTAGATTATACTATATTTCAAACGGTTTAAATGGATGAAATTTGAAAAACTTACTCTGCATATTTAGCAAACATTCGCTGTTTAGCAAGATGAACGTATGTAAACTGCCAATGAGATCTTAAGACATATTTTTTAGCCTTCCTGCTACAACTAGACCGTCAAGAACATGCGACGGTTTATTTAGTTTCGTCCTAATATCATCGTTTAGGAAATAGGCACAGAAAGACGTGATTTCTTCCAAGAGACAACCTTCCGCAATCAAAACATCAGGACGATATTTGTTGCGGATATAGTTTTTTAAAGTTAATAGATATCTGTTGAAAATAATAGATATTAATAATCCACAATAATTTTTTGCCATTTAAATGATTAATAATAAACATTTTCATATCTCTCGATAGTATACATCCAACGGTTATGCACCGGAACGCCAATCTTGACCTCGGTTGCCAAATGGACGGATAGGTGAACAATAATGTTGAAAAGGGATGGTGGAAAGATAATTTCGAGCTTGTAGAGGATCATAGGAATATCTTTTTCGAGTTCTGCTGTCTCCTTGAAGTCTACAGTTTTGGAACACAGTTGGCGAAAATACGTGCAAAAGTCGTTAAGAACGAGACAAACTTGTTTTGTGGATTCAGATACGGTTAAAATAAACATGGCTTCTTCTGCGGGGCTGCCAATTTCGAATTTTATCGATTCTCTCATGCATAAAAGAAGAAGATGTTGCATCAATATGTGGTATTCATGGCTCCTGAGTCCTACGATTTTTCCATTTTCTACTTGTATCTGTTTGGAAATGTTTGATGTGAAACCATCAGGGGCTTGCAATTCTTTCAACACCCGCAGGAACTACCGCTTCTCCTCTTTGTCCAACTTGTAGATTGCCGGTAGGATCTTGTAATAAACTGGTTTACCAGCCACAGGCCGAGAATGCAATTCTTTTTTAATGGACAAACTGTCACGATCCGGAAACGGCACGTGATCGGCACTTGATTCACGTGACGTCTATAGGACCCACCGTAACCTAAATAAGTTGAAAACCAGAAATCTAGACCTTTTAAGAAAATAATGGAGGTAAAGTTTTGGAAAAAGGGTATTAATGAAATCAAGTTCTCTTTTTAAAGCGTAAGTGAAGCTTGTTTTAATACAAGTGGGTTTTAGACTAAGTTTTGAATACATTTTTGTCATTTAAAATTTGGCAGCACCTCCTTTGTAAATTTTGATAAAACTAATACATACAAATAAATAAAACATCAGTATCCCCAATCAGGAGCTATCTCATCACCCAATCGGCGGAATCACAACCACACGGTAAGATCAACATAAGAAAAGTAAAGGAAATCCTGAAGTATCATCAACTCAACTATATCCAACTCGACATATAAAAGAATAATATACAAGTCTCGTCTCTAAGTCCATAAGTATATACAAGTTTTTGGTCAATAGAGTTTTTAACTAGATCACAAACAATATACATATACAAATGGCGCTTACAATCTGGAATGTAACCCACCTGCTAAAGCAGTCACCCGAAGAAAAAGATCATTCCAGCAAGCCGCTACTGATCCGAGCAGTCGGTCGTGCAAGAAACTATGGCACAATGAGGGTGAGTTGCCGACCCGTGAGTAGAATATATCATCAGGTAGAAATCGAATACATAACGATTTATCTAGGTCATATTGTATAATACTATCATTCTTTGTAATAACAAACGTGAACGTGTATAAACATAAATATCTTATTAATATCTATAAGCGCGTCATATCGGATCGCGCACAATACACATGATCCCCATGATCAATCAATATGTGGGAATATGTCATCTAGAATACATACATACATACATACATATATATATATATATATATATATCATCCAATGAGTGTCCATCATAAACACTTGAAATCCTAAAAAAACAACTGAGTGTCCAGTATCGACACTTGAAATCCTCATATCTCAAGCGACGTCTCTCGGATCGGTCCTCATATCCATCTGAAATATATAACTCCGGTCGGTATTCTCCGGATATCTGTCGAGTTTCCATACTATCACTGGTCGGTCTCGTCCTCGCTAGGCTCACCCGTCTTTCTGTACGAGCTTCTTGCCCCTGGGTACCATAGCGGGTCCACCATGTATCCGCAATTGGTTCCTCTCCTTAGATCGATTCGGATAATACTTATATCATCAAAACACAAAAAACTTATGGCGGACACCAAATCATCATATCAAGTGAAAACCGCATTTTAAAACATTCACAAGTTTTATAAAATTATATCTGCGGTTTCTCAAATCTCATAAAAATAAGAATATCATGAAAACAGTATCGCATACATAGCAATAATGGAACAGATTAAAAGTACAGAACAGTGGTGTAATACATGCAGATATGTAATGAGCAGTGATCTAACGTATTGCCAGGAATATAGTATGATACGAAATAACATGGCAAGTTTTATATGTTCACGTAACATGGCAATTACCAATGATGTGTGCGTGAAACATACGAGCCCGTGTACATGCGACATGTAAATCATTGGTAATTGTACAGTATTCTACAAGTGTATTCATATAGGCAATAATCTATAATACTAACAGGGCACAGTGTGATACGAGTGACATAGTAAGTTTTCTATGTGTACGTGGCATGTCAATTGCCGATGAGGTATACGTGTAATATGTGGGTATGTGCAAGTGTAACATGAAATTATCGGTAATGGTGTGAGTGTCCTGGCAAACGAAATTAAGTAGAGCTAAATATATAAACGTAGTATGTATCATAAGTAATCGAAGCACGAGCATATACAGAAGTAAGGAAATCGTAACGTGAGCAAGTGTTAAAATATTTAACTACGTATGAGCCATATAGTTATAGTCTAAAATAGCATGAAACATTATTTTGGAAATAAGGGACTACTATATTTTTGAAATAAATATCATTTAAAAATTTGTAGCACACCCTTGACGTTATCATTTAAAAGTACGTAACGAATCATTAGTTTTCAAAATAAGTATGGTTATAAACATCTCATAAATTCCCGGTTTGGGATTTAGCAAGTCTCCTCGAGTCGAATGAATATCGGCCGTATTCGGCAGTCTATCCTCATCATCTCATGTACGGAATCTCCCTCGTACGATATCATCCAATGAAAACAGTACGGATCTATAATCACGTACGCCGACTCATATCATATCATATAAAGTACGGATATCTAGTCGCGTACAACAGAAAACCATAATCATATATATACTTATATCATATATACCTATATACATGTATGTATCAATATATAGCCAAATATCTAGGAAAATAGACCCTATGTATATAATTATCTACTAAATATATGAATATACGCATCCAGTGTTCTAGCAAACCCTATAAGCTAAGTATACATTTCTAATATATATTATTCTAATTACTACGGTTGCGGGGATGCTATATGCCATCCACCCGATTTTCCCCATAGATTTACATCTACTCACTGCAAACCATCCCAAATGGACTGAAACCATCACTCGCAATTCCTAACCTCACGTTATGAGGGTCTGCGTTGAATGAAGGATGTTTTTCATCTAAAACTTTTCACGATATCGAATCTTTGGGATGACTCATTATTCTCTCTTCACGAGACGCTTTATGGTGCCATTTATTCATCGCCGAAAGACAGCGACCGAGACGTTGAGACGTCCGGCCTGAATTTAGAGGCAGCTGTTATTTGGATTTATCCATCCAGCTCTCCAAAAATACCAAGTTGATTTATGGCACCATATATCGGAGGTTTGGACAGATGCGACTGTTGTAGCAGATTTTATCAGATTCTCCCTCATTTTATAAGGATTTTTTTTTATTGTGGGGACGCTCTTCCCTGCAGGCGCAAGCCCCTGCAGTTAATTATGTTACCGCGTTGCGATAACTGCTTTCTCCTTCTCCTATAATTCACTTCGTAACATGTGTTATTTCGTTTTTTTAAGGTTGCCCGTGGATTGTATACGGAGACTGGTTTATGTCGTCGTCCGTAGAGCGCAGATAAGTCCAAATCCGTATATTTTAGATTTGGGTTTGGGTCAAGGATTTGCTTGATGGGGTTTTGAACTTAGGTTGTATGTTCCAACAGTTCAAAAATATTTTTGTTTTATTTAAGGACCGTTAATCTAGTTTGAGATTAAGATCAACTTAAATATATAAGTGAGAATTTGGGCTCAATTTATTTTTGCTAAGGATACATTAGTCCTATTTGAGACTAAGATCAACTTAACAATATTTTAGGATCATTTTCACTTAAGATCCAGCAAAAGAGCATTTGGGCTCAGCTGCAAGAAAACTTCAGTGATTTAGCAAACTTGGGCTTGATCTGCTTAGTCTTTTTTTTTCCAAAAGTGCTAAGCACTTATTTGGGCTCTGTTTTTCCACCCCCTTTTTCTTTTATCTAAAAATGCTAAGCACTTATTTGAGCTCTGGCGCTCATATGTATGTCGTGTGAAGAATTCAGTTATGGGCGCTGCCCAATGAGTGTTGAACACTTTAGTCATTTTGACTAATCATGAAATGCTAAGCACTTTTTATAACATCTACATGAGGTGCACGTGCGGCGCTGGACGTTGACCAATCAATGCTAAGCACTCAGCCATTTTGGCTGCATATGAAGTGCTAAGCACTTTAACTCAGTGCTCACGTGTATTTCACATGAGGCGCTGACCTTCTGTTTTGAGCATCCACATGGGAAGCACGTAAAGTGCTGGGCCCTTTGTTTGAGGACGTCCACGTGGGAAGCACATGAGGCGCTGAGTCTTTTGTTGGGCCATGTGAGGAGCACGTGCGGTGTTGTTTCGTTTATTTTGGTCACGTGAGGCGCTGAGTTTTTTTTTATATGGAGATTTAATTTCTGTTGATATCTTTAGAAAGGTTAAACCTCTGTCAATTGTATTTTGACTATTAACGATCACCAAAATCACTATTTTTGAGAATTTTGCGTTGAGTTTTTAAAGAACTAAGTTCTTGATTTGAAAGAACTAAATTCTTGGAGTATTATGAACTCCGTCTTCTTTTTTTTTAAACTTGTTCTTCTCTGAGTATTTAATTCTCAAGAACAAGATCTTCCCGATGAGAATTAAATTCTCAACTTATAGGAGATTTGTCTTATGGATCTCAGATCCAGAAAAAGAACTAAGTTCTTTTAAAAGGGTTAAACCCTTAGATGTGATATGATAGGTAAATGAGATATTTTGATCTCTTCTTTTTTCTTTACCTAGGATTTTGAGAAGGAAGATCTTCTTTGAGAATTAAATTCTCTGTTCTTTTTGAGAGCTCACTGTATTTTTGCAGAAACTTATAGGGGGTTCTCTCTATATGAGATTTGAAGTCTGGAGTCCTTTATATAGTGGACGCAAATTGTTAATTAGTTTTGAGAAAATCTTTCATTGAGATATTCCAATTGATTTAATTGGTCTCAAAATTTGCTTGGAGAATTTTACTCACCGTTGGATCTTTGATCCAAGTGTTTCTGTTTTTACAGAATATGTTTTCTTATTTTTAATTAGACTGGGGAAATATTTTCCCATATATAGAATTTTATTCTATTAAACGGTGATATTTTTATCACCATTGGATTTTTAATCCAAGGGTGCTCGGTTTAACAGAACATAATCTTTCTCTGTTTAGAAAGATATAGGAAATATTTTCCATCTCATTGGATTTTTGATCCACTAACTTTCTGTTTAACAGAAAATATCCTTCTCATTTATAAAGATCAGGGAGATATTTTGCCCCAATAGAATTTAATTCTATACTTAATCACCATTGGATCTTTGATCCAACGGTTCTCTATTTAATAGAGAGGATCTTTCTCTTTTAGAAAAATCCAGGGAGGTATTTCCCAAGAGTAGAATTTAATTCTATATAAAGAGGCATGCTCACGTGTTTAACACGTGAGGCTTATTTAGCTTCTCTCATTTGGCGCCCATATGCCTTGCATATGGGCACTCATGTGTTTAACACGTAAGGTCAATTTGGCCTTTTGCCATTTACTTTTAATGCTCATATGCTTTGCATACAAAAATAGAATTTAATTCTATGCATAGAGCTTAGTTCTATATGAAGCTAATGCTTCAAAAGAGTGTTCTCACGTGTTTAACACGTGACCCCAGTGTGGGTTTTTTTTGTGCTTATATGTTTTACACATAGGCGCTCACGTGTTTAACACGTAAGGCCTATGTAGTCTTTAATTGTTTGGTTGCAGCGCTTATTTGATTCGCATATAAGCGCTCACTTGTTTAACACGTGAGGCTTGAGCCGTGGGGAATTCTCTCCCTTTTTAAGTGGGAATAAATGCCCCCCAGCGTTGCTCTCACGTGGCTTGCACGTGAGTGCAACGTTGTCCATCTTTACCACCGTTGGATTGCCTAGGGGAATGGGAAGTTGAACCGCTCCTATCACGTCTTATAAATAGGGCCTTTGGCCCTTGAGATGACCATTGTTTTTTCATCTTCCTTTTTAACTCTTTTCTTGAGAATTTAATTCTCCTTTCAGAGGTTAGCTCTCTGCCCGCAGAACTCTTTCTAATCAGAGTTAAACTCTGCACACAAAAAAATTTGGTAACGATTAGGAACAGAATTTATCTTTTAGGAAACTTTTTCTCTTGTTTTGGATTTTAAATATATAAACAGAGCTTGGCTCTTCTCTTGAACTAATCTCTTAGAGATCTTTTAAAAAACTCTTTTTTTTAGTAGACTATGGATCTTGAATCAATGGTCATTCTTGAGAATCGTTGGTTCTCTTCTTAGGATTTTACCCTATCATTGATCCTGAGCTTTGAGGATCTTTGGAATTTAATTCCATTTTCTTTCTTTCCCATCATGGGGATTTCTGGGATTTAATCTCATTATTGGAGGAATTTAATTCCATTATCTTGCAGAGCTTAGCTCTAAATTTTTGGAACTTAGGGAATTTTATTTCCTTTACTGTTCTTGAGTATTATTTTTTTTAAATGCCCTCTTTACAGATTTGAATCTGTTGTTATTTTAACAGAACTCGTTTTCTTTTGGGGATACTGGGAGTTTTTAACTCTATTGTTCATTTAATAAGGATCCTTTTAGATTCTCACAATGGGCACATGTCTCATCATTAATGAGCCGCCATTTTGATTTCGTAGGGTCCATTAACTTTTTAGTTAGTAGTCTCATAAGACTAACCCATACTTTTTGTTAACTTTTGTTTTGTTCCCTACTTTAGGTACAATGGTCTCACTTCCCTACTTCCCTTATACACGCTCAGAAGTTACTTTCCCACAGTCGCCGTCAGACGAAGAAGTGATGGCTATGATTAAGAATCATGATAAGGACAAAAAGAGCCTTTTGCTATGGGGTGTCTAGTACGGTCACATCATAAAGGGTCATCGCAGTTTTACGTGTGGAATACCGACAGAACCCATTCGTTCGATTTCGTTTACGGAGCAACCGCGTACTTCCTATGCAGTGGAAGCGGTTAATTGGACTCCTGAAGGCCGGCTTGAGCCATCAACGACTGGGATTCCCAATCAGCCCTTAATAGCTATTGACATTCTGGGACGCTGGATATGCCAAGGCGAAGCTCGACCTTGGGGGCAGGTCTACAAGATAGGCGTCATCCCACGGCATCCAGTGGGCTACCTTTCTTAGGCCCATTATATTCTCTCCTCCCAACGCTCCCGTTTGTAGAAAGTGGGATTATACCAGCCGTGTACGTATCTTTGTTCTACTATCATACTCCTCACATTTGGTGGATTAAAGCCTATTTGAACCAATGGAATCTTCCAACGCACACGTTCCTACTGGGGATCGTGAAGTTTCCATTTCGTTGGAGGAATTCCGAGAAATTTTGGGACTGCCAATCAGGGGAGAACACTATGAAGAATTATTACCCCTTGACAAGTATGTTTTTGCTATGGTGTCATCCATGCATGAAGGCTTGACAACTGAGAATGCTGCTCATCACAAGCATCCAAGTTTAATCAAGGTCTTAGGTATTTTTGAAAGCCTGTTCATAGAATCAAAAGGGCAAGGTGTTAGTTTGACGCTTTCATTGCTCGCTTTCTTCATAAAGATACTCTATCCAAGAAAGCTCCGAAATTTGCGAAGGTCGAGGATCCCTTTGGATTTGGCCTGGAGAAATTGCCAGCTAAAGAAGAAGATCTGCCGCAATTTTATATCCCAAATTCGTCAGCCATAACTTTTGATGCGATTATTGCTCCTGTTATGCACGAGGAAACATTTTGTAGGCTTCATCAGTCTCTGGCTCAGCTGGTTTGCTATGCCAATGCACCGTCGTTTTATGAGAGCCTCCGTCTTCTACCCTGCACATCGCATATCCGAAGGAGCACGATTGGCTATTGGTGTTGCAGGGTTATCACACCTGTATCATGGCTTAAGTACCGCAGCCAACACTTCAAATCCAGGTGCAGACACTGTGAACTTCTCCCTCCCTTACTTCACGTCCTGGATCGAGATGCACATGTTAGCGCATTTGCTTTGCACCAGCGGTCTGATTTTTATGAGTCATATACTTTCACAGGAGTCATGAGATTGGTTGATGCCTTCACTCCTGATCCGACTCAGTTAGGGGCTTTGCGCGTGTTGCTTAATCCGTATTCTAACGAAGGTGGCATGGTTTTCAACGATCGTGTCCTTTCTGCGCCAGCGGGGCCTATTCAGCAGTTATTTGATTTATTGAAGAATGGGGTGCCAATTTTGAAACACAAGGAGATAATGCATCTGTATTCAATCAGGCCCGGGTACTTAGTGATTAAATGATGCTGCTCTCTTCATGCGGTATAATCCGCATCGCTTCGCCCAACAGCTGGGTTATAGCCAGGGCGTCCCCCTTGAAACTTTTTTAGTTGAGCCTACTCCCTCGCTGGAGACTTCCAATGATGTTATTCATCATTTCATGAGGCTAAATACCGGTTCCCTCTTCATGATCCCCGAGCCCGACTACATTCCAAGGCCCGTGGGACCCTTCAAGGGCCGATACCGTCACCAGGTTAGTCTTATTATCACAGAGGAAAGACGGGTGCTTTTTGAGTGTAAGGCCTCTGCTCCTGCCTAAGCCATCAATGCTTCGTTGCGACCACAGTCGGTCGTTCGCCCTCCTCTGAGGGACGGCGATTCAGTGCTTATTCCAAAAGCCGCTCGAACAGAGTCGGTCCCCCGTACTGCTGGTATGCCGGTTCGCACTAGAACCGATGCAGAGACTCTTGATAAGGCACAAGCAGCGGCGTCATCAAAGTCAGATCCCGAAGACGAGATTGGGCAGCACCGTGCAAAAGTGCCGAAGGGTAAGAAGCGTCCTTCTACCAGTACTAGCTCGGGCCCTAAAAGGAGAAAGAAATTGGCCACCCGTTTACTCAATACTTTGCTTGAGTCTGAACTTCTCACTCATGATGAATCTGCGCATGAACCGGATGATAGTCTTCTCTTTCCTGATACATCTGCCGAGGAGGCCGCTCAGCTGGCCAAAACCTTGAAGCGAACACAGAATGAAACCGAAAATGTTCGCCCCAAGAAGGGAGGCTTTCCCCCTGTTGAGTTCAGTGATGTCGACCCGACTCCTGCTATATTACCCGTAGTTCCTTTAACGCTGGCAGAAGAACGAGCTCTTAAACAGCCAATATCATCCGCTTCTGAAAATGAGGTGGCTCTGAAGGCAGGTAGGGATTTATCTTCGATCGAAGCTCGACGAGCGTGATTAACTTGAAAAGAGCAGTGGCTCGAAAAGGCTATACTTCAGGCTCCCTGGCGTATCAGTATGTATCTTTTGCATCCCTCTCAGTAAATGATTTATATTTCTTTCGTATCGTATTCGTCTTTACACATTTTTCTTTTATAGGGCCTTCTACGGCGGGCTCGGTTTCAATCCCAGATCGCGCCTTAGAGCCTCTAGTGATGACTTTTAATCCTTCAACGGAGATTGCCGGACCAGTTATAGATTCTGTAAATATCTCTAGTGGCGCATCGAAGGATGTAGAGGAGATTCCTAAGGCTGCTATCCCTTCGGTCCAAAATGGACGAAGTATTGAAGGTAATCTTATATTTTTTATTTAATGACCTTTCCATATGTCTGGCTTTTTCTTTCTCTCAAAATTGCGGGAGTTGGCGTCCTCCATTGTAGATCGTTCTCTGAAGGAAACCTTCTTGCGTTTACTTAACATGGTGGCCCCGCACAAGATACCCCCCTAGTGCATCGTCCTTTCCTTCGGCCAAGGTTGGTATTCCCTTACTTTCCGTATTTTATTGTCATAATGATACCGACGTGCTCTTTGCTTTAAACCACAGTCCTTCAGGCTGATGATGAAGTTGAAGTTCTTGATGAGCCTGTGGATTTCTCAGATTTATCTTCTGTGACCATGGGTAAGTGACGCTTTAGCCCTGGTATTCTTTTACTTATTTCCCTTGCAGAAAGACGACTAACCATACATGTATCTTTTATAGTTTTGCCAACCCTGACTCTACTAGAGTCCCATATTTGCATGCCACCGGGCCCTTATGCCAGACGTATGTCTGAGAGAATGGCGAAACAGGGTATTCATTCACTGGCAACTCTTATCGAGGATCTCCGTGCTGGCACTTCCGTTATGGCAAAGGAATTTTTTGTCAAAGCTAACGCTTCTTTGTCTGTCCTTGCTACCCACCATGACGAGGCACTGGAGCGTACTTGGGTTGAGTATTGCCGTCAAGTGGAGGCTTCTTTGCATGGAGTCGAATGCACATGTCTTCCCTCTGATATCTTATCTGTAAAGGCCGGCTTACGTGAACGGATTGATCGGTATGCTTCCAACCTCTGATCTTGTAAGAAAAGACTCAACCGAAAATTTTCGGAGAGGGAGTTGGTTTCGAAGGCTCTAAGGGAACTCCAAGCTCAGCTCGCAACTAAAACTACTCGGGCCTATGAGATTTGGCAAGTTCTTCAAGAGGCAATTACGGAGCTGGTGGCTCTCGATAAAACTATCACTTTTACGCATGAAATGGTTGAGACTCACAAGACCGCTGAGAAGGAGCTTGAGCATCGGTTTTCTTTGTATCAACAACAACAAGCACAGGCAGGGACTCAGCTTGTGGCGCTGCTAGAGCTTGAGGTGGAGGTTCGGTGGAAAAATGATGATCTATCTGGCTTATTGAACCGTCCACCGTCTTAAAATTTTTGTCGCTGTATATTTTTTCTCCCTTTTTGTATCTTGTATTCATTTTGGTTTATGAATAAAAGACATATTTTATTTCATGCTTGCACGTCTTTATCTTTTAATGTCTTGATTCGGCGTGAAGTAGTTTATGTACTCATTTCGGAGTTTGTAGTTTATTCACTCATTTTGGAGTTTCTAGTTTATGTACCCGTTTCAGAATTTGTAGTTTATTCACTCATTTCTGAGTCTGTTTAGTTTACCTCTCTTGGGTTTACAGGCAAAATTTTTCTAAGGTTGTATGTAGATAACCCCCGTTCTTTTTACGACAGAGGTCCGTTAGATTTGTGGTACTAGGGTTTTATTCTGTGGTACTATCGTGTTGGCTGATATAATTCTCGATATGCAGTTTTTAAACAGCTGTTCGAGTAGCCCCGCGACTGTCGTGTCGCTGATCCCTTCGGGGGCTAGACAAGACATCTTCGAGTAATCTCCTTAGGTCATATTACCATCGGAAGAGCAAGCGTTAAGAATTTTCCATGACGCTTTTTACTTGAGGTTGGGCTCAATTTGGAGCCCCGATGAGCCATAACCGCACCCTTCTGGGGTGGGATGATCTCAAATGGTCTTTTAGGCTTTATATGAGTGTCCTTCAAGACCCGAAGCTAAGAATATGCCATCACTTCGTTTTTATTTTGTTTTGACGATGTCGCTGTTGGGATTTCCTAACGACCTGACCATCTACTGTGGCCGTTGTGGAACAAAAAAAATTTGGTTTGAAAAACTGGCGCTGGAAAAAACCCTGCTAGAATCTACCCTAAACCTAAACTAGCTAATAAAGAGGAGATCTAACTACTATGATAGAAGTGTCTCACCCAAAGATCCATGTCCTTCGGTCTTCTATCCTCTTCGTTTTCTCCTAAGGATCTTCTTGAACGAGCTTGATCACCTTTTCTTGCTTCTTGAGATCTCCTGGATCGAGCTTGACTGTCGATCTTCCTCTATCGAAGATGATCCACCGGAGGGATGTATGGCTCTATCTCCACACTAAGAGTCTAGTGGAGCAACTAGAGACTTTAGATTTCTAATCTAAAGTGTGTAGGATGTAATGAAAGGTTCTAAGTGTGTATCTATCTCACCTCCTCTCTTGATTCTCCACAAATGAGATTGTAGAGAGGAGGTTGAAGATAAAGGAGGAGGAGCTCAAGAAAGCTAGTAAGGAGAGTGAAAACAAATTGTGAGAATGGAAAAATCTTATGAGAGAGAAAAACTCCACCATAGTTGTGTAAAACTATTTTTCCAATATAAAAACCCAACCATGCTTGAATAGTTTGCACAAATGAATTGAAAATTCATTTGTCAATACTATTAAAGCATGGTTCTCACCATACTCCTCTCACCACCTTTACACCTCATTTTCCATTTAAAGATAAATGAATAAATCTAAAATGAGGTGTCCACCTTCTAGAATGTTTTTCGTATAAATACGGATTATACTCTACTGTATATACATACTTGTATTCGTATCAAAATATGAATACCCAAAGAGATAGAACAACACAAAGAACATAATACTAAAATATATATATCGAAATACATATACGTAAATCATTAAATCAATATCTGATTTAATAATCCGGCTCAATCCCGAGCTGGCTAGTACTATCAATAGTCTGATCGAAAGTCCGGGTAAATAGTACAATCATTCGATCGGAACCCTGCACATATCCAATATGGCTACTACATCATTTCGCCTGAACCAGGAAAACCCTCTGTGTGGGACTCTAAAGACTCGAAAGTACGCCAGAAGTGAGTTACTGGATAAATCCATAATCACAAGCACGTCAGCAGCACTAGCTGTATGTAACGGCTACCCGGATACCTGTCGAAAAAGAAGACCGACGAGAAAACTCGTTCGGATCCCTACTTAGCCTATCCGTGACAATCTCCATATAGTCCGGTCTTTTCGTCTGAAAGTATCGCATACTGGGTCTAGGGGGTGGTAAACGTCAGACCTTAATAACCCGATAATTCATGCTGATGTGGTTCAGAACCAATCCGGGAAACTACTGATCAATCTATCAGTAAATCCCAACTGCCTTGGCCAAGGTCTTATGGTGCTGGCCAATCGAATACAGTACGATATCAACTCCCTATACCGAGAGAGATAAATCCCTAACAATTGCTCACTGCCTCCATGTGGCTCGGGGTTGTTCCCAACTAAAACCTGTTTGCATGACTCAG
The DNA here is from genome assembly GCA_030015575.1 of Agapanthus africanus. NCBI lineage: Eukaryota > Viridiplantae > Streptophyta > Magnoliopsida > Asparagales > Amaryllidaceae > Agapanthus > Agapanthus africanus. Next base: position 464,003,098 of record CM057349.1, read on the forward strand.
TAGAGCCGTGGTAGGGTAGTAATCAAAGTACAGTGGGAACTCACACGAGAAAAATGACGATCTCAGGTCTGAAGACTAATATGTACTCATGTCACCTGAGAACTGCTATCTGACAATAGGTATAGTACCATCTAGAAGTTCTTGGCGAGTCCATCCAATATACTCACCCCCAGTGAGCATCTGTATACGATCTTAGGTGCGAAAGACCAATGGTTGTGGGATCAACCATCGCCCCTCGTCGGATTCTAGAAACATATACACTAGTCTACTCAGGAATGTCGATGCCCAGTCTCGACACTCCCACGACTAGGGACACTTTAAGGATGTGCTTATCGACTAACCAGCTCCCACAAGTATGATCGCCATCACAACGCAGGTAATCAAGCAATGATCCTACGGGCTTTATCAACATGTATAAATGATACGTAATAATAAGTAAAACATATGCACATGTTAAGATAAAGACAAACCAGATAGCATACTATCATATCGAGCAAGATTGTCATGTACATACATGTGTCCAAGCATCCACATGTATACATATACAATAATGGCCTCTAGGGCATACATATCCAACAGTCGCACCGATTCTTTGCTGAAGTAGGGTAGACATCTATAAGACCTTCTATGCTGCAAGTATTGCAATTGAAGACCGGAGCTAGGAATATGTCATTGCTCCAATTTCATTTGATAGCTGCGTCCGCAGCCTGCTGAAATGAGAGGGGAACGCCAGGATAGTCCCTAAGTTATATATGTACCATTGAGACTTAGAGCTAGGATTTTGCCGTTACTCCATTTTTGCTTTGACCCTTGGGTCTTTTGTTGACGTTGCATCTGCACCTTGCTGGAATGAGAAGAACGTCGGGGTGATCTCTAGGCTCTAGATGTTGCCATTAAGACCCAAAGCTAGGATTTTGTCGTCACTTCATTTTCATTTGATTGTTGTGTCTGCCCCTGCTGGGATGAGGAGGGGGACGAAAGGATAGTCTCAAGGTTGTATATGTACCGTCGAGACTCGAAGCTCCTTTTGACGAAGCGTAGTGGGAAAATATGGTTCCCTTTTCCTTTATTTGTGCTCATGGATCGTATACAAGAGTCAATATGGACATACTTGCAGGGGAAAAAGTTTTATCTTCATTTTCATTTTTTTATTTCTTTCCGCGATACTCTATCTTTTCAGCTTTTATGTTGCGAAAGTCATGATTGCCCAATCATTTCGGCTTTTTATCCGCGGTGCCCAATCATTTCGGCTATTTTTTTGAGTTGGGGATTTGAAATATGATACCAATCTTGGCATCAGCATCGCTACCACTGGGATATTTCCAGGAGCAAATTATCATTTACCGTGAGAAGAATTGAAATTTGATACCTATTTGGGCATCTGCATTGCTTCAACTGGGACATTACTATGAGCGAATTATCATTTGACATTGTCGATTTGAACAAAGATGGCTTAGCAAACAGGCTTAAGATCCTGTCGACTAAGCCTTTTTGACTTTATGAGCCGTAAGGGTCTCATAAAGGTATTTCGCCCTACAAGTCGAGAAGATCTCGTAGGTGTATTTTCTCCTTAGGAGTCGTGAGGATTCCTAAGTGTGTTTTCTCTTTTAAGTCGTGAGGATCTTACAAGAGTGTTTTCTCCTTCTAAGTCGAGAGGAGTTACAAGTGTCGTTCACCATATGAGAACATTTCCCACGATTGGTGGAACTTGGTGGAAGAATATTTATTTATGCCCATGGATTGTATACATGGGTCAATATTAGACCGCCTGTAGGGAAACATTAGGGGAATATAAGGGCTTATGAATAGGTTCAGATCCCTATAGCTTAAGGCTTTTGAATCCTATGAGCCGTGAGGGTCCCATAAGGGGAATTCTCCTTACGAGTCGTGAGGATCTCGCAAGTGTAGTTTCTTCTTAGGAATCATAGGAATTCCTAAGTGTATTGCTCTTTTGTGAGTCGTAAGGATCTCACACAGGTTTTTTTTCCCGAGATCGCGCCCTTTTAGGTTTTCGTGAAGCTCGATGATAGTCCTGCTGTTTTTACTCACGGCGCTTTTTTGGATTTTCATCCGTGCCCATTTCGCTTGTAGACATACCTTTTTTTGGTAACAATGGAGCTCCCCAAAGTAGTTTCACCGCAGATGTTCATCTGTTTGCCGGTGGGACTTGAGTTGCAACCCTCGCCGTTGGAACTTTGATTGCAATATTGATCTCAAGAGAGCACATCACCATATTTGAGGAAATGCGCTAGTTTAGGGACGTTCCAGTCCCTTATCGCCATGTTTGAGGCGACACACTAGTTTAGGAATGTCTCGGTCCATTATTTCCATGTTTGAGGCGAAGTTTTAGTTTAGGAAAATCTCGGTCCGGCATTCCCATTTTGGGGATGAGTATTAGTTTAGGGACATCTCGGTCCGTTATTAGTTTAGGGACATCTCGGTCCGTTGTTAGTTTAGGGACATCTCGGTCCGTTGTTAGTTTAGGGACATCTCGGTCCGTTATCGCCGTTTTTGAGGCTACAGAGATTTTTGGATACTACTCTTAGAGTTCTGATTCAGGAAGATAGCGAGCTGACACAAGCATCGTCATCTATCATTGACCTACTTCAAGTGTAGTATGTTTTGAGGAATCGGCCGTTTATTGGCCGGAAGGGTCTTTCGCCATGCATATCCATGAGCATATAGGCTCCACCTTGATAGATTTTGTCTATGATGTATAGGCCTTCATAGTTTGGCTCGAACTTCCCCTATTTTGTACGATTGGGAATCATTGGTCTTTTGACGACTAATACGAGTTCACCTTGGCGAAATGTTCTCGGTCTAGTCAGTCTTTCGTATGACCGTGTCATCCTAGCCTTATAAGCCTCCAGGTTTTGCTGTGCCACAAGGCGAGTTTCGTCGAGGGCATCGAGCTCCTCAAACTGAAGATGAGCATTTTCTTCATCTGTCAGCTCGTATCGAACCGCTACTCGTAGATAAGAGAGTTCTATTTCCAAGGGAAGTACTGCTTCCGTGCCGAACACCAACGCGTATGGTGTTGTATTCGTGTCCGTCTTGAACGTTGTTCGGTACGTCCAGAGAGCTTCGTGTAGCCTTTCGTGCCAATCTTTTTTGTTTCTGAAAACCATTTTCTTTACGATCTTTATCAAGGTCTTGTTGAAAGCTTCAGCTAGACCGTTGGCCTGAGGATTATAGACTGAAGAGTATCTCCAATCTATTTTATGCAGTTGTGTGAAGCAGCTGATTTTATGACTTCTATAAGCTGGCCCATTCTCCGAGATTATCCGTCGTGGAGTGCCGAACCGGTTGATGACATGGGTTTTGAAAAAATGGAGGATATTCTTCGTCTTCACCTCCCTTAGTGGTACTTCTTCTGCCCACTTGGAGAAGTAGTCGGTCGTTGCCAATATGAACAGATGTCCTTTGGATGATGCTGGTTCAATAGGGCCAATTATATCGGTTCCCCACATTTCGAACGGTCAGCTAGCTATTGTTGGGTGTAGCAGATTTGGATGTTGGTGGATGAAGTCCTCATGAATTTGGCACGAATGACATTGATTCGCATATTCGAGACAGTCCTGAATCATTGTGGACCAGCAACCCATTCTTTTTATCTTTAACATCATCTTTGGCCCGGCTTGATGAGAACCACAAAGTCCGTCATGAGTTTCTTGGACGACTCTCTTCGCTTCTTCTGGTTCCAGGCATCTTAACCATAGACAATCGAAGGATTTCTTCTATAGAGTATCATTGAAGAAGGCGAAAGACAAAGCTCGTTTCATAAGCTGATGTCTAGACGACGTATTTCTGGGCGTTCATTGGGATTTGAAGTAGTCTATGAAGAATTCCCTCCAATTCTTACCCTTTTCTTCGCCCTCTATTTGAAGGGATACTTGTTTGGTCGTTTCTTTTCTTTCGGATGGCTCTTTTAAGTCTTCCGAAGATATATCTATTAGCGCGAGAACCCTGAGGCTTTGCACAATGATCCTTACGTCATCGAGGTCTTCATCGACCAATTTCTTGGGGGAAAGTCTCCCAACTATATTTGAAAATGGATTGATTATCCATAAATATGAAGTTCCTTAGCCAATTTGGCCAATGTGTCTGCCTTGATGTTTTCTGCACGCAGTATACTCTCCAGGATGTAGGAAGGAATTTGTGTCAGCAGTTGCTGTACTCTTAAGCTATACTTTATCAGCTCTGGCTTGCATGTCTGATAGTCGCCATTTTACTGGCTAACGATCAGCTGGGAATCTCCATATATGAGGAGGTCTTTGATTCCCATGTCGATAGCGATCTCTAGACCTGCTATCAAAACTTCATATTCAACTTTGTTATTAATCTTTGGGTCTATTAAGGAGAGGGCATAACGCAATATCCCTCCTTGCGAAGTCACGAAGATAAGGCCCACCCCAATTTTGATTATGGGGTTGTTTTGCTTTCGCCGCTTCATGGAAGATGGTCCATCGAAGTAGAGTTCCCATTGGGAATTATTTTCTTCTTCAGTTGTATCAAACGCATGCTCATCTGACAACTCGCAATTTAAGGGGGAGTCAGCTGGCATTAGATGCTCCACAAGAAAGTCAGCAATGGCCTGCCCTTTCACTGCTTTGAGAGGACGATACGTTATCGAGAACTCCATCAAGAGGAAGGCCCATTTGGCAAGCCTTCCTGTTAGTATGGCCCTCGACCTTAGATATTTGAGTGGATTCACCTTTGATATGAGATGGACCTCATGTGCCAAGGCGTAATGTCTGAGTTTCGTTATTGCGAAGATCGGTGCTAGGAAATGCTTTTTGATGGGGGAATAATTGTTTTCTGCCTCAAAGAGGACTCGACTTAAATAGTATAGAGCTCTCTGCTTTCCCTAATCGTTCTCTCATGTCCACAGTGCACCTAGAGAATCCTTAAAGGCCGTTGTATATAGGATAAGTGGTTTTCCCTTAACCAGAGTGGTCAATACCGGTGGATTTTGCAGGTATTGCTTGATTTCGTCTAGTGCATTTTAGCACTTTTGATCCAGACGAACGGGGTCCCCTTCTTCATCAAATGACTGTAGGGACAGCATTTTCCGGAGATGTTGGTTATGAACCGCCGGATGTACGCGAGCTTTCATAGGCGAGACCGCGGTTGTTGTTTGATGGTTCTTGATATGGGTATTCCTATAATCGCCTTTATTTTGTAGGGATCGATTTCGATGCCGTATGATGAATCCTAGGAATTTGCCTGAGGAGACTCCAAATGTGCATTTTAGAGGATTCATCTTCAAATTATACTTCCAAAGATGTCGGAACACTAATTTTAGAGGTTCCCAATATTCCTCATGAGATTTGCTTTTAACCACAAGGTCTCGACGTAGCATTCGACAATCTTATGAATGAGGTCATCGAAGATCTTTATCATAGCCCTCTGGTAGGTAGCACCATCGTTCTTACTTTATAGCAGAATATGCTCAATGGAGTCCGAAAGGCGGTGTGCTTTTGATCTTCTGGATGCATTTTTATTTGGTTGTATCCTAAACATCCATCCATGAAGGAAAAGACCTTATGGGTAGACATGTTATCGATCATCAGCTCAGTAAGAGGTACTGGGAAGTCATCCTTCGGGAAAGCTTTGTTGAGGTCCCGAAAGTCCACGCAGATGCGCACCGTCCTGTTTTTCTTCATTACTAGAATGATATTAGCAATCCAGTCGGGATATTGAACTTCTTGGATGAAGCCGGAGTCGATTAGTTTCTAAACTTCAGTGTTGATGCTCATCTAAAGTTTGAGTAGCTTCCTTCTCGGCGCCTGTTTGATTGGTGTTATACCCGGCGATATAGCAAGTTTATGTACTGCCACCTTTGGATCTAGACCCGGCATCTCGGAATAGTTCCATGCAAAGCAGTCTTTATATTACATGAGCACATCTTTTAACGTGGCTACCTGTTTTTTAGATAGTAGCTCACTGACGAATGTCGGCCTCGAATCGTTTTCTGTCCATAAGTCAATTTTTCTTAGGTTGTCCGCCGTAGTGTGTATCCATCTTCCAGCTCTTTTGGTGCTGGTGGAAACTCTGAGATCACTCTTCCTCGTTTTTATTTGCGAAGCACATGTGGAGGTCATCCATAGCCTCGTGCCCTCCCTCTTTTGAGAGTGTCATCATATGGTAGGTATGAGTTTGCTTCCATTCTTGATGTTGAGCCGGTCCTATCCTCACGGTATAGGTCCTCATTGGCTCATGCTTTTGCGGCGGGGCTACCCTCCAGCTATCGGATAAAGCGAACCTGCCTTATTGATACTCGTCTTCTACCCAGTTTTTGATGGTGAATCAGTCTTCGAGGGGATGACATATTACTCGGTGATAGGAGCAATAATCCGAATGATGGACCTCGTTTATTTGTTCGGGGTGCCGAGACTCCGGAAGTGTCATCATTTGGTGCTTCATAACAAGGTTGAATATTTTCCTTGTCTTGTTTTGGGGGAAAGAGTATTCCTTGCCCATCTTCTTTATAAAGGACGGGCTTCAACCGAGTTTTTTCTCGATTGCATGGCGTCTTAGATCCACTTTGTTGTTTTCGAATGTTGTTTGCTTTCTTTGCCTTGTTTTTGACTCTATTTCGGGATTTTTCCCTTTCGCGAGAACATACAGTAGGCCGGGGATGAAGAGCATTATAGTTTTCCTTCTCCGCAGATTACTGATTGAAATGCCGCATCCTGGCCTTTTCATAAATGGTCATTTCGCGGTTGTGATTGTCTCGGCTCTTTTGACAAGCTTCTTCTATTAACCTGTCAATTTGATCTTCCAGCGATAGACTTAATGTTTTTAGAGCGGGATCTCGGTCCGATTTGACGTCACGGCTATTTGGAGAAGCGTCTTCCGCTTCACTTGAAAAAGATCCCGCTCTAAAAACATTAAGTCCGTCCGTTCGATAATTGTCGCAATACATGTTGATAAGCGTATCCGCTCCCATCTTCCACTCCAATTGTCGAACCGTTTGTTTGAGGGTTACACCTTGGCATCTTAACAGCTTTTTCAATCCCTCCGTGTATTATCTTGGCAGACGGATTGGTTGAAGCATGTCGAGTGCAAAATAGGCACCAGGCCAGACTTCTTTTTCTACTTTGGCCTCGGTAGATTGGTAGAAGAAGATCGCTTTTTCACCTCTTCGCCTGGGAGGTACGTAGAAAGTTTGCAATTCTTGTACGCTGTGTGTATGGAGCGCATCAAGTTCCTTGTAATGCCGATGCGGAGCCATTGTAATTTTTAGACTCTGATTTGTTCCGGCAAAAGTTTGCATTGACGGGCGAACGGAGAACACTGCATTTGCTTCATCCTCTGAGTCGCTGCCAAAGACTAAAATAGGAGTAAATGGTCCGAGCCTATTTTTTTTATGGGGTTGCCCCGAATAGACTATTTCTTCATCTTCCTCGGTATCGCTCCCAAAGATCGGGATAGTGGCGATGGACTTCTGTTTATCATCCGTTTATGACACCTTTCCGTATCCTCGAGTCTGGTCTTCATATTTTCAAACCTCATTTACGGTGAACGGATTTAGCTCCCCTGTGATGGTGTATTCCAAACCATCCTTGATATACTTCATACACTGATGTTGTGTAGAAGGGATGACGTTGTACTCATGTAATCAAGCCCTGCCGAGCAAAGCGTTATAGCAAGTCTTGCCATAAAATTTGATGCCAGTGAAGAGCAGCCCGAAGCTTAACGTCGGTATTACTGTCATGACCAAAATCAGGAACGTGACCGGCACTTAAATCACGCAACGTCTAAAGATATAACATAATTCAAGTAAGCTGAAAACCCAGAATCTAAACCGTGAAAATAAGGTGGAGTGGTAAAACATTGTTTCAAAACATCACCTTTTAAAAGAAGAAGAGTTATATCACATTTTTAAATCTCAAGTTATTACTAAAAATTTTGGCAGCATTTCTTTTGTAAAAATTGATCCAAACAGATACATAAGCAATATATATAAAAAGCATCCCCACTTTGGAGAAATCTCACACCTATACGCGGAACACGAACACAAGGCAGATATACGACGCCAAAGGCGAAGAAATAAGCAAATAAGAAAAGAAACAACATTTACAACATAGCACAAAAGTCGGCTCACACGAGCACGACACCCAGAGTCAAATATAATACAAATCTCGATCTTCCAGTCTCGTCTCTAAGTCGATACATACATGTGGTAGATGGAGTATACCAGATACAAGGATAAAAGTACAAGTATAAAGCACAAAAATACTCACAACCCACCTACAAAATATATATCAGGCCCAAAAGTAGCGGTAGCGGTAGCAGTAGCAAAAGTAGAATGCCCCGCCACGACTACTCTGAAGATCGGCCCTGTAAAACACTGTGGCACAACGGGGGTGAGTTTCCAGCTCATGAGTAGTATATAACATCATACGTGGTAATCGCAAGTATGAACGTAACAACAACAATCCTAAGCATGAGATAATGATGGAATATATAACTGTATGGATGCAACATAAATCATGATCAAGTATAGCTTCAGGGTGCAACAACTATATGAAACAGAGCATGTCATAATAAGTCATGAATGTGGATTAAAACAAAGGTAATATCGGCAAATCATCATAAAAACGGTGTCAAGTAACAACACTCAAATCCTAATATCTCAGGTGTCGTCACTCTGATCGTCTCTCATATCCATCTAATCATATAACTCCGGTTGGTATCCTCTGGATATCCGCCGAGTTTCCATACAATCACCGGTAGGTAGTGCTCCCCTTCCTGGCTCAACGCCTTTCTATACGATCTTCTTGCCCCGGGGTACCGTACCGGGTCCACCATGTACCCGCAGACGGTGCCTCGTTACTCCTCGAATCGGGTATACTCATCACTCAGAACCGAGAAAAACCCATGGTGGACACCAAATATCATATCAAGGGAAAACCGCATTTTAAATAATCCAAGTTTTGAAAATGTACTATGCGGTTTCCCAAATCCACGAAAACCGAAATCTCATGAAACATCATATGAGAATATAGTACTAATAGCAATGTAAGTATGATGTTGACATGATGCGTGCTAGTACAATAAACAAGCATCTAACTACCAATTAAGATGTAATACAATGTAGTTATTCATGACCCATTCTATAGTGTGCGTGGCATGGCGATTATCAATGGTGTGCGTGGGTATATGAATTAGTGCTCGTACGACATGAACCGTTGGTAATGGTGCAGTGTCCTAATGAGGATATGTCATTGCATAACAAGTAATAGGATGCGCATTATGATACTCATGCATAAATCACAATGTATAATCATATATTATAAGGTTTTATAACTAGAATCTAGCCATCGGCGCTTAACGCCATACAGGCGATTTCCCCGTAGATGTTAAATCTACTCACCAAAACGGTCTTGAGCTACTCGTATCCGACCACCTCCTTCCCTTTCCTAGCCACGTCCGAAGTCTCCGCAATCGATCCTAGCATCGTACAAAACCATAACACATGAGGCTAATAAATTTTCGATATGACACGTACACATACACTACACGAACGAACCAACTCCCACAAGTTATCATGTAAGAGCTTAGCATGTTAAACGTGTGCAACAACATCTAAGACTATCCCTAAGGGCTGCTAACCACACAAAACACCTAAATGAGACTCGGAAAAATCCGTATCGCACGTTAACAAAATGCCTAAAATATAATAAAACGGCCCCAGATTTTTATATATAAACAATTAGATAAAGTTGCACATACTAGATGCCTAATAGGAGTTTCAGAGAACACTCGGCAAAACTTCACACCCAAACTCCCCAGATAGGCCGCAATTTGCGGCTAGGAAGAATAAATTTGCGGCCTAGAAATTGAGGGGAGGGCACAGGTTTTGGCGGTGTACTCGTAGACCTAAGATTAGCTTCCAGTAATGGCAACTTCTCACAAAAGTCTCTAGGTTGATAGCAGATTTTAAAATGAGACCCTAAACTTAACTAAATACGATATTTAACACTAAATCAAAATATTGAGGCGGTTTAGTGAAAACATGGTGTTTTAACAAGGCTATTTAGTTACCAAAACACCCTATTTAACCTAGATTAAGTCATAACTACCTATGAACTTCATAAACCCTAAGAACTTATCTTAAGTCTAATTATCACCAAACATAACTTTTAGTTAAGATTGGGAGTTGATTAACAAAAACTTGTTAACATAAAAGTTTTTCTAGAGCCTACTTAAAAGTTGTGATCCTTACCTCACCAAAACTTGAAGGAAACCCTAACCATACAAGCTCTATGACTCTCAAGAGAGATTAACCATGATTAAATGAGGGTTTAGTGATGCTTTATGGTGATTAAGTCTTAATTGTTGTAGTGGAAAATTTTCAGGAGAGGAGGTGAGTTGAAGAAAGAAGAGGAAGAAGAGAGGAAGAAGATAGGAGAAGGGTGAGAGAAATGAAGGGGAGAGGGATGGCTCATGAGAGCCATGCGCATCTCTTCTCTCTTCATTTAATGCCCCTCACATCCATGTCTCCTCCATCATTTCTTTTCTTTTCATTTATCTTTTATTTTCCTTTTTTTTAAAAACCTTTTAACTACTTAAAATATTTTAAGAAATAAAATAAATATGGTTAATTTGTCATAGCTAGAAAAACATGTCTTAACTTAACTTAACATATCGTTAAAACTAGATTAGTATAAGCATATGTGTGTGCATATATAACAAAATACATAAATAAATAAATAATTAATTAATTTAAATAAAAATATGAGAAAATAATTAATAATTAAGCTTTATCGAAAACCCATATTATATCGCTTAATTAACTCTTATCGCGTTTTAGGGCATTACAATTACGAACCCAAGCGTCCGTGACGACTGTGAGTCGAACCCGGAGATGGTAATTTTATCTCGGGCAAGATGCTGAACGTCCATGCAAATTTCCTTCAGCACCCTCACGTTGAGAAGGTTGACGGAGGATCCGTTGTCGACAAGGATTTTCCCTATCTTGATGTCGTGGCAGTACCCGGTGACGTATAACGGGGGATTATGTTCGCACGTATAAAGGAGGAGATCTTCATCATTGAATATAATGTCAGCCGTGTGAACCTCTGCCGGTTCATCTTTCATATTCTCTTCCGTGAAGAAAGTTTGGAACTGATCGGGCTTTTGTAATGCTTTGATCAGAGAATCTTGTGTCTCTTTAGATAGGAGGAGAGCATTCAATATGCTCGGTTATGAGGGTATTTTCTTCAGATGTGCTAGGACATTGTAATCCACATTATTTTTCCTAGGCAGGTCCCTTGCTGCCAGCTCTTTGACAACTCCATTGTCGAGAGCAATTTCCTCAGAGATTTTTTCTTTCCCTTTGTCTTTTTTGCTCGAACATTTGTTTGTAGGTCTGAAGTTCTTCTCAGGCAACGTGCGGTTACGCAGCTGAATATTCTCGCAGTTCTTCTCCTCCTCTTTGTTCAGAGGGGGAGTCTTTGAAGAAAGGGCTGAGGGATATTTCGTCCTCAGAATCGCTCCCAAAGGTAAGAACTTAGGGTTTTTCTCCTTTCGAACCGGTACCAACCATATGACAGTTGCCAGTCGTTTCTTCATGCGTATCTGTCGCACTATTTTGCCGTCGACGAGTTTCGCGCTTCATCCTATTGAAGTGTTTTTGATGGGCAACGTATCCTTACCATCATTTCTTGAAGACACTACATTCCTCGGTGGGGTGGGTAACCCTCCTATGATATAGACAGTAGTTTGGATGTGAATCTTCTCTATCGAGGCCTATGACCCCGGGAGTGTTTCTTACGAGAGGTGGTAGCTTCATCCCCATTGACAGGACTTTGGCAAACCGCTTCTCTGTTTTGATCCTGCTCTTATTTGCAGCAAGTATGCTTTGGTTTGGTTGGAGTACTTTACGACTCATCCTTGTCACGGCTTCTTTGTCCTAACACTGACACTTAGCCTTTTCGTATATGGTTGTTTCGCATTCTAAGTCAACTTTGCTTTTTTGAAAGGCTCTGTTTAACAGCCTATCGATCGGGTCTTTTGGCAGTTCCGGAGATTTTAGCGCCGATTCTGTCCCCAGTTCCTCTATGTTGTTTTTTGACGCTGAAGGAACTTCTTCGTCATATAACGACGAATGAGAGACCATGTGGCAACTTGCTACACGTTCTTCAGTGTTTTTTGATGAGTCATTTTCCTCATCATTGTCATTATCTTCATCCTTAAGAATTTGCTTGAGGAACTCTTCGAGAGTGACCGGTGTCCATACCTTCTGTTTGTATTCCTCCAGCGCGTCAATATATTTTTGTAGATCTATGCGCTTGTCTTCATACTCGGCAGGCTGCACAGGCTTCTTGGTCTTCTTCATTTTCTTCGAAGACTTTGAAGGCTTGACTTGGGGGTTTTTCCCCTCGTCAACAATTTTCGGTGCGGGACGTGGTTTCAGCATCTCTTCGATGATTTCGGGTTCAAGTGGGCTTTTCCACCTGACTGACGGACATGCTTGTAGATCCTTCAGCATTCTTTTGGTTTTTACTGAAAGAACGACTTCCTACGGAGTTTCTTCTACGAGTGAGCATGATTCCCCTTGCGCGTCCACCTTTTTGGGAGTATACTTCTGGGGTGGGCTTGCCCTCCAGTTATCAGACAGCACGAATTTTCCCTATTGATACTGGTCTTCGACCCAGTTCTTGAAAATGAATCAATCTTCAATTGGGTGGCTCACCATTCTGTGATAGGAGTAGTAGTTAGGGTTGTTAACGTCACCGGGTTACGGTGGAAGCCGCGGGTCTGACAATGCGATAAGTTTGTTACGCACTGCCAATTCGAACAGTCCCTCGTCTTGTCGTGGGAAAACGAGTGAGCGCGTCCTAATCTTTCCTCCAAGGATGGACACAGACGCGCGTTGTTTTGGCGAACAGCCGGTTTTAAGCCACTCGGTTGTTGTTGTGTGTTAGCAACGAAGGCCGCTTTCCCTTTACCCTTGTTATTTCGAGGGTCCTTATTTGAGGAGTGTTCAGTTGAAAATATTGCACTTTGGTATGATTGTTTTCCTTACATTTCTTAAATATTTAAAGGTGTTTATTATAAATATAGAACATATTTGGATTTATCTATAAAATACTATTTACCATATGTTTATATATTATAATTAACATTATGAAGGAAAATATAGGCATTTTATATTTATATAATATTTGGGTAATTGAAAATATGCATATCATATCAAATATTCTAATCACAATTATTAAAAAATATAATATCAAACAAATGGTTAGAATAATATTTCAAAATATATGCATAATATTTTAGTAATTAAAAGATGCATAGAATATCAAATATTCTTAATCATGTTTCTTAAAGATTTATTACCATATAAAGTGAATAGCATATTAAATATTCTTAATCAGTTTCTTAAAGATGTATTACCATATAAAGTAATTAAGATACTCTCTTTAATTTAATAAATAGTACTAACATTATTCATGGAGATATTATGCAATATTTAGCTCAGGTCAAGAGATCAAGATGTTCAAGATGTCAGGATAAAATATCTGCCAAAATCATAAAAGTAATACTGACAGAGACTCAGAATCCAGGTATGGAAATCACCATATTAGGAAATCACCATATTATGTAACTTGGTTTTCTGATTTGAGAGCTATATAAAAGACTGAGGGCTAAAATTAGAGGGCATCACCTTTACCACAAAGCAAATCACCGTCAAAGAACAAGTGATCCATGACAGGTCTACGATTTGACGTGATAGGACGACGTGAAAGACGGAGCATCTACTTCCTACGGGGCAGAGATCGAAAGCAACTTCTTTCTCTTGTAATCTAAATTCGTAGGATTTGTACTTGTGAAATTGATTAATAAAGGTAGATCATTTTGTTTAATTATTTATTTTCTGTATTATTTCTGCATTATGATTTCTTTAACTATCCTTTCTTCTTCTATTCCCAACATGCGCGAGTAATTCTCCGCTTGTTAGGGTTCGTAGGATTAGGGTAGATCAATGGATGATTAAAATCTTTTAACTCTTTTTATGTCCTATAAAGTTTATAAACTTTATCAAAAGAATTGTTAACATCCTAATCGGGCGCGCTATCAATTCATTGGTAGTCACAACCGCGATTTGAGATTAGATTAACAATTGTTTTGGTAAAAACTAGACATGAACGGAGATCCATGTAAAGATAGGGGTTAAGAGTGGGAACCATATTCCCTCCGAAAACCCTAAATCTCCATGCATTACCGTCGATCTAGTTTTAAATCAATTAAAGGATAAAATGAGTAATTTTTAATTAATCATCCATGACTACTAAATCTTAACGAACCCTACAAGCCTTTTTCTTATATAATTTACATCCGTAATTAATTTAGATCTTAAATAAACTATTCTCCTTTCTTCTTTTATTTTATTCAACTTGTCTAAAATAGGATTAAAAGCTCCACGCATCCCTGCGGACGACCCGTACTCATCTTGGCTAGCTACAAGCGACACCGTTATTGATTGTGGTTATTCTACAAACACTTTTTCACATCAATCAAATGGCGCCGTTGCCGGGGATACGTGCGTAATTTTCTTTTCTTACTATTCGTGTTGAAATTCGATCTAAATCATAAAATAAACAAAACTTCAAATTGTGTATTTAACGATTATTGTGTGAATTTTGCAAGGAGATTTGGAGTCACAGATTTGAGGAAGATTCAGAGACATTCATCAAGATCCAGAGGTACAAGGGAGGCCACGTAGCAAAAATCTTTAAAAGATCCTTCAGATTAGCAACGGAAACGCGACACAAAGAGCAAATTGGCGGCTGATCCGCGGTTCATTTAGGGATCTAGGGCTGCAAACTTCTCTGGTATCTTTTCTATATCTTTCTCTCTCTTCTGAAAAATCCAATAATATATTTTCTGCAGGATTCTTTGCAAAATATCGCCGCTCAAAAATCTTTTTGCAAGTTTTGTTTTGTGGTTTGTTTTTGTATATTTTAATACGGACTTTAAGGGGAAAGACCAAAATTCAGATGAGGTGGGGTTTTTATCACCCTTCCTAGGCCCCGCAAATCACAAAACGAGTATCTGCATCAACCCTACATTAATTTAAAAAAATATATAGACAAGACTCTAAGGATTGTCGCGCTCAATAAGGACAGAGCAAGGTCGTGGGTAATCTATCGCTTATCCGCATTACTTTTGTGGTGCCTAGGCAAGTGGTTATTTAATTAGGCCCGCTAATTTCGGTGATTCGTATAGCGGATACCTCCCACTTACCTGGCACTTACCTAGCCACAAGAGTAGTAAAGAGGTGGTAGAGGATTGATCCTGCGGCTTGTCCCTTGGAAGTGAAAGAGCGGTCTAGAGACTTGACCTAGGTGACTTAGTTCTAGGGTTGTTTGTGCATTTTTGTGTAATTTGTTTCAAGTCCCACTTTTTCAAAAACAAACCAATTTTTAAATAACACACACGCTGCCACTTGCACTAAACCCGCTTAGTGCATGCTCGGCTGGATACGGAATTCTAGTGCCCGTCTTGTCCGCGTTTCGGCTATCGACTCTGAAGTCGGTGCTTCTTCATCTTCTTTTTTCCCTCCACCCACGACATCTCCCGAAATGGACAGATCTCCATCGGGATTGAACGATACCACTCTGCCGCCACCCGCAGGTGTGTAGAACCCACCGCGTATCTCTCTCCAAGAGAGACGCTATCCTATACGTAGTCCATTTTCTACTTGTCTATCCATTCCACCAGCCAACGGAGATAATTTTGAAATTAAACCCCACTTCATCAACCTGTTACCCAAATTTCATGGGCTCGAGTCTGAAGACACGTACGTTTTTATCACCAAATTCGAAAATGTATGCGCAATGATGGGTACATCATAACTTTCAGTGGATGTTATGCGCTTGCGTCTTCTCCCATTCACTTTATGCGACTTGGCAGAAAAATGGCTTTATAATACTGTCGCACACTATTACCAATTGGGATGAATTCGTAATAGCATTCCTTAAGAAATTTTACCCAAATCATAAGACCGCCTGTGTTCGGAGCGAAATCAACCAGTTTACCCAGCTTCCCAATGAACCATTTTGGAAGTGCTTTGAACGGTTCAAGGATCTGCTTGTCCAATATCCTCATCATGGAATACATAGATAGGATCTGTGCCGAATTATATATGAGAGCATTAATCCAGCAACAAAGCAGATGCTTGAAACCATGTGTCAATGCAATTTAATGTCCAAAGACGGTAATGAAGCCTGGAAATACCTGGAAGATCTTGCTGAAAACACTTTGCAATGGGAAAGCTTTAGACCGCCTTCATCTAGGGGAGGTATCCATTAGCTCGATGTTTCCATCGCAGTAAAAGTCGAAATGGCAGCGAAACAAAAGAAACTCGACACTATAAAGAGAAAATTCTCATCAATCTCCCTAAACCAGGTTATGCTTCCCAAAACCATATGTGGTTGCTGTTCCGACCCATCACATTTGATGGAATAATGTCCTATGAATGCGCCGTTTCAAGTTCAAGAACACACCAATGCTACTTTTCAGCAGCGACCTACAAATGATCCTTATTCTTCCACATACAATCAGGGGTGGAGGAATCAACCTAACTTTGCTTGGAACCAAAACCAAACTAAAAATCAAAACCAGTTCCAAAGCAATTACCAAAGACCTCCTCCACAGCAACAGCAACCACCACAACAGAGTCAGCACCCCTTTCAATCATAAATTTTCAAAATCCGGTCAACAATTCTGTACCTTCTAATAATTCTTTCCAAACGACTGGTACCGATAACTACTCTTCACTCGCAAAAACTTTGGATTTGTTTATGAAACATTCCATCCAAATGTCGGCTGATATGAGGTCTTCTATTGATACCATAAAAAAAGACTCCGCCTCCCACGGTGAGAGTATTAAATCAATAGAAGCCCAAATTGCACAGTTGAATGCCGTGATGAATGCGAGAGAAAAAGGGAAACTCCCATCTCAACCCCTACCGAATCCTGGCCACTCACAAAATTATAATGTGAGTGTCGTTACTACGTTGAGATGGGCAAGAGTGCTGGATAACCGAGTGGGTGAACAAGTTGATGACGTTAATGATACCAATGATACCCCGGCTTCTACTTCTTCCCCTAATTCGTCTAGTCTCCCACCTACTTCCGAGCTTATTCTACGTTTCCCACTAGGTCCGAACCCTCCGCCAAGTCTCCCTAAAACGATTCCCACTCTAATTTTGGGATCCATTCCATCCCCACAATCTTCTCCAATGTTGGACCCAACCCTTATTGATAAAGCACTTTATCCAAACAGGTTAAGGGGAAACAAACTAAGTCTACAAATGGAGAAGATTGTGGAAATTTTTAAGCAAGTTAAAATAAACATTCCTTTCCTATATGCTATTCAACAAGTTCCGTCTTATGCGAAAATCCTAAAGGACTTGTGCACTAGGAAGAGAAAAGTTCAAGTACCTAAAAAAATTTTCCTTGCGAGTAATGTGAGCACTGCTTTTACACAACAACTACCCAAGAAACGAAAAAACCCTGGAAGTCCTACAATTTCTATTTCTATCGGGGGTAAAAATATCAATCGTGCTCTACTCGATTTAGGTGCTAGTGTTAACTTGCTTCCGTATTCTGTTTATGAGCAATTAGGGATCGGAGAGTTAAAACCTGCGCATTGCACTCTTCATATGGCCAATCGATCTATTACCCAACCTAGGGGTGAGCTAGAGAATGTGTTAATCAAAGTCGGGGAATTTATATTTCCTATGAACTTTATCGTTATAGATACACAACCTGTAGCGAACCCAAGAAACCAAATTCTGGTGATTTTAGGTCGACCTTTTCTTGCGACTTCCAACACAATATTCAATTGTCGAAACGGCTCTATGATCCTATCTTTCGGGAAGATGTCAATTGAACTTAACATTTACAAGTTGGGAAGATAACCCTCCGAACCCTATGCTCATGTATGTTCTGTCGAAACAATAGATTCCGACAGTAGAAAAATTGAAGAGCTTCACGATACTGATCTCGACTCCGCTATTACGTTGTTGTCCGGGTCAACATCTAACGCTAAATGTAAACCTTTTATGGAGTCTGAGTATCATCTCATTCTTTCCGATGAGACTATTATCCGGGATATCGATGAAAGCTTTGAAAAAATCTTCGCCGAAGAACTCGCATTCTTAGAAGACATGGGCGTTGTGATGAATCAACCCCAATCCAAAGAAGTTGAACCGCCACATCTTCTTCTTATCAAGAATGAGAATGCGAGTAATCCATCATCATTGTTTCGTCTCTACAAACCGAGATGTAAACCCTTTCCATTACACCTCTTATCTCCTCCCCACTTCTTCACGTCAATAGGCGACATGTTCTTCCACCAACCTTGGTGTCATCAATAAAAATTTTGAATGGTTGGTGTTGAATTTTGGTCTTTGTAAGGCTTTACTTTGACCAATAACTTTAAACCCACCCCCTCATAATTTTAAATGCTTAATACGATTTTACTCAAGTTTGGGGAGGAATATTTTGGCTCTTGAAAGAAAATTTTTATAAAATTACGAGCCAAAAATAAGTTTGGGGGAGAATTTCACTTTCACTATTTCTTGTCCCCTTTGATAACTTTTCCTCCCAAATCTACAGATTTTGATATTTAAAAGATGACAACGGTGAGGACATTGCTGTAAACAGGTTTGGGGGAGGTTTGTGATTATTTACGCGTTACTTTGCATTATACTATATATAAGTACAAAAAAATTTTGATAATGAAAGTTAGAAAGTGCAAATTTACATATGAAAAATAGAAATAGTTTGAGAAAAGTAAGAAAGTTAGATGTTTTCTTAAACAAAACTAGTAATAAGTAGTTATGAGCTGTTGTCCCAAGGGTTAGTAAGATAAAGGAAGTCACTAGTCTGAAGATAAAAATAAGTCTGAAAAATAGTCCCTAATCTTGAGGCCAAATATCTGAATGTTGATACCCTACTATACGCACTTACACACATCTTGAAACTTGGGATAGTAGAGGATAACTTGAAATGCTCTTGTCTAAAAACCTTAGTATGAAGGAAAAAAAAGTATAAGTGGTGAAGAAAGAAAAAAAATGAACACTGGTTTTGTAATTGCTTAAGGCAATATAAAAAAATATAGCGAGGGTGCTTTATCACCTAGTGCTTTAGACCAACTGGTTTGGGAGCCACTGCTAAGCCTTAGGTGTTGCGAAACGAGGAATTACGCCTAAATACGCGAGTACATTTTGTAATCGGTTGGTTAGTAGCTCAAGAAGTATTAACGGTCGCATGAAAAATGTGTGAGCAATTTTATCGAAAATATTCACCAACTATAAAGTACTGTGGAAGATGGTCAAGAGTATAATAGTTTGAATTGAATTCTCCAAGTGTAGAGATGTCTTTTACACACACGTAGGAGTATACGATCTATATTTGGAAGAAAGGTAGGAAGGAAGACTAACGACGATATTTTATTAAGGGATGATTTGATTTCTGACATCTTTTCATGACTATTAAGATAGGGCCCATGACAACCGAAAAGCTAGTGTAGTTGGAAACTCTTATTTTCAAGTTCTTTCTTTTATAGTTCTTATCTTTATATGTAACTTTCACCATCTTCTTTTTATTATGGGATTTTGTAGGTGTAATCCGCTGAAAACTCTCAGAAGACAACACTCCTCCTACTAGTGACACCTAGAAGTTTAACTGCTTGTTGCACGTGCTCAGTGCAATCGTGTTTGCCTACGAAAGTGTGCTACTTAGTTTTTTTTCTTTTTCTTCTTCTCTTGAATAACTAGTTTGCTCGGGACGATCAAAGTTAAGTTTGGAGGTATTTGTTCAGTTGAAAATATTGCACTTTAGTATGATTATTTTCCTTACATTTCTTAAATATTTAAATATGTTTATTATAAATATAGAACATATTTGGATTTATCCGCAAAATACTATTTACCATATGTTTATATATTATAATTAACATTATGAAGGAAAATATAGGCATTTTATATTTATATAATATTTGGGTAATTGAAAATATGCATATCATATCAAATATTCTAATCACAATTCTTAAAAACTATAATATCATACAAATGGTTAGAATAATATTTCAAAATATATGCATAATATTTTAGTAATTAAAAGATGTATAACATATCAAATATTCTTAATCATGTTTCTTAAAGATTTATTACCATATAAAGTGAATAGCATATTAAATATTCTTAATCAGTTTCTTAAAGATGTATTACCATATAAAATAATTAAGATACTCTCTTTAATTTAATAAATAGTACTAACATTATTCATGGAGATATTGTGCAATATTTAGCTCAGGTCAAGAGATCAAGATGTCAGGATCAAAAATCAGCCAAAATCATAAAATCAATACTGACAGAGATTCAGAATCCAGGCATGGAAATCACCATATTAGGCAATCACCATATTAGGTAACTTGGTTTTCTGATTTGAGAGCTATATAAAAGACCGAGGGCTAAAATTAGAGGGCATCACCTTTACCACAAAGCAAATCACCGTCAAAGAACAAGTGATCCACGACAGGTCCATGATTCGATGTGATAGGACGACGTGAAAATCGACGGAGCATCTACTTCCTACAAGGCAGAGATAGAGAGCAATTTCTTCCTCTTGTAATCTAAATTCGTAGGATTTGTACTTGTGAAGTTGATTAATAAAGGTAGATCATTTTGTTTAATTATTTATTTTTTGTATTATTTCTGCATTATGATTTCTTTAACTATCCTTTCTTCTTCTATTCCCAACATGCGCGAGTAATTCTTCACTTGTTAGGGTTCGTAGGATTAGGGTAGATCAATAGATGATTAAAATCTTTTAACTCTTTTTATGTCCTATAAAGTTTATAAATTTTATCAAAAGAATTGTTAACATCCTAATCGAGCGCGCTATCAATTCATTGGTAGTCACGACCGCGATTTGAGATTAGATTAACAATTGTTTTGGTAAAGACTAGACATGAACGGAGATCCATGTAAAAATAGGGGTTAAGAGTGGGAACCCTATTCCCTCCAAAAACCCTAAATCTACATGCATTACCGTCGATCTAGTTTTAAATCTATTAAAGGATAAAATGAGTAATCTTTAATTAATCATCCATAACTACTAAATCTTAACGAACCCTACAAACCTTTTTCTTATAATTTACATCCGTAATTAATTTATATCTTAAATAAACTATTCTCCTTTCTTCTTTTATTTTATTCAACTCGTCTAAAGTAAGATTAAAGGTTCCACGCATCCCTGCGGACGACCCGTACTCATCTCGGCTAGCTACAAGCGACACCGTTATTGATTGCAGTTATTCTCAATCAAGGAGGAAGGCCCGTGGCCCATCTGGTCCATTTGGTCTAGTTTATCTATCAGAGCCTAGGAGGTTGTTAGTTTGAAGAATGTCATGAACTGGGACACGGTCGTTCGAGAATCAAGGATCCCGATAAACATGCCCACGGCGGGAGATTCTTCAATGCGCTGTTCACACTTAGACCATAGGTTTCTCCACCAGATCGCGTATTGGACCCAGGTTTCTCCCGACTTTACCCTGGCATTGATTAATACTATGATTGGAATACGTTCGCTTGCGCTGGAGAAGCGTTGTGTGAACAGCAGTTCCATCTCTGCGAATGTTTTCATGGAGTCATTTGGGAGCTCCGAATACCATTCGAATGCTGTTTATGACAAGCGGCCAACGAACTGGCGCAGCAACAGTTTGTCATCGCCTCCAGTGATGCCGCAGAGAGCTCTGAACCGAGCGATGTGCTGGTAAGGGTTGCCTGTCCTTTTGTACACATGGAATTTAGGGATCGTATATCCCGGCGGATACTTGATTTGATCATACCAGCCCGGATATAGCCGTCCAGTTCTGACAATTTGTCCAGGAGCTTCATTAGCTTGATGAGCTCTTATTTGTTGAGCAATATAATCATCAAGAGCGGCCTTAGTGATTGTTTCCTCTTTGGCTGCCGAAAAGGCTGGATGAGGGTTTGATATTTCCCCTCTGTCATCGTCGATGATTATCGGCGTATCTTCGGCCGGGGGTTCTGGTTGGATCATCATTCCAACTATGTCTTGAAACAAGAGAGCCATTTGCTTTATGTTGGCAGCTTGTTCAGCGGCTTCTTTGTTTTTTCTCTCAAGCACCCTTCGCAGGAACTCTGTATCGGTCTCCTGCTCTTGGCGCTGTTCGGATTCTTTTTCCGGACTTTCTTTCTGTCCGGTAAGAGCTGCAATTTTGATCGGCATTTTCTGGAGCTTTTGTTGTTACTCTTGAGCTTTTGTCAACGACCGAGTTTGCGGTCGGTGACTCACGGAGGCACGACTTTCTTCTTTTTCCGAAGCTATATAGACTGTATATATGATCACGCCTCCAGACTTAGGGCATTTAGGTTCATCACCTTTAGAATTTGCCGCGGGCGGTGGGATTTTTTCCAGCCTCGTTCTTTTATGGAGGTTGAAGTTGAAGGGGCCATTGTAACAGGCACCTGTGTAGAAGGAGTCCCCCGTTGTATGGCGGAGGAGTGATCTTTCTCTTGCCGAGCCTTAAGTTTTTTCGGTCGAAGAGTGTCACACCCCGCTTCTCAGTAGATGGAAATAGTGACGTGGCAGGTCGCAATGTATTTACTATGAAATAAATACGTTAAGTGTAATTAAGAAATATATAAAAATGAATAAGAATGACAAGAGAATAAAATGAAACAACAACTTTATTTGCATTCAACTTTACATACAATTGTTTGAAATAAAAGATACAATAATCAAAAGCAAATGCCTAAACAATGGAAGACTGAAAGTAAATGCAGAGGAACTAGTAGTTAGGCTGAGCGGTAAGCTGGTCTAAGTCCTCCTGGCTCGGCTCTTTCTCCTCAGAGTCCGGTCCTCCTGACGAACATTCCAAAGAAAGAAACTAGAAAGGAATGTCGTCAGCGAACTAATGCTAGGTAAGTCCCCAAAAAATAAAGAGAAGATAGTATATAAAGTGATATGAACAGGTAAAGTATATGACCGAGTCCTGGTATATGATAGTTATTCTAGCGTGGTTGTTTGTAGTTTGATAAGGAATGTATTCATATATACTAGAGGAGTCCATCTTACCACGTGGACTTTGGTAACATGTAGTACAAGGCCCCGTCATAACCCACGGGACAACGGCACGAGAATTCATGTAGGTGTCTTGTAAGTGACCTCTCGTACCACGATATGCGTTCCGTACCAATCTACCCCTTTATCCCCGCGTAATGTATTGTATAGATTATATTTATAAGTCTTGCCGAAACCATGGGTACAAAATGTTCAAGTATTCATGTTCAGGATGTAATCATGTGTTCAGGTAGTCATGTCAAGTTATAACCATAGTTCGGTCAAGTCAAGTCAAGTATACATATTTGAATTTGATGTTTGAATTCAAGTATTCATATTCATAATCAAGTATTTGTGTTTGATTTTAGATTCAGGTTTGAGATTGGACTCATACTAAGTTAGACACTTGTAAACTAGTTTAACTCTTGAATTCTTAGGTTCAGGAATTATTGGCAACTGCTGCACATGGACGGCAGAATTTGTGTCTTTTCCCAAGACAATTGCTACTGATAACTTCTATTAAGTTTTTTAACCTGAGTAGGCAAGCACTCTCTTTCTCCAGCTCCCTAAGGCTCAAAAGAATTAATCACGCTTAAACTTATATTTACTAAAATCCTTAAATATTGTTTTGTATATCTCGAAGGGGTTTTATGAAAAATATTTTAATATAGATTATAAATAAAACATCGAAGGTGATTTGTATTATTTAAGGTTTTCATGAATATGTGTTTTAAGTATTGAGCTATTTTAATGAGAAATACCTAGCTTTTAAAAGTTTATAGCATTTTATTGAAAGCTAGTCATTTTTAGTAAGTTGATAGTATTTTATTGACATTTTTTAATCTTTCATTTTTATAAAAATACAGTTTCATAATATAATGAAAGTATGGATTTATAATTTTATATAATTTTAATTTTAAAAATATTATTTTATATAGAAAATTTTTTTTTCTTAAAAACCGTATTTATATCCTTTCGAGATCGAATACTCCGTGAGGAGTGCTGCATCTCGTTTTACTATCCTCAGAATATGCGGTAATCCACAACATCCATTAGCGTGTCCCCTGATAAGGGTTGTAGATGCATAATTATAAAGAAATACGAAATACTGTTTTAAAAGAAACCTGGTTTTAAAGTATGTAGTATTTTATTGTAAAGATTTTTCTTCGAAACAAAAGTACATACAAATAGGTATCGTGCTATGAAACCAAAGTATACGTGTGGGGTAATTCGTTACCCCGTAAAGTTTTTCCTAAAGGTATAGTTTTAACAAAATAAAAAAGAAGTGATAATAAAGTTCAAGGTATTTTAATGAAAAAGTTCAATTATGGTTGTTCCACATGAGATTCTTGGTTAAACTTGATTCTAAATATTGGTATTTAAGATTACAAGTACTGTGGTAAACTTAGATTGATCAATATATAAGAAGTTTCTAGGGTTTAGAAAAATAATATCGGTAATAACTCCACTTTACCGATATAGGATTTAAAAATAAATTTCAATTAAGAGAAAGAGAGTTTGGAAGGGACTTACGGTTTGAAAATATTAAAGAAAGAGTTAGGAAGAATAGGGAGGCTTCATGGCATCGCGGGAGCTCCAGAATCCGCTTCGATCTTCAACGGAAGAAGTTTGCTCGCTAACTCCACTTTACTCCAATTGCACTTAGGAACTTTTGAGAGAGTTTTTACTAGAATTTTCAGAATGGTGAAGAGCTAGGGCATAGGGTGGTATTTATAGTGGAGAATTAGGGTTTAGAAATTAAAAATGTGGATTAAAAAACATTAAAATAGTGTTAATTGGTGAATTGAAGGGTCTCTGTTTGATTGCAGGAAAATCAAACAGTGTATAAGAGTTGAGGGGACTTGAAGAGACGAATGTGCAAAGCACGGATCAATTTGGACCCATCTGAACCGACCCCGCCGGCCCTATGGTTATTTTCGTCGGTCGATCTTGAGGCAAATGCCTCGAGATTCATGCCACCAGATTAATTCTCTTTATACACTATTTTCCACATGTTTGATTTTTCTGAACTTTTTATTTTCCCGTGTATTGCATGTGCAACCTTTTGGGCTTCCAAAAAATTAAAAAGAAAAATCAGAGAAAAAAATTTGTGTCTGGTGGGAATCGAAATCACAGGCTACGTCACAGCAGTGCAAAGGCTTTACCGGTGAGCTACAAGTTGTTTCTTACTTTTATTTAACAAAAGTGACTTATAATTCAAACTCAGATTGTAATACTCTTTTCTTGTATATTAACAAAAAAAATTCTGTACAGAGATTTCAGAGTCGTTACTGTTAGTAGATGTTGCACACTCTCACAACACTTGTGAGGAGGCGGAAGCGGTAAATAAAAATTTTCTTGCATGCAACACCCATATAACCCTAGATCTTGTGCTTAAACCTTAATTAGCAAACCTATCTGGAGATCTTATCTACTATGATAGAGCTATACCTAAGGAACCGGTCCTTCGGGTCTTTGTTTGGATGTGACTCCTAGGCTTCTTATGGTTGCAAAGAACTCGGTCTCCGGCCACCTCAAGATCCAAGATGATCCACCCGAGAGCTATCGAACAAGCTACAAACTCTTCACAAGAGTTGAACTAAGAGATCAAGTGTGCTAGAAGTGATCACTTAGATGATGTAAAGATCAAGTATTAGATTATTATGTCTCTTGACCTATGATTCACAACTCATGTGAGTGATTTAGGTCAAGAGATAGAGGGATGAGATAATGAGAAGAGAGAAAGTGAATGTGATGAATGAAAATATCAAGCATAGAAAAATGATATGGCTAAAGGAAAATAATTGAAGCATGTATTATTTTTCTCCAAAATAATGCACCATGCTTCAATAGTAACTCCAAATGAATATAAAATGAATTTAGCCATGCCATCACCCATGCTTAGACTTCCTCCAAATTCCACCTCATTTTTTTTATTTTCACAAAATAAAAACCCATTTATGAGGTGTCTCCTTCTAGAATGTATTCTTGTACAATTACGAGAATATCCCTTACTGTATACCGTATAAATATACATGTATCCGAATTCCGAAAAATATGAATACAAATAACCTAATATATGTAATACCGGCATGCGGCTTAAACCAAAGCCTGCCGGTATTAACCTTGCAATCATCATTCCTGTAACCATTACACAAACATGATCAAAACCCTGCCGTAACAACTTACGGCCTCTACATCTTTTGCCTGAACCAGGGAACCCTCTGTGTGGGACTCTAAAAACTCGACAGTACGTTGGCAGTGGGTTTAACTACAAGCACGTCAGCGGCACTAGCTGTGCGTAACGGCTACCCAGGTACATGACGAGAAGGTGGCCAACGAGCGAACTCATCCCAACCCTAACGAGCCTGAAAGCAACACTTACCATACAGTCCGGTCACTTCGTCTGATATGTCGCATATGAAGTCTAGGGGTGGTAAATTTCAGACCCCGGTAACTTTATAAGTCATGCTGATTTATGGCCCATAACGGTTCGAGACTACTGATAACTCTTATAAGTAAATCTCGACAACCCTGGCTAGGGATTTGCTGTTATGGCCGATCAAGCATAGCGCGACATCAACTCCCTATACCGGGAGAGACGAAACCCCTCCTATCGCTCACCGCCTCCATGTGATTCGGGGCTGTACCTAAAATCCACCTGTTTGCACGACTCAGTAGAGCCGTGGTAGGGAGGAAATCAAAGCACGGTGGGAATCACACAAGACACTATGACGATCTCGGGTCTACAGACTAACCTGTACAAGTGTCACCAGAGAACTGCTATCTGACAATAGGTATATATACCATCTAGGAGTTATCGGCGAGTCCTGTTCGGTGTATCCATTCTCTAATGAGCACATGTGTACAATCTTTGATGTCAAACACCAATGGTTGTGGGATCAACCATCGCCCCCAGGGTCAAGAAACGTACATACTAATCTACTCTGGTAATATCGATGCCCTATCTTGATATACCCTCGACTAGGAACTAAATAAGAAATATGCTTTTAGACTGCCCAGGCCCCACTAGTATGATCTACATTATAATCCCGGTAGTCAAGCATAATCCTAAGAGCTTCATCAACATGCATATAAAGATATGAAATACAACACATCACACGTTAAGATGAAGATAAACCAGATAGCATACTATTATTTCGAGCAAAGATTGCTTCTGTATATATACATGCCTAGCATCCTATACAATACAGGCCTCTAAGGCATACATATTTAACAATCTCCCACTTGCACTAAGGCCTGTAGTTGGTGCAATGAGTACCTACTGTCTACACTAGAACCAGTTGTCGGCGTACCGTATGCCCAACATCTCGAACAGTTTCTCAAATTGGACTTGAGGAATGGCCTTCGTGAATGGATCTGCTTTGTTGTCTTTAGTGTCTATTCTCCGTACCTCGATGTCCTGGCGATCCACTATCTCCCTGATGAGGTGATACCGCCTCATGATATGTCTGTATTTCTGATGGGACTGAGGTTCCTTTGCCAAAGACATGGCTCCATTGTTATCATAATACAGAGATATTAGATTAGCAATGGATGGAACTACCTGAATTTCAGAAATGAACTTCCTCATCCAGACTGCCTCTTTTGCGGCATTATTAGAAGCAATATACTCAGCTTCCATCGTGGAGTCAGCGACAGTATTTTGCTTAGAACTCTTCCAACATACCGTCCCTCCATTTAGGGTAAATACAAACCCTGAGATGGACCTACTATCATCCTTGTCGCTCTGAAAGCTGGAGTCAGTAAAGGCCTCCATTTGGAGATCTCCGTTACCATACACCAAGAACATTTCTTTAGTTCCTCTCAAGTATTTCAGAATGTTCTTCACAGGAGTCCAGTGTTTCTCCCCTGAATTGGATTGATACCTGCTTACTGCACTCAGTGCATAAGCTACATCTGGGTGAGTACACAACATCGCATACATTATAGATCATACCGCCGAAGCGTAGTGTATAATGCTCATGCGAGCCATCTCCTCATAAGTCTTTGGAGGCATCTCTTTGGAGAGGGTGATCCCGTGACAAGCGGGTAAATTACCTTGCTTGGAATCTTCCATACTAAATCTCTTTAGTATGGTGTCAATGTATCTCGATTGGGACAATCCCAATAATTTCTTAGATTTATCTCTATGGATCTTAATTCCTAGAATGTACAAGGCATCACCCAGGTCTTTCATGGAGAACCTCTGCGATAAGAATAGTTTGACCGATTATAACATAGGAATATCATTTCCTATCAAGAGAATGCCGTCCACGTACAATACGATGAATGTAACAGTACTCTCTACAATCCTTTTATAAATACATGGTTCATCTACATTTTTGATAAAACCAAACTTTTTGATTGTATCATCAAAGCAGATGTTCCAACTCCGTGATGCCTGCTTTAATCCATAGATGTATTTAAGCAACCTGCATGCTTTTCCGCTGCTCCCACTATCAATGAAGCCTTCTGGCTGATCCATAAAAACGCATTCTTCTAAATCACCATTTAGAAATGTCGTTTTAACATCCATCTGCCAGATCTCATAATCATAGTGAGCAGCTATAGCAAGCAGGATCCGAATAGATTTGAGCATCACAACTAGTGAAAAGGTTTCATCATAGTCCAAGCCTGGTCTTTGATGAAATCCTTTTGCAACCAGCCTAGCTTTATAGGTCTCCACCTGACCATCCACACCGATCTTTCTTTTAAATATCCATTTGCACCCTATGGGTTTTACTCCAGAAGGTGCAACCTCCAAAGTCCATACTTTGTTGGTGTGCATGGATTCTATTTCGGATCTCATGGCATCCAGCCACTTCACTTAGTCAACACTCGTGATAGCTTGATGAAAACTAGTATGGTCATCATCATCCATGATGCAATCTTTTCTATCACCATCAATTAGAAAACCGTAGTATCTATCAGGTGGGCGAGAAGTCCTACTAGATCTACGGAGTGGCCGAGGTTCGTCAGGTTCTATTGAAATCTCAGGTTCAACCAAATCATCGGTATTTGTTTTTGGATCTGGAATTTCTTCCAGTTCTACCGTATTGCCAACAGT
Source organism: Agapanthus africanus (assembly GCA_030015575.1). Classification (NCBI taxonomy): domain Eukaryota; kingdom Viridiplantae; phylum Streptophyta; class Magnoliopsida; order Asparagales; family Amaryllidaceae; genus Agapanthus; species Agapanthus africanus. The sequence continues at coordinate 464,032,286 of CM057349.1, forward strand.
ATCATTTGTAAAAAAATCGTTTTCTAAAAATATGGCATACTGAGAAACAAACACCTTTTGTTCCTCCTTGTGGTAGAAAAGTTATCCATACGAATGTTTTGGATATCCCACAAATTTACAAAAAAAAACGATCGTGTCTCGAGTTTGTCCAGATTCTGCTTTTTCACAAAAGTCGGACAACCCCATATCCTAACTCTTTTAAGAGATGGTCTTTTCCCATACCATATTTCATATGGAGTGGTAGACACGGTTTTGGTCGGAACCCTATTCAATAGATATATCGCAGTCTCTAATGCATGCCCCCAGAATGATATTGGTAACTCGGCATCACTCATCATAGATTGTACCATATCTAATAGGGTACGATTTCTCCGTACCGACACACCGTTGTGCTGTGGTGTGTACGGAGGAGTGGGCTGAGAGAGAATCCCATTCTCTTTTAGGAAATCTAGAAACTCTGAGTTTAGGTACCCACCTCCTCGATCTGATCGAAGTTTCTTGATACTCAAGACTGTTTGTTTTTCTACTTCAAATTTATACTCCTTGAATTTTTTGAAGGCTTCGGACTTATGTTTCAACAAGAACACGTGCCCGAATCTCGAGAAATCATCAGTGAAAGTTATGAAGTATGAAAAACCGCCTCTCGCATGTGTAGACATTAGTCCACATACATCACTATGTATGAGGCCTAAGAGTTCAGTAGCTCTCTTTCCGTGTCCAGTAAACGGAGTTTTGGTCATTTTACCTTTGATACAAGACTGGAAAGTCGCATAAGATTTATATTCAAACGGGTTTAAATATCCATCTTTATTTAGCTTGGTTATTCTTGTTTCGTTAATATGACTAAGTCTATAATGCCAAATGAAAGCTTCATTTATGTCTGAAACCTTTCTTTTGTTTGTGTGTTGTATATTGAAAACTGTATGCTGGTTTAGGATGTATATCCCGTTATTTAATATACCAGACCCAATCAACTCTTGATTAAGGTTAATGTTCATAACATTAGATTGTAATACAAAATTAAATCCATTATTGTCCAAAAACGATACAGATATAATATTACATAATATCGAAGATACAAAATAACATGGGTTGAAAACCAATATACAACCCGACGGTAAACCAAGGTGATACTCTCTTACTGCTACAACATGTATAGAGGGACCATTCCCAACTCGGAGAGTGTGATCACCTTTCTTCAACACCTTGCTATTTCTCAGCCCCTACACACAATTGCAGATATGAGATCCTGATCCGGTATCTAATACCTAGGAAGCTGAGTTAATTGAAAAACAGTTTTCTGTTACAAACACACATGAAGTGGAAGCATCAGCATGCTTCTTCTTCTTGAGGTCGGCAAGATATCCAACGCAGTTTCTTTTCCAATGCTCGGTCTTGTGGCAGTGGAAGCATTCCCCTTTCCATGATACAGCAGCCCCTTTCTTGTCCTTCCCCAATGCCTTTTTCACTCCTCCTCTCGGTTAGATGGGATTCTTCTTCTTCTTTCCCTTGGCCTTAGCTTTCGGGACGGAAGAGGAAGATGGCCCAGCAATTAGAGCGGGAGTTTTCGCTACCTTTAGCATGCTCTATGCACTCCTCAACATATTGAGAAGCTCAGGAAGTGACTTCTCCAGATTATGCATGTTGAAGTTCACTATGAACGGAGCAAAGGCAGGGGGGACTGTAGAACAATATCAATATACTGTTCGTTCTCTATGGTCCAACCCAGGTCCTCTAGTTCTTCGATAAGTCCAATCATCTTCAATACATGGTCACCTACAGATGTGCCAGCAGCCATCCGCATCTAAAACAACTTTCAAGTTGCTTCGTATCGGAGAATACGATATTCTCTCCATACAACCCCTTTGTATGGAGAAAAATGGATTGTACATCCATCTTCTCGTGCTGCTTCTGATGTTCATTGTCCATAGAAGCAAGCGCGAGGCATTTGGCTGTTGCATAGTCTATATCCCATGTCTTGAGGATTTCTTTATCCACAACTGAAGAATCAGAGCCTAGGTTAGGAGGGGCTAGAGTAGTCAGGACGTATCCGACCTTATCAGGACAATATTTTCGTTCCTCGGCCATTCTTTGTAATTCGGTCCCGTGAGTTTATTCTTGTCTAATAAAAGCTTAAGTCCCATCATAGGTATCTGCCATTAGGAGAGAGAAAAAAAGACACTCAGCGATTGCTCTTACATGATTAGATTGGTTATTAATCTTATCTAATCGATGTCTCTCACTGTTTTTATCAAATTTTCCTTCAAACCTTAGAAAGAAAATCAGCCAGGATTAATTGCAATCTACAAGTTCGCTAACTGGTCGGTCAGGCCAGTATCGGTACTCCGAAGGAGGTTCCCCGTGCTTTCGCACGGACCTAATTAAAATAAACCTCGTTTCCCTAGAGGAATGACCCCGTTGACACCTTTCTAGACACCTACTGGATTAGCTAATTGTAAAGTGCAAAACTCTCCCGGGAGTAACTTTTACTCACAGTGGGATAGGGATCCAACTATCAAATAGAAGGTATGCAATCTCATTACAAATTTCAACTCTTGAAATTCCCGATATGATTTTTACCCCTGGTGTCTTATGACCTTAATTATGGTCAACAAATCATAAGCACTAGTCAAGTTCTACCCGCTATTTCGTGATTGATTTAGACCCACCCGCATGACCCTTAACTATGGTCAATAAAGTCATACGAATGTCCTAATCGATCGCATCAAATGCTTTGTAGGAAGACATCACTTAGCTACCGTACACCACGCCTTAACTATAGTCAACAAACATGGCACGAAGAATAAGTATTCTGCTTTCAAAAATAGCGGAGGGCAACAAATGGTTTTTATGAAAACCCTTAACGTTTTGAACCTGATATCGTTGTAGAATCTAGTGAAAGGAGTGGTTTAAGCTCCAGTTTTAAAAGTCGAATGGTTTTGTATTATCTTTCTAATTTTGCTAAAGAGGTCACTCCCGGTGAAGGGATCTCGGCTCTTTCCTCATCGAATGAGGTGCTGGATATTCATGAATATCACGATGCAAAGAAAAAGTTAGATCAACTATAAAAACAATCGAGTACTTTATAACATTTTCTAGTTTCGGTAAAGGGGTCACTCCCAGTGAAGGTATCTCGGCCCTTTCCTCATCGAATGAGGTGCTGGATATTCATCAAGGAATACCACTATGCAAAGCAAGAACTACAGTTACCCATTTTAAAAAAGTTTGATTCTACAATATCTTTAGGTTTCTTTTTCTTAACATTAATCACATTAATGTTGTCCCATCATTTACGTTTCCTAAACATCACAGAAAAGAAAAGAAAATAGAACGTACACTTATGCCATCCGCATTCGCCACGGGTCTCCGTCATGCACCGTTAGATTACTTAACTAACGGCAGAGCGGGGACTTGACTAGCGCGGATGCAAAACATAAGCAACATTTATTATATATCTCATATATAAATAGTCATACGTCGCATGCATTTATAAATATTCCAGATCACAGATGAATACATAGGATATTCTAGGAATTCCGTATTTCATTTAAGCCCTTAATGAAAGACGGGTTCCACGGTCGTGATGAGTAGCCAAACCCCACCCTAGACCCCTATAGGTGCGGCAAACTACCCGCCAAATTTCCGAAGTGAAGCAACATCCGTCAACAAAATGAGTAGGACACTCGGCACTTCGAGAACCCGGTAGTTTGTTCACCCCACATTGGGTCTATCCTAGGAGCAAAAACAGTAAAAAAAATTATACAATGGTGGCTACAAGCTCAACCCGGATATACCCCGCAAAATAATATTACATTTCTTTTTACAAATTACATGAATGATAAGAAAAACGCTCGTCTCACATCCCCGGCTATTCATCCACGACGATCCAACATATTCATATACACATACCATCACATGATATCATTATAGATGTGTGCAACCCCGACTAACCGATATACAGCAATTAGTCGATATTTCCAAACACACATACACATCACAAAGCTTGTAAAGTAACCACGATATTAGAATTCCGCACGCAATTAGCAAACTAAATCAATTTTCCAACACTTGAAAAAATCCAGTGAGCTAGTTTTCAAAAACCGGTCGTTTTGAGCCAATCCGGGAGTCGAAACGAACTCGAAACCCGCCCAAATCTTCACAGAGGCAAAGAAAATAAAATTAACTGTCAAATGGGGGGCTTCAGAGGGGCACCCACCCCTTGGGGACACCTCGAGGTGGCCCCAATAGGTTGGCAGACCCGAGAGCACCCTATTAGGGTGCTTTCGGGTCACCCACCCCCAAGGCCACCTTGAGGTGGTCTTGGGGTGTGGGTACAGCCTCTGGTCCCCCTCGAGGTGTCCCTTGGGTGCGCGCACTCCACCCCGCGGCTTCTCGGTTCAAACCGTGAGCCAGCGGGGTGTGCAAACAACTGAAAACTTCGATTTTCGAAACTGTTTTTGTCGACAGTTTTTGCACGACAAAAACGACAGAATTCGAACGCTACTACAAGCTATTTAAGGTTTAAGAGAGGCTCTTATACCATGTTAGTAGATATTGCACACTCTCACAACACTTATAACGAGGCGGAAGCGGTAAACAAAATTTTATAACCCAAGATCTTGTGCTTAAACTTTAACTAGTAAACCCATCTAGAGATCTTATCTACTATGATAGTGTTACACCTGAGGAACCGGTCCTTTAGGTCTTTGTTTGGATGTGACTCGTAGGCTCCTTTTGGTCGCAAAGAACTCGATCTCCGGCCACCTCAAGATCTAAGATGATCCACCCGAGAGCTATCGAACAAGCTACAAACTCTTCACAAGAGTTTAACTAAGAGATTAAGTGTGCTAGAAGTGATCACTTAGATGATGTAAAGATCAAGTATTAGATTATTATGTCTCTTGACCTATGTTTCACAACTCATGTGAGTGATTTAGGTCAAGAGGTAGAGAGAGGAGATAATGAGGAGAGAGAAGGTGAATGTGATGAATGAAAAAATCAAGCATGAAAAAATGATATAGCTAAAGAAAAATAATTGAAGAATATATTATTTTCCTCCAAAATAATGCACCATGCTTCAATAATAACTCCAAATGAATATAAAATGAATTTAGCCATGCCATCACCCATGCTTAGACTTTCTCCAAATTCCACCTCATTGTTTTTATTTCCATAAAATAAAAACTCATTTATGAGGTGTCTCCTTCTAGAATGTATTCTTGTACAATTACAAGAATACCCCTCACCGTATATCGTATAAGTATACCCGTATCCGAATTCCGAAAAATACGAATACAAATAACACAATATATGTAATACCGGCATGCGGCTTAAACCAAAGCCTACCAGTATTAACCTTCCAATCATCATTCCTATAACCATTACACGAACATGATCGAAACCCTGACATAACAACTTACGGCCTCTATATCTTTTGCTTGAACCAGGGGACCCTCTGTGTGGGATTCTAAAGACTCGACAGTATGCTGGCAGTGGGTTTAACCACAAGCACGTCAACGGCACTAGCTGTGCGTAACGGCTACCCAGGTACATGACGAGAAGGTGGCCGACGAGCGAACTCATCCCAACCCAAATGAGCCTGAAAGCAACACTTACCGTACATTCCAGTCTCTTCGTCTGATACGTCGCATATGAAGTCTAGGGGTGGTAAATATCAGATCCCGGTAACTTATAAGTCATGCTGATTTATGGCCCATAACGGTTCGAGAAACTACTGATAACTTTTATCAGTAAATCTCAACAACCCTGACCAGGGATTTGCTGTTATGGCCGATTATGAATAGAGCGACATCAACTCTTTATACCGGGAGATACAAAACCCCTCCTATCGCTCACCGCCTCCATGTGATTCGGGATTGCATCCAAAATCTACATATTTGCACGACTCAATAGAGCCGTGGTAGGGAGGAAATCAAAGCACAGCAGGAATCACACAAGACACTATGACGATCTCGGGTCTACAGACTAACCTGTACAAGTGTCACCAGAGAACTGCTATCTGACAATAGGTATATATACCGTTTAGGAGTTCTCGGGGAGTCATGTTCGGTGTACCCATTCTCCAATGAGCACCTGTATACAATCTTTGATATCAAACACCAATGGTTATGGGATCAACCATCGCCCCCAGGGTCAAGAAACGTACACACTAGTCTACTCTGGTAATATCGATGTCCTGTCTCGATATACCCTCGACTAGGAACTAAATAAGGAATATGCTTGTCGACTGTCCAGGCCCCACTAGTATGATCTACATCATAATTCCGGTAGTCATGCATAATCCTAAGAGCTTTATCAACATGTATATAAAGATATGAAATACAACACATCACACGTTAAGATGAAAATAAACCAGATAGCATACTATCATTTCGAGCAAAGATTGTTCCTGTACATATACATGCCTAGCATCCTATACAATACAGGCTTCTAGGGCATACATATCTAACAGTTACATTCCACCCTCCTTTTAAAAATTTCGTCCTCGAAATTTACATTTACATAGAGGCTATTTTTCAAATAGATAAAAGTATCTTGCACGCATGATTTCTTCTTGTTCCCATGTTGATTCTCCTGGAGAATCCTTTCTCCACATCACTCGGACCAAGTTTACTTCATTGTTCCATAATATCTTCACCTTTTGGTCCAGGATCTCAACTGGTTGTTGCTCGCAAGTTAGGTCAGTCTGTATTGTGAGCTCTGAGTGATCAAGTATGTGGCTGGGGTCACTCACATATCATCATAACTGGGATATGTGGAACACGTTGTGCACTCCTTTTAATGAGCATGGTAGTGCTAAACGGTATGCCGCTTCTCCAACTCGTTCGAGTATGTCGAACGGTCATATGTATCTTGGACTGAGATTACCCCTCTTGCCAAAGCGGATCACTCCTCTGTTTAAAGATATCTTTATAAAAACATGGTCTCCAGGTTGGAACTCCAGATGTCGATGCTTTGCATCTGCCCAATGCATCTGTCGGTCTTGGGCTATGTGCATCCTTTCTCTGATCGTGCGAACTACATCCACAGTTGCTACGATCATCTCTGGTCTAAGGAGTTCACGATCTCCAATGTCATCCCAACTTAGCGGTGAATGACACTTCCGTCAGTAGAGTGCTGCGAATGGTGTTATTCCAATGCTTGCCTGATAGCTGTTGTTGTATGAAAACTCCACAAGGTGTAGGTGATCTTCCCACAAACCTCCGAAGTCTAACATATATGCTCTTAGCATGTCTTCCAGAATCTGAATTGTTCGCTCAGACCGTCCGTCCGTTTGTGGATGATACACCGTGCTAAAGTTCAGACTCGTTCTCAGGCTAGCTTCCAGACTCTGCCAAAATTGTGATCGGAATCTTATATCACGATCGGAGATGATGCAAATAGGTACTCCATGTAATCTTATGATCTCGTCTATGTACTTCTTTGTGAACGTCTCGGTTGACTGGCCAACTCGAAATGGAATAAAATAAGCCGACTTGGTGAGTCGATCCACAATAACCCATATTGCGTCGTTACCCTTCATGCTGCAAAGAAGGGCATTCACAAAGTCCATGGTAATGTGCTGCCATTTCCATTCTGAGATTGGTAACGGCTGAAGTAGACCAGCAGTTCTGTGATGTTCAGCCTTCACTTGCTGACACACCAAATACTTGCCTACGCTTCTAGCTACTTTGCGCTTCATTCCATGCCACCAGTAGTGTTGTCGTAGATCCTTGTACATCTTTGTACCACCAGGGTGTACAGAATAAAGAAAGCTGTGAGCTTCTTTCATCAACTCTTCTCAAACTAGGCCGATTGGCATAAATAATCGACTTCCATATCGCAAGAATCCGCATTCATGGATGATGAAGTCAGTTTGAAGTCCACTTTCTACTTGTTCTCGGATCTTTTTTATCTTGGCATCATTTGCTTGAGCTATCTTTATCTGATTGACAAGAGTGAACTAGACTTGTAAGTTTATTAAATATGAAGCGTTACCTGGAAAACTACTTCGCTCGCCAATCCGTGCAATTCTTGTTGTAGCTTCCACTGAGCGGTGAGGTTCATTGTTAATGGATGGCCGCTAAGTGCATCAGGAACTACGTTCACCTTCCCAGGATGATATTGTAGGTTAATGTCGAAGTCTGCCATGAGTTCTAGCCATCTTCTCTGTCACATGTTTAGTTCGTTCTGAGTAAATACATACTTCAGACTCTTGTGGTCAGTGTATATATCCACTCGTTCTCCCAAGAGGTAGTGGCGCCATATCATAAGTGCGAAGATGACGACTGCCAACTCCAGATCATGTGTTGGATAGTTACACTCATGAACCTTTGGTTATCTTGATGCAAAGGCCACAATTTTTCCATGCTGGTGTAGAACACATCCTAATTCTTTACCGGATGCATCACAATGCACAACTAATCCTCCAGATTGATCTGGTATTACGAGGATAAGAGGAGAGGTTAATCTTGACTTGAATTATACAAAAGCTTTTTCACATGCTTCTGACCACACGAATGCTTCATCTTTACGTGTGAGCTTGGTCAGGGATGCTGCAATCTTTGAGAAGCCTACAATGAATCGTTGGTAGTATCCTGCTAATCCTAAAAAACTTCGTATATCTTTCACCGTCTTTGGTGTCGTCCACTCGCTGACAGCTGACACCTTAGCTGGATCTACTGGGATTCTTACGCCTGAAATGATATGTCCGAGAAATCCGACTTGATCTAGCCAAAATTCACACTTGCTGTACTTGGCGTAGAGCTAATGTTGTCGCAATTTCTCTAGGACAATCCATAAGTGCTCTGCGTGTTCTTTCCGATTCTTTGAATACACCAGGATGTTGTCGATGAAGATAACAACAAACATGTCTAAGTACTCTCAAAAAACTTGGTTCATCAGATTCATAAAGATGGCAGGTGTATTGGTCACTCCAAATAGTATTACGAGATATTCATAATGACCATAGCGAGTCCGAAATGCCGTCTTCGGAATGTCGGACTCTTTGACCTTCACTGAATAATAACCCGATCGAAGATCTAGTTTTGAAAATACACAAGCCCACTTAGCCAATCGAAAAGATCATCGATGCGCGGTAGTGGATACTTGTTCTTAATCGTCACTTCGTTCAGAGCTTGATAATTTACACACATCTTCTAAGAACCATCTTTTTTCTTCACAAGTAATACCAGAGATCCCCAGCTTGAAGTACTGGGACGAATCCAAACTTTCTTCGGGAGTTCGTCCAAATGAATGCGGATCTCTTTCAATCCTTCTGGACTTAACCAGTACGGAGCTTTGATTACATGTTGCGCACCAGGTTGTAAATCAATACTAAACTCAAAAGTTCGATCGGGAGGCAAACGTTACATATCTTCAAAGAACACATCTTCGAACTCTCGAACTACTTTAGGCTTTTCTTCTTCTGCTGGTAAAGAAAACACTTCTATATTCTTCGGTTTAGCACGGTATCTTCCTGGCTCCAAAGTTCTATCTCCGCTTTTGAAATAGAAGACTGGGTGATCTGGTATCTCAAATACTACCCTCCTTTGACGGTAGTCAATAGTTGCATAGAATACTCCCAGCCAATCCATTTCCAACACAACATCGAAATTTGGTATGTCCGATACTTTGAAATTTGTGTAGAATTCTCGTCCGCAAACTACAACTCGGCACTGATCATATCCCAAAGTTGCCTTTAAGATTCCATTCCCGGAACTAACATTCCAGCTTGAAATGAGTGGCTTCATAGGAATCATATGCGTTTGCACGAATCGTTAGGACATGAAGCAGTATGAAGCTCCAGTGTCGAAAAGTACGAGTGCAGGAAGGGTGGATACTAGTATAATACCTAAGTTGTGTGAGATTGGATTTAGTTATAGGAAAAGTATGGTGATACACAAGGATTTTAAAAATTGAAAGGATTGGGGGAATTACCAGTGATGACTTGTCATGTGGCTTCGACCTCCTCGACCGTCATTGTAAAAGCCTGATGTCTTGGTACATTCCTATTTGCTAGATGCACATTCCTCTGTCCGTGGGGCACAATTCTTTGCCGTTGAGGCACGTCTCTCTGTGCCTGATGGAATTGATGTTGAGGCTATGCAAAAGATCCACATAGAGCTGGTGCAGGGAGAGGTAAGAAGGGTGCAGGTGCCTGAATGGTTGGCCACTGCGGGACTGTGATTGTGGGTCTAGGTGCTGGTGCTGTGTTGAAACGGTATGGACATACTCCTATGGCATGAGTGGATGTGCCACAAACCAAACACAGGTCATCTTCACTTCTGCAGTTCTCTTGCAGTAGAAACAGAAATCTGGACTATACGGGTTAAATGATCCTTCCGGTCTCTTGGGTACAAAGTTCGGCCTAGAAGAGGCTCCTCCTGTCATCTGTGCGGTAGGGTGTTTGATTCTAGCTGTTTGGGGCTTACCCTTCGTCTTCACCACAGCTTCATAACGACGAGCTACCTTCAGGACGAGTTCATGAGTCAGGTAGTCGCTTGTGGCTAACACCGCCTGAATCTCCAGGTCTAAGCCCTGTTGAAATCGTCTAGCCCGAATCTCTTCAGTCGAGATCAAATATGCCGCGAACCTGATAAGATGTTGATGTCAGGATAGTGATGTGTTTTAACGGAATAGTATTTGATACGAATTCTTTACCTGCTGAGCATGATGAATTCGGCATCATATTCTTCCACCGATTTTACCCACATAGAATCTTGTTGCAGGTGGATGAACTGTTGCTCTATCTCAAATCGAGCAGCCTTAGGGAAGAACTTCGCATCGAAGAGATCGCGAAACGTCTTCCATTCTATTTGCTGTGTGAGACGGCTTTCCTCAGCCTTCCACCAGACCCTTTCATTGTCTGTCATTTGCAGCTTAGCAACTCTCACCCAGGCAATATCTAGCACTTGAGCTACTGCCAGATCATCTTCGATCGTTTGAGCTCATTCTTCTGCCTCAAGTGGGCTTTCTTTTCCCAAGAAGTGTTTTGGGTGCAGTGCCCGAAACTGCTTGACTCTGGGTGCCTCGGCTTCGAAGCGGCTCATGAGAATAGCAGTCTGTTGCTGCTGACCCTCCAATAGGCTCTTGATAGCGTCAAACAGTACTGGTTGCTCATTTATAAAAGAGTTCACACCAGAATATTGCATTTAATACTGCCCATTCTTCTGCTTGTTTATTTATAGGTAGGTGATTTTTATCTGTGTTTGCTACATATTTACATGTTACAGGTTCCTAGTCCAAAACAACGCAAATCATACAAAATCTCCACAGTTATGCCAAAATTCAGAACATCTGCCACAAACAGATAAAATCCGAGTTCCGGTCATCCACACCCATCCAGTGCCGCTTACCAGTTGAAGAGACAAGATAAATAATAGTGGTCATTCGTGTCTCGGACAAGCACAGAGCACGAAAGGGGCAGCACAAAGATCAAGAGGTGCGCGGAGCTCGAGGGAAATAAAGGTCAAAAGATTAAAAGTATAGCCATTTTTGGACTGTTGAAAATCGGAAGATATTTTGGAACCATTTTGCAATTTTGACCTGTAAAACAAAAGAACAAAGCAACGGGAGGAAGCACAGAAAAAATGAGACCCCAATTCCACAAATCGGCGGCGGAACCGCGGAAAAATGTGGGTTTTGGCGGTGGTTCTGCGGCCATGTCGTGTCATCACTTGACCGTCTTTTGGGGATAGTTTGGTAAATATGTAAGGGGTCAGAATATGGCCCTAGGGTTTGAGATCCCTGCCGATAAATACTCCAGTTTTGAGCCCAACTAAGGAGACCTTTTCGTCACTAGATTTAGTGTAGTTTAGTTTATAGTTCTTCTTCTTCATCATCTATTCTCCATGAAAGTGTAGTGAGAGCTCTTGAGTGGAAGATTAATGAAGATGGGTTTTTTTCTTAACTTGTGTTTTTATTTCCTTGTCTTATAATTTTAATTCCTATTGTAATTTTATTTATTGTTGTTAAGTAGTTATTGTTATTTCTTGTTTTCTTTTTCTTTTTCTCTAAACCATTTTCAAACCATATACTCTATGGAGTCCCTTGCTTAGGTGAGGGTCTAAGTAGTTAGCTTGCTACTATTTTAAAAACCGTATTTTCCTTTCTTTCTTTTCTTCTTTCTTGTTTCATTTTTCTTTCATATGTGTGAATAATTCTCACACTTGTTAGGACTAAGAAAGGTTAGTATGAGGGACGAAAAACTCCTATGTGCTTCTCTTCGCCAAACACCTTAAAATGACCCTAGACCAAACAAACATAACCCCCTCTCTTAGGCGCGCTATACGTGACATATAGCCGTGATCTAAGTCTAGAAGTCCTTTGGGCGCACTACAATATGACATATAGTTGTGACCCAATTGGATACATGGTTGCATATATTTGGCCGAAGGTTAGAAATAAGCGCATGTAGCGGACGGACAAGGGGCACTAGGAATGGATTTAGCATTGGAAAGCTTGGTTAAACTCGCAAATCCTATTTCTATATCCTCCTAATCCCCGCTACTTTCGATTATCCCAATATCATTTTAAGAATGGAAAAAGAAAAGCACAAGACTAATCCTAACTCTACTAATCAACCTTAACACTAAAAAATTTACTTGAATATAAAATATGATCACTTTGGATAGATTTGAACATACACATATACACCCGTTAATTGACTCGTCTAAGACAAGAACGGACACACAACCATTTCCCTACGGACGACCCATGCTCAACCGGCTAGCTACAAGCGAAACCGACTTGATTGTGGTAAGTATAATAAATAGAACAAGTAGAACACATAGAAAAACTTTATCAATCAGTGGACGTACAAAGAAATGCCTAGCCTTTCCCCTAAAGTGGCTGTGCATAAGCTGGCTATATCTCCCGATGCTAAGACAGTTAAACAAGCTCCTCGAAGAATGAGAAGGGAACTAGAAGAAAAGGTCATCGAGGAAACTAAGAAACTATCGATGCCGGTTTCATCAGAGAAGAGAAGTATGCGGACTGGATCGCATGCATCGTCCCAGTGAAAAAGAAGAATGAACAGATACGAGTTTGCGATGATTTCAGGGACCTCAACAAGGCATGCCCTAAAGATGATTTCCCGCTTTCGGTAATGAAAATGATGGTCGATGATACCTCAAATTACGAGCTGTTCACTTTCATGGATGGTTCGTCAGGGTACAATCAGATAAAAATGTCGCCTGAGGATGAGAAGCATACAGCATTTCGAACCCCGATCGGCATATACTGTTACAAAGTGATGTCGTTTGGACTGAAGAACGCAGGTGCTATATATCAAAGGGCAATGACCAATATCTTTGATGACCTAATCCATAAAGTCGTCGAATGTTATGTTGACGATTTGGTCATCAAGACTAAAGCTAAGGCCGATCACATCAAAGATCTCAGAACCGTTTTCACCAAACTGAGGGAATATGATCTGAAGATGAATCCTCTAAAGTGCGCTTTTGGCATGTCATCGGGAAAATTCCTGGGCTTCACAGTCCGACATCGAGAGATCGAAGTTACCCCATCAAAGATAAAGGCCATCATGGAGATGCCCCCTCCGAAGAATCTGACGCAGCTGAGATCTTTTCAAGACAAACTTGCTTATATACGAAGGTTTATCTCAAATTTATCAAGGGAGATGTAAGCCCTTCTCAAAGCTCATGAAGAAAGGAGCTCGTTTTGTCTGGGATGCTGAATGTCAAGAAGCGTTCGAAAGTATCAAACAGTACCTGTTGCACCCTCCAATGCTGGCTACTCCCATTCTAAATAAACCGTTGATTCTCTATACTGCTGTGCTAGATGAGTCACTCGGTGCACTCCTTGCCCAGAACAACGAGGAGGGAAAATAAAATGCCCTCTACTACCTCAGTCGAAATTTGGTCGAGGCGGAACACAACTATTCTCCGATCGAAAAGCAATGCCTGGATCTCATATTCACTGTGAAGATGCTAAGGCACTATCTGCCCGCCCATCGGATTATGCTGATCTCCAAGGTCGACCCGCTCAAATACTTAATGACCAAAGCAAGCCTAGCCGGTAGAATGGCAAGATGGGTTTTCATACTGCTTGAGTTCGACATAGTCTATACTCCTCAGAAAGTAGTAAAAGGGCAAGCTCTTGCTGACTTACTCACTGCTCATCTTATACCAGAAGGGTCGCTACTCAATTGTGAGTTACCCGATGAACAGGTGCTGCATCTTGAAGATAACGAACTATGCTGGGAGCCCTACTTCGATGGAGCCTCATTAATAAGGAGCTCCAGCAAATCAAGCATCCCACAGATAAAAGTAGGGATAGGATTGGTGTTCATCACGCCATCGATGGGAACCCTACGATGTTCTTTTGCTCTCACCGAACCTCTCACAAACAACGAGGCTGACTACGAAGCTCTGATAGCTAGTCTGGAGCTCGCTATAGAAATGGAAATCTTTCGGCTACGGGTCTACGGTGATTCCCAACTTGTCGTCAACCAAGTAAGCGGCGACTATAAGATATACAAACCCGAGTTAGCTTAGTACAGAAGCCGAGTGGTAGAGCTCATGAAACGGTTCACTCACATTGAACCGATGAGAGTCCCTAGGGCGTTGAACGGAAATGACGACGTACTCGCTCGTCTAGCCAAAGATCTGGCTGATCCCGACATGGATGAAATTCTTATCAGGAGCCGGCAAATTCTTCCCCCGATCTCTTTACGAGAAGAGGAAAGCGCAGAACAAAAGAGCAATCCTGCCGAAGAAGCTCTGATCATTCAAGACAAGCTCGATTAGAGAGAACCCTTCATAGAGTACCTCCGATAAAATAAGTTGCCTGAAGAAAAATCTGTGAGGGTTCAGTTAAAGAAAAGAGCCCTCCGATATGTGTTTGTAAATAATACGCTATACCGAAGATCATATGACCGACTCTGGCTCAAGTGTCTGTCATCGGCCGAAGCCCAAAAAGTCATGAAAGAAGTTCACTCAGGCATCTGTGGAGCTTGCCAATCTGGCCCCAAAATGCAGCTTCAGATCAAACGGCATGGGTATTACTGGCCTACCATGATAAGGGATTGCGAAGAGCATGCGAAGAAATGCCATCTCTGCCAAATTCATGGTGACTTCATTCATATGCACCCGAATCCATTGCATCCTACGGTGGCGTCATGGCCCTTCGAAGTTTGGGGCACCGACATAGTTGGTCCAATTGATCCTCTGTCATCCAAAGGCCACCGGTTCATATTGGTCACAGCTGACTACTTCTCCAAATGGGCTGAAGTTGTCCCATTAAAAGAAGTCAAGACAGAAGATATTCTGACGTTCTTCCAGCATAATATTCTATACCGCTTTGGTACACTTAGAAGAATCATTTCTGACAATGGGCCTTCTTTCAGGAGCTTCAAAGTCTCAAGGTTCACTAATCAGCACAAGATAGATTGGAGATATTCCTCCATCTATAATCCAAGAGTCAATGGGCTAGCCGAAACCTTCAATAAAACTCTATGCAAGCTCCCGAGGAAAAATGCTTCAGCCAACAAGAGAGATTAGAATCTCAAACTTCACGAGACGTTGTGGGCATATCGTACCATGCACCATACTCCAACTCAGTCCACTCCATACTCATTACTCTTCGGAGTGGAGGTGATCCTCCCCCTCGAAATTGAAGTTCCAAGCTTAAGAATGGCTGTCCAGCACGATTTGACAGAGGAGGAAAATATCCTCCTTTGGCTTGGAAAGCTCGATGCCCTTAAAGAAAAGAGGCTCACAATACAACAAAATCTGGAGCTGTACCAAGCCCAAATGTCATGGGCCTATGACAAGATGACTCGTTTCCATGCCTTTAAGAAAGGTGAATTGATGTTGGTCCTTAAAAGACTGAGCATCCCCAATCGACATGCCAAGGGAAAATTCGAGCCAAACTGGGAAGGACCATACGTCATTGAGAAATTTTTTGATGGAGGATCCTACCAACTAATAAATGCTGAGGAAGAAAGGCCCATGCCACCCATCAATGGCCGATATCTCAAGAAATACTATGCGTGAATGCTCCAAGTCACAGATGAATTGAGTACACCGTCCCTACGGTCTGGATTATACATCCTGTAAAACCGTATACAATCCACGGGCGTAAACGACCCCTATCTCTCCCAAAGTCCTATCGGCAGGACTACATTTAAAGTCCCACCGGCGATGAAGCTAAAAAAAACTATGTCCACAAGCAAAACGGGCACAGATGAATACCCGAAAGGACTCTTTGAGTAAAAATAGCAGGACTGCCGGCGAGTTTGTGAAAACCCAAAATGGTACAAACTCGTGAAAAGAGATAACACTCGCAAAGTTCTCTCGACCTTGTGGGGAGAAAATCCCTGTGTGGAATCCTTACGACTCACAAAAGGAGCAACACACTTAGGAATCCCCACGTTTCCCAGGGAGAAAATACACCTACGATATCCTCTCGACTTGTAGGGAGAAAATGCTTTTATGAGACCCTTACGGCTCATAAAGTTGAAAAGCCTTAGGTGATAGGGATCTAAACCTGTCTCCTGAGCCATCGCTCCCCAACGGGCAACGGCAAATGATGAGTCGCTCCTGACATTGCTTCAGTGTTAGCGGTGCTGATGCCGACCAAAAACCCAAATCCTAAATCACCACATGAGTCGCCCCTGGCATTGTTTCAGTGTTAACGATACTGATGCCGACCAAAAACCCAAATCCCAAGTATTCCCTAAGGAAAATGATGAGTTGCTCCTGGCATTATTCCAATGCAGCAACGCTGATGCCAAACAAAATCCAAATTCCAAGTTCCTCTCAAATTCAAAAGTCCCGCCAAATAAGGAAAAAATTAAACAGATCAAATCAATGTCCCTTCCAGTAGCGCTTCCAAGCTCAAAAGTGTCGCTGGACGGGTAGGGAACTCCTAAAATAAATCAAATCAAACAAGTCAACCAATCACCTCCTCGGTGGAATCAAGCTCCACTTCGGAAACAAATCAACCCCGACACCGCAAGAAGTGGAGCAAGTCACCGACCGTCCAAGTCGCAAAAAGAGCAACACCGACCGTCCAAGTCATAAAAAGGGCAGCACTGACCATCCACGTCGCTAAAAGGACAACACCGACCGTCCAAGTCGCAAAAAGGGTAGCTCCGACCATCCACGTCGCTAAAAGGGCAGCACCGACCGTCTACGTCGATAAAAGGGTAGCACCGACTGTCCAAGTCGTAAAAAGGGCAGCACCGACCGTCCAAATCGCAGAAAGGGAACCACCGACCATCCAAGTTGCAAAAAGGGCAGCACCGACCGTCCACGTCACTAAAAGGGCAGCACCGACCGTCCAAGTCGCAAAAAGGGCAACACCGACCTTCCAAGTCGCAAAAAGGGCAGCACCAACAGTCCACGTCGCAAAAAGGGCGGCACCGACCGTTCACGTTGCTAAAGGGCAGCACCGACCGTCCACGTCGTAAAAAGAGCAGCACCGACCTCCACGTCGCTAAAAGGGCAGTATCGACCGTCCACGTCACGAAAAGGGCAGCATCGACCTTCACGTCATCAAAAGGAAACCCTAACAAATCAAGCTCCATATAGAACAAGATCCATCAATTTCATGCACACAACCCGCACACACAGTGTACATTTATTGATGGGGGCACTTTGTTAGGGTCAAAAATTACATCCCGGTTGACCAAGTCAAAATCAAATTCAACCCCAAGCTAAGTGGGCCTAAGCTCGGGTCAAGACCGAGCATAGAAGGGACCGGCCCCATGACAAAAATAATTAAGCCATAAATTTGTTTAATGTAATTATTTTTTTAGGAATAAATGTATATAAAATGAGCAAAAAACTAAAATTTTGTAAACCCCAAGACTTATGTGCAAAAAAAGATAAGCACATAAGGTATGGGGTGGCACAAGTGCAATTTGGCAAAACTCAAGGGCCTATATGTAAAGTGTATAGCCTATAAAGGCAAACATGATGAAAAAATCAAATAGAACATTTTCATTCTCTCAAAAAAGTGTAGGGTTCTGTGCCTCCTTCTCCTTCCCCAAAGTTCTAAACCTTCTTTCTTTTCCTTGAATTAAATCAAGAGTTTCACTCTTTTTTCCCCAAAAAAATAATTTTTCACCATAAAACCCACAAAGGAGAGCTCAGATCTCCCATCAAATCTCTAAAAGAGAAGATTTTTAAGTCTCATCCCCCCCACTTTTTCTCCAAGATCCAGCCAACAGAGAGAAGGAAGAAGGAGACCCATCTCCAAAAATCCCACTTTGGGAAGATCTAAGGCTCAAGGGAAAATCTAGGGCTCAAGGGAGAAGAAAGGGATCCGCATTCATCATCTACAAAAATCTCTTAGGAGTTTAACTCTACACACAAAAAAATAATAATAATAAATCCTTTTTGTAGGAGTTTAACTCCAAAAGTCAATCGGTAATACAACTCCCAGTACAGGAGCTAAGCCCCATTTTCTGCAGGCGCCCGGCGCCCACGCGCCGAGCGCGTGAGGCGCTAACGTCCACGCGTCCTTAGGACGCTATTCACCTTTTTTTATATACACTCCACACTCAAAACACGTCCCCCGTTAGAAAAAAATTTCTAACAAGGCGCTGCCCTGCACCCCGCAAAGGGGCTGCTAGCCCCTTGACCCCCAGCCCGCTATCCGGGTAGCGGGACCCCTGTAAACTCTGCAAGGTCCTCGATATACCCAAGACCCCTCAAAACACAACACACGCACACCGCACATTGAGTTCGCATGAGCGGTTTTACCCGTCAATCGGAGGTTCCCAAGTTTCAAAGGCAAGGGGTAATTAACGGTAGCTTAGTCCGCAGCTGCCGGAGATTCGGACCCCCACAATCAATAAACTCCGGCCTACAAGCGACGCGTATTTCCCTTCTCAATGGGTGACGAAAAACACCCTACAAAAATTTCAGAAAAATCAAACATGTGGAAAATAGTGTAAACAGAGAATTAATATGGTGGCAAGAATCTCAAGACATTTGCCTCAAGATTGACCGGCGGAAATAGCCATAAGGCCGGTGGGGACGGTTCAGATGGGTTCAAATTGATACGTGCTTTGCACACTCATCTCTTCAACTCCCCTCAACTCCTCTGCACTGTTTGATTTCCCTGCAATCAAACAGAGACCCTTCAATTCACCAATTAACACTATTTTAATACTTTTTAATCCACATTTTTAATTCCCAAACCCTAATTCTCCACTATAAATACCACCCCATGCCCTAACTCTTCACCATTCTGAAAATTCTAATAAAAACTCTCTCAAAAGTTCCTAAGTGCAATTGGAGTAAAGTGGAGTTAGCAAGCAAGCTTCTTCCGTCGAAGATCGAAACCGATTCCGGAGCTCCTGTGACGCCACGAAGCCTCCCTCTTCTTCCTAACTCTTTCTTTGAGATTTTCAAACCGTAATTCCCTCCCAAACTCTCTTTCTCTTCATTGAAATTCATCTTTAAATCCTTTATCGGTAAAGTGGAGTTATTACCGATATTCTTTTTCTAAATCCTAGAAACTCCTTTTCCTTTATATATTGATCAATTTAAGTTTACCACAATACTTGTAATCTTAAATACCAATGTTTAGAATTAAGTTTAACCAAGAATCTCATGTGAAACAGCCATAATTGAACTTTTTCATTAAAATACCTTGAACTTTATTATCACTTCTTTTCATTTTGTTAAAACTATACCTTTAGGAAAAACTTCATGGGGTAATGATCTACCCCACACGTACACTTTGGTTTCATAGCACAATGCCTATTTTTATGTATTTTTGTTTCGAAGAAAAATCTTTACAATAAAATACCACATACTTTAAAACCGGGTTTCTTTTAAACAGTATTTCATATTCCTTTACAATTATGCATCTATAACCCTTGTTAGGGGACCCTCTAATAGATGGTGTGGATTATCGCACATCATGGAGATAGTAGAACGAGATGCAGCACTCCTCATGGAGTATTCGATCTCGAAAGGATATAAATACGGTTTTTAAGAAAAACGAATTTTTCTAAATAAAATAATTTTTTTTTAAATTAAAATTATATAAAATTAAAAATCCATACTTTCATTATATTATGAAACTATATTTTTATAAAAATGTCAATAAAATACCATCAAATTACTAAAAAAGACTAGTTTTCAATAAAACACCATAAACTTTTAAAAGCTAGGTATTTATCATTAAAATACCTTAATACTTAAAACACATGCTCATTAAAACCCTAAGTAATACAAATCACCCTCGAGGTTTTATTTATAATCTATATTAAAATATTTTTCATAAAACCCCCTCGAGATATACAAAACAATATTTAAGGATTTTAGTAAATATAGATTTAAGCGGAATCAATTCTCTTGAGTCTCAGGGAGCCGGAGAAAGTGAGTGCTTGCCTATTCAAGTTAGAAAACTTAATAGGATTTATCAATGGTAATTATCTTGGAAAAAACACAAATCGTGTCGTCCATGTGCAGCAATTGCCGATAATTCCTGAACCTAAGAATTCAAGAGTTAAACCAGTTTACAGGTGTCTGACTCAGTCTGAGTCCAACCTCAAACCTGAATCCAAACTGAAACACGAATATTTGATCATGAACATGAATACTTGAATTCAAACATCAAATTCAAACATGTATACTTGACTTGACTAGACCGAACCATGGTTATAACTTGACATGACTACCTGAACACATGATTACATCCTGAACATAAATACTTGAATATTTTGTACCCATGGTTTCAGCAATACTTATAAATATAATCTATACAATACATTACGCGGAGATAAAGGGGTAGATTGGTACGGAACGTATATCGTGGCACGAGAGGTCACTTAAAATACACCTACATGAATTCTCATGCCATTGTCCCGTGGGTTATGACGGGGCCTTATATTACATGTTACCATAGTCCACGGGGTAAGATGGACTCCTCTCGTATACATGAATATCTTCCTTATCAAACTACAAACAACCATATTAGAATAACTATCATATACCAGTACTCGGTCATGTACTTTACCTGTTCATTTCATTTTATATACTATCTTCTCTTTCTTCTTTTGGGACTTACCGAGCGTTAGTTCACTGACGACATTCCTTTCTGTTTTCTTTCTTTGGAATGTTCGTCAGGAGGACCGGTATCTGAGAATATAGAGCCGGGCCAGGAGGACTTGGACCAGTTTACCGCTCAGTCTGACTACTAGTTCCTCTGCACTTACTTTTAGTATTTCATTATTTAGGCATTTGCTTTTGATTATTGTATCTTTTATTTCAAACAGTTGTATGTAAAGTTGAATATAAATAAAGTTGGTGTTTCATTTTATTATCTTGTCATTCTTGTTCATTTTTATATATTGCTTAATTACACTTAATGTATTTATTTCATAGTAAATACGTTACAGTCTGCTATGTCACCGTTTCCGTCTGCTGGGAAGCGGGGCGTGACAGGTTTTGTTGGCGGCCCATGCAGGTCAGTTCTGGATGAAATCTTAAGTAATATATCACAAGAATTATAAGATTCAGCAACTATACATTATTTACATTTCTAATTTCTTGAATCTATCATAACCATTCCTTTTCCATCAAGGTAATGGATTCTCCCAACAACACCAGCACGAACGTCAACGGCAATACCCCACCGTCTACTCTACCACCACCACCTACCGTTGCATCTCCTTGATTGATAAACTTTTGCTATGCGTTCTACTTGTTCTATTTGTTACATTTACAGTAATCAAGTCGGTTTCGCTTGTAGCTAGCTGGTTGAGAATGGGTCATCCGTAGGGAGATGGTTGTATGTCCGTTCTTATTTTGGACGAGTCAATTAACGAGTGTATATGTGTATGTTCAAATCTATCCTAAGTATTCGTATTTTATGTTCAAATAAACTTATTAGGGTTAAGGCTGATTAATAAAATTAGGATTAGTCTTGTACTTGTCTTTTGCCATTCTTAAATTGATGTTGGGATAATCGGAAGAAGCGGAGATTGGGATGACATAGGAATGGGATTTGCGAGTTTAAGCAAGCTTTCCAATGCTAAAACATTCCTAGTGCCCCTTGTCCTTCCGCTACGTGCGCTTATTTCTAACCCTAGGCCAAATACCCACAACCAGGTATCCAATTAAGTCACAACTACATGTCACGTTGCAGTGCGCCCAAAGGACTTCTTAACTTAGGTCGTGGCTATATGTCACGTATAACACGTCTAAGTGAGGGGGTTATATTTGTTTGGTCTAGGTTCGTTTTAAGATGTTTGGCGAGAAGAAGCACAAGGGATTTTTTCGTCCCGCACACTAACATTCCTTAGCCCTAACAAGTGTGGAAATTATTCACACATATGAAAGAAAAATGAAACAAGAAAGAAGAAAAGAAAGAAAGGAAAATACGATTTTACAAATGGTGGCAAACTAACTACTTGGGCCCTCACCTAAGCAAAGGACTCTATAGAGTATCATGGCTTGAAAATACGGTTTAGAAAACAAGAAAAATAAAACAAGAAATAACAACAACTACTTAACAACAATAAATAAAATTACACTAGGAATTAAAATTGCAAGACAAGGAAATTAAAATACAAGTTAAGTAAAACCCTCATCTTCATTAATCTTCCACTCAAAAAGCTCTCACTACAATTTTCATGGAGAATAGATGAAGAAGAAGAAGAAGAGCTATAAACTAAACTACATTAAATCCTAGTAAAGAAAAGGCAGATAACTGAAACCCTAGAGCCATATTTTGAGCCTCTATACAATTACCCAACTACCCCTGAAATACGATCTGGAGTTAACAAGACATGGCCGCGAAACCGCCGCCCAAATGGCCTATTGGCCACGGTTTCGCGGTCGTTTAGAGAGGTTGGTGTGTCGTTTTTTTCTGGGCTTCTTTGTGTTGCTTTGTACTTATGTTTGACAGGTCCAAAACTGTAAAATGGCTCCAAAATATTTTCAGATTTACAACAGTCCAAAATGGCTATATTTTTAATCCTTTTGACCTTTATCTTCTTCGAGCTCCGCGCACCTCTTAATCTTTGTGCTCCCCCTCTCGTACTCTGTGCTTGATCAAGACACGAATGACCACTGTTATTTGTCTTGTCTCTTAAACTGGTAAGCGACACTGGACGGATGTGGATGACCGGAACTCGGATTTTATCTGTTTTTGGCAGATGTTCTGGATTTTGGTATAACTGTGGAGATTTTGCATGATTTGCGTTAATTTGGACTGGGAACCTGTAACCTGTAAATATGTAGCAAATACGGATCAAAAGCATCTACCTATAAATAAACGAGCAGAAAAATGGACAGTATTAAATGCAATATTCTGGTGTGAACAAATGCCCCCAAACTTATATTTTGCTCGTCCCGAGCAAAACCATTTATTTTCAAAAAGTCCTAAGCTCACTTTCGTAAGCATCATGGTTTCACTTAGCGTGTGCAACAAGCCGTTAAACCTCTAGGTGTTCCTAGTAGGAGGAGTGTCGTCTCTTGAGGGTTTTCAGCGGATACTACCCACAAAATCCCCTCAAGCTAGTTTCATAAATTAACCTTTAATTCTACTCCTATGGTTTAACATCTAAGTTAGAAATTCTATCATCCTAAGTTAAAAATATTCATCTCTTATTTTTCACACCTCCTATTTATTCAGCCTAAGATCTTGTACGTTTTGACAGTTTAGAAAGATCTCGGTTTCTCTTGAGTTTTCCTTCTAAAGCGCAGTCTCCAATCCGGAATTTTTATCAACTTTATGGAAAAAATAAATCTTATTTTTTATCCCTATCTTTCCTCTAAACATTGATAGTATACCCCTACGTGTGTATAAATTTCATTGCTACACTCAAGAATTCAATTCAAGGTTCCTTGCCCTAATAACTAATACTATTTCTTTTCATTAAAGATGGACAGATTTGCTCACACACTTTTCATGCGACTATTACTGATTCATGAGGCACTAATCAGCCGATTACTGAATGTGTGAGCTTATTAAAGCGTAAATAGCAGTTTCCAGGTCTTATAATTGATTTTTTATTTTTTCCTTTTTTTCCTTTTTTTTCTTTTCAAAACCGGATATATTTATCAATGATGTTCTTTTAGTGGTTAGCTTTAAATACCGTTTTTTTTCATACTAGGCTTTCAGGCAAGAATATTTCTAGGTATTCTCTACTATCCCAAGTTTCAAGATGTGTGTAAGTACAGTTTGTAGGGTATATACATTTTGAATTTGGACTTAAGAATAAAAACTATTTTCAGATTTATCATTCAATAAAGCTTTCAATACTTTCCCTTCATCTCGACTTAACTCAAGAACCGAACTCAAGATTACCTACTTCTGAAAAAACACAAGGACGTATATTTACCAAGATTAAACAGAAGGAGGGTTATTTTTAGGGTTTTCAATTTCTAAGCCTAGGATTTAGTTATTTCTAACTTATCAAACTAAATTTTCGGAATAAAAATCAAAGTTACCGTACTAGCTAACTTGACGACAAAGTTTTTATATTTTTGTAAAAAATTTCAATTTTTTTGGGTTTTTAAAATAAGTATACAAATGCAAAATATACACATGAAATGCAAAGATAGAAAGCTTACCGATCACACCCCCAAAGCTAAACTTGACAGTGTTCTCATTGTCATTCAACACCAAGAGGGTCAAAATTGTTGAGAAGTCAAAATCTGTCGGTGCTCTCCTATTTTTTTTTTTTTTTTTTTTATAAAAGAAAAATGAAAACAAAAAATATATACAAAAAGATCCCCCAAACTTAAGTGAAACAGTGTTTCCACTGTTTAAGTGTTAAAGTTCAGAGTTAGGGGGAAGAACGGTTTCAATCTATACAAGGCCTCATACAGGCCAAAAGTTAACACCAACCATTCAAAAAAATTATCACGATAATGCCCAGGTTGGTGAAAGAACGTATAGAGAAAAGAAATGGAGAATACACAAGACCATGTGTCGATAGAAGCGGGATACGGTCTCGGTAGAGGAGATGAATGGCGAAGGGGAAAAAGAAATGGAATACGAACTTGAGGGTGGAAATGGAGTGAATAAATTAGTACAATTTGTAATGATCGAAATGTAAAAATGGATTTTACTAATCTATCAACACGTTGAGAAATGGGGTCAAACCTCTCAAGATTCGTAAGAAAACATGGGTCGACCGAATTTGGTGAACCAGACGTAAGAAATGAAGGTGATACATCGTCTTGCAAAGTGGGAATGATGGAAAGGATGGAGAAAAATGATTGAGAATTGGTATCGGTTAAACGTTCAGGAGAGTGTGCACAGTCAATGAAAGGGACGGGATGAATTGAAAAATCCGACTCAACTAGTAAAACTGCTTCATCCTCAATGCTATCCTCAAAATTCTCCTCAAAATTCAGCTCATCCATGCATTAATCATCAATTTCCATACGCATATGGGGTTCGGAAAAAACAGTTAATGGTTCGGGATGATGCCCACACGGAAGTGAAAGGACATGATGAATCGGTGAGAAAAACTCATCCAAAATTATGGGTTCTTCATCCAAAATATTCCCAAAGTCACTATCCTCAATCAAGTGAAAGTCAAATTTCTCAGACACCTCATCAAAAGCATGGATTTCAATCAATTGTGGTTCTAGAGTGGAGGTGTAGAGATCAAAGAGATTGGCATTGGTTTCACTTGAAATGGACCTTTCACAATCGGGTAAATCAAACACTGCGTAGTCGCACAACTTATCAAATATTCTATCTTCAAATGGTGAATCATTTGGAGCACTCGATAGACTTTCGAAACTGGAGTTGTGGAATTAAATTTGAAACGAGCAAGTTTGATTTTGAAGGGTGTACTGCTCACTCTCACGACTCAAATCCTCAAATTGTCCTATCGCCTCATCATATTTTCGAAAATTCGGAGCTAGTTAGAAACTAGCTGCCGGTTCATTAGGTTGTATGAGGGAGGCCATAGACGCATTCAAATTCACCATCCCCAAAATTCTTCTAATGACTACTCAAGACTAGACATGGGTTGTGAAGGGGTTTCAGTACAAGATTCAAAATTGTCTGGATACGTGAAACTCCCAGATGGCTGTTCAGAAGAAATGTCTAGAGAAGGGGTAAAAGTCACGTAGGATTGATGGGAATCGAATGGTTATGAAAAATGGACAGAATTAGGATCAATATTCTGATATGAAGATGATTGGAATTGTTGTCCTAAGTAATTTGAAGTGGTGAAAGAAGTGAAAGATCGGTTACGGGATTATTTAATTATGTCGGCAATGGACATGGGTTTTGGAGTCACAACATGACTCTCAAAAGGGGTATCAATGTAAGAAGATGGAAGAGGTTGAAACGGTTGATATGAAGTAGATTGCGGAGTCCAATTGTTTTTCCTAGATGCGTTTATCCGATCTCTCAAAGAATTTTAGGCATGGATGGATCGATCGAAATTCGACCAAAGAAAGAACCGTATGAAGAAATTTCTGGTTGTGGATACCAAAGTTCAACAAGAATTGGTCGTTTTAGGGTACCCATGTTATGAAAAGAGTGGAGGGTGGAAAGTAGATGAATTTTTATAAATTTTTGAATTTTTTTTGGAGTTTTTGAAATTGTTTGTTTTGGTTTTTGAAAAATACAGAATTATGGGACTAAACTTTATACAAGCACAATCACAATTATAATATGCACAAACAATACCTAGAGCTAGAGTCTTCAAAGTCCAACTATACCGCTGCTAGGCTTCCAAGCGACAAATTGCAGGATAACCCTCGAATCGCCTCTTCACTGCCAATTATGGTCAGGTAAGCACAAGTGAGGTAAGGAGGGTTCCACTCATGAATCACCTGGAGACGGGCCTTTTAAAATTACCTCCTCACTTGTCTAGCCTAGACACCATAAAGTCAAGTTTATATAAACGACCGATTCCCCGCAACCTTCACTTGTCCTAAATGAGCGCGACAAGTCCTTAAAGGTTTGGTCTAGATATTTTTTATTAACTCGAGGTAATGCATATGTATTTTGTGATTTGTGGGGTCTTAGGAAGTTTGATGAAATCCCCACCCAATCTTAATTGGTGTTATAAGCCCTTAATGTCCATATTATTATATGCAAAGCCTTAAACAAACAAAATGTAAAACAACAAAAATTTATTTGGCGGCGGCGCAATCTGTGCAAAGAAAGC
The DNA here is from genome assembly GCA_030015575.1 of Agapanthus africanus. Taxonomy (NCBI): domain Eukaryota; kingdom Viridiplantae; phylum Streptophyta; class Magnoliopsida; order Asparagales; family Amaryllidaceae; genus Agapanthus; species Agapanthus africanus. The sequence continues at coordinate 464,059,419 of CM057349.1, forward strand.
TGCAGAAAATACAATTTAGTGGAGTTTACAGAGGTGTTTGGAGAAGGAGAAGGGGTGCAAAAAGTTTTGGGCTCAGAAGCCAAGAAACGACCGTGGAACCGCCGCTTGACCCTAGCTTTGATCGCGGAACCGCAGTTGAAATGTTGAACTGGGGTTTCAATTTTTCTCTGTGCACTCCCCTTTTTCTTCTCTTCAGTAGCCAATTCTCTGTTTCTTAATTAGATCACTGTACTTACTCCAGATTTGCCTGCACACTTACAAACAAAAATATCAAAAATAACAAAATGGTTTTTATTATATTTATTTAATTTTTTATATATATATAAAAAAAATATTAACCCGAATAACAAGAAAGAAATGTGTTACCGTCTCCCCGGCAACTGTGTCATTTGATTGATAAAGTTTTGCTATGCGTTCTACTTATTCTATTTGTTATACTTACCACAATAAAGTCGGTTTCGTTTATAGCTAGCCAGTTGAGCACGGGTCGTCCGCAGGAAGATAGTTGTATGTCCGTTCTTGTCTTAGACAAGTCAATTAACGAGTGTATATGTGTATATTCAAATCTATCCTAAGTGTTCGTATTTTATGTTCAAATAAACTTGTTAGGGTTAATGATGGTTAGTAGAGTTAGAATTAGTCTTGTGCTTTTCTTTTGCCATTCTTAAAATAATGTTGGGATAATCGAAAGTAGTAGGGATTAGAAGGACATAGGAATAGGATTTGCGAGTTTAAGCAAGCTTTTCAATGCTAAATCCATTCCTAGTACCCCTTGTCCGTCCACTACATGCGCTTATTTCCAACCCTAAGCCAAACACCCACAACCATGTATCCAATTAAATCATAACTACATGTCACGTTGGAGTGCGCCCAAAGGACTTCTCGACTTAGGTCGCGACTATATGTCACGTATAGCGTGCCTAAATAAAGGAGTTGTGTTTGTTTGGTCTAGATTCGTTTTAAGATGTTTGGCGAAGAGAAGCACAATGGATTTTTCCGTCCCTCTCGTGCTTTGTGCTTGATCAAGACACGAATGACCACTGTTATTTGTCTTTTCTCTTGAACTGTTAAGCGGCACTGGACGGATGCGGATGACCGGAACCCGGATTTTATCTGTTTTTAGCAAATGTTCTGGATTTTGGTATAACTGTAGAGATTTTGCATGATTTGCGTTATTTTGGACTGGGAACCTGTAACCTGTAAATATGTAGGAAACACGGATCAAAAGCACCTACCTATAAATAAATGAGCAGAAGAATGGGCAGTATTAAATGCAATATGCTGGTGTGAACATCCACGCGAAGCAGTTGGCGAACTCATGCAGCAGAGCGATTATCTGCTCTTTCATTTCCACTGACAAGAGCGAGCTGATGTAGGTCGGCATTAGATTATCGGACGTTCCCAAATCAATCTCGGTTGGCCGGTTGCTTGTCCGCCATCTTCGGGCTCTCAAGGGGCTTCTTCTGGCTCGGCTAGCTCATCGTCATCATTTGACCCCTCGCTGGGTTCATCAACATGGATCTTGTAGTATGTTTTGGCATCAGGTTGAATGAAACATATGCCCCGTCTATCTGGGATTCGTCTATGGGTAACCCTGCTCTTGGAACCTCACAAGCTTCCACTTGGCTGGAGTCCTAACCCTCTTGTTGACTCGATACCTGAGCCACTTCTGTCTCAACCTTCTGTTTTAAGCACTTGGCAGGTTTTGGCTCTTCGGGAAGCCGCCGTAGACCGATTAACAGGGAGTCCAGAGAAGACACCCACTCGCGTGATTGTCAACGACGCCGTCTGAGCCTGCTGGAGATGCTTTGTGGCTCCATTGGTGTTGACGGCCTTGCCCCCAGTTAGAACAGTGGAGATCCGTTCGAATACAGATCTGCATTTGGGGTGGGATGCTTTGGCGACCACAACGTTCAGCCTCCTGCCCCATAAGGTCGGTTTGGCCACTTGGTTTGCCGTGACCTCCGCCAGATGAGCGCTTCCGGCAGGGTAGAAGATGATGGAACCAAATTGATGGGGTGGCACCTCCCATTGCCGGCTGAGACTTACAGGGAAAACCACGCGGTCATTGATCTTGACCACATACTGGATCGGGGTCGCGTCGGAAGCAGAATTCATCTTAGAAGATATCGTCGTTGAAAGTTGATTGCTGCACGGAAAATCATTATTTTGATACAAACATCGGTATATATGTTAAATGAGTTCGAATGAATGCTTGACCCGAGATATGGGAGGAGAGAAAGGTCCCACCGGGCGTGCCAGAATCTGTAGGGTGTTTTTCTTCACCCCGTTGAGATGGAAAATACACGCCGTTTGTCGGGCGTACTACAGATTCCCCCTTCCTAGGGTAGGCCGGGGTTTATTGATTGTGGGGGTCCGAATCTCCGGCAGCCGCGGACTAAGCTGCCGTTAATTACCCTCTGCCTTTAAAGCGAGGGAACCTCCGATTGACGGGTAAAACTGCTCATGCGAACTCAATGTGCGGTGTGCGTGTGTTGTGTTTTGAGGGGTCTTGGTTATATCGGGGACCTCGCAGAGTTTACGGAGATCCCAGTGCCTCACGTGCTTTGAGTGTGGAGTGTATATAAAAAAAAAGGTGAGTGGCGTCCTAATGACACGTGGGCGACAGCGCCTTAAGTGCTTAGCGTGTAGGCGATGGGCGCCGGCGCCTCACACGTTCGGCGCGTGGGCGCCGGCGCCTCACGCCCCGGCACGCGGGCGCTGGGCGCCTGCAAAAAAAGAGGCTTAGCCCCTATACTGGGAGTTGTACTTCCGATTGACTTTTGGAGTTAAACTCCTAAAAAAAGGATTTATTATTATTATTATTATTATTATTATTATTTTGTGGAGTTAAACTCCTAAGAGATTTTCGGACATGATGAAAGGGGACCCCTTTCTTCTCCCTTGAGCCCTCGATTTTCTCTTGAGTTTTGGATCTTCCCAAAGTGGGATTTTTAGAGATGGGTCTCCTTTTTCCTTCTCTCAATTAGCTGAATCTTGGAGAAAAAGAGGGGTGAGACTTAAAAATCTCCCCTTTTAGAGATCTGATGGGAGATCTGAGCTCCCCTTTGTAGGTTTTATGGTGAAAAACTATTTCTTTTTGAGAAAAAAAGAGTGAAACTCTTGATTTAATGCAAGAAAAAAGAAGAAGGTTTAGAAACTTGAGGAAGGAGAAAAAGGCACAGAACCCTAGAATTTTTTGAGAGAATGAAAATGTTCTGTTTGATTTTTTCATCATGTTTGCCTTTATAGGCTATACGCTTTACATATAGCCCCTTGAGTTTTGCCAAATGGCACTTGTGCCACCCCATACCTTATGTGTTTATCTCTTTTTGCACATAAGCCATGGGGTTTACAAAATTTTGGTTTTTTGTCCATTTTACATACATTTATTCCAAAAAAAAGAATTACATTAAACTAATTTATGACTTCATTATTTTTGTCATTGGGTCGGTCCCTTCCATGCTCAGTCTTGACCCGGGTATAGGCCCACTTAGTTTGGGGTTGAATTTGATTTTGACTTGGTCAACTGGGATGTAATTTTTGACCCCAACACTTTTCATTTCCCTGTGTATTGCACGTGCAACCTTTTGGGCTTCGAAAAAATTAAAAAGAAAAATCAGAAAAAAATTTGTGTCTGATGGGAATCGAACACACAGGCTACGTCACCGCAGTGCAAAGGCTTTACCAGTGAGCTACAAGCTACTTCTTTTTTTTATTTAACAAAAATGACTTATAACTCAAACTCAGGCTGTAATACTCTTTTCTCTTATATTAACAGGAAAATTTCTGTACAGAGATTTCAGAGTCGTTACAACGAAAGTGCTTTTCATCAATCACGGAGTCTTGGACTTTCCGCCGGACCCTATGAATTTCTGAGTAGAGCCGTTGATGGGTCCGCTCCGGCTTTGCCTGTACAGTAACCTCTGCAGGTGGGGGAGATTTCTTTAGCACCGCCATTGGGGAGTTCTTACGTACCCTCCTGAGCGGTTCAAAACTGTTTCCAGTTGGAACAGCAGCATCGAATTCCACCATTGGAGCTGGTGGGGTGAGTCCAGAAGGGAAGTTGCCCCCAGCTTTTCTCACTCGGCGTCAGTGGCAACGTCGAGCGTGCCTTACGGAAGGGACCGTCTCAGTTTTGGAAGCGGCTTATTCATGCCCCCGGCTTTGCTGAGGGGCTTTAATCAGCGTCAGCCTATTGAAGACCAACGTCCTTAGTAGAGTTTGAGTAGAAATGGCCAGCCTTTCAAAAACTGATCGTCTGACGGGTGAAGCACCTTTGACGGCTTCGTCTGTAGGAGGAGTTGGGAGGGCTATCCATTTTGTGGCAACCCCTTCAGGTATCATGAGCATCATTATGGGTCCGTTTGGGTTCTTGCTCAACCTGTTGAAGACTGAGACGTCAGATTTGGACGGCCCGTTAAGAGGAGCCGTTGTGGTTGCCATTCGATCGAAGACCGGCCTTTTAGAAGCTTCCTCTTGCGGCGCTGAGGCACCGAAACTCACCGGTGGGAGCATGGTCCCAAAAAACAATTCAGTAGTGGCTTATGTGACCTGCCCCACCGGCATTGAGAAAATAGAGGCCCCATTGGGCCCGTAAGTCATTCCTCCAGTTGGGGTGGAGCGAGAGTTGCTGTTGTATGAAGTGCATGGGGAAGCCATCGATTTTCTCTGCACAGGAGCAAGACACCAAGTTTTAGTACCTCGAATCCAAGGGCAACCATAGTGAACCGCGATTTTGTTCGCGAAACACGACACACGAAGTGTGGATTGGAAAGAGGAAAATGTCCTACCGGGCATGCCAAAATCTGTTCACCGCCAAAAGATAGGGACCTAGACGTTGGGACGTCTAGCCTAAATTTGGGGGCAGATGTTATTTGGATTTATCCATCCACCTCTCTAAATATACTAAATTGATTTATGGCACCATATATCGGAGGTTTGGACAGATGCGACCGTTATAGCAGACTTTATCAGATTCCCCCTCATTTTATGAGGGGCTTTTTATTGTAGGGACGCTCTTCCCTGCAGGCGCAAGCTCCTGCAGTTAATTACGTTACCGCGTTGCGATAACCACTTTCTCCTTCTCCTGTAGTTCACTTCGTGTCATGTGTTATTTTGTTTTTTTTTTAAGGTTGCTCGTGGATTGTATACGGAGACTAGTTTATGTCGTCGCCCATAGGGCGCAGATCAGTCCAAATCTGTATATTTTAGATTTGGGTTTGGGTCAAAAATTTGCTTGACGGGATTTTGAACTTAGGTTGTATATTCCTACAGTTCAAAAATATTTTTTTTTTATTTAAGAACCGTTAATCTAGTTTGAGATTAAGATCAACTTAAATATATAAGTGAGCATTTGGGCTCAATTTATTTTTGCTAAGGATACGTTAGTCTTATTTGAGACTAAGATCAACTTAACAATATTTTAAGATCATTTTCACTTAAGATCCAGCAAAAGAGCATTTGGGCTTAACTGCAAGAAAACTTCACAGACTTAGCCGATTTGGGCTTGGTCTGCTTAGTCTTTTTTTTAAAGTGCTAAGCGCTTATTTGGGTTCTGTTTTTCCACCCCCTTTTCCTTTTATGTAAAAGTGCTAAGAACTTATTTGAGCTCTGGCGCTCACATGTATGTCGTGTGAACCATTTAGTCATGGGCGCTGCCCAATGAGCGTTGAACACTTTAGCCGTTTTGACTAATCAGGAAGTACTAAGCACTTTTTATGGCGTCCACGTGAGGTGCACGTGCGGCGCTAGGCGTTGCCCAATCAGTGCTAAACACTCCGCTGTTTTGGCTACATATGAAGTGCTAAGCACTTTAATTCAGCGCTCACGTGTATTTCACGTAAAGCACTAACTTTCTGTTTTGAGCGCCCACGTGGGAAGCATGTGAGGCGCTGGGCCCTTTGTTTGAGGACGCCTACATGGGAAGCATGTGAGGCGCTGAGTCTTTTGTTGGGGACGTCCACATAAGGATCACGTGCAGCATTGTCTCGTTTATTTTGGTCTTGCACTCACGTGTGTTTCAGTAAGGCGCTGAGTTTTTTTTATATGGAAATTTAATTTCTGTTGATATTTTTAGAGAGGTTAAACCTCTATCAATGATATCTTGACCATTAACGATCACCAAAATCACTATTTTTTAGGATTTTGGGTTGAGTTTTGAAAGAACTAAGTTCTTGATTTGAAAGAACTGAGTTCCTAAAGTATTATGAACTCTATCTTCTTTCTTTTTAAACTTGTTCTTCCCTGAATGTTTGATTCTCAAGAACAAGATCTTCCCGATGAGAATTAAATTCTCAACTTATGGGAGACTTGTCTTGTGGATTTCAGATCCATAGAAAGAACTAAGTTCTTTTAAAAGGGTTAAACCCTTAGATATGATATGATAGGTACTTCTTTTTTCTTTACCTAGGGTTTTGAGAAGGATGATCTTCTTCTTTGAGAATTAAATTCTCTGTTCTTTTTTAGAGCTCACAATATTTTTGCAGAAACTTATAGGGGGTTCTCTCTATATGAGACTTGAAGTCCCGGGTCTTTTATATAGTGGAGGCAAATTGTTAATTAGTTTTGAGAAAATCTCTAATTGAGAAATTCCAATTGATTTAATTGGTCTCAAAATTTGTTTGGGGAATTTTACCCACCGTTGGATCTTTGATCCAAGTGTTTCTGTTTTTACAGAATAAGTTTTCTTGTTTTTAATAAGATTGGGGGAATATTTTCCCATATATAGAATTTTATTCTATTAAACAGTGATATTTTTATCACCATTGGATTTTTAATCCAAGGGTGCTCGGTTTAACAGAGCACAATCTTTCTCTATTTAGAAAAATGTAGGAAATATTTTCTATCTCATTAGATTTTTGATCCACCAACTTTCTGTCTAACAAAAAATATCCTTCTCGTTTAGAAAGATCAGCGAGATATTTCCCCCCAATAGAATTTAATTTTATATTTAATCACCATTGGATTTTTAATCCAACTGTTCTCTGTTTAACAGAGAGGATCTTTCTCTTTTAGGAAAATCCAGGGAGGTATTTCCCAAGAGTAGAATTTAATTCTATATAAGGAGGTGCCCTCACGTGTTTAATACGTGAGGCTTATTTAGCTTCTCTCATTTGGCGCCCATATTCCTTGCATATGGACGCTCACGTGTTTAACTCATGAGGTCAATTTGACTTTTGGCTATCTACTCTTAATGCTCATATGCTTTGCATAAAAAAATAGAATTTAATTCTATGCATAGAGTTTAGCTCTATCTGAAGTTAATGCTTCAAAAAGGTGCTCTCACGTGTTTAACACGTGACCCCAGTGTAGGGGTTTTGTGCTTATATGTTTTCAACATAAGCGCTCATGAGTTTAACATATGAGACATATGTAGTCTTTAATTGTTTGGTTGCAGCGCTTATATGCTCTGCATATAAGCGCTCACGTGTTTAACATGTGAAGCTTGAGCCGTGGGGAATTCTCTCCCCTTTTCTCTCCCTTTTATGAGGGAACACCATTGCATTTCGAACGTCGTCTCTTCACAAATAAATAACCGTTAAAGTTTCGGTATTAATGGAAAATAACGAAGAATCTTCACGGGCACATCACTCGACTGAGGGTCTAACTTAGGCTTGAATCGACTGGTCGCGCACACAGGGCAGTTTCTGAGTGTGGCGTATTCATTCCAAAACAAAACATAAGCATTCTCACATGTATGTATCTTATGATGCTTCAGGCCGATATTTGTGATTATTTTTTGCGCCTTGTACCAGCTCGATGGCACTTCATTTCCGTTAGAAAAATTTTCCTTCAGCAATTCTAGAAGATCGATGAAAAACTGGTCACTCCATCTGTTCTTGCACTTGATCTAGAAGAGACGCGCGAAAAAGAACAGTTTTGAAAACCCTTTGCAATTTGGATATAGCGGGATCCTAGAGTCAGCCTTGTACTTCTCCAGTAAAGAAAGTCCAATACTTTCCGTATCATAAGGAAGTCCAACGGTATTTATAAACTCATCCATGTCATCGATCGGTGCAAATATAGCATCTTCTTCTTCGACGGCTTCGTCTTCTTCAAACTGTCATTCCTCTTCCTCCTCCTCTTCTACCATCCTTTGCCACTCTGCGATTCTGTTTCGATGAATTCGTTTTCCGTCTCTTGCACCCATGCCTCGTCTCCCGTTACAACGACATTTTCTCCGTGAAGTTCTCACATAGTGTAATCTCTAACGAAACCATATCTCACGATAACTCAACTTCCAACTTCTTGAGCAATCGCTTGTTCATACACTTAGAGTAAGAACAATAGATTTCGTGCTCTTTCGGTAACCCAAGACGTGCGTAGGCAAAATCGGTGAAAAAGCTAACACCGTCAACGAAAAAGCGGTTGACTCTTGAGGGAGCATCGACGTACATCCAACTCTTGTTATGGAGGTACGAGAATGCCTTATTAGAACAGTCCGGACGAAACAAGGTTCTTATAGACAAGACGCATCGAATTAAGATTTCTTAATAGATACGCGATAGACAGGATACTAAGAAGTGTAAGTGCTAGGTTTAATTAACGACCTGGTTAATTTAAGTTTCAATTGACGATTTAGCTATAAAGATTATCAAGGACCGATAGCAAATGCTCATAAGTAGGGAGTTGGATTCTTCTTCTAAGAAAGATGATAATGATATTAAATGTTCTATATTAGATGTTGAGAGTAGCGGCTGTCGGAGGTAAGGCACCTATCCCATTAAGAATGTATAAAATATACACCCATTCACATTTATTTTCATCCGTTTTAATAAGATTTCTGCAGCATCTCCCCGCTGTTCTCCGAGTACACTGTAATAGAAAAGGTTATCGTTTCAATGTTGTCAAACAACATTGAAATGAGCATCTAGTCTATCATTATATACGGAGAACCGGCGGAAAGGTACCGACAAAATATCTCGAAACGAATGAAAAACACAAGCGAATGCATGTATCTGCTTTATACATTCCTAATTTGTCCACACTGGACAAATCTATCGGTTATCATACGATTGAATATTAATTCTCGTCATATGGACTACACGACAGTTGTTAGAAACCGAACGATACCGTCCGATATTTAACAATCTTCGTGTAGTTTTATATCACGACGAATATCGCACGTATGTTAACCGATAGACGGGAACTAAGTCGCGTTTTTATTTTCGCATATGATTATCGATGAGAATATGAAAATTTTATTTTATCATCGAGTATCGTACGCACAAATTTAATATTTAATTTGAACTAGTTTTACGTTTACATTTCGATTTCAATGTGTTTTTTAGCTTAAGGTAAAGTTTTTTAGAGTTAATGGTTTTCTTAATCGAGTTTAATTATGATTTTAGATTTAAGGCTGGGGTTAGGGTTAAGAATTAGACAAAAGTTCAATGTAAATGAGAATGATGATGAATTATGACTTGGCATTGTTTGTGTGTGTGTGTGTGTGTTTGCGTGTGTGTGTGTGTGTGTGACCATGTGTGTCTCTATGTGTGTATGTGTATATATATGTGCGTCTGTGTGTGTATACACACATAGAGTAAAAAATTTACTATAAAACCCAATTTCCTAAATCCCTAACCCAAACCCTAACCCCAACCCAATCCCTAACCCCAACCCTAACTCAAACCCTAACCACACAGACACACACATACAATAAAATTTTTACTATAAAACCCAATTAACCTTAACCCTAACACTAATCATATCCCTAACCATAATTATCCCCTAACCTTAACCCTAATTAACACTAACACTAATTAACCCTAACCCTAAGCCTATTCATAACCCTATCCCTAATTAACCCTAACCTTAACACTAATTATATCTCTAATCCTAATTAACCCCTAACCTTAACAATAATTAACACTAACACTAAGTAACCTTAACACTAATCATGTTCATAACCCTAGCCCCCAACGCTTGCCATAATTAACCATAACCTTAACCTAATTAACCCTGACCCTAACCCGGCCCTAACCCCTAACTCCTAATTTACCCTTAACTCGGCCTTACCCCTAACCCTAAACAACGAAATTTATGAATTGGGGCAAAATTGAAATTAAAATTTAGGAACTGGGGCAACAATACTCAAAGCCCCAAACCCTAACATAAAATTAAAATAATCAAAAACAAAATTTGGGGAATAATTAATATTAAAATTAAAATTGAAAAAACTTACCTGATGCGGCTAATGAAGGAGGCAGAGGTGGTGAGCGAGCTCTAGACGCAGTGGCGACAACCGACGCGTGCAATGACCGAGCTCCTGACGGTGAGTGATATCCAGACTGTGAGCGAGCGATCGAGACGGTGGCTTGAAACGGTGAGCAGACGAGAAGGCCAGGAACGGTGATCGAAGAGCAGATCGGTGGCGATCGTGGAGACCAAGGGTGGTGGCGATCAGTGGCGATCAGAGGGAAGGGGCGGGGCTTTTTTTTAGGAGGGAAATGAGAGCTCGGGGGAAAAGTGAGGGAAATTGGGGTTTATCACGAGTGGGTGTAGGGCCCGCCACATTTTGCAGTCGGTCACGGTTCCAACCGTAACCAAATTGTTTATGGCCGTGACTCAAAATTAGTCACGGTTTAAACCGTAACCTGAGCCATACTCTGTAGCATTGGTGATTTAGATTGAGTAGAACAGAATAGAGAATATTTCGAGATGATGGGACTCCCCACATTTTCTGTGTATAAATCCACGACATTTTAGGAGATGTGAGCAAAGGTTCAACCCAATCACTTCACTTGACCGGTTAGATTTTTGTTCTATTGTGGTAAATAGTGGAGTTGTTGAGGGTCAAAATATATATAGCCTAATTAAACCATTCATATAATTGCTCATCAGACGTTGCTATGGCTGATAAAAAAAGCATAAAGCTTGGTGCTCGGCTCAGGACGGACTTGCTAGAGGCTTGTTCGAAAACCAAAAAAACCATCTTTAAATAGAATCCTAGCTTGATGAATTAAACAAACGAACATGAAAATGGTAGACTCGAGCCGGTTCATTTCAAGCTCAGCTCGTTCGTTGCTCGCGTGAGCTTGTATCTATTTGGTATTTGATAATGATTATTCATTTTTAATTTAGATTACAGTTCTTTAGCTCATTTATGTTAACTCCAGACTCAGATCAACATCAAATCAGGTCTTGTTATGCTACAATTGAAAATTTTAGTTAATTTATAAACTATAAATCTAGGATCGGCGGAATTTTAAGCGAGCATTGAACTTATTTATTTAATTAGAACGATTATATTTCTCGCCGCTCAATCCGTTAGATATAGTGTCGATCATTTATAAGATCATCTAATGTTCTCTTATAATTTTTCATTGCTGGCTTTTAAGATTTCAAATAACCTCGGAATAACTTGAGACTCAGTTGGGGGTTCGGAAAATAAACAAACGGAATTTAAACAAGTTTTTCGGCAGGTTTGTCGGTCTAAAGCTCGCTTGTTCGCCTCGTGCTATGCTCCTGCGCAAGCCCATCAATCCCTAGAGTAAATAGGAGCCCATCTCATCCCCATCTCTACGCGCGCGCCCCCAAAGCCAACGCGGTCTTTCACCACGATCTCCCTTTTCCTCATTAATTTTAATTTAAACCCCAATTGCATTAAACTACCCTTAAATTTCCAAACTACCTTTAAAAACCCAACCCCCGTCCCTCAGCTTTCTTCGTTCACCCTCGAAAAAAAGAAAACAAATTAACAACAGCATTGTCATCAATGGAGGATTCAGTGCCTATAGACCTCAACTCCTTTTCGGACCTCGAATCGAGCTTCACAAGCACCACCTCCGGCTCCACCTCCTCGGCCCGCAGCAGCCTCAGCCTCCCCTCGTTCTCCGCCTCGGCTTCTTTAATCAACCCGCTTCCCCATTCCAAATCCAATTCCAACCCCAGCTGGTCGGCCATCCGTGCCGCCGCCAACCTCTCCAAAGACGGCGCCTTCCACCTCAGCCATCTCCACCTCCTCCGCCACCTCGGCTCCGGCCATCTCGCCAAGGTAGATATCTTTTGTGTAACTGTACTGGATATTGTAGCTAGTTGTTATAGTCGACAGGCCTAGGTTCTGATATAGCTGCAGGCGACTGCTGCAGCTATATCTTTTTCCTTTGTTAATTATATATGGTTTTGTTAGATTAAAAGTTGTAGCTAGCGAAACCGATCGACAAGGCTTCCATATATACTTATAATATATATATATTTCTGCAGGTGTTCCATTGCCGCCTCATCGGGTCTGACTCCTTCGATTTCGCGCTCAAGGTCATCTGTCTCGACTCCGCGAATCTCTCCCATGTCCGAACCGAGGCTCGAGTTCTGTCTTCTCTCGATCATCCATTTCTGCCAACTCTCTACGCGCGGATGGACGCTTCTCACTACGCTTGTTTCCTGATCGATTACTGCCCCGGCGGCGATCTGCATTCTCTCCTCGTCCGCCACCGTGGTCACCGACTCCCTATCCACGCCGTCAGATTCTTCGCCGCCGAGGTCCTTCTTGCGTTAGAGTATCTCCATGCTCTAGGTTTCGTGTATCGAGATCTCAAGCCTGAGAATGTTCTGATTCGTGGCGATGGGCATATAATGCTGTCGGACTTCGATCTCTGCTTCTCTTCTGAAGTTACTCCAAGGATTCTTCATCGGTCCGATAAAGAGGCGGAGTTCGAGTTCGTTGCCGAACCTGAGGCGGCATTCTCACGTGCGTGCATGGGCACGCACGAGTACCTGGCTCCGGAGATCGTTAACGGCAGCGGGCACGGCAACGGCGTCGACTGGTGGGCGTTTGGGGTTTTCATATACGAGCTTATGTACGGGAGAACGCCGTTCAAGGGGTCGAGCAAAGAGGCCACGCTGAAGAATATCATGAAGAGGGAAGTGAGATTCCCCTATGAGAATGATGATGAAGCGTCGGCCGCGGCGGCCAGAGATTTGATCCGGAGGCTGTTGGTGAAAGAGCCCAAGGGGAGGCTGGGGAGCAGAAGAGGGGCGGCCGAGATCAAGAAGCACGCGTTTTTCGAGGGTGTGAAGTGGCCGTTGATGAGGTGGACGAAGTCGCCGGTGGCGGTGGGGCCCGCAGGGGCCGTGGTGGTGAGAGGGGCGGAGAAAGGGAAGAGAGGGTGGTGGAGTGCAATGGGTAGAAACATTAGGAGTGTTTGTTACAAGAAGGGGATTAAGGTGTTAATGGGGGGTAATTACAATAAAGAGGAAGAGCGGTAAAAAAGAGAAGAAGAGCAGGAAGTAGTTTGAATCAAGAGGGGGTTGTGATTTTTGTCGTGAGGAGTTGTACAAAAGAGAGCTAGTGATGTATTGACTGTGCATATGATGAAAAGCCAGTAGGTTTAAAATTTCGAGTACGGTTGTATTTAGGCTAAATGGTATATAAATACCCATTGTTTCATCCAAATTACAAATAAATACATATGTTTCAAAATGCGACACTTTAATACCTGAAGTTTTTCTGTATAGCATATTTCTATATACTCGTTCTCAAGAAAAACATTTTGGAGAACAGATAGACAGCAAAGTGCTAAAAATGCAAAATTTTCTTGAGAACGAGTGTATAGAAATATGCTATACAGAAAAACTTCAGTTTTTAAAGTGTCACATTTTGAAACATAGGTATTTTGCTGTTATTTGAATGAAACAATGGGTATTTATATATCATTTAGCCTTATAATTACCATCATAGATTTCTTCTTGAATATTTTTTATGTCCATACCTAGTCACACTAAACACCAGTTTATATGAATAGAGTCACAATCTATGCATGCTAACTCCATACAAACACTGAGCTAATATCCATGGGTTGAGAGAAGATAATGACCTGCTGCAGACATTTTCCATCTCTCAACTTACAGTACTAGGTTTTTATTTATGTTGGCCACTTTCTGAGATTACCATCATGAGTACATCTCCAAGGACGTATCTCACTTGAATGTGAACCATATTTCTCAAAAGATATGAAAAGAAAACAACATCAGCCAAGTACATCAGAATAAGCTGTAGCTAAACATACCAATATACCGTGCTTCATAGCATACCATCACGCGGCAGCGGCATCACCCTTTCCACATTATAGCAACAGTTGTTGAAGACGCAAACATTCCACATATAACGGTTGTCGAACATTTGATTAGTGATCTAAACAACAGTTGAGAAAGAGATAGTTCGAAACAAACATTTAATATGGTTCCCCTCACATTAACTGCACTAAAAAACATAGAACGGGCAGAATTGGTGCATTGTGCCAGCCACAGAGGGCTGTAACACTAAACTGGTTTGTTTGAAGTGAATACAAAATTTCTTTTTCTCAAATTGCATGTAATTCACATCCAGATCATTGCAATTCAAAATTTGCAACACAAAATCAGAGAAATCTCGAACAAATGAATCGGTAAATGGTACTCCATCCACAAAACAAAAAGGAATTCGCTCCTTAAGGCTTATGAAAAATCACAAACTTCAACTAACCGCCGCATCACTCGATTTCTCGACCTCTACTGTTGCTGCTGCTGCTGCCTTCTTGCTTGGCGAGCACATTCATGATTACCACCATGAGCCTTCTCTTATGAAAAATCACAAACTTCAACTAAGAGCTGCATGAAACTGTGTTCATAGGTTATGTGAAGAAAGTTATTGTAGATGAATCAAGCTTTAATGTGAAGTAACAGAACTCAGCTTCCGCAACCTGCTGATGGATGTCTTTGGAATTTGCATCAGTGTCATGTGTTTGCTTTTGATGATTCAACTATTGAAAAAACTGGGAAAGTGAGGACTGGAAACGCAACAAGGAAAAAATTCTTGCCAGTTGGAAGTTAAAACTTAAAAACCAGAACCAAAAAAAAAAAAAAATCAGACATTGGGCTATATAAATACTTCTGCAAATTAACAATTGATCCCTTTTTCAGGTGATTAATTTTTCAAGATGAGGAATTCAGCAACTACTTTTCAAAATAATATTAGATGTGAAAAAAAGGTTTAAAAAATGAACAAATAACTTCCTAGTGATTGTTAATCTGGTAAGTTTGTGTTAACGATATATGTTTGTAGAGTCGCAAGATGGAAGAAGACAGCCCATGGTGACTTAAGGAGAAAATAAATAAACAAGCAGGGACCCGACATATTGATGGCCAATTGCTTCCTCAAGGACAACTTAAGTTCATGCACAGATGACTACTAATTCATGGATGTTATTGTGGTTGGATATGCAACGCTTGTCTACATGCAGATCTAATTACATGTCCAACTACATGCAGACCTAATTGGTAGCTGCCCCTTAATTTGCATTCTTCCTTCCTTTCTTTCTTTCTAAAAGCTCAACAACTTCATAAAGTCATAAACTAAACATTAATTCTGTGTTCTACATCCTTTCTTTTTCATCCCCTTGTTTTTCTCCCCTTCGACGTCTTTAATCTATTTCATGCCAGGTAACAATAATATAAGTCCATTACAGTAGACCTGACTCGGTCATAGTAGCAGAGTAACTTTTTTGAACTCATCGTGCACAAAAAATTGAAAAGTTAAATAAAGATTAAGTTCTGTACCCGCAAACACGCTATATTATAGAGAACTGCATGAAAACACTAGTGTAATATGCAAAAAGGAATTAGGTACTACACCAAATATATATTTTGTTTGCATTGTCAGTGATCTAGAAGTCATATAGAACACTTTCTATTAAGATAGTAAAATTCAGAACTTAAAATCGTAAGGTGGTGTACATCTAAATGGTGTCAACCTCTTGAGATGACTCTATATTCTACCCATTTCATTCACAATCAATTTTAGAGCATTGAGAAATACCATATGTAACTGAATAAAAAAGCAGGGGGGAAATATCATACTTAGATTTCGTACTATCATATTATGATGTTTGCAATAAAAACAAATTGCCCAAAAAAATGAGTTTAGCTAAAATGAGAAGGCTAAGATGAATGAATCGCAATACTTAAAGATAGAGAGAGATAAGATGTGAACGCATTCCGAAGAAGTTAGAGGTAGCCCCAAAAAGGATAGATGAGGGACAATCGGTCGAGATGGTTTGTGATGTGCAACTCAGACTCATAAGTGCTCCAGTTAAAAGAAATTTAAAAAATTTAGTTAACAAAGCTGCAAGAACTAGAGGTAGGTCTATATGTACATAGATGAAGGCAATTAAAATTCGATATGTCAGATGTGCTTGTGCATCTAAAAGAGGAGATGACTAATCAATGAAAACGTATTCATGTAGTTCCAAAAGTTTGTGCTAAAGGGTTGCTGCTGCTGCTTTTGTCGGCTTCATAAAATACAACATATAAGCACCACTCAAGGATACCTATTCCTATCACATATGCAAATTTTACTCAATGTATGGGCTCATGGTTTGCAACTATATGTCCACAGTGTCGTTCCATAGTTCGACATAAAACCAATGCAAGCTGTCCCAGATCGGTAACACAGAACAGAAAGGGCATTTGGTCGCGTATTTTCTATTGAGTAAATGGGAAACTGCTAATATAATGTTAGCTTTTCTACAACAACGAAAAGTACACCAAATGTCACTGCCGGGATGTACTAGTGGTGGTAAAAGTTTAAGCTGTGCTTGAAGGATACATTACCACTGCTCCCCTTAGCTTGAATATAATACCAGTACTTACAATGATTAGTTAATTTATTTCAGGACTTCTAATGCTCTTTAGTTTGAATTCGAGTCTATTGTAGGGTAATACTGTAAATTCAGGGGGAGAAAAGACATGTTCTTACAAAATAGAAAGAAAAATAGAGCAAGCGAGATATTTAGAAACAGGGCTCCCATGCATGGTTTATGATGGAGAGATGGCAAAGGTGAAGAGGACAATTTTATGTGGTTTATGAATGAAAATGAGAAGGAACACAGTTTATACAGATATATCCCTGGATCAATCTTACATCACTGGATTGATAAAACTTCGGTAATTAAATTTATATTCGGTGAAGATAACGGAACTGAGATTATGCAGAAATCTAATAGTAAAGAAAGTAGAGTATATCAGCAATAGAGAAGTATGAACAAAGAAACACAAAGATAAGAAAATAGGAGGCGAATAAGAGTGAACTAATAGAAGCAGCAGAAAGTATACCCCATTATCATTTCTCTATTGAACCCAAATTAACATCAAAGCATATAACCCTGGTCCGTACTGGCATGAACCCATTAGACTTAAACTTAACCCCCTGCGCAGTCAACTTAAATTCATTGTAGATCACATCTTCCATTAGTTCTTCTAGTATTAGATATATTAGAAATACGTTCCCTAACATTTGCAAAGATCGTCCCTATTAGAAGTAAGGCGGTGTGGGGGATTTCGGGGGAAATTGACTAGATCCATATGATTGGTCTTTAAGTAAACCCTCACCATAATAGTTCATATAAGTCGAAATGTTTTTATTGATTTGTTTATACCTGAGAGGCATGGCGACTCACTAATCAAGATCCAATATTGCCGGGTTTCTAATCTAAATTGGACCTGACTTTAGTAAAATCATTAGCTTACTTGTATGATTAAGGTTAATCCAATGACTAAAAGTAGCATTCATCTTTGTTTACCAACAAAATCAATGAGTTCAAACTAACATTTCCGTAAATCTGGCATTAGCCTGATAGCAGCAAAAGTAGCTGACTAAGACCATTGCAAAAGCACAAAGTCTAACTAAAGCATAATCAGTTTGGAAGCTAGGCATGTCTTAATATAATACGGAACACCAAATATAGGCATAATCATTGCGTAACTATTTTTTTTAAAACTTCACCGATCTGTTATGTCAATTAAAAATTTTGTATCACCCAAGATTTGTGAAAGTTGTGCAAGGATGTTCAATGTTTTTGTGTTGATTTGAAAGTTGTGCTTCTTCCTCAAGCCTGGCTGTTATCCGCTGAAGGGGAAAAGAGAAGGAAGAAAGCAAAGACTTCGAGTCGGGTTATACAAGATATCTTATGGTTGAGTCGCCGTACACTCCATTGTCATCCTAAGATAGATATTATATCTTATAATATGAGCTAAGGCACATCTATCAAATAGTCTCTCTCACAACAAAGTCATATTAAAAGTGTTCCAAGCGAATGATTATGAATTAACCCTTATTGGTGAAATCCAAAATGAAAAATTCCAAGTCATAAATTTTAGATCAAAGAAGGTAATGGGATTATACCTCATCCCGGTAGACGCAAGCAGCTTACCCTCTATTGTCGTCAATGATGAATGTTAAACCCCCTATGTGGATCACAATTCGATTACCTCTTCTAAAAAACTGTATTATCGCTTCTTGCACCATCACAAAAGCTATACCATAAATTTCAACCATTTTAGAATAAATTTTGGTCAGAAAGCAACATACATCTCAATTTGCAACAGCCATATTACTTATAGTACTCAGATTTTTAGACAAAGGGATTTTCAAAAACAGGCTACTCAAGGATACAAATAATTTTTGGCAAAATAACTCAAGGACTAAAGCCAAACTGAATCGGCATGTGGTACCATAAAACCATGTTCCAGATGTTCGCAAAATCCATCCTTTGAGCAATTAATTGAAATATAACCTTTTACTGGAATGTTCCATGTGAACATTTTATGTCTAACAATTTTCATCAATCTGTTTCAAGATGTCCGTAACATGATCTCAATGAGTATTCTCGATATATGACCTAGAGCTCGCTGATCCCTCACCAAAATAGATAAGCATATAGTTGAAAAGATGTACATTTGTGATAAATAGTTGCTTAGAAAACAACTTGAATTTGTCTTTTAGGCATTTACAGGATGAAAATAATAATCAACGGCCAAAAAAAACCATTATCCCAAATTTCAAAGTTAGCTCTGGCCTCCTTTCTCTTAGTTAGTTCAGACATATTTGTAACTTTTTCTCATAGTTCACTAAAAGATCCGATTTCTAGAATCCATCTTTTGTTATTAATCCGACACTTTATATTTACAAACATTCTTCTTACATATCTAGTTTAAAAAATATACTTCAATATCCAAATCAATATTTAAAATTCATTATGAGTGTAATGATTTTCTCCATTTTTTCCGCATTTTGTTGACCGGTATGAACTTGTCAAGAAAATCGATATTAAAATTTAGGTAGATTCCAGCTTGTCTCAAATGACGCCAACCGAAACTCTCTGAAATTTAACATGTGAGTTAATTTATTTTTAAGATATAATGGAAGTTTCTTGTTTCCCCTGAAAAGGATGGGACAAATCCCAACCATATAATTATATCATTTAAGAGTTTCTAAAAACCATAACAAACTTCCGAATTTTTCTTGAGCCACTATCCACAATTGAAACCATACAAATGTTCTTGAATTTTCTATTTAACAACTGCTCCTATATAATTTTCATGCTTGGACCACTCTCCTCATCATGGTGAACCCGTCTCCAATTTGCATCCTTCTTTTCTCTTCACCTATCTTTTGTTCACCATCAAGCATGTCAACATTAGCATGTAAACCGATAGATGTGACCAAAGTCCTGATTCTATTTCAATGATATTATCAGAAAAATTAAGAGTGAACATAGCAATATAGGCCTCACCTACATCATGTTTAGAATCAGTAAAATCAAGACAGTTCCCCATTGCATTCTCAAGCCAATTATCGATCTAGAAGAGGCCAGAACCGCCCAAAAATGAATCCGCTTTAGTATATTATCAAGCATTGTCAAAGATTTTCTATTTTTGTAATGAAAAATTCTTTAATTTCTTCCAAATCATACCACCCAACCAACATCAATGATGGTTTTCTCCCACTTCTTTTTTTTTTTGACAGGTTGACCATGGTTCTTTGAAGTTCGAAAGGATCTTATAATTGCATCTCTTTATTCTACATTTGAGGCCATCCTAAATAGACTTCACAAAACCATAGTCAAAGAAAATGTGGGATACATCTTCTTTGCAATCGCACAATACACATATTTTATTTGTAATCATCCTTTTTTGCTTTAGAAGTTCAATGGTATTGAGTTTATTCTGAATTAATAGATATATATGATCTTACCTTAGAAATAATGGAATAATTATAAATAGGAAAGTAACCAAAGCTAATAGGCTAATTACCCATCAACAATTTTCAGATTTTTTCTTAAATCTGTTGTGTAGACATATAGCCAGTCTTTATTTGGTTAGAAGCTTTCTTTTGAACCCCATTTTCGAAAAAAATGGTTACATGATTGGTTTCCTTCAAGAGAAAGAAAGAAGCATGGGAAATAAAAGAAAAATGGATAAAGGTTTAAAGGGAGATGGAGAATGTGAAGGTGGTGAAGAAAGTTCGAAAAACTGATATTATTTCAGTAAAGAAACTAAACCATACTTAAGAATTAGAGCTCCAAATCATAGAAATGGCATATTTCTCATAGTTAATAAATTTGATTTGTAAAAATTCTAATAATTAATGTATCATAATGTTGCGGCTTTATTTTCTAATACAAGAACACAAAGTATAGTCATAGTAATTTGAAAATGATATAAAGAAACACATTAATGAGCATACTATCATGATAAAGGAACATAACTTAGATCCATTATATTTGGTTTTTTATTCTTCTAGATGATGAAATCGTTGAAAAAATTTGGTATTCATGTACAAGTTCCGCAATAATACTAGAATTGCCCAGAGCATTGCCTTACCTTTAGAATAAATAGCTTAATCTCTAACTTTCATTAGATTATCGTTTAGTTAACTAACCCTACGCAAGAGATGGCTTCTCATGACAACCAGAAATCACATATGAATTGAATGTTATGTGCTAATTATGGATGAAAACCTGCAAACAAATCCAATCAAGACATGATAAGGACTTCTCATTCACCACCGACCACTGTTGAAAAAAAACGGAATATTTAGACGAATATTCGGATTCGTTGGTAAAACGAACAAACACTGCTATATTCAATAAAATATACGGTTGAACCAAATATTCACCACACAAATCATATATTCGAGTGAATAAAGCGAATATTTGTCCGAATTGGCCCATTAGGCCCAAAACAAAAAACCCACACCGAAAAATCAAGTGTAGGATTCACAAATTAATTAAAAAATAAGTGAGATCCACACTTATTATTTCACAACATTTTTTTCTCCTCGTTATTTCTCAACCGAGATTCAAACCCACAATCTTCTAATTTTAGTTCGGACGTCTTACCATTAGACCACGGGTATATTAGTTTTCTATATCTTTATATTTATTTGAATTTTTTATATGTAGTATTTATATGAAAATATTGATAGCCGCATAATTTGAATAGACCGAATATTATCGAATAAACTGGATATTCTTTATTCGCCGGCCAACCGAACAAACTCCGAATCCGTTCTTTACAGCATCGCCACCGACCATGAGCTTCATTTTTTTCTTTTGTATCTTCACTTGTTCTCCTTTCCTCGGGAATTTATTGATCTTTTCCTCATTAGTTGTTCCTCATCTCTTTTCATTATTACCTTTTTCCTTTCTTCGGTCGTAATTCTCCTCTCATCTCTCTCCTTCTTCCTTTATTCTCTTTGATTTTCTTTTTCTTCTCTCTATAGCTATTAGTCTTTCCTCTTCTTTGATTTTACTAAAGATCTCTAGGCAAACACCACATTGACACATTATTGTTTTACAATCATCTCGGTATTTTCTCCGATTCATTCTTTGAATGTCAAAGCTCCTTCATGCCAAGATAGGACCTCCAAACTTAAAACCATACTCACAAGCGGCTCCTCTTTGAATCTACCAGAGATGAACACATTCACAATTATCTCACAACTTCTTGAAAAAAAAAAAAGCGATTGAATGACCACATTTAGATACCACCGGATTCTCAAGAGCTCCCTGCTTCAAACTCTTTCATGATTGTCCTAAATAACTTGGGTTTGGTCAAAAACTCATTTCAACAAACAGAAAGCGACCAAGCAAGCAACCTCAGGAAACAGAACGATGCAGCCCCTAAAAGGCTATCAAATTGAACGACAAATGGTAGAACGAAACTATGCATTTGATCTACGATTTCGTTTCGATTCAAGCTACAGTGATAAAATTAGGATCCACAAAAGATCGAATTGAAGCAATCAGTTGATTTCAATCAGAGATCATGATGATGCTCAATAACGGTAATTCCTTATATCATGACACGTGGCAGATGACGTGTCCCGAAGCTTGTAAGAAAGGACCTACAGTGGCCGACCAGACCCCTTCTATGCTCGTCCTACAAACGACCACTGGCTTGTCCCCGAGCCCCCTGCATAACTGGCCTCCTCGGCCCTCCCAGCTCATCTCCGAGCTACCGCAGAACCAAGATACCTCGGCTCTCCCGCTCGTCCGCGAGCTCTCCCGCCGAGGTCATCTTCCTCGGTCTCATCGACCGACCAACGGCACCGCTCACAGGTGCAACCGCCATCCCGTGAATCTCGCCATGCGCGAGATATCCGCCGGCCACATCCCACATTCCACGCCATCATGATCCCCCATTAACGAGCGTGTCTCGCCATTAATGCTGGATCCCGCCCATCATGCGGGCGTGACGTCGGGAGCGTAACGGCCGGCGTGATTCTCGCGCCTGCCTGCCTGCTGCCACCGCTATATAAACCCCTCCTTCAGACGGTTCAAGTAAACCATTTTTACTCCACTAAGCCGTTACTCTGCTCGGATTTCCTCTCTAACATGACCGTCGAAGGGTCCTCGGTGGTACAACCACCCCGGGACTTCCTTGCAGGTAGCAAGGCCCAAACAACCTCAAACCCATTGAGATCCACATGCTTCTGGAGCCAGCCTCCAGATCCAATCTCAGCCGTCTATTGCCGCCATCAGCAGATCAACAGAAGGTAACATCTAAACGTGATCCAAACAACGTCAGATCAGATCCAAAAAAATTGTAAAACAAAGAGAAACGAAGAACGCCGACCTCTTCGAGCGTCATGCTCTTGCTGCAGCGGCGCAGTCTTGTTCCTCAAGACGCAATGGGGAAAAAGAAATGGGAGCACCTTTAGGGCCTGTTCGGTTGCAAGATTATGAAATTTGGATTCCAAAATAGTACGGTTGAAATTTCTGGATTTGGTAATTTGTTGTTTGGTTGGTTTTGGATTTCTAGTATTGGATTTGTAGATTCTTGTAATCTTTGTTTGGTTGGTGAAAAAAAGGTGAGATTTGGATTTGACGATTTTAGAGAGAGATAGATAGAGAGAGAATTATTAAATAAATAAAGTACACGGGTCCCATCTAAAAGTACAATGAATAGTGTCAAATCCTTGAAAATCCTTTAAAAAATTAGGATTCAGGAATCCATGTTTTGTGGTGGGCCCCCTATAAAAAACAAAGGAATCCTAGAAATTCAAATTCTCCAACCAAACACAAAATTATGGAATCCTAGGATTCCACAATCCAAATCCTAACAAATCCTCAAACCAAACAGGGCCTGTTTGGTTGCAGGATTATGAAATTTGGATTCCAAAATAGTACGGTTGAAATTTCTGGATTTAGTAATTTGTTGTTTGGTTGGTTTTGGATTCCTGGTATTGGATTTGTAGATTCTTATAATCTTTGTTTGGTTGGTGAAAAAATGTAGGATTTGGATTTGAGGATTTTAGAGAGAGATAGACAGAGAGAGGATTATTATATAAATAAAGTACACGGGTCCCATCTAAAAGTACAATGAATAGTGTCAAATCCTTGAAAATCCTTGAAAATTTTTAGGATTCAAGAATCCTTGTTTTGTGGTGGGCCCTCCATAAAAAACAAAGGAATCCTAGAAATCCAAATCCATCAACCAAACACAAAATTATGGAATCCTAGGATTCCACAATCCAAACAGTAAATCCAAATCCATAATCCTGCAACCAAACAGGCCCTTAATGGATATTGGATCCTGACACGGATGATTCGATTTTCTATTCCCAACCCGACCCGAAACGGCTAGACTTTCGGGCTTACGTCAACGATAATTTAATGCGTTTTTAATTGTCTTTTTCTTTACGAATTATTAGAAAAATATAATAGATGAAAAAAGGTAATATCAGATGTGAGAAAAAGAGAGTGAATGTATCAGATTAATTGTCAAAAAAGATGGGGAAAAGAGGGGGAAACTTAAGATGTTACCTGGTTTTCAAAATATTAATAACCTACTGTTTTACTGCAAACACCAAGGAGGCGGAGGTCTTTCCAGTTTCAATTTCAATGAAAAAAGTCGTTTATTATTAGCCACTTTTTCTTTTCTCTGCCTTTTTCAAATCAAAAAAATTAAAAAAATTATAATGTTATATTGATTACTTTTTTATCTCAATGTTTGCTTCTTTCTCAATGGCAACTGGCTGCTCTCTATTCTTTTTCACATGCCTCACACATGTTTGAAATCTATTTTATTAATTTTCACACATGTATTGCACGTGCATAAATATTGAGCTATTTGAAAATTACTTGACCCAACAAGCTGATGTCTCTATCTCAAAAATTATTGGACATTGGCGACTATATATAAACAAATTGTGATTATATATGTATATTGGGATCGCAAACAATAATTTGGGGACAGACTCAAACCCATGTAACCAGTCGTTCAATAATAAAATACATTTATGTATGTGTATGAAAAAATGTTTTTCTTAAGAAGCATTGTTCTTATTTTTTGTTGTACAGACTTGGTGTTCTTCTCCTGTTTTTAAAACACATAAACCTTTTTTTTTCTTTTCATTTTTTGCTGTTGTGTGCTTGTCAAACCCAAGCTACGTTTATTTTCATGCAAAGCGGGGGTGTTTTGATAGTTGAGATGAGTTCAAGCTAGGATATATTCGATTGGATATTGAAAGCATGTATAAATTTTTTCAAACCGCCATTTTTTTTACCATTCCTCTGCGATGACAAATCAATGAAAGAAGCAACAATTATCATGACGGCAACGATTGACGACAACATCTGGTGTAAAAGTCAACTATGGAGGTGGCATATAGACAATAGCCACATGATTTTATTTGTTTGTTTTGGAGGGGAGAGGACAGATGTTGGGACAAAAAATTACATCCGGTTGATCAAGTCAAAATCAAAATCAACCCTAAATCAAGTGAGTCTAAGTCCGGATCAAGACCCGGCATTGAAGGGACCGGCCCCGTAACAAAAACAATGAAGCTATAAATTAGTTTAATGTATTTTTTTTTATAGAAATAAATATATGTAAAATGAGTAAAAAACTAAAATTTTGTAAACCTTATGGCTTATGTGCAAAAAGAGATAAGCACATGAGGCATGGGGTGGTACAAGTGCCATTTGGCAAAACTCAAGAGGCTATATGTAAAGTGTGTAGTATATAAAGGCAAACATGATGAAAAATCACCAACAACTTTTCATTCTCTCAAAAAATTCTAGGGTTTGTGTCTCCATCTCCGTTCTCTCAAGTTCTCCTCTTTCTTTTTCATTTTCCAATTAAATCAAAAGTTTAACTCTTCTTTTTCAAAAAATAAATAGTTTTTCACCATATCAACGGGGTGACGAAAAACACCGTCCAGATTCTGGCATGCCGGTGAGATCTTTTCTCTCCATCCATATTTCGGGTTAAACGTTCATGCGAACTCAATCAACATATATATCAATTGCCTGTACTGAAGTTATTTTTTTGTACAGGTTAACAGCTTTCAGTCACAATCTCGAACTCAGTAATCATGTCTCCCAAGACGAGCTTCATTTTTGACGCCACTCCCATCCCTATGTGGTCAAGATCACGCGTGGCTCTCTCTGCAAGTCTCAACCGGCAATAGGAGGAACCGCCCTGTCAATTTGGGTCTGTCATTATCTACCCTGCCGGAAGCGCTCATCTGGCGGAGACCCCGGCAAACCAAGCGGCTAAACCGACCTCAATGGGCAAGAGACCGAACGTTGTGGTCGCCAAAGCATCCTACCCCAAATACAAATCCGTATTCGAACGGCTCTCCACTGTTCCGATTGGGGGCAAGGCCGTCAACACCAATGGAGCCACAAAGTATCTCCAGCAAGCTCAGACGGTGCCCTTGACAATCCCGCGAGCAGGAATATTTTCTGGACTCTCTGTCAATCGGTCTACGGCGTCTTCTCGAAGGGCCGAAAATTGCCAAGTGGTCAAAACGGAAAAATTAAGGCAGAAGCGGCTCAGATATAAAGCCAACAAAAGGGTCAGGGCTCCGGCCAAGTTGAACCTTGTGAGGTTCCAAGAACAGGGTTACCCCGCATCGACAGATGAGTCGGCCATAAAAATCAGCAACTCCTTCGAACCCCTGAAGTGGGTTCAGAAAAACGCCATGACCGCCACAACAGTCCAAACGATGCTACAAAGAGACGTGTCCTGTTTATCACAGAAAACTGCATTTCAATACCACTCATTCATTATCTGTTTTGTTATAGATCAGTACTGTTAACTAGTGTCTACTCAGTAATTACAGATTACAGGTATCCATGACAAAATTCTGGAAACACATTCAAATGCACGGATATTACATTGGTGAGCCGACACTACAATCGGAACCGCAAACCGATTAATATTTCAAGAGTTTCTTTTTGCAACATGCATGTGTACACACTTTTTATCTAAATGGTCCAACACATATAAGTGTGTACACTAGCTTGTTGGTACATGGACCTAGAGAGGGGGCTGCCTTGGTGCAAGTGGGCACAAGTGAGGTGATATGTAATAAATGCTAAAAGATGTGATGTGATTTAAAAAGCATCAAGTTTTCCTCCAAATCTACTGAGTATAACCAGGTTCATATAGACAAATCAAGCAGTACCAGTGGGATTGTGGAGAGCACACATCATCACATAACAAATACGAGCCCCAATGTCCAACACAAAACCGGCGAGATGTCTCCAAAGCCCGGCCCCACTGGTTTTTGTGTGCCCAAAGCCCCCCAATTTTTCTCTGGCCTTCCCTTGCAGTCACATCATCCATATTATATTGCTTGTTTAATCTTGTTTTGGGCCTATAAAAGCCAAATCGGTGAGCAAGGGAAGGGGTATTATTCTTGCCACACTTTTGATTCACAACTCTTTTTCTTTTCATTCTGTTCTTGTACATAGCTAGTTGCCTTGAGTTCTTTGCCTTCTCTTGATCTTGCAATCTCTTCATTGAGCTTGCAATTTTAATTTTTGGTTATTGAACTCAATGTTTGTATCATTATTTGAGATTAATAAATCTTTCATTTAGGGTTAATTTTGCCTTGAGTTCTTTGCCTTCTCTTGATCTTGCAACCTCTTAATTGAGCTTGCAAGTTTAAGTTTAGGTTATTGAACCCATAGTTTGCAATATCAGTTGAGTTGATGAAGCTTTCATTTTTAGGTTCTTAGTATTTCTATCTCTTTACTTACTTGCAATTTTAATTCTTGCCCTTTACTTACTTGCATTTTATTAGCCTGTCATTTACTTACTTGCAATGTTGTTTATTCTTTTCTTTGTATGACCGCCATAATCAAGAAGACAGCGGTCCGAACGTTGCTACAAAGAGACGTGTCCCGGCCCCAACAGAAAAAGTATGACACTGTCTCTTCAAGAGTCTATCAGGCGCTCTGTGCCGCGCGAAAACAGCGGGGCAAAACCAAAAAGGAAGTGTCAGCACCATTCAAGAATCCGGCCAGGCCAACCGCTTTCAGTCAACTTCCCGTTACCGAAACAGGAGGGTCAAGACAGAGATCCGTGAAATCAGTCGTCGATAATAAAAAGACAGCTGGATATGTTATCTATACGGTCTATATGGTGGGCGGGCGCCCCAATGACAACCTTCGCAGCAAAAGCAGGGATGGGGCCACCACATCCCAAGCCCAATCTGGCTTGAATGTGGTTGCCGCTTCCCAAGAACAGCCGCCTCCGCTGGATGATGAAAACCCTCTCGATGAGGATGATAGGCAGAAAGACCCTTCAGTCCATGTAGAGTCAAGCTCGGACAGCGAGGAAGAGCCGACTTTCCGCCCCAGGACCGCGAAGCAAGAGCTGCTTCAAGAGCTTCGAAAACAGCTCAGGAGCAAAGATAAAGAGATGGCCAAGCTCTATTTGAAAATTGACGACCTAACGAATGTTGTGATGCAGCTTACGGCTCAAATTGCTCGAGCGCCTCCCAATCAAGCACAAGTCTCTACTCATGAGTCGGGTGATGACAATCCGAAGCAGCCGATGCCTATCCCTTTGGGTCCAAGATTGGTCGAGCCGCACGAAAGTCGGCCACATTCCGCTTCTGGGGACGCCTTGGCCCCAGATAGTACTATCCCGCTAACACAAGATCGGATAATGGATTTGGTCACCGGCAAGGTTAAAACATTGGTGGCCGAAGCTGAAGCTCAGAAAGAAATTGGCAGTAGTGGGCGGCCATATCCCGCACAGTACGATCTGATCGAGTTCCCGAGCGGCTACGTCATTCCTAAGTTCGGAAGATTTGACGGGACGGGAAATGCAAATCAGCACGTCGCCCACTTTAAAGCATCGTGGGGAAATACAGGGGGCAATGATGCGCTCCTTCTTCGTCAGTTTGTCAATAGTCTGACTGGTGTCGCTTTCGACTGGTACACGAGTATACCAGACGGGTCCGTCATTACCTTTGCCCAAATGGAGTCTCTGTTTCGGCAAAAGTTCATGAGTGTCGGTGATAAAATCTCCAATGCTGACCTTGTGAGGACCAATCTGGGGAAGAATGAAAGCAACACTGACTTTATCGCCCGATGGCGTAATCTTACGGTCAAGTGTGAACCACCGCTGGAGCAGGACCAGTCCGTCAGCCTTCTCATTGGGAACCTCAGCAATTGGATGGTCCCATTCTTGTGTACAGCAGGCCTTAAGAAATTTCAGGAGCTAACCAAGAAAGTCCAGATGCTGGAACGCTCGAAGCAAGATTCCACCCCAGACTCTCCGAGAGACAAGACTTGGAAAAAAAAAGAGGGACGACAGCCGTAGAAGCAGGAATTCCAGCAGTACCAATGTCTTCAATGCGTCCAACAGTGAAGACAAGCGAAAGGCAGGCGATTCCAAAACCAACCGTCCTCGAAAGCCATCGCTGGGAGGAGAAGGGACTTCCCTAGAGGAGAAAAAGAACAAGGTTTACTCTTTCAGAAGGGACAAGGTCCGCAAGATATTCAAAGATGCCTTGAACAATGGTCTACAATTGCTGGAGTCGAAGAGACCCCACGAAGCAAAAATGACCGATAATCCCCTGTATTGTCCGTACCACAGAGTAGTGAGCCATGCGATCGAGAATTGCTACATCTTCAAAGACTGGGTCGAGAAGCAGTACAATACTGGAGAGATCGAGCTGTCCAAGAGTGTGTTGGTGAACAATCAAGTTGCAACCACCAACTTTATACAGACAGAAGCTGAAGCCTTCTGGGAGTAGATAGCTGAACCCGCTGCCCTGAGAGATAAAACTGACTCACCGCAGTCTCCGTGGAGTATGCACATATCTAATAAGACGAAGAAGATGCTAAAGCTACTTCGGAAAGAGCCCAGAACAGAATGGGAAGGACAGAAGAAGCCTACCATTCCAGCTGCCAATTCGGCTCCATCAGGCTCAAAATCCAAAAAGCTCAAGAAGAAGAAAAGTACAGCTCAACGCGAAGAAGAGTCTGCAGGGAGATCGACCATTCAAAAATATATTGATTCCCTCGAAGGCTATGAACAGAAGGAAATAACTCTAATTCAATTGAAAGAGTTCTTCCCTGTAGAAGCAGTTGAGATTTTGGAGGAGCTAGAAGAAGACTCCAATGAAGAGATTCCTATAGTGACCTGCTACGCCATCCATCTGGACATCGACTCTGAGGAGGAGCTCTATTTTCCCGAAGAGGACGATGAGCTTGCCACAAAGGCCAACCAAATCCAGCTCAGAAGCAGCAGGGCTCTACTGCCAAGTCAGGGCAACGCCCCAAAAGGGAAGGAAAAACAAGTCACTAATGAAGAAGATGGCGGAGAGCCGGCTCAAGAAAATTCGAGTCCTTCCTTAGTGGACTATAATGTCTTGGCTCATCTCCGGAAGCTTCCGTCTCTCCTGAGCATCTACGATGCCTTGGTCCTATCTAAGGAACTTAGAGATGTTCTCATCCACGCTCTATAAAACCCTGAGCGGTATCAAGCTCGCTTTGAAGAAATTAATATGAAAGAAGACCAGTATGCTCTGCATGTCGCCGCAGTCACGTTTAAGGACGAAGACTTGCTACTGGGAACGGCTGAGCATAATCGGACGCTTTACGTGACAGGGTACAGCGACGGGGACCAGATTAATCGTATATTGATTGATCCAGGGTCCTCAGTGAACATCATGAACTTGAGAACTCTGAAGAGTTTGTCAATAGAAGTCCGACACCTGTCAAGGGAAAGGATTGTCATTCAAGGCTTCAATCAAAATTGCCAGCAAGTTCTGGGATCCATAGCTCCGCCAATAAAATTTGGGGATCTGCAGACTGAAGCTAAGATATACGTGATCGACGCTGACACGTCTTATAAAATTCTCTTGAGACGACCTTGGCTCCACGATTACGGCATCGTTCCATCAACTCTCCATCAATGCATGAAGTATACTAAAAATGACGAAGAAAGACGCATTGACGGAGACATCCAGCCGTTCGGTGTACATGAAGTCCGATATGAAGATTCTCGGTACTTTGTGAACCTCCAAAGTGCTGAGCCACGGCTGACCAAAGAAAGAACAACCCCGAAACTCAAAAGCAAGTCTGAGCCGGCTGTCACTTTCAAAAGCAGAAACCCCCATGTACGTCCGCGTTTCGGCAGTGACACTGATGAGTCCGACGCTGGAAGTCCGTCCTTCCGTAAAACTCGCCCTCATTTTGGTAGCGATACGGACGAATCTGATACTGAAGGCCCATCCGACAGCAAAATCCGCCCTCGTTTAGGCAGTGACACTAAAGAATCAGAAGAAGAGGATCCGTCTTGCAACAGCTGTGCAAATCGGGATATCGTGCGAACATCAAAGCTACGAGAGACCTTCGAAGTTACAGAGGGTCCCTAGCCGTCACAAGGGTGCCGAAGCAGATGTGCAAAGAGCTCGATGCACTGTCAGTCTCCACCATGGACCAGCTGAAAACTTTCTATGTTCCCGGAAGGAAAAGTGGACAGAAGGGCATCCTATTTTATGGGTCATATCCCTTTGTGCACCCGGACGATTTGTCTGTCGCGTGCCTTCCCTATGAGAGAGGCATAAGAGCCGTCCTCAATCCCAGATACTATGCGCCCGAGATGTAGGAATACTTTAAAAAGTGCGGGTGTCGGCTATATCAAACGGACTCTGAAGCGAAGTTTTACGAAGGGCTATGGCATCCGCCTAAGGTCCGAGCACTCATCGATGGACGAATTACAGATAGACGGGGCATAGGTTTCATTCAACCTGATTCCAAGGCATGCTACATGATCCATGTTGGTGAAGCCAGCGAAAGATCAAATGATGATGACGAGATAGCCGAACCAGAAGAAGCTCCTCAAGAGCTCGAAGATGGTGGACAAGCAACCTTCGATGAGCTAACCGAGATTGATATGGGAACGCCCGATAATCCAAGACTGACCTATATCAGCTCACTCTTGTCAGAGGAAATGAAAGGGCAGATAGTAGCCCTGTTGCATGAATTCGTTGACTGTTTCGCATGGACGTACAAAGAAATGCCTGGCCTTTCCCCTGAGGTAGTCGTGCATAAGCTGGCTATTTCTCTAGATCTCAAACCAGTCAAACAAGCTCCCCGAAGAATGAGAAGAGAGCTAGAAAAAAGGTCATCGAGGAAACTAAGAAACTTATCGATGGTTCAGAGAAGAGAAATATGCGGACTGGATCACATGCATAGTCCCAGTGAAGAAGAAAAATGGGCAGATCCGAGTTTGTGTCGATTTCAGGGACCTCAACAAGGCATGCCCTAAAGACGACTTCCCGCTACCGGTCATGGAAATGATGGTCGATGACACCTCAAATTACGAGCTGTTCACCTTCATGGATGGCTCTTCTGGATATAATCAGATCAAGATATCGCCTGAGGATGAGAAACACACAGCATTTCGAACCCCGATCGGAATATACTGCTACAAGGTGATGCAGTTCGGACTGAAGAACGCAGGTGCTACATACAATGACCAATATCTTTGATGACCTAATCTATAAAGTCGTCGAATGTTATGTTGATGATTTGGTCGTCAAGACTAAAACCAAGGCCAATCACATCCAAGATCTCAGGACCGTTTTCACTAGACTGAGGGAATACGATCTGAAAATGAATCCTCTGAAGTGCGCTTTTGGCGTGTCATCGGGAAAATTCCTGGGCTTTATAGTCCGGCATCGGGGGATCGAAGTTGACCCATCCAAGATAAAGGCCATCATGGAGATGCCCCCTCCAAAGAGTCTGACGCAGCTAAGATCTTTTCAAGGCAAGCTTGCTTATATACGAAGGTTTATCTCAAATTTATCGGGGATATGTAAGCCCTTCTCAAAGCTCATGAAGATAGGAGCTCCTTTTGTCTGGGATGCCTAATGTCAAGAAGCGTTTGAAAGCATCAAACAGTACATGTTGCACCCTCCAGTGCTTGCTGCCCCTGTTCTAAATAAACCATTGATTCTCTATACCGCCGCGCTAGATGAGTCACTCGGTACACTCCTTGCCCAGAACAACTAGGAGGGAAAGGAGAATGCCCTCTACTACCTCAGTCGAACTTTAGTCGGGACGGAATACAACTATTCCCCGATCGAAAAGCAATGCCTGGCTCTGATATTCACTGTGAAGAAGCTGAGGCGCTATCTGCTTGCTCATCGGGTTATGCTGATCTCCAAGGTCGACCCGCTCAAACACTGAATGACCAAAGTAAGCCTCACCGGCAGAATGGCAAGATGGGCTGTCATGCTGCTTGAGCTTGACATAGTTTATACTCCTCATAAAGCAATAAAAGGGCAAGCCCTTGCCGATTTCCTCGCTGCTCATCCTATACAAGAAAGGTCACCGCTAAATTATGAATTACTCAATGAACAAATATTGCACCTCGAGGACAACGAGCCATGTTGGGAGCTCTACTTCGATGGAGCCTCATCAATAAGGACCTCCAGTAAATCAAGCATCCCGCAGATAAAAGCAGGGATAGGATTGGTGTTCATCACGCCATCGATGGGAACCCTACGACGTTCTTTTGCTCTCACCGAGCCTCGCACAAACAACGAGGCTGAGTACGAGGCTCTGATGGCTGGTTTGGAGCTCGCCATAGAAATGGAAATCCTTCGGCTATGAGTCTACGGTGATTCCCAGCTTGTTGTCAACCAAGTAAGCAGCGACTATAAAAGATACAAACCCGAGTTAGCTTGATATAGAAGCCGAGTGGTGGAACTCATGAAACGGTTCACTCACATTGAACTAATGAGAGTCCCTAGAGCGTTGAATGGAAAAGCCGACATACTCGCTCGCCTAGCTAAGGAGCTAGCTGATCCTGACATTGATGAAATTCTAATCATAGTCAGAAGCCAGCAAATTCTGCCTCCAGTCTCTTTGTGTGAAGAAGAAAGCGTAGAACAAGAGAACAATCCTGCCGAAGAAACTTTGATCATTCAAGAAGAGCCTGATTGGAGGGAACCCTTCATAGAGTATCTCCGATACGACAAGCCGCCTGAAGAAAAATCTGTAAGGATTCAGCTGAAGAAAAGAGCTCTCCGATACGTGTTTGTAAATAATACGCTATACCGCAGATCATATGACCAACTCTGGCTCAGGTGCCTATCACCGGCCGAAACCCAAAAAGTCATGAAAGAAGTTCATTCAGGCGTCTGCGGGGCTCACCAGTCCGGGCCCAAAATGCGGCTTCAGATCAAACAGCTTGGATATTACTGGCCCACCATGATAAGGGATTGCGAAGAGCATGCAAAGAAATGCCATCTCTGCCAAATGCACGGTGATTTCATTCACAAGCATCCCAATCCATTGCATCCTACGGTGGCGTCGTGGCCTTTCGAAGTTTGGGGCACCGACATTGTTGGACCAATTGATCCTCCATCATCCAAAGACCACTGGTTCATATTGGCTGCAACTGACTATTTCTCCAGATGGGCTGAAGCTGTCCCGCTAAAAGAAGTCAAGACAGAAAATATTCTGACGTTCTTCCAACATAATATTCTATACCGCTTCGGTACACCAAGAAGAATCATTTCTGACAACGAGCCTTCTTTCAAGAGCTTCAAGATCTCAAGGTTCGCTACTCAACACAAGATAGACTGGAGATATTCCTCCATCTATAATCCAAGGGCCAATGGGCTAGCCGAATCCTTCAATAAAACTCTATGCAAGCTCCTGAGGAAAAATGCTTCAGCCAACAAGAGAGACTGGAATCTCAAACTTCACGAGGCGTTGTCGGCATATCGTACCACACACCGCACTCCAACTCAATCCACTCCATACTTACTACTCTTCGGAGTGGAAGCAATCCTCTCGCTCGAAGTCGAAGTTCCAAGCCTACGGATGGTCGTTCAGCACGAGTTGACGGAGGAAGAAAACGTGCTCCTTCGGCTCGAAGAGCTCGACGCACTCGAAGAAAAGAGGCTCGCAATACAGCAAAATCTGGAGCTGTACCGAGCCCAAATGTCACGGGCCTATGACAAGATAACCCGTCTCCGCGCTTTCAAGAAAGGCGAATTGGTGTTGGTCCTCAAAAGACCGATTATCCCCAATCGACATGCCAAGGGAAAATTCGAGCCAAACTGGGAAGGACCATACGTCATCGAGAAAGTGTTTGATAGAGGATCCTACCAGCTGATAAATGCCGAGAGAGAAAGTCCCATGCCACCCATCAATGGCCGATATCTCAAGAAATACTACGCGTGAATGCTCCAACTCGCAGGCGAATTGAGCACACAAGCTCTACGGTTTGGATCATGCATCCTGTAAAACTATATACAATCCACGGGCGTGAACAAACCCTATCTCTCCCAAGTCCTGCCGGCAAGACTGCTTTTAAAGTCTCACCGGTGCAAAAAAAGAGAGGAAAAAACGGTATGTCCACAAGCAAAACAAGCACGGATGAAAACTCGAAAGGGCTCCGTGAGTAAGAACAGCAGGACTGCCGGCGAGTTTGTGAAAACCTGAAAGGGCGCAAACTCGTGAAAAGAGATAAAATACACTCGCAAAGTCCTCTCGACCTTGTGAGGAGAAAATCCATATGTGAGATCCTTATGACTCACAAAGGAGCAACACACTTAGGAATCCCTACGATTCCTAGGGAGAAAATACACCTGCGAGATCCTCTCGACTCGTAGGGAGAAAGTGCTTTTATGAGACCCTTACGGCTCATAAAATTGAAAAGTCTTAGGTGATAGAGATCTAAACCTGTCTCCTAAGTCATCACTCCCTAACGGGAAATGGAAAATGATGAGTCGCTCCTGGCGTTATGCTTCAGTGTTAGCGGTGCTGATGCCGACCCAAAAACCAAATCCCAAGTCCTCCCGGGTCAAATGATGAATTGCTCCTGGAATTATTCCAGTGCAGCAATGCTGATGCCAAATAAGATCCAAATTCAAAGTCCTTAAACGGCAAATGATGAGTCGCTCCTGATATTATATTCCAGTGCAGCGATGCAGACGCCAACCAAAATCCAATTTCCCAAAATTCTTCCAGCCCTACGGCTAGTCCCCAAATTTGACTACCGTATACAATCCACGGGCTCAAATAATCCTCGTCACACCCAGGCCCCACGGTCTCCGCCATCGGAATTATGCTCCATTTGGGAAGACCCACTCATGTGTACTCACGATACATAGGGAGAACAAAACTTACAAGATCCTCTCGACTCGTAAGAAAACACCTTCGTGGGATCCTTACGATCCACAAAGGAAAAACACACTTGGGAGTCCCCACGATTCCTAAGGAGAAAATACACCTACGAGATCCTCTCGACTCGTAGGAAGAAAATGCTTTTATGGGACCCTTACGGCTCATAAAATTGAAAAGCCTTAGGTGATAGGGACCTAAACCTGTCTTCTAAGCCATCGCTCCCCAACAGGCAAAGGCAAATGATGAATTGCTCCTGGCATATGTGCTTCAGTGTCAGCAACGCTGATGCCTACCCTGACCCCAAAATTCTAAACTCCAATCCAATAGACCCCTAAGTCTTTAAACTGGGAATAGATGACATCTAAGTCGTTAAACTGGGAACAGATGACCCCTAAGTCGTTAAACTGGGAACGAGGGAAATTCCCTCACGGAAAATGATGATTCGCTCCTGGTACCATATTCATGTGTAGCGGTGCTGATGCCAAACCAAAACCAAAATCCCCAAATCCTCTCATGGTAAATGATGATTCACTCTTGGTACCATATTCCAGCGTAGTGATGCTGATGTCAACCCAATTCATATCAAATCAGCAAGACAACCAACAACCTCCCTGGCGGAATCAAGCTCCACCTCGGAAACAAGTCAAATCCTGACACCGCAGGAAGCGGAGCGAGTCAAATCCAATCCCTAACACCGCAAGAAGCAGAGCAAGTCAAATCAAGAGCTGACCGTCCAAGTCGCAAAAAGGGTAGAACTGACCGTCCACGTCGCTAAAACGGAAACACCGACCGTCCAAGTCGCAAAAAGGGTAGAACCGACAGTCCACGTCGCTAAAATGGCAGCACCGACCGTCCAGGTCGCAAAAAGGGCATAACCGACCATCCAAGTCACTAAAAGGACAACACCGACCATCCAAGT
The DNA here is from genome assembly GCA_030015575.1 of Agapanthus africanus. Classification (NCBI taxonomy): domain Eukaryota; kingdom Viridiplantae; phylum Streptophyta; class Magnoliopsida; order Asparagales; family Amaryllidaceae; genus Agapanthus; species Agapanthus africanus. Next base: position 464,096,058 of record CM057349.1, read on the forward strand.
CGCTAAAATGGCAGCCTCCGACCGTCCAAGTCGCAAAAAGGGCAGAACCGACCGTCCAAGTCGCAAAAAGGGCAGAACCGACCGTCCACGTCGCTAAAATGGCAGCACCGACCGTCCAAGTCGCAAAAAGGGCAGAACCGGCCGTCCACGTCGCTAAAATGGCAGCACCGACCGTCCAAGTCGCAAAAAGGGAAGAACCGACCGTCCAAGTCGCTAAAAGGGCAGCACCGACCGTCCAAGTCGCTAAAAGGGCAGCACCGACCGTCCAAGTCACTAAAATGGCAACACCAACGATCCACATTGCAAAAAGGGCAGCCCGACCATCCACGTCGCTAAAATGGAATCACCGACCGTTCAAGTCGCAAAAAAGGCAGCACCGACCGTCCAAGTCGCTAAAAGGGCAGCATTGACTGTCCACGTCGCTAAAATGGCAGAAACGACCGTCCACATCGCTAAAATGGCAGCACCGACCGTCCAAGTCGCAAAAAAGGCAGAACCGACCATCCACGTCTCAAAAAGGGCAGCATCGACCTCCACGTCGTTAAAACGGGAACCAGATAAAGTCGACCTCCACGCGAAAGAAGATCCATCAATTTCATGCACATAACCCACATATGTGGTGTGCATTTATTGATGGGGGGCAATTTGTTGGGGTCAAAATTTACACCCCGGTTGACTAAGCAAAAATCAAAGTCAACCCCAAGCCAAGTGGGCCAATTCCCAGGTCGAGCCCGAACATGAAGCCGCCGGCCTCCCCCATGCCAAAATAAAAAATTTTGTAATAAATAATTTTGGTGTATTTTTTTTTATGAATAAATGTAAGAAAAATGGGCATAAAGCCAAATTTTTGTAAAACCCATGACTCATGTGCAAAAGAAATGAACACATGAGGCATGGGATGGGAAAAATACCATTTTGTAAAGCCCAAGGGGCTATATGTAAAGTGTGTAGCCTATAAAGGCAAAGATAATGAAAATATCTAACTTTATTTCTCTCTAAAAAAAATTATGGTCTGTGCTCCTTCTCTTTCCTCAAGGTTCTAAACCTTCTTCTTTTTTTTGAATTAAATCTAGAGCTTAACTCTTTCTTTCCTAAAAATAAATAGTTTTTTACCACAAAACCCACGAAGGGAAACTTAGATCTTCCATTAGATCTTAAAAAGGGGAGATTTTTTTAAATCTCACCCCCTTTTTCTCCAAGAGCCGGCCAACAGAAGAGGAGGAAGAAAGAGACCCATCTCCAAAAATCCCACCTTGGGAAGATCCAAGGCCTAAAAGAAGACCCAGGACGAAAAGAGGAGAAGAAAGGGATCCCTTTTGATCATTTCCAAAGATTTCTAGGAGTTTAACTCCATTCAAAACCTATTGGAGTTTAACTCCATGAGTCAAACCTTTTTTTTAGGAGTTTAACTCCATTCAGCACCTTTCGGAGTTTAACTCCATAAATAATAAGTCATGTTTTGGAGCTTAACTACTTTTTCCGGGGCTAAAAAAACCATTCTTTCCGCCGGCGCCGAAGTGCCCAGCGCTTAAGCGTCCGAGCGCCTGAGCGCACAGCGCCCACGTGCCCAAGCGTCCAGCGCCTACGTACCGGGCAAGTGAGGCGCTCGCGCCCAAGCGCCCAGCGCCCAGCGCCCACGTGAGGCGCCAGCGGCCAAGTGCCTAGCGCTAACCCAAGCGCTAGCGCCCAGCGCCCGCGTGCTAGGCACGTGAGGCGCTGGCACTCACGCATCCTTTGGATGCCATTTACCCATCATTTCACATGCACTCCACACTAAAAATACCTCCCCCGTTAGAAAAAATTTCTAACGGGACGCTGCCCTGCACCCCGTAAGGGGGCTGCTAGCCCCCTTGACCCCCAGCCCGCTAGAAATTTTGATCCCTTCAAAACACAACACTGCACAATTGAATTCGCATTACCTGTTTAACCCATCAATCGGAGGTTCTCTCGCTCCAAAGGCGAGGGGTAATTAACGACAGCTTAGTTCGCGGCTACCGGAGATTCGGATCCCCACAATCAATAAACCCCGGTTTACCCTAGGCAGGGGGAATCTGTAATACGCCTGACAAGCGCGCGCATGTTCCCATCTCAATGAGGTGACGAAAAAGACCTTACAACACTTAGGTTAGAAACGAACATCTCCAACCCGCGCATTAACTCGTGATAACAAGAACGTGAAACACACCGTATCCCTGCGGACGACCCGTACTCATCGCGGCTAGCTACACGCGATGCCATCCTGATTGCGGTTAACTTTAGAACTTTAAACACAGCACGCGCGAAAGCGCTGTCAATCATGACCCAACCCCAACAGAGAAAGTATATCTCTTCAAGAGTCTATCAGGCGCTCTATGCCGCGCGAAAAAAACATGGCAGAGCCAAAAATGAAGCGCCGACACCATTCAAGAACCCGGTCAGGCCAGCCGCCTTAAGTCGATTGACCGTTACCGAAACAGGAGGGCTACGACAGCGATCCGTGAAATCAGCTGCCAATAATGAAAAGACAGCTGGATATGTTATCCATATGGTCGATATGGCGGGCGCGCGTCCCAGCGACAACTTGCACATCAAAAGAAAGGATGGAACCACCACGTCCCAAGCCTAATCTGGCTTGAATGTGGTTGCCGCTTCCCAAGATCAGCCGCCTCCGCCGAATGACGAAAATCCCCTCGATGAAGCCGATAGGCAGAAAGGCCCCTTGGTCCATGTGGAGTCAAGCTCGGACAGCGAGGAAGAGCCGACTTTCCGCCCTAGGACTACAAAGCAAGAGCTGCTTCAAGAGCTTCGAAAACAACTCAGGAGTAAAGATAAAGAGATGGCAAGCTCTATTCAAAAATTGATGACCTAACGAACGTTCTGATGCAGCTCACGGCTCAAATTACTCGGGCGCCTCCCAACCGAGCACAAGTCTATACTCATTAACCGGGTGATGACAACCTGAAGCAACCGATGCCTGTCCTCTTGGGTCCAAGATTAAGCGAGCCGTACGAGAGCCGGCTACATTCCGCTTCTAGGGACGCCCTGGTCCCACATAGCACCATCCCGCTAACACAAGATCGGATGATGGATTTGGTCTACAGTAAGGTTAAAACATTGGTGGCCGAAATGAAGCTCAGAAAGAAATTAGCAGTAGTGGGCGGCCATATCCCCTACAGTACAATCTGATCGAGTTCCCGAGCGGCTACGTCATTCCTAAGTTCGGAAGATTTGACGGGATGGGAAACGCAAATCAGCATGTCGCCCACTTTAAAGCGTCATGCGGAATTACAAGGGGCAATGATGCGCTCCTTCTTCGTCAGTTTGTCAACAGCGTGACTGGTGTCGCTTTCGACTGGTACGCAAGTATACCAGACGGATCCGTCACTACTTTCGCCCAAATGGAGTCTCTATTTCGGCAAAAGTTCATGAGTGTTAGTGACAAAATCTCCATTGCCGACATCATGAGAACCAAGCCGGGGAAAAACGAAAGTAACATGGAATTTATTGATCGAAGATGCAACCTCACTATCAAGTATGAACCGCCGATAGAGCAGGACTAGTCCGTCAGCCTTCTCATTGGGAACCTCAGCAATTAGATGGTCCCATTCTTATGTACAGCAGGCTTCAAGACGTTTCAAGAGCTGACCAAGAGAGTACAAATGTTGGAACGCTCGAAACAAGAGTCTACCCCAAACTCTCAAGGTGACAAGTCTTGGAAGAGCAGAAAAGACGAAAGCCAAAAAAGTGGGAGCTCCAACAAAACCAACGCCTTCAATGCATCTAACAGTGAAGATAAGAGAAAGGCGGGCGGGTCAAAAATAGACCGGGCCCGAAAACCAGTGTTAGGAAGAGAAGGGCCTTCTCTAGAGGAGAAAAAGAATAAAGTCTACTCTTTCAGGAGGGACAAGGTCCGCAAGATATTTAGGATGCCCTGAACAACGGTCTACAATTGCCGGAGTCGAAGAGACCTCACGAAGCAAAAATGACTGATAATCCCCTATATTGCCCATATCACAGAGTAGTGAGCCATGCGATCGAGGATTGTTACATTTTAAAAGACTGGGTCGAAAAGCAATACAAGACCGGAGAGATCGAGCTATCCAAGAGTATGTTGGTGAAAAACCAAGATGCAACCACCAACTTTATACAGACAGAAGCTGAAGCCTTTTGGGAGCAGACGGCTGAATCTGCTGCCCAGAGATATGAATCCGACTCGCTGAAACCTCTATGGAGCATGCACATATCCAAAAAGACGAAGAAGATGCTAAAGTTATTTCAGAAAGAGCCCAAAACAGAATGGGAAGAGCAGAAGGAACCCACCGTTCCAGCTACCACTTCGGCTCAATCAGGCTCAAAATCTAAAGAGCTCAAGAAGAAGAAAAGTGCAGCTCGACGCAAAAAAGAGTCTGCAGGGAGATCGACTATTCAAAAATATATCGATTCTCTTGAAGACTATGAACAAAAGTAAAGAACTCTAATTCAATTGAAGGAGTTCTTCTCCGTAGAAGCGGCTGAGATTCTGGAGGAGCTAGAAGAAGACTACAATGACGAGATCCCTATAGTGACCTGCTACGTCGTCCACCTTGGTAGCAACTCTGAGGAAGAGCTATGTTTTCCCGAAGAGGACGAGAAGCTCACCACAAAAGCTAACCAAATCCAGCTCAGAAGCGGCAGGGCTCTACTTCCAAATCAGGGCAACGCCCCAAAAGAAAAGGAAAAATAAGGCGCTAATGAAGAAGATGGCGGAGAGCCGGCTCATGAAAACTCGAGTCCTTCCTCAGTGGACTATAATGTCTTGGCCCATCTTCGGAAGCTTCCGTCTCTCCTGAGCATCTACGATACCTTGGTCCTATCTAAGGAGCTTAGAGATGTTCTCATTCACGCTCTATAAAATCCTGAATGGTACCAGGCTCGCTTTGCGGAAATTAATATAAAAGAAGCTCAGTATACTCTGCATGCCGCCGTGGTCACGTTTAAGGACGAAGACCTGCTACTGGGAACGGCTGAGCATAACCAGCAGCTTTACGTGACCGGGTACAGTGACGGGGATCGGATTAATCGCATATTGATTAATCCGAGATCCTCAGTGAACATCATGAACTTGCGGACTTTGAAGAGTCTGTCAATGGAAGTTTGACACCTGTCAAGGGAAAAGATTGTCATTCAATGCTTCAATCAAAATTGCCAGCAAGTTCTGGGATCCATAGCTCTGCCAATCAGGTTCGGGGACCTACAAATCGAAGGCAAGATATACGTGATCGACGCCGACACGTCTTATAAAATTCTCCTGGGACGGCCATGGCTCCACGATTACGGGATCGTTCCGTCAACTCTCCATCAATGCATGAAGTATACCAAAAATGGTGAATAAAGACATATTGACGGAGACATCCAGCCGTTCGGTGTGCATGAAGTCCGATATGAAGATTCTCGGTATTTCGTGAACCCCCAAAATACTGAGCCACAACTAACCAAAAACAGAACGGCTCTGAAACTCAAAAGCAAACCTGAGCCGGCTGTCACTTTCAAAAGCAAAAAACCTCAAGTGCGCCCGCGTTTTGGAAGTGACATTGATGAATCTGACGCTGGAAGTCCGTCCTTCCGTAAAACTCGCCCTCGTTTCGGTAGCGATACGGACGAGTCTGATACTGAAAGCCCATCCGGCAGCAAAATTCGCCCTTATTTCGGGAATGACACGGAAGAGTCGGAGGAAGAGGACCTGCCTCGCAACAGCTATGCGGATTAGGCCCTCATGCAAAAAGCGAAGCTAAAAGAAACCTTCAAGATTACAAAAGGATCCTTAGCTATCACAAGTGTGCCGGAACAGATGTGCAAGGAGTTAGATGCTTTGTCGGTCTCTGTCACTCCCCGCTTCCCAGTAGACAAAAACGGTGACGTGGCAGGTCGCAACGTATTTTCTAAGAAATAAACACGTTAAGCGTAATCAAGCAATATATAAAAATGTACAAGAATGGCAAGTGATATAAAATAACAGCAACTTTATTTACATTCATCTTTACATACAAATGTTTGAAAAGAAAAGATACAATGATATAAAGCAGTGCTTAAACAATGACATACAAAATAAAAGTAAGTACTAGAAGAGCTAGTGGTCAGTTTGTGCCGTGAGCTGATCCAAGTCCTCCTGGCTAGACTCGATCTCCTGAGAGTCCTGTCCTCCTGACGAACATTTCAAAAAAAGAAATAGGAAGGAATGTCGTCAGCGAACTAGCGCTCGGTAAATCCCAAAAGAAGAAAGAGAATAGAACGAGTAATATGAAATGAACAGATAAGTCTTGTATGATTGATTACTTGTATGTGATGGTTATTATAACGTGGTTGTTTGTAGATTGATACAGAAGGTATTCATGTATACGAGAGGAGTCCATCTTACCTCGTGGACTATGGTAACATGTATTACAAGGTCCCATCATAACCCACGGGACAACGACACGAGAATTCATGTAATTGTCTTTTAAGTGACCTCTCAGGCCACGATATACGTTCCGTACCAATCTACCCCTTTATTCCCGCGTATTGTTTTGTATAAATTATAATTATCAGACTTGCCGAAACCATGGATGCAAAATGTTCAAGTATTCATGTTCACGATGTAGTCAAATATTCAAGTAATCAAGTCAAGTCATAACCATAGTTCGGTCAAGTCAAGTCAAGTATACATGTTTGATATTGATGTTTGATTTCAAGTATTCATGTTCATGATCAAGTATTCATGTTTTATATGGATTCAGGTTTGATGTAGACTCAGATTTGAGTTAGACTCAGACTGAGTCAGACACTTGTAAACTTATTTAGATCTTGAATTAGGTTCGAGAGTCATCGGTAACTGCTGCATATGGACGGCAGGATTTGTGTCTTTTTCCAAGACAATTACCATTGATAACTACGTTAAGTTTTTTACCTAAAATAGGCAAGTACTCACTTTCTCCGGCTTTCTCGGGCTCAAGAGAATTGATACCGCTTAAACCTATATTTACTAAAGTTCTTAAATATTGTTTTTATATAACTCGAGGGGGTTTTATGAAATTTTTTTATAATATAGTTAAAAATAAACCTCAAGGGGTTATTTATATTATTAGGGTTTTCATGAGCATGAGTTTTAAGGATTTGAGGTATTTTAGTGATAAACAATTAACTTTGGAAGTTCATGGTATTTTATTGAAAAGAGTTGTCTTTTGGTAACTTGATGGTATTTTATTGAAACTTGTTAATCTTTCATTTTTAGAAAAACAAGTTTATTATATTTTGAAAATAAGGATTTTTAATTTTTAAATAATTATTAAAAAATTAAATTTATTTATTTATTTAGAAAAGTCGTTTTTCTTAAGAACCGTATTTAAAACCTTTCGAGACCGAATGCTCCGTGAAGAGGTCTGCATCTCACTTTAGTAGCACAAGGATGTGCGATAATCCGCACCATCCATTAGCGGGTCCCCTAAAGAGGGTTGTAGATGTATAATCGCAAAGGAATGAAAATACTGTTTTAAAAGAAAACCGGTTGTTAAAGTAAGTGGTATTTTAATGTAATATTTTTTCGTACAAAAATTCATAGAAAAATGTATCGTGCTATGAAACAATAGTGTACGTGAGGGGTAGGTCATTACCCCGTGAAGTTTTTTTCCTAAAGGTATAGTTTTAACAAAACTAAAAGGGATGATATTAAACTTCATGGTATTTTAATGAAAAAGTGAAATTAAAGTTATTTTACATGATATTCTAGGCTAAAATTTATTCTAAATATTGGTATTAAGTTTACAAGTATCGTGTAAGAATTTGGATGAAAATATATTAGAAAAAGTGGAGTTTCTAGAGTTTAGAAAAAAGATATCGGTATTAATTCCACTTTTACCGATTTTGATTAAAAAAATTTCAAAAAAGAGAAAGAGAGATTGAGAGGGACTTACTGTTTGATTATGTTAAGAAGAGGTAGAAGAAGAGAAGGAAAGTTTTAGGGTGTCGCGGGAGCTCCGGATGTTGCTTCGATCTTCACTGGAAGTTGATCGCTTACTAACTTCTCTTTACTCCACTTGTACTTAAGAAATTTTTGAGAGTTTTGGCTAGAATTTTCAGAATGGTGCTGAGCCAAGATAGGGGATGGTATTTATAATGTAGAATTAGGGTTTTGGAATTAAAATGGTGAATTAAAAAGCATTAAAATGTGGTTTAATTGTGAAATGAAGGGTCTATGTTTGATTGCAGCGAAATCAAACAGTGCAGGGGAGTTAGGGGTAGATGAAGGGTTGTGTGTACAAAGCCCGGGGCTCTTTGGGCTCAGATCAATCGTCCCCGTCGGTTCTTTGGGTGTTTTGGTCGGTCGATCTCGAGGCTTTTGCCTCGAGATTCGTTCCACTTGATTAAATTAGGGTTTACTCCATTTTGTGCATGTTTGGTTTTGCTGACTTTTCATTTTTCTGTGTATTGCACGTGCAATCTTTTAGGCTTCCAAAAAGTTAAAAAGAAAAAATCAGAAAAAATATTGTGTGTGATGAGGTTTGAACACAGGGGCTACGTCACAGCAGTGCAAGGGCTTTACCAGTAAGGTACAAGTTGTTTCTTGCTGTTATTTATCAAAATTAACTTATAACTCAAACTCAGGATGTAAACTCATTTCTGTACATTAAAATGGAAAATTCAGTACAGTAAACTCATAGTCGTTACATTCTACCCTCCTTATAAAAATTTCGTCCTCGAAATTTACAATTAAATATGGACTAATTTTCAAAGAGGTAAGGGTATCTTGCACGCATGTCTTTTTCTCGTTCCCATGTTGATTCTCCTGGCGAATCCTTTCTCCACATTATTCGGACCAAGTTTACTTTCTTGTTTCGCAGTGTCTTTACCTTTCGGTCCAGGATCTCAACTGGTTGTTGCTCACAAATTAGGTCCGTCTGTACTGTGACCTCGGAGTAATCAAGTATGTGGCTGGGGTCGCTCACATATCGTCGTAACTGGGATATGTGGAACACGTTGTGTACTCCTTCCAATGAGGGTGGAAGTGCTAAACGGTATGCCACTTCTCTAACTCGTTCGAGTATATCGAACGGTTCTATATATCTTGGACTTAGCTTACCCCTCTTGAAAAAGAGGATCACTCCTCGATTTGGAGAAATTTTTAAGAAAACATGGTCTCCAGGTTGAAACTCCAGATGTCGTCGCTTTGCATCTGCCCAATGCTTCTGTCGGTCTTAGGCTATGTGCATTCTTTTCCTGATCGTGCGAACTACGTCTACAGTTGCCACGCTCATATCTGGTCCAAGGAGTTCACGTTCTCCGACGCCGTCCCAACTTAGTGGTGAACGATACTTTCGTCCATAGAGTGCTGTAAATGGTGCCATTCCAATACTTGCCTGATAGCTGTTGTTGTATGAAAACTCCACAAGGTGTAGGTGATCTTCCCACTGTTGGGGTCAAAAATTACACCCCGGTTGACCAAGTCAAAATCAAAGTCAACCCTAAGTAAACGGGCCCAAGCCCAGGTCCAGTGGGCCCATGCCCAAGTCGAGTTCCGTAGCCAGCCTCCCCCATGCCAATATGAAAATTATGTAATAAATAATTTTGATGCAATTTTTATGAATAAATGAAAAAATGGGCATAAAGCCAATTTTTGTAAAGCCCATGGCTTATGTGCAAAAGAAATGAGTACATGAGGTATGAGATAGGCAAAATGTCATTTTGTAAAGCCCAAGGGGCTATGTGTAAATTTGTAAGCCTATATAAGGCAACATGATAATGAAATGAAAGAGAGCAATTCATTCCCGTCAAAATCTAGGGTATCTGTGCCTCCTTCTCCTTCCTGAAGGTTCTAAACCTTCTTTTTTTAAAATTAAATCAAGAGTTTAACTCTTCTTTTTCCAAAAAGAACAGTTTTTCACCATAAAACCCTTGAAAGGGAACTCAGATCTCTCATAAATCCCCAAAAGGGGTGATTTTTAAGCCTCACCCCCTTTTTCCCTCCAAGATCCAGCCAACAGAAAGGAGGAAGAAGGAGACCCATCTTCAAATATCCAACTTTGGGAAAGATCCAAGGCTCAAGAGAAAACCGAGGGCTCAAGGGAGAAGAAAGGGGTCCCCTTTCATCATCTCCGAAAATCTCTTAGGAGTTTAACTCCACAATATATATATATATATATATAATAATAATAATAATAATAATAATAATAATAATAATAAATCTTTCTTTTTAGGAGTTCAACTCCAAAAGTCAATTGGGATTACAACTCCCGCTGCAGGGGATAAGCCCCTTTGTCCTTATTTCAGGAGTTTAACTCCAAAAGTCAATTGGGAGTACAACTCCCGGTACAGGGGCTACGCCCTTTTTTCCACGGGCGTCCAGTGTCCCGTCCCGCTTTCCGGTGTATGGGCAGAGGGCGCGACGAGGTCCTCTACTCATTTACTCAGAAGTAAACGCGCTAAGCGTATCTAAGCAATATAAAATAAAATACACAAAAGACAAGATGTAAATGAACAACAACTTTATTTATTTAACATTCTTTATACAATACAAAGGAAAAGTAAGCACATAGAATGAAACCGATGCCTAAACAGTGGCATAACAGAAATGAAAATATATACAAGTAAACCAGAGCTCTGGGTCGAAGGCTATCTGATCCAAATCCTCGCTGCCGGGCTCTGTCTTCAGAAGGCCCGATCCACCTGAAAACATTCCAAAGAAAGAAGAAATGAATGTCTTCAACGAACAATCGCTCGGTAAGTCCCAAAGAATAGGTATAGACAGAATAGACGGAAGGAGAATGTAACTTTTAAAGTTGTATTTTATTGTTAACGCTGTTGTTTGTAGCTTGGTACAGAAAATGCCAGTGTATACGAGAGGAGTCCCACTATTCCGTAGACTAAGGTATACGGAGCACAAGGAACCGTTCAGCCACGGTACAACGGCAATGGATATTCAGGTTAGGTGTATTATGGTTACAGTCTCGTGCCACTTTTAACACCTTCCGTACCAATCTACCCCTTATAAACCCCGCGATGTCTTGATTGTATTGTCTTGTATTGTATTGTCTTGTGTTGTAAATTGTATATGGATGACTTGCCGAAACCATGATTATTCCCCTCCGAACGACGGCGCGACGCGTGGTCGTCTCGCCTGAGGTTCGGGGCAGATGCTAATTGGTGCTATCCGTCTATCTCTCCGAAGATGCCAAGTTGATTTATGGCACCGTATATCGAAGGTTTAAACGGATGCGTCCGATGTAGCAGACTTCGTCAGATTCCCCCTCGCTTGAGGGGATTTTGATTGTGGGGACGCTCTTCCCTGCAGGCGCAAGCCTCTGCAGTTAATTACGCTACCGCATCGCGGTAACCACTTTCTCCTTCTCCAGTTGGTCACTCCGTGTCGTGTATGTTTATTTTATGTTTGGTTGCCCGTGGATTGTATATGGAGACTGAGTTATGTCGTCGCCCGTAGGACGTGGACTAGTCCAAATCCGTATTATCTTAGATTTGGATTTGGGGGTTTGGGTTTAAGGATACATTAGCCTCATTCGAGACTAAGATCGACTTAAACTCTTGTTAAGGATACGTTAGTCTAATTTTCAGACTAAGATCAACTTAACGGGATCGTTTAGATCCAACAATAGAGCAATTAAGGGAGCCCTGTTGTTTAGTTTAGTGACATCACGGTCAGTAGGTAGTTTAAGGACGTTGCGGTCCATAGGTAGTTTAAGGACATTGCGGTCCAATGTTAGTTTTAAGACGTTGCGGTCAAGGTTAAGGACGTCATAGTCCATGGGTTTAAGGACTCCACAGTCCACAGTTAGTTTTAAGACATCTCGGTCAAGGTTAAGGACGTCGTAGTCCATGGGTTTAAGGACTCCACAGTCCAAAGTTAGTTTTAAGACATCTCGGTCAAGGTTAAGGACGTCATAGTCCATGGGTTTAAGGACTCCACAGTCCATCATTAGTTTTAAGACATCACGGTCAAGGTTAAGGACCTCATAGTCCATAGGTTTAAGGACTCCACAGTCCACAGTTAGTTTTAAGACATCTCGGTCAAGGTTAAGGACGTCGTAGTCCATGGATTTAAGGACTCCATAGTCCAAAGTTAGTTTTAAGACATCTCGGTCAAGGTTAAGGACGTCATAGTCCATGGGTTTAAGGACTCCACAGTCCATCGTTAGTTTTAAGACATCACGGTCAAGGTTAAGGACCTCATAGTCCATGGGTTTAAGGACTCCACAGTCCACAGTTAGTTTTAAGACATCTCGGTCAAGGTTAAGGACGTCGTAGTCCATGGATTTAAGGACTCCACAGTCCAAAGTTAGTTTTAAGACATCTCGGTCAAGGTTAAGGACCTCATAGTCCATGAGTTTAAGGACCCCACAGTCCGTATCAATATGTGGTCATCGGGACCCGTCACCTCTTTGAAGACGTTGAGGAATTACAACGCCGAGTATCAAAGGAGTGAAGAGATGTACTCTTAAACCGAGGTAGATTAAATAATCTTTGGCCCAATTTAAAACCAAGACCAATTAATTATATTATGAGCCCATTGGCTCAGTTGAATTTGAATTGAGGACTTATGGCCAGCTTGGGCTAAGTCCAATCATGTTTAGGATATTGGCCCTCTGTTGGTCCATTAGAGGAGAGGCTTTGCCTCTAGACACTTAGCCAATGGGGCTAAAGTTAGTGTTAAACACTAAAGATCAATCAGTGTTGAACACTGAGAATGAGATTGACAAGTTAGTGTTAAACACTGGCAGTGGAGATTTCAAATCAGTGTTTAACACTAAGGCAGATCAATGTTAAATACTGGAAACAGGGTTTTCCAGGTTGGTGTTCAACACTAAGAAATTCAGTGTTAAACACTGTAAATAGAGTTTTCCAAATTAGTGTGTAAACACTAAGAAAATCAGTGTTGAACACTGGATATAGAGGTTTCAACTCTAGTGTTAAACACTAAGGCAAGAGGGGTCACGTGGTAGCACGTGAGGGCGCCCTCAATTCATTCTATTCTGTCAAAAGTATTGAATACTTTGGAGCATCACGTGCTGTCACGTGATGGGCATTTTGGTGCTTGTCCGTTAAAGCTTCAGCCAAGGGGTCACGTGGTAGCATGTGATAGCGCCCTGTTTCCCTTTATTTTGTTCTATAGATAAGTGTTTAACACTTTTAATTCTAAAAGCCATCACGTGTGGGCACGTGATGGGGGCTTGCGCTTTGATCTGTTAGAATATTCATTAGGGGTCATGTGGTGACACGTGAGGACGCCCCAGAGCTTCTTTTCCTTTGCTTTTTCTTTGCGCGCTTTGGGGGTCACGTGAGGCGTTGCCTCAAAGTTTTAGCGGTGGCACTTTACAGGGGTCACGTGGTAGCACGTGACCCTGCCTGTTTGAAGATGTGTTCATCTTTTAAAGAATCAAATTCTTCATAGGGTTAAACCCTAGCAATTCCTGTTATTTTGACAGATTTGAGTTCTTAACTAGGGTTAACCCTGGTTCTATTCATTTTGAAGGAATTAAATTCCTATGACATAGGGTTAAACCCTAATTTTAAATTGAAGGAATTAAATTCCTATGACATAGGGTTAAACCCTAATTTTAAATTGAAGGAATTAAATTCCTATAATTCTATGAGAATTAAATTCTCAAACATCCATTCCCTCTCTATGCTTTGGATCTGCATGGCAGGATCTCAACCCAATGAGAATTAAATTCTCAATTCATGGGGAGATGTGCACTTTGCAGATCCTCTGCTAAAGAGAGAACTAAGTTCTTCTTTTTAATATCAGAGTTAAACTCTTTCAAGAATTAAATTCTCTTTTTTTTCTTGAAAGCCTCCCCCTTCTTACCTAAGGTTTTCTTTTGCAGAAGATCCAAATTCCTCCCAAGTCTCAAGGCTCTATTTTTCTCTCTCTCTATGTATCGATCTCTGTATCTCTGTGTGTCTCTTGGCTCCTATTTATAGGAGAAGAAGCAGAATCAATTAGTTTTGATGAATCTTACATTGAGAGATTTGATTTGTATTCACCATTCGTTTGGACCTTTGGATTACTAGGTGAATTTTATTCACCATTGGATTTTAAATCCAAAGATTTTCCTTTGTTATTTCGATTAGATTTTAAGGGGAAATCTTTCCAAGTTCAAGATTTTTCCATAGATAGTTGGTATTTAATCAACTTTAAATCTTTAGTTCAATCGGTTCCAAATAATCATTTTCCTTCGGAAAGATTTGAATGATCTCTTCAGAATTTGATTCTCTTAAATAAATAGGCTTTGAAAGCCGGTCACGTGTGGCCACGTGACCCCTGGTCACGTGTAGGCACGTGACCCCTGGTCTCGTGTAGGCACGTGACCCCTGGGTAGCCGCTGTTCAGCCGTCACGTGCCAACACGTGACCCCTGGTCACGTGTGGGCACGTGACCTTTTCTGAAGCCTTTTCCTTGATTTGATCGGGGGACTGGTGTTCCTTTGCCGCTGCTTTTAATTGGCGCGTGCCAACACGTGACTGTTGGTCACGTGCTAGCACGTGATGCTTCTTCCGTAGGCTTTCCTGATTTTAAATCAGGAAACAAATGCCCCCACAGCGTTGTTCTCACGTGTCTTCACGTGAGTGCAACGCTGTCACTTTTTTGTGACCGTTGGATCCATCTAGGGAATCGGGGAGATGAAGCGTTTTCCATCCCATCCTATAAATGCCCATGTCCTTTCAGAAGAGCCTCCACTTTGCTCATCTCCTTCCTTGCAAACTTTTTCTGAGAATTTAATTCTCTTCTTCCAGAGCTTAGTTCTCTGCCTTGAATCCTTTTCAGAGTTTAACTCTGTTCAAAAAGACTATTTTCTTTAGGTAATGTTCTTGAACAAACGATGAATTCTCACATTCCTCTGGATTTTAAATCTAAAACAAGGGTTTTTACCCTTTTTGAATATGAACCCGATTTTTCTTCAAGTTTTTCAACCAAAATATGAAACCATTTAATCTTCAACAGTAGGTCTTTGAGGGTTCAGATGATGATCCATGGAGTTTAACTCCGTTCACAGAAAAAATGTTTCTGGGAATTTTAATTCCCTTTTCTTAATAAGGAATTTAATTCCTATGAAGAACTAAGTTCTTCCCATGGAGGCTTCTTAGGTTCTCCTTGCCCTAAGTTGTCCTTCTGTAATCAATCGATGAAGAAGAAGCTTGTAATGATGTTTTTTTTTGTGGGGATTTAATTCCCTTGATCCTGTTTGATTTGTTGTGGATCCCGAGGCAGATTTATCTTCCAAGCGATGTGCAGGGTCACTTGAAACCCACTCCTTATTTAATGAGGATATCCCCTTTGTCTTATTATAACTGCTTGGCCTCATTATTAACAAGCCGTCATCCTGATTCTGTGGGGCCCATATGTTTTGTAGCCAATGGCCCCATAAAAGAGTCTGCTGTTGCTATCTTTAACTAGTCTTCATGTTCATGCATGTATATATTGCTGACTTTGCTTTTGACAGTCTTCTTTTATTCGATTTCAGGTGCGATGGCTTCTGCTCCGTGTTTTCCCTTTACCCGTTCGGAGGCCGCTTTTCCTCAATCACCGTCTGATGAGGAAGCGATGGAGATGATCCGGGCTCATGACCCGAACTGTACCAACTTGCTTCTATGGGGAACTTGGTACAGCCATATTATCCGGGGTCGCCGAAGTTTCCTTTGCGCAACACCAACAGAGCCTACTTTCCCGTTTTTGCCGATGGACCCTCCGAGGACGGTCTTTGCTGTGGAGATGCCCAACTGGACTCCAACGGGGAGGCTCGAGCCTTCGACGACCGGTATTCCGAACCATCCGATCCCGGCTATAGACATTCTGGGGCGGCGCATTTGCCAGGGTGAGGCCCAACCATGGGGACAAATCTACAAGATAGGGCTCACCCCTCGACATCCTACGGGGTACCTTCTTTGGGCTCGCTACATCCTGTCCGCCCATCGCGCGAGGCTGCAGAAGGTCGGGCTTTACCAGGCGATCTACGCGTCGCTCTTTCACTACCAATCCCCGCATGTTTGGTGGGTTAAGGCGTTCCTGAACCAGTGGAACCTTCCCACTAACACTTTCCTTTTAGGGGACTGCGAAGTCTCGATCTCTCTGGCAGAATTCTATGACATCTCGGGGTTGCCAATCAGGGGCAGTCTGTATGAGGAGTTGATGCCCTCTGACGAGTATATCTTTAAGCCCGAGCCTGCTCCGGTTGACGGCCTGTCCGCTGAGAATGCCGTCTGCCACAAGCGTCCCAGTTTGATCAAGGCGCTAGGTATCTTCGACCGATTGTTCACCGAATCCGAAGAGCAGGGTGTTACTTTCAAGAGCTTCATTGCTTGTTTCCTCCGTGATGACGTCTTGTCAAAGACAGCCCCGAAGTTCGCCAACATTATAGACCCCTTTAGGTTTGGTCCGAAGAAGCTGCCGACCACTGAATCGGATCTACCACAGTACTACATCCCTATTATGTCGCCGATGTCTTTTGAATCCATTGCTGCCCCGGCATGGATGAGGAAACGTTCTTTGTGGGGTTTGTTAGTGTCTGGCTTAGTTGGTTTGCCATCCCCATGCATCGTCACTTTATGAGAGCTTCGGTTATCTACCCAGCTTATCGTATCACTGAGGGGACACGGTTGGCCATCGGCATCCCGGCCTTGGCGCACCTTTATCATGGGTTGGGCACCGCAGCTAATACTTCTACTCCCGGCGTGGATGTAGTAAACTTTTCGCTTCATTATTTCACGTCCTGGGTCGAAATGCATGTGCTGGGGGCTTTCGCTATGCATCAGAGGCCCGCGTTTTACGACGCCTATCCCTTCCCGCGACTTATGCGATTGGTGGGTGCTTCTGCCGCCGACCCGACTCAATTCGGGGCTATTCGGGTGCAGATTTCTCCTCATGCCGCCGCTGGCGGGATGGTTTTTAATGATCGGGTCTTGTCTACTCCCTCAGGTCCAGTTCAACAACTCTGGGATCAGTCGAAAGACAACACACCTTCTTTGAAGCCCCGGGAGGCCGCGCACTTGTATACAATTAGATCGGGCTACTTGGTGTTTCGCCAGGACAGTGCAGCTCTTTTCATGCGGTACAACCCGCATCGATTCGCCCGACAGCTTGGATACGACCAGGGCGTTCCCTTCGAAGCTTTCATAGTTGCGCCGGTCCCTTCACTTGATGCCGTTCGCGATGCCGCACACCATTTCGTGAGGTTGAACACCAGCTCCCATTTTATGATCCCTGAAGCTGAGCATATGCCCCGGTGCGTGGGATCGTTCACGGGTTGGTATCTCCATCGGGTCAGCCCGATTATTCTTGAGGAAAGAAGGGTGCTTCTTGGTCATGATGCCCCTCCTCAGGTTCCGGGAGCTAAGCTGCGACCGAGGGCTCCGGTCCGCTTCCCTCTGAGGGAGATTGGCACCGCGCTCATTCCGGGGGAGTCAGGGGTAGACCTTACTCTAACAGCTGGTATGCCCCTGGGTTCCCGATCGCGGGGTAGACGGGCCCCAGTAGTAGCACCACCGCCGGTGGCAGCACCGCCCCCCGTGGCGTCGACAATGGCGGTGTCATCCTCGGTTGTGGCACCGAGCGAGAGTAATAGGGATGAGGGTGTCAAGGGCGATGTGGGTCGGCGTCGCCCTAAGGCTTCGCGGGGGAGGAAGCAGTCATCCTCGGCGACCGACTCTGGGTTTAAGCGACGGAGGAAAGCGGCCACCAATTTGCTTGATTCTTTGGCGGAGTCTGGGCCTATTCTTGAAGACGAACCATTAGCCTTGCAAGAGTCAGACGCTGGACTTCTCTTCCCGAGTTCGGCCGATGAGGAAGCCGCACAGTTGGCCGAGGCCATACGGCGTTCCAAAGACGTGTCTCATAACGCCAGGGTTCCGAAGAAGCCCTATCCCGCTGTAATCTTTTACGAAGACCCTTCGTGGATTCGGCGGCGGTTTATCGGTCCTTTGGAGGAATGGGGGGAAAGGGCCCTGAAGCAGGCCGCTTCAGAAGACGCAGCGGACGCACTTTCTTTGTGGACCGGCGGCCATGAGTCTACCCTTGAGTCCCGGCGAGCACGCCTCCTTGAGAAGGAGCAGCGGCTTGAAGAAGCCATATTGAAGGCTTCTTTGCGCATCGGTATGTTGCTGTTCTTTTTGCAGCTTTTCAGATTATTCACGCCTGTATATGTGTATCCTTATTCTTGTTTGAATTGTGCAGAATCTTCGACGCTGGGGGAGCTCCTTACGGGCTCATTGAAGCTAAAGCCTGCCAAAATTCCCGATGAAGCATTGCTCGATGTGGAGGGGGCTGATGAGGCTGCTCCTCTTATGGTAGAGCCTCCAGTGGCGGTTCCTGATCAGGGAGTGCTTGCCCCTTTGGGGGAGGCTCCTTTGGAGGTTACCGTTCCAACGGCTCTTCCCGAAGGTGGCCCAGAGGCTGAGATGGAGGTGGTCGGGACTACCCTCCCTTTGTTAGAGCCTGCGGTTCCGGCAGAGGCTGTCGAAGCCGCTATTCCCCCGACTCAGAACGGGAGGAGTATTGAAGGTAACCCTCTGCATTTTAAATTAGCAACCCTTCCATGGTCTGAACTCTTTTGTCTTCCCCAGACTTGCGCGGTTTGGCGGCTTCTATCGCTGATTTGTCGCCTCGACAATCATTTCAGCGTTTATTGGAGATGGCAGTTCCGCAAGCGATCTCCCCTCAGCGCATTGTCCTTTCCTCTGGACAGGGTTAGCGTCATTCGCCATTTTTTATTATAGCATTGTCGCCATTTTTTTTTTTGCGAAATGACGTTGATGTCTCTTATATAGTTTTGGAAGCTGACGACGAGGTCGAGGTCGTTGAAGGGCCAGGGGAACCTTCAGCTCCTACTTGCATGACTGCCGGTAAGCGACATTTCATCATACTCTCATTCGTTCTTTGCTTAAGAATTTTACTGACATCTTTCAAATTTGAACAGCCCTGCCAGTCTCCACGGCGTTGGAATCGCGCATCGTGATGCCGCCCGGCCCTTATGCCTTGCGGGCTTCAGAACGCTTGGCCCAATTAAGCCTTGTCTCCTTATCATCTTTGATTGAGGAGCTCCGTGCTGGCAGCGCGACCACAGCTGAAGTGTTTGCCGCCGAAGCTAACGGTTCTCTTCCTTTTCTTGCCACCTACCCTAGCGAAGAGGTGGTGCGAGTCTAGGTGGAGTTCTGTCGGCAGGTGGAGGCTTGCTTGCACACACTTGAATGTTCCCATCTTTCCTCGGAGGTCATGGCTGCAAAGGCGGACTTGCGGGGTATGATAGCACGGTGCGCGGCAAATATGACGTCATGCGAGAAGAGGCTTGGCCGCAAATTCTCGGAGAGGGAGCTGGCTTCTAAGGCGCTGAGCGAGCTTCAGGCGAGTCTTACTGCCAAGGCTAACAAAACGTATGAGCTCTGGCGGGTGCTTCAAGAGTCTATCAGAGAGGTGGTGACTCTTGATAAAGCTGCTACGTTCACTCGAGAGAGGGTCGAGGCTCATAAGGCCACCGAGAAAGAGCTTGAAGGCCGGCTCGCTTCGTATCAAGCCCAGCAGGCTCAGGCGGAGGCCCGTCTTCTGGCGATCTTAAATCATGAGGCCGTGGCTCAGCAACAGAAAGATGAGCTGGTAAAATTGCTCCATCACCCGCCGGCTTGAAGAATTGTATCTTTTCCTTTCTTTTTTGTACATACTCATGAATGAGAGCATCTTCTTTTTGTTTCTTTCATGAATTGTACTTTGTATCCATTTTGGTTTATGAATAAAAGATACATTTTTCTTCTCAATGGTGTGTCTCTTTTCATTGAATGTGTTTTGCGGACAATTTATCTTGATCTCTTTGCAGGGCAGCGATGGCTTAGGATTCAGGGTTAAGATCTGCTTCCTAAGACTTTTGCACTTTATGAGCCGCGAAGGTCTCATAAAGAGTTTTCTTCCTATGGGTCGAGAGGATCCCATAGGTGTGAGTTCTTCTTAAGAATCATGAGGATTCTTGAGCAGGTTCTCCCTTGGGGGTCGTAAGGATCTTACGAGAGAGTGAGGACTTGCGAGCGCTGGATGCGATCATCCTTATCCGTATTTCGCGGGGTCAGGGGTCGGTTTGGGATGGTTTCCAGGGTGTCGTAGTTTAAAGACATCGCGGTCAAGGTTAAGGACCTCATAGTCCGTGGATTTAAGGACTCCACAGTCCGATGTTAGTTTTAAGACATCCCGGTCAAGGTTAAGGACCTCATAGTCCGTGGATTTAAGGACTCCACAGTCCGATGTTAGTTTTAAGACATCACGGTCAAGGTTAAGGACCTTATAGTCCATGGATTTAAGGACCCCACAGTCCGATGTTTGGTTGCAGGGACCCGTCACCTCTTTGAAGACGTTGAGGAATTACAACGCCAGGTATCAAAGGAGTGAAGAGATGTACCCTTAAACCAAGGTAGAATCCGTACAGAATCGGGGTGGTTGATCGTTGGTTTTAAGACATTACGGTCGAGGTTAAGGACATCATAGTCCGTGGATTTTAAGGACTCCACAGTCTGGTGTTTGCTCTGGATGCTTCACACGGGTTCGCTGCCGTGCTCGACGAGGACTAGGCTCCGCTCTGGATGCTTCACACGGGTTCGCTGCCGTGCTCCGCGAGGACCAGGATCCGCTCTGGACGTTTTCCACGGGGTCAAAGAGTGACGTTATCCGCGTTCCACGTAACCAGGAAATTTGCACTAGATGCTTCACACGGGTTCACTGCCGTGTTCGGCGAGGACTAGGCTCCGCTCTGGATGCTTCACACGGGTTCACTGCCGTGCTCTGCGAGGACCAGGATCCGCTCTAGACGTTTTCCACGGGGTCAAAGAGTGACGTTATCCGCATTCCACGTAACCAGGAAATTTGCACTAGATGCTTCACACGGGTTCACTGCCGTGTTCGGTGAGGACTAGGCTCCGCTCTGGATGCTTCACATGGGTTCACTGCCGTGCTCTGCGAGGACCAGGATCCGCTCTGGACATTTTCCACGGGGTCAAAGAGTGATGTTATCCGCGTTCCACGTAACCAGGAATTTTGCACTAGATGCTTCACACGGGTTCACTGCCGTGTTCGGCGAGGACTAGGCTCCGCTCTGGATGCTTCACACGGGTTCACTGCCGTGCTCTGCGAGGACCAGGATCCGCTCTGGACGTTTTCCACGGGGTCAAAGAGTGACGTTATCCGCGTTCCACGTAACCAGGAATTTTGCGCTAGATGCTTCACACGGGTTCACTGCCGTATACGGCGAGGACTAGGCTCCGCTCTGGATGCTTCACACGGATTCACTGTCGTGCTCTGCGAGGACCAGGATCCGCTCTGGACGTTTTCCACAGGGTTAAGGAGTGACGTTATCCGCGTTCCACGTAACCAGGAATTTTGCGCTAGATGCTTCACACGGGTCAAAGAGTGACATTATCCGCGTTCCACGTAACCAGGAATTTCGTTGATTGTATTCGCATTTCACGGAGTTGGGATTTGACTTTTCGGTGACCAGGATATCGCCGAGCCATGGAACTGGGAGTTGCCGCTGCTCCGTTTCGCTTGAAGTCGTGTTCGTTGTTACGAGACGAGTACTGAGATGATCTCTAAGTCGTTCACGGCCCGTCGAGATTTTGCTTCTTCTTATGATGAAACCTGTGGGAGAAGTATGATCCCTTTTTTGTTTATGCCCTTGGATTGTATACAGGGTGTGATGGAACATCACCTGTAGGGCATAAATTAAAACTTCTTTTTTTATTTTATTTCTTTTTCCGCGATGCTCTATCATTTCAGCTTTTATATCGCGGAGGTCGCGATTGACCTATCATTTTGGCCATTTTTCGCGGTGCCCAATCATTTCGGCTATTTATTTTATCTTTACTCGCTGCTTTTTATTGCGAGTTGCCCAATCATTTCGGCTATCCGTCATGCATACATTTTTACTTGCTGCTTTTTATTGCAAGTTGCCCCATCATTTCGGCTATTTCGTATGCATGTGTGGCTCGCTAGCTTTTTCGCCGCAAGCTTGGATTTTAGACACCGATTTCGGCATCAGCACCGTTACAACTGGGATGTTGCCAGGAGCGAATCATCATTTGCCTCTGTCGATGTTGAACAAAGGTGGCTTAGTAAACAGGGTTAAGGGTCCTGTCGACCAAGGCTTTTGACTTCATGAGCCGTAGGGGTCTCACAAAGGCATTTCTCCCTACAAGTCGTGAGGATCTTGTAGGTGTGTTTTTTCCTTGGGAATCGTGAGGATTCCTAAGTGCATCTCCTCTTGCAAGTCGTAAGGATCTTACAAAAGGGTCTTCTCCTCATAAGTCGAGAGGACTTACAAGGGTTGCTCACCATATGGACATATCCCTAGTCACGGGTGGGACTTTGCTGGGGAAATGTTTATTCGCACCCGTGGATTGTATACAAGGGTCAGTATTGAGCCACTTGTAGGGCAATATCGAAGGTTGTGGGGGATTTGCTTAAGAACAGGTTTAGGTTTCTGTAACTTAAGACTTTCAAATCTTATTAGCCGTGAGGGTCCCATAAGAGAGTTCTCCTTACGAGTCGTGAGGAACTCGTAAGTGTATTTTCTCCTTAGGAATCGTGGGGATCCCTAAGTGTGTCGCTCCCTTGTGAGTCGTAAGGATCCTACACGGGTGGTTTCTCCTTACAAGATCGAGAGGATCTAGTAAGTGTCTTTTAACGAGGTTGCGCCCTTTCGGGTTTTCACAAACACTCGCCGATAGTCCTGTTGTTTTTACTCACGGAGCCCTTTCGGGTTTTCATCCGTGCCCATTTTGCTTATGGACATACCGTTTTTTTTAAATTCTTTTTCTCTCTTTTTTTTTACAAGGTCGCGCCCTTTCGGGTTTTCACGAACACTCGCCGGTAGCCCTGCTGTTTTTACTCACGGAGCCCTTTCGGGTTTTCATCCGTGCCCATTTTGCTTATGGACATACCGTTTTTATTTTTTTATTTTTTATTTATTTATATATTTTTTTCTTTTTCTCTTCTTTTTTTTTTATTCATCTCGTCAGCCTAAGGATACTGCGGTAGTAGTTTAAGGACGTTTCGGTCCGTCGTTAGTTTAAGGACGTTTCGGTCTGTCGTTAGTTTAAGGACGTTTCGGTCCATCATTAGTTTACGGACGTTTCGGTCCATCATTAGTTTACGGACGTTTCGGTCCATTCAGGGGAAGGCCGGCTACTGCTTATAAAGTCTGAGTTTAGGAAGATAGCGAGCGGACATAGTCGTCGTCATCTATCATTGACCTAGGCTGTGGCTCATTAAGCGTAGTATTTCTTTAGGAAGCGGCCGTTTATTGGCCTGAAAGGCCTTTCACCGTGCATGTCCATGAGTAGATAGGCTCCACCCTGGTAGACCTTGTCTATGATGTACGGGCCTTCATAGTTTGGCTCAAATTTTCCCCGCTTGGTACGATTGGGGATCATAGGTCTTTTGACCACCAGTACGAGTTCGCCTTGGCGGAATGTCCTCGGCCTGGTCAATCTTTCGTACGAGCGCGTCATCTTTGCTTTGTAGGCCTCCAGATTTTGTTGTGCTATGAGCCGGGTTTCATCGAGGGCATCAAGCTCCTCAAGCCGAAGGTGAGCATTTTCTTCGTTTGTCAATTCGTGGTGGACTGCCACTCGTAGAGAAGGCAGCTCTATCTCGAGGGGGAGTACCGCTTCCGTACCGAATATCAGTGCGTATGGCGTCGTGTTCGTGGCCGTCTTGAACGTAGTTCGATATGCCCAAAGAGCCTCTTGCAGTTTCTCGTGCCAGTCCTTCTTATTTCGGGACACCATCTTTTTTATGATCTTTGTCAAGGTCTTATTGAAGGCCTCGACCAGACCGTTAGCTCGTGGATTATAAACTGAGGAGTATCTCCAGTCTATATTATGCTGTTGCGCGAAACGGCTAATCTTATGGCTTCTGTAGGCTGGTCCGTTATCGGAGATAATCCGCCGTGGAGTTCCAAACCGATAAATGACGTGCGTTTTGAAAAAGTGGAGGATATTCTCCGTCCTCACTTCCCTCAACGGTACTGCTTCCGCCCATTTGGAGAAGTAATCAGTCGTCTCCAGGATGAAACGATGTCTCCTGGACAATGCTGGTTCGATGGGGCCGACTATGTCAGTCCCCCACATTTTGAATGACTAGCTAGCCACCATTGGATGTAGTGGATTCGGATGCTGGTGGATGAAATCCCCGTGGATTTGGCATGAGTGGCATTGCTTCGCATATTCGAGGCAGTCCTGGATCATCGTGGGCCAGTAGTAACCCATCCGTTAAATTTTTAACTTCATCTTCGGGACTGCTTGATGAGAACCACAGATTACGTCATGAACTTCCTGAACGACTCTTTCCGCTTCGTCAGGTCCTAAACATCTCAGCCACAGAGAATCAAACGTCCTCTTATACAGAGTATCATTGACGAAAGCGAAAGATAGAGCTCGTTTCTTGAGCTGATGTCTTGAGGACGCTTCTTCGGGCATTCGGTAGGACTTAAAGTAGTCTATGAAGACTTCCCTCCAGTCCTCAGCCTTCTCACGGTCTTTTATTTGTAGGGTCGTCTGCTCAGTCGCTCCCTTTTCTTCGTATGATTCCGGAGATATTTCTGCTGGGGCGAGCACTCGACGGCTTTGTACCATGATTTTAACATCATCGAGGTTCTCATCAGCCAATTCTTTAGCGAGCTTAGCTAACGCGTCCGCTTTGCTATTTTCCGCGCGTGGTATGCTTTCTAAAGTATAGGAGGGAATTTGGGTCAACAGTTGTTGCACCTTTTCGCCATACTTCACCAACTCCGGTTTGCACGTTTGGTAGTCACCATTTACTTGACTAACGACTAGTTGAGAATCCCCGTATATAAGGAGGTCTTCAATTCCCATGTCAATGGCGATCTCGAGGCCCGCTATCAAAGCTTCGTATTCGGCTTCATTGTTCGTCCTTGATTCCGTTAAGGAGAAAGCAAAGAGCATTATCCCTCCTTGTAGGGTCATGAAGATAAGGCCTACTCCCGACTTGACTATAGGGGTACTTTGTTTGCGCTTTTTCATGGAAGATGCTCCATCGAAATAAAGTTCCCATTGGGTATCACCACCGTCGACCGCGTCAAATGCATGTTCGTCCGGCAAATCGCAATTTAGAGGAGAACCGGCAGGTACTGGATGCTCAGCAAGGAAGTCGGCAATGGCTTGGCCTTTCACTGCCTTAAGAGGCTGATAGGTTATTGAAAACTCCATCAGGAGTAAGGCCCATTTAGCGAGTCTCCCCGTTAATATAGCCTTCGACATTAGATATTTTAGGGGGTCCACCTTTGATATAAGACGGACTTCATGTGCCAATGCGTAGTGCCGGAGTTTTGTTATCGCAAAGATTAGCGCCAGGCAATGTTTTTCGATAGGGGAGTAATTGCTTTCTTCCCCCAGAAGAACTCGGCTTAAATAGTAGAGCGCTCTTTCCTTCCCTTGGTCGTTTTCTTGCGCCCATAATGCGCCTAAGGAACCTTCGAGGGCTGTTGTATATAAGAGAAGAGGCTTCCCCTTGACTGGAGCAGCCAGCACCGGCGGGTTCTGCAGGTATTGCTTGATTTCATCTAGCGCGCTCTGGCATTTTCGGTCCCAGACGAACGGAGTTCCCTTCTTCGTCAGGTGGCTGTAAGGACGGCACTTGCCTGAAAGATTGGCGATAAACCGCCGGATGTACACGAGCTTTCCTTGGAGAGACCGTAGCTGTTTGAGAGTCCTTGGGGGTGGCATCTCCATAATCTCCTTGATCTTAGATGGATCTATTTCGATACCTCGGTGTCGGATGATGAATCCCAAGAATTTACCCGAGGAGACTCCGAACGCGCATTTGAGGGGATTCATCTTCAAATTATATTGCCGAAGGCGTTGAAATACGGTCTTCAGATGCTCTAAATGCTCTTCGTATGACATGCTCTTCACTACGAGGTCATCAATATAGCACTCGACGATTTCATGTATGAGATCATCGAAGATCTTTGTCATGGCCCTTTGATAGGTAGCACCGGCGTTCTTTAGACCAAAGGGCATAACCTTGTAGCAGAATATACCCAAAGGGGTCCGGAAAGCGGTATGCTTCTGGTCGTCGGGATGCATCTTTATCTGATTGTACCCTGATGAACCGTCCATAAAGGAGAAAACCTCATGAGTAGACGTATTGTCTATCATCAGTTCGGTGACCGGTACTGGGAAATCGTCCTTCGGGCAGGCTTTATTGAGATCTCGGAAGTCCACACATATGTGCACTGTCCCGTTTTTCTTCATTACCGGGACGATGTTGGCGACCCAGTCAGGATACTGTACCTCCTGGATAAACCCAGAATCAATCAGTTTCTTAACTTCGGCGTTAATGCTCATTTCAAGCTAGAGCCGCATCCTTCTCGGCGCCTGTTTGACTGGCTTGATATCTGGGGATATTGCTAATTTATGCACAGCAACCTCTGGATCTAATCCTGGCATCTCGGAATAGTTCCGTTCGAAGCAATCTCTGTGCTGCATAAGCACGTCTTTTAACACAGCCACCCTTTCTTCAGAGAGCAACTCGCTGACGAATGTCGGTCGCGGATCATCTGTCGACCCCAACTCAATCTTCTTGAGGTTATCTGCAGTAGTATGTATGCCATCTTCCAGTTCTTTCGGAGCCGGCAGAAATTCTGAGATTACCTCGTCATTGCTGTTCTCAAAGCACCAGGGAATGTCATCCATGTTCTCGGGCTCTTCTTTTAATATTGTAATCATGTGACAAGTGTGAATCCGCTTCCAAGACCGATGTGGATCTGGCTCTGCTCTTGCGGCTTTGGGTTCGTGCTTTTGTGGCGGCGTTACCCTCCGGCTGCTGGATAAAGCAAATCTGCCTCGTTGGTACTGGTCTTCGACCCAGTTCTTGAAGGTGAAGCAGTTTTCGATAGGGTGTCCTACGGCTCGGTGATAAGAGCAATAACCCGGATGAGAAACTTTGTTAGCTTGCTCAGGGTGCTTAGACTCCGGAAGCGCGATCATTTGATGTTTTATAGCGAGCTCGAGTAACTTCTCTGTCTTGTCTCGAAGGAAGGAATACGCTCGACTCATCTTCTTCGTGAGGGACAAATCCGGACCGCGTAATGCCCGCTCACGTGACTTTCTAATCCTGCGTCGTTGTTGTCGACTCCTTTTTCCGCTTCTTGACTTACTTCTGCCTTTGCATCGGGCCTTTTGCACGACGGGTTGACAGGGAGGAGCATCTTCGTTTTTTGCAGCTTGTTGAAATAGACGTTGCGTCCTGGCCTTCTCGTAGATGGCCATCTCGCGGTTGTGATCTTCCCGAGCCGTTTGACCCGCTTTCCTGATAAGCTTGCCCGTTCGTTCTTCAAATGACGGACTCGACATTTCGCTCGTGGGATCCAGTTTTGACGAGGGGTTAGCATTCCCCGACAGGGTGTCCTCCTCCTCATCGAAGTTATACATGGAGTAGCTGCCGTGGACTCGCTCCCGTTTCCTAGATCTCACATATCCAAGCCCAAGTGTTTCCATTCTCCCGTTGGGCAATTTGCGCTGAGTTCCAGGGACCTCCCAAATCCTGTTGTAGAACCGAGCTTGTCGAACAGTCTGTTTTAAGGGTACTCCTTGGCGCTTCAATAGCCTCTTTAGTCCATTTGTGTAGTATCTGGGCAAGCGGATGGGTTGGAGCCTGTTGAGTGTAGAATCCGTGCCATGCCAGGTTTCTTTCTCCACTCTTGCTTCCATGGATTGGTAGAATAGGATCGCCTTTTCACCCTTCCGCCCGGGAGGGACGTAAAACGTCTGCAGGTCCTGCACATTGTAAGCTTCAAGTGCGTCAAGATCTTTGTAGTGCTCCGGCGGCACCATGGTGATTTGCAAACTCTGATCATCGTTAGGGGATGCTTGTATTGACGGCCGACTGGAGAACACGGCATTAACCTCATCTTCCGAGTCACTTCCGAAGATCAACATGGGGGCGGACGGTCCCGGGTTGTTGCGTCGAGACGGTCCAGCGTAAACTATTTCTTCTTCTTCTTCAGTATCGCTCCCGAAAACAGGGATGGTGGCGACGAATTTGTTCTCCGGCTTGCGACACTTTTCTGTATCCTCGAAGTCTGGCAAAAAGTACTTTGCATCTTCGTACTTGCGGACTTCGTTCATGGAGAATGGGTTCAGCTCACCTGTTACGGTATACTTGAAACCATCCTTAAAGTACTTCATACACTGTGCTGTGTAGAAGGGATGATGTTGTACTCGTGTAACCAAGGACGACCGAGTAAGGCGTTGTAGCAGGTCTTGGCGTCAATGACGTGAAACTTGATGTCCGTGACGAGCAGTCCGAAGCGTAATGTTAGTATTACAGATCCGAGAGTCCGTGATGACTGGGAGTCGAAACCGAAGATGGTAATTTTGTCACGAGCGAGATGCTGTACGCTCATGCAGATTTCCTTCAACACCCGAACATTAAGGAGATTGACGGAGAATCCATTATCCACCAGGATCTTGCCTATCTTGATATCATGGCAGTATCCATAGATATATAGGGGACGGTTGTGGTCGCTCGTCCCAAGGAGGAGGTCTTCACCACCGAACGTGATGTCGGCCGTGTACACTTCCTCCAGTTCATCCTTCATCCTTTCTGCGGCGAGGAAGGCTTGGAATTGCTCGGGTTCTTGTAACGACTTGATTAATGAATCTCGCGCTTCTTTGGATAATAGGAGGGCATCGAGAATGCTGAGCTGAGAAGGTAGCTTCCTTAGGTGCGATAGGATGTTGTAGTCCACCTTACCCTTCCTGGGAGGGTCCTTGGCAGTCAGCTCTTTCATGACTTGGTCATCTAAAGCGATATACCCAGTGACCTTTTCCTTTCCCTTATCTTTTCTATTTGCGGGCCCGAGATTCTTTTCCGGGAGCGTGCGATTGCGCAGCTGAATGTTCTCGCAGGACTCTGGTTCTTCCCCTTTCCCTAAGACGGACTCTTTAAAGAGAGGGCCCAAAGCAATTTCCTCATCAGAGTCGCTCCCGAAGGTGAGAACTTGTGATCCTCCGGCGTCGACCATGTGACAGCTGCCGATAGTTCTTTTGTATCTATCGGTTGTACTTCTCTGCTCCCGACGAGTTCTGCGTTTCATGCGCTTAAAATGTTGCTGGTGAGCAACATATCCCTGCCACCATATCCTAAAAGCGTCGCACTCCTCAGTGGGGTGCGAAATCTTCCGATGATATGCGCAATAATTAGGGTGTCCCTCCGCCCCATCGAACGCGTTTTCTTTTGAGGGTGGTAGCTTCATTCCCATTGACATGGCTTTGGCGAATCTCTTCCTCGTCTTGTACTTGTTTTCATTCGTATCGGATGTCTTTTGATCTGGCGGGAGTGCTTCGACTCTTTCGTTTAATCGCCTGCGCTTGGCTCCTTCCGATGCAGCCATCTCACGCTCCTGATCGGCTTTACTCTTCAAACGAATCTCGTCTAGAAAGGCGTCGATCATTCCCTCTGTTGGCCATATAAGTTCTGGTTCAGGCTGTGCCCCCAGTTTCTCAGTGCCAGGAGTTTTCTCGTCTTCCGAGTGGGAGATCACATGACAACTCGCCACATATCCTTCGGATTCATCCGATGAGCTCTCTCCCTCATCTTCTTCCTGAAAGACGTGGTTGAGGAATTCTTGTAGCATGATGGGAGTCCGCGCTTTTTGATTGTACTCTTCCAGCGCATCAATCTGTTTCTGTAAATCCGTGCGCTTGTCTCCAGGCTTCACGGACTTCTTGGATTTCTTCTTCTTTTTCTTTGAAGATTTTGACGGTTGGGTGTGAGTACTTGGGCCATCACCACCGCTCTTCGTAGTTGGGCGCGGCTTCAACATCCCTTCGATGATTTGAGGTTCAAGCGGGTCTTTCCATTCGACCGCTGGGCACGCATGAAGATCACTCAGCATTCTTCTGGTTTTAGCTGAGAGCACGACTTCCCATGGAGCTTCCTCAATGAAAGAACAGGTTGCCCCCGGTGTGTCTGCTTTCTTAGGAGTATGCGGCTGTGGCGGGTTCACCTTCCACTTTTCGGACAGCGCAAACTTTCCCTGGAGGTATTGATCTTCAATCCATCCTTTGAAAACGAAGCAATCCTCAATCGGATGGCTTACCGTTTGATGGTAAGGGCAATAGTTAGGGTTGTTCACCTCAGTGGGTTGTGGCGGTCGCCTTGGATTTGGCAAGTTTATAAGTCTGTTGCGTACTGGCAGCTCGAATAACCGTTTCGTCTTGTCCCGTGGGAACGAGTAGGGATGCTTCATCTTCTCATTATAATACCGGCGTCTTTCTTCCAGTTGATCCGTCAGCTTTGGGGCATTGGGTTGCTGCTGGGCATTCGCGACGAAGGTTGCCTTTCCTTTACCCTTGTCACTCCGAGGCTCGGGCTTCGGGGGAGACGGTCTATGACCCATCTGGTCCATCTGGGCCAACTTGTCGATTAGAGCCTGGAATGTGGTTGGCTTAAAGAACATCATAAACTGGGAGATAGTTGCGTGAAGTTCTAGGGTTCCCACGAACATACCCACCGCGGGCGCTTCCTCAATGCATTGCTCGCATTTCGACCACAAATTTCGCCAGCGTATAGCATACTGGACCCACGTTTCGCCTGGTTTTACCCTGGCATTAATCAATGCCGTTATTGGAGTGCGTTCGCTAGCGCTTGCGAATCGCTGAGTGAATAGCAACTCCATTTCAGCGAACGTCTTGATAGAATCGTTCGGGAGTTCCGAATACCATTCTAACGCCGTTTCTGATAAGCTGCCCACGAATTGGCGAAGCAACAGTTTATCGTCGCCACCAGTGTTACCACAAAGTGCCCTGAACTGGGCCACATGCTGATGGGGATTGCCTGTCCCCTTATAGACGTGGAATTTTGGTATTGTGTAGCCCGGCGGATATTTGATTTGGTCGTACTATCTTGGATACGGTCGCCCCGTTTTTACGACTTGACCAGCTGCCTCAGTCGCATGATGCACCCGGATTTTCTGGGCTATATAGTCGTCCAAATCAGCCTTAGAGATTGTTTCCTCCTTGGCCGTTGAGAGAGCCGGTGGTGGATTTGACGTTTCTCCCCTGTCGTCTTCAAGGACGATCGGAGGATCCTCAGCAGGTGGGTCTTGTTGGATCATCATTCCCACCATGTCCTGGAATAAGTGGGCTATTTTCTTTATGTTGGCCGCTTGTTCCGCAGGCTCTTTATCTTTCTTTTCCAGTATCCTCCGGAGGAATTCGGCGTCGGTTTCCTGTTCTTGTTGCTGATCCGAGGACGCCTCGGGGCTTTCTTTCGGCCCAGTAAGCGCGGCCATTGCAATCATCATTTCCTGGAGCTTTTGCTGTTGCTCCTGAGCTTTGGTTACTGACCGTGTAAGCGGTCTATGACCTGTAGACGCACGGCTGTCTTCCTTCCCCGACGCCATGTATATAGTGTGGACCATCCTGCCTCCAGCCTTAGGGCGTCTGGGTTCAGCGCTTTTAGCTCTCGTTGCAGGCCCGGGGATCTTCTCCGGCCTCCTCTTATTATGAGCAGTGGAAGTTGAGGGGGCCGTTGAGGTGGGCACCCAGACAGCTTTTTATGGCTTAGCCTGGTGACTGGCTTCCTGTTGGATTTTCAGCTTCTTGTGCTGGCGGGAGAAATTTGGATCGATCATCGAGTCTCGGGCCTGCCGCCAGACTTTATAGATTCGGGAGGACAGCCGTTAAGGAGATTGAGGCTGTTCTGGCTTTACTTCTACAGCCTTTTTCAGCGGATGGGGAGACTTCTTTAGTGCCGCGGAAGGAGAATTCCTACGCACTTTATTTAGCATCTCAAAGCTGTTCCCGGTTGGAACAGCAGCATTAACTTCTGCCATCGGGGCTGGAGGAGTTAGCCCAGAAGGGGAGTTGCCTTCGGCCTTCCTCACTCGGCGCCAGTAATGACGTCGAGCGCGTCGTGCTGATGGAACCGGCTCGGTGAGGGCGATAGTCTCGTCTTGCCCCCTGTGTAGGTGGGGGGTCGTTGCTGGTGCCAGCCTGTTAAAGACTGATGTCCTTTGGGTAGCAGGATTGGGAGCTGGAACAGTCAATCTTGTAAGGACCGACTTTTTGGAAGGAGAAGCCGCCTTGACGACTTCAGGAGCGAGACTGGCTATTTTCTTAGGAGCAGCCTTCTCTGGGATTGCAGGCCCCATTGTGGTTCCACAGGAGCTCTGGCCCAGTCTGGAGAAGACCGAGGCACTGGTGTTGGGCGACCCGTTGAGAGGGGCCGCGGCAGGGGTAAGACAATCAAAGACCGACTTCTTGGGAGCTTCCGTTGTCAGCACCGGAGCAGTGAAGCTTGTCGGCGGGAGCATGGTCCCAAAAAACAATCCTGTGGTGGCTCGAGTGACTTGTTCCACGGGCATTGTGAATAGCGAAGCAGCTTGGGGTCCGTAAGCTATACCTCCTGGCGAGGCAGAGCGTTGGTTGCAATTGCAGTCCGAGCATGTCGCACAAGTGGAAGCCATTGATTCTTTGCTTTCTGCAGCAAACGAAACACCAAATCTTAGTACTTCGAAACCCAAGGGCAACCATTAGCAAACCACGATTCGTTCGCGAACACGACACACGAAGTGTGGAGTGGAAAGAGGAAAAGGTCCCACCGGGCGTGCCAGAATCTGTTCCCCTCCGAACGACGGCGCGACGCGTGGTCGTCTCGCCTGAGGTTCGGGGCAGATGCTAATTGGTGCTATCCGTCCACCTCTCCGAAGATGCCAAGTTGATTTATGGCACCGTATATCGAAGGTTTAAACGGATGCGTCCGATGTAGCAGACTTCGTCAGATTCCCCCTCGCTTGAGGGGTTTTTGATTGTGGGGACGCTCTTCCCTGCAGGCGCAAGCCCCTGCAGTTAATTACGCTACCGCATCGTGGTAACCACTTTCTCCTTCTCCAGATGGTCACTTCGTGTCGTGTGTGTTTATTTTATGTTTGGTTGCCCGTGGATTGTATACGGAGACTGAGTTATGTCGTCGCCCGTAGGGCGTGGACTAGTCCAAATCCGTATTATCTTAGATTTGGGTTTGGGGGTTTGGGTTTAAGGATACATTAGCCTCATTTGAGACTAAGATCGACTTAAACTCTTATTAAGGATACGTTAGTCTAATTTTCAGACTAAGATCAACTTAACGGGATAGTTTAGATCCAACAATAGAGTAATTAAGGGAGCCCTGTTGTTTAGTTTAGTGACATCACGGTCAGTAGGTAGTTTAAGGACGTTGCGGTCCATAGGTAGTTTAAGGACATTGCGGTCCAATGTTAGTTTTAAGACGTTGCGGTCAAGGTTAAGGACGTCATAGTCCATGGGTTTAAGGACTCTACAGTCCATCGTTAGTTTTAAGACATCACGGTCAAGGTTAAGGACCTCATAGTCCATGGGTTTAAGGACTCCACAGTCCACAGTTAGTTTTAAGACATCTCGGTCAAGGTTAAGGACGTCGTAGTCCATGGATTTAAGGACTCCACAGTCCAATGTTAGTTTTAAGACATCTCGGTCAAGGTTAAGGACCTCATAGTCCATGGGTTTAAGGACTCCACAGTCCACAGTTAGTTTTAAGACATCTCGGTCAAGGTTAAGGACGTCGTAGTCCATGGATTTAAGGACTCCACAGTCCAAAGTTAGTTTTAAGACATCTCGGTCAAGGTTAAGGACGTCATAGTCCATGGGTTTAAGGACTCCACAGTCCATCGTTAGTTTTGACATCACGGTCAAGGTTAAGGACCTCATAGTCCATGGGTTTAAGGACTCCACAGTCCACAGTTAGTTTTAAGACATCTCGGTCAAGGTTAAGGACGTCGTGGTCCATGGATTTAAGGACTCCACAGTCCAAAGTTAGTTTTAAGACATCTCGATCAAGGTTAAGGACCTCATAGTCCATGAGTTTAAGGACCCCACAGTCCGTATCAATATGTGGTCATCGGGACCCGTCACCTCTTTGAAGACGTTGAGGAATTACAACGCCGAGTATCAAAGGAGTGAAGAGATGTACCCTTAAACCGAGGTAGATTAAATAATCTTTGGCCCAATTTGGAACCAAGAACAATTAATTATATTATGAGCACATTGGCTCAGTTGAATTTGAATTGAGGATTTATGGCCAGCTTGGGCTAAGTCCAATCATGTTTAGGATATTGGCCCTCTGTTGGTCCATTAGAGGAGAGGCTTTGCCTCTAGACACTTAGCCAATGGGGCTAAAGTTAGTGTTAAACACTAAAGATCAATCAGTGTTGAACACTGAGAATGAGATTGACAAGTTAGTGTTAAACACTGGCAGTGGAGATTTCAAATCAGTGTTTAACACTAAGGTAGATCAATGTTAAATACTGGAAACAGGGTTTTCCAGGTTGGTGTTCAACACTAAGAAAGTCAGTGTTAAACACTGTAAATAGAGTTTTCCAAATTAGTGTTTAAACACTAAGAAAATCAGTATTGAACACTGGATATAGAGATTTCAACTCTAGTGTTAAACACTAAGGCAAGAGGGGTCACGTGGTAGCACGTGAGGGCGCCCTCAATTCATTCTATTCTGTCAAAAGTATTGAATACTTTGGAGCATCACGTGCTGTCACGTGATGGGCATTTTGGTGCTTGGCCGTTAAAGCTTCAGCCAAGGGGTCACGTGGTAGCATGTGATAGCGCCCTGTTTCCCTTTATTTTGTTCTACAGATAAGTGTTTAACACTTTCAATTCTAAAAGCCATCACGTGTGGGCACGTGATGGGGGCTTGCGCTTTGATCTGTTAGAATATTCATTAGGGGTCACGTGGTGACACGTGAGGGCGCCCCAGAGCTTCTTTTCCTTTGCTTTTTCTTTGCGCGCTTTGGGGGTCACGTGAGGCGTTGCCTCAAAGTTTTAGCGGTGGCTCTTTACAGGGGTCACGTGGTAGCACGTGACCCTGCCTGTTTGAAGATGTGTTTATCTTTTTAAGAATCAAATTCTTCATAGGGTTAAACTCTAGCAATTCCTGTTATTTTGACAGATTTGAGTTCTTAACTAGGGTTAACCCTGGTTCTATTCATTTTGAAGGAATTAAATTCCTATGACATAGGGTTAAACCCTAATTTTAAATTGAAGGAATTAAATTCCTATGACATAGGGTTAAACCCTAATTTTAAATTGAAGGAATTAAATTCCTATAATTCTATGAGAATTAAATTCTCAAACATCCATTCCCTCTCTATGCTTTGGATCTGCATGGCAGGATCTCAACCCAATGAGAATTAAATTCTCAATTCATGGGGAGATGTGCACTTTGCAGATCCTCTGCTAAAAAGAGAACTAAGTTCTTCTTTTTAATATCAGAGTTAAACTCTTTCGAGAATTAAAATCTCTTTTTTTTCTTGAAAGCCTCCCCCTTCTTACCTAAGGTTTTCTTTTGCAGAAGATCCAAATTCCTCCCAAGTCTCAAGGCTCTATTTTTCTCTCTCTCTATGTATCGATCTCTGTATCTCTGTGTGTCTCTTGGCTCCTATTTATAGGAGAAGAAGCAGAATCAATTAGTTTTGATGAATCTTTCATTGAGAGATTTGATTTGTATTCACCATTCGTTTGGACCTTTGGATTACTAGGTGAATTTTATTCACCATTGGATTTTAAATCCAAAGATTTTCCTTTGTTATTTCGATTAGATTTTAAGGGAAAATCTTTCCAAGTTCAAGATTTTTCCATAGATAGGTGGTATTTAATCACCTTTAAATCTTTAGTTCAATCGGTTCCAAATAATCATTTTCCTTTGGAAAGATTTGAATGATCTCTTCAGAATTTGATTCTGTTAAATAAATAGGCTTTGAAAGCCAGTCACGTGTGGCCACGTGACCCTTGGTCACGTGTAGGCACGTGACCCCTGGTCACGTGTAGAACGTGACCCTTTGGAACGAGCTTTCCTCTGCTTTCTGCACTTTGTCTCCTAGCCGCTGTTCAGCCGTCACGTACCAACACGTGACCCCTGGTCACGTGTGGGCACGTGACCTTTTCTGAAGCCTTTTCCTTGATTTGATCGGGGAACTAGTGTGCCTTTGCCGCTGCTTTTAAATGTCACGTGCCAACACGTGACTGTTGGTCACGTGCTAGCACGTGATGCTTCTTCCGTAGGCTTTCCTGATTTTAAATCAGGAAACAATGATATCAGTAATGGAACGGATATAATGGATGTACATGTAGATGGAGAATATCCATGGTTCAGTTCGGTCAATATAAATTGATATAGATTGAATAGACGGATTCATGTTGAATTGTAGTTTATACTTGAATCACATTCAAGTCAGATTGATTAGATTGAGACTCAGTCTGAGTCAGACACTTTAAAAAGAACTTGAAATCCTGAATTAGTTTTGATGTTATCGGTAACTGCTGCACATGGACGGCAGAATTTGTGTTTTTTTCCAAGACAATTACCGTGTTGATAACACCGTTTGTTGGATTGTCTACCTTAGATAGGCAAGCACCCATATCTCCGGCTCTCTGAGGCTCAAGAGATTGGTCCCGCTTAAACCCATGTTTACTAGGGTCCTTATTGTAATTTAGTATAACTTGAGGGGTTTTTATATAAAAATAGTTTGATATAATTTTTAAAATGCACCTCAAGTATTTAATTATCGTCTTTAGGGTTTTCATAGATTTATATTTTTATCCAAGTGAAATTTCTAGTGAGTAAAACCTAACTTCATAATATATGGTATTTTATTGAAATATTGGAATTGTGTTGTATTTAAATGGTATTTTCATGTAATAATGATTCCTTTGATTTAGAAAACTTAGAATATTTATATAATTAAAATAGGTATTTTGATAATATATATATATTTAATGAAAATAATTTATTTATTTTCTTGTAGAAATCTCATTTTCTAAGGAAAAATATATAAAAATTCCATCGAGGTCGAATGCTCCTTGCGGAGGTCTGTATCTCGCTCTACTAAGCCCGAGGATGTGCGATAATCCGCACCATCCCGAACGGGGTCCCCAAAAGTGGGTTGTAGAGGCGCAATTGCATGGAAATGTTTGATACACTTTTTAAAGAGAACGGTTTTGTAAGTTTAGGGTATTTATTTCTAAAGTCGTATTTTCCCATATTCTATTGTCCCAAAATTCATCGTGCTATATCAAAAATGTGTGTTGTGGTGGGGTAGGTCATTATCTTGTGAGTTATCTAAAGGTATATCAAGGAAAATAAGTTATTATGTTGAAACTTAAAATATATGGTATTTTTCTGTAAAATTGCGATAAAAATTACAAAAATGATTCTTTTACGGTGAAACTTGTTTTAATAGATTTATTAATGTTTGTTAAACAATATGTGAGAGTATAGTATTATCTGGATTAAGAAAAGTTGAGTTTTGAAGAAAAACCGAATCGGAAGTCGGATTAACTCCGCTTCCGTCGGGTTTTATGTTTTGAAAGTTTTAGAATTTGAGATGAGAGGGAAAGAAGGGACTTACTGGCTTGGGGTCAAGAGGAGAGGGAGAGGGAACTACGAAATGCTTCGGGACGTTGTTTTGTCGCCGTAAGCTCCTTGTATCGTCGTCGGAACTTCGTCGGAGCTTCGCCCTTCGCTAACTCCACTTGCACACTATTGGGATTTGAAAGTTTTTTAGAGTTTTGGCAGAGATTTGTGAGTGAGGAGAGGTGAAATGAGGTGTGGTATTTATAGGAGAAATTAGGATTTGGTGTGTTAAAGAATGCATTTAAAATATGCATTAAAATTAAATTAAAAGATCCTTTTGTTGCTCTCTGTATGAATGCAGAGAAAACAAGTAATGTGAGAGGGAGTGGGGTAGGCCAAGGGTTGCAGGGGAAAAGAATGGGGGCATTCCCGATGGTCTAGACCGGCGGTGCCGGGCTTTTTGCTCATATCGCCGGGCCAATACCGACGGAGGGGGCTAGGGTTGGGTGCCACGTGCCATGTCGTCTCGTATACTTCAGTGCACATGTTTAAATAATTTGTAACTCTTTATTTTACGTGTTATCACGTGTAGACTCTTGGGCTTCTAAAATGATTAAAAGAAATTTTAATAAAAAGAATATGTGGCTGATCGAATTTGAACTCTGGTGCTATGTCTCAACAGTGCAAGGTCTTACCAATGAGCTACAAGCTCGTTCTTGTTGTTCAAAAGCAAAACAAATTCTTATAGCATTCACAGGATTTGCAAATACCCCAATTGTACATTAATTTTTAAACAATTTTCTGTACACTGAAATT
This sequence comes from Agapanthus africanus, assembly GCA_030015575.1. Classification (NCBI taxonomy): domain Eukaryota; kingdom Viridiplantae; phylum Streptophyta; class Magnoliopsida; order Asparagales; family Amaryllidaceae; genus Agapanthus; species Agapanthus africanus. Next base: position 464,134,252 of record CM057349.1, read on the forward strand.
GGAGTTGTTACACCCAGCGCCTACGTGTCGGGTTGCGGGACCCCCGTAAACTCTGCAAGACTCTCGATATACCCAAGACCCCTCAAAACACAACACACGCACACTGCACATTGAGTTCGCATGACCAGTTTGACCCGTCAATCGGAAATTCTTTCGCTTCAAAGGCGAGTGGTAATTAACGGCAGCTTAGTTCGCGGCTGCCGGAGATTCGGATCCCCACAATCAATAAACCCCAGCTTACCCTAGGCGGGGGGAATCTGTAGTACGCCTAAAAAGCGACGTGTATTCCCATCTCAATGGGGTGACGAAAAACACCCTACACCCACGAACCTCCGAAGTCTAACATACAAGCTCTTAGCATGTCTTTCAGAATCTGAATTGTTCGCTCGGACTGTCCGTCTGTTTGTGGATGATAAGCCGTGCTAAAGTTCAGACTCGTTCCCATGCTAGCTTGCAGACTCTGCCAAAATTGTGATCGGAATCTGGTATTACGATGGGAGACGATGCAAATAGGTACTCTATGTAATCTCACGATCTCCTGCATGAGTTCATGGGTATCAAATATAATACACTTTGAAGTTAAATCTTACTTTAGATTCATGCTTACCTCCATGTACTTCTTTGCTAACATGTCGGTAGATTGGCCAACTCGAAATAGAATAAAGTGAGCCGACTTGGTGAGTCGATCCACAATAACCCATACTGTGTCGTTACCTTTCGTGCTGTGAGAAAGGGCAGTCACGAAGTCCATGGTAATGTGTTGCCATTTCCATTCTGGGATTGGTAACGGTTGAAGTAGACCAGCAGTTCTGTGATGTTCAGCCTTCACTTGCTGACACACCAAACACTTGGCTTTGCTCCTTACTTCTTCACGCTTCATTCCATGCCACCAGTAGTGTTGTCATAAATCCTTATACATTTTTGTACCACCGGGGTGTATAGATAAGAAGAGCTGTAAGCTTCTTTCATCAACTCTTCCCGAACTGGGCCGTGTGGCACACACAATCGAATTCTATATCTCAAGGACCCATCTTCATGGATGATGAAGTCATTTCGAAGTCCACTTTTTACTTGTTCTCGGATCTTTTATAACTTGGCATCATTTGCTTGAGCTACCTTGATCTGATTGACAAGAGTGGACTGGACTTGTAAGTTCATCAAATATGAAGCGTTACCTGGCATAACTACTTCGATCGCCAATTCGTGCAATTCCTATTGTAGCTTCCACTGAGCGGTCAGATTCATTGCTAATGGCTGGTGACTAAGTGCATCAGGAACTACGTTCACCTTCCCTGGATGATACTGTAGGTTGATGTCGAAGTCCGCCATGAGTTCTAGCCATCTTCTCTGTCGCATGTTTAGTTATTTCTGAGTAAATACATACTTCAGACTCTTGTGGTCAGTGTATATATCCACTCGTTCTCCCAAGAGACAGTGACGCCAAATCTTAAGTGCAAAGATAACGGCTCCCAACTCCAGATCATATGTCGGATAGTTGTGCTCATGTACCTTTAGCTGTCTTGATGCAAAAACTACAACCTTTCCATGCTGGTGTAGAACACATCCTAATTCTTTACCGGACGCATCACAATGTACGACGAAACCTCCAGATTGATCTGGTATTACAAGAATAAGAGCAAAAGTTAATCTTGACTTGAGTTCTACAAAAGTGTTTTCACATGCTTCTGACCACACGAATGCTTCATCTTTATGTGTGAGCTTGGTCAGGGGTGCTGCAATCTTCAAAAAGCCTTCAATGAATCGTTGGTAGTATCCTGCTAATCCCAAGAAACTTCATATATCTTTCACTGTCTTTGGTGTCAGCCTCTCGCTGACAGCTGACACCTTAGCAGGATCTACTGAGATTCCTTCACCTGAAACGATATGTCCAAGAAATCCGACTTGATCTAGCCAAAATTTACACTTACTGTACTTGGCGTAGAGCTGATGTTGTCGCAATGTCTCCAGGACAATCCGTAAATGCTCTGCGTGTTCATTCTGATATTTTGAATACACCAGGATATCGTCGATGAAAATGACAACGAACCTGTCTAAGTACTCTCGAAAAACTTGGTTCATCAGATTCATGAATATAGCAGGTACATTGGTCACTCCAAATGGCATTACGAGATATTCATAATGACCATACCGAGTCCTAAACGACGTCTTCTGAATATCGGACTCTTTGACCCTCACCTGATGATAATCCGAACAAAGATCTAGCTTCGAAAATACATAAGACCCACTTAGCTGATCAAAAAGATCATCGATGCGCGGCAGTGGATACTTGTTCTTAATCGTCACTTCGTTCAGAGATCGATAATCTACACACATCCTTTATGAACCTTTTTCTTCTTCATAAGTAACACTGCAGATCCCCAACTTGAAGTACTGGAACGAATCCAACCTTTCTTCAGGAGTTCGTCCAACTGAGTGCGGATCTCTTTCAATCCTTCTGGACTTAGCCGGTACGATGCTTTGATTACAGGTTGTGCACCATGTAGTAAATCAATGCTGAATTTAAGAGCTCGATTGGGAGGCAAACCCGATATATCTTCAGGGTATACATCCTCGAACTTTCGAACTACTTCTGGCTTCGATTCTTCCGCTTGTAATGCTGCAACTACTGCCTTCTTTGGTTTTGCTTTGTACACGCTAGGTTCCAAGGTACGGTCTCCACTCTTGAAATAGAACACTGGATGATCTGGTATTTCGAAAACTACCCTCCTGTGGCGACAGTCGATGGTAGTGAAGAAAGTTCCCAGCCAGTCCATTCCCAAGACAACGTCAAAGTTCGGTATGTCCAGCATCTTGAAGTCCGCATAAAATTCTCTACTGCAGACGACCACTGGACACAGATCGTATCCCAAAGTTGATTTTAGAACGCCGTTCCATGATGTAACGAATTTGAATTTACTGTACAAAATTTTTCGGTTTAATGTACAGAAAGGAGTTTACAAGCCTTAGTACAATTTATAAGTTAATTTTTGTTTAAGAACAATAAGAAACAACTTGTAACTCACTGGTAAAACCTTGCACTGTGACGTAGCCCCTGTGTTCGAACCCCATCAGACACATTATATTTTTTTTCTGATTTTTCTTTTAAAGTTTTTGGAAGCCCAAAAGTTTACACATGCAATGCACATAAAAATGAAAAGTCTGAAGAAATAAACATGTGCAAAAGAGTATTAATACTGAGATGAACACGTGGCACCAATACGACGGCCCCGATCCCATAAATGACCGGCGAGATTGCCATTTTGGCCGGCACCGACGGCACCCCCGAGCCCAATGAACCCCGGGTGTCATGCCCCGCTTCCCAGTGTACGGGGAAGTAGACGTGACGAACCGCGACATATTTACTCAGAAGTAAATACGTTAAGTGTAAATAAGCAATATAAATGTAAAGCACAAGAATGACAAGAGATGTAATAAAATAATAACTTTTGATTGATAATCATTCTTTACATACAACTGAAAAGTAAAGTGCAATGATAAAAAGCGATGCCTAAACAATGGCGTATGAACTGAAAAGAAAATAGTACAAGTAAGGCCTAAAAGTCTGCCCTCTCTGTAAACTGCTCCAAGTCGTCCTGGCTGGGCTCGATCTCCTGAGAGTCGGGTCCTCCTGAAAACATTCCAAAGAAAGAAGAGACATGAATGTCATCAGCAAACTAGCGCTCGGTAAGTCCCAAAAGATATAATGTAATAGATAGGTAAAGAGAATAGAATAGGTAAAGCATATGTTTGTTATGCTAACGTAGTTATTTGTATCTTGGTACAGAATGCATCAGCAAACTAGCGCTCCGTGGACTAAGGTAACATGTAAGTATAAGGCCCCGTCAAAACCCACGAGACAACGGCACATGATGTTCATGTAGGCGTCTTTTAGTGACCATCATCGTGCCAATTTTAACACATTCCGTACCAATCTACCCCGTTAAAACCCCGTAGTGTATATTGTATTGAATTAGGGTTATCAGACTTACCGAGACCATGGTATAAGTTGTTCGTGTAAACAGATTCAGGATATATCAAGTAGTCATGTAGTCAAGCCAAGATATGTTCGGTCAAGTCAAGTCATGTTGATATTGTTCTGGTATTCATGTTCAAGTATTCATGTTTAGATTCATGTTGACTTGGATTAATATTTGTATTGGGTTCCGATTGATTTAGACCTGAACTCAAACTTGAGTCAGACACTTTAAACAGAATTGAATCCTAAATTAGGTTTGGGAATTATCGGTAACTGCTGCACATGAACGGCAGGATTTATGTCTTTTTCTAAGACAATTACCATTGATAACTCCATTTTAGCTTTCTACCTTAAATAGACAAGCACCCACTTTCTCCGCCTCCCTGAGGCTCAAGAGAATTGGTCCCGCTTAAACCTATATTTACTAGGGTCCTTAATGTAATTTTATATATCTCGAGGAGCTTTTATGAAAAAATATTTTATATACTTTAAAAATAAATCTCGAGTAATTATTTATGTTTTTTAGGGTTTCCAAGGATGTGAATTTGTCACGCCCCGCTTCCCAGAGTACGCTAAGATAGGCACGTGACATATGTTAGTGTATATGCCCTAGGGGCCATTAATGTGTCATACTAGCTTGTATATTACTTAATGGAAGCTTGGGATATTCACAGTTATATTAACAGTCTTGCTAAATATGGTAGTATGCTACTTGGTTTATATCTAGCTTAATATGTGTGTATGTATTGATAGAGCCCTTAGGATCTTGCTTGACTACCAGCGTTGTGATGGCAGTCACACTAGTGGAGGCTGGGTAGTCTACAAGCGCATCCTTTTTCAGGTCCCTAGTCGTAGGATTATCGAGATAGGGCATCGATACTCCGGAGTAGACTAGTGTGTACGCTTCTCATCCCAGTTGGGGAGATGGTCTGTCCCACAGCCATCAGTATGTCGTACTGGAGATAGTATACTGGTGCTCGTTGGGTTACGGGTACACCGGACAGGACTCGCAGGGAACTGTTGGTTGGTATTATACCCGTCATCAGTTAACAGTTCCCAGATGATATGAGTACAGCATAGTCTGCAGACTTGACACTGCTGCTTCGCCTCGAGTGTGTTCCCTCTGTTCTTAGATTGCTACCCTACCACGGCTCAAAGGAGTCGTGCAAACAGGTAGCAGTTGGGTGCAGTCCCGAAGCACTTGGAGGCAGTGGCGGTTAGACAGGATTCGTCTCTCCCGGTATTGGGAGTTGATATCGCGCTGTGTTTGGAGAGCCATTACACAAAGTCCCTGGCCAGGGCAAGCGAGATTTACTGGTAGGTTTTCGAGTAGTTTCTCAAGGTGTAATGGGCTTCATCCCGACATGACTTATACCGCTTTTAGGGGACTGACGCTTGCCGCCCCCTAAGCCCGATATACGATAGTCCTAGACGAACAGACCGGGCTGTACGGAGATTGTCACATCAGACTCAGTAGGAGTTCGGATGGGTTTTCTCATCGGCCTTCTTATCGACATCTACCTGGGGACCGTTACGTACAGCTAGTGCCGCTTGCGGTCTGTGGTTAAACCCACTGCCAGCGTAGTAGTCGAGTCTTTAGAGTCCTACACAGAGAGTTTCCCTGTTTCGGGAGAAACGATATAGAGGTCGTATGGTTTTACGACAGGGTTCGGACGCATACGTGTTTTTACGCACGTACGATGTTCGGACAGTTTTTACTAGCGGGCTTTAGTTTAAGCCAGATTCTAGTATTGGATTATTGGATTTATACAGTCTAAAGTATTTCCGTGTTTTCACGGATAGGAGGGGCGTTCTCGTAAATTGCCGAGAAGCTTCTAGAAGGTTGATGAGGTGGAGGGCTTATGTGGCATATGCATTAAATGGTTTTGTGACTCATGGAGATGATTCATCAAGAGAGTTAATGAAGCATTAATGCTTTTAATGACTCACTTGATGATTCATTATGTATTAAATGAAGCATGAAGATATTTGTGCAAAGAGATATTTGTGCAAAATATTTTATGCTTCATATATATACACAAATAAGTTAATTCCATTTTATGATGATTATCACCTTCTCTCTCCTCAAGCTCTCTCTCTTCAAACCCTAACCTTAACCTCTCATGTGTTGAGATCAAGGGTTAGCAAGACTATTTGATCCCTAATCCTATTCTATATCCTCCAGGTTGCTTTGATTAGCACTCTTAGTTACCTAGTTACCTCAAGTTAGAAGTCAAGTTTGGAGTAGTAGCTCTCGGGTGGATCTTCTATCACAAAGAGGAGGCCGACGAGGGGATGGTCAATGAGAAAAAGAAGGACTTGGTTCATTAGGTATAATCTTCTTTCATAGTAGCTAATCCCTCCTATGATGTTGTTAGTTAGGGTTTGGCAAAGATCCGTAAGTTAGTCGATGTTTGTTTTAAACAAAATGATTGTTTTACCTATTCCGCCTCCCCGCAACTCGTGGGGTGTCTACCGTCGACTTACAGTGGTATCAGAGCCTCGCTAAACCATAACTAACTTGTTAGCAAAGTCGTTAGAAATTCGATCGCGAAACGAACCGGAAAAAACATCATTTTCACATAGTTTCTGTCGTTTTTAAAACAGGGTCTAAAATTTTTTCAGGGGCCCTTAAAAATACAAGTAGGGAAATATAAGGTTACTGAAGAAATTTGGGGTCATAACTCGTCCAAACCACCGCGGATCCGCGGCCGATCCAAAGCGATCCGACGCGGATCCGCTGCCGAGTTGGAGCCGAGTCAGCCCAAAATTCCCCAGTAACTCTTCTGTGTTGATTTTGTTCTTTCTGGGATGTTTTGTTTCTACTCAAGTTTCAGGTGCACAGAGAATTTTTGGGAGTAGAATCATTTGTGTTTTCTTGATCGAAATTCTAAGATATTTGGCTAATTTTATTATATCTGTAATTTGTTTAATGTGTTCGTAAACCTCCCCTAACTACTAGTATGTCGGTTAGCAGGGGTTTGCACATTTGTGTAATGGTTTGTGTTTGTAGACTTGTTGGATTGTCGTGAATGGATATCCGGGGATGTGAGACGAGTGTTTCTTTCATTCAAATGTAATTTGTAAATTGTTGTAATATTCTTTTGCGGGGCACATCTGGGCTGAGGTTGTAGCCACTGTTGTATTATTTCATTTACTGATTTTTGCTCCTAGGATAGACCCAAGGTGGGGTGCACAAACTACCGGGTACTTTGAAGTGTTTAGTGGCCTACTCACGTTGTTGAGGGAGACCGCTTCACTTCGGCTACTTGGCGGGTAGTTTGCCGTACCCGTAGGGGTCTAGGGTGGGGTTTTGGCTATTCATCGCGACTGTGTAATCCGTCTTTCTTTGCAGGCTCAAAAGGAATGCGGATTCATAGAAAATCCAATATGTTCATCTGTGATCTGGAATGCCTATTATTGCGTCTGACGAATGTACAATATGTATATATGATAGCTATTAGATGTCGCTTATGTTTTACACCCGCGCTAGCCCAGCCCCCGCTCTGTCGTTAATTAAATAACCTAACGGGTGAATGACAGGACCCAGTGGCGAATGCGGATGGCATAAGAGGACGTTGTATTTTCGTTGTTTTCTATAATGATAGGTTAATTGATGGGACGCATTATATTAATGCAAAGAAAATAAACCAAAGTTGAATCGTTGGAACAGTTTAAAAGAAACCACTCGGTTATTTTAAAACAGAGGATATTTTTTAAATTGCGGAGCTTTAACCACTCCTTTTAAAAGCTATCAGGTTCCTTCGATCATATCAAGTTCACTACGTTCACGGTTTCGCCAAAACCATTCGTAGCCCTCCGTCATTTCATTTGGGTATTCAGTAGTATTCAAGCTATATATTTTGACCAACGCCAAGGCATAGTGTTTGGTAGCTGTTGGGTATTCATTTGTTGCATAGATAGATGAGTTAGTTTGGGACGGTCGTATTATCATTTGGCCAACGTCAAGGGTATGTACGGATGGGTTCAAATTAACAACATAATGATGGGTAGAACTTGACATGTGACTTATGACATTTTGACCAACGCCAAGGTCATAAGAGCATGGGGCAGAAATTTATATCGGGAATTTCTAAAGAAACTGAAATTTGCAAAGAGATGCATACCATTTGGAGTGTGATAATTTTGGTAGGATTCCTTCAGCTTTATCACACGATGATATTTGGATCCCGATCCTACTGTGAGTATCCGCTACTCATCAGGAGATTCGTCACTTAACGATCAATGCTATAAACCAAGTAGGTGCCGAGAAAGGTGTCAGCGGGGTTACGCCCCCAGAGAAAAGAGGTTATTTAATTAAGGAACTTCACGAAATCGTTGGAAAACCTCCCTCGAAGTACCGACACCGGCCTGACTGAACGGTTAAGCAAGTATTGTACAGTGAGAATAGTCCTGACTAGTTCTCCCTTTTTGGTTTGAGGAGGGATTCGAGAAACAGTGGGAGCCATCCAGTTTAGATAAACTAAAAACCACTCTAAACTTGCTAGAGCATCATGCTAAAGTGTTCCCTCTCTCTCTCATTGCAGCGACCCAAAACATGACAGGCCTTAAGTTACTATTAGAAAAAAATATATTGTCAGGGCCAAACTATAAAGATTGGCTGCGGAATGTCAAGATGGCTTTGACTTATGACAAATTGGGGTATGTCCTTACTGCTAAGGCACCTGCTATCCCTGGTCCAAAATCCAGTATTGCGGATAAGGAAATCCACAAGACCTGGGAGTTAGATTGCTCGAAGGCCAAATGCATCATGCTTGCCTCTATGAATAATGAACATCAGAGGAGGCACGAGGATATGGATCTTGAATCCATATTTCTCCATACAAAAGATCTGTATGGAGAGCAATCTCGTATAGCAAGATACGAGACCTCGAAGAACTTGTTTCAGTCGAGGCTGGCCGTCGGATCATCTGTAGGAGAACATATCCTAAAGATGATTGGCTATATAGAAGATCTCGCAGACCTCGGGACGACTTTGGAGAACGAACTCTATATAGACTTGATTCTTCAGTCCCTTCCTTCCACCTACGCCCAGTTTATTCTGAATTTCAACATTCAAAGAAAAGAAGTTGAACTTCCAGAACTCCTTAACATGTTAAGGAGTGCAGAGGGCAAGGGAAACACCCGCTATGTTTGTTCGCGGTGCTTCTTATTCCAGGTCCAAGGCTAGGACCAAAGGAAGGAAGATGAAGGCCACCACCAAACCGAGAGGTGGTGTTGGTAAGGTGGGAGTCAAGGAAAAAGCAAAGGTTGCGGTGCCAGTAGTGGCAAAGGACGAGTGCTTCCACTGTCGTAGGAAAGGCCATTGGAAGAAAGATTGCAAAGCTTGGAATTCCAAGAATCAGGAACCGAAGCAAGCTGTGGCTTCGACTTCAGGTGTGTTTGTAATTGAAAATTGTCTGTCAATCAACTCTACTGCCTGGGTATTGGATACCGGATCAGGATCTCATATATGCAATTCATTGCAGGCACTGAGAAACCGTAGAGTGCTGAAGGTTGGTGATATGACCCTCCAGGTTGCTAACGGAGCTAGCGTGGGTGCTGTGTCCGTAGGGGATTATCACCTTGGATTGACGAGTGGACATATTTTGGTTTTGCATAACTGTTTTTGTGTACCCAGTTTAACGTGTAATATCATATCGGTTTCGTTGTTTTCAAAAGAAGGTTATGATTTCACGTTTGTAAGCGATGTTGTTAACATCCACCTTAATCATGGTTTGATTGGGTCCGGTACACTAGATAACGGTATATATGTCTTAAACCAATTACAGATTTTCAATATTCAGAACACACTAAAAAGAAAGTCTCCAGATATAAATCAGGCTTTCTTATGGCATTGTAGACTAGGTTACATCAATGAGACAAGGTTAACTAAGTTACATAGAGAAGGATATTTGGATCCGTTTGAATATCAATCTTATGCCACTTGTCAATCATGTCTCAAAAGAAAGATGACAAAGACTCCATTCACTGGACATGGAGTAAGAGAGAGCGAGCTCTTAGGACTCATACAGAACGATATATGTGGTCCGATGTCTACACATGCAAGAGGTGGTTTTTCCTATTTCATTACTTTTACGGATGATTACTCTAGGTACGGATTCATTTTCTTGATGAAATATAAATCCGAGACTTTTGAGAAATTCCAAGAATATAAGAATGAAGTAGAAAACCAAACCGGCAAAAGTATCAAGACACTGAGATCTGATCGAGGTGGTGAATACTTAAGTGCCGAGTTCCTTGGTTACCTAAAAGAGAAAGGAATTCTCTCTCAGCTTACTCCTCCATACACTCCACAGCATAACGGTGTATCGGAGAGACGGAATCGAACCCTATTGGATATGGTACGTTCCATGATGAGTAATGCTGAGTCACCGTGATCTTTCTGGGGTTATGCACTAGAATCAACTGCATATCTTTTGAACAGGGCTCCTACCAAGACTGTGCCTACCACACCATATCAGATGTGGAGTGGGAAGAAACCCTATCTTCAGTATCTGAAGTTATGGGGATATCCAGCTTTTGTTAAAAAGCAACATGCAGATATACTCGAGGCACGATCAGTACAGTGTAAGTTTGTGGGATATCCAAAGAACTCCAAGGGGTATTTCTTCTATAACGCAGAGGAACAAAAGGTTTTTGTTTCTCGTAATGCCCATTTTCTAGAACAGCTGATTTTAGAAAAGGAAACAAGTGGGAGCGCAATAGAACTGGAAGAAATTCCAGAACCACAAACTACTACTGAAAGTTTGGTAGAACCAGTAGTTTAAGAAGAACAGGACATTCCCGCACCCCTCCGCAGGAGTAGTAGGCCGTCTCATTCGCCTGAGAGATACTACGGTTTTCTCATAGATGGGGATAAAGAGGATTGCGTCATTGATGATGATGAACCTACTAGCTTCCAGCAGGCCATCCAGAGCGGTGACTCGGTAAGATGGCTAGATGCAATGCGGACCGAGATGGAGTCCATGTACACCAACAAAGTATGGACTTTGGATTTTGCTCCAGTGGGGTAAAACCCATAGGATGCAAATGGATCTTCAAGAAAAATATTGGTGTAGATGGACAGGTAGAAACCTATAAGGCTAGACTTGTTGCAAAGGGTTTTCGTCAAAGACCTGGTTTGGACTATGACGAAACTTTTTCTCCAGTGGCTATGCTCAAATCCATTCGGATCCTTCTTTCCATTACCGCCTTCCATGATTATGAGATCTGGCAGATGGATGTAAAGAAAGCTTTTCTAAATGGTAATTTAGAAGAGTGCGTCTATATGGATCAGCCAGAAGGCTTCAATCAGAGTGGGAGCAACGGGAAAGTGTGCAAGTTGCTTAAGTCCATTTATGGACTAAAGCAGGCATCGCGGAGTTGGAACATCTGTTTTGATGAAACAGTCAAAGAATATGACTTTATCAAAAATACAGATGAACCATGTATATATAGTAAAATTGTAGCACGAACTGTCATATTCCTCGTCTTGTACATGGATGACATTCTATTGATAGGAAATGACATTCCTATGCTACAATCTGTCAAAGGATTCTTGTCACACAGGTTCTCCATGAAAGACCTGGGTGATGCCTCTTACATTCTGGGGATCCGGATCTATCATGATAGATCCAAGAGGATGTTGGGACTTTCGCAGTCCAGGTATATCAACACTATACTGTAAAGATTCAGTATGGAAGATTCTAGGCGCGGTAGTTTACCGGCTTGTCACGGAATCACCCTCTCCAAAGAGATGTCTCCCAAGACTGATTTGGAAAGGGATCGCATGCTATTATACCCTACGCTTCTGCGGTAGGCTCTATAATGTGTGTGATGTTGTGCACCAGACCAGATGTAGCTTACTCACTGAGCGTGGTAAGCAGGTATCAGTCAGACCCAGGGGAGAAGCACTGGATAGCAGTAAAGAACATTCTCAAGTACCTGAGAAGGACTAAGGAGATGTTCTTGGTTTACGGCGGAAAAGACCTCAAGATCGAGGCCTTTGCTGATTCCAGCTTCCAGAGTGACAATGATGACTCCAAGTCCATATCAGGTTATGTATTTACCCTCAATGGAGGGGCGGTGTGCTGGAAGAGTTCCAAGCAGGACACCGTTGCTGACTCGATGATGGAAGCGGAGTATATTGCTGCTTGCGATGCCGCAAAAGAAGCGGTCTGGATGAAGAAGTTCCTAACGGAACTTCAGGTGATTCCTACCATTGTTGATCCAATACCGCTGTATTGCGACAACAACGGAGCTATAGCTTTAGCAAAGGAACCCACGTCCCATCAGAAGTCCAGACACATCTTAAGGCGGTATCACCTGATCAGGGAGATCGATGTCCGGAGAGTTGCTACATAGGAGAACACTGCTGATCCATTCACAAAGGCCTTACCTCAGATTCAGTTCGAGAGGCTACTCGAGATGATAGGTCTTCGATACGCCAGTACATGGCCCTAGTGCAAGTGGGAGATTGTTAGTGTATATGCCCTAGGGGCCATTAATGTATCATACTAGCTTGTATATTACTTAATGGAAGCTTGGGATATTGACAGTTATATTAACAGTCTTGCTAAACATGGTAGTATGCTACTTGGTTTATATCTATCTTAATATGTGTGTACGTATTGTTAGAGCCCTTAGGATCTTGCTTGACTACCAACGTTGTGATGGCAGTCACACTAGTGGGGGCTGGGTAGTCTACAAGCACATCCTTTTTCAGGTCCCTAGTCGTAGGATTATCGAGAGAGGGCATCGATACTCCAGAGTAGACTAGTGTGTACGCTTCTCATCCCAGTTGGGGAGATGGTCTGTCCCACAGCCATCAGTACGTCGTACTTGAGATAGTATACAGGTGCCCGTTGGGTTACGGGTACACCGGACAGGACTCGCAGGGAACTGTTGGTTGGTATTATACCCGTCGTCAGTTAACAGTTCTCAGGTGACATGAATACAGCATAGTCCGCAGACTTGACACTGCTGCTTCGCCTCGAGTGTGTTTCCACTGTTCTTAGATTGCTACCCTACCACGGCTCAAAGGAGTCGTGCAAACAGGTAGCAGTTGGGTGAAGTCCCGAAGCACTTGGAGGCAGTGGCGGTTAGACATGATTCGTCTCTCCCGGTATTGGGAGTTGATATCGCGCTATGTTTGGAGAGCCATTACGCAAAGTCCCTAGCCAGGGCAAGCGAGATTTACTGGTAGGTTTTCCAGTAGTTTCTCAAGGTGTAATGGGCTTCACTCCGACACGACTTATACCGCTTTTAAGGGACTGACGCTTGCCGGCCCTAGGCCCGATATGCGATAGTCCTAGACGAGCAGACCGGACTGTACGGAGATTGTCACATCAGGCTCAGTAGGAGTTCGGATGGGTTTCCTCATCGGCCTTCTTATCGACATCTACCTGGGGACCATTACGTACAGCTAGTGCCGCTTGCGGTCTGTGGTTAAACCCACTGCCAGCGTAGTAGTCGAGTCTTTAGAGTCCTACACAGAGAGTTTCCCTGCTTCGGGCGAAACGATATAGAGGTCGTATGGTTTTACGACAGGGTTCGGACGCATACGTGTTTTTACGCACGTACGATGTTCGGACAGTTTTTACTAGCGGGCTTTAGTTTAAGCCAGATTCTAGTATTGGATTATTGGATTTATACAGTCTAAAGTATTTCCGTGTTTTCACGGATAGGAGGGGCGTTCTCCTAAATTGTCGAGAAGCTTCTAGAAGGTTGGTGAGGTGGAGGGCTTATGTGGCATATGCATTAAATGGTTTTGTGACTCATGGAGATGATTCATCAAGAGAGTTAATGAAGCATTAATGCTTTTAATGACTCACTTGATGATTCATTATGTATTAAATGAAGCATGAAGATATTTGTGCAAAGAGATATTTGTGCAAAATATCTTATGCTTCATATATATACACAAATGAGTTAATTCCATTTTATGATGATTATCACCTTCTCTCTCCTCAAGCTCTCTCTCTTCAAATCCTAACCCTAACCTCTCATGTGTTGAGATCAAGGGTTAGCAAGACTATTTGATCCCTAATCCTATTCTATATCCTCTAGGTTTCTTTGATTAGCACTCTTAGTTACCTAGTTACCTCAAGTTAGAGGTCAAGCTTGGAGTAGTAGCTCTCGGGTGGATCTTCTATCACAAAGAGGAGGCCGACGTGGAGGTGGTCAACGAGAACAAGAAGGACTTGGTTCATTAGGTATAATCTTCTTTCATAGTAGCTAATCCCTCCTATGATGTTGTGAGTTAGGGTTTGGCAAAGATCCGTAAGTTAGTCGATGTTTGTTTTAAACAAAATATTTGTTTTACCTATTCCGCCTCCCCACAACTCGTGGGTTGTCTAACTTCGACTTACAACATAGCCAACCATGCTACCTGTGGATAGGAAAAATCCCTCCACAGTCACATTACGGCTGTAGAGATATCAAGAACAGGAAAGTAAACTAAACTATCTAGTACATGTCCATGAGCCAGAGTAAATGAGTCAAGAAATAATATAATATGCGGAAGCAAAAGATCCAATAAATAAAACACCTGGAATAGTAAATCTGGATACCAACAGAGTCCTCACCGCTCGGTCTAACAGCGGCAGTACTCCTGATCAGTTTGCAACAAAGGTAGAGGATCTGGGCCATGCAAAACCCAGACGTCAGTGAGTCATAATATCAAGCAATACTATAAACAGGGGTAGTAAGACATACATGTATGTGTATTAATAGTAAAACAGGTATAACAGTAATATAAATGAGGACAGTGAGGGTAATGTATAGTGAGTAATCTAAACTGGTCGACTGTGTTAACTACTCTCAAGTCTTTGAAATCAATTTGATGAATCATTGATGTAACTCAATAGTATCCCGTGCTTGCCCGGGATCATGGTCTAAGACTCTCGGGCTGAATCCGAGACGTGCCGCAAGGCAGTAAAGGGTGGATAGTATCCCGTGCGTGCCCGGGATTACGGTCTAAGACTCTCGGGCTGAATCCGAGACGTGTCGCAAGGCAGTAAAGGGTAGTAGGTAATGACGAGTGATGTCAGCAGCATCACCCCGGGGCTGGCCTAGCCCGTAAGACTGATCAGTAAAGGTATCGAACTGTCGAGTTACAGGTCAGGTTTCATCATTGATTTCCCCATACCCCCAAGTTATGTGTTCAAGTCAGGTATTGATAAATCTGGAGCTAATGCTAACATAGGATCAAGTAGGTACAGGTTTGTCTGAATAGACAATAGGAAATGTCCGTAGGGACAACATGTCAAGGTTGTTGGCATTAGTAACAAGATCAGGTAACAGGTCAAGCTATAGTACATCAGGTCAAGCTATATGTATTATATTCGATATGGATGCAGATGGGTATCATATAACCTTTAAATGATAAACTTGTTAATGCACGGTGTTCAATTAAACAATGGAATGGTTATATTCAATTTGATGCGGTATACTAAACTATGATATGTGACAAGATAAGTTGCATATGATAGTTATGAAATGATAAGAACGGATGCATACTGTCATTGTAAAACAAGTACTTTGGATGCACGGTTTGAAATTCAATTATTATATTTACTAAAGTAGATGTATAAAATATAATGTAGAATGTAGCAAGATAAACTTGCCTCGATCGGATCAAGGATGCGTGGCATACGGCACGAACGTGAGAAACGACAGAAAATCTCCATTGGGGCATTTCATCGAACACCTCGCGTGTAAAATCGAACATTGTCAGAACGGAGATCCGAAAGCACGAAAACGATCGTCTCGTTCACGCGAACTTGGGCCAAACTTGGAGTCTCGATTCATGGCCCGGAACGGCGTCGAACTGTTGTCGCAGTCAAGGACTTGGTGTCGTCGAGGTGGCTATTGCGGCTGTTGCTGTCGCACGGAGAACAAAGCGACGACAGAGGTTGAAGAAGAAGGCGGCGATAAAAATAACGTGGGTCTCGGTGATGGGTCTCGACAGGTAAGAATCGAATTCAAAAATAAGGAGGCGACGGGAGATGAAGCAGGCGGCCATGGCGATCGAAGACGACGAGGGCGGCAATGGGTTTAGAGTCGGGGTTGTTGTTAGGTTTTCGTCGAGGGTGTCTCGGTGGTTGCAGTATCGGGTGTTAGAGGAGAAGAAGACGGCGAAAAGATGGGGCCGGTGTTGAGAAGGGAAGATGTTGGCGGTGTTTGGTTTCGGAGATGGAGGCAAGGACGTGCATGGCCGAGGGAGGAGGAGGCGATGATGGATGCGACCACGACGATGAGTGCTGGGTTCTCGAGGGTTTAGGTCGTCGGGGTTGGAGAGAGGAAGTGGAGGTGGTGGTTATGGTGATGGAATGAGAGTGAGGTCGTCGGCGACGAAGGTGAAGGTGGCTAAGGTTTGGGTTCTCGGGAGATGGGTTCGTCGGGGAGCGCGGGGTGTCGTGGTCGGGGTTTGTAGGGATCGTGGTCGGAGAACATGAGAGGAGAGGAGAAGGAAGAGGCTCTGATGAGGAGACGAGGGCGAGGTTGGGGGCCAGGTGATGGAGCGGCTAGGGTTGCGGCGGTGGGTTACCTCGCGAGGAAGAGAAAGAAGAGGAAGGGGAGAGAGGGGGATGTTGGTTTATTAGGTTTGATATAAATATTAGTATATAGATATATAAGAGAGGAGAGAGAAAGTGGGTATAGAGAGAGATAGAGATAGAGAAAGAGTGCTGAGAGAGAGAGAGAATGCGAGAGGAGAGAGAGGGAGGAGAGAGATAGAGAGAATGAGAGAGATCGAGAGGAAAGAGGAAGAGAGAATGAACAGTATGGAGATAGAAAGTTGGATTTTAGTGAGGAGAAAGAAGGAGAGAAAGAAAGAGAAGAGAAAAAAAAGAAAAAGAAGGACAGAGGGAGAGTGGGGCCACGGTGAGCTGTGAGTAGTTAGGAAAATATTTTTAGGTTTTAAAAAATAAAATCGTATATATATATATATATCAGTTAAATCCTAAAGAATATAATAAGAATATTATATTAGTTAAATTTGAGATTCTGGCAAATACAAATTTACTCCAAAACACGCCCGGGTCGGGTCTTAAAATTTCATATTTAAAATATGAAAAATATATGCGACTTTCAAAATTCAAAATGAATGCTCAGGTAACGAAAAAGCATACCCTCAAGAACGGATGCACGTAAGTGCGCGTAGCCATCCAAACACGTCTGTTTCACTGAACGGGACGAGAACACGATGCGCGGATGCTACCACGGGGTTAGGGGTATCATGCAGGCTATGAAATGCAATTTTAAAATATTTTACGTGTCCTAAAATGTTATATGTAGAATATGCGATGCTAGATGAAATGCCAATATGCAGTTTACACTAGATGCACGCGTCTATGTAACAAGCCAGGATAATCTATAAATATGAATCACACAGGTTCAAGTAAGCGGGTAGGGTCGAATGCAGAGAAAAATGTAAAATACCATTCGCACCCAAATACGATAAATCAAGAAAATACCACCAAAATGGAAATACGGAAACTGTAATTGGTATAAATGAACTAGGTTGTTACAGAATTTTAAAGAGTGAGGTATATTAGTGAAAATATACATAGCTTGAATAGTTCAAGGTATTTTAGTGTAAAGTTTGATTTGTATTGATTCTTGATGGTATTTTCATGAAACTTGTAATTCTTTTATTTTGTTTAGAAAGCATGGAATTTAATAATATCTTAAAAATATGTGGTTTAATAATATTTATATAATTATTAAAAATAAATTTTTATTATTAAATAGAAATCCTCGTTTTTCTTTAAAATTGTATTAAAATTCCATCGAGATCGTATGCTCCATGAGGAGGTCTGCATCTCGCCCTACTAGTCCCAAGGATGTGCGATAATCCACACCATCCAAACCGGGTTTTCCGAAATGGGTTGTAGAGCTATAATTGCAAAGAATTAAGTAACATAATTTAAATAAATCCGTGTTTTTAACAGTTTAAGGTATTTTGATGAAAAGTCGTATTTTGCCACAAAAAAATATTGTTCAAGAGAATCGTGCTATATCGAGATGTGTGTATGTGAGAGGTAGGTTATTATCTCGTGAGGTTTTCTAAAGGTGATATTAAGCAAAACAATTAAAAGATGTCGTATGTAAACTTCATGCTATTTAAACGTAAAAACTTAATTAATGTTATTTAATATGGAGTTTTAGAGTAAGATTGGTTTCTAAGCATTAGTTAAAAGATTACAGGTAAGGTATATACATGAGTATAAGTGATTCTTAAGAAGAATTGTGGTTTTCAAAGGTTTTAGAAACAAATGTCGGTATAACTCCACTTACCGACATGTTTTGAAAAAGAGAAGTTTTATAGTAGAAAGAGAAGAAGAGATATGGGACTTACAAGTTTAAAGGAGAGAGGGGAGGTATAGGATGAGGGTAGTAGCCTTCGTGGAGTCGCCGGGTCGACGGAAACATTTCAAATTCTCGCCGGAATTTGACCCAGGGCTAACTCCACTTGTACACTTCTTAGACTTAGAAATTTTTTGACAATTTTGGAAATAAATTTCAGAATGAAGAGGGTTATGGTATGGGATTGTATTTATAGTGTAAAATTAGGGTTTTAGAATTGAAGAAAGAATTAAAAATGCATTAACAATGGGATTTATGATGAATATAAATTCCCTGGATAATTGCAGGAAATAGAACAGGGGTAGTGGGGTAGGCTAAGGGGTTTAGTGGGCAAAACACGAGGACTTTTCCCCACAGGGGGACCGTCGGCGCCGGAGTTTGGGCCGATCTCGCCGGTCCATTGGAGGAGATGGGGGCTTGGATTCTTGCCACGTGCCCATGCCAGTATAAAAATCATTTTACACATGTTTATTTCCGTCTTTTCATTTTTACGTGTATTGCACCTGTAAACTTTTGGGCTTCCAAAAAGTTTAAAAGAAAAATTCAGAAAAATAATATGTGGCTGATGGGATTCGAATACAGGGGCTATGTCACAGCAGTGCAAGGCTTTACCAATGAGCTACAAGTGCTTTCTTGTTGTTCTTAGTAAAAAAAACATTTAAAGTATACCCAGGCTTGCAAACTCCATTCTATACATTAACTAGAAAAATTTTTGTACAATAAAAACAAAGTCGTTATACCGGGCTTTGCACACATGACCCTTCCCTTCCCTCTAACTCCTCTGCACTGCAATCAAACAGAGACTTTTAATTTCACGTTTAAACCAAATTTTAATGCATTTTAATCCACACTTTTAATTCCAAAACCCTAATTCCACATTATAAATACTACTTCATGCCCCACACCTTCATCATTCTGAAAATTATAGCCAAAATTCTCAAAATTTTCTAAGTACAAGTGGAGTAGAAGAGGAGTTAGCAAGCAATCAAGTTCCGGCGAGAATCGAAGCAAATTCTGGCGACCCCGCTACGCCACGATGACAACTCATTCTTCTTCTGCCTTCTCTTAACCAAAATAACTTGTAAGTCCCTTCTAATCCTCATTCTTCTTCTCTAAAAATTCTTTTTCAAAACATATGCAGGAAGTGGAGTTAATACCGACATCATCCTCTATACTATATAAAATTCATTTTTTCTTATATATTTGGTATCCATATCCTTACACAAAATTTGTAATCATAAAACTAAGGTTTAGAACGAATTTTCACTCAAAAATGTCATGTAACATAACTTTAACTTAACTTTTACATTAAAGTACCATGAACATTATATATGTCATCTTATATTGTTTTGCTTAAAACATACCTTTAGGAAAATTCACGAGGTAACGACCTATCTCTCACATACACACATGGTTTCCATAGCACGAAACTCTTCGAACGTATTTTAGTTACGAACACAAGATTACATTAAAATACCATTTACTATAAAAATGGTTTTCTTTGGAATTGTATTTTAAAATTCCTTTGCAAATAAGCCTCTACAACCCTTTTTAGGGGATCCTCTATTGGATGGTGAGGATTATCGCACATCCTTGGACTAGTAGAGCGAGATGCAGACCTCCTCACGGAGCATTCAGTCTCGAAAGGTTTTTAATACGGTTTTTAAGAAAAACACAATTTTCTACTTAAATAAAAATTAATTTTTATAATTATATAAATATTACAAAATCCATATATTTTCAAAAATATATTAAGCTTATATTTTTTCAGATTAAAGAATTACAAGTTTTATCAAAATACCATCAAGATACCAACAAAAGTCAAGCTTTACAGTAAAATACCATGAACTTTCCACGCTAAGCTATTATCACTAAAATACTTCAAATTCTTAAAATTCACATCCATGGAAACCCTAAATAATATAAAGAATTTCTCGAGGTTATTTTGAAACTATATATTAAAAATATTTTTCATAAAACCCCCTCGAGTTATATAAAACTATATTTAAGGACTTTAGTAAATATAGGTTTAAGCGGGATCAATTCTCTTGAGCCCCAGAGAGCCTGAGAAAGTGAGTGCATGCCTATTTAAGGTGGAAAACTTAACGGTGTTATCATTGGTAATTGTCTTGAAAAAAACACAAATCATGCCATCCATGTGCAGCAGTTACCGATAACTCCCGAACATAATTCAGGATCTAAATCAGTTATAAATGTCTGACTTAACTCTGAGTTTAAATCAAACTTGAATCCAAACTCAAACCAGAATCTAATTCAAACATGAATCCAAACTCTAATATGTATACTTGAACATGAACTTAAATATCAAACCTGAATACAAGACTTGACTTGACCGAACCATTGCTATAACTTGACATGACTACAAGCTTATATTCTGAACCTGACTACTTGAACAATTTGAAACCATGGTTTCGGCAAGACTTGTAAATATAATCTATACAATACATTACGGGGTTAAGGGGTAGATTGGTACGGAATGTATAACGTGGCACGAGATGATCACTAAAAGACACATACATAAACTTTCGTGCCGTTGTCCTGTAGGTTTTGACGGGGTCTTGTACTACATGTTACCATAGTCCACGGGGTAAGATGGACTTCTCTCATATACACAAATACCTTTTGTACCAAGTTACAAACAACTATGTTAGAATAGCAATTTTAAACCTGTACATCTTACCAGTTCAATTCTCATTACTTGCTATATTTCTTTCTTTCTTTTGGGACTTATCGAGCGTTAGTTCGCTGACGACATTCCTGTTTATTTCTTTCTTTGGAATGTTCGTCAGGAGGACCGGACTCTCAAGAGATCGACCCTAGCCAGGAGTACGTGGACCAGCTCACTGCCCAGCATGACTACTAGTTCATCTTGTACTTATTTCAGTTTGTATGCCACTGTTTAGGCATTGCTTATTATCATTGTATCTTTCTTTTTCAAAGTAGTTGTAATGTAAAGATAAATGTTAATAAAATTTGTTGTTCATTTTATATCTCTTGTCAATTCTTGTGCATTTTATACATATATTGCTTAATTACGCATAACGTATTTATTTCTTAGTAAATACGTTGCGGGCTTGCCACGTCACCACTTCCGTATACTGGGAAGGGGGCATGACACCTGAACTAACATTCCAGTTGGATACGAGCAGTTTAATTGAAATCGCATGAGTACGGACAAACCGTTGCGCCATAAAGCAATGTGATGCTCCAGTGTCGAAGAGTGTTAGAGCAGGTAGGGAGGCTACTAGTATAGTACCTAAGTTGTGTGAGGTTAGGCTTAGATATAGGAAAAGTTATAGAGATATATAAGGATTGAAAAGATGAAAGGATTGGGAGTTACCAGTGATAACTTGGTCCGTGGCTTCGGCCTCCTCGACCGTCACTGTAAAGGCCTGACGTCGGGGTACATTTCTCCTTGCTGGAGGCACATTCCTCTGTCCTTGTGGCATGTTTCTGTAACAACTCCAATTTCAATGTACAGAAAAAAAGTTTAAAAGTTAATGCACAAATGGAGTATTTGCAATTCTGTGTATACAATAAGTATTTATTTTGCTTTTGAAGCAAGAAAATACTTGTAGTACATTGGTAAGGCCTTGCACTGCTGTGACGTAGACCCTGTGATCGAATCCCCCCAGCCACATTATATTTTTATTTATTTTTCTTTTAATTTTTTAGAAGCCCAAGAGTTTGCATGTGCACTGCACGTAAAATGAAGAATCACACTTAAAACAAACATGTGCAAATTAGCATTCAGACCGACAAGGACACGTGGCCCCAATCCAAGCCCCCACCTCAATGATTGGACCGGCGAGATTGCGTTACAGGCCGGCGCCGCCGGTTTTTGTTGGCCCAAACCCAAATTTTTTTGTAAACCCTAGACTCTTGGACCCCCTAACTCCAGTATTGTTTATTTTCTCTGCACATTTCCAGAGAATTAAAATCACCTTTAAATCCCATTTTAATGCATTTCTTTCACCCCCTAAACCCTAATTTTCCATATAAATACCACACCTCATTTCACCCCTACTCACTCACAATTCCCTGCCAAAACTCTCAAAAACTTTCAAGTCCCAATAGTGTACAAGTGGAGTTAGTGAAGGGCAAACCTCCGACGAAGTTCCGGCAATTATACAAAGAGTTTCTGGCGACGAAACAACGCCCCGAAGCATTTCGTAGTTCCCTCTCCTCTTGACCCCAAGCCAGTAAGTCCCATCTCCCCCTCTTATCTTCTAATCTAAAAACTTAAAATTCTAAAACCCGACGGAAGCGGAGTTAATCCTGTTGGATGTATATGCCCTGGAGGCCAGTATTGTATATGTGTATATATGGATACTAGGGATATGTATGTGCAGAACAATCTTGCTCAGTTTTATAGTATATTATTTGACTTGTCTTTATCGGGATATGTGTATTTATTTGTATTGTTATTATATCTGGTTTGCACATATTGATAAAGACTCGATACGGTAGTATACTATTGTGGTTTGTCTTTATCTTAACATGGCATATGTCATACTCGTTATTACATATTGCGGTTACATGTAGATAAAGCCCCTAGGATCTTGCTTGACTACCTACGTTATGATGGCGATCATACTTGTGGGAGCAGGGTAGTCTATAAGCACATCCTTAAATGGTCCCTAGTCGCGTGAGTATCGAGACTGGGCATTGATACTCCATAGTAGACTAGTGTATACGTTTCTACCCCCGTCAGGGGATGGTTGGTCCCGCAGCCATTAGTCTGATGTACTCAAGATCGTATACAGGTGCTCACTGGGGTGAGTACACTGGACGGACTCGCCGAGAACTTCCATGTGGTACTATACCTATCGTCAAATGGAAGTTCTCAGGTGACATTTGTACAGGTTAGTCCTTGGACCCGAGATCGGCATTTGTCTCGTGTGAGTTCCCACTGAACTTTGATCGCTACCCTACCACGGCTCTACTGAGTCGTGCAAACAGGTTTTGGTTGGGTTCAGTCCCGAGCCATATGGAGGCAGTGAGCGATTGTCGGGGATTCGTCTCTCCCGGTATAGGGAGTCGATATTGCACTGTGATTCGATTGGTCAGGACCATAAGACCTTGGCCAAGGCACTTGGTATTTACTGATAAGTTGATCAGTAGTTTCCCGGATTGGTCCTGAGCCACATCGGCATGACTTATCAGGTTGTTAGGGTCTGACGTTCACCATCCCCTAGACCCGGTATGTGATACTCTTTGACGAAGAGACCGGACTATACGGATATTGTCACGAATAGGCTCAATAGGAGATCCGAATGAGTTTTCTCATCGACCTTCTTTTCGACAGGTACCTGGGCAGCCGTTACGTACAGCTAATGCCGCTGACGAGCTTGTGGTTAAACCCACTACCAGAGTACTATCAAGTCTTTAGAGTCCCACACAGAGGGTTTCCCTGATTCAGGCGAAATGATGTAGTAGCCGTATTAGATACGTGCAGGGTTCGATTGATTGATGTACTTGGTGCTCGGATTTTCGATCGGACAGTTTGTAATACTAGCCGGCTCGGGTTTGAGCCGGATTATTAAATCAGGTTTTGATTTAATAATTTACGTATATGTATTTCGATATATATATTCTAGTATTACGTTCTTCGTGTTATTCTATCTCTTTTGGGCGTTCGGATTTTTATCTGATTACCGGTATATTTGTATAGTAGACTGAAATCCGTATTTACTACAGATTTCCTTCTAGAAGGTGGCCACCTCATTATGTATTTTCTATTTATTTCATAAATGGAAATGAGGTGTAAAGTAAGAGTATGGGAGGAAATGAGGTGACCATGCTTCAATAGTAGTCAAATGAATTTATAATTCATTTTGGGTTTACTATTGAAGCATGGTTGCTAATTGTTTAATGAAAGAATTGATATACAAAACCATTGTGTGTATTTTCTTTTTCATGCTTGATTCATTTTTCTCTCTTGAGCTCTCATCTCCTCCCTCCTCTAGCTTTCTCCTCCACCTTCATCTTCTTCCTCTTCACTACATTTCTCATGTGTTGAGATACAAGTGAAGAGGCTAGAAAGAGATAGAACACTTAGACATCCAAACTACATCCTAGATTATTTGGACTAGCATCCCAAGTTCTCTAGTTGCTCTTTTGACATATTGCAAAGAGCTAGAGCCATGGATTATACTCCCCGGGTGGATCATCTACGACAAAAGGAGGTCGGAGAACAAGCTCAATCCCGATGGAGCCGGATTTGGAGTTCAAGCATGTTCAAGGCGCTTGCTAGGAGCTAAGGATGAAGAAAGAAGACCGAAGGACTTGGTTCATTTGGTGAGGTTTCTATCATAGTAGATAGCTCTCTTAGTGTAGCTAGTTAGTTTTATGGAAAGATCCGGTTTTAGGGTTTAGTCTAGCGCCAAGTTTTATTCATAAAAAAATTTTTGTTCCGCATTTGGCCACGTGAGATAGCCGGGGCGCTAGGGTAACCCTTCAAATCCGACTTCTGATTCGGTTTTCCTTTAAAAATCATATTTTTCTTAAACAAGAATATACCAAACTCTCATATCACATTCAATAAACATTAACAAACACCTTAAACAAGTTTCATCTCAAAATATTATTATATTCAACTTCTATTGTAATTTTACAGTAAAATACAACATACTTTCATTTCCGACATAATCATCATAATACCTATTATTCCTTTAGATAGTTCACAAGGTAATGACCTACCTCATCACAACATACATCTCTAACATAGCACGATGAAGTTTGGGACAATAGAATACGGGAAAATACGACCTTACAAATAAATACCCTAAACTAACAAAACTGTTTTCTATATAAAAAAAAAGATGTACTAAACATTTCCATGCAATTACGCCTCTACAACCCATTTTGGGGACCCCGTTCGGGATGGTGCGGGTTATCGCATATCCTCAGGCCTAGTAGAGCGAGATGCAGACCTCCGCAAGGAGCATTCGATCTCGATGGAATTTTTATGCATTTTTTTCTTGAGAAAATGAGATTTTTACAAGAAAATAAATAAATTATTTTCATTAAATATATTTATCTATTATCAAAATATATATTTTAATTATATAAATATTCCAAGCTTTCTAAATCAAAGGAATCACTATTATATGAAAATACCATCCAAATACAACACAAGTACAATGTTTCAAGAAAATACCATATACTATGAAACTAGGTTCTATTCACTAGAAATTTCACATTTATAAAATATAAATCTATGAAAAACCTAAAGACGATAATTAAATGCTTGAGGTGTATTTTGAAAGTATGCCAAAACTAATTTTATATAAAACCCCTCAAGTTATACTAAATTACAATAAGGACCCTAGTAAACATAGGTTTAAGCGGGACTAGTCTCTTGAGCCTCAGGGAGCTGGAGATATGGGTGCTTGCCTATCTAAGGTAGACAATCTAACAAACGGTATTATCAACACGGTAATTGTCTTGGAAAAAGACACAAATCCTGCCGTCCATGTGCAGCAGTTACCGATAGCATCAAAACAATCAGGATTTCAAGTTCTTTTTAAAAGTGTCTGACTCAGACCGAGTCTCAATCTAATCAATCTGAATTGAATATGATTCAAGTATAAAGTACAATTCTCTGTACAATCTATTTCAATATATAACTTGACTGAACCGAACCATGGATATACATCCATCTACATGATTCTCCAGTTACATCCATTACTGATATCATGGTTTCGGAAAGTCATCCATCTATATAACAAAATATACAATACAATCAAGACATCGTAGGGGTTGATAAGGGGTAGATTAGTATGGAAGGTGTTAAAAGTGGCACGAGACTGTAACCATAATACATCTAACCTGAATCTCCATTGCCGTTGTATCGTGGCTGAACGGTTCCTTGTGCTCCGTATACCTTAGTCTCCGGAATAGTGGGACTCCTCTCATATACACTGGCAATTTCTGTACCAAGTTACAAACAACAGCGTTAACACTATAATATAACTTTAAAAAGTATGTCTATTCTGTCTCTAGTTACCTTTGGGACTTACCGAGCGATTGTTCGCTAACGACATTCATTTTCTTCTTTCTTTGGAATGTTGTTAGGTGGATCGGACCTTCTGGAGACAGAGCCCACCAGCGAGAACTTGGATCAGCTAGCCTTTGACCCGGAGCTCTAGTTTACTTGTACATTTCATTTTCATTTCTATTATGACATTGTTTAGGCATTACTTTCATTCCATGTATTTACATTTCAGCTGTATTGTAAAAAGAATGTTTAATAAATAAAGTTGCTGTTCAATTACATCTATTGTCATTTTCTTGTATACATTTACTTTATATTGCGTAGGTACGCTTAGCGTGTTTACTTCTGAGTAAATGCGATGTTCCCCTCCGAATACAGAGACGGGTACCGCGTAGGTTCTTCTTGCCTGAGATTCGGGGCAGATGCTATTTGGTTTTATCCGTCCACCTCTCCGAGGATGCCAAGTTGATTTATGGCATCGTGTATCGGAGGTTTAGACGGATGCGGCCGATGTAGCAGACTTCGTCAGATTCCCCCTCACTTGAGGCGTTTTTGATTGTGGGGACGCTCTTCCCTGCAGGCGCAAGCCCCTGCAGTTAATTACGCTACCGCATCGCGGTAACAACTTTCTCCTTCTCCAGAATTTCACTTTGTGTCGTGTGTGTTTGTTTTATTTGTGGTTGCCCGTGGATTGTATACGGAGACTAAGCGATGTCGTCACCCGTAGGACGTGGATTAGTCCAAATCCTTATTTACTTAGATTTGGGTTTGGTGTTTTGGTTTAAGGATACGTTAGCCGTATTTAGGCTAAGATCGACTTAAACGTTTGTTAAGGATACGTTAGTCTGATTTGAGACTAAGATCAACTTAACGGGATCGTTTGGATCCGATGGATCCGACAAAAGAGCATTTGGGGGCTCTATTGTTCCATTTTAGAGAGCATTTGGGGGCTCTATTGTTCCAGTTTAGGGACATAGTGGTCCATGTTCCAGTTTAGGGACGTGGGGGTCCATATTCCAGTTTAGGGACGTGGTGGTCCATCGCCAGTTTAGGGACGTGGTGGTCCATGTTCCAGTTTAGGGACGTGGTGGTCCATATTCCAGTTTAGGGACGTGGTGGTCCATCGTTAGTTTAGGGATGTTTCGGTCCAACATTAGTTTAAGGACGTTTCGGTCCACGAGTTTAAGGACCCCGCAGTCCGTATTGATGTGTGTGGTCGTCGGGACCCGTCACTTCTCTGACGACGTTGAATGATTACAACGACATGTGTCAGAGGAGTTCGGAGATGTACCCTCGAACCGGATATAAATTGATTTAGGGAGCAGCCGTGCTCAGTCAATTTAATTTGAGGACTTACGGCCATGATTGGGCTAAGTCCAATTGAAAAAGTTCGATATTTTTATTTATTTTTGGTCTATTAGACCTATGCTAGGGCTTTGCCCACATTTTTTTAGTAATGCACTGCATTATTTTTCTTTGTTTTAGTTGGGCTCTGCCCCTTTTACAAATGATGCAAAACATCTACTTTGTTTGGGCTCTGCCCTTTTTAAAATGCATAGCATTTTTTATTATTTTGTTTGGGCTCTGCCCATTTATAAATGATGCAGAGCATCAATTTAATGAGGCATGCTTGGTCTTTTTGATTTAGGCCTGGTCCTTTAAGAAATGCATTGCATTTGTCAGGCGCTTTGCGCCAATCAGAGAGCGCAAGCACTTGTAGTGTTGACACGTGTCACGCAAGCGCAGTGCGCTGCACTAATACGCTGCGCCTGCGCTGCTGACACGTGGCGCGCTCCGGTGGCTTGCGCCAATCCAGGAGCGCAACAGCGCAGTTTGCAAGTGCAAGGCACTATGATTTGAGAATCTTTTAGATTCAAGAACCAATGGTTCATAAAAGAAGTGCAAAGCACTATTCGTTTCCTTGATCTAATTTAGATCAAAGAGAAACAAGTTTTTTCTTATTTCAGGAACCAAAGGTTCAAAGCACTGTTCTTTATTTTTTAATTTTTTTCTTGTTTTAAAGAACCAGTGGTTCATAAGAAGTGCAAAGCACTGTTTATTATGTGAAGATCATTGATCTTGTTTTTAGATCAATGATCTATTAGAAGAAATTTCTTCTATTTTGTGAAGGTTTTTACCTTTTTCTTGAAAACTTTTTCAGAGTTCTCTCTGTTTGAAGCTCTTGATTTTTCAAGAAAGTTCATGCCTTTGAATTGAGGTCTAGGGTCCTTTTTATAGTGCCCATAAATTAGTTAAAGTTTGTTAAAGAGATCATTCTCTGAGTAATTTGGGGAATTTTCCCCACCGTTGGATCTTTATCCAAGGGCTTCTGTTTTACAGAAGACAATCTTCTTGTTTTTAACAAGATTGAGAAAGATCTTTCAGAATTTTAATTCTGTTTGGCGCAAGCGCACCAGCTCGTGACACGTGTCGCGCAGCGCATAGCGCAGCGCAACTGCACTTGCGCAACTGCGCTGACTCGTGTCGCGCACAGCGCAGCGCAACTGTGCTAGCTCAACAGCGCTGCCACGTGGCGCGTAGCGCAGAGCGCAGCGCAACTGCGCTAGCGCAACCATGTTGCCACGTGTCGTGCAGCGCAGAGCGCAGGCCAGCTGAAACGTTGCTTCTTTAATTAAAGTTTGAATTTTAAACAGAGCCTTGCTCTGATTGGGTGCGCTGCCTTGGGCGCTGCGCCCCTTGCGCTAACGTGTCTGATTTTGACACGTAGCGCTCTACGCGCAGCGCAGGGGATCTGAAGCGTTGCTTCATTTATTTTAACTTTAATTTTCACTTTAATTTTCAAGACAGAGCTTTGCTCTGATTGGAGGAAAACAGAAGCATTGCTTCTTTTCCCACCTTGGAATTTGAACAGAGCTTTGCTCTGATTGGGGTAAACAAATGCCCCTCCACCGTTGCGCTTACGTGACCTTAAACGTGAGCGCAGCGGTGGCCGAATTCCAACCGTCGCGGCAACTTTTGGAAGTTGAAAGGGCATTTGATGCCTATAAATAGGACCTTTGGTCCCTTAGATGATTTTCATCTTCACAATTTTACTTTCAGAACTCAGAGCCCTGCTCTCTTGTTTAAACCCTTTTAAAAGTTCAAACTTTAGAGAATTTTAGGTAAAAATATTAATTTTGATTAAATTAAATCAATTTTAAGAGCCTTGCTCTCAATAGATCCCAGATCTAAAGAAGACCCATTTAGGGTTTCACTTAGCAGAGCTTTGCTCTAAGGGGGTCTATAGAAGACTAAGGAGAGCCTTATTAGGGTTCCATTAATAGAGCTTTGCTCTCTAAAAGATTTTCCTTGGATTTTCTTAATTCATTAATGGAGCTTTTGCTCCTTCCAAATCATACAACAGAACTCTTAGGAGTTTTTCATTGATCTTGGAATTTAAAGATGGCATTTTATTCCTCAGTGCATTATATCGTTTTGCTTAATCAGTCTTTCTGATAATTTTATTGATTTTCTTTCACAGAAACAATGGACGCCCACATGTATGCTCTTAACGAGATCATCTCTTACGGGGACATCCGCCGACTTGGCCGTTCTCAAAATCGAGAGTTCACAAATGCGGAGTGTGCTGAAATCATGAGCCGCTTAGACGCATACAACGGTCCACTGCTTCCCCGACGTTCCTCTCTCCTGAAACTTATCATGGGAGCCATCTGGGAAGCGCTTCCCCTATTCTGTTCCGGTGTGCCGCTTAGGGCGTTGGATGCCGCCGAGGATAAGGTGCACTCGGTGTACCTAATGAACTTAATCTCAAAGAGACGGCGAGAAAATCTTGTCGATCTCTTGCACGAGGTCTTTCAACAGTCCACCATACTTGCTGCTTATCGTAGGGTGGAAGACATCAGAGGGGACCCTGACGCTTGTGCTCGTGAAAGAAAGCACACCAGGATGGTCCGCGAGGCTTGGAAAGTCATAGATAGGGTCACTTTCGAGTTCCTCAATCCATGTCCTGGGTTCGAGGTTATACCTTTATAAACATTTTAATAATGTTATTATCTGTTTCTCCATGATTGTAAGAACCCCTTTTTATGATATGAATATAAAATTTCCATTTCGGCTTGTCTTATCCCTTGTTCTGAATCCTTTGCACATGCATGAATGAGTGTGTCTCGAACGCTTGATCAAATGTAAATCGGATGTTCTTCCTGTCACTTCCTTCTTTCTTTTATTATGCGTATGTTGTCTGAATAAACAGGGTTGATAGATAATAGAGTAAGCATTTAGATTTCTCCAAGAGATAGCAATGGCTTAGGCCGCAGGTTCAGATCTGCCGGCTAAGACTTTTCAACTCTATGAGCCGTGAGGGTCTCGTAGAGACTTTTCTCCCTACGGATCGAGAGGATCTCGTAAGTGGATTTTCTCCTTAGGAATCGTGAGGATTCCTAAGTGTGTTTTCTCATATAAGTCGTAAGGATCCTATAAGAGAATTTTTCCCTCTTACGAGTCAAGAGGACCCGTAAGCGGTTGCTTCCCTCCTTGTCGAGTTTCGAGTTTGGAGAGTGAGACCCGTGGATAGTGTGCAAGAGACCGTTTTGGGCCAACTTGCAGGGTCCCAGTGCTTAGGAAACAGGCTTCTTTTATGCCTACTGCCTAAGGCTTTATCTCACGAGTCGAGCCGCATCGAGAATTTCTCGCAAAGACATCAATTTCTTCACAAGTCGAGACGAATCGAGCATTTCTCGCAAGAATATCCTAACGTCACAGTTAACCTCTGCTCTTTTCGACAGAAGTCCGTTAGGGTCTGTGGTACTTAGGGTTTTGGCCATCGTACCGTCGCATAAGCTGATATGTTCCTCGATAGGCAATCGTGCCGTTCGAGTAGCCCTGCGACTGCCGTGCCTCTGATCCCTTCGGGGGCTGGACAAGACGTCTTCAAGCAATCTTCCTAGGCAGTTTGACCGTCGGAAGAGCAAGCGTTAGGAATTTACCATGCCGCTTTTTACTTGAGGTTAGGCTCATTTTGGCGAGCCCCGATGAGTCATAACCACTCCGCGCTGGTGTGGGATGATCTCCGATAGTCTTTCAGGTTTTATGTGAGTTGTCGTCAAGACCCTGAAGCTAGGAATTTTGCCTTTGCTTCGTTTGCTGGCATCGCGTCTGCTGTATCGAGACGAATGTCGCGGTGGGAACTAGGGATTTTGCCGTGGCTCCGTTTGTTTGATTGTCGCGTCTGAACCCTGCTGGAGGAAGAACGCTGGAGTGACATCTCATCTGCTGTATCGAGACGAACGTCGTAGTTGTCTCTAGGTTGCTGGTGAACCGTCGAGGTTTGGAACTAGGGATTTTGCCGTGGCTCCATTTGTTTGATGATGTTGCGTCTGCTGTTTCGAGACGAACGTTGGGGTGACATCTCGTCTGCTGTATCGAGACGGACGTCGAGATTGTTTCTAGGTTGCTGGCGAACCGTCGAGGTTTGGAACTAGGGATTTTGCCATGGCTCCATTTGTTTGATGATGTTGCGTCTGCTGTATCGAGACGAACATTGGGGTGACATCTCGTCTGCTGTATCGAGACGGACGTCGAGGTTGTTTCTAGGTTCCTTCGCGATATAAAAGCTGAATTGATAGAGCATCGCGGAAATAAAATAATAATAATAAAAAAAATGAATGAAACTTCTGCCCTACAGGTTAGATCACATCAATTCCTGTATACAATCCAGGGGCACAAACAAAGAGGGAACCATACCTTCCCAACAGGCTCCATAAAAAAGCGAAACCAAATCTCGACGGTTCACAGACAACCTAGAAACCATCTCAGCATTCGTCTCAATACAGCTGACGAGACAACGCCAACAAAAGACCTTGCGGTCGAAACAAAGCGAAGCGACGTCAAAATCCCAGCTTCATTTCGACAATCATACCGATACAACTGACGAGATGTTAACAAAGGTGTTCCTTCGCAGTCCATCAAGATGCAGATACAACGCCGACGAAAGACCCCACCATCAAACAAGCAGAGTAACGGCAAAATCCCGGCTCCACCTCGACATTCGTCTCAATACAGCAGACGAGATGTCACCCCAGCGTTCTTCCCCCAACAGGGTTCGGACGTGACAAAAGCAAACGAAGCGAAAGCCAAATTCCTAGCTTCAAAGTCTTAACGGCGAGTCATATAAAGCCTGAAAGACAACTGGAGATCATCTCACACCAGTGCGGAGTGGTCACCCCAACGTTCGTCTCGACACAGAAGACGCAACATCATCAAACAAATGGAGCCACGGCAAAATCCCTATTTCCAAACCTCGATGGTTCACCAGCAACCTAGAAACAACCTCGACGTCCGTCTCGATACAGCAAACGAGATGTCACCCCAAAGTTCGTCTCGACACAGCAGACGCAACATCATCAAACAAATGGATCCACGGCAAAATCCCTAGTTCCAAACCTTGACGGTTCGCCAGCGGTGCCCGATCATTTCGGCTATTTTTCGCGGTGCCCAATCATTTCGGCTATTATTGCGAGTTGCCCAATCATTTCGGCTATTTATTTTATTTTTGCTCGCTGCTTTTTATTGCAAGTGTGGAACTTGGAATCTGATGCCAATCTTAGCATCTGCATCGATACAACTGGAATATTTCCAGGAGCGAATCATCATTTGCCATGAAAGGACTTGGAATCTGATACCGGCTTAGGCATCAGCATCGCTACAACTGGGATATTTCCAGGAGCGAATCATCATTTGCCTCTGTTGATGTCGAACAAAGGTGGCTTAGTGAACAGGGTTAGGATCCCGTCGACTAAGGCTTTTGACTTCATGAGCCGTAAGGGTCTCACAAAGGTATTTCTCCCTACAAGTCGTGAGGATCTCGTAGGTGTGTTTTCTCCTTAGGGATCGTGAGGATTCCTAAGTGTATGTCCTCCCTGTAAGTCGTAAGGATCTTACAAAAGGGTTTTCTCCTTGTAAGTCGAGAGGACTTATAAGGGTTTTCATCATGCGTACATATCCCCAGTCACGGATGAGACTTGGTTAGGAAAATGTTTATTCGCGCCCGTGGATTGTATACAAGGGTCAGTATTAAACCACTTGTAGGACAATATCGAAGGTTGTGGGAGTTGCTTAAGAACAGGTTCAGGTCTCTGTAACTTAAGACTTTCAAATCTTATGAGCCGTGAGGGTCCCATAAGAGAGTTCTCCTTACGAGTCGTGAGGATCTCGCAAGTGTATTTTCTCCTTAGGAATCGTGGGGATCCCTAAGTGTGTTGCTCACTTGTGAGTCGTAAGGATCTCACGCGGGTGATTTCTCCTTACAAGGTCGAGAGGACCCTGTAAGTGTCATTTCACGAGGTTGCGCCCTTTCGGGTTTTCACAAACACTCGCCGGTAGCCCTGCTGTTTTTACTCACGGAGTCCTTTCGGGTTTTCATCCGTGCCCATTTTGCTTATGGACATACCGTTTTCTCTCTCTCTTTTTTTTTAACGAGCTTGCGCCCTTTCGGGTTTTCACAAGACTCGCCGGTAGCCCTGCTGTTTTTACTCACGGAGCCCTTTCGGGTTTTCATCCGTGCCCATTTTGCTTATGGACATACCGTTTTTTTTATACCACGCCAGCCTGAGGATGCCGCGGGTTGATAGTAGTTTAACGACGTTTCGGTCATTCGCAAGTTTTCGGACATTGCGGTCCGTCGTTAGTTTAAGGACGTTGCGGTCCGTTGTCGCCACATTTGCGGCGAATCTCTAGTTTACTATGGGGTTTCCTCTATGATTGAGCATGATGACCCCGGCGTATCCATCTTTCTCAGAGCATGCGGTTGTGGTGGGCTCACCTTCCAATTTTCGGAGAGCGCGAACTTGCCCTGTAGGTATTGGTCTTCAACCCAGTTCTTGAAGACGTAACAGTTTTCGATCGGATGGCCCAATACTTGGTGATAAGGGCAATAATTAGAACTGTTGACATCATCCAGTCGTGGTTGGTGTTTCGGCTCCGGTAGAGTGATAAGCATGTTATGCACTGCCACTTCGAATAGCCTCCTTGTTTCATCTTGGGGAAATGAGTAAGGATGTCTTAGCCTCTCCTTGAGGGATACACGTGGACGCATATTTTTTCGACGAACAGCCGGTCTAAGGCCACTCGACTATTGTTGAGTGTTGGCGACGAAGGTCATCTTCCCCTTTCCTTTGTCCTTTTTGCTCGATCCTTTGCTTGCGGGGCCGAAACTTTTCCCGAGTAACGGGCGATTGCAAGGCTGAATGTTCTCGCAACTCCTTAATTATTTCATTTTTGGAATGGATTCCTTGAGGAGAGGGTTGAGGGCAACTTCTTCGTCAGAGTCGCTTCCAAAGGTGATAATTTGCGATCCCTTGGAGTCGGCTTTGTGACAGTCGTCGGCGGCTCTTTTGCGCTCATCTATCGCATTCTTCCGATGTCTACGAGCTTCACATTTTGTCCTGTTGAAGAGTTGCTTTTGAGTAATATATCCTTGCCACCAACACTTAAAGGAGTCGCAATCTTTGGTAGGATGTATGATCTTCTGATGATATAAGCAGAAGTTAGGATGCATCTCTACTTCACCGAGAGTATTTTCTTCAGAGGGTGGTAGCACCATTCCTGCTGACAGGGCCTTGGCGAACCTCTTCCTCGTCTTGAATTTGTTTCTATCCGCAGCGGATGGCTTTTGATTTGACGGGAGTGCCTCGACTCTTTGGTCCAGTCGTTGGTGTTTGGCCCCTTCCAGTATGGCCATCTCACGCTTTTGATTGGCTTTAACTTTCAGACGAATCTCATTCAGGAAGGCATCGATCAACTCGTCTGACGGCCGCGGAATTTCTGGTTCAAGGTCCGCCCCCGGTTTCTCGGCGCAAGGAGCCTCTTCATCATCCGCCAATGAGTGAGAGATCACATGACAAGTCGCTACGTAGTCT
The DNA here is from genome assembly GCA_030015575.1 of Agapanthus africanus. Taxonomy (NCBI): domain Eukaryota; kingdom Viridiplantae; phylum Streptophyta; class Magnoliopsida; order Asparagales; family Amaryllidaceae; genus Agapanthus; species Agapanthus africanus. Next base: position 464,169,497 of record CM057349.1, read on the forward strand.
TCAGACTCGTTTGATGAGTCTTCTCCATCATCTTCGTTCTCAACAAAAGAACAAGCCGCCCCTATCGTGTCCGTCTTCTTCGGAGTGTGCGGCTGTGGTGGGTTTACCTTCCAGTTTTCAGAAAGCGCAAACTTGCCTTGTAGGTAGTGATCCTCGATCCATCCCTTAAAGACAAAACAATCCTCGATCGGGTGACTTACCGTTTGGTGGTAAGGGCAGTAATCGGGATTATTGAGATCGCCTGGTCGCAACGGACGTTTTGGATTCGGCAGATTGATGAGTCTATTGCGTACTGCCAGTTCAAACAGTCTTCTTGTTTTATTTTGAAGAAACGAGTAAGGACGTCCTAGTCTCTCCTCGAGGGATGGGCGTGGACGCGCGTTATTTTGGCGAACGACCGGCTTTGAGTTGCTCGGCTGTTGTTGAGCATTGGCAACGACATTCGCTTTCCCTTTTCCTTTTTCATTTCGAGAGTCTGGTTTTGGAGGAGACGGTCTGTGGTCCATCTGGTCCATTTGGGCTAATTTGTAGATCAATGCCTGGAAAGTGGTCGGCCTGAAGAACATCATGAATTGCGAGATGGTCGCTTGCGGATCAAGAGTGCCCACGAACATGCCTACCGTAGGTGCCTCTTCTATGCGTTGTTTGCATTTTGACCATAGGTTCCGCCATCGTGTTGCGTATTGGACCCACGTCTCGCCGGGCCTTATCCTGGCATTTATCATTGCTGTTATCTGGGTGCGTTCACTAGCACTCGCGAATCTTTGTGTAAACAATAGCTCCATCTCCGCAAATGTTTTGACAGAGTCGTTAGGTAGCTCCGAATACCATTCAAAGGTTGTTTCTGCTAAGCTGCTGACGAATTGGCGAAGCAACAGTTTGTCATTGCCTCCCGTGTTGCCGCATAAGGCCCTGAATTGAGCGACGTGCTGATGTGGATTCCCTGTCCCTTTATATACGTGGAACTTAGGGATCGTATATCCCGGCGGGTAACTGATTTGGTCATACCAGCCCGGATAGGGTCGTCCAGTTCCAACAATTTGCGCAGCCGCTTCATTCACTTGATGAACCCATATTTGATGAGCTATATAGTCATCCAGCGCGGCCTTGGAAATGGTTTCATCTTTGGCTGCTGAAAGAGTCGGCGGAGGATTAGATGTCTCCCCTCTGTCGTCTCCAACAATGATCGGAGGATCTTCAGCTGGAGGGTCCGAGTGTAACATCATCCCTACTATATCTTGGAAGAGGAGCGCCATTTGCTTTATGTTGGCAGCTTGTTCGGTTGCCTCTTTGTCCTTCCTTTCGAGGATTCTACGTAAGAAGTCAGCATCAGTTTCTTGTTCGTGACGCTGCTCTGATGATACTTCTGAACTTTCTTTCGGTTCAGTAAGTGCAGTCATCACAGTCATCATTTCCTAAAGCTTCTGTTGCTGCTCCTGAGTTTTTGTCACGGATCGGGTGAGCGGTCGGTGACCAGTTGAAGCGCGGCTTTCCTCCTTTCCGGAAGCCATATAAACAGTATGGACCGTTATGCCCCCAGACTTGGGGCGTTTGGTTTCGGCGTCTTTATGCTCTGCCGTATTCATAAGGGCTTTCTCTGGCCTCCTTCTCTTTTGGGTAGTTGACGTTGAGGGGGCCGTTGCAGCGGGCACCCAAGTGGTTGTTGCTTTTTGTGGCTTGACGGAGTAATCCTTCTCCTGCCGAACCTTCATCTTTTTCTGTCGTCGAAAGTAGTCTTGATCGATCACTGACTCTTGGACTTGACGCCAGACCTTGTAGATTTTAGAGGACAGCCATTGAGGGGGATGCCCTAGCTTTTTCTCTGGAGCATTCTCCCCAGGTGAAGGAGTTCGTTTCAACACCGCACAAGGTGAGTTCCTACGCACCATGTTTAGCAGTTCAAAGCTGTTCCCGGTTGGAACAGCAGCCTCAATCCCCACCATCGGAGCTAATGGCGTAAATCCAGAGGGGGAGTTGCCCACAGCCTTTCTTACTCGGGGCCAGTGGCGACGTCGGGCGTGTCTTGCGGATGGAGCTGTTTCAGCTATAAGGGTGACTTCGTCGTGCCCCCTGCTCTGGGCAGAGGAAGCAGCTTTGAGGGCCTCGCTTGGAGCAGAAGCCGGAATGACCATCCTTGTAAAAATTGACTTCTTAGAAGGAGGAGCCCTTCCAATGATTTCGTCCGCTTGAGCCGGGATAGCTATCCGCTTTGGGATGGCAGCTTCGGGTATCGCAGGTTTGTAGACGTTCTGGCCCAGTCTGTTGAAAACTGAGGTATTGAAACTGGGCGACCCGTTGAGAGGGGTCGCGGCAGTGGTAAGCCGATTAAAGACCAACTTCTCCGGGGCTTCTTGCAACGTCATTGTGGCATTGAAGCTCGGCGGTGGGAGCATGGTCCCGAAGAATAACCCAGTGGTGGCCTGAGTTACCTGCTCCACTGGCATCTTGAAAAGGGAGGCCGCTTGGGGCCCATAAGTCACCCCTCCAGCGAGGACGGAGCGAGAGTTGCAGTTGCAGGCAGTGCAGTTTGAAGCCATTGATCTTCAGTTCCCTTCACGAAGCAAGACACCAAATCTTAGTACCTCGAATCCACAGGCAACCACAACAAACCACGATTCGTTCGCGAACACGACACACAAAGTGTGGAGTGGAAAGAGGAAAAGGTCCCACCGGGCGTGCCAGAATCTGTTCCCCTTCGAATACAGAGACGGGTACCGCGTAGGTTCATCTTTCCTGAGATTCGGGACAGATGCTATTTGGTTTTATCCGTCCACCTCTCCGAGGATGCCAAGTTGATTTATGGCATCGTGTATCGGAGGTTTAGACGGATGCGGCTGATGTAGCAGACTTCGTCAGATTCCCCCTCGCTTGAGGGGTTTTTGATTGTGGGGACGCTCTTCCCTGCAGGCGCAAGCCCCTGCAGTTAATTACGCTACCGCATCGCGGTAACAACTTTCTCCTTCTCCAGAATTTCACTTCGTGTCGTGTGCGTTTGTTTTATTTGTGGTTGCCCGTGGATTGTATACGGAGACTAAGCGATGTCGTCACTCGTAGGACGTGGATTAGTCCAAATCCGTATTTACTTAGATTTGGGTTTGGTGTTTTGGTTTAAGGATACGTTAGCCGTATTTAGGCTAAGATCGACTTAAATGTTTGTTAAGGATACGTTAGTCTGATTTGAGACTAAGATCAACTTAACGGGATCGTTTGGATCCGACAAAAGAGCGTTTGGGGGCTCTATTGTTCCAGTTTAGAGAGCATTTGGGGGCTCTATTGTTCCAGTTTAGAGAGCATTTGGGGGCTCTATTGTTCCAGTTTAGGGACATAGTGGTCCATGTTCCAGTTTAGGGACGTAGTGGTCCATATTCCAGTTTAGGGACGTGGTGGTCCATATTCCAATTTAGGGACGTGGTGGTCCATCGTTAGTTTAAGGACGTTTCGGTCCAACATTAGTTTAAGGACGTTTCGGTCCACGAGTTTAAGGACCCCGCAGTCCGTATTGATGTGTGTGGTCGTCGGGACCCGTCACCTCTCTGACGACGTTGAATGATTACAACGACATGTGTCAGAGGAGTTCGGAGATGTACCCTCGAACCGGATATAAATTGATTTAGGGAGCAGCCGTGCTCAGTCAATTTAATTTGAGGACTTACGGCCATGATTGGGCTAAGTCCAATTGAAAAAGTTCGATATTTTTATTTATTTTTGGTCTATTAGACCTATGCTAGGGCTTTGCCCACATTTTTTTAGTAATGCACTGCATTATTTTTCTTTGTTTTAGTTGGGCTCTGCCCCTTTTACAAATGATGCAAAACATCTACTTTGTTTGGGCTCTGCCTTTTTTAAAATGCATAGCATTTTTTATTATTTTGTTTGGGCTCTGCCCATTTATAAATGATGCAGAGCATCAATTTAATGAGGCATGCTTGGTCTTTTTGATTTGGGCCTGGCCCTTTAAGAAACGCATTGCATTTGTCAGGCGCTTTGTACCAATCAGAGAGCGCAAGCGCTTGTAGTGTTGACACGTGTTACTCAAGCACAGTGCGCTGCACTAATGCGCTGCGCCTGCACTGCTGACACGTGGTGCGCTCCGGTGGCTTGCGCCAATCCAGGAGTGCAACATCGCAGTTTGCAAGTGCAAGGCACTATGATTTGAGAATCTTTTAGATTCAAGAACCAATGGTTCATAAAAGAAGTGCAAAGCACTATTCGTTTCCTTGATCTAATTTAGATCAAAGAGAAACAAGTTTTTTCTTATTTCAGGAACCAAAGGTTCATAAAAAAGTGCAAAGCATTGTTCTTTATTTTTTTTTTCTTCTTGTTTTAAAGAACCAGTGGTTCATAAGAAGTACAAAGCACTGTTTATTATGTGAAGATCATTGATCTTGTTTTTAGATCAATGATCTATTAGAAGAAATTTCTTCTATTTTGTGAAGGTTTTTACCTTTTTCTTGAAAACTTTTTTAGAGTTCTCTCTGTTTGAAGCTCTTGATTTTTCAAGAATGTTAATGCCTTTGAATTGAGGTCTACGGTCCTTTTTATAGTGCCCATAAATTAGTTAAAGTTTGTTAAAGAGATCATTCTCTGAGTGATTTGGGGAATTTTCCCCACCGTTGGATCTTTGATCCAAGGGCTTCTATTTTACAGAAGACAATCTTCTTGTTTTTAACAAGATTGAGAAAAATCTTTCAGAATTTTAATTCTGTTTGGCGCAAGCGCACCAGCTCGTGACACGTGTCGCGCAGCGCAACTGCGCTGTCGCGCAGCGCACAGCGCAGCGCAACTGTTCTAGCGCAACAGTGCTGCCACGTGCGCGTAGCGCAGAGCGCAGCGCAACTGCGCTAGCGCAACCGTGTTGCCACGTGTCGTGCAGCGCAGAGCGCAGGCCAGCTGAAGCGTTGCTTCTTTAATTAAAGTTTGAATTTTAAACAGAGCCTTGCTCTGATTGGGTGCGCTGCCTTGGGCGCTGCGCTGCCTTGGGCGCTGCGCCCCCTGCGCTAACGTGTCTGATTTTGACACGTGGCGCTCTACGCGCAGCGCAGGGGATCTGAAGCGTTGCTTCATTTATTTTAACTTTAATTTTCACTTTAATTTTCAAGACAGAGCTTTGCTCTAATTGGAGGAAAACAGAAGCATTGCTTCTTTTCCCACCTTGGAATTTGAACAGAGCTTTGCTCTGATTGGGGTAAACATGTGTAGTGGATCTCGTCGCGCCCTCTGCCCGTACACCGGGAAGCAGGACGTGACAGGTTTTGTTGGTGGCCCGTGCAGGTCAGCTCTGCGTGGACAACTTAAGCAATATAACACAAGAACCAGCAACTGAAAACATTCTTTACAATTCATATTCCTTGAATCTTCCAATTTCATATATTTTGAATCTGCCCTAACCCAAAATTTTCTTTCAAGGTTATGGACTCCCCAAACAGCACCAGCACAACCTTCAACAACACTCCACCACCCATACCAATTACACCGGCTGTAACTACTCTGATCAATAAGCAGACGGTACTGCTTGAGGTGATCCGTGGCCTCCTGGAGGGACAGCAGTAGCAGACTGCTATATTGATGAACCGTCCAGAGGCGGAAGCACCTGGGGTGAAGCAATTCAGGTCTTTGCACCCCAAACAATTTTCAGGAAAAGAGAGCCCTCTGGAAGCTGAGGAGTGGGCTCAAAGTATTGAAGATAATCTGGCAGCGGCACAGGTGCCAGAGATAGCTTGGGTACGAGTTGCAAAGTTGAAGCTCACTGACAATGCACGGGTCTGGTGGAAGACGGAAGAAAGTCGTCTCACCCAGACGATCGAATAGAGACGTTCCGCGATATGTTCGACGCAAAGTACTTCCCCGAGACTTCCAGATTTGACATGGAACAGCAGTTCATCCACCTACAATAGGGTCGATGTGGACCAAATCAGTGGATGAGTACGATGCTGAGTTTACCATGCTCAGTCGGTAAGATATGTCTCAATAGTTCAATTTTCAATATAACATGCTACACATCTAACACAACACCTTAACAGATTTGCGGCACACTTGATACTGACGGATGAGATCAGAGCCCGACGATTTCAACAAGGGTTAGATCCGGAAATCCAAGATGCGTTAGCTACAGGGGATTTCCCGACCCGCGAATTGGCTCTGAAAACAGCCCGTCGATATGAGGCGGTGGTAAAGATGAGGGACAGACCCTAATCTGCCGGAGTTAAGCACCCTTCCAACCAGATGGTAGGAAGAACCTCTTCAAGGCCACCATTGGTGCCCCGGAGACCAGGAGTACCGAACAACTGGCCCAACCCAGCCTTTTGTACCTACTGCAGGAAAGATGGACATCTGGTGAAAGATTGCCGGCGTGCGAATCATCTTTGCTTAGTCTACGATTCAGCTCATGACATTGGGTCTTGTCCTCGTAGACACAACCCATATGTTGCACCCAGACCAGCAATCACTTACCAGCAGCGCCCAGCAATCCAGGCACCTGCTCCGAGACTTGCACTACCTACTCCACCTCCTCGTGGACCGACTGCACCTCATCCCCGTCAGTTCCATCAAGCTCAATGGAACATACCTCAAGGACCAAGGAACGGACAGAGGAATGCTCCTCCAGCAAGGAGGAACGTACTGAGGCGACAGGCTTTCACTATGACCATGGAAGAAGTTGAAGCCACCGGCCAAGTCATCACTGGTAACACTTCCCTTTCAAATTCTCTTTCAGTCCATAGATATACCTATATACATTTTCCCTTATACCAAAAACATATCCCACATAACTTAGGTACAATCTTAGTAGCCTCACTTCCTGCACTCGCACTGCTCGATACTGGAGCATCTCATTGCTTTATGTCGCAACAATTCATCCGAACTCATGCGATTCCAATCACACCGCTTGTATCCAGTTGGAATGTCAGTTCAGGGAACAACGTTCTAAAGGCAACAATGGGATATAACATGTGTCCAGTGGTCGTCTGTAGCAGAGAATTCTATGCTGACTTCAAGGTGCAGGACATACCGAACTTCGATGTGGTTCTGGGTATGGATTGGCTAGGAACCTTCTACGCAACCATTGACTGTCGTCAAAGGAGGGTAGTGTTCGAGATTCCAGGCCATCCGGTCTTTTATTTCAAAAGTGGAGACCGTACCCTGGAGCCAGGCACTTACAAGGCAAAACCAAAGAAGGCCGTAATTGCGGAAATTCAAGCGGAGGAAGGATCAAAGCCAGAAGTAGTTCGAGAGTTCGACGATGTGTTTCCTGAAGACATATCAGGTTTGCCTCCCGATCGAGCGCTTGAATTCAGCATTGATTTGGTACCAGGAGCACAACCTGTGATCAAAGCACCGTATCGACTAAGTCCGGAGGTTTAAAGGAAGTTCGAACTCAATTGGATGAATTATTGGCGAAAGGATGGATTCTTCCCAGCACTTGAAGTTGGAGATCACCAGTTCTACTTGTGAAGAAGAAGGAAGGTTCATACAGAATGTGCATTGATTATAGAGCCTTGAACGAAGTAACGATAAAGAAAAAATATCCACTACCACGCATCGACGATTTATTCGATCAGCTAAGTGGATATTGCATCTTCTCCAAGTTAGATCTTCGTTCGGGTTATCATCAGGTGAAGGTCAAGAAATCTGATATCCATAAAACGCCATTCAGAACTCGCTATGGTCATTACAAATTTTTTGTGATGCAATTTGGAGTGACTAACACACCAGCTATATTCATGAACCTAATGAATCAAGTTTTCCGAGAGTACCTAGACATGTTTGTTGTTATCTTCATCGACGACATCCTGGTGTATTCAAAGAGTCGGAAAGAACACGCCGAACACTTAAGAATTGTCCTGGAAACTCTACGACAACATCAACTCTATTCCAAATACAGCAAGTGTGAGTTTTGGCTAGATCAAGTTGGTTTTCTCAGACATATTGTATCAGGCAAAGAATTCTCTGTGGATCCAGCGAAAGTTTCAGCAGTAAGCAAATGGCCGACACCAAAGTCAGTGAAGGACATTCGAAGTTTCTTGGGTCTAGCTGGATATTACAGAAGGTTCATTGAAGGATTTTCAAAGATTGCTACACCCCTGACTAAGCTCACACGTAAAGATGAAGAATTTGTGTGGTCATAAGCATGCGAACAAGTTTTCGTAGAACTCAAGTCAAGGTTGACATCAGCGTCTATTCTCGTTATACCGGACCGATCTGGAGGTTTTGAAGTGCATTGTGATGCATCTGGTAAGGGATTAGGATGTGTTCTACATCAGCACGGTAAGGTTGTAGCTTATGCATCAAGACAGTTAAAGATTCATGAGCGCAATTATCTGACGCATGATTTGGAATTGGCGGCCGTAATCTTTGCTCTTAAGATTTGGCGCTATTATCTTCTTGGTGAACGAGTGAACATATACACAGATCACAAGAGTCTGAAATATGTGTTTACTCATAAGGAGCTTAATATGCGGCAGAGAAGATGGTTAGAATTCATGGCGGACCTCGACATCAACCTGCAATATCACTCAGGGAAGGTGAATATAGTACATGATGCCCTTAGTCGCCAACCATTAGCATTGAATCTCACCGCTCAGTGGAAGCTTCAACAAGACTTGCATCAAATGGAGATTGAAGTGGTCATGCCAGGTAACGCTTTAAGTTTGATCTGTAGGGTTGGCCTAGCACCTCGTCAAGGGTTCGGTAGCATCACACATGCCATAATCAAAATTTTAGAGGTGCTAAGTTAACTCGACAAGAATCGAAACTAGAAGTTTTAGGGATTCATACAAATAAGCATCACATGCAAATGTAAAACTATCACTAAGAGTAGAGATTACAACCTTTGTAGATCTCCCTCGGTGACTCCTTGGCACTATGAGAATTTGTAACGGATCGATGGAAGCCTTCCTTGTCCACGATGATCCACCCGAAGTCCCTTTGCGCAAAGCTCCTTGCCTTACTTATTTCGCAAACGAAGTAGAGCAAACACCCTACACGAATCGGCTAGATGTGTGTAGTATGATGATGTGGTTTGTATTCAACAATTGAAACCCTTTCTTTTATCAACTTCACTCTAGAGAAACATCAAGAGAGGAAGAAGAAGATTATGGTGGCTAAGCTTGAGCTCTCTATCATTTCACATATGATAACTTGTTTTCACACCCTTGTTCATAATTTTTCCCTTGTTTTGTACATCTTGTTTCATATCACATATGAAGCTATTTATAGTGATGAGAAGGAATAATCATCATTATTCCATTCCCACTATAATTATGGGTGGAAATTCTTTTCATAAAGAATTAAGCATGGGTGAAAATTCTTTTTCATTAAAGTTAAATAAAGTTTACCCACTAAGAATAAAGGAGCATGTGTGGGTTTTCTTTACATTAACTTAAAATGACAAATATAAATAAAAGCTTCAATATAAGTCTTGCATAGCCATCATTCTTGTATCATCAACCATGATACTATGTATGTATGTATGTGTCCATGCACATCATCATGTGCATACATGCATGCATACAAAAGGATTTAATTAAAGAATTAATCTAAATGTAATTTGTTAAATCAACACTTGATTTAGCAAACCGGTCATGTCTCATACGACCCGACAAATAGAAAATGTCCGATTAATATACGTTATCACATAACCGTATTTAATCGGGTCCCGCGCATATCTCATATGCACACCACATCTTTTTGCCTGAGCCAGGAAACTTCATTGTGGGACTCTAAGACTCGTCAATACGCCGGCAGTAGATGATGATCATATCAAATATCTATAAGCCGCAAGAGGTCAGCTAAACATAACGGCCACCCGGGTATTGAAACGATCAGAAGAAAACCAGCGAAGCTGTAAAAACTCTCGTCGAGCCAACTGGCAACACTTACCGTACAGTCCGGTCTCTTCGTCAGATATGCTGCATATCGAGTCCAGGGATGGAATCGTCGACCCCAGTAACTCAATAAGTCATGCTGGTGTATGGCTCATAACAGATCGAGAAACTACTGATAACTCTTATTAGTAAATCTCAGCAGCCCTGGCCAGGGACTTCATGTTATAGCCAATCGAGCATAGCACAACATCAACTCCCAATACCGGGAGAGACGAAAACCCTCCTATCGCTCATTGCCTCCATGCGCCTCGAGACTGTACCCAAAGACCACCTGTTTGCACGACTCAGTAGAGCCGTGGTAAGGTGGAGATCAAAGTATAGTGTGAGGACACACAAGACTCTATGACGATCTCGGGTCTACAGACTAACCTGTACCAGTGTTCCTTGAGAACTGCTATCCGACGATAGATATAATACCACATAGGAGTTCTCGGCGAGTCCGTTCAGTGTACCCAGTCTCCACTGAGCACCCGCATACAATCTTTGGTGTCTCCTCACCAGATGGATATGGGATCATCCATCGCCCATCATATGGGACAAGAATGGTATACGCTAGTCTACCCTGGAATATCGATGCCCTGTCTCGATACACCCTCGACTAGGAACAGTTCAAGGATAAGCTTATAAACTACACATGCCCCACTAGTATGATCCGCATCATAATCATAGTAGTCAAGCAAATATCCTTTGGGCTTTATCAACATGTGTAAATGAATAAATCTATATGTCAAGATAAAGTAAACCAGATAGCGTACTATCCTGTTGAGCAAGAAAGTCATCTATCTCCATAGATTACATGTCCAAGTTTCCACTATCCATATAATGGCCTTTAGGGCATACATATTACTAACAATCTCCCACTTGCACTAAGGCCAGTTATTGGCGTATCTCATACCCAACATCTCAAAAAGTCGCTCATGCTGCGGCTGTGGAAGGACCTTGGTGAGTGGATCCACGGTGTTATTATTTGTATCTACTCTCCGAATCTCGATCTCGTGGCGATCAAATATCTCCCGGATCAAATGATATCGCCTCAGGATGTGTCTGGACTTCTGATGGGACCTGGGTTCTTTGGCCAATGCCATGGCCCCATTATTATCACAATACAATGGTATTGGATCAACGATGGTTGGAACTACTCCTAGTTCCGCGACGAACTTTCTCATCCAGACGGCTACCTTGGCAGCATCATTTGCAGCAATATACTCAGCTTCCATCTTGGAGTCTGCAACGGTATCCTGTTTGGAACTCTTCCAACTAACCGTCCCTCCATTGAGGGTAAATACAAACCCTGAGATAGATTTGGTGTCTTCCTTATCACTTTGGAAGCTGGAATCGGTAAAGGCCTCCATTTGGAGATCCCCATTACCATACACCAAGAACAATTCTTTAGTCCTTCACAAGTACTTAAGAATGTTCTTCACTGCTATCCAATATTTCTCCCCTGGGTTGGATTGATACCTGCTTATTACGGCTAGTGCATAAGCTACATCAGGGCAAGCACATAACATCGCATGCATTATAGATCCTACGGTTGAAGCGTAGGGTATAATGTTGCGAGCTCTCTCTTCATCAGTCTTCGGACAGAAGTCCTTGGAGAGAGTGATTCCATGACTAGCAGGCAAGGCACCACGCTTGGAATCTTCCATACTAAACCTCTTTAGAATGGTGTCTATGTACTTTGATTGGGACAGTCCCAATAACCTCTTGGATCTATCTCTATAGATCCTAATGCCCAAAATGCGCGAGGCATCACCCAGGTCCTTCATGGAGAACCTTTGTGACAAGAATAGTTTGACCGATTGTAGCATAGGAACATCATTTCTTATCAGGAGAATGTCATCTACGTACAATACGAGGAATGTGACAGTACTCCCTACAATCTTCTTATAAATATATGGTTCATCTTCATTTCTGATAAAATCAAACTCTTTGATTGTATCATCAAAGCAGATGTTCCAGCTCCTTGAGGCCTGCTTTAATCCATAAATGGATTTAAGCAATCTACATGCTTTCCCGCTGCTTCCACTATCAATGAAGCCCTCTGGCTGATCCATAAAAACACATTCTTCTAAATCACCATTTAGAAATGCAGTTTTCACGTCCATCTGCCATATTTCATAATCATAGTGAGCAGCAATAGCAAGTAGGATCCTAATGGATTTAAGCATTGCTACCGGAGAGAAAGTTTCATCATAGTCCAAGCCTGGTCTTTGACGAAAACCTTTCGCTACAAGCCTTGCCTTATAGGTCTCCACCTGTCCATCTACACCAATCTTTCTCTTAAAGATCCATTTGCACCCAACGGGTTTTATCCCAGGAGGCGCAACGTCCAAAGTCCATACTTTGTTGGTGTACATTGACTCCATTTCGGATCTCATTGCTTCCAGCCATTTCACTGAGTCACCACTCATGATAGCTTGCTGAAAACTAGTAGGGTCATCATCATCCATGATGCAATCTTCTCCATCACCATCTATGAGAAACCCATAGTATCTCTCTGGTGGGCGAGAAGTTCTACTAGACCTCCTGAGCAATTGAGGTTCTTGAAGTTCTACTGCAACATCAGTTTCAACCAATTCCTCCTGAGTAATTTTTCTCTCTAGAACCTCTTCTAGTTCTACCACATTGCCATTAGTACTTTCCGTAAAGATCTCATTTTCCAAAAATGTGGCATGCTGAGCAACAAACACCTTTTGTTCCTCTTTGTGGTAGAATAGATATCCATACGAATGTTTTGGATACCCCACAAATTTACACATAACTGATCGTGTCTCGAGTTTGTCTGGGTTCTGCTTTTTAACAAAAGCCGGACAACCCCAAATCCTAAACCTTTTAAGAGATGGTCTCTTTCCATTCCACATCTCATATGGAGTGGTAGACACGGTCTTGGTTGGAACCCTGTTCAATAGATACATCGCTGTCTCCAATGCATGTCCCCAAAAGGAAAGCGGTAACTCAACATCACACATCATGGATCGTACCATATCCAATAGGGTACGATTCCTCCGTTCTGACACACCATTGTGCTGTGGTGTGTAAGGAGGAGTGAGCTGAGAGAGAATCCCATTCTCTTTTAAGAAGTCTAGAAACTCTGTACTTAAATATTCTCCACCTCGATCCGATCGAAGTTTCTTGATGCTCAAGCCTGTTTGCTTCTCTACTTCAAGTTTATACTCCTTGAATTTCTCAAAGGCTTCGGATTTGTGCTTTATCAAAAACACGTGTCCGAATCTTGAGAAATCATCAGTAAAAGTAATGAAGTATGAAAAACCACCTCTTGCATGTGTAGACATTGGTCCACATACATCACTATGTATGAGGGTTAAGAGTTCACCAGCTCTCTCTCCGTGTCCACTAAACGGAGTTTTGGTTATTTTACCTTTGATACAAGACTGGCAAGTCGCATAAGATTTATATTCAAACGGATTTAAATATCCATCTTTATGTAGCTTGTTTAGTCTTGTTTCATTAATATGACCAAGTCTACAATGCCAAATAAAAGCTTCATTTATATCTGAAAACTTTCTTTTACTAGTATGTTGTATATTGAAAACTGTGTGTTGGTTCAGGACGTATATACCGTTATTTAGTGTACCATACCCAATCAACTCTTGATTCAGGTTAATGTTCATAACATTATTTTGCAACATAAAATGATATCCTTCATTGTCCAACAAAGAAACGGATATTATATTACACAGCATACTTGGTACTAAATAACACGGGTTCAAAACCAAAATACTTCCTGAAGGCAACCCTAGATGATACTCTCCCACGGATACAGCATGTATATTGGAACCATTTCCAACCCGCAGAGTATGATCTCCAATCTTTAAAACTCTATTATTTCTCAATCCCTGCATACAATTGCAGATGTGAGAACCAGAACCGGTATCCAATACCCAGGATGCAGAGTTTAAAGAAAAACAGTTTTCAGTTACAAACACACCTGAAGTGGAAGCATCAGCATGCTTCTTCTTCTTGAGATCAGCAAGATATTCAGCACAGTTGCGTTTCCAATGTCCTGACTTTTTACAGTAAAAACATTCTCCTTTCCTGCTTCCCACAACCCCGGCTTTGTCTTTCCCCTTCGCCTTTCTAACTCCTCCTTTCTGTGTGATAGACTTCTTCTTCTTCTTTCCCTTGGCCTTAGCTTTTGGGAATGAAGAGGAAGATGGCCCAGCAAGCAGAGCGGGAGTCCTTGCCGTTTTCAACGTGTTCTCTGCACTTCTCAACATATTGAGAAGTTCAGGCAATGATTTCTCCAAATCATTCATATTGAAATTCACTATGAACGGAGCAAAGGCAGGGGGGAGAGACTGTAGAACAATATCCGTATATTGCTCATTATCCATAGTCCATCCCAGTTCCTCAAGTTCTTCAATAAGACCAATCATTTTCAAAACATGGTCTCCAACTGATGCATCAGGGGCCATTCGCATCTGAAACAGCTTTCTAGATGCCTCGTATCTCAAAGTACGAGATTGCTCTTCATACAACTCCTTTGTGTGAAGAAAAATGGTTTGCACATCCATATTCTCGTGTTGCTTCTGATGGACATTGTCCATAGAAGCGAGCGCGAGGCACTTGGCCGTGTTGCAGTCAATTTCCCAAGTTTTTCGGATCTCCCTATCCGAGACAGATGATTCAGGTCCTGGTACAGGTGGGGCTTTGGTATTGAGGACATATGATACCTTATCATATGAAAGTGCAATGTTCAAGTTCCTCAACCATTCTTTATAATTTGGTCCTGTCAGTTTATTTTTCTCAAGTAGAAGCTTAAGTCCTGACATCTGTAACTGCCATTCGGAGAGAGAAAAGGATACACTTAGCGAAATGCTCTTGCAAAGAATTAGATTGGTTATTATTTTATCTAATCGATGTCTCCCACTGCTTTTATCAAATTTTCTTTCAAAACCTGAAAAGAAAACTAGCCAGGAATAATTACATTCTACAGTTTTGCTAACCGGTCAGCCTTTCTAGACACCCACTGGATTAGCTATTTGTAAAGTGCAAAACTCTCCTGGAAGTAACACTTACTCTCAGTGAGATCGAGATCCAACTATCATATAGATGGTATGCAATCTCATTGCAACTTTCAACTCTTGAAATTCCCGATATGGTTTTTATCCCTAGTCACTTATGATCTTGGCTATGGTCAACATATCATAAGTACTAGTCAAATTCTACCCGTCATTTCGTGATTAACTAGACCCACCCATATGACCCTTGACTATGATCAACATAATCACATGAATGTCCTAACTAATCGCATCATATGCTTTGTAGGAAGACATCACTCAGCTACCGTACACTACGCCTTGACTATAATCAACATACGCAGCACGAATACTAAGTACTCTGCTTCCTAAAATGACGGAGGGTTGCGGATGATTTTTAAGAAAACCTTTAACGCTTTGAACTTGATCTCGTTGTAGAATCAAAACGGTTAAGAAAAAGAGTGGCTTAAGCTCCGCATCTTTTTGAAACTTGCATTTTTCATAAAAAGCCGAGTTTGTTTCAAATCTGATTCTACAACATCATTAGGTTTCTTTTCTTTTCATTAATCTCATTAATGTGATCCCTTCATTTAAGTTCCTAAGCCATCACAGAATAGAACGTACACTTATACCATCCGCATTCGCCACAGTGTCCCGTTATGCACTGTTAGGTTACTTAACTAAAGGCATAGCGGGGCGGGACTAGCGCGGGTGTAAAATATAAGCAACGTTTATTATATATCATATACATAATAATAATCCATTCGTCTCAGATACTAAGTAATCACATTACAGAATATCAACAGCCGAAGCATATAAAAGGATATCTAGGATGTCCGTATTTTGTATCGAGCCAACAATAGAAAATACGGATTCCATGGTCGTGATGAATAGCCAAGCCCACACCCCTAGACCCCTACGAGAGCGGCAAGTGATCCCGCCAATTCTAGAGTTTAGGAGACCCGGTCTCGACTCCTCGAGATGGCCTCCCACTGAACCCTAGAACCCGGTCACTTGTGCTCCCCTCCTTGGGTCTATTCTAATGCGGAAAAGTAAATAATATACAATTGATTTATACATGAATGAAAATAAAACTCTCATCTCAAATAAAATAAAAAACCCCGGCTATTCAGTCGCGACAATCCTACTCATCATATCTCAGCAACACATAATATCTCATATCATCAACGTAAGTAAGTATGCGTATCCCGATTGTCTTTGACGTATAGCAACGAAAATGGCGATACACCACATACTACACTTACGGTCGCAGAAAAAATAAAATGAAAAACTACAACATTTGGAATCCACAATCAACTTAGACATCATAAATTCGAAATATCACATACTTCGTATTTCATGCCTAACTATATGAATTCCACATATTGTATCACATTTCAGATAAATAGACAATGTTAAACTTTTCGATCGAATAAATAAACACCCTAGATTTCCCAAACTGCACAACACTTGAGCCGAGTTCAAAAATTTCTAGAACATGTCACGGCCCCTTATGGACCAACCGTAGAAGGGTCAAACCAACGCCTCACATGTGGCAACGCTAAACTACCACAAACCCTAAGGTTCAGTGATAGTTTTGACGGTCACATAATCGAGTTAAGGTTATGTTCTTTTAGAGTGTCCATAGATACGCTTGCATGTTTTTCGAAAGTTTCGAACTGGGGAAAAATCCAACACTTGGAATTTTTCCAATACGGGAAAAAAAAATGTGTTTCTAATATTCGTTCAAACATTTTAACACGTTCTAAAAATCTGAAAATCTGAACGAAGTTAAACTTTTCCGATCGAATCACCATATAGAATAGATCTCTAGAAACCTCAACACTTGAGTATGTTTAAAATATCTTAGAGGCATGTACTAACACATACGGGTCTACTGTAGAAAGATTATTCCCTGATTCCCACAAACAGCCGCGGAACCGCCGCAAAAGGCATGGTTAGGCCGCGGTTCCGCGGCGTTTTAGTGAGATCGTTGAAAAAATTTTATACAGTAACTCACTAAAAAGCCTGCTGAATTTTTTAAGAACTTTTAATTTGGAAAAATCCAATTTTCAAAAAATTTCCAGAGAGCGGTCCAAATTGGTGTTTCGTGGTTCGATCGGACTTTTAATATCGCCTACGCATCGCCTAAAGCTCTAGCCTGGCTCTGATACCACTGTAGGGTTAGCCTAGCACCTCGTCAAGGGTTCGGTAGCATCACACATGCCATAATCAAAATTTTAGAGGTGCTAAGTTAACTCGACAAGAATCGAAACTAGAAGTTTTAGGGATTCATACAAATAAGCATCACATGCAAATGTAAAACTATCACTAAGAGTAGAGATTACAACCTTTGTAGATCTCCCTCGGTGACTCCTTGGCACTATGAGAATTTGTAACGGATCGATGGAAGCCTTCCTTGTCCACGATGATCCACCCGAAGTCCCTTTGCCCAAAGCTCCTTGCCTTACTTATTTCGCAAACGAAGTAGAGCAAACACCCTACACGAATCGGCTAGATGTGTGTAGTATGATGATGTGGTTTGTATTCAACAATTGAAACCTTTTCTTTTATCAACTTCACTCTAGAGAAACATCAAGAGAGGAAGAAGAAGATTATGGTGGCTAAGCTTGAGCTCTCTATCATATCACATATGATAACTTGTTTTCACACCCTTGTTCATAATGTTTCCCTTGTTTTGTACATCTTGTTTCATATCACATATGAAGCTATTTATAGTGATGAGAAGGAATAATCATCATTATTCCATTCCCACTATAATTATGGGTGGAAATTCTTTTCATAAAGAATTAAGCATGGGTGAAAATTCTTTTTCATTAAAGTTAAATAAAGTTTACCCACTAAGAATAAAGGAGCATGTGTGGGTTTTCTTTACATTAACTTAAAATGACAAATATAAATAAAAGCTTCAATATAAGTCTTGCATAGCCATCATTCTTGTATCATTAACCATGATACTATGTATGTATGTATGTGTCCATGCACATCATCATGTGCATACATGCATGCGTACAAAAGGATTTAATTAAAGAATTAATCTAAATGTAATTTGTTAAATCAACACTTGATTTAGCAAACCGGTCATGTCTCATACGACCCGACAAATAGAAAATGTCCGATTAATATACGTTATCACATAACCGTATTTAATCGGGTCCCGCGCATATCTCATATGCACACCACATCTTTTTGCCTGAGCCAGGAAACTTCATTGTGGGACTCTAAGACTCGTCAATACGCCGGCAGTAGATGATGATCATATCAAACATCTACAAGCCGCAAGAGGTCAGCTAAACATAACGGCCACCCGGGTATTGAAACGATCAGAAGAAAACCAGCGAAGCTGTAAAAACTCCCGTCGAGCCAACTGGCAACACTTACCGTACAGTCCGGTCTCTTCGTCAGATATGCTGCATATCGAGTCCAGGGATGGAATCGTCGACCCCAGTAACTCAATAAGTCATGCTGGTGTATGGCTCATAACAGATCGAGAAACTACTGATAACTCTTATTAGTAAATCTCAGCAGCCCTGGCCAGGGACTTCATGTTATAGCCAATCGAGCATAGCACAACATCAACTCCCAATACCGGGAGAGACGAAAACCCTCCTATCGCTCATTGCCTCCATGCGCCTCGAGACTGTACCCAAAGACCACCTGTTTGCACGACTCAGTAGAGCCGTGGTAAGGTGGAGATCAAAGTATAGTGTGAGGACACACAAGACTCTATGACGATCTCGGGTCTACAGACTAACCTGTACCAGTGTTCCTTGAGAACTGCTATCCGACGATAGATATAATACCACATAGGAGTTCTCGGCGAGTCCGTTCAGTGTACCCAGTCTCCACTGAGCACCCGCATACAATCTTTGGTGTCTCCTCACCAGATGGATATGGGATCATCCATCGCCCATCATATGGGACAAGAATGGTATACGCTAGTCTACCCTAGAATATCGATGCCCTGTCTCGATACACCCTCGACTAGGAACAGTTCAAGGATAAGCTTATAAACTACACATGCCCCACTAGTATGATCCGCATCATAATCATAGTAGTCAAGCAAATATCCTTTGGGCTTTATCAACATGTGTAAATGAATAAATCTACATGTCAAGATAAAGTAAACCAGATAGCGTACTATCCTGTTGAGCAAGAAAGTCATCTATCTCCATAGATTACATGTCCAAGTTTCCACTATCCATATAATGGCCTTTAGGGCATACATATTACCAACATGATGAACTTACGATGTCAATCTACCATTGTCAATCAGATCAAAATAGCTCAAACCAGTGATGCTAAGTTGCACAAGATCAGAGAATAAGTAGAGAATGGACTTCGAACAGACTTCATCATCCATGAAGATGGATCTTTGAGATACGGCAGCAGACTGTGTGTACCAAAAGGTTCTGTTCGTGACGAGTTAAAGAAAGAAGCTCACAGCTCTCCTACTCAGTACACCCTGAAGGTACAAAGATATACAAAGATCTGCGTCAAAATTACTGGTGGCATGGAATGAAGCGTGAAGTAGCCAGAAGCGTCGCTAAATGCTTGGTGTGTCAGCAAGTAAAAGCTGAACATCACAGGACAACTGGTTTACTTCAACCGCTACCTATCCCATAATGGAAGTGACAACACATCACAATGGATTTTGTGACTGCACTTCCTCACAGCACAAAGGATAACGATGCGGTATAGGTTATTGTGGATCGACTCACAAAGTCGGCTCACTTCATCCCATTTCGAGTTGGCCAATCTACTGAGATATTGGCAAAGAAGTACATGGAGGTAAGAATCTAAGTAAGATTTAAACTCTTCATAATGTACTATCTCTGATACCCATGAACTCATGCAGGAAATCATGAGACTTCATGAAGTACCGGTCTGCATTGTCTCCGATCGTGATACCAGGTTCCGATCGCAATTTTGGCAGAGTCTGCAAGCAAGCTTGGGAACAAGTCTGAACTTCAGCACAGCTTATCATCCACAAACAGATGGTCAGTCTGAGCGAACTATTCAGATCTTGGAAGATATGCTAAGAGTGTGTATGCTAGACTTCAGAGGATCGTGGGAAGATCACTTACATCTTGTGAAGTTTTCATACAACAACAGCTACCAAGCAAGTATAGGAATGACACCTTTTGCAGCACTTTATGGAAGGAAGTGTCGATCGCCAGTAAGTTGGGACTACTTCGAAGATAAGGAACTCCTAGGACCTGAGATGATAGTAGCAACTGTCGACGTGGTTCGCACTATCAAAGAACGAATGCACATAGCCCAATATCGACAGAAACACTGAGCTGATGCACAGCGCCGTCATTTGGAGTTCCAGCCGGGAGATCATGTATTTCTGAAGATATCTCCCAATCGTGGAGTGATTCGTTTTGGAAGACGGGGTAACCTTTGTCCGAGGTACATTTGACCGTTCGACATTCTCGAACAAGTCGGTGAAGTGGCTTACCGCATGGCACTTCCACCTTCATTGGAAGAAGTGCACAACGTATTCCACATATCCCAACTCAGAAGGTATGTGAGTGACCCCAGCCATAATCTTGATCACTTCGAGCTCACTATACAGCCCGACTTATCTTGTGAGCAGCAACCTATTGAGATCCTGGACAGAAAGGTGAAGTTACTTCGGAACAAGGAAGTCAACTTAGGTCGAGTGATGTGGAGAAAAGACACACCAGGAGAATCAACATAGGAAAGGGAAGATGAGATGCGTGCAAGATATCCTCATCTATTTGTAAACTAGTCCATTAAATAAATTGTAAATTTCGAGGACAAAATTTTTGTAAGGTGGGTAGACTGTAACAACTCCAATTTCAATGTACAGAAAAACAGTTTAAAAGTTAATGTGAAAATGGGGTATTTGCAATTCTGTGTATACAATAAGTATTTATTTTTCTTTTGAACAGCAAGAAAGTATTTTTAGCATATTGGTAAGGCCCTGCACTGCTGTGATGTAGCCCCTGTGATCGAATCCCCCCAGCCACGTTATCTTTTTATTTATTTTTCTTTTAATCTTTTAGAAGCCCAAGAGTTTGCACGTGCACTGCACGTAAAATGAAAAGTCACACTTAAAACAAACAGGTGCAAATTAGTATTCAGACCGACAGGGACACATGGCCCCAATCCAAGCCCCCACCTCAATGATTGGACCGACGAGATTGCGTTACAAGCCGGTGCCGCCGGTTTTTGTTGGCCCAAACCCAAATTTTTTTTATAAACCCTAGACCCTTGGACTCCCCCCTTAACTCCAGTATTGTTTATTTTCTCTGCACATTTCCAGAGAATTAAAAACACCTTTAAATCCAATTTTAATGTATTTCTTTCACCCCTAAACCCTAATTTTCCTTATAAATACCACGCCTCATTTCACCCCTCCTCACTCACAATTCCCTGCCAAAACTCTCAAAAACTTTCAAGTCCCAATAGTCAAGTGGAGTTAGCGAAGGGCGAAGCTCCGACAAAGTTTCGACGATGATACAAAGAGTTTCCGGCGACGAAACAATGCCCCGAAGCATTTCGTAGTTCCCTCTCCATCTCCTCTTGACCCTAAGCTAGTAAGTCCCATCTCCCCCTCTCATCTTCTAATCTAAAAACTTAAAATTCTACCCTCTCATCTTCTAATCTAAAAACTTAAAATTCTAAAACCCGATGGAAGCGGAGTTAATCCGACTTCCGATTCGGTTTTCCTTTAAAAATCATATTTTTCTTAGACAGGAATATACCAAACTCTCATATCACATTCAATAAACATTAACAAACACCTTAAACAAGTTTCATCACAAAATATTATTATATACAACTTCTATTGTAGTTTTACAGTAAAATACCACATAGTTTCGTTTCCGACATAATCATCATAATACCTATTATACCTTTAGATAGTTCACGAGGTAATGACCTACCTCATCACAACACACATATCTAACATAGCACGATGAAGTTTGGGATAATAGAATACGGGAAAATACGACTTTACAAATAAATACCCTAAACTTACAAAACCATTTTCTATAAAAAGATGTATTAAACATTTCCATGCAATTACGCCTCTACAACCCATTTTGGGGACGCCGTTCGGGATGTTGCGGGTTATCGCACATCCTCGGACATAGTAGAGCGAGATCCAGACCTCCGCAAGGAGCATTCGATCTCGATGGAATTTTTATGCATTTTTTTCTTTAGAAAATGGGATTTCTACAAGAAAATAAATAAATTATTTTCATTAAATATATATATATATATCTATTATCAAAATATCTATTTTAATTATATAAATATTCCAAGCTTTCTAAATCAAAGGAATCACTATTACATGAAAATACCATCCAAAAACAACGCAAGTACAATATTTCAAGAAAATACCATATACTATGAAACTAGGTTCTATTCACTAGAAATTTCACATTTATAAAATATACATCTATGAAAATCCTAAAGACGATAATTAAATATTTGAGGTGTATTTTGAAAGTATGCCAAAACTATTTTTATATAAAACCCCCTCAAGTTATACTAAATTACAATAAGGACCCTAGTAAACATAGGTTTAAGCGGGACCAGTCCCTTGAGCCTCAGAGAGCCGGAGATATGGGTGCTTGCCTATCTAAGATAGACAATCTAACAAGCTATATTATCAACACGGTAATTGTCTTGGAAAAAGACACAAATCCTGCCGTCCATGTGCAGCAGTTACCGATAACATCAAAACAATCAGGATTTCAAGTTCTTTTTAAAAGTGTCTGACTCAGACTAAGTCTCAATCTAATCAATCTGACTTGAATATGATTCAAGTATAAACTACAATTTAATATGAATCCGTCTGTACAATCTATTTCAATATATAACTTGACTGAACCGAACCATGGATATACATCCATCTACATGATTCTCCAGTTACATCCATTACTGATATCATAGTTTCGGCAAGTCATCCATCTATATAACAAAAAATACATTACAATAAAGACATCGCGGGGTTGATAAGGGGTAGATTGGCATGGGAGGTGTTAAAAGTGGCACGAGACTGTAACCATAATACACATAACCTGAATCTCCATTGCCGTTGTACCGTGGCTGAACGGTTCCTTATACTCTATATACCTTAGTCTCCAGAATAGCGGGACTCCTCTCGTATACACTAGCAATTTCTGTACCAAGCTACAAACAACAACGTTAAAACTATAATATAACTTAAAAAAATACATTCTCTTTCTGTCTATTCTGTCTCTAGTTACCTTTGGGACTTACCGAGCTATTGTTCGCTGACGACATTTCTTTTCTTCTTTCTTTGGAATGTTGTCAGGTGGATCGGACCTTCTGGAGACAGAGCCCACCAGCGAGGACTTGGATCAGCTAGCCTTTGACCCGGAGCTCTAGTTTACTTGTACATTTCATTTTCATTTCTGTTATGCCATTGTTTAGGCATTGCTTTCATTCCATGTATTTACATTTCAGCTGTATTGTAAAAGGAATGTTTAATAAATAAAGTTGTTGTTCAATTACATCTATTATCATTTTCTTGTGTACATTTACTTTATATTGCTTAGATACGCTTAGCGTGTTTACTTCTGAGTAAATGCGTAACGGACCTCGTCGCGCCCTCTGCCCGTACACCGGGAAGCGGGGCATGACAGTTTCTCTGCCCTTGAGACATATTTCTTTGTGCCTGATGGAATTGACGTTGAGGTTGTGCGGGAGGTCCATGTGGAGTGGGTGCAGGGAGAGCTAAACGAGGTGCAGGAGCCTGAATGGCTGGCCACTACGGAAACGTGATTGCGGGTCTGGGTGTTGGAGCTGTGTTGAAACGATATGGACATGCTCCAATAGCGTGAGTGGATGTGCCACAAACCAAACACAGGCCATTTGCACGCCTGCAGTTCTTCGCCAAGTGTCATGTCCTTTTGCAGTAAAAACAAAAGTCTGGACTGGGCCGGTTAAATGTTCATCCCAGTCTCCTGGGTGCAAATGTCGGGCTAGAAGAGGCTCCTCCTGTTATCTGTGTAGCAGGGCGTTTTACACCGGCGGTCTGAGGACTTCCTTTCTTCTTCACAACCGTCTCATAGCGTCGGGCAGCCTTAAGAGCAAGCTTATGTGTAACACCCGAGCCCAATGCTACTAATTTCAGTTATCTTTTGAACGTAGTGTGGCACTCATTTCATTTATCTTACCTGATTGTTACTTATTGTAAATTTTACCCGGCAAATTCATTTCTGCATATAACAATTTAGGGCATCTAAAATAAAATTAAAAATATTCATCATGGCCTGCTTGACACCCCTAGCCTTATGGTAGCGTCCGTGCATCGTGTTCTTGTCCCGTTCAGTGAAACGGGCGAGTTTGGATGGCTACGTGCACGTACGTGTATCCGTTTTGGGGGTATGCTTTTTGATCATAAAACACTTCATTTTAAATTTTGGATCCCGCCTAAAATTTTCTTATTTCAATTTCAAATTTTTGGACCCGACCCGGGCGCGATTTGGAAATGTTTTATTTTGCGCCGAAATCCCAATTTCTAATTTATTTTAAAACTATCGAATATATTTTTCTAACCTCATTTTATATTTTCCGTTCCTCAAATCTTTTATCAAATTTTTCCCTAACCCCCCCTACAATCTTCAGCCAATCATATTCCTTTAACCCTGTGGGCTCCACTCTCTAACTCTCTCTCTCCTCTACATACACATATATTTTATCCTTTTGTTAAACCCTAAAATTTTATTTACCGCATACCTCTCTCTCTCCTCCTCTTTCTCTTTCTCTTTCTCTCTCTCTCTCTCTCAAGCCTCTCTCTCTCCTCTCGCAGTTCCCTCTCTCTCCTCTCGCGGTAAGTTTTGGTCCCATCACCGCCCTCCTGCCTTACGGTCACCGCCCGCTTCTTCTTTTTCTTCTTCTTCTTCTCGTCTTCTTCCTCCTTCTATCTTCCGAGGCCGTGCACCCTGCATCCAAGGAAAACCCTACTCGCATCATTTCCTTCCATCGTCGCCGACCTCATCGCCTCCACCGCCTCGTCACCATCCTCGATCGTCTCCATCTTTATTTCCTTAAACCCATCATCCAACATCATCTTCTCGCTGTCGTCGCCTCCTGCCCATCGCCTACATCCATACCCAGAGCAACCCATCACCCTGACTCGACAACCACATCCTCCTCACCTCGTTCTTCTTCCTTTCGCTGCCGACCCAAGACCCTATACCCAAGCACCTTTGACGTTGATTCAAAGCAGCCAACGTCTCAAGCACTGCCGCCATCATCAGCTTCATCACCCTCGCCATCAATGGAGCAGCCGTCGTTGTTTCCTCGCCGTCACGATCTTCCTGCTCATCTCCACCTCCTTATCTTATAACACCCAGCAACCTAGTTCTTCACCCATTGCCATCATCATCTCTTCATCTCAAAGTTCGAACCGAGCACCACCTAGATCCCAGTCAAGCCCTAGCTGAGATCGTGTCACGTTGGGTTCGCGCCTCCATTTTCGTGATCATCATTTTCGAGGCAAGTATCCGATACTTGCTTACATGCTACAGAAAATTTAAACTTGCCTTAATATTTATCTATGATCTAATAATGTATTATCAATAAATCACCTTACATACATTGCTTTCTGTTTAACTCTAGAAGTATATTAAATCAGTTATTTTCTTGTTAGATCCCTATTTTTGAAGTGATAACAATGAAGTTCAAATTAACCGTGTAAGGCTCCGTTGCACATTTTATGATTCCGAACTTGAGACTTAAACTCGCACCGAATTATTCATACCTAACAACCCCTGTACATGATAGATTACATTTGGTTTACTGCTACGGTACTTTTATTCCAGTTTAGCCTATCAGATTTTCATGTGCAACTTAAACCGGTCTAATTACAATTGCATTCTTTAAACAGATTATACATGTCGTCACATTCTTGGAACACTCAATATTTTAATAACCTAATTCCAGCAGTTACATTTACCAGTCTGTATTCACGTTATATTGACACTATCTGTTTAACACAATTGATAACTGTACATCTAAATAATGAATCTGCCTATTGCTTAATTCATTACTTATATCATGTTGTTGATACCCATGTTTGATTATATAACTGATTGTGAGTACACTTATGATATCGCTTGCTTCTTGACCTATCTTGCTACATGCATATTGTTTGACCCGACATGGTACCGTACACTACTTGACCTGACCTGTTGTACCATGACCTGATCCGTTACCTGATCTGTGTCTAATGCCAACAAACCTGACATGTAGTCCTCATGGACCGTTCCTGTTATCTATCCAGACAAACCTGTTTACCTGATCCTGTGTTGGCATTAGTTTCTTGATTTCGGGATACCTGACTTGACTTGCACATATAACTTGGGGGTATGGGGAAATCAAAGGTGAAACCTGACTTGTAACTCGACAGTTCACTACCTGTCCTGAGTGTACACACCCCTGTTTTGTGCCTAGCGGCATGTCTCGGTTTCAGCCGAGAATATTGTGGCCGTGGTCCCGGGTATGTACGGGATACTCTCGAGTGTACACATTCCTGTTTTGTGCCTAGCGGCATGTCTCGGCTGCAGCCGAGAATATTATGGCCGTGGTCCCAGGTATGTACGGGATACTATTGAGTTACATCGATGATTCATCAATTTGATTTCAAAGACTTTAGAACAGAGAACCTGATAGCACAGTTTAGTTTACCCACTGCACACTACCCTGCACTGCTCTGATTTACATTATTGTTACTCTTGCTCTATTCATGTTTGTATTCGCATTGCCTGTTATTTTGTTATTACTTGATAACTTGACGCGCTGACGTCTGGGTTTTGCATGGCTCAGATTCTTCTACCCCGTTGCAGACTGATTAGGAGTTTTGCCGCTGTTAAACGAGCGGTGAGGTTCCTGTCGGTATGTAGTTTCACTCCAGGTGTTTCATTTATTGTATCTTTTAGCTTCCGCATATTGTTATCTCTTGACTCTTTTACTCTGGCTTATAGGCATGTACTAGATAGTTAGTTTACTTTCCAGTTCTTGATATCTCCACAGTCGTAATGTGACTGTGGAAGGATTTTTCCTATCCACAGGTAGCATGGTTGGCTATGTCACGTGCCTACTTTAGCGTACTTTGGGAAGCGGGGCGTGGCATTATGGGTTGAGAAATCCCCTGTAGCAAGTGCAGCTTGGATTTCCAGGTCCAACCCTTGCTGAAATCGTCATGCCCGGATCTCAGCAGTAGGAATCAGGTGTGACACGAACCTGTTACGACCTTGTGTTAGCAGTGTAAAGAGGGAACGCGGGAATTTGAATTTGAGACAATACCTTACCTGCTAAGCATGGTAAACTCAGTATCGTATTCATCCACAGACTTGACCCACATCAAACCTTGTTGTAGATGAATGAACTGTTGCTCAATGTAGAAACGGGTAATCTCAGGGAAGTACTTAGCATCGAACAGATCACGAAATGTCTTCCACTCGATCGGTTGAGTGAGATGGCTTTCTTCAACCTTCTACCAGATTTTGGCGTTGTCGGTCAGTTGCAGCTTCGCAACTCTCACCCAGGCAATATCTAGCACTTGAACGGCTACCAGATCATCTTCTATCGACTGAGCCCATTCTTCCGCCTCCAGTGGGATCTCTTTCCCAAAGAAATGTTTAAGATGTAGTGCCCGGAATTATTTGACTCCAGGTGCCTCAGCTTCTGGGCAGTGCATGAGAATAGCAGTCCGCTGCTGCTGACCCTCCAGGAGGCTCTTGATCGCCTCGGGCAGTACCGTTTGCTCGTTGATGAGATCTGCAACGGTAGGTGGTGGTGGTAGAGTAGGTGGTGGGGTGTTGCCATTGACGTTCGTGCTGGTGTTGTTCGGTGAATCCTTGACCTTGATAGAAAATGAATGGTTAGGATAGATTCAAGAAATTAGAAATGTAAGGAATGTATAATTACTGATTCTTATAATTTTTGTAATATATTGCTTAAGACTTCATGCAGAACTGACCTACATGGGCCACCAACAAAACCTGTCACGCCCCGCTTCCCAGTAGACAGAAATGGTGACGTGGCTGGTCGCAACATATTTACTAAGAAATAAACACGTTAAGTGTAATTAAGCAATATATAAAAATGTACAAGAATGACAATTGATATAAAATAACAGCAACTTTATTTACATTCATCTTTACATACAAATTTTTCAAAAGAAAAGATACAATGATATAAAGCAGTGCTTAAACAATGGCATACAAAATAAAAGTAAGTACTAGAAGAGCTAGTAGTCAGTCTGTGCCGTGAGCTGATCCAAGTCCTCCTGGCTAGGCTCATCTCCTGAGAGTCCTGTCCTCCTGACGAACATTTCAAAAAAAAAATAGGAAGGAATGTCGTCAGCGAACTAGCGCTCGGTAAGTGCCAAAAGAAGAAAAAGAATAGAACGAGTAATGTGAAATGAAAAGATAAGTCTTGTATGATTGATTACAGGTATGTGATGGTTATTATAACGTGGTTGTTTGTAGCTTGATACATAAGGTATTCATGTATACGAGAGGAGTCCATCTTACCCCGTGGACCATGGTAACATGTAGTACAAGGCCCCATCATAACCCACGGGACAACGGCATGAGAATTCATATAGGTGTCTTTTAAGTGACCTATCGTGTCACGATATACGTTCCGTACCAATCGACCCCTTTATCCCCGCGTATTGTTTTGTATAGATTATAATTATCAGACTTGCCGAAACCATGGATACAAAATGTTCAAGTATTCATGTCTAGGATGTAGTCAAGTATTCAAGTAGCCAAGTCAAGTCAAGTATAAATGTTTGATATTGATGTTTGATTTCAAGTATTCATGTTTGATATAGATTCAGGTTTGATGTAGACTCGGATTTGAGTTAGACTCAGACCGAGTCAGACACTTGTAAACTGATTTAGATTTTGAATTAGGTTCGGAAGTCATCGATAACTGCTGCACATGGACGGCATGATTTGTGTCTTTTTCCAAGATAATTACCATTGATAACTCTGTTAAGTTTTCTACCTTAAATAGGCAAGCACTCACTTTTTCCGGCTCTCTGGGGCTCAAGAGAATTGATCCCTCTTAAACCTATATTTACTAAAATCCTTAAATATTGTTTTTATATAACTCGAGGGGGTTTTATGAAAAAATATTATAATATAGTTAAAAATTAACCTCGAGAGGTTATTTATATTATTAGGGTTTTCATGAGCATGAGTTTTAAGGATTTTAGGTATTTTAGTGATAAACAATTAACTTTGAAAGTTCATGGTATTTTATTGAAAAGAGTTGTCTTTTGGTAACTTGATGGTATTTTATTGAAACTTGTTAATCTTTCATTTTAGAAAAATAAGTTTATTATATTTTGAAAATAAGGATTTGTAATATTTATATAATTATTAAAAAAATAAAGTTCTTTATTTATTTAGAAAATTCGTTTTTCTTAAAAACCGTATTTAAAATCTTTCGAGACCGAATGCTCCATAAGAAGGTTTGCATCTCACTCTACTATCCTAATGATGTGTGATAATCTGCACCATCCATTAGCGGGTCTCCTAAAGAGAGTTGTAGAGATATAATCGCAAAGGATTCGAAATACTGCTTTAAAAGAAAACCGGTTTTTAAAGTAAGTGGTATTTTAATGCAATATTTTCTTCGTACAAAAATTCATACAAAAACACATCGTGCTATGAAACAAGAGTGTACGTGAGGGGTAGGTCGTTACGCCGTG
Organism: Agapanthus africanus; assembly: GCA_030015575.1. Taxonomy (NCBI): domain Eukaryota; kingdom Viridiplantae; phylum Streptophyta; class Magnoliopsida; order Asparagales; family Amaryllidaceae; genus Agapanthus; species Agapanthus africanus. Next base: position 464,199,139 of record CM057349.1, read on the forward strand.
AAGTTTTTTTCCCTAAAGGTATAATTTTAACAAAACTAAAAGGGATGATATTAAAGTTCCTGGTATTTTAATGAAAAGGTGAAATTAAAGTTATTTTACATGATATTCTAGGCTAAAATTTATTCTAAATATTGGTATTAAGTGTACAAGTATTTTGTAAGAATTTGAATGAACAATATATAAGAAAAAGTGGAGTTTCTAGAGTTTAGAAAAAAGATATCGATATTAACTCCACTTTTACCGATTTTGATTAAAAAGAATTTCAAAGAAGAGAAAGAGAGATTGAGAGGGACTTACTGTTTGATTATGATAAGAAGAGGTAGAAAAAGAGAAGGAAAGCTTTGGGGTGTCGTGGGAACTCCGGATGTTGCTTCGATCTTCGCCGAAAGTTGATTTCTTGCTAACTGCTCTTTACTCCACTTGTACTTAGAAATTTTTTTAGAGTTTTGGCTAGAATTTTCAGAATGGTTATGGGCCAAGGTAGGGGATGGTATTTATGTAGAATTAGGGTTTTGAAATTAAAATGGTGAATTAAAAAACAATAAAATATGGTTTAATTGTGAAATGAAGGGTCTCTGTTTGATTGCAGGGAAATCAAACAGTGCAGGGGAGTTAGGAGTAGGTGACGGGTTGTGTGTGCAAAGCCCGGGGCTTTTTGGGCTCAGATTAACCGTCCCTGCCGGTTCTTTGGGTGTTTTGGCAGGTCGATCTCAAGGCTTTTGCCTCGAGATTCGTGCTACTTGATTAAATTATGATTTACTCCATTTTGTGCCTGTTTGATTTTTCTGACTTTTCATTTTTCTGTGTATTGCACGTGCAATCTTTTGGGCTTCCAAAAAGTTAAAAAGAAAAAAATCAGAAAAAAATATTGTGTGTGATGGGGTTCGAACACAGGGGTTACGTCATAGCAGTGTAAGGGCTTTACCCGTGAGGTATAAGTTGTTTCTTGCTATTATTTATCAAAATTAACTTATAACTCAAAATCAGGCTGTAAACTCGTTTCTGTACATTAAAATGGAAAATTTAGTACAGTAAACTCTGAGTCGTTACAGTCTCTACCATGAACCAACTGCAAACTTTATACGTTCCCGGAAGGAAAAGTGGATAGAAGGGCATCCTGTTTTATGGGTCAAATCCTGTCGTACACCCGAACAATTTGTCTGTCACGTGCCTTCCTTATGAAAGAGACATAAGACCCGTCCTAAACCCCAGATATTATGCGTCCGAGATGCGGGAATATTTTAAAAAGTGCGGATGTCGATTATATCAAACGGACTCCGAAGCGAAGTTTTATGAAGGGTTGCGGCATCCGCCTCAGGTCCGAGCACTCATCGATGGACGAATTCCAAATGGACGGGGCATAGGTTTCAGTCAACCTGATTCCAAAGCATGCTACATGATCCATGTTAGTGAAGCCAGAGATAGGTCAAATGATGACGACGAGATAGCCGAGCCAGAAGAAGCTCCTCGAGAGCTCGAAGATGGCGGACAAGCAACCTTCGACGAGCTAACCGAGGTTGATTTGGGAACGCCCGATAATCCAAGGCCGACTTATATCAGCTCATTCTTGATAGAGGAAATGAAAGAGCAGTTAGTCGCCCTGCTGCATGAGTTCGCCGACTGATTCGCGTGTACGTACAAAGAAATCCCAGTCTCTCCCCTGAAGTAGCCGTGCATAAGCTGGCTATTTCTTCTGATGTCAAGCCAGTCAAACAAGCTCCTCGATGAATGAGAAGGGAGCTGGAAGAAAAGGTCATCGAGGAAACCAAGAAACTCATCGATGCCGGTTTCATCAGAGAAAAGAAATATGCAGACTGGATCGCATGTATCATCCCAGTGAAAAAGAAGAATGGGCAGATCCGAGTCTACGTCGATTTCAGAGACCTTAACAAGGCATGCCCTAAAGATGATTTCCCGCTCCCGGTCATGGAAATGATGGTCGACAATAGCTCAAATTACGAACTGTTCACCTTCATGGATGGCTCGTCAGGGTACAATCAGATAAATATGTCGCCTGAGAATGAGAAGAATACAGCATTTAAAACCCTGATCGGCATATACTGTTACAAAGTGATGCCGTTCGGACTAAAGAAAGCAGGTGCTACATATCAAAGGGCAATGACCAATATCTTTGATGACCTAATCTATAAAGTCGTCGAATGTTATGTTGATGATTTGGTCGTCAAGACTAAAGCCAAGGCCGATCACATCCAAGATCTCAGGACCGTTTTCACCAGACTGAGGGAATATGATCTGAAGATGAATCCTCTGAAGTGCGCTTTTGGCATGTCATCAGAAAAATTCTTGGGTTTCATAGTCTGATATCGGGGGATCGAAGTCGACCCATTGAAGATAAATGCCATCATAGAGATGCCTCCTCCGAAGAATCTGACGCAGCTAAGATCCTTTCAAGGCAAGATCACTTACATAAGAAGGTTCATCTCGAACCTATCGGGAAGATGCAGGCTGTCACGCCCTGCTTCTTAGTAGACGGAAACGGTGTACATTTTCGTACCACCGGGGTGTACCGAATACGGAGAGCTGTGAGCTTCTTTCATCAACTCTTCTTGAACAGGGCCGATTGGCACACATAATCGACTTCCATATCTTAAGGATCCGTCTTCGTAGATGATGAAATCAGTTCGAAGTCCACTTTCTACTTGTTCTCGGATCTTTTGTTGCTTGGCATCATTTGCGAGTTGCCTTGATCTGATTGACAAGAGTGGACTGGACTTGTAAGTTCATCAAATATGAAGAGTTACCTAGCATAACTACTTCGATCGTCAATTCGTGCAATTCTTGTTGTAGCTTCCACTGAGCGGTGAGGCTCATTGCTAATGGCTGGCGGCTAAGTGCATCAGGAACTACGTTCACCTTCCTAGGATGATACTGTAAGTTGATGTCGAAGTCCGCCATGAGTTTTAGCCATTTTCTCTGCCGCGTGTTTAATTCTTTCTGAGTAAATACAAACTTCAGACTCTTGTGGTCAATGTATATATCCACTTGTTCTCCCAGAAGATAGTGGTGCCAAATCTTAAGTGCGAAGACGACGGCTGCCAACTCCAGATCATGTGTTGGATAGTTGCGCTCGTGAACCTTCAGTTGTCTTGATACAAAAGCCACAACTTTTCCATGTTGGTGTAGAACACATCCTAATTCTTTACCGGATGCATCACAATGCACAACAAATCCTCCAGATTGATCCGGTATTACAAGAATAGAAGAAGAGGTTAATTTTGACTTGAGTTCTACAAAAACTTTTTCACATGCTTCTGACCACACGAATGCTTCATCTTTATGTGTGAGCGTGGTCAGGGGTGCTGCAATCTTTGAGAAGACTTCAATGAATCGTCTGTAGTATCCTGCTAATCCCAAGAAACTTCGTATATCCTTCACCGTCTTTGGTGTCGGCCACTCGCTGACAGCTGGCACCTTAGTTGGATCTACAGAGATTCCTTCGCCTGAAACGATATGTTCGAGAAATCCGACTTGATCTAGCCAAAATTCACACTTGCTGTACTTAGCGTAGAGCTGATGTTGTCGCAATGTTTCCAGGACAATCCGTAAGTGATCAGCGTGTTCTTTCCGATTCTTTGAATATACCAGAATGTCGTCGATAAAGATGACAACGAACTTGTCTAAGTACTCTCGGAAAACTTGGTTCATCGGGTTCATAAAGATGGCAGGTGCATTGGTCACTCCAAATGGCATTACGAGATATTCATAATGACCATAGCAAGTCTTAAACGCCGTCTTCAGAATGTCGGACTCTTTGACCTTCACCTGATGATAACCCGAACGAAGATCTAGCTTTGAAAATACACAAGACCCACTTAGCTGATCGAAAAGATCATCGATGCGCGGTATTGGATACTTGTTCTTAATCGTCACTTCGTTCAGAGCTCAATAATCTACACACATCCTGTAAGAACCTTCTTTCTTCTTCACGAGTAATACCGAAGATCCCCAGCTTGAAGTACTAGGACGAATCCAACCTTTTTTCAGGAGTTCATCCAACTGAATGTGGATCTCCTTCAATCCTTTTGGACTTAGCCGGTACGGAGCTTTGATTATAGGTTGCGCACCAGGTTGTAAATCAATACTAAACTCAAGAGCTCAATCGGGAGGCAAACCTGATATGTCTTCATGGAACACATCCTTGAACTCTCGAACTACTTTGGGCTTTTCTTCTTCTGCCGGTAGAGAGAACACTTCTGCATTCTTTGGTTTAACATGATATCTTCCTGGCTCCAAGGTTCTATCTCCACTTTTGAAATAGAAGAATGGGTGATCTGGTATCTCAAATACTGCCCTATTTTGACGGCAGTCAATAGTAGCATAGAATACTCCCAGCCAATCCATTTCCAGCACAACATCAAAATTTGGTATGTCCAGTACTTTGAAATTTGCGTAGAATTCTCTTCCGCAAACTACAACTGGAGACTGATCAAACCCTATAGTTGCCTTCAAGACTCCATTCGCGGAACTAACATTCCAGCTTGAAATGAGTGGCTTCACGGGAATCGCATGCGTTCTCACGAATCGTTGGGATATGAAGCAGTGTGAAGCTCCAGTGTCGAAAAGTGCGAGTGCAAGAACGGTGGCTACTAGTATAATACCTAAGTTGTGTGAGGTTGGGTTTAGATATAGAAAAAATATAGTGATACACAAGGATTGAAAAATTGAAAAGATTAGGAAGTTACCAGTGATGACTTGTCATGTGGCTTTGGCCTCCCCGACCGTCATTGTAAAAGCCTGACGTCGTGGTATATTCCTCCTTGCTGGAGGTACATTCCTCTGTCCTTGGGGCACGTTTCTATGCCCTTGAGGCATGTTTCTCTGTGCCTGATGGAATTGACATTGAGGCTGTACAGGAGGTCCACATGGAGCTGGTGCAAGGAGAGCTAGGCGGGGGGCAGGAGCCTGAATGGCTGGCCGCTGCAGGGCTGTGATTGCGGGTCTGGATGCTGGAGCTGTGTTGAAACGATATGTACATGCTCCTATGGCGTGAGTGGATGCGCCAAAAACCAAACACATGCCATTTGCACGCTTGCAGTCCTTTGCCAGGTATCCATTTCTTTTGCAGTAGAAACAGAAATCTGGACCAAACCGGTTAAATGATCCTCCTGGTCTCCTGGATGCAAAGGTCGGCCTAAAAGAGCCTCCTCCTGTCATCTGTGCGGCAGGGCGTTTGATTCCAGCTGTTTGGGGCTTACCCTTCTTCTTCACCACAGCTTCATAACGACGAGCTGCCTTGAGGGAGGGTTCAAGAGTCGGGTAGTCACCTATGGATAACGCCGCCTGAATCTCCGGGTCTAAGCCCTGTTGAAATCATCTAACCTGAATCTCATCTGTTGGGATCAAATATGCCGCAAACCTGATAAGATATGATGTCAGGATAGAGATGTGTTATAACGAAACAATATTTGATACGAATTCTTTACCTGCTAAGCATGATGAATTCAGCATCATATTCATCCACTGATTTTACCCACATAGAACCTTGTTGTAGGTGGATGAACTGTTACTCCATCTCAAATCGAGCAGTCTCGGGAAAGAACTTCGCATCGAACAGATCGCAAAACGTCTTCCACTCTATGGGTTGGGTGAGACGGCTTTCTTCAGCCTTCCACCAGACTCTAGCATTGTCTGTCAGTTGCAGCTTAGCAACTCTCACCCAGGCAATAGTTTACCGGCTGCCAGATCATCTTCGATCGATTGAGCCCATTCTTATGCCTCCAGTGGGCACTCTTTTCCCGAGAAGTGTTTTGGACGCAGTGCCCAAAATTGTTTGACTCCGGATGCCTCGGCTTCGGGGCGGTGCATGAGAATAGCAGTCTGCTGCTGCTGACCCTCCAATAGGCTCTTGATAGCCTCAAGCATTACCATTTGCTCATTGATAGGAGCTGCAACGGTAGGTGGTGGTGGTAGAGTAGGCGATAGGGTATTGCCGTTGACGTTCGTGCTGGTGTTGTTCGGAGAATCCATTACCTTGATAGAAAAGGAATTGTTAGGATAGATTCAAGAAATTAGAAATGTAAGGAATGTATAGTTGCCGATTCTTATAATTCTTGTGATATATTGCTTAAGACTTCATACAGAACTGACCTACATGAGCCGCTAACAAAACCTGTCACGCCCCGCTTTCCAGTAGACGGAAAGAGTGACGTGGCAGGCCGCAACGTATTTACTAAGAAATAAACACGTTAAACGTAATTAAGCAATATATAAAAATGAACAAAAATGACAAGAGTAATAAAATAAACAGAAACTTTATTTACATTCAACTTTACATACAACTGTTTGAAATGAAAAGATACAATGATATAAAGCAAAAGCCTAAACAATGGTGTTTCCCCCAATCAGAGAGCTCTGTTCAAAATTTGAAATTTGAACTGAGGCAGCGCCTCACGTGCAAAGCACGAGAGCGTCGGCGCCAGAACTAAAAGTTCTCCACCCTTGGATCAAAGATCCAACGAAGATGATAAATCATCAAATTACAGAATTAAATTTTGTTGGGGAAATACTCCTCAAATCTTTCCAAACAAGAAAAATTGTACTCTGTAAATCAGAGCACGGTTGGATCAAAGATCCAATGGTGATTAAAAATCACCAAGATACAGAATAAGTTTTGTATGGGAAAATATTTTCCTAATCTTGCTAAAAACAAGAAAGATGTCTTCTGTAAAACAGAAGTCCTTGGATCAAAGATCCGACGGTGGATAAAATCCCCAAATCAATTAAGAAATCTCTCAATGAGAGATTTCCTCAACCGAATCAACAAATCAGCCTCCCCTATATAAATGATCCAAGGCTTCAAGTCAGAAAGAGAAGAACCCCCCCCCCCCCCCCATAAACTTCAAGTTCTCAGAAAAGAAAAGGAGAAGAGCAAGCTCTAAGAAGAAGAATTTTCTTCAAGGTAAATAAAATAGAGATCAGAGCATCTTAAGGGTTTAACCATCATAAAAAGAACATAGTTCTTTCCTCGGATCTGAGATCCATGAGACAAGCTTCCCACAAATAAGAATTTAATTCTTACGGGGATGAATTTGTTCTTAGGGATCAAAGATCCGGGGAAGAACAAAGAATTGAACTTTGCAGAACATAATACACAAAGGGAAATCCAGCACCAAGCGCTACTCAATAAAAGAGTGCTTAGCATTCAATGGTTGGCGCTCAGCGCCAAGCGCCTCACGTACTCCTCACATGGGCGCTGCTCAATAAAGAGTTCTTAGCACTTAGTGATTGGCGCTCAGCGCCAAGCGCTCATGTGCCCCTCACATGGGCACTATTCAATAAAAAAGTGCTCAGCACTCAAATGCCAGCGCTCAGCGCCAAGCGCTCCACATGCCACTCACATGGGCGCTGCTTAATAAAGGGTGCTTAGCACTCAATGGTTGGCGCTCAGCGCCAAGCGCTCCACGTGCCACTCACGTGGGCGCTACTCAATAAAAAGTGCTTCGCACTTAAATGGTCGGCGCTCAGCACCAAGCGCTCCACGTGCCCTTCATATGGGCACTACTAGCATAGAGTGCTCTACACTCATCACACAGAGCCCAACGCCATAAAAATGTGTTCAACACTCACAAAAAACAAAGAAAAAAGAAAGCGTGAGTAACAGAACCCACATAAATGCTCAGCATTGTTTGCACAGAGAAAGGACTATGTCCTAGCAAGTGTCTGACACTTTATTTAAAAAGCAAACGACAAAGACTCGGTGGGCTGAGCCCAAGTTGGCCAAACTCCTAAATCTACCGAGCCCATGTGCTCTTTATTTTCCCAAATTGGTCCCAAACAAGACTGCCGATCTTTCGATGAACACCCATTAGTTCAAGAGTACATCTCTCCACACCTCCGATATATGTCGTTGTAATTCTTCAACGTCTTCAGAGAGATGGAGGGTCCCAATAACCAATAACCAATAACTCTTGGTATACCCCCAAACCAACAAACCATAAACCCCATGGACCGCAACGTCCTTAAAACTAAATTGTGGACCGCAACGTCCTTGAAACTAAATTGTGGACCGCAACATCCTTAAAACTAAACTCCATGGACTACAACGTCCCTAAAATAAACTCTATAGACTATGATATCTTTAAACTACGGACTATGATGTCCTTAAACCCTATGGACAGCAATGTCCCTAAACTAAACTCTATAGACTATGATGTCTTTAAACTACGGACTATGATGTCCTTAAACTCCATGGACTATGATGTCCTTAAACCTAATGGACCGCAACGTCCCTAAACTAAACTCTATAGACTATGATGTCTTTAAACCACGGACTATGACGTCCTTAAACTCCATAGACTATGATGTCCTTAAACCCAATGGACCGCAACGTCCCTAAACTAAACTCTATAGACTATGATGTCTTTAAACCACGGACTATGATGTTCTTAAACTCCACGGACTATGATGTCCTTAAACCCAATGGACCACAACGTCCCTAAACTAAACTCTATAGATTATGATGTCTTTAAACCACGGACTATGATGTCCTTAAACCCAATGGACCGCAACGTCCCTAAACTAAACTCTATAGACTATGATGTCTTTAAACTATGGACTATGATGTTCTTAAACCCTATAAACCCCAATGTCCCTAAACTAAACTCTATAGACTATGATGTCTTTAAACCACGGACTATGATGTCAATAAACTAAAAAACCCCGTTAAGTAGATCTTAGTCTAAAATTCAGACTAACGTATCCTTAACAAACATTTAAGTTGATCTTAATCTCAAACGAGATTAACGATCCTTAAATCAACCAAAATCCAAATCTAAGGAAAGACGGATTTGGATTAATTCACGCCCTACGGGCGACAACATAAATTAGTCTCCGTATACAATCCACGGGCAACCTAAACCAAAAGCAAACACACACGACACGAAATGAACATCTGGAGAAGGAGAAAGTGGTTACCGCGATGCGGTAGCGTAATTAACAGCATGGGGTTGCGCCTGCAGGCAAGAGCGTCCCCACAATCAAAACCCCTCGCAAACGAGGGGGAATATGACGAAGTCTGCTACAATGACTGCATCTGTCCAAACCTCCGATACACGGTGCCATAAATCAACTTGGTATCTTCGGAGAGGTGGACGGATAAACCCAAATAGCATCTGCCCCCAAAATACAGGCCAGACGTCCCAACGTCCCGGTCGCGTCTTTCGGCGGTGAACAAATGGCATACAGAAAATAAGTGCAAGAAGAACTAGTAGTCCTGCTGAGCTGTAAGTTGGTCCAAGTCTTTCTGGTTCGGCTCTATCTCCTCAGAGTCCGATCCTCCTGACGAATATTCCAAAGAAAGAAACAGAAAGGAATGTCGTCAGTGAACTAACGATCGGTAAGTCCCAAAAGAAGAATGAGAAGATAGTCTATATAAAGTGAAATGAACAGGTAAAGTATATGACCGAGTACTAGTATATGATAGTTATTCTAACGTGGTTGTTTGTAGTTTGGTAAGGAAAGTATTCATATATAAGAGAGGAGTCCATCATACCCTGTGGACTATGGTAACATATAGTACAAGGCCCCGTCATAACCCACAGGACAATGTCATGAGAATTCATGTAGGTGTCTTTTAAGTGACCTTTCGTGCCACGATATACATTCTGTACCAATCTACCCATTTATCCCCACGTAATGTATTATATAAGTTATGTTTACAAGTATTGCCGAAACCATGGATACAAAATGTTCAAGTAATCATGTTCAGGATGTAATCATGTATTCAAGTAGTTATGTCAAGTTCAAGTCAAGTTATAACCATGGTTCGGTCAAGTCAAGTATACATGTTTGAAATTAACGTTTGGATTCGAGTGTTCATGTTCATGATCAATTATTCATGTTTGATTTTGGATTTAGGTGTGAGGTTGGACTCAGACTGAGTCAGACACTTGTAAACTGATTTAACTCTTGAATTCTTAGGTTCGGGAGTCCTCGGCAACTGCTGCGCATGGACGGCACGATTTGTTTCTTTTTCCAAGACAATTGACATTGATAACTCATGTTAAGTTTTCTAACCTGAATAGACAAGCACTCACTTTCTCCGGCTCCCTAGGGCTCAAGAGAATTGATCCCGCTTAAACCCATATTTACTAGAATCCTTAAATATTGTTTTGTATATCTCGAAGGGGTTTTATGAAAAATATATTAATATGGATTAAAAATAAAACCTCGAGGGTGATTTGCATTACTTAGGGTTTTCATGATCATGTGCTTTAAGTAGTGGGGTATTTTCATGATAAATACTTAGCTTTCAAAAGTTTATGGTATTTTAGTGAAAAATAGTCATTTTGGTAACTTGATGGTATTTTATTGACATTTTTAATCTTTCATTTTTTAAAAAAATATATAGTTTCATAATTTAATGAAAATATGGATTTATAATTTTATATAATTTTAATTTTTTAAAATTTAGTTTTATTTAGAAAATTCGTTTTTCTTAAAAACCGTATTTATATCATTTCGGGATCGAATACTCCGTGAGGAGTGCTGCATCTCGTTCTACTATCCCCAGGATATGCGATAATCCGCACCATCCATTAATGGGTCCCCTAATAAGGGTTGTAATGCATAATTGCAAAGGAATATGAAATACCGTTTTAAAAGAAACCCGGTTTTAAAGTATGCGGTATTTTATTATAAAGATTATTCTTTGAACCAACTATACATACAAAATAGGTATCGTGCTATGAAACCAAAGTGTACGTGTGGGGTAGGTCGTTACCCCGTGAAGTTTTTTCTAAAGGTATAGTTTTAACGAAAACGTAAAGAAGTGATATTAAAGTTCAAGGTATTTTAATGAAAAAGTTCAATTATGGTTGTTTCACATGAGATTCTTGGTTAAACTTGATTCTAAAAGTTGGTATTTAAGGTTACAAGTATTGTATAAAAATTAGTTTGATCAAAGTATAAAGGAGAAAGAGTTTCTAGGGTTTAGAAAAAAATATCGGTAACAACTCCACTTACCGATATAAGTTTTAAAGTTGAATTTCAATGAAGAGAAATAGAGTTTGGGAGAGACTTATGGTTTGAAAAACTTAAGAAGAGGGTGAGGAAGGGAAGAGTGTCGTTGTGGTATCGCGGGAGCTCCAGAATCGGCTTCGATCTTCGGCGGAAGAAACTTGCTCGCTAACTCCACTTTACTCCAATTGCACTTATGAACTTTTGAGAGAATTTTTGCTAGAATTTTCAGAATGGCGAAGAGCTAGGGCATAGGGTGGTATTTATAGTGGAGAATTAGGGTTTGGGAATTAAAAATATGAATTAAAATGCATAAACATAGTGTTAATTGGTGAATTGAAGGGTCTCTGTTTGATTACAGGGAAATCAAATAGTGCAGAGGAATTGAGGGGAGTTGAAGAGACGAGTGTGCAAAACATGGGGCATTTTGGCCCTATCTGAACCATCCCCGCCGACCCAAATAGCATATCCGCCGGTCGATCTTGAGGCAAATGCCTCGAGATTCGTGCCACCAGATCAACTCTATATTTACACCATTTTCCACATGTTTGATTTTTCTGAACTTTTCATTTCCCCGTGTATTGCACGTGCAACCTTTTGGGATTCCAAAAAGTTAAAAAGAAAAATAAAAAAATAATTGCGTCTGATGGGAATCGAATACATAGGCCACGTCACAGTGGTGCAAAGGTTTTACCAGTGAGCTACAAGTTGTTTCTTGATTTTATTTAACAAAAGTGACTTATAACTCAAACTCAGACTGTAATACTCTTATCCTGTATATTAACAGGAAAATTTCCGTACAAATATTTCAGGGTCGTTACACAGGCCCTTCTCGAAGCTCGTGAAGAAAGGAGCTCCTTTCGTCTGGGATGCCGAATGTCAAGAAGCGTTCAAAAATATCAAACAGTACCTGCTGCATCCTCCAGTGCTTGCTGCTCCCATTCCAAATAAACCGTTGATTCTCTATACTGCCGCGCTAGATGAGTCACTCGGTGCACTCCTCGTCCAGAATAATGAGGAAGGAAAAGAGAATGCCCTCTACTACCTCAGTCGAATGTTAGTCGGGACAGAACATAACTATTCCCCGATCGAAAAGCAGTGTCTGGCCTTGATATTTGCCATGAAAAAGCTAAGATACTATCTTCTCGCTCATCAGGTTATGCTGATCTCCAAGATCGACCTGCTCAAACACTTAATGACCAAAGCAAGCCTAGCCGGTAGAATGGCAAGATGGGCTGTCATGCTGCTTGAATTTGAAATATCTATACTCCTCAGAAAGAAGTAAAAGGGCAAGCCCTCGCCGACTTTCTTGCTGCTCATCCCATACCAAAAGGGTCACCGCTCAATTGCGAGTTACTCTACGAACAAGTGCTGCACCTCGAGGATGATGAGCCATGTTGGGAGCTCTATTTCGACGGAGCCTCATTAATAAGGACCCCCAGCAAATCAAGCGTCCCGGAGATAAAAGCAGGGATAAGATTGGTGTTCGTCACGCCATCAGGAGAAACCCTACGACATTCCTTTGTTCTTACCGAGCTTCGCACAAACAACGAGGCTGAGTACGAAGCTCTGATAGCTGGTCTGGAGCTCGCTATAGAAATGAAAATCTTTCGGCTATGGGTTTATGGTGACTCCCAGCATGTCGTCAACCAGGTGAGTGGCGACTACAAGATATATAAGCTCGAGTTAGCTCGATACAGAAGCCGGGAGGTGCAACTCATGAAACAGTTCACTCACATTGAACTAATGAGAGTCCCTAGGGCGTTGAACGGAAAAGCCGACATACTCGCTCGCTGTTCAGTCGAAAATAGTGCATTTTTAAACATGACAATTTCCTTACTTTTCTTAATCATCTAAAGGTATTTGCTACAAATATAACACATATTAGAAGTTCATCTGCAAAATATCATTTACTATGTGTTATACATTATAATCAACATTATGAAGGAAATTATATGTTTAATATTTTTACGCATAATATTTTGTATCTCACATTCTTCATTGAGATCTTGTGCAGAGTTAACTCGGGTCAGATATCGGGAATCAGGAATCTGCCGATAAAATACAGGAAGTCGAAAAATCAAATACTGGCAGAAATTCAGAAGAGATAAGAACATTCCAGATATCACATAAAAACTCCTAGATCAACAAAAGAAGACCAAAGATTTTTGAAGCAATGAAGCCACCAATCGGCCATGGAACTGTGGCCGAGTCAGGTCGAGTCGCCGCGGATCCGCGGCTGATTCGTGGGCTTCGGGGTCGGGAAGTCTCTGGAAACTTCTTCTCAACGTCCTAGCTTGTTCGGGAAGCCTCGTTGTAACAACCTTGTTCTGGAAACTTCTCTATAACAACCAAGCTTATTGAGGAAGCTTAAAGAGGGGGCTATAAAAAGGAACAAGGTCATGAAGAAAAGGGTTCACAATTAGTTTCTAATTTTCCCAAAATTCATTCATCAAATCAAATCAAGAAAAGATCCAACATCAAATCCAAGATCCAAAATCAAGACGAGAAGTTCACCAAGCGATTCAACAAAAGATCCTTTATGCGAAGCCGATCGTGATCAACGAGCACGCGATCCACGACAGGTCCAAGACTCACGGCGATCGAGCAACGTAAAGATCGACGGAAAAATTACCTCTTCAAGGGAGTGACCGAGAACAATTCTTCTTATAATCTCGGATTGAAGAAGTTGTAATTTGAAGCTGAATAATAAAGGTGATAATTAGTTTCAATTTCGTTTTCTTTTAAAATTCCGCATTATGAGTGCTTTTTCTAATCTTTCTTCTATTTTCAGGATGCGCGAGTAAATCTCCACTTGATAGGATCCATAGGATTATGGTAGATCGATGGATGAAAGAATTCGATACTTTTCTTTAGTCTTATGAAGTTTACAAACCATCGCAAAAGAATCGTTAATATCTTCATTGGGTACGATATCAAATTATTGATTATCTTAACCACGATGCGAGATAAGATTGACGATCTTTTTGTGAATGGCTAGAAAATGAATGTGATCAATGAAAGGACAAGGGACTATAGTGAAGAAACCCTAGTTTCTTCCAAAAAAAACTCTAATCCGCATTCATCACCATCAATCTAGCGTTAAACTGTCAATAGAAAAAATGAGTTACCTTTATTAGTCATCCATTGCTATTAAATCCGATCGGATCCTACAAGCCTTCTTCATATTTTCTTGATAATCAGATCTTGAACATTTTCTTGATTTCCTTTCTTGAAAACAATTTCTTTAATTTCTTGAAACTATTAAACTCAACTAAATCTTGAACTATTTCTTGAATTTCTTTACTAGTTCTTTCGACTCAACTAAAGCAAGAATTTACGAATTCCTCGAATCTCAGAGGACGATCCGTACTCACTAACGCTCGCAACATGCGACACCGTTATTGATTGCGGTTACTACTACTACTACCTATTCTTTCTTTCTATCATTTTTGAACGAATCAGATGGCGCCGTTGCCGGGGATACGTGCGTAATTTGTTCATTCTTGCTATTTGGGTTGAAGTACTATTATTCTATCAAAATCTAAATTAAGAACGCATCGTGTGCTTAACGATTAGTGTGTGTATTTTGTAAGGAGATCTGGAATCACTGTAGCAGGGAGATAAATATTCAGAGCATTTCATCAAGATCATAGGAGCAAGGGGAGCATTAGAACCAAAAATTGTTCAAGGAACAGTCCAATTGACCGCGGAACCGCGGCAAGAATCTGGAATTGGCTGCGGAACCGCGGCATCTTGGACGAATTAAGGTTTCAGCTCTCTGTGGTATAATTTCTATCTTCTTCTCTCTCCTCTGCAAAAGTCCAATAACAATTTTTCTGCAAGATTCTTTGCAAAAATTCGCTGCTTTAAAAAAAAATTTGTTGCGTGTTTTGATCTTGGTTGTTGATGCATATTGTAATACGGAAAATTAAGGGGAAAAGACCAAATTCAGATTAGATGGGGATTTCATTACCCTTCCTAAGCCCTACAAATCACAAAACTAGCATCCACATCACCCTTCATTAATTAAAAATATCAAGACCAAGATTCTAAGGACCGTCGCGCTCAATTAGGACAGAGGAAGGTCGTGGGTATTCTACTGCTTATCCGCATTTCTTTTGTGGTGTCTAGGCAAGTGTGTCTAAGGCAAGTGGTTACTTAATTAGGCCCGCTATATACATAGCGGATACCTCCCACTTACCTGACACTTACCTGGCCACAAGAGGGATAAAGAGGTAGTAGAGGATTGATCATGTAATTTGTCTTCTGGAAGTTTAGGAGCGGTCTAGTGGCTTGACCTAGGTGACCTTAGATCTAGGGTTGATTGTATATTTTTATGATTTGTCTAAATCCGTCTTTTTCAAAACAAACCTTTCTTTTAATTTACACATACGCTGCCACTTGCGCTAAACCTGTTTAGTGCATGCTCTGCTGGACACGGGATTCTAGTGTCCGTCTTATCCGCGTTTCTTCTATCGACTCTGAAGTCGGTATTTCTTCATCTTCTTTTTCCTCACCACCCACAACATCCACCGAGATGGACGGTTTTCCATCAAATTTCAATAACACCACTCTGCCACCACCCGCAGGTGCACAGAATCTATCGCGTATATCTCTCCAAGAGAGATGCTACCCTATACGTGGTCCTCTTTCTACTTGTCTTTCTATTCCACCAGCCAATGGGGATAATTTTAAAATCAAACCACACTTTATCAATCTTTTACCTAAATTTCACGGTCTAGAGTCTGAAGACGCATACGTTTTTATCACCAAATTCAAAAACGTATGTGCTACGATGGGCACTTCATAACTTTCTGTGGATGCTATACGTTTACGTCTTCTCCTGTTTACTTTGTGCGATTTAGCCAAAAAATGGCTTTATAACACAACTGCACACTCTATTTCCAATTGGGATGAATTCGTTATAACATTCCTTAAAAAAAATTATCCCAATCATAAGACCGTCCGTGTTAGTAGTGAAATCAACCGGTTCACCCAGCTTCCCAATGAACCATTTTGGAAATGCTTTGAACGGTTCAAGGATCTGCTTGTCCAATGTCCTCATCACGGAATCCATAGATGGGATCTGTGTCGAATTATATATGAGGGCATTAATCCAACGACAAAACAGATGCTTGAAACCATTTGTCAAGGCAAGTTCATGTCTAAAGACGATGGTGAAGCCTGGAAATTCTTGGAAGATTTTGCTGAAAACACTTTGCAATGGAAAAGCGTTAGTCCACCATCATCTAGGGGAGGTATCCATCAAATTGATGTTTCTATAGCAGTAAAAGCCGAAATGGCAGCAATGCAAAAGAAACTCGAAGCTATGGAAAACAAATTTTTATTAGCCTCCCTAAACCAGGTGACGCTCCCTAAAACCGTGTGTGGATGCTGTTCCGATCCATCACATCTGACGGAAGAATGTCCTTTGAATTCTCCGTTTCAAGGTCAAGAACACACTAATGCTGCTTTTCAGCAGCGACCTAGAAACGATCCTTATTCTTCCACATATAATCGAGGTTGGAGGATTCATCCTAATTTTGCTTGGAACCAACACCAAACTCAAAATACGGTTCCAAACCAAAATAACTTTCAAAGGGTTCCTCCACAGCAACAGCAACCACAACAAAATCAGCACCCCTTTCAACCACAAAATTTTCAAAATCCAGCCAACAATTCCGTACCTTATAATAATTCTTTACAAATGGCCGGTACCGAAAACTCATCTTCACTCGAACGAACCTTGGATTTATTTATGAAACATTCCATGCAAATGTCGGCTGATATAAGGTCTTCTATCGAAACTATAAAGAAGGACTCCGCCTCACACGGTGAGAGTATAAAATCGATAGAAGCACAAATTGCACAATTAAATACCGCAATGAGTGCTAGAGAGAGGTAAACTTCCATCTCAACCCTTACCGAATCCTGGCCACTCACAATATCATAATGTGAATGCCATTACCACGTTAAGATCCGGAAGAGTACTGAATAACCAAGTCGGTGAACAGGTTGATAATGATGAATCAATCAATGACACTCCGGCTTCCACTACCACTTCTAACCCTAGTTCATCTTTTTCCTGTAGGGTTACAAGGCACTCTCACAAGGGTCTATAAGGCATCAACCATGCCCGATTTAAAATTTAGACGTGCCAAACAACCCTTAACTAAGATCTTAAACTAGAGATTAGGCGAAACAAAACAAGTAAACAACTTTACTTCTAAGAGTTTGGGATTACAACCTTTGTAGTCCAGTCCTTCAGTTCATAAGCTCCGTGTTGAGGTCCCTTCGCTGCGAACATCGAGAATCCGGACTCTAGAGAGGCTCCACGAAGAGAAAGATGCATGCTTGCTTCCGATCTTCGATAACAAAGATGATCTACCTTGAAGTTTCTTTAACACAAGCTCTCACTTACTAATGAAGTGAACACCCTAATCTAATTGGCAAGAATAGATTAGGATGATGAAGTAGGAATTTAGCTCTCATTTGTTTTCTTAATCTCACTCATTTTCATCACTTCATAAAAAGCTAGAAAGCTTTTCATGCAAAGAAGAAGGAAGAAGATGATCTATTTCTTTTGTGATGAATAATGAAAAGTAGTGTGAAGTTAGAATTGCAACCATGGTTCAAGTGATAAGACTTAACCATTGTAGAGAGTTTACCATGGTCAAGTGTTTGGGTTGGGTTAAGGAAATATCAACCAAACTATCATAACAAATATCTTTGCTTAAAACAAAAGCAAAGCTTCTAGAAGCTACTAGAAAGAATTAACCCAAATCAAACCCTAACCATATTTAATCTCCACTAATCATGTTGCATTTATAACCTTAACTTGTTACAAAATTATATATCACATATATAATATATTTTGTAACAAAATAAAATAATACAATTAACATATATCGCATATATATCAATGTATTACCCGAGTGAGAAAAAGAATCTTTTAGTGAGCTTATATTAGTTAATGTAATTTAATATATCAAATATATAATTATACATTAAATTGTCGAATCAACACTTGATCCGATAATCCGGCTATTTCACAAATAACCGACTAATATAATCTGTATCAGTTCATCGAATCAACACTTGATCTGATGACCCGGCTATATCTCATATACCCGGCCGATAACTCATATCATGAGAATCCAATACGGTATCACATACACGTATTGTTCTCGGTCCCGCACATATCATATATGTGCTCCTAATCCATTTTTCCTGAGCCAGGAAACCTCTGTGTAGGACTCTAAAGGATCATCAATACGCCGGCAGTAGGTGATGATCATATCAAACACCCACAAGCTGCAAGCGGTCAGCTAAACGTAACAGCCACCCAGGTATTGAGCAATCAGAAGATCAACAAGCAAGCCTATACATTCTCCCGTGAATCCAACCAGTAACACTCCCGTACAGTCCGGTCTCTTCGTCTGATATGTCGCATATCTCGCCTATGGGTGGAAAACGTCAGACCCCAGTAGCTTGATAAGTCGTGTCGATATGAGGTCCATAACAGTTCGAGAAACTACTGATAACACTTACCAGTAAATCTCAGCAACCCTGGCCAGGGATTTCCAGTTATAGCCAATCGAACACAGCGCAACATCAACTCCCTATACCGGGAGAGACGAAACCCCTCCTATCGCTCATTGCCTCCATGTGATTCGGAACTGTACCCAAAAGCCACCTTTTTGCATGCCCTCTTGGACGTGGTATGATGGAAATCAAAGCACAGTGGGAATCACACAAGACACTATGACGATCTCGGGTCTACAGACTAACATGTACCAGTGTCACCAGAGAACTGCCATCTGACGTGAGGTATAATACCATCTGGGAGTTCTCGGCGAGTCCGTCCAGTGTACCCAGTCTCCACTGAGCACCCGTATACCTTCTCTGATGTCAAACACCAATGGATATAGGATCATCCATCGCCCATCATATGGGTCAAGAAGCGCATACGCTAGTCTACTCTGGAGTATCGATGCCCTATCTCGGTACTCCCACGACTAGGAACATTTGAAGGATGTACTTGGCGACTACACTGTCCCCACTAGTATGATCTGCATCATAGTCCTGGTAGTCAAGTACTCATCCTAAGGGCTTTATCAACATGTGACATAGAGACAATCAGAGTACATGTTAAGATAAAGAGTAACCAGATAGCATACTATCATGTCGAGCAAGAAAGTCCTCCCTATATATGTCCCAGCATCCACTACAATATTCAACACATGTACAGTAATGGCCTCTAGGGCATACATATAACTAACAATCTCCCACTTGCACTAGGGCCATCTGTTGTGGTATCGCATACCCAACAATTAGCTGTGGTTGAAGTATCTCATACTCAACCATCCCATAAAAGTCTCTACTGGGAAATAGGCCTTTGCGAGTGGATCCGCGTTGTTGTCCTCTGTGTCTACTCTCCTAACCTCGATCTACCTGGAGATCAACCATCTCCATGATCAGGTGATACTGTCTAAGATTTATATCTGGATTTCTGATGGGACGGGGGTTCCTAGGCATCAGCCACAACTCCATTGTCACACAATGGCAGGAACGAAGTTCATCTCATGAACTAAAATATATCCAGACTTCCTCTTTGGTAGCATCTTTGGTAACGATGTATCTTGCCTTTAATCGTCTAGTAAGTCACGGTATCTAGCTTGGAACTCTTCCAATATACCGTCCCTCCACTGAGGGTAAAGACAATGCCTGCGACTGACATTCAGTCATCCTTATCACCCTGGAACCTTTCCAGTGATTTCCCCAAGATCTATTAATATCATCTCACTACAACTAGTGAGAATCCTAACATCCAATTAGATCTATCCCATAGATCCATAACCCAGGATTTAAGAGGTATCACCTTGATCCTATTGTTGGGGTAAAAATTTACACCCCGGTTGACCGAGTCAAAGTCAAGGTCAACCCCCAAGCTAGGTGGGCCGAAGCCCAGGTCAAGCGGGCCCATGCCCAAGTCGAGCCCGCGGCCAGCCTCCCAATGCCAACAACAAAATCATTTAATAAATATTTTTAATGTAATTTTTAATACATGAATGTATGCAAAATGGGCATAAAGCCAATATTTTGTAAGCCCATGGCTTATGTGCAAAAAATGAAATGGCACATGAGCCATGGGATAGGATAAAATACCATTTTGTGAAGCCCAAGGGGCTATATGTAAATATGTAAACCTATAAAAGGCAACATGATGATGAATAAAGGGAACTGTTTTCATTCTCTCCACAAAAATTTTAGATCTGAGATCTTTTGTGCCTCCTGCTCCTTCTCCAAGGTTCTAAACCTTCTCATTTCTTTTGAATTAAATCAAGAGTTTTACTCTTTCTTTTCAAAAACTAAGAAGTCTTCCACCACAAAACCCACAAAGGGGAACTTGGATCTACCATTAGATCTCAGAAAGGAGAGAATTTTAGATCTCACATCTCTTGATCATCAAGATCCAGCCAACAGAGGAGGAAGAGGAAGAACCCCTTTCATCAACAAAACATTTTAGGAGTTTAACTCCATATATTTACATACATATATATATATATATATATATATAATAAATATTTCCTTTCTGAAGCATAGCTTCTGGTTCTGGGACTAAAAGTCCCTTTGTCTCGCCAGCGCCCAGCGCTCGAGCGTAAAACGCCCACGTGCCGACACGTGGCGCGCTTGCGCTCGAGCGCAAAGCGCCCACGTGCCGACACGTGGCGCGCTTGCGCTCAGGCTCACTGCGCTCGAGCGCAAAGCGCCTATATGCCGACAAGTGGCGTGCTTGAGCTCAGGCGCACTGCGCTCGAGCGCAAAGCGCCCACGTGCCGACTGATTGTTAGGATATGAGCGTGTCAAGTTTAGTTCTAAATACCGCAATCAAGACGGTTTCGCACGTAGCTAGCCGGTTGAGTACGGGTCGTCCGCAGGGAGATGGGAATCTTTTTCTATGTGTTTTTCGACGAGTTAAGTCCGGTTGTTCAGATTTTGTTTGTAGTTATCTAAGTGTTGAGTTGATATTTAAAGAGAGCTTGTTAGGGTTAGGATTAGGTTAGTTTGAGTTAGGAGTCTCCACATCTTTCGTTGCCCCACTTAATATCGGTGTTACGGTAATCGGCAACAACGGGGATTAGCACGACTAGGAAGGAACTTGCGAGTATAAGCCAGGCTTTCCAACGCATAGTCCTTCCTTTTGGTGCTTGTCCGTCCGTTCTTGGCTCTTATCCATAACCTCCGGTTAATTCAACCACAACCGGTCTCACTACGGAATCACCGCTATCATGTAGGATAGGGTGCCGTAAGGAGCGGATTGTGGTTGGGTTAACGGGAGTTGATTTAAGTTGTTGGGCAAGGAAAGAGTGAGAGAGATTTCCTTCTCTCAAACTTCCCTTATCCTACCCTAACAAGTATAGAACTACTCACACTTCATAATACGGAAAAATAAAACAACACAAAAGAGGAAGATAGAAAGAAGAAGATTAGAAGAATACGACTAACTGTTTGCAACCTCACCTTGGCGAGGATCAAGCGTAAGTATCATTGTCGTATGTAAGGATAAAGAAAAAGAGAGAAGAAACAAACAATAAGGAAATAACAACAACTACTTAACAATTAAAATTACAACAATTATAACAAGTAAAGAAAGAGACAAGCATGATAATAAAAATGGTCTTCTTTATTCATCACTCTTCACTCAAAAGCTCACTTACAAGTTTAATGGAGAAGAGGTGAGAAGAGGAAGAAGAACAATACTAAAACTAGGCAAAATGAAAAATACAAAGTTGGACCCCCTTCCTTCACAAACTTCTGGGCTATTTATAGGCCAGAGAATGAAACCCTAGGGCAACCACCAGAACCTAAACAAAAAGACCAAAAAACCCCCCAAAAATCTTCAACTGCCGCCACTATATTGCCGTGGATCCGCGGCCTGGACCCCACTTTGGCCGCGGATCCGCGGCCTTATGATTGAATTGGGCCCCCCAATTTTTGGTGCTGGCCTGATCTGTTGTCTACATTATTCTGGTATATGTATTTTCTTATAATTGCTCCACGAATTTTCCAGAATTCTGTTGAGGGAAAGGTGGACTTTTTATCAAGATTTTGTTATGATTTGCCTCGAGCTCCGCGTAGATCTCTTGGATTTTGTGCTACCATTGAGCCTTGTGCATGAGAATGACATTGATTTGATCTTTTGTCTTCCTATTGATATCTGGCAACATACGGATGAAGAGCAGAGACCGTGTTTTTATCTGTGGTTGGCAGGAACCCGGATTTTGTCGTGTTTTCCATGAATTTCACCGTTTTGGAACCGAGAACCTGTATCCTGCAATTGACTAGCAAACACGGCTCAAGAGTATCTACGGATATGCAATGTGATAAAAATTGGGCGGTATGAAAATGCAAAAATCTGATATGAACAAATACCCCCAAACTTATCATCTGCTCGTCCCGAGCAAAGTCCATTTATTCATAAAAAATTTCCTAACCTCACTTTCGCAGGGAACGCGATTGCACTGAGCATGTGCAACAAGCCGTTAAACCTCTAGGTGTCCCTAGTAGGAGGAGTGTTGTCTCCTGAGGGTTTTCAGCGGATACTACCCACAAAATCCGGTCAAGTTGGTTTGTAAAAATGACTAAGTTTCAAACCCTAAAGTTTTGTTTTAGAAAATAACAATTCTATAATCCTTAGTCTAGACTATCGAACCTTTATTTTTCACACCTCACATCTTATTTAACTACAAATTTTATATGTCTTTACGTGCAGTGCGGATAGTGTCGTTAAGTTCCAGAAGGATCGATTAGAGTCATCATGTCGCACAATAAAGCCCAGATAACAATTTTAAAAGGATCACATAAGTTTTATAATGAGTTAAGCATTTTTCAAGTTTCGTTTTGCAGTAAGGTTTCAACTTCAGAATTTCTATCTTCCTTAACAGGAAACTAAGTCGTATTTTTCACTCCACCTTTTTCTTGTTTTCATTTCATACACACCACTGTGAACGTGCAATAGTCTTTATCAAAGAGTAAAACCTTCATATCTCCGTTAAAAATTTTTTAAAAGCCTGTCTTTTATCAAGATTATTCTCACACAAAGAACCGTTAGAATTTTAACTCGGAGAGAACACTTGCTTGACTTTGTTTTAAACTGGACTTTCTAGGCTTCTTAGCGAGCTTTGGGCCAATGCACCCAAACCAGTTGGTTTTAGGGCATTAGATGTAGAAACACCCCAGCGGACTTAATTACTCAAGTTACCTAGGTCCAAAAACAAAAGACAGTTTGGCGTGAAAATCAGATGATTTAATACGAACGGAGATATAACCGGCAGTTCAATTATTTTTTTTGGATAAAAGACGTGTTTAGTGGGTTTGGTGTGTAATCATTCCAATCAAGTTTCCGATGGGTTATTTTTCAGACTTAGCTCCAATTACGGCATCAATAACATTCCTTCATATTCGCTTTACTTCATAAACTATTCTTGACATTACTTATTTCAGAACAAACCTATTTGATCCTTAGAAAATCATTTATCTGTTTAAAAGTTTAAACATGAAAGACTTGTCATCTAATTTCCAAGACTCACGACACGTGTAGTGTGATGTAAAGACGTATATCAGCTATAGTTAACTTCAAAGGAGAGTTATCTTTTAGGTTTTCAAAATCTAAACATAAGATTTAGTTATTCCGATCTTTTCAAACAAAAACCGTCGAAATGTTGAATCGGAGTTTTTCCACTAGCTAACTTGACAGAAAGTTTTTATATTTTTGGAAAATTTTCAAATTTTTATGGATTTTATGGATTTTAATATGCAGATGCAAAATATACATATGAATGCGAAGGTAAGAAATGCGTACCGAGCGTACCCCCAAACTTAAACTGGACAGTGTCCTCACTGTCATTGCATGAAGAGAGTAGTTTGAAGGTTCAAAATTGTTGGTTAGCGATACACAAGTTTTATTTGTTTTTGAAAGAAAAGAAAAAGAATATACACAAATATAAACAAAATGGTTTGTACATACCCCCAAACTTATTTGGAACAGTGTCCACTGTTCTTGGCTGGATAACCGAAGTTTGGAGGTAGGCAGAGGAAGATCAAGCAAGGTAAACCGGCTCCTGTAAGAACAGGAGCTCCTCTGTTGGTTCGGCGCTAAGGTACGGTTTGCATCGGTGTCCGTTCACTTTGAAGAGTGAACCGTCCTTTGGATTTTCCAAATCCACAGCGCCCTGCGGATACACAGTCCGCACAAAATACGGCCCTTTCCAGCGAGATCGGAGCTTTCCAGGATGGAAGTGAAGTCGGGTGTCGTAAAGAAGTACCTGCTGACCAGGTACGAAGGTTTTGCGCACAAGGTGTTTTGCATGAAACACCTTCGTTCGATTCTTAACGACAACCGCGTTGTCGTAAGCCTCATCCCTAAGCTCGCTCAGTTCGTTCAGCTGCAGCTTCCGATGGCTGCCCGCGTCCTCCAGAGACAGATTCAGCTCCTTTATCGCCCAAAACGCGCGATGGTCGATTTCGACAGGAAGGTGGCAGGCTTTTCCGTACACAAGCCGATAGGGAGACATGCCAAGGTCGGTCTTATAAGCGGTTCTAAATGCCCAAAGGGCATCAGTGAGTTTCAAAGACCAATCCTTACGGTTCTTGGAAACCGTTTTCTCCAGTATCTGCTTGATTTGCCGATTTGAAACTTCGGCCTGCCCGCAGGTTTGGGGGTGGTAGGGCGTAGAAAGCTTATGATTAATGGAGTATTTCCGCATCAAGGCCTCGAAAGTCCTATTGCAGAAATGACTTCCATTGTCGCTAATGATCGCTCGGGGGTGCCCAAACCGTGAGAAAATGTTTTCTTTAAGGAACCTAACGACAACCTTGTTGTCGTTAGTTCGGCTGGGCACAGCCTCGACCCATTTAGAGACGTAATCAACAGCTAGAAGGATGTACAAGTTCCCAAAAGAGCTGGGAAACGGCCCCATGAAGTCTATCCCCCAAACATCGAAAATCTCCACAACCAAGATTGGTTGGAGCGGCATCTCGTTCCTCCGGGATATCCGGCCCATGTGTTGGCACCGGGAGCAAGTCTTGCAATAATCGTGAGCGTCTTTGAAAAGTTGTGGCCAGTAGAAACCACATTGCAAGATCTTCTCAGCTGTCTTTCTGGGCCCAAAATGCCCGCCACATGCTTGGTCGTGGCAAAATGACAGCACACTCTTGAATTCCTCATCTGGGACACACCGACGAATAATCTGGTCGGGACAGTACTTGAACAAGTAGGGTTCGTCCCAGTAAAAGTGTTTTACTTGGGATAAGAAGCGAAGTCTATCCTGACGTGACCATTCGGTCGGTAGCAATCCCGTGGCCAAATAGTTCACAATATCTGCGAACCAGGGTTCGCAAGATACTGTCAAGAGTTGTTCATCCGGGAAAACGTCATTGATTGGGATAGGAAGCGACGGCGAAGAAGGAAGTCGTGAAAGATGGTCGGCGACAACGTTTTCACATCCTCTTTTGTCCTTAATGACAAGGTCAAACTCTTGAAGCAAGAGGATCCAACGTATAAGCCGAGATTTGGCATCTTTCTTCGCAAAAAGATGGCGCAGAGCAGAATGATCAGTGTAAACGATGACTGGAGAGCCGATGAGGTACGGCCTGAACTTCTCTAAAGCAAATACAACAGCTAAGAATTCCTTCTCAGTTGTTGTATAATTGAGTTGTACGTCGTTCAGGGTTCGGCTTGCGTAATAGATCACGTGCGGCATCTTGTTGATGTGCTGTCCAAGGACAGCACCGATGGCAAAGTCGGATGCATCGCACATAATCTCGAATGGGTGCGTCCAGTCAGGGGAAGAGAGAACGGGAGCAGAAGTGAGTGAGTGTTTCAATGATTCAAAAGCAGCCGCACAGCTTGAGCTGAAGTCGAATGGCGTGTCCTTGGCCAGGAGAAGAGTCAAGGGCCTAGCAATCTTGCTAAAGTCCTTGATAAACCGTCTATAAAAACCGGCATGGCTAAGGAAGGCTCGGATATCTCTGACGCATCGGGGAGGAGGCAGATTGGAAATGACCTCAATCTTTGCTTTGTCGACCTCTATGCCATTTTGCGAGATGATATGTCCTAAGACAATACCTTCACGCACCATGAAGTGGCATTTCTCCCAGTTCAAAGTGAGATTCTTGTCCTTACATCTGGTAAGGACAGCGTCGAGATGCAGCAGACACTCGTCAAAAGAATCGCCGAAAATGGAGAAGTCATCCATGAAAATCTCCAGAAATTTCTCCACCATGTCTGAGAAAATCCCCATCATACATCGCTGGAAGGTAGCGGGCGCATTGCATAACCCAAAGGGCATGCGTCGATATGCAAACGTGCCGAAAGGACAAGTGAAAGTGGTCTTGTCCTGGTCTTTTTCGGCGATGGGAATTTGATTATAGCCAGAGTAGCCATCAAGAAAGCAATAGTACTCATGTCCGGCCAATCGTTCGAGCATCTGGTCAATAAAAGGTAGCGGAAAGTGGTCTTTCCGCGTAGCAGCGTTGAGTTTTCTGTAATCAATGCAAACTCGCCACCCGGTTTGGGTGCGAGTAGGGATTAACTCATTCGCCTCGTTGGTTATGACCGTGATGCCCGACTTCTTGGGGACAACGTGAATGGGGCTAACCCACTGGCTATCAGAAATAGGGTAAATGATACCACTATCTAGACATTTGACGATCTCCTTCTTCACAGCCTCCTTCATGACTGGATTAAGACGTCTCTGTGGATCCCGGGCTGGTTTGGCATCATCCATCAGATGAATATGATGCTCAACGATGAGGGGACTAATCCCCTTGATGTCCGCCATGGACCAGCCAAAAGCTTGCCTGTTGCTGTGCAAGACCGCGAGAAGGGCTTTCTCTTGCTCGGGAGCTAGAGAAGCCGAGATGATGACAGGAAGGGTCTCGTTCTCACCTAAGTAAGCATACTTAAGGTGAGACGGCAACGGCTTGAGTTCGAGCGTTGGAGGTGAAATGATGGAAGGCAAGACTGGTGCAAAGGTCTCGAACTCAAAGGACTCCAGCAAAGGTTCAAAACGAGTGTAGGCAACCGAGTCGGATGGTTTAGGTAACTCATCCGAAAAGTCGAAAGATTCAAACTCGGGTTGTGCGCGGCTAAGATCGTTCGTGAACGTGAAACACTCGTAGTCGTTATCGGGCGCAGAAACAGCAGCAGGTTCGAAGAGACACGCACTAGTGGCGTCAAGATCATCGTGTTCAAACAGAAACTCCTCGAATTCACACTCTTCTGGTGTGATCTCCTGGATCGAGCAGACATCCAGTATATGAGCATTAGGTTCGGCGGGCTGATTCCCCAACCTAAAAATGTTGAGTTCAATTGTCATATTTCCAAAAGAGAGGTTCATTGAACCATTGCGACAATTGATCACAGCATTTGAGGTTGCGAGAAATGGGCGACCGAGTATCACCGGAATTTGATTCCGGGGGTTAGCTACAGGCTGTGTATCTAAGACAATGAAGTCGACGGGGAATATGAAGTCCCCGACTTTGATTAACACATCCTCTAGCTCACCCCTAAGATGGGTGATCGATCGGTCGGCCATCTGGAGAGTGCAGTGTGTGGGTTTCAGCTCTCCGATGCCTAATTGCTCGTATACTGAATACGGAAGCAAGTTAACACTGGCACCAAGATCTAATAGTGCGCGGTTGATGTTCTTATCCCCAATAGTAATTGAAATCGTAGGACAGCCAGGGTCCTTCCGTTTTTGTGGTAAAGATTGGGTAAGGGCATCACTCACAGCACTAGCCAAGAAAACTTTCTTGGGTACCTGAGACTTCCTCTTTTTCGTGCACAAGTCCTTTAAGATTTTCGCGTAAGAAGGGACTTGTTGGACAGCATCTAAAAGAGGAATGTTAATGTTAACTTGCTTGAATAACTCCAAAATCTTCTCCATTTGTGGATTTTGTTTGTTAGACCTCAACCGGTTTGGAAATGGAACATTTTGAAAATTGGTTGAGTCTAATGCTGGAGGAGGAGATTTTGGAGTTGGAATGGATCCCAGAATAGGTGTTTTCGTGGAGTGAGAAGCGGGTCCGTTTAGAGAAGAAGAGGAAGGAGAGCCTTGTGAAGAACGGAGAATAGGCTCGGAAGACGAAGAAGAAGAAGCAGGAGAAGAAGAAGAAGAAGAAGCGGCCGGGGTGTCATCGTTGATTTGCTTGCCAATGTTGTTTTGCAGCACCCTCCCTGATCTCAGTGTGGTCACGGCACTCACATTATGGTTTTGTTGTTCAAGAGCAACATGTGCATTATGTGGGTGGCCGGGATTTGGAAGTGGCTGGGACGGGAGCTTCCCCTTCTCTCGCTCGCTCAAGGCCGCGTTCAGCTGTGCAATCTGGGCCTCGATGGTCTTGATGCTCTGCCCGTGTGCGGCGGTGTGTTGCACTAAAGATTGGATCGAAGACTGGATGTTGGCGGTGGATTGAGTCGATTGTTTAACAAACGCATCCAGACTTCGCTCGAGCGAGGAAACCTTATCGTTGTTCGACGGAACAAAGTTGTTTGGTGGAAAGGAATTGTTCGGTGCAAAGTTGTTCGTCTGGTTTTGGTAAGGCTGGGGTTGGAAGGGCTGCTGATACTGAGTTTGTTGTTGCGCTTGTTGTTGCGGTGGAGGGGCCCTTTGGAAATTGTTGCCCTGGAATTGATTCTGATTCTGATTCCAGGCGAAATTGGGGTGGTTCCTCCAACCGGGATTGTAGGTGGAAGAGTATGGATCATTCCTTGGTCTTTGCTGGAATGCATTAACCTGATCCTGTCCTTGCGAGGGTGGATTGTAAGGACACTCTTCGGTCAAGTGAGAAGGATCGGAACAACAAGCGCAGATGGTACGAAGGGGGAGAACAGGGGCAGGAGTAGGAGAAGAAAATTTGCTCTCTATTGCTTCAAGCTTTTTTGTTATTGCAGCCATTTCAGCTCTCATTGCAATAGAGACATCAAGTTGGTGAATTCCTACCCTAGACTGACCGGTAGAAGTGGAGGTAGAAGAAGAAGAAGGAGTCGGTCTGGTGCTCTCCCACTGTAGCGTTTGCTCCGCAAGATCGTCAAAGAACTGCCACGCTTCCTCGTCAGATTTGGATAGGAAGTGGCCCTGACAGATGGTTTCCAACAACTGCTTCGTTGCTGGGTTCAGTCCCTCGTATAAGGTTTGGCAGAGTTGCCATTTCTCTATACCGTGGTGAGGACACTGAACAAGAAGGTCTTTGTATCGGTCAAAGCACTTCCAGAAGGGTTCAGAAGGAAGCTGGGAGAATTGGTTGATCTCATTTCGAATTCTTGCGGTCTTATGATTTGGGTAGAATTTTTTCAGAAACGCTTTAACAAACTCGTCCCAGCTGGTGATTGAGTGGGAAGCGGTGCTATACAGCCATTTTTCTGCGAGATCGCATAAAGTGAACGGAATGACCCGTAGACGTATAGCATCGTCCGACAGCTGGGTTGTTTTCATCATGGCACAGACGTTTTGAAATTTGTTAATGAAGATATAGGCATCTTCAGATTCAAGCCCATGAAAACGTGGAAGCATGTTGATGAAATGGGGCTTAATTTCAAAGTTGTCCCCATTGGCCGGAGGAAGAGAAAGGCAGGTTGGAAGTGCAGAACGGGTAGGGTAGAAACGATCCTGGAGCGCAATTCGCTGCGGCGCTACAACAGGCGGAGGTGGTGGGAGATTGGTCTCCATAGGAGGTGGAGCCAATCCAGGGGTGGTCAACGAGATGTTCGGATTAAATCCCGACATCGCGGAAGAAGAGGTTGGTGAAGGTGAAGGTGAAGGTGAAGATGTATGAACAGAATTCCGGTCAACGTCGGAGTTGGCCGGCAAAGGAAGGGGTGAAAGAGGAGTGGACGGAGTATCGACTTCGGAGTCGATCGCGTAGTCGGTCGCGACTAACGTAACGCGGACTAGACGGGCGCTAGTGTCCCGAGTCCAAGCGGACATACACTAAACGAGTTTAGTATAGTCAAAGCGAAGAAGGTGAGGGTAAGAAAACGTCAATGAAGAAAGGCGATGGGTGTTGGGTGAAAATGGATTTGGCGACAAAAGGGCAAGTTTTTATAAAAGTTTTTGATTTTTTCTTTTTTTATTTTGTTTTTAGAAAGAGATTTACAGAAGTATGTACGGAAATACGGCTTAAGCAATCACAAACAAGATATGCACAATCACACCTAGATCTAGGGTAACCTAGGTCTACTAGACCTGCTCCTGAACTTAATTGTCGAAGTTAAACAGTGTCGAGAAACAGGCTTAAAAATACACTGATCACGAGGCCAGGTAAGTGCAGAGATAAGGGGAGGTTGTCCAACGCTTTCGCGAAGTTCCTTAATTAAATAACCCTTTCTCTTTCGGCGGTTGCGCCTTTAACACTTTCCTAGACACCCCGTAAACAATATACGGTTAAGCAAGGTTCTAAACAAGGTTTATCTTCTCCTAATGAGCGCGAAGTCCTCAGGGCAGAAGTCTAGTATTTTTTAATTTACAATGGACAATGCATATGCTTTAGTGATTTCCGGGGTCCTGGGAAGGGTGATGAAATCCCCACCCAATCTGGATTGGTTTCAAGCCCCTTAAGTCCGTATTAAAGAATGCAAAACAGTAACAATATCAACAGCAAACAATTTTTATTTGCGGCGCAAAGAATCCTGCACAAGAACAGTTTATTGGAAGGGGGAGAAGAATTTGCGCAAAGAAGGCTGCAGAAAACACAATTCAGTGGAGCTTAGAGGAGTGGAGAGAGGCAGAGAGAGTTACCCAGAAAAAATGGCAGCCCAAGGGCACCAAGTGGCCGCTCTTCCGCGGCCAAACAGGTGCTAAGGCCGCGGAAGCGCGGCAGGAACAGAGGATTGGGACTTCAGGTTTGGTTCAGGTGCTGTTCTGGGTCTTCTCCTCTTGTCTGGATGTACTGAATCTTAAATTGCTCACTGTATTTGCTCCAGATTTGTACAGTAGACCGGATGATTCGTTTTGTCCGTCGCGGTGTAGCCGCGAAATGTGGGTCTATCTACCCACGTCTTTGGCACTGTACTTGAACTCCGTATTTCTAACGTCCTTGGCGTCGATCTTGAGCTTCGTATTTCCTGCACACTTGCACAAAAACTAATCAAGAATAACAAGATGGTTTCTTTTACAAAGTATATATTTTTTTTTTTGGTTTTTGGTAGTTTTTATATTCACAAATTAACCCGAAATTTCACTTAGAAATAGACTACCGTCTCCCCGGCAACGGCGCCATTTGATTGTTAGGATACGAGCGTGTCAAGTTTAGTTCTAAATACCGCAATCAAGACGGTTTCGCACGTAGCTAGCCGGTTGAGTACGGGTCGTCCGCAGGGAGATGGGAATCTTTTTCTATGTGTTTTTCGACGAGTTAAGTCCGGTTGTTCAGATTTTGTTTGTAGTTATCTAAGTGTTGAGTTGATATTTAAAGAGAGCTTGTTAGGGTTAGGATTAGGTTAGTTTGAGTTAGGAGTCTCCACATCTTTCGTTGCCCCACTTAATATCGGTGTTACGGTAATCGGCAACAACGGGGATTAGCACGACTAGGAAGGAACTTGCGAGTATAAGCCAGGCTTTCCAACGCATAGTCCTTCCTTTTGGTGCTTGTCCGTCCGTTCTTGGCTCTTATCCATAACCTCCGGTTAATTCAACCACAACCGGTCTCACTACGGAATCACCGCTATCATGTAGGATAGGGTGCCGTAAGGAGCGGATTGTGGTTGGGTTAACGGGAGTTGATTTAAGTTGTTGGGCAAGGAAAGAGTGAGAGAGATTTCCTTCTCTCAAACTTCCCTTATCCTACCCTAACAAGTATAGAACTACTCACACTTCATAATACGGAAAAATAAAACAACACAAAAGAGGAAGATAGAAAGAAGAAGATTAGAAGAATACGACTAACTGTTTGCGACCTCACCTTGGCGAGGATCAAGCGTAAGTATCATTGTCGTATGTAAGGATAAAGAAAAAGAGAGAAGAAACAAACAACAAGGAAATAACAACAACTACTTAACAATTAAAATTACAACAATTATAACAAGTAAAGAAAGAGACAAGCATGATAATAAAAATGGTCTTCTTTATTCATCACTCTTCACTCAAAAGCTCACTTACAAGTTTAATGGAGAAGAGGTGAGAAGAGGAAGAAGAACAATACTAAAACTAGGCAAAATGAAAAATACAAAGTTGGACCCCCTTCCTTCACAAACTTCTGGGCTATTTATAGGCCAGAGAATGAAACCCTAGGGCAACCACCAGAACCTAAACAAAAAGACCAAAAAAACCCCCAAAAATCTTCAACTGCCGCCACTATATTGCCGCGGATCCGCGGCCTGGACCCCACTTTGGCCGCGGATCTGCGGCCTTATGATTGAATTGGGCCCCCCAATTTTTGGTGCTGGCCTGATCTGTTGTCTACATTATTCTGGTATATGTATTTTCTTATAATTGCTCCACGAATTTTCCAGAATTCTGTTGAGGGAAAGGTGGACTTTTTATCAAGATTTTGTCATGATTTGCCTCGAGCTCCGCGTAGATCTCTTGGATTTTGTGCTACCATTGAGCCTTGTGCATGAGAATGACATTGATTTGATCTTTTGTCTTCCTATTGATATCTGGCAACATACGGATGAAGAGCAGAGACCGTGTTTTTATCTGTGGTTGGCAGGAACCCGGATTTTGTCGTGTTTTCCATGAATTTCACCGTTTTGGAACCGAGAACCTGTATCCTGCAATTGACTAGCAAACACGGCTCAAGAGTATCTACGGATATGCAATGTGATAAAAATTGGGCGGTATGAAAATGCAAAAATCTGATATGAACAAATACCCCCAAACTTATCATTTGCTCGTCCCGAGCAAAGTCCATTTATTCACAAAAAATTTCCTAACCTCACTTTCGCAGGGAACGCGATTGCACTGAGCATGTGCAACAAGCCGTTAAACCTCTAGGTGTCCCTAGTAGGAGGAGTGTTGTCTCCTGAGGGTTTTCAGCGGATACTACCCACAAAATCCGGTCAAGTTGGTTTGTAAAAATGACTAAGTTTCAAACCCTAAAGTTTTGTTTTAGAAAATAACAATTCTATAATCCTTAGTCTAGACTATCGAACCTTTATTTTTCACACCTCACATCTTATTTAACTACAAATTTTATATGTCTTTACGTGCAGTGCGGATAGTGTCGTTAAGTTCCAGAAGGATCGATTAGAGTCATCATGTCGCACAATAAAGCCCAGATAACAATTTTAAAAGGATCACATAAGTTTTATAATGAGTTAAGCATTTTTCAAGTTTCGTTTTGCAGTAAGGTTTCAACTTCAGAATTTCTATCTTCCTTAACAGGAAACTAAGTCGTATTTTTCACTCCACCTTTTTCTTGTTTTCATTTCATACACACCACTGTGAACGTGCAATAGTCTTTATCAAAGAGTAAAACCTTCATATCTCCGTTAAAAATTTTTTAAAAGCCTGTCTTTTATCAAGATTATTCTCACACAAAGAACCGTTAGGAATTTTAACTCGGAGAGAACACTTGCTTGACTTTGTTTTAAACTGGACTTTCTAGGCTTCTTAGCGAGCTTTGGGCCAATGCACCCAAACCAGTTGGTTTTAGGGCATTAGATGTAGAAACACCCCAGCGGACTTAATTACTCAAGTTACCTAGGTCCAAAAACAAAAGACAGTTTGGCGTGAAAATCAGATGATTTAATACGAACGGAGATATAACCGGCAGTTCAATTATTTTTTTTGGATAAAAGACGTGTTTAGTGGGTTTGGTGTGTAATCATTCCAATCAAGTTTCCGATGGGTTATTTTTCAGACTTAGCTCCAATTACGGCATCAATAACATTCCTTCATATTCGCTTTACTTCATAAACTATTCTTGACATTACTTATTTCAGAACAAACCTATTTGATCCTTAGAAAATCATTTATCTGTTTAAAAGTTTAAACATGAAAGACTTGTCATCTAATTTCCAAGACTCACGACACGTGTAGTGTGATGTAAAGACGTATATCAGCTATAGTTAACTTCAAAGGAGAGTTATCTTTTAGGTTTTCAAAATCTAAACATAAGATTTAGTTATTCCGATCTTTTCAAACAAAAACCGTCGAAATGTTGAATCAGAGTTTTTCCACTAGCTAACTTGACAGAAAGTTTTTATATTTTTGGAAAATTTTCAAATTTTTATGGATTTTATGGATTTTAATATGCAGATGCAAAATATACATATGAATGCGAAGGTAAGAAATGCGTACCGAGCGTACCCCCAAACTTAAACTGGACAGTGTCCTCACTGTCATTGCATGAAGAGAGTAGTTTGAAGGTTCAAAATTGTTGGTTAGCGATACACAAGTTTTATTTGTTTTTGAAAGAAAAGAAAAAGAATATACACAAATATAAACAAAATGGTTTGTACATACCCCCAAACTTATTTGGAACAGTGTCCACTGTTCTTGGCTGGATAACCGAAGTTTGGAGGTAGGCAGAGGAAGATCAAGCAAGGTAAACCGGCTCCTGTAAGAACAGGAGCTCCTCTGTTGGTTCGGCGCTAAGGTACGGTTTGCATCGGTGTCCGTTCACTTTGAAGAGTGAACCGTCCTTTGGATTTTCCAAATCCACAGCGCCCTGCGGATACACAGTCCGCACAAAATACGGCCCTTTCCAGCGAGATCGGAGCTTTCCAGGATGGAAGTGAAGTCGGGTGTCGTAAAGAAGTACCTGCTGACCAGGTACGAAGGTTTTGCGCACAAGGTGTTTTGTATGAAACACCTTCGTTCGATTCTTAACGACAACCGCGTTGTCGTAAGCCTCATCCCTAAGCTCGCTCAGTTCGTTCAGCTGCAGCTTCCGATGGCTGCCCGCGTCCTCCAGAGACAGATTCAGCTCCTTTATCGCCCAAAACGCGCGATGCTCGATTTCGACAGGAAGGTGGCAGGCTTTTCCGTACACAAGCCGATAGGGAGACATGCCAAGGTCGGTCTTATAAGCGGTTCTAAATGCCCAAAGGGCATCAGTGAGTTTCAAAGACCAATCCTTACGGTTCTTGGAAACCGTTTTCTCCAGTATCTGCTTGATTTGCCGATTTGAAACTTCGGCCTGCCCGCAGGTTTGGGGGTGGTAGGGCGTAGAAAG
Source organism: Agapanthus africanus (assembly GCA_030015575.1). Taxonomy (NCBI): domain Eukaryota; kingdom Viridiplantae; phylum Streptophyta; class Magnoliopsida; order Asparagales; family Amaryllidaceae; genus Agapanthus; species Agapanthus africanus. The sequence continues at coordinate 464,234,302 of CM057349.1, forward strand.
CTTATGATTAATGGAGTATTTCCGCATCAAGGCCTCGAAAGTCCTATTGCAGAAATGACTCCCATTGTCGCTAATGATCGCTCGGGGGTGCCCAAACCGTGAGAAAATGTTTTCTTTAAGGAACCTAACGACAACCTTGTTGTCGTTAGTTCGGCTGGGCACAGCCTCGACCCATTTAGAGACGTAATCAACAGCTAGAAGGATGTACAAGTTCCCAAAAGAGCTGGGAAACGGCCCCATGAAGTCTATCCCCCAAACATCGAAAATCTCCACAACCAAGATTGGTTGGAGCGGCATCTCGTTCCTCCGGGATATCCGGCCCATGTGTTGGCACCGGGAGCAAGTCTTGCAATAATCGTGAGCGTCTTTGAAAAGTTGTGGCCAGTAGAAACCACATTGCAAGATCTTCTCAGCTGTCTTTCTGGGCCCAAAATGCCCGCCACATGCTTGGTCGTGGCAAAATGACAGCACACTCTTGAATTCCTCATCTGGGACACACCGACGAATAATCTGGTCGGGACAGTACTTGAACAAGTAGGGTTCGTCCCAGTAAAAGTGTTTTACTTGGGATAAGAAGCGAAGTCTGTCCTGACGTGACCATTCGGTCGGTAGCAATCCCGTGGCCAAATAGTTCACAATATCTGCGAACCAGGGTTCGCAAGATACTGTCAAGAGTTGTTCATCCGGGAAAACGTCATTGATTGGGATAGGAAGCGACGGCGAAGAAGGAAGTCGTGAAAGATGGTCGGCGACAACGTTTTCACATCCTCTTTTGTCCTTAATGACAAGGTCAAACTCTTGAAGCAAGAGGATCCAACGTATAAGCCGAGATTTGGCATCTTTCTTCGCAAAAAGATGGCGCAGAGCAGAATGATCAGTGTAAACGATGACTGGAGAGCCGATGAGGTACGGCCTGAACTTCTCTAAAGCAAATACAACAGCTAAGAATTCCTTCTCAGTTGTTGTATAATTGAGTTGTGCGTCGTTCAGGGTTCGGCTTGCGTAATAGATCACGTGCGGCATCTTGTTGATGTGCTGTCCAAGGACAGCACCGATGGCAAAGTCGGATGCATCGCACATAATCTCGAATGGGTGCGTCCAGTCAGGGGAAGAGAGAACGGGAGCAGAAGTGAGTGAGTGTTTCAATGATTCAAAAGCAGCCGCACAGCTTGAGCTAAAGTCGAATGGTGTGTCCTTGGCCAGGAGAAGAGTCAAGGGCCTAGCAATCTTGCTAAAGTCCTTGATAAACCGTCTATAAAAACCGGCATGGCCAAGGAAGGCTCGGATATCTCTGACGCATCGGGGAGGAGGCAGATTGGAAATGACCTCAATCTTTGCTTTGTCGACCTCTATGCCATTTTGCGAGATGATATGTCCTAAGACAATACCTTCACGCACCATGAAGTGGCATTTCTCCCAGTTCAAAGTGAGATTCTTGTCCTTACATCTGGTAAGGACAGCGTCGAGATGCAGCAGACACTCGTCAAAAGAATCGCCGAAAATGGAGAAGTCATCCATGAAAATCTCCAGAAATTTCTCCACCATGTCTGAGAAAATCCCCATCATACACCGCTGGAAGGTAGCGGGCGCATTGCATAACCCAAAGGGCATGCGTCGATATGCAAACGTGCCGAAAGGACAAGTGAAAGTGGTCTTGTCCTGGTCTTTTTCGGCGATGGGAATTTGATTATAGCCAGAGTAGCCATCAAGAAAGCAATAGTACTCATGTCCGGCCAATCGTTCGAGCATCTGGTCAATAAAAGGTAGCGGAAAGTGGTCTTTCCGCGTAGCAGCGTTGAGTTTTCTGTAATCAATGCAAACTCGCCACCCGGTTTGGGTGCGAGTAGGGATTAACTCATTCGCCTCGTTGGTTATGACCGTGATGCCCGACTTCTTGGGGACAACGTGAATGGGGCTAACCCACTGGCTATCAGAAATAGGGTAAATGATACCACTATCTAGACATTTGACGATCTCCTTCTTCACAGCCTCCTTCATGACTGGATTAAGACGTCTCTGTGGATCCCGGGCTGGTTTGGCATCATCCATCAGATGAATATGATGCTCAACGATGAGGGGACTAATCCCCTTGATGTCCGCCATGGACCAGCCAAAAGCTTGCCTGTTGCTGTGCAAGACCGCGAGAAGGGCTTTCTCTTGCTCGGGAGCTAGAGAAGCCGAGATGATGACAGGAAGGGTCTCGTTCTCACCTAAGTAAGCATACTTAAGGTGAGACGGCAACGGCTTGAGTTCGAGCGTTGGAGGTGAAATGATGGAAGGCAAGACTGGTGCAAAGGTCTCGAACTCAAAGGACTCCAGCAAAGGTTCAAAACGAGTGTAGGCAACCGAGTCGGATGGTTTAGGTAACTCATCCGAAAAGTCGAAAGATTCAAACTCGGGTTGTGCGCGGCTAAGATCGTTCGTGAACGTGAAACACTCGTAGTCGTTATCGGGCGCAGAAACAGCAGCAGGTTCGAAGAGACACGCACTAGTGGCGTCAAGATCATCGTGTTCAAACAGAAACTCCTCGAATTCACACTCTTCTGGTGTGATCTCCTGGATCGAGCAGACATCCAGTATATGAGCATTAGGTTCGGCGGGCTGATTCCCCAACCTAAAAATGTTGAGTTCAATTGTCATATTTCCAAAAGAGAGGTTCATTGAACCATTGCGACAATTGATCACAGCATTTGAGGTTGCGAGAAATGGGCGACCGAGTATCACCGGAATTTGATTCCGGGGGTTAGCTACAGGCTGTGTATCTAAGACAATGAAGTCGACGGGGAATATGAAGTCCCCGACTTTGATTAACACATCCTCTAGCTCACCCCTAGGATGGGTGATCGATCGGTCGGCCATCTGGAGAGTGCAGTGTGTGGGTTTCAGCTCTCCGATGCCTAATTGCTCGTATACTGAATACGGAAGCAAGTTAACACTGGCACCAAGATCTAATAGTGCGCGGTTGATGTTCTTATCCCCAATAGTAATTGAAATCGTAGGACAGCCAGGGTCCTTCCGTTTTTGTGGTAAAGATTGGGTAAGGGCATCACTCACAGCACTAGCCAAGAAAACTTTCTTGGGTACCTGAGACTTCCTCTTTTTCGTGCACAAGTCCTTTAAGATTTTCGCGTAAGAAGGGACTTGTTGGACAGCATCTAAAAGAGGAATGTTAATGTTAACTTGCTTGAATAACTCCAAAATCTTCTCCATTTGTGGATTTTGTTTGTTAGACCTCAACCGGTTTGGAAATGGAACATTTTGAAAATTGGTTGAGTCTAATGCTGGAGGAGGAGATTTTGGAGTTGGAATGGATCCCAGAATAGGTGTTTTCGTGGAGTGAGAAGCGGGTCCGTTTAGAGAAGAAGAGGAAGGAGAGCCTTGTGAAGAACGGAGAATAGGCTCGGAAGACGAAGAAGAAGAAGCAGGAGAAGAAGAAGAAGAAGAAGCGGCCGGGGTGTCATCGTTGATTTGCTTGCCAATGTTGTTTTGCAGCACCCTCCCTGATCTCAGTGTGGTCACGGCACTCACATTATGGTTTTGTTGTTCAAGAGCAACATGTGCATTATGTGGGTGGCCGGGATTTGGAAGTGGCTGGGACGGGAGCTTCCCCTTCTCTCGCTCGCTCAAGGCCGCGTTCAGCTGTGCAATCTGGGCCTCGATGGTCTTGATGCTCTGCCCGTGTGCGGCGGTGTGTTGCACTAAAGATTGGATCGAAGACTGGATGTTGGCGGTGGATTGAGTCGATTGTTTAACAAACGCATCCAGACTTCGCTCGAGCGAGGAAACCTTATCGTTGTTCGACGGAACAAAGTTGTTTGGTGGAAAGGAATTGTTCGGTGCAAAGTTGTTCGTCTGGTTTTGGTAAGGCTGGGGTTGGAAGGGCTGCTGATACTGAGTTTGTTGTTGCGCTTGTTGTTGCGGTGGAGGGGCCCTTTGGAAATTGTTGCCCTGGAATTGATTCTGATTCTGATTCCAGGCGAAATTGGGGTGGTTCCTCCAACCGGGATTGTAGGTGGAAGAGTATGGATCATTCCTTGGTCTTTGCTGGAATGCATTAACCTGATCCTGTCCTTGCGAGGGTGGATTGTAAGGACACTCTTCGGTCAAGTGAGAAGGATCGGAACAACAAGCGCAGATGGTACGAAGGGGGAGAACAGGGGCAGGAGTAGGAGAAGAAAATTTGCTCTCTATTGCTTCAAGCTTTTTTGTTATTGCAGCCATTTCAGCTCTCATTGCAATAGAGACATCAAGTTGGTGAATTCCTACCCTAGACTGACCGGTAGAAGTGGAGGTAGAAGAAGAAGAAGGAGTCGGTCTGGTGCTCTCCCACTGTAGCGTTTGCTCCGCAAGATCGTCAAAGAACTGCCACGCTTCCTCGTCAGATTTGGATAGGAAGTGGCCCTGACAGATGGTTTCCAACAACTGCTTCGTTGCTGGGTTCAGTCCCTCGTATAAGGTTTGGCAGAGTTGCCATTTCTCTATACCGTGGTGAGGACACTGAACAAGAAGGTCTTTGTATCGGTCAAAGCACTTCCAGAAGGGTTCAGAAGGAAGCTGGGAGAATTGGTTGATCTCATTTCGAATTCTTGCGGTCTTATGATTTGGGTAGAATTTTTTCAGAAACGCTTTAACAAACTCGTCCCAGCTGGTGATTGAGTGGGAAGCGGTGCTATACAGCCATTTTTCTGCGAGATCGCATAAAGTGAACGGAATGACCCGTAGACGTATAGCATCGTCCGACAGCTGGGTTGTTTTCATCATGGCACAGACGTTTTGAAATTTGTTAATGAAGATATAGGCATCTTCAGATTCAAGCCCATGAAAACGTGGAAGCATGTTGATGAAATGGGGCTTAATTTCAAAGTTGTCCCCATTGGCCGGAGGAAGAGAAAGGCAGGTTGGAAGTGCAGAACGGGTAGGGTAGAAACGATCCTGGAGCGCAATTCGCTGCGGCGCTACAACAGGCGGAGGTGGTGGGAGATTGGTCTCCATAGGAGGTGGAGCCAATCCAGGGGTGGTCAACGAGATGTTCGGATTAAATCCCGACATCGCGGAAGAAGAGGTTGGTGAAGGTGAAGGTGAAGGTGAAGATGTATGAACAGAATTCCGGTCAACGTCGGAGTTGGCCGGCAAAGGAAGGGGTGAAAGAGGAGTGGACGGAGTATCGACTTCGGAGTCGATCGCGTAGTCGGTCGCGACTAACGTAACGCGGACTAGACGGGCGCTAGTGTCCCGAGTCCAAGCGGACATACACTAAACGAGTTTAGTATAGTCAAAGCGAAGAAGGTGAGGATAAGAAAACGTCAATGAAGAAAGGCGATGGGTGTTGGGTGAAAATGGATTTGGCGACAAAAGGGCAAGTTTTTATAAAAGTTTTTGATTTTTTCTTTTTTTATTTTGTTTTTAGAAAGAGATTTACAGAAGTATGTACGGAAATACGGCTTAAGCAATCACAAACAAGATATGCACAATCACACCTAGATCTAGGGTAACCTAGGTCTACTAGACTTGCTCCTGAACTTGATTGTCGAAGTTAAACAGTGTCGAGAAACAGGCTTAAAAATACACTGATCACGAGGCCAGGTAAGTGCAGAGATAAGGGGAGGTTGTCCAACGCTTTCGCGAAGTTCCTTAATTAAATAACCCTTTCTCTTTCGGCGGTTGCGCCTTTAACACTTTCCTAGACACCCCGTAAACAATATACGGTTAAGCAAGGTTCTAAACAAGGTTTATCTTCTCCTAATGAGCGCGAAGTCCTTAGGGCAGAAGTCTAGTATTTTTTAATTTACAATGGACAATGCATATGCTTTAGTGATTTCCGGGGTCCTGGGAAGGGTGATGAAATCCCCACCCAATCTGGATTGGTTTCAAGCCCCTTAAGTCCGTATTAAAGAATGCAAAACAGTAACAATATCAACAGCAAACAATTTTTATTTGCGGCGCAAAGAATCCTGCACAAGAACAGTTTATTGGAAGGGGGAGAAGAATTTACGCAAAGAAGGCTGCAGAAAACACAATTCAGTGGAGCTTAGAGGAGTGGAGAGAGGCAGAGAGAGTTACCCAGAAAAAATGGCAGCCCAAGGGCACCAAGTGGCCGCTCTTCCGCGGCCAAACAGGTGCTAAGGCCGCGGAAGCGCGGCAGGAACAGAGGATTGGGACTTCAGGTTTGGTTCAGGTGCTGTTCTGGGTCTTCTCCTCTTGTCTGGATGTACTGAATCTTAAATTGCTCACTGTATTTGCTCCAGATTTGTACAGTAGACCGGATGATTCGTTTTGTCCGTCGCGGTGTAGCCGCGAAATGTGGGTCTATCTACCCACGTCTTTGGCACTGTACTTGAACTCCGTATTTCTAACGTCCTTGGCGTCGATCTTGAGCTTCGTATTTCCTGCACACTTGCACAAAAACTAATCAAGAATAACAAGATGGTTTCTTTTACAAAGTATATATTTTTTTTTTTGGTTTTTGGTAGTTTTTATATTCACAAATTAACCCGAAATTTCACTTAGAAATAGACTACCGTCTCCCCGGCAACGGCGCCATTTGATTGTTAGGATACGAGCGTGTCAAGTTTAGTTCTAAATACCGCAATCAAGACGGTTTCGCACGTAGCTAGCCGGTTGAGTACGGGTCGTCCGCAGGGAGATGGGAATCTTTTTCTATGTGTTTTTCGACGAGTTAAGTCCGGTTGTTCAGATTTTGTTTGTAGTTATCTAAGTGTTGAGTTGATATTTAAAGAGAGCTTGTTAGGGTTAGGATTAGGTTAGTTTGAGTTAGGAGTCTCCACATCTTTCGTTGCCCCACTTAATATCGGTGTTACGGTAATCGGCAACAACGGGGATTAGCACGACTAGGAAGGAACTTGCGAGTATAAGCCAGGCTTTCCAACGCATAGTCCTTCCTTTTGATGCTTGTCCGTCCGTTCTTGGCTCTTATCCATAACCTCCGGTTAATTCAACCACAACCGGTCTCACTACGGAATCACCGCTATCATGTAGGATAGGGTGCCGTAAGGAGCGGATTGTGGTTGGGTTAACGGGAGTTGATTTAAGTTGTTGGGCAAGGAAAGAGTGAGAGAGATTTCCTTCTCTCAAACTTCCCTTATCCTACCCTAACAAGTATAGAACTACTCACACTTCATAATACGGAAAAATAAAACAACACAAAAGAGGAAGATAGAAAGAAGAAGATTAGAAGAATACGACTAACTGTTTGCGACCTCACCTTGGCGAGGATCAAGCGTAAGTATCATTGTCGTATGTAAGGATAAAGAAAAAGAGAGAAGAAACAAACAACAAGGAAATAACAACAACTACTTAACAATTAAAATTACAACAATTATAACAAGTAAAGAAAGAGACAAGCATGATAATAAAAATGGTCTTCTTTATTCATCACTCTTCACTCAAAAGCTCACTTACAAGTTTAATGGAGAAGAGGTGAGAAGAGGAAGAAGAACAATATGCGAACCGGGAAATGGTGTCCCAAAGCAGCCGACGCCTATTCCCTCAAATCCAAAAGTGGGCGAACTACATGAAAACCAGTCGCATCCTATCTCGGGAAATGTCTTGGCTACCGATGACAGTAGCCCGCTAACTCAAGATCAAATCATGGATTTGGTTGCCAGCAAAGTTAAAACATTGGTGGCCGAAGCCGAAGCGCAAAAAGATATCAGCAGTAGTGGGAGACCATATCCTGCTCAGTATGATCTGGTAGAATTTCCTAGCGGCTATGTCATCCCCAAATTCGGAAGATTCGATGGGACGGGAAATGCGAATCAGCATATAGCCCACTTCAAAGCCTCATGCGGAAATACTGGGGGCAATGATGCGCTTCTCCTCCGCCAGTTCGTTAATAGCTTGACCGATGTTGCTTTCGACTGGTACGCGAGCATACCGGATGGCTCCGTCACAACTTTTGTCCAAATGGAGTCTCTGTTTCGGCAGAAGTTCATGAGCGTCAGCGATAAGATTACCATTGTCGAGCTCGTAAGGACCAAGCCCAAGAGCGAAGAAAGCAGCATGGATTTTATAACCCGATGGCGCAATCTCTCCGTCAAATGCGAACCGCCGATAAAGCAGGACCAATCTGTCAGTCTCCTCGTCGGAAATCTCAACAATTGGATGGCCCCGTTTTTATGCACCGCGGGTCTCAAAACATTCCAAGAGCTGACCAGGAAAGTTCAGATGCTGGAGCACTCAAAGCAGGAGTCCTCCTCGGATTTCCAAAATAACAATAGGTCCTGGAGAAACCGAAAGGACGATAATCGCAAAGGCGGAAACTCCGATGATTCTGAATCTTTCAACACTTCGGCTAACCGAAATAAGCAAGGGATGAGCGGGCCTGGCGCCAACCAGCCTCGGAAGCCAATGTTCGGAGAGGGAGGAGAATATCCACTGAAAGAGAAGCTGGATAAGGTCTATTCCTTCAGAAGGGATAAAATCCGTAAAATATTCAAAGACGCCCTGAAGAACGGTCTACAACTGCCAGAGTCAAAAAGACCGCAGGAAGCGAATAGGACCGACGACCCCAAATACTGCCCCTATCACAGAGTGATAGGTCATGCCATTGAGGACTGCTTCGTCTTCAAAGATTGGGTCGAAAAACAATACAAGGCGGGAGAGATAGAACTGTCCAAAGGCATGTTAGTAAACAGTCAAGATGCGACCGCCAATTTCATACAAACGGAGACCAAAGTTTTTCGTGAAACTAATTCTCTCAGACATCTGCCTTTCTCTGAACACAGTCGACCACCACGTTATTAAACTGGGAACAATCGACCACCACGTCATTAAACTGGGAACAATCGACCTCTAAGTCGTTAAATTGGGAATGTAAAAAAATGTAAATAAAAAAAATGTGTAAATAAAAGAAAAATAAAGAAAAGCCGAAATGATGGGGCAACTCGCAATAAAAATCAGCGAGTAAAAATGAAAATGAAAATAAAACCAAAATGATGGGGCAACCGCGAATAAATAGCCGAAATGATAGGGCAATCGCGACCTTCGCGATAAGAAAAGCTGAAATGATGGAGCAAACGCGGTAAAACAAAACAAAAAAAAGCGGCGAATGATGAGTCGCTCCTGGTACCATATTCCAGTGCAGCGATGCAGACGCCAACCAAAATCCAATTTCCCAAAATTCTTCCGGCCCTACGGCCAGTCCCCAAATTGACTGCCGTATACAATCCACGGGCTCAAATAATTCTCATCATACACATGCCCCACCACAATCATCAATTACGCGGCTGGTCTCCGCCTTTGGAATTATGCTCCATTGAGAAGACCTACTCATGTGTCCTCACGATACATGAGGAGAACAAACCTTTGTGGGATCCTTACGACTCATAAAGGAAAATCACACTTGGGAGTCCTCACGATTCCTAAGGAGAAAATACACCTGCGGGATCCTTACGACTCGTAGGGAGAAAATGCTTTTATGGGACCCTCACGGCCCATAAAATTGAAAAGCCTTAGGCTATAGGGATCTAAACCTGTCTCCTAAGCCATCGCTCTCCAATCCCCAAGTGGCGAATGATGAGTCGCTCCTGGTACCATATTCCAGTGCAGCGATGCAGACGCCAACCAAATTCCAAATCCCATACCCCAACGGCGAATGATGAGTCGCTCCTGGTACCATATTCCAGTGCAGCAATGCAGACGCCAACAAAGTCCCAAAATTTTTTATGGCCCTACGGTCTGGATCATACATCCTGCAAAACCGTATACAATCTATGGGCGTAAAACAATCCCAATCTCTCCAAAAAAAAATTAATAAAATAAAAAAAAGTTATGTCCACAAGCAAGATGGGCACGGATGAAAACCCGAAAGGGCTCCGTGAGTAAAAACAGCAGGACTGCCAGCGAGTTTGTGAAAACCCGAAAGGGCGCAAACTCATGAGAAAGAGATGAAATGCACTCACAAGGTCCTCTCGACTTTGTGAGGAGAAAATTCCCGCGTGAGATCCTTACGACTCACAAAGGAGCAACACACTTGGGAGTCCCCACGACTTCCAAGGAGAAAATGCACTTACGGGATCCTTACGACCTGTAGGGAGAAAATGCTTTGTGAGATCCTTACGACTCACAAAGTTGAAAAGTCTTAGGCGATAGGGACCTAAAAACTGTCTCCTAAGCCATCGTTTCCTAATAAGCAAACGCAAATGATGATTCGCTCCTGGTACCATATTCCAGTGTAGCGATGCTGATGCCAAACAAAAAAAAAACCAATCCCCAAATCCACTCATGACAAATGATGATTCGCTCTTGGTACCATATTCCAGTGTAGCGAAGCTGATGTCAACCCAAATCAAATCAAACCAACAACCTCTACAGCGGAATCATGCTCCGTCCCAGAATTTACCCCGTGTCGAAATCATGCTACCTTCCCTGCCGGAATTATGCTCCGCCTCGGGATATCTACCTTCCCTGCCGGAATTATGCTCCGCCTCGGAATCAAATCAACCAACCAGCTCTGCGTCGGAACCATACTTCGTCTCAGAGTGTACCCCGCGTCGAAATCATGCTTCATCTCGGTGTATCTGCCTTCCCTGTCGAAATTATGCTTCATCTCGGAATCAAATCAAACCAACAACCTCTGCGGCAGAATCATGCTCCGTCCTAGAATTTACCCCGTGTTGAAATCATGCTTCGCCTCGGGATATCTACCTTCCCTGCCGGAATTATGCTCCGCCTCGAAATCAAATCAACCAACCAGCTCTGCGTCGGAATCAAGCTTCGTCTCAGAATGTGCACCCTGTGTCGAAATGATGCTTCGCCTCGGTGTACTTTCCTTCCCTGTCGAAATTATGCTTCGCCTCGGAATCAAGTCAACCGACAAGCTCTGCGCCGGAATCATGCTCCGTCTCAGAATGTACCCCATTCGAAATCATGCTTCGCCTCGGAGTATTTGCCTTCTCTATCGGAATTATGTTTCGCCTGGGAATCAACCTCCGCATCGAAATTATGCTTCGGTTAGAATGTCTGTCACCCTTCGGAATGATGCTCCGAATCCTGGAATTATGCTCCGCTCATCGGAATGATGCTCCGATCCTTGGAATCATGCTCCGCAAATCGGAATGATGCTCTGACCTTTGGAATCATGCTCTACCCTTCGGAATGATGCTCCGAACCCCTGGAATCATGCTCTGCTCTTCGGAATGATGCTCCGAACCCCTGGAATCATGCTCCGCTCTTCAGAATGATGCTCCGACCCTTGGAATCATGCTCCACCCTTCGGAATGATGCTCCGAACCCCTGGAATCATGCTCCGCTCTTCGGAATGATGCTCCGACCCTTGGAATCATGCTCCACCCTTCGGAATGATGCTCCGAACCCCTGGAATCATGCTCCGCTCTTCGGAATGATGCTCCGAACCCCAGGAATCATGCTCCGCTCTTCGGAATGATGCTCCGAATCCTGGAATGATGCTCCGCCCTTAGGAATGATGCTCCGATCCCCTGGAATCATGCTCCGCTCATCGGAATGATGCTCCGATCCTTGGAATTATGCTCCGCAAATTGGAATGATGCTCCGCTCATTGGAATGATGCTCCGATCCTTGGAATTATGCTCCGCCCTTCGGAAAGATGCTCCGAACTCTGGAATCATGCCCCGCTCTTCGGAAAGATGCTCCGAACTCTGGGATGATGCTCCGCCCCTGGAATGATGTTCTAACTCGAAGTCCAACTTCAAGATCCATCAATTTCATGCACACAGCTCAAATATGCGGTGTGCATTTATTGATGGGGGGCACTTTGTTGGGGTAAAAATTTACACCCCGGTTGACCGAGTCAAAGTCAAGGTCAACCCCCAAGCTAGGTGGGCCGAAGCCCAGGTCAAGCGGGCCCATGCCCAAGTCGAGCCCGCGGCCAGCCTCCCAATGCCAACAACAAAATCATTTAATAAATATTTTTATGTAATTTTTAATACATGAATGTATGCAAAATGGGCATAAAGCCAATATTTTGTAAGCCCATGGCTTATGTGCAAAAATGAAATGGCACATGAGCCATGGGATAGGATAAAATACCATTTTGTGAAGCCCAAGGGGCTATATGTAAATATGTAAGCCTATAAAAGGCAACATGATGATGAATAAAGGGAACTGTTTTCATTCTCTCCACAAAAATTTTAGATCTGAGATCTTTTGTGCCTCCTGCTCCTTCTCCAAGGTTCTAAACCTTCTCATTTTTTTTGAATTAAATCAAGAGTTTTACTCTTTCTTTTCAAAAACTAAGAAGTCTTCCACCACAAAACCCACAAAGGGGAACTTGGATCTACCATTAGATCTCAGAAAGGAGAGATTTTTAGATCTCACATCTCTTGATCATCAAGATCCAGCCAACAGAGGAGGAAGAGGAAGAACCCCTTTCATCAACCAAAACATTTTAGGAGTTTAACTCCATATATTTACATATATATATATATAATAAATATTTCCATATATATATATATATATATAATAAATATTTCCTTTCTGAAGCATAGCTTCTGGTTCTGGGACTAAAAGTCCCTTTGTCTCGCCAGCGCCCAGCGCTCGAGCGCAAAACGCCCACGTGTCGACACGTGGCGCGCTTGCGCTCAGGCGCACTGCGCTCGAGCGCAAAGCGCCTATATGCCGACACGTGGCGCGCTTGCGCTCAGACGCACTGCGCTCGAGCGCAAAGCGCCCACATGCCGACACGTGGCGTGCTGCGCTCAAGCGCAAAACGCCCACGTGCCGACACGTGGCGCGCTTGCGCCTGAGCGCACAGCACCTAAGCGCACAGCGCTCAAGGCGCTGGCCCCACGCATCCTTTGGATGCCTTTTCCCCCTCTTTCTTTTATATATATATACATATATACATATATATATATACACATATGTATACATATTTACACACACACATACTCCGCGACACTGTCCCTGTTAGAAAAAAATTTCTAACGGGACGCTGCCCCGCACCCCGCAAGGGGGCTGCTAGCCCCCTTGACCCCCAGCCCGCTATCCGAGTAGCGGGACCCCCGTAAAAACTCTGCGTGGCTCCCGATATATCCAAACCCCCCTTTCAAAACACAACACACATACACTGCACATTGAGTTTGCATGACCATTTTAATCCGTTAATCGGAGGTTCCCTCGCCCCAAAGGCGAGGGATAATTAACGGCAGGTTAGTCCGCGGCTGCCGGAGATTTGGATCCCCACAATCAATAAACCCCCGCCTACCCTAGGTAGGGAGAATCTGTAGTATACGCCTGACAAGCGCGCGCGTATTCCCATCTCAATAGGGTGACGAAAAACACCCTACACCTATATGGAGAATCTTTGTGATAAGAAGAGATTGACCGAGCGTAGTATAGGAAACTCCTTCCCTATCAAGAGTATGTCATTCGCGTACTATACGAGGATCACCACCATACTCCCTACTACCTTTTTGTATATACAAGGTTCATCTACCATTTTGATGAAGTCAAACTCTTTGACTGCTTCATCAAAACAGACGTTCCAACTCTGCGATGCCTGATTTATCGCATAAATCATCTTGCACACTTTTCCGTTGCTCCCACTGTCTACGAAGCCCTCTAGCTGTGTACTTATAGATGCTTTCTTCTAAAACATCATTTAGAATAGCAGTCATGACACCCAACCACTAGATATCGTAGTCATGGTATATAGCAGTGGCAAGTAGGATCTGGATGGACTTAAGCATAGCTTTGAAAGTCTCAATTTTTCCATGTACACCAAGTAATCTTCTCAAGATATACTTGCTCCTGATGGGGATTTAACCCTTTAGATAAAGCAACCAAAGTCCATACTTTGTTGGTGTATAAGGATTCCATCTCAGATCGCTAAGCATCCAGCCATTCTTACAGAGTCCCACTCCTGATGGCCAACTCGAAACTAGTTGGGTCATCATCTTATGATGCAATCCTCGCTCCTACTGTCATAGAGAAAACCGAAGTATCTCTCAGGTGGGTGAGGAACCCTACTAGATCGGCGGAGAGGCTAAGGTTCGTTGGAAACTATTGAATCCTTTGGTTCTACCAAATCATCAGCTGCAGTTTGTATAGCTGGAACTCTTTCCAGTTCTACCTCATGACCAATAATTTCTTCACAAGAAATTCCCTTTCACAAAGGTGGCATGCTGAGAAACAAAACATCTTTTGTTCCTCGGTTTGGAAGAAGATATTCCCTTGCGAATGCTTGGGATATCCAACAAACTTCCACAGAACTGACTTTGCCTCGAGCTTGTCCGAATTTTGCTTTTAGACATAGGCCGGACAACCCCAAATCTTAACTTACTTAAGATATAGGCTCTTCCCATTCTATATCACATATGAAGTGGTAGGCAACTGATTTGATTGGAACCCTATTCAATAGGTATGCAACTTCACAAGTGCATAACTCCCAAAAGGAAATAGAAAACTCAGTAGTACTCATCATAGAGCGCACCATATCAAATAGGGTGTGATTGCTCTGCCCCGATACACCGACGTGTTGTGGTGTATACGGAGGAGTAATGCTGAGAGAGAATCTCATTCTCCTTTAGAATAGTCCAGGAATCCCGTGCTCAAGTTTTCTCCTCCTTGATCTCATCAAAGGACATAATACTTATACCCATTTTTGGTTCTCTACTTCTAACTTATATTCTGTGATTATCTCAAAAGTTTCGGACTTGTGTTTCAACAGGAATATATGTCTGAATCTTGAGAGATCATCAGTGGATGTAATGAAGTACAAAGAACCGGTCCTGGCATGTGTAGACATGGGACCTTCATACATCAGCATGTATCAATCCCAAGAGTTCACTAACTCTTTCTCTGTTTCCAATAAACGGAGCTGTGGTCATCTTATCTTTGTGACATGTCTGGCAAGTTTTACAAGATGTAAATCCAAACTAATTTAAATATGCATCTTTATGTAAGTTCAGCTAGTCGGGTCGCATTGATATGACCTAGTCTACAATACTTTAAGAAGGATTCGTTCATTTCTGAACTCTTTCTCTTGTGTGTGTTCTGTACATTAAGAAGTGTGGTTTAATTTAGAACGTCTATGCTTTTAGATATCGTGCCTGAACCGATCAACACTTGATATAGGAAATGTTCAAAACATTATCCAACAATACAAAATTATATCCTTCTTTACTAATAAAGAGACCGATATGATGTTGTATATCAGGTTCGGTATCTAATAATATTCGTTCAGAATCAATGTATTCCGGTAATACAGGGTGATAACTGCCAACAGACTTGGCTGCAACACTTGCATCATTTCCAACTCTTGAAACTTATCACCCATTCTCAGTTCTCTACCTATCTGTAGCCTATGTAACAGATTACATATGCGGGATCATGATCCAGTATCTCATACCCAGGACGTAAAGGATACTAAGAAACAATTCTTTGTAATGAACACACCCGAAGAAGATGCATCAGCATGCACTTTCTTTGTTTGGGCGGCACGGGAATTCTGGTAATCCCCTATTTCCTGCTCTGTCTTATAACAATTATAGGTTGGAGCGGGACCAACGTTCCCTAGCTCAGTATAACAAGCGGGTTCATTCAATACATCCGTATTATTATCTTGATTAAGGCGTGACATAGTCGTAACCAGGAGAGATAGAGAGAGAAGAAAACACTCAGCGTATGCTCTTGCAAGATTAGATTGGTTATTAATATATCTAATCAGGATGTCTTCCACAGCTTTGCAACAAATCTCCCTTAAAACCCTAAAAGGAAATACTAGCCGGGATTAATTACACTCTACAAGTTCTCCAATCTTTCAGCCAGGCCAGTGCCGGTACTTTGAGGGAGGTTCCCCGTGCTTTCGCACGGACCTAATTAAAGTAAACCTCATTTTCCCAGGGGCGTAATCCCGTTAACACCTTTCTAGACACCTACTTGATCGGCTAATTGTAATGTGTAAAACTCTCCCAGGAGTAACTCTTACTCGCAGTGGGTATCGGGATCCAACTATCTCATAGAAGGTATGCAATCTCATTGCAAATTTCAACACTTGAAATTCCCGATAATATTTTGCCCCTAGCAACTTATGACCTTGGCTAAGGTCAACAAATCATAAGCGCTAGCCAAGTTCAACCCGTCATTTTCCGATTGAATTAAACTCACCCGCACGAACCTTGGCTAAGGTCAACAAAGTCGCACGACTACCCTAACTCAATCGCATCATATGCTTATACAGATAAGCGCTAATTATCTACCGCACACTACGCCTTGGCTAAGGTCAACAAACGTAGTACGAATACTAAGTAGTACTTATCTGAAATGACGGAGGGCTACGTCTGGTTTTTAAGAAAACCCTTTGCGTAATGAACTTGATATCGTTGTAGAATCGAGTGATTTTAAATGGAATGTTTTTGAGGCCTTTTCTAGTTTTGCTAAAGAGGTTACTCCCGGTGAAGGGATCGTCGGCTCTTTCCTTATCGAATAAGGTGCAGGATATTTCATAAATACCACTATGCAAAGCAAAAACTATAGAAACAATCAAAAGACAAACCGAGTTTGTAGCATCTGCTAGTTTCGCTAAAGAGATCACTCCCGGTGAAGGGATCTCGGCTCTTTCCTTATCGAATAAGGTGCTGGATGTTCTACAAGGAACACCGCTATGCAAAGCAAGAACAAGAGCTACCAGTTTTTGAGACAAGTTTCTACAACATCTTTAGGTTTCTTTAAGTTTCATTAATCTCATTAATGAAGTCCCATTTTATTATGCTTTACAAGCATCACATTTGAAACGAAATCTGCAATATAATATATATCTCATATATATAATATAAACATCCGTCTCAGGCAGTAATACGATCTCATCACAGAACATTGCAGCAGAAGAACATATATGAAATATTGGATATACTAGGAGGTCCGTGTTTTTAATACGAGCCTGTATAAAACACAGATTCCACGGTCGCGATGAATAGCCAATCCCACATCCCTAGACCCCTACGAGAGCGGCAAGCAACACTGCCAATTCTAGGGTTAGGAGACCTGGTCTCGACTCCTCGAGATGGTCTCCTACTGGACCCTAGAACCCGGTTACTTGTGATCCCCGCCTTGGGTCTACCTAATGCGGAAAAGTAAATAATATACAATGGTGACATCATCCTTAGCCCGGAAGTGCCCCAATAAAAGAATATTACATACAAATGAATTTTACATGAATGAAAAAGAAAAACTCTCATCTCACATAAAAACCCCGGCTATTCAAAACACGACGATCCAATATAACATATCACAGCAACACATAATATCACATATCATCAACGTAAGTAAATATGCGTATCCCAATTGTCGTTGATGTATAGCAACGAAACCGGGGATACACCACATATTACACTTACGGTCGCAGAAAATAAAGTGTAAAACTACAACAGTTGGAATCCACAACCTCCTTAGACATCGCATGCCTAACCAAATGAATTCCTTAGACATCGCATGCCTAACAATTATAAACCCCGTATTTTAGTCTCGATCTCGAAAACACTTTTCAATATCAAGTCAGGCAATTCAACAAGATTCCCGACATCCTGATCGAATGCTCGTCGCAAACTTTAGTAGACGGCCGCACCCCCGGATGCCTTCAACGAAGTGCACTAAGGCGGAACACCGCTGCCGCGAACACCCGAACGGATGCTTTTGGCGATGGGGTTCTCCTACAGTCACTTGGTCGGGGCTATGGGGCGTGGGTATCAATTAAGTTTACCCGGCGAGTATCCGCGCACGCTACGTGATTGCGACGGACTTTTGATCACATCAAAATCCCGTGGCAACTGATCAATTGAGATTAAAATGCTAGATTTATAACATTCAAATTAGTTATCTCATAACTACTTGTGGATTCCAAATATTGCATCACATTCCAGATAAATAGACAATGTTAAACTTTCCGATCGAATAAACAAACACCCAAGATTTCCCACATAGTTCTCAACACTTGAAATTAGTTTTAAAACATACATCAAATGCCACAGTACCAATGGTCCAGCCATAGAAGGGTCAAGCCAACGCCTCACATGTGGCAACGCCGTACTGCCCCAAACCCTAAGGTTTAGAGACGGTTCAGACGGTCACATAATCGAGTTAAGGTTTGCGTTCTTCTAGAGGGTCCACCGCTTTACTTGCACGACTAAGAACGTTCTTAAACTACGGAAAAATCCAACACTTGGAAATTTTCCGGCAGGGGAAAAAGTGAGTTATTGATATCCGTTCGAACTTTTTAACACGTTCTAAATTACCCGGAAAAAACTTAAACAAAGTTAAACTTTCCGATCGAATCAACGAGTTTCCAATACATCCCAGAAAACTCAACACTTGAGTAGAATTAAAAATTCCCAGAACTATGAAAAAGGACCCAAGAATTAATACCTGAAGTATCAGGGACCAACTCTAAATTTTGGCCGCGGAACCGCCGCCAAACGCTTGGTTTGGCCGCGGTTCCGTGCTCACGTGATCGAGTTGATGGTCCGTACTTCACAGTAATTCTTAGATTTACCTGCTTTATTTTCTGAGTATTTTCAATATGAAAAATGTCAACTTTTGAAAATTTTTCCAGAAACTAGGTTTTATCGGGTATTCGGAGTTCGATCGGACTTTAAACTTCGTCTAGACTTCGTCTAAAGCTCTAGCTTGGCTCTGATACCACTGTAGGGTTACTAGGCACTCTCACAAGGGTCTATAAGGCATCAACCATGCCCGATTTAAAATTTAGACGTGCCGAACAACCCTTAACCAAGATCTTAAACTAGAAATTAGGCTAAACAAAGCAAGTAAACAACTTTACTTCTAAGAGTTTGGGATTACAACCCTTTTAGTCCGGTCCTTCATTTCATAAGCTCCGTGTTGAGGTCCCTTCGCTGCGATCATCGAGAATCCGGACTCTAGAGAGGCTCCATGAAGAGAAAGATGCATGCTTGCTTCCGATCTTCGATAACAAAGATGATCTACCTTGAAGTTTCTTTAACACAAGCTCTCACTTACTAATGAAGTGAACACCCTAATCTAATTGGCAAGAATAGATTAGGATAATGAAGTAGGAATTTAGCTCTCATTTGTTTTCTTAATCTCACTCATTTTCATCACTTCATAAAAAGCTAGAAAGCTTTTCATGCAAAGAAGAAGAAGGAAGAAAATGATCTATTTCTTTTGTGATGAATAATGAAAAGTAGTGTGAGGTTAGAAATGCAACCATAGTTCAAGTGAGAACACTTAACCATTGTATAGAATTTACCATGGTTAAGGGTTTGGGTTGGGTTAAGGAAATATCAACCAAAATATCATAACAAATATCTTTGCTTAAAACAAAAGCAAAGCTTCTAGAAGCTACTAGAAAGAATTAACCCAAATCAAACCCTAACCATGTTTAATCTCCACTAATCATGTTGCATTTATAACCTCAACTTGTTACAATATTATATATCACATATATAATATATTTTGTAACAAAATAAAATAATACAATTAACATATATCGCATATATATCAATGTATTACCCGAGTGAGAAAAAGAATCTTTTAGTGAGCTTATATTAGTTAATGTAATTTAATATATCAAATATATAATTATACATTAAATTATCGAATCAACACTTGATCCGATAATCCGGCTATTTCATAAATAACCGACTAATATAATCTGTATCAGTTCATCGAATCAACACTTGATCCGATGACCCGGCTATATCTCATATACCCGGCCGATAACTCATATCGCGAGAATCCAATACGGTATCACATACACGTATTGTTCTCGGTCCCGCACATATCATATATGTGCTCCTACTCCGTTTTGCATGAGCCAGGAAACCTCTGTGTAGGACTCTAAAGGATCGTCAATACGCCGGCAGTAGGTGATGATCATATCAAACACCCACAAGCTGCAAGCGGTCAGCTAAACGTAACAGCCACCCAGGTATTGAGCAATCAGAAGATCAACAAGCAAGCCTGTACATTCTCCCATGAATCCAACCAGTAACACTCCCGTACAGTCCGGTCTTTTCGTCTGATATGTCGCATATCTCGCCTAAGGGTAGAAAACGTCAGACCCCAGTAGCTTGATAAGTCGTGTCGATATGAGGTCCATAACAGTTCGAGAACTACTGATAACACTTACCAGTAAATCTCAGCAACCCTGGCCAGGGATTTCCAGTTATAGCCAATCGAACACAGCGCAACATCAACTCCCTATACCGGGAGAGACGAAACCCCTCCTATCGCTCATTGCCTCCATGTGATTCGGGACTGTACCCAAAAGCCACCTTTTTGCACGCCCTCTTGGACGTGGTATGATGGAAATCAAAGCACAGTGGGAATCACACAAGACTCTATGAAGATCTTGGGTCTACAGACTAACCTGTACCAGTGTCACCAGAGAACTGCCATCTGACGTGAGGTATAATACCATCTGGGAGTTCTCGGCGAGTCCGTCCAGTGTACCCAGTCTCGACTGAGCACCCGTATACCTTCTCTGATGTCATACGCCAATGGATATGGGATCATCCATCGCCCATCATATGGGTCAAGAAGCGCATACGCTAAGTCTACTTTGGAGTATCGATGCCCTATCTCGGTACTCCCACGACTAGGAACATTTGAAGGATGTACTTGGCGACTACACTGTCCCCACTAGTATGATCTGCATCATAGTCCTGGTAGTCAAGTACTCATCCTAAGGGCTTTATCAACATGTGACATAGAGACAATCAGAGTACATGTTAAGATAAAGAGTAACCAGATAGCATACTATCATGTCGAGCAAGAAAGTCCTCCCTATATATGTCCCAGCATCCACTACAATATACAACGCATGTACAGTAATGGCCTCTAGGGCATACATATAACTAACAATCTCCCACTTGCACTAGGGCCATCTGTTGTGGTATCGCATACCCAACAATTAGCTGTGGTTGAAGTATCTCATACTCAACCATCCCATAAAAGTCTCTACTGGGAAATAGACCTTTGTGAGTGGATCTGCGCTGTTGTCCTCTGTGTCTACTCTCCTAACCTCGATCTACCGGGAGATCAACCATCTCCATGATCAGGTGATACTGCCTAAGATTTATATCTTGATTTCTGATGGGACGGGGGTTCCTAGGCATTAGCCACAACTCCATTGTCACACAATGGCAGGAACGAAGTTCATCTCATGAACTAAAATATATCCAGACTTCCTCTTTGGTAGCATCTTTGGTAACGATGTATCTTGCCTTTAATCGTCTAGTAAGTCACGGTATCTAGCTTGGAACTCTTCCAATATACCGTCCCTCTACTGAGGGTAAAGATAATGCCTGCGACTGACATTCAGTCGTCCTTATCACCCTGGAACCTTTCCAGTGATTCTCCCCAGGATCTATTGATACTATCTCACTACAACTAGTGAGAATCCTAACATCCAATTAGATCAAGAGGACGCTCTTTTGATGGTCTTGAGATCAAATCGGCAAGCATTTGGTTGGACAATGGCAGACATCAAAGGGATTAGTCCCTTGATTGTAGAAGATCATATACATTTGATGGATGAAGCCAAACCGACCCGAGACCCACAAAGACGGTTAAATCCCGTCATGAAGGAGGCGGTAAAGAAAGAAATTGTCAAGTGCCTAGATAGTGGTATAATTTACCCAATCTCTGATAACCAATGGGTAAGTCCTATTCATGTGGTCTCTAAAAAGTCTGGCATCACGGTCATAACTAATGAGGCTAATGAGTTGATCCAAACACGCACCCAAACTGGGTAGCGTGTATGTATTGATTATAGAAAACTCAATACCGCAACGAGGAAAGATCACTTCCCTCCACCTTTCATTGACCAGATGTTGGAACGATTAGCTGGACACGAATATTATTGTTTCATGGACGGATACTCTGGCTATAACCAGGTCCCTATCGCAGAAAAGGATCAAAATAAAACAACATTTACTTGTCCTTTCGGTACCTTTGCTTATAGACGCGTGCCCTTTGGGTTATGCAATGCTCCCGCTACATTTCAGCGGTGTATGATGGGGATATTCTCAGACATGGTCGAGAATTTTTTGGAGATTTTCATGGACGATTTCTCTATATTTAGGGACTCATTTGAGGATTGCCTACGTCATCTTGAAGCAGTTCTTACCCGCTGTAAGGATAAGAACTTAACTTTGAATTGGGAAAAATACCATTTCATGGTCCAAGAAGGTATCGTGCTTGGACATGTCATTTCACGAAAAGGCATTGAGGTAAAAAGAGCTAAAATAGATGTCATCCATAACCTTCCTCATCCCAAATGAGTCAAAGATATACGATCTTAATGCAAGATTTTATTGGAGATTCATTAAGGATTTTAGCAAAATTGCTAGACCTTAAACTCTTCTCTTGGACAAGGATACTACATTTAACTTCGATTCGGATTATGAGGCTGCTTTTGAATCACTTAAAAGATCTCTCACTACAACCCATGTTCTATCATCTCCTAATTGGAACTACCCCTTTGAGCTAATGTGTGATGCATCAGATTTTGCTATTGGTGCAGTCTTAGGACAGCACATTGATAAGATGCCACATGCAATTTATTATGCAAGTAAGACCTTGAATGATGCCCAAATTAATTATACAACCACCGAGAAAGAACTCTTGGCAGTTGTATTTGCATTCGAAAAATTCAGACCTTACTTGATTGGTTCATCGATTGTGGTTTACATGTTAGGATACCTACAACGGCAGCAAGGTTTCAGGAGGCATCACACATGCCAAGTTTAAATTTTTTGCCATTCTAGATAACCCAAACACAAGATCTTTAACTAGAGAATCAAACAAAACATCGAAGCAAACAACTTTACTTCTAAGAGTTAGGGATTACAACCTTTGTAGTCTGTTCCTTCGCATCATAAGCTCCGTGTTGAGATTCTTTCGCTGTGATCATCATGAACCCGGACTCTAGAGAGGATCCATGAGGTGAATGAGGCATCTTGCTTGAAGTCTTCCTTTTCAAAGATGATCTACCTTGAAGAATCTCAAACCCAAGCTTACACTTCTCTAATGAAGTATTAGTGAAGTGAACACCCTAATCTAAGTGGCTAGAATAGATGAGGATGATAAAGTAGGAATTTTGCTTTCTTTTGTTTTCTTTATCTCACTTAAAATCATCACAAATCAAAACGCTAGTGAAGCTTTTCCAAGAGAGGAAGAAGAAGAAGAAAGCTTTTGTGATGAATAATGAATTGTTATGTGAGGTTAGAAATGCAACCAAGGTTAAGAATGAGAAGCTTAACCCATGTAGAGAATAAACCATAGGCTAGGGTTCAATGGTTGGGTTAACAAATATCTAGATATTATCTAAAGAGTGGACTAAGTCAACACTTCCAAAATATCTCATTTTAAATCCACCATTTAGAATTAACCTAAAAAGAATGTTAACCCTAATTGAAACCCTAGCATGGTTTAATCTCAAAACCCTAATTGCATTTGTAACCCTAATCTGTTACAATATTATATATCACATATATAATAAATAATGTAACAAAAGAAAATAATACAATGAACATATATCGCATATACATCAATGCATTATCCAAGTGAGAAAAAGAATCAATAAAGCGAGCTTATATTAGTTAATGTAACTTAATATATCACATATATAATTATACATTAAATTATCGAATCAACACTTGATCCGATAACCCGGCTATATTTACATACAACCGACTAATATAACAAGTACTATTTTATCGAATCAACACTTGATCCGATAACCCGGCTATATCATATATACCCGGCCGATATCACATATCGCGAGAATATAATACGGTATCTCATATCGTATTAGTCTCGGTCCCGCACATATCACATATGTGCTCATACTCCATTTTTCCTGAGCCAGGAAACCTTTGTGTAGGACTCTAAAGAATCATCAATACGCCGGCAGTAGGTGATGATCATATCAAACAGCCACAAGCTGCAAGCGGTCATCTAAACGTAACAGCCACCCAGGTATTGAGTGATCAGAAGATCAACAAGAAAGCCTGTACATTCTCCTGTGAATCCAATCGGTAACACTCCCGTATAGTCCGATCTCTTCGTCTGATATGTCGCATATCAAGTCTAGGGGTGGTAAACGTCAGACCCCAGTAACCAATAAGTCGTGTCGATGTGAGGCTCATAACAGGTCGAGAAACTACTGATAACTCTTACCAGTAGCACTTCATATCAGCCCTGGCCAGGGACTTCCAGTTATTGCCAATCGAACACAGCACAACATTAACTCCCTATACCGGGAGAGACGAAACCCCTCCTATCGCTCATTGCCTCCATGTGATTCGGGACTGTACCCAAAAGCCACCGTTTTGCACGCCCTCTTGGACGTGGTAAGGTGGAAATCAAAGCACAGTAGGAATCACACAAGACTCTATGACGATCTCGGGTTTACAGACTAACCTGTACCAGTGTCACCGGAGAACTGCTATCTGACGATAGGTATAAATCCATCTAGGAGTTCTCGGCGAGTCCGTTCAGTGTACCCAGTCTCCACTGAGCACCCGTACACCATCTTTGATGTCAAACACCAATTGATATGGGATCATCCATCGCCCATCATATGGGTCAAGATGCGTATACGCTAGTCTACTCTGGTGTATCGATGCACTGTCTCGATACACCCTTGACTAGGAACAGTTATAGGATGTACTCATTGACTACCCTGGCTCCACTAGTATGATCTCATCATAGTCCTAGTAGTCAAGTACATATCCCAAAGGGCTTTATTAACATGTGAGAGAAAGACAGTAAACCAATACAAGTCAACATGTTAAGACAAAGTACAACCAGATAGCATACTATCATATCGAGAAAGAAAGGCATCTATATATATATATATATCCAAGCATCCACTATAATACACATCATATGTACAATAATTGCCTCTAGGGCATATACATAACTAACAATCTCGCACTTGCACTAAGGCCAGCTGTTGTAGTATCTCATACCCAACATCCCGAAGAATCTCTCGAATTGTATCTGGGGTATGGCCTTCGTGAGTGGATCCGCAGTGTTGTCCTTCGTATCAACTCTCCTGACCTCGATCTCCCAGCGATCAACTATCTCCCGGATCAGGTGATACCGCCTCAGAATTTGACTGGACTTCTGATGGGACATGGGTTCCTTGGACAAAACCACAGCTCCATTGTTATCACAATATAAAGGTATTGGATGCTCAATGGATGGAACCACACCAAGTTCAGTGATGAACTTCTTCATCCAGACAGCCTCTTTGGCAGCATCGTTGGCAGCGATGTATTCAGCCTCCATCGTCGAGTCTGCAACGGTTTCCTGTTTGGAACTCTTCCAACACACCGCCCCCTCCCCCATTGAGGGTAAAGACAAATCCCGAGTGCGACTTAGAGTCGTCCTTATCACTCTGGAAGCTCGAATCGGTAAAGGACTCTACTTGGAGTTCTCCGTTACCATACACCAAGAACATCTCCTTAGTCTTTCTCAAGTACTTAAGAATATTCTTCACAGCTGTCCAGTGACTCTCTCCAGGATCTGCTTGATACCTACTCACTACACTTAGTGAGTATGCTACATCGGGTCTGGTACATAGCATCGCGTACATGATAGAGCCTACTGTTTCCCCCAATCAGAGCAAAGCTCTGTTCGAATTCCAAGACTGGAAATGAAGCGACGATTCTGCGTCCCCAAATCAGAGCAAAGCTCTGTTCAAATTCCAAGACTGTAAATGAAGCAACGCTTCAGATCCAGCGCTCTGCGCTGCGTGCCACGTGTCTAACACAGGTGCGCTAGCGCAGTTGCGCTGCGCTCTGCGCTGCGTGCCACGTGTCTAACACAGGTGCGCTAGCGCAGTTGCGCTGCGCTCTGCGCTGAGCGCCGCGTGTCAAGCACGAGTGCGCTAGCGCAGTTGCGCTGCGCTCTGCGGTGCACGCCACGTGTCCAACGTAGGTGCGCCAGCGCTGGAATTAAAATTCCTACCGTTGGATCAAAGGATCTAATAATAATGATAAATCATTAATTAAATAGAATTAAATTCTGTTAAGGAAAGATTTCTCAAAATCTTTCCAAACAACAAGATTGTGCTTTAAGCACCGCTGGATCAATGATCCAATGGTAAATAATTAATTACCAAAAACAGAACAAATTCTTCATGGAAAGATTTTCCAATCTTGTTAAAAAACAAGAAGATTGCTTTCTGTAAAACAGAAGCCTTAGGATCAAAGATCCAATGGTGGGGAAACATCCCCAAATCAATCAAAGAAATATCTCTTTAAATGATTTAACAAATCAATTGGCCCTATATAAAGACCCCTAGACTTCAAGTCTACATATACAGAAGAGCAATAGAAAAACCCTCTGCAAACTTTGAGAAGAACTCAAAAAGAAAGAAAGGCAAGCCTTTGAAGAAAGAAGATCATTTCTTCATCTTTAAAGGTAAAAACAATTAATTCTTGAACAACAGAGATGAAAACATCTCATAAAAAGAAGAATCCTCTTCTAAAAAGATCTTAGATCTATAAAAAAGACCGAGATCTTTGATTAAACATAAAGGATTAAAAGATCCAATCCTTAAAATAAAGAAGTACTTTTACTTCACAGATCTTTTGATCTATAAAGGCAGAGCCTTTTGATAAGAAAAAGAACTTTGGTTGTTGGATCTTGAGGCAAGGCCTCCTTTGAAGAACAAAAAAACTTGATTATTTGATTTTAAATTTGATCTGATGCGCTTTGCGCTGCTGGAAAGTGCTTGCACTCTTGAACTGCGCCCTTGCACTTATTGGATTGGTGCTCAGCGCCAAAATATGCCACGTGTCAACCACAGACACAGTTTGCGCTTTGCGCTCCTGAAACAGAGCACTGCGCTCTTGGGTTGGCGCTCAGCGCCAAGCACGCCACGTGTCCTTCACTGGCGCACCCATAAATTAGCGCAGCGCGCTCATAAATTAAAAGCGCGGTGCGCTAACAAACTAGCGCTTAGCGCTAAGCGACACGTGTCCTCCTCGTGTGCGCTAACCGACAGAAGCGCAATACGCTCTTTGACTGGCGCAAAGCACCTAGTGCGCCATGTGGCGCGCTGTCAGAACATACTTTATTCTTATAAATGCTATGCATTTAATTCCAGACAAAATGTCAGAGCCCAATGCTTGGCATTATTAAAAGGGCAAAGCCCAAACAAAGGCCTAACAGGCAGAACAAAAATGAAATGTTCTTTAACTGGACTTAGCCCAATTCTGGCCATAAGTCTTCAATTTAAATTGAACTAAGCACACCTGCTCTTCCAATCAATTTACACCCGGTTCGAGGGTACATCTCTTCACTCCTCTGATATCTGTCGCTGTAATCCTTCAACGTCGTCAGAGAGGTGACGGGTCCCGACAACCATACATTACATCGGACTGTGGAGTCCTTAAATCCATGGACTATGATGTCCTTAATCTCGACTGTGATGTCTTAAAACTAACGTCGGACTGTGGGGTCCTTAAACTCACGGACTATGATGTCCTTAACCTTGACCGTGATGTCTTAAAACTAACATCGGACCGTGGAGTCGTTAAATCCACGGACTATGATGTCCTTAACCTCGACCGTGATGTCTTAAAACTAACGTCGGACTGTGAGGTCCTTAAATCCACGGACTATGATGTCCTTAACCTCGACCGCGATGTCTTAAAACTAACATTGGACCGTAATGTCCTTAAACTAATTATCGACCGCAATGTCATTAAACTAAACAATAGAGCCTAATTGCTCTTTTGTTGGATCTAAACGATCCCGTTAAGTTGATCTTAGTCTAAAATTAGACTAACGTGTCCTTAACAAACGTTTAAGTTGATCTTAGCCTCAAATAAGGCCAACGTATCCTTAAACACAACCCCCAAACCCAAATCTAAGAAAGATACGGATTTAGACTAATCCACGTCCTACGGGCGACAGCATAACTTAGTCTCCATATACAATCCACGGGCAACCGAACACAAAACAAACACCCACGACACGAAGTGACCATCTGGAGAAGGAGAAAGTTGTTACCGCGATGCGGTAGCGTAATTAACTGCAGGGGCTTGCGCCTGCAGGGAAGAGCGTCCCCACAATCAAAAAACCCTCAAACGAGGGGGAATCTGACGAAGTCTGCTACATCGGCCGCATCCGTTTAAACCTTCGATACATGGTGCCATAAATCAACTTGGCATCTTCGGAGAGGTGGACGGATAGCACCAATTAGCATCTGCCCCAAGATTCAGGCAAGACGGACCTACGCGGTCGCGTCTCTGTGTTCGGAGGGGAACACCTACTGCCGAAGCATAGG
This sequence comes from Agapanthus africanus, assembly GCA_030015575.1. Taxonomy (NCBI): domain Eukaryota; kingdom Viridiplantae; phylum Streptophyta; class Magnoliopsida; order Asparagales; family Amaryllidaceae; genus Agapanthus; species Agapanthus africanus. The sequence continues at coordinate 464,262,587 of CM057349.1, forward strand.
GTATCCCTTGCATGCGGGCTCTCTCCAAATCAGTCTTAGAAGACATCTCTTTGGAGAGAGTGAGTCTAGAGATCGTGGGTAAGTAGCCACGCTTGGATTCTTCCATACTAAACCTCTTTAGTATGGTGTCGATGTACCTGGATTGGGACAATCCCAGTATCTGTTTAGATCTATCTCTATAGATCTTAATCCCCAAAATGCAGAAGGCGTCACCTAGATCTTTCATTGAGAATCTTTGTGATAAGAAGAGCTTGACCGAGTGCAGCATAGGAACATCATTTCCTATCAAGAGTATGCCATCCACGTACAATACGAGGAAGACAACCTTACTCTCTGCAACCTTCTTGTAGATACAAGGTTCATCTACGTTCTTGATGAAGTCAAACTCTTTGACTACCACATCAAAACAGATGTTCCAACTCCGCGATGCCTGCTTTAAACCGTAGATGGATTTAAGCAGCTTGCACTCCTTTCAGCTGCTCCCACTATCTACGAAGCCCTCTGGCTGAGTCATGTACACGCACTCCTCTAAATCACCATTTAGAAAGGCGGTCTTAACATCTATCTGCCATATTTCGTAGTCATGGTATGCAGCAATGGCAAGTAAGATCCGGATGGACTTAAGCATAGCCACTGGAGAAAAAGTTTCGTTATAATCCACACCTGGTCATTGACGAAAACCCTTTGCAACAAGTCTAGCTTTGTAAGTCTCAACTTTTCCATCTATACCAAGTTTCTTCTTAAAGATCCATTTGCTTCCAATGGGTTTAACCCCTTCAGGAGTAACTTCCAAAGTCCATACTTTGTTGGTGTACATGGATTCCATCTCAGATCGCATTGCATCCAGCCATTTCACAGAGTCCCCACTCGTGATGTCCTGCTCGAAGCTAGTCGGGTCATCATCTTCCATGATGCAATCCTCGCTCCCACCATCTATGAGAAAACCGTAGTATCTCTCAGGTGGATGAGGAACCCTACTAGATCGTTGGAGCGGCAGAGGTTCGTCGGGAACTACTGAATTCTCTGGTTCTAATAAATCATCAGTTGTAGTTTGTGGTGCTGGAACTTCTTCCAGCTCTACCTCTTCGCCACTAATTTCTTTTACAAGAAATTTCTTTTCTAAAAAGGTGGCATATTGAGAAACAAACACCTTTTGTTCCTCACCGTGGTGAAGATATATCTATAGGAATATTTTGGATATCCCACAAACTTAAATAGACCTGATCTTGCCTCGAGCTTGTCCGGATTTTGCTTTTTAACATAGGCCGGACAACCCCATATCTTAACTCGTTTAAAAGATTGTCTCTTCCCATTCCATATCTCATATGGGGTGGTAGGCATCGATTTGGTTGGAACTCTATTCAATAGGTATGCGGCCGTCTCCAGCGCATAACCCCAAAAGGAAATAGGTAACTCAGCGGTACTCATTATAGAGCGCACCATATCCAATAGGGTGCGATTCCTCCGCTCCGATACACCGTTGTGATGTGGTGTATAGGGAGGAGTAAGCTGAGAGAGAATCACATTCTCTTTTAGATAGTCCCGGAACTCATTGCTCAAGTATTCTCCTCCTCGATCTGATCGAAGGATCTTAATACTTTTTCCCGTTTGGTTCTCTACTTCGTTCTTATATTCTTTGAATTTCTCAAAAGCTCCAGACTTGTGTTTCATTAGGAACACATGTCAGTATCTTGAAAGATCGTCAGTGAATGTAATGAAGTATGAGGCACCATTCCTGCCATGTGTAGACATGGGACCGCATACATCACTATGTATCGGTCCCAAGAGTTCCGTAACTCTTTCTCCATGTCCACTACACGGAGTTTTGGTCATCTTGCCTTTGAGACATGACTGGCAAGTGTCATAAGATGAAAATTCGAACGGATTCAAAAATCCATCCTTATGTAACTTAGCTAGTCGTGTCGCATTGATGTGATCTAGTCTACAATGCCACAAGTAGGATTCGTTCATTTCTGAACTCTTCCTCTCGTGTGTGTTTTGTACATTAAGAACTGTAATTTGATTTAGAACGTATATGCCATTATTTAACGAGCCTGATCCAATCACTTTTGATCTAGGAAGATGTTCATAACATAATCCTGTACTAAAAAACCATATCCCTCTTTACATAATAAAGAAACTGATATAAGATTGCATATCAGGGTCGGAATGTAATGGCATTCGTTCAGAATCAATATATTACCATTTGGTAATACAAGATGATATTCGCCAACTGCTTTGGCTGCAATATCTGCACCATTCCCTACTCTTACAGAATGATCACCCTCTCCCAGTTCCCTACCTTTACGTAGCCCATGTAACATATTACATATATGGAATCCTGATCCGGTATCTAATACCCAGGACGTAGAGTGAACTGAGAAACAGTTCTCGATAACTAATCACACATGAAGAAGATGCATCAATATACTTATTCTTCGTTTGGGCGGCGTGAGAATCCGGATATTCTCCTATTTCCTGCTCGGACTTATAACAATTATAAGTGGGAGCGGGACCAACGTTCCTCTGCTCAGTATAATAAGCGGGTTCATTCAATACATCCATATTATTATCTTGATTAAGGCCTGATATGGTCGCTACCTAGAGAGAGAGAGAGAATAGAAACACTTTAGCGTATGCTCTTGCAAGATTAGATTGGTTATTATCTTATCTAATCAGGATGGCTCCCACAGCTTTGCATCAAATCTTCCTTAAAATCCTAAAAGGTAAGATTAGCCGGGATTAATTACACCTTACAAGTTCGCCAATCTTTCAGCCAGGCCAGTGTTGGTACTTTGAGGGAGGTTCCCCGTGCTTTCGCACGGACCTAATTAGAATAAACCTCATTTTCCCAGAGGCATAACCCCGTTAACACCTTTCTAATCACCTACTTGATCGGCTAATTGTCCTGCGTAAAACTCTTCCAGGAGTAACTCTTACTCGCAGTGGGTATCAGGATCCAACTATCTCATAGAAGGTATGCAATCTCATTGCAAATTTCAACACTTGAAATTCCTGATAATACTTTTACCCCTAGTGACTTATGACCTTAACTACGGTCAATAAATCATAAGCACTAGTCAAGTTCTACCCGTCATTTCTTGATTAACTAGACCCACCCACATGACCCTTAACTATGGTCAACAAAGTCATATGACTGTCCTAATTAATCGCATCATATGTTATATAGGAAGACATCACTCAGCTACCGTACACTGCGCCTTAACTATGGTCGACAAACGCAGCACGAATACTAAGTACTCTATTTCCTAAAATGACGGAGGGTTACGACAGGTTTTTCAAAAAACCTTTTGCGTAATGAACTTGATATCGTTGTAGAAACAAGTGTTTTTGAAAATGAGTGTTTTTGAGGCTTTTCTAATTTCGCTAAAGAGGTCACTCCCGGTGAAGGGATCTCGGCTCTTTCCTCATCGAATAAGGTGCAGAATATTTCATAAATACCGTTGTGCAAAGCAAGAACTATAGAAGCAATCAAAAACTAAACCGTGAGTTTGTAGCATCTACTAGTATTGCTAAAGAGGTCACTCCCGGTGAAGGGATCTCGGCTCTTTCCTTATCGAATAAGGTGCTGGATATTCTACAAGGAATACCGCTAAACAAAGCAAAATTAGAGCTACTTTTTTTATAAATTTGATTCTACAACATCTTTTAGGTTTCTTTTCTTTTCATTTCATTAATCTCATTAATGAATCCCATCATTTATGCTTCCTAAATATCACAAAAGAAACGAAAGCAGTAATATTTATATATCATCATATATAGTATAAGCATTCGTCTCGGGCAGTAATATGATCTCATCACAGAACATTGCAGAAGAAGAAACATATGAAATATTGGATATACTAGGAGGTCCGTGTTTTATTTTGAGCATGTATAAAACACGGATTCCACGGTCGCGATGAATAGCCAAACCCACATCCCTAGACCCCTACGAGAGCGGCAAGCAACCCTACCAATTCTAGGGTTAGGTGACCCGGTCTTGACTCCTCGAGATGACCTCCCACTGGACCCTAAAACCCGGCTGCTTGTGCTCTCCTCCTTGGGTCTATCCTAATGCGGAAAAGTAAATAATATACAATGGTGACATCATCCTCAACCCGGAAGTGCCTCAATAAAAGAATATTACATACAATGAATTTTACATGAATGAAAATAAAAGCTCCCATCTCACATAAAACCCCGGCTATTCAGAACACGACGATCCAATATAACATATCACAGCATCACATGTCATCAACGTAAGTAATATGCGTATCCCAATTATCGTTGATGTATAGCAACGAAACCGACGATACACCACATATTACACTTATGGTCGCAGAAAAGAAAATGTAAAACTACAACATTTGGAATCCATAATCTCCTTAGACATCGTAAACCCGAAATATCACATATTACGGATTTCATGCCTAACTATATGAATTCCACATATTGTATCACATTACAGAAAAATCTAGACGATGTTAAACATTCCGATTGAATCAACAAACATCCAGAGTTTCCCAAATGCTCAACACTTGAGCGTAGTTTAGAAGTATCCATCACATGCCACAGTAGTAGCGAACCAGCCGTAGAAGGGTCAACCAACGCCTCACTTGTGGCACCGCTAAACCACCACAAACCCTAGGGTTCAGTGACGGTCTTGACGGTCACAAAATCGAGTTAAGGTTTTGTTCTTCTAGAGAGTTTACCGCATCACTTGCATAATGTTTAAATGTTCTATAACTGTGAAAAGATCCAACTCTTGAAAAATTTCAGCAAGGGAAAAGTCGGTATTTGATATCCGATCGAACATTTTAATAACGTCTAAAATAACCGAAACAGAAACTAGAATTTCGAATACGAAACACTCCGAATTTTTAATGCAGTAAATTAACATCACATGTAATTTTTGCAAAAATAAACAACACCAGAAAGTCCAAACCACATAACCTGGACCACACCACAAAACCCAAACTCCTCTTTTCAACTGAGGTCGCCGAATTTCTTGGCTTGGTCGCCGGCCAAAATCCGAGCAGGGGGTGGGGTTTGTGGTGTGTTCATATTGTATCACATACAACATTCTGCAACTGTTAAAATAATTTTTTGACACCTGAAAAATTTTGACAGAAACTAGGGTTTTTCGTCGGGTGTTTCGGAGTTGTTTCGATTTCGTAATCCTAGACTTATCCGTTTAATTCACTACCTAGGCTCTGATACCACTGTTGGGATACCTACAACGGCAGCAAGGTTTCGGGAGGCATCACACATGCCAAGTTTAAATTTTTTGCCATTCTAGATAACCCAAACACAAGATCTTTAACTAGAGAATCAAACAAAATATCGAAGCAAACAACTTTACTTCTAAGAGTTAGGGATTACAACCTTTGTAGTCCGTTCCTTCGCTTCATAAGCTCCGTGTTGAGGTCCCTTCACTGTGATTATCATGAACCCGGACTCTAGAGAGGCTCCATGAGGTGAATGAGTCATCTTGCTTGAAGTCTTCCTTTTCAAAGATGATCTACCTTGAAGAATCTCATACCCAAGCTTACACTTCTCTAATGAAGTATTAGTGAAGTGAACAACCTAATCTAAGTGGCTAGAATAGATGAGGATGATGAAGTAGGAATTTTGCTCTCTTTTGTTTTCTTTATCTCACTTAAAATCATCACAAATCAAAAGGCTAGTGAAGCTTTTCCAAGAGAGGAAGAAGAATGTTTCCTGATTTAAAATCAGAAAAGCTTATGGAAAAAGATTCAGAAGAGGGTCACGTGCTTACACGTGACCAGCAGTCACGTGTTGGCACGTGACATCTAAAAGCATCAGCAAGACAAATTCAGTTTCCCAACTACATCGAAGAAAAGGGCTTCAGAAAGGGTCACGTGCTCCCACGTGACCAGGGTCACGTGCTCCCACGTGACCAGGGTCACGTGTTGGCACGTGACGATTTAAAAGCAGCGGCAAAGACACAACGGTTCCCTGATCAAATCAAGAAAAAAGGCTTCAGAAGAGGTCACGTGCTCCCACGTGACCAGGGTCACGTGTTGGCACGTGATACTCAAAAGCAGCAGACTTGTTCTCCGGTTAAATCAAGAAAAAGAGCCCAGACGAGGGTCACGTGCTCACACGTGACCAGGGGTCACGTGGTGCCACGTGACGGTTAAGCAGCAACCAGAAGACAGCGCAAAAAGAAAGAAGAAGGCTCGTTCAAAGGGGGTCACGTGCCCACACGTGACCAAGGGTCACGTGGCCACACGTGACCGACTTCAAAGCCTATTTGTTAACAGAATTAAATTCTGAGAAAAGACCTCTCAAATCTTTCCAAAAGCAACCGATTGAATTAAAGATTTAGAGTTGATTAAATATCATCTATCTATGGGAAAATCTCGAATTTGGAAAGATTTCCCCTTTAAATCTAACAGAAATAACAAAGGAGAATCTCTGGATTTGAAATCCAATGGTGAATAAAATTCACCTAATAATCCAAAGGTCCAAAACGAATGATGGATGCTAATCAAATCTCTCAATGAAAATTTGTCAAAAACTAATTGACTCGGCTGCTTCTCCTATAAATAGGAGCCAAGAGACACACAAAAAGAGGTGTGCAGAGGGAAGAAAATAGAAGAGAGCCTTGATACTTTAGAGGAATTTGGATCTTCTGCAAAGAAAACCCTAGGTAAGAAAGGGAAGGTTTCATTGAAAGAAAAGAGAATTTAATTCTCAACAGAGTTTAACAAAAGGACTTATTTCTTCTCTCTTTGATAGAGGATCTGTAAAGTGCACATCTCCCCTTGAAGTTGAGAATTTAATTCTCAATGGGTTGAGATCCTGCCATGCAGATCCAAAGCGTAGAGAGGGAATGGAAGCACGAGAATTTAATTCTCGCAGAACTATGGGAATTTAATTCCTTCAGAATAAAAAGAAACAGGGTTTTACCCTAATTAAGAACTTAGTTCTGTTGAAACAGCGGGAATTTAATTCCCTTAATCATAATTCTTTAACAGAGAATGGGAGTTTAATTCCCTAAAGCTTTTATTAGGGTTTAACCCTATTCAGTTCTTCACATATATGAGGAATTTAATTCCTACAGAAAATTCAGAGTCCAACTCTATTCCAGAATATAAATCTTCAAAAGGAAGTAGGAATTTAATTCCTCTGAAATTATTGTCAGGGTTCAACCTTACGAGGAATTTAATTCCTGAAAAAGATTAACAGATCCTCTAAACAACATACATAGAGGCAGGGTCACGTGTCACCACGTGACCCCCCCCCAAAAGATCTACAGAAAGCCCCTTTGAGGCAGTGCCCCACGTGACCCACGTGACCCTTGGCAGAAGCTTTAACATATAAGCATTTGAATGCCCGTCACGTGATGGCACGTGATGCTCTGAAAGATGCAATAGTCTCAGAATAACAAATGAAGGGAGGGCGCTCTCACGTGTTGTCACATGACCCCTCTTGCCTTAATTGGAACCCCTGAATTCAGTGATAAAATATTGTTTGACCTTAGTGTTCAACACTAAGCAAAGAACTTCATTTGCAGTGTTCAACACTGATTACCTTGGTGTTCAACACTAATTTGGGATTTCTGTTGCCAGTGTTTAACATTGGATTGTTTTAGTGTTCAACACTAATCTGAAAGCCTCGTTGCTGGTGTTTAACACCAACTATCTATCAGTGTTAAACACTGACCTATCAATCTCATTCCCAGTGTTCAACACTGATTGGTCTTTAGTGTTTAACACTAGACATTGGTCCAATTGGCTAAATGGATAGAGGCAAAGCCTCTCCTTCAATGGACCAACAGGAAGCCAATATCCCAGACCTGATTGGACTTAGCCCAAAATGGCCATAAGTCCTCAATTCGTAATTAACTGGGCTAATGGGCTCATAACATAATTAATTGGTCTTGATCTCAAATTGGGCAAAAGACTATTTAATCCACTCCGGTTCCAGGGTACATCTCTTTACTCCTTTGATACTTGGCGTTGTAATCCCTCAACGTCTTCAAAGAGGTGACGGGTCCCGATGACCACGCATTGATATGGACTGTGGGGTCCTTAAACCCATGGACTACGACGTCCTTAACCTTGACCGAGATGTCTTAAAACTAGCAATGGACTGTGGGGTCCTTAAACCCATGGACTACGACGTCCTTAACCTTGACCGAGATGTCTTAAAACTAACAATGGACTGTGGGGTCCTTAAACCCATGGACTACGACGTCCTTAACCTTGACCGAGATGTCTTAAAACTAACAATGGACTGTGGGGTCCTTAAACCCATGGACCGCAATGTCCTTAAACTACCAATGGACCGCAATGTCCTTAAACTACCAATGGACCGCAATGTCCCTAAACTAGAACAATAGAGCCACGCATGCTCTTTTGCCGGATCTAAACGATCCTGTTTAAGTTGATCTTAGCCTCAAATATGGCTAACGTATCCTTAAACCTTCAAACAAACTGGACTATGAATCCCCCCAATTAACTCTGGTTCGAGGGTACATCTCTGAACTCCTCTGACATCTGTCGTTGTAATCCTTCAACGTCGTCAGAGAGGTGACGGGTCCCGATGGCCATACATGCAATGGACCACTATGTCCCTAAACTGGAACAATGGAGCCCAAATGCTCTCTTGTCGGATCTAAACGATCCCGTTAAGTTGATCTTAGTCTCAAGATAGACTAACGTATCCTTAACAAACGTTTGAGTTGATCTTAGCCTCAAGCATGGCTAACGTATCCTCAAACCAAACCCCCAAACCCAAGTCTAAGATAATACGGATTTGGACTAGTCAACGCCCTACGGGCGACGACATAACTCGGTCTCCGTAAACAATCTACGGGCAACAAAACATAAAATAAACACGCACGACACGAAGTGACCATCCGGAGAAGGAGAAAGTTGTTACCGCGATGCGGTAGCGTAATTAACTGCAGGGGCTTGCGCCTGCAGGGAAGAGCGTCCCCACAATCAAAAATCCCTCAAACGAGGAGGAATCTGACGAAGTCTGCTACATCGGCCACATCCGTCTAAACCTCCGATGCACGGTGCCATAAATCAACTTGGCGTCTTCGGAGAGGTGGACGGATAGCTCCAATTAGCATCTGCCCCGAATCTCAGGCAAGACAGTCTATGTCTCGGCCGCCATTCGGAGGGGAACAGATTCTGGCACGCCCGGTGGGACCTTTTCCTCTTTCCACTCCATACTTCGTGTGTCGTGATTCGCGAACCAATCGCGGTTTGCTATTGGTTGCCCTTGGGTTTCAAGATACTAAGAATTGGCATCTTGCTTATTGCAGAAAGCAAAGGATCGATGGCTTCTATTTCTGCGAAACTCTCCAACTGCTCAGACTGCAATTGCGACCAACGCTTTACCTCGCCAGGAAGTATAGCCTATGGACCCCAAGCTGCTTCGTTATTCACAATGCCGATGGACCAGGTGACTCAGGCCACTACCGGATTGTTCTTTGGGACTATACTCCCTCCAACAAGCTTCGCGGCGCCGGTGCTGACAAAGGAAGCTCCCAAGAAGTCAGTCTTTGATCGTCTTACCCCTGTCGCGGCTCCTCTCAACGGGTCGCCCAACATCAGCGCCTCGGTCTTCTCTAGATTGGGCCAGAAATCCTGTGGACCCATCATGGGGCCTACAATCCCAGAGAAGACTGCTTCTAAGAAAGTGGCCGCTCCTGCTCCCGAAATCGCTAAGGCGGCTTCTCTGGCCAAAAAGTCGGTCTTTACAAGATTGACGGCTTCAGCCCCCGCTCCTGCTACCCAAAGAACATCGGTCTTTGACAGGCTAACACCAGCAGCGACCCCCCACCTACACAGGGGGCAAGACGAAGCCATTCTCACCGTTGAACCAACGCCGTCCGCTCGACACGCTCGACGTCACCATTGGCGCCGAGTAAGGAAGGCTGGGGGCAACTCCCCCTCCGGACTAACTCCATCAGCCCCGATGGCAGAAGTTAATGCTGCTGTTCCAACTGGGAACGGTTTCGAGATGCTAAATAAGGTGCGAAGGAATTCTCCTACTGCAGTGCTGAAGAGGTCTCCTCCCCCACTAAAAAAGGTTGTGGAAATAAAATCAGAACAGCCCCGATCCCCTCAACGGCTGTCTTCCAAAATCTATAAAGTTTGGCGGCAGGCCCGAGACTCGATGATCGATCCAAACTTCTCCCGCCAGCATAAGAAGCTGAAAACCCAACCGGAAGTCGGTCACCAGGCTAAACCACGAAAGGCTGTCTGGACGCCCACCTCAACGGCCCCCTCAACCTCTACTGCTCATAAGAGGAGGAAGCCAGAGAAGATCCCCCAGCCTGCAACGACAGCTAAAAGCACTGAGCCCATACGCCCTAAGTCTGGGGGCATGATGGTCCACACCGTATACATGGCGTCAGGAAAAGAAGACAGCCGTGCGTCCACGGGTCATAGACCGCTTACACGGTCGGTGACCAAATCTCAGGAGCAACAGCAAAAGCTCCAGGAAATGATGAATGCTATGGCCGCACTTACCGGGCCAAAAGAAAACCCAGAAACGTCCTCAGACGCACGCCAGGAGGAAGAAACCGACGCTGAATTCCTTCGCCGGATACTGGAGAAAAAGGACAAAGAGGCTGCTGAACAAGCAGCCAATATACAACGTATGGGCCTTCTCTTCCAAGATATGATAGGAATGATGATCCAGCAGGACCCACCCGCCGAGGATCCCCCAATCGTTCTTGAAGACGACCGAGGAGAAACGTCAAATCCACCACCGGCCCTCTCAATGGCCAAAGAGGAGACAATCTCTAAGGCTGATTTGGTCGACTATATAGCCCAGCAAATCCGAGTTCATCATGCGACTGAGGCAGCTGGTCAAATCGTAAAGACGGGCCGGCCGTATCCAAGCTGGTACGACCAAATCAAATACCCGCCGGGCTATACAATACCAAAATTCCACGTGTATAAGGGGACCGGCAATCCCCATCAACATGTTGCCCAGATCAGGGCCCTTTGCGGTAACACCGGCGGTGATGATAAACCGTTGCTTCGCCAGTTCGTGGGCAGCTTATCAGAAACAGTGTTCGAATGGTATTCGGAACTCCCGAACGATTCTATCAAGACGTTCGCCGAAATGGAGCTGCTATTCACTCAACGATTCGCAAGTGCCAGCGAGCGCACTCCAATAACAGCACAGATTAACGCCAGGGTAAAACCAGGCGAAACCTGGGTCCAGTATGCTATACGCTGGTGGAATTTATGGTCGAGATGCGAACAACGCATTGAGGAAGCACCCGCAGTGGGCATGTTCGTAGGAACCCTAGACCCTCACGCAACTATCTCCCAGTTTATGATGTTCTTTAAGCCAACCACATTCCAGGCTCTAATCGACAAGTTGGCTCAGATGGACCAGATGGGTCATAGACCACCTCCCCCGAAGTCGGAACCTCGGAATGACAAGGGTAAAGGAAGGGCAACCTTCGTCGCGAATGCCCAGCAGCAACCTAACGCCCCGAAGCCGACAGATCAATTGGAAGAAAGACGCCGGTATTATAGTGAGAAGATGAAGCGTCCCTACTCGTTCCCACGAGACAAGACGAAACGATTATTCGAGCTGGCAGTACGCAACAGACTTATAAACCTACCAAATCCAAGGCGACCGCCGCAACCCACTGAGGTGAATAACCCTAACTATTGCCCTTACCATCAAACGGTAAGTCATCCGATTGAAGATTGCTTCGTCTTCAAAGGATGGATTGAAGATCAATACCTCCAGGGGAAGTTTGTACTGTCCGAAAAGTGGAGGGTGAACCCACCACAACCGCATACTCCTAAGAAAGCAGATACACCGGGGGCAACCTGCTCCTTTATTGAAGAAGCTCTATGGGAGGTCGTGCTATCAACTAAAACCAAAAGAATGCTGAGAGACCTTCATGCGTGCCCTGCGATCGAATAGGAGGACCCTCTTGAACCTCAAATTATCGAAGGGATGCTGAAGCCCCGCCCAACTACAAAGACTCACGATAAGGGCCCAAATACTCACGCCCAACCATCAAAATCTTCGAAGAAAAAGAAGAAGAAATCCAAGAAGCCCGTGAAGCTTGGAGACGAGCACACGAACTTGCAGAAGCAAATCGACGCGCTAGAAGAGTATAATCAAAAGGCGCGAACTCCTGTCACACTGCAAGAGTTCCTCAACCACATCTTTCAAGAGAGATATGATGGAGAGAGCTCGTCGGATGAATCCGAAGGATATGAGGCGAGTTGTAACGTAATCTCCCACTCGTTTACCGATGATGAGAAAACTCCTGGCACTAAGAAACTGGGGACAGAGCCTGAACCAGAGCGTGTGTGGCCAACAGATGAAATGATCAATGCCTTTCTAGATGAGATTCGTCTAAAGAGTAAAGCGGATCAGGAGCGTGAGATGGCCGCATCGGAAGGAGCCAAAGGCAGGCGACTGAACGAAAGAATTGAACTACCCCCGCCAGATCGAAAAGCGTCCGAAGTAGACAAGAAGATATTCAAGATGAGGAAAAGGTTTGCCAAAGCCATGTCAATGGGAATGAAGCTACCACCCTCGAAAAGAAACACGCTCGATGGGGTGGAAAGGCACCCTGATTATTGCGCATATCATCGGAAAATTTCACACCCCACGGAGGAGTGCGACGCCTTTAAGATATGGTGGCAAGGATATGTTGCTCATCGGCAACATTTTAAGCGCATGAAACGCAAGACTCGTCAGGAACGAAGAAGTACTGTCGATGGGCACAACAGAGCTACTGACAACTGTTACATGGTTAACGCCGGGGGGTCACAAGTTCTCACCTTTGGGAGCGACTCTGATGAAGAAATGGCTCTGGGCCCTTTCTTTAAAGAATCCGTTTTAGGGAAAGAAGAGAGATCGGAGGCCTGCGAGAACATTCAGCTGCGCAATCGCACACTCCAAGAAAAGAATCTCGGGCCCGCGAGTAGAAAAGATAAGGGAAAGGAAAAGGTCACCGAGGATATCACTTTAGATGACCAGGTCATGAAAGAACTGACTGCCAAAGACCCCCCCAAGAAGGGTAAAGTGGACTACAATATCTTAGCGCACCTAAGGAAGCTACCTTCTCAGCTTAGCGTTCTCGATGCCCTCCTATTATCAAAAGAAGCGCGAGACTCACTAATTAAGGCGTTACAAGAACCTGAGCAGTTCCAAGCCTTCCTCGCCACTGAAAGGATGAAGGATGAACTGGAAGAAGTGCATACGGCCGACATCACTTTTGGTGACGAAGACCTCCTTCTCGGGACGTGCGACCACAACCGTCCCCTATATGTCTCTGGATACTGCCATGATATCAAGATAGGCAAGATCCTGGTGGATAATGGATCCTCCGTCAATCTCCTTAACGTTCGGGTGTTAAAGGAAATTTGCATGAGTGTGCAACACCTCGCTCGTGACAAAATTACCATCTCCGGTTTCGATTCACAATCGTCACGGACTCTCGGATCCGTGATACTAACATTATGCTTTGGACTTCTCGTCACAGACATCAAATTCCATGTCATTGACGCCAAGACCTGCTACAACGCCTTGCTCGGTCGTCCTTGGCTACACGAGTACAACATCATCCCTTCTACACAACATCAGTGTATGAAGTACTTCAAGGATGGTTTCGAGTATACCGTAATAGGTGAGTTGAACCTATTTTCCGTGAACGAAGTCCGCAAATACGAAGATGCGAAGTACTTTTTGCCAGATTTCGAGGATACAGAAAGGTGTCGCAACCCGGAGAACAAAGCCGCCGCCACCATCCCCGTTTTCGGGAGCGATACCGAAGAAGAAGAAGAGATAGTTTATGCTGGGCCATCTCAACGCAACAATCGGGGGACGTCCGCCCCCATGTTGGTCTTTGGAAGTGACTCGGAAGATGAGGTTAATGTCGTGTTCTCCAATCGGCCGTCAATACAAGCACCCCCTAACGATGATCAGAGTTTACAAATCACCATGGTGCCGCGAGAACACTACAAGGATCTCGACACACTTCAAGCTTACAATGTGCAGGACCTGCAAACATTTTACGTCCCTCCCAGGCAAAGGGGTGAGAAGGTAATCCTACTCTACCGATCCTCAGAGTCGAAAGTAGAGAAAGAGATCTGGCATGGCGCGGATGCTACACTCGACAGGCTCCAACCCATCCGTCTGCCTAGATACTATACAAATGGATTAAAGAGGCTATTGAAGCGCCAGGGAGTACCCTTAAAACGGACTGTTCGACAAGCTCGGTTCTACAACAGGATTTGGGATGTCCCTGGGACTCAACGCAAATTGCCCAACGGGAAAATGAAAACACTTGGGCTTGGATACGCGAGAACCGGAAAACGGGGACGGGCCCACAGTAGCTACGCTATATATACCTTTGATGAAGAAGAGGATGCCCTGTCAGGAGATGCCAACCCCTCATCAAAACTAGACCCCGCGATTGAAGTGCCGAGTCCGTCGTTTGAAGAACGAATGGACAAGCCTATCAGGAAAGTGGGTCAGAAAGCTCGGAAGGACCACAACCGCGAGATGGCCATCTACGAGAAGGCCAGGACGCAACGTCTATTTCAACAGGCTGCAAAAGACAAAGATGCTCATCCTTGTCAACCCGTTGTACGAAAGGCCCGACGCAGAGACGGAAATGAATCAAGAAGCGGCTCGGATTTGTCCCTCACGAAGAAGATGAGTCGAGCGTACTCCTTCCCCCGAGACAAGACGGAGAGGTTACTCAAGCTCGCTTTAAAACATCAAATGATCGCGCTTCCAGGGTCTAGGCACCCTGAGCAAGCTAACAAGGCTTCTCATCTGAGCTATTGCTCTTATCACCGAGCCATAGGACATCCTACCGAAGACTGCTTCACCTTCAAGAACTGGGTCGAAGACCAGTACCAACAGGGCAGATTCGCTTTATCCGACGGCTGGTGGGTAACGCCGCCACAAAAGCACGAACCCAAAGCCGCAAAAGCAAAACCAGATCCACCTCAGTCCTGGAAGCAGATTCGCACCTGTTATATGATTACGATATTAAAAGAAGAGCCCAAGAACATGGATGACCTTCCCTGGTGCTTTGAGAACAGCAATGATGAGGAGATCTCAGAATTTCCGCCAGCTCCGAAAGAACTGGAAGATGGTATACATACTACTGCAGATAACCTCAAGAAGATTGAGTTGGGATCGGCGGATGATCCGCGACCGACATTTGTCAGCGAGCTGCTATCTGAAGAAAGGGTGGCTGCGTTAAAGAAAGTGCTTCTACAGCATAAAGACTGCTTCGCGTGGAACTATTCCGAGATGCCAGGATTAGATCCGGAGATTACTGTGCATGAATTAGCAATATCCCCAGATATCAAGCCAGTCAAGCAGGCGCCGAGAAGGATGCGGCTCGAGCTTGAGATGAGCATCAACGCCGAAGTCAAGAAGCTGATCGATTCTGGATTTATACAAGAAGTCCAATATCCCGACTGGATCGCCAACATCGTCCCGGTAATGAAGAAGAATGGGACGGTACGCATATGCGTGGATTTCAGGGATCTCAATAAAGCCTGCCCGAAGGACGATTTCCCAGTACCAGTAACCGAGCTAATGATAGATAACACGTCCACTCACGAGGTTTTCTCCTTTATGGACGGTTCGTCAGGATACAATCAGATAAAGATGCATCCCGAAGACCAGAAGCACACCGCTTTCCGGACCCCTTTGGGTATATTCTGCTACAGGGTTATGCCCTTTGGTCTAAAGAACGCTGGCGCTACCTATCAAAGGGCCATGACAAAGATCTTCGATGATCTCATACATAACATCGTCGAGTGCTATATTGATGACCTCATAGTAAAGAGCATGTCATACGAAGAGCATTTAGAGCATCTGAAAACTGTATCTCAACGCCTTCGGCAATACAATTTGAAGATGAATCCCCTCAAATGCGCGTTCGGAGCCTCCTCGGGTAAATTCCTGGGATTCATCATCCGACACCGAGGTATCGAAATAGATCCATCTAAGATCAAGGCGATCATGGAAATGCCCCCGCCAAGAACCCTCAAACAGTTGCGGTCTCTCCAAGGGAAGCTCGCATACATCCGGCGGTTTATTGCTAATCTTTCAGGCAAGTGCCGTCCTTATAGCCACCTGATGAAGAAGGGGACTCCATTCGTTTGGGATCACAAATGCCAAGGTGCACTAGACGAGATCAAGCAGTACCTGCAGAACCCTCCGGTGTTGGCTGCGCCGGTCAAGGGAAAACCCCTCATTCTTTATACAACCGCCCTCGAAGGTTCCTTAGGCGCATTATGTGCACAAGAGAACGATCAAGGAAAAGAGAGAGCACTCTACTACTTAAGTCGAGTTCTGCTCGGGGCAGAAAGCAACTACTCTCCCATTGAAAAACATTGCTTGGCGTTAATCTTCACGATAACAAAGCTCAGGCACTATGCGTTGGCACATGAAGTCCGTCTCATCTCGAAGGTGGACCCTCTTAAATATCTGATATCAAAGGCTATATTGACGGGTCGACTCGCTAAATGGGCTCTACTCCTGATGGAGCTCTCAATAACGTATCGACCTCTTAAGGCAGTGAAAGGCCAGGCCATTGCCGACTTCCTCGCTGAGCATCCAGTACCTGCCGGTTCTCCTCTGAACTACGATTTGCCGGACGAGCATGCATTTGATGCGATTGGCGGCGACGGTACCCGATGGGAACTCTATTTCGATGGAGCGTCCTCCGTAAAGAAGCGCAAACAAGGTATCCCGATGATCAAATCGGGGGTAGGCCTCATCTTCGTAACTCCACAAGGAGGGATAATGCTCTTCGCCTTCTCCTTAACAGAGCCGAGGACAAACAATGAAGCTGAATACGAAGCCCTGATAGCAGGCCTCGAGATCGCCATCGACATAGGAATTGAAGACCTCCTTGTATACGGGGATTCTCAACTGGTCGTTAGTCAAGTAAATGGTGACTACCAAACGTGCAAACCAGAGTTGGTAAGATACGGCGAAAAGGTGCAACAACTATTGACCCAAATCCCCTCCTACACTTTGGAAAGTATATCACGTGTGGAAAATAGCAAAGCAGACGCGTTAGCTAAGCTCGCTAAAGAACTGGCTGACGAGAGCCTCGATGATGTAAGAATCGTGGTACAAAGCCGTCGGGTGCTCGCCCCAACGGAAATATCTCCGGAATCACACGAAGAAAAGGGAGCGACTGAGCAGACGACTCTACAAATAAAAGACCATGAGAAGTCCGAGGACTGGAGGGGAGTCTTCATAGACTACTTTAAGTCCCACCGAATGCCCGAAGAAGCGTCCTCAAGACATCAGCTCATGAAACGAGCTCTATCTTTCGCTTTCGTCAACGATACTCTATACAAGAGATCGTTTGATTCTCTATGGCTGAGATGCTTAGGACCTGACGAAGCAGAAAGAGTCGTTCAGGAAGTTCACGACGGACTTTGCGGTTCTCACCAAGCAGGCCCAAAGATGAAGTTAAAAATTAAACGGATGGGTTATTATTGGCCCACGATGGTCCAAGACTGCCTCGAGTATGCGAAGCAATGCCACTCGTGCCAGATTCATGGAGACTTTATCCACCAACATCCGAATCCACTACACCCAACGGTGGCTAGCTGGCCATTCGAAATGTGGGGGACTGACATAGTCGGCCCCATCGAGCCAGCATCGTCCCGAGGACATCGTTTCATCCTGGCGACAACTGATTACTTCTCCAAATGGGCAGAAGCAGTACTG
Source organism: Agapanthus africanus (assembly GCA_030015575.1). Classification (NCBI taxonomy): domain Eukaryota; kingdom Viridiplantae; phylum Streptophyta; class Magnoliopsida; order Asparagales; family Amaryllidaceae; genus Agapanthus; species Agapanthus africanus. Next base: position 464,280,335 of record CM057349.1, read on the forward strand.
CTGAGGGAAGTGAAGACGGAGAATATCCTCCACTTCTTCAAGACGCACGTCATCTATCGGTTTGGAACCCCACGTCGGATTATCTCCGATAACGGGCCAGCCTACAGAAGCCATAAGATTAGCCGCTTCGCGCGGCAGCACAATATAGACTGGAGATATTCTTCAGTTTACAATCCACGAGCTAACGGTCTGGCCGAGGCCTTCAATAAGACCTTGACAAAGATCATAAAAAAGACGGTGTCCCGAAATAAGAAAGACTGGCACGAGAGGCTGCAAGAGGCCCTTTGGGCCTATCGAACTACATTCAAGACGGCCACGAACACAACGTCGTACGCGTTGGTATTTAGGACGGAAGCAGTGCTCCCCTTCGAGGTAGAGTTACCCTCTCTACGAGTGGCAAGCCACTACGAGCTGACGGACGAAGAAAATGCTCACCTTCGGCTTGAGGAACTTGATGCCCTCGATGAAACCCGGCTCATAGCGCAACAAAATCTAGAGGCCTACAAAGCAAAGATGACGCGCTCGTATGAAAGATTGACCAGGCCGAGGACATTCCGCCAAGGCGAACTCGTACTAATGGTCAAAAGACCTATGATCCCCAATCGTGCCAAGCGGGGAAAATTTGAGCCGAACTATGAAGGCCCGTACATCATAGACAAGGTCTACCAGGGTGGAGCCTATCTACTCATGGACGTGCACGGTGAAAGGCCTTTCAGGCCAATAAACGGCCGCTTCTTAAAGAAGTACTATGCTTAATGAGCCACAGCCTGGGTCAATGATAGATGACGATGACTATGTCCGCTCGCTATCTTCCTAAGCTCAGACTTTACAAGCAGCAGCCGGCCTTCCCCTGAACGATGGACCGAAACGTCCTTAAACTAACGACGGACCGAAACGTCCTTAAACTAACGACGGACCGAAACGTCCTTAAACTAACGATGGGCCGAAACGTCCCTAAAACTACTACCGTAGCATCTTTAGGCTGACGAGATAAAAAAAAAGAGAGAGCAAAAAATATATATATATAAAATAAAAAAAACGGTATGTCCATAAGCAAAATGGGCACGGATGAAAACCCGAAAGGGCTCCGTGAGTAAGAACAGCAGGGCTGCCGGCAAGTGTTCGTGAAAACCCGAAAGGGCGCGACCTTGTTAAAAAAAAAGAGAGAAAAAGAATATAAAAAAAACGGTATGTCCACAAGCAAAATGGGCACAGATGAAAACCCGAAAGGGCTCCGTGAGTAAAAACAGCAGGACTACCGGCGAGTGTTTGTGAAAACCCGAAAGGGCGCAACCTCGTTAAAGGACACTTACAGAGTCCTCTCGACCTTGTAAGGAGAAACCACCTGCGTGAGATCCTTACGACTCACAAAGGAGCAACACACTTAGGGATCCTCACGATCCTAAGAAGAAAACGCACTTGCGAGATCCTTACGACTCGTAAGGAGAATTCTCTTATGGGACCCTCACGGCTCATGAGATTTGAAAGTCTTAAGTTACAGAAACCTAAACATGTTCTTAAGAAAATCCTATACAACCTTCGATATTGCCCTACAAGGGGCTCAATACTGACCCTTGTATACAATCCACGGGCGCTAATAAACATTTCCCCAGCAAAGTCCCACCCGTGACTAGGGATATGTCCATATGATGAGCGACCCTTGTAGGTCCTCTCGACCCATAAGGAGAAAGCCCTCTTGTAGGATCCTTACGACTTGCAGAGGAACATACACTTAGGAATCCTCACGATCCCTAGGAAGAAAATACACCTACAAGATCCTCACGACTTGTGGAGAGAAATACTTTTGTGAGACCCTTACGGCTCATGAAGTCAAAAGCCTTGGTCGACAGGACCCTTAACCCTGTTTGCCAAGCCACCTTTGGTCAACATCGACAGAGGCAAATGATGATTCGCTCCTGGCAATATTCCAGTTGTAGCGGTGCTGATGCCGAAATCGGTGCCTAAAATCCAAGCTTGCGGCGAAAAAGATAGCAAGCCACACATGCCTATGAAATAGCTGAAATGATGGGGCAATCACGACCTTCGCGATATAAAAGCTGAAACGATAGAGCATCGCGGAAAAAGAAATAAAACAAAAATAAAATTTATGCCCTACAGGTGATGTTCCATCACACCCTGTACACAATCCAAGGACGTAAACAAAAAGGGAACATACCTCCCCCCAGGTTTCACCCAAGAAAGAAGCTAAGTCTCAACGGGCCACAAGCGACCTAGAGATCATCCCAACACTCGTCTCGTAACGACGGACACAACTTCAAGCTAAGCGGAACAGCGGCAACTCCCAGTTCCATGGCTCGGTGGTATACATATCGCCAACAGTCAAACCTCCATCCCGTGAAATGCGGATACAATCAGCAAAATTCCTGGTTACGTGGAACGCGGATAACGTCACTCTTTGACCCCATGGAAAACATCCAGAGCAGATCCTGGTCCTCGCAGAGCACGGCAGTGAACCCGTGTAAAGCATCCAGAGCGGAGCCTAGTCCTCGCCGAGCACGGCAGTGAACCCGTGTGAAGCATCTAGTGCAAAATTCCTGGTTACGTGGAACGCGGATAACGTCACTCTTTGACCCCGTGGAAAACGTCCAGAGCGGATCCTGGTCCTCGCAGAGCACGGCGGTGAACCCGTGTGAAGCACCCAGAGCGGAGCCTAGTCCTCGCTGAGCATGGCAGTGAACCCGTGTGAAGCATCTAGTGCAAAATTCCTGGTTACGTGGAACGCGGATAACGTCACTCTTTGACCCCGTGGAAAACGTCCAGAGCGGATCCTGGTCCTCACAGAGCACGGCGGTGAACCCGTGTGAAGCACCCAGAGCGGAGCCTAGTCCTCGCCGAGCACGGCAGTGAACCCGTGTGAAGCATCTAGTGCAAAATTCCTGGTTACGTGGAACGCGGATAACGTCACTCTTTGACCCCGTGGAAAACGTCCAGAGCGGATCCTGGTCCTCACAGAGCACGGCGGTGAACCCGTGTGAAGCACCCAGAGCGGAGCCTAGTCCTCGCCGAGCACGGCAGTGAACCCGTGTGAAGCATCTAGTGCAAAATTCCTGGTTACGTGGAACGCGGATAACGTCACTCTTTGACCCCGTGGAAAACGTCCAGAACGGATCCTGGTCCTCGCAGAGCACGGCAGTGAACCCGTATGAAGCATCCAGAGCGGAGCCTAGTCCTCGCCGAGCACGGCAGTGAACCCGTGTGAAGCATTTAGTGCAAAATTCCTGGTTACGTGGAACGCGGATAACGTCACTCTTTGACCCCGTGGAAAACGTCCAGAGCGGATCCTGGTCCTCGCAGAGCACGGCAGTGAACCCGTGTGAAGCATCCAGAGCGGAGCCTAGTCCTCGCCGAGCACGGCAGTGAACCCGTGTGAAGCATCTAGTGCAAAATTCCTGGTTACGTGGAACGCGGATAACGTCACTCTTTGACCCCGTGGAAAACGTCCAGAGCGAATCCTGGTCCTCGCAAGAGCACGGCAGTGAACCCGTGTGAAGCACCCAGAGCGGAGCCTAGTCCTCGCCGAGCACGGCAGTGAACCCGTGTGAAGCATCTAGTGCAAAATTCCTGGTTACGTGGAACGCGGATAACGTCACTCTTTGACCCCGCGGAAAACGCCCAGAGCGGAGCCTGGTCCTCGCAGAGCACGGCAGTGAACCCGTGTGAAGCATCCAGAGCAAATACCGGACTGTGGAGTCCTTAAAATCCACGGACTATGATGTCCTTAACCTCGACCGTGATGTCTTAAAACTAACGATCAACCACCCCGATTCCCTACGGATTCTGCCTTGGTTTAAGGGTACATCTCTTCACTCCTTTGATACCTGGCGTTGTAATTCCTCAACGTCTTCAAAGAGGTGACGGGTCCCTGCAACCAAACATCGGACTGTGGAGTCCCTAAATCCACGGACTATGAGGTCCTTAACCTTGACCGTGATGTCTTAAAACTAACATCGGACTGTGGAGTCCCTAAATCCACGGACTATGAGGTCCTTAACCTTGACCGTGATGTCTTAAAACTAATATCGGACTGTGGAGTCCTTAAATCCACGGACTATGAGGTCCTTAACCTTGACCGCAACGTCTTTAAACTACAATACCTGGAGAAACCCCTGAGTCCGTAAAACACGGACAAGGGTGACCCCATCCAGCACTTACAAGTCCTCACGACCTGTAAGGAAGAAAAACTCTCTTGTGAGATCCTTACGACTCTCAAGGGAAAACCCGCTTAAGAATCCTCACGATTTTTAAGAAGAACTTACACCTATGGGATCCTCTCGACCTGTAGGGAGAAAAAACTCTTTATGAGACCCTCGTGGCTCATAAAATGCAAAAGTCTTAGGAAGCAGATCTTAACCCTGAATCCTGAGCCATCGCTGTCCTGCAAGGAGATCAAGGTAGAATATCCGCAGAATACACACCATTGAGAGGAAAAATGTATCTTTTATTCATAAACCAAAATAGATACAAAGTACAATTTATGAAAGAAACAAAAAAAAGAGATACTCTCATTCATGAGTATGTACAAAAAAAGGAGAAAAGATACAAGTCCTCAAGCCGGCGGGCGGTGCAATAATTTTACCAGCTCATCGTTCTGTTGCTGAGCCACGGCTTCATGACGCAAGATCTCCAGAAGACGAGCCTCCGCCTGAGCTTGCTGAGCCTGATACGAAGCAAGCCGGGCTTCGAGCTCTTTCTCGATGGCTTTATGAGCCTCGACCCTCTCACGAGTGAACGTGGCAGCTTTATCGAGAGCCACCACCTCTTTTATGGACTCCTGAAGCACCCGCCAGAGTTCGTATGCTTTGTTGGCCTTGGCTGTGAGGCTGGCCTGAAGCTCGCCCAGCGCTTTAGAAGCCAATTCCCTCTCCGAGAACTTGCGACCAAGCCTCTTCTCGCACGACGTCATGTTGGCCGCACATCGTGCTATCAGACCCCGCAACTCCGCTTTTGCAGCCACGGCTTCCGAGGAAAGGCGAGAACATTCGGGAGCATACAAACAAGCCTCCACCTTCCTACAGAACTCCACCCAGACCCGCACCACCTCCTCGCTATGATAGGTGGCGAGAAAAGGAAGGGAGCCGTTAGCTTCAGCGGCAAACGCTTCGGCTGTGGTTGCACTACCAGCACGAAGCTCCTCGACGAAAGAAGATAGGGAGACAAGGCTCAATTGGGCTAAGCGTTCTGAAGCCCGCAAAGCGTAGGGGCCGGGCGGCATTACAATCCGCGATTCCAAAGCCATGGAGACTGGCAGGGCTGTTCAAATTTGGCAAATGTTAGTAAAACTCTTAAACGCAGAACGAACGGGACTATAATAAAATGTCACTCACCGACAGTCATGCAAGTAGGAGCTGAAGGTCCCCCTGGCCCTTCAATGACCTTCACCTCATCGTCGGCTTCCAAAACTATAAGGGACATCAACGTCACTTCGCAAAATAGTAACAATGCTATGGTAAAAAAATGGCGAATGACACTAACCTTGCCCAGAGGAAAGGACAATACGCTGAGGGGAGATCGCCTGCGGAGCTGCCATCTCCAATAAACGCTGAAATGACTGTCGAGGCGACAGATCCGCGATCGTGGCCGCCAAACCGCACAATTCTGGGAAAGATAAAAGAGTTCAGACTATGAAGGGGTTGCTAAATTAAAACGCAGAGGGATACCTTCAACACTCCTCCCATTCTGAGCCGGGGGGATAGCAGCTTCAACGGTCTCCGCCGTGACCTCAGGCTCCAACAAAAGAAGAGTGGTCCCGACTACCTCTCTTCCAGCCTCTAGGCCGCCCTCCGTAAGAGTCATTGGGGCGGCGGCCTCCAAAGGAGCCTCCCCCAAAGGGGCAAGCGCTCCCTGATCAAGAACCGCCGCTGGAGGTTCTACCATGAGAGGAGCAGCCTCATCAGCCCCTTCCACATCAAGCAAGGCTTCATTGAGAATTTCGGCGGGCTTTAGCTTTAATGGGCCAGTAGGGAGCTCCCCCAGCGTCGAAGATTCTGCACGATCCAAATAAGAATAATGATACATATGCACGAGCATAAATAATCGGAAAGACTACAAAAGGAACACGATGTACCTATACGCAAAGAAGCCCTCAATATGGCTTCTTCAAGCCGCTGCTCCTTCTCAAGGAGGTAGGCTCGCCGGGGTTCAAGGGTAGACTCATGACCGCCGGTCCATAAAGAAACTGCATCAGCTGCGTCTTCTGAAGCGGCCTGCTTCAAAGCCCTTTCCCCCCATTCCTCCAAAGGACCGATAAATCGCCGCCGAATCCACGAGGGTTCTTCGTAAAAAATTACAGCGGGATAAGACTTCTTCGGAACCTTGGCATTATGAGACGCGTCTTTTGAACGCCGTATGGCCTCAGCTAGCTGTGCGGCCTCCTCATCAGCCGAACTCGGGAAGAGAAGTCCAGCATCTGACTCTTGCAGGGCCAATGGTTCGTCTTCAAGGATAGGCTCAGACTCCGCCACAGAATCAAGCGGGGTGGTGGCCGCTTTCCTCCGCCGTTTAGACCCAGAGCCGGTCGCTGAGGATGACCGCTTCCTCCCTCGCGAAGCCTTAGGGCAGCGCTGGCCCACATCGCCCTCAGCGCCCTCATCCCTGTTACTCTCGCTCGGTGCCACAACCGAGGATGACATCGCAATTGTCGACGCCACAGAGGGCGGTGCCGCCACCGGCAGGGGTGCTACTACTGGGGCCCGTTTACCCCGCGATCGGGAACCCAAGGGCATACCAGCTGTTGGAGTAAGGTCTACCCCTGACTCCCCCGGAATGAGCGCGGTGCCAATCTCCCTCAAAGGGAAGCGGACCGGAACCCTCGGTCGTAGCTTAGCTCCCGAAACCTGAGGAGGGGCGTCGTGACCAAGAAGCACCCTTCTTTCTTCAAGAATAATTGGGCTGATCCGATGAAGATACCAGCCCGTAAATGCACCCACACACCGGGGCATGTACTCAGCTTCAGGGACCATGAAATGGGAGCCGGTGTTCAGCCTCATGAAATGATGAGCGGCATCGCGAACAGCATCGAGCGAAGGGATCGGGGCGACTATAAAAGCCTCGAAAGGAACACCCTGGTCGTATCCAAGCTGCCGAGCGAATCGATGCAATTTGTACCGCATAAAAAGAGCTGCACTGTCCTGGCGAAACACCAAGTAGCCCGGTCTAATTGTATACAAATGCGTGGCCTCCCGGGGCTTCAAAGAAGGTGCGTTGTCTTTCGACTGGTCCCAGAGTTGTTGAACGGGACCCGAAGGAGTAGACAAGACCCGATCATTAAAAACCAACCCGCCAGCGGTGGCATGAGGAGAAATCAGCACCCGAATAGCCCCGAATTGAGTCGGGTCAGCAGCAGAAGCACCCACCAGTCGCATAAGTCGCGGGAAGGGATAGGCGTTGTAAAAGGCGGGCCTCTGATGCATAGCGAAAGCCCCCAGCACATGCATTTCGACCCAGGACGTGAAATAATGAAGCGAAAAGTTCACTACATCCACGCCGGGTGTAGAGGTATTAGCTGCAGTGCCCAATCCATGATAGAGGTGCGCCAAGGCCGGGATGCCGATGGCCAACCGCGTCCCCTCAGCAATACGATGAGCCGGGTAAATGACCGAGGCTCTCATGAAGCGGCGATGCATGGGGATAACGAACCAACTGAGCCAAACACTAACAAACCCCACAAAGAACGTCTCCTCGTCCATGCCTGGGACAGCAATGGACTCAAAAGATATCGGCAACATAATAGGGATGTAGTACTGAGGTAAATCTGATTCAGTGGTCGGCAGCCTCTTCGGACCAAACCCAAAGGGGTCTCCAATGTTGGCAAACTTCGGGGCTGTCTTCGATAAGGCGTCCTCGCGAAGGAAACGAGCAATGAAGCTCTTGAAAGTAACACCTTGCTCTTCGGATTCGGTGAATAAGCGGTCGAAGATACCTAGCGCCTTGATTAAACTGGGGCGCTTGTGGCGAACGGCATTCTCAGCAGACAGGCCGTCAACCTGGGCGGGCTCGGGTTCAAAAACGTACTCGTCAGAAGGCAGCAACTCCTCATACAAACTACCCCTGATTGGCAACCCCGAAATGTCATAGAATTCTGCTAGAGAGATCGAGACCTCGCGATCTCCTGGAATGAAAGTGTTGGTGGGAAGATTCCATTGGTTCAAAAACGCCTTGACCCACCAGACATGCGGGGACTTATAATGGAATAGTGACGCGTATATGGACTGATAAAGCCCGACTTTCTGCAACTGCGCACGATGGGCAGAAAGGATGTAGCGAGCCCAGAGAAAGTAGCCCGTAGGATGCCGAGGAGTAAGCCCTATCTTATAAATTTGCCCCCACGGGTGGGCCTCACCCTGGCAGATACGCCGCCCCAAGATGTCTATGGCCGGGATCGGATGATTCGGAATACCAGTCGTCGAAGGCTCGAGCCTCCCCGTTGGAGTCCAGTTGGGCATTTCCACAGCAAAAACCGTCCTCGGAGGGTCCATCGGTAAGAATGGGAAAGTGGGCTCCGTCGGTACCGCGCAAAGAAAACTCCGACGACACTGAATAATATGACTATACCAAGATCCCCATTGAAGAAGGTTGGTGCAGTTTGGGTCATGGGCCCGAATCATCGCCATCGCTTCCTCATCAGATGGTGACTGAGGAAAAGCAGCCTCCGAGCGAGAAAAGGGAAAGCACGGAACAGAAGCCATCGCACCTGAAATCCAATAAAGGAAGACCGTTAAAAGAAAAGTCAGCAATATATATTCATGCATGAACATGAAGACTAGTTAAAGAAAGCAACAGCAGAGTTTTCTGGGACCATTGGCTACAAAACACATGGGCCCCACAGAATCCGGATGACGGCTCATTAATAATGAGACCAAATAGTTACAATAAAACAAAGGGAATACCCTCGTTAAATAAAGAATGACGACCATGCACATTCCCCCCAACAGGATCTGTCTCGGGCTCTACGATGGATCCAACAAGATCAAAGGAATTAAATTCCCACAGAAGACATCATTACAAAGTCCCTATTTCATTAATTGCAGAAGAACAACCTCGGGCCAAGAGACCCCAAGAAGCCTCCGTGTGAAGAAATTGAGTCCTTCATTGGAATTAAATTCCTTATTAAGAAAAGGGAATTAAATTCCCAGAAAACATTTTTGGGATGGAATTAAATTCCATGGAGTTGAACCGCCATCATCATCTCCCCAAAGATCATCTAAACCCTAAGAGATCTACAGTTCGAAGGTTAGGCGGTTTCCTGTTCTTATGGAAAACTTGAAGAAAAATGGGTCCCTTGTTAAAAAAAAGGATAAAAACCCTTGTTTTGGATCTAAAATCCAGAGGAATGTGAAAATTTGTTGTTTGTCCAAGAACATTACCAGGGGAAAAAGGGTCACCTGAACAGAGTTAAAACTCTGAAAATGTTTCGAGGCAGAGAATTAAATTCTCAAGGGAAAAAAGTTCTCAGAAGAAGAAAATGAGCAAAGTGAAGGCTCTTCTGAAGAAACGTGAGTATTTATAGGAGGAGATGGAGACGTTTCATCTTCCCAAATCCCTAGAGGAATCCAACGGTCACAAAAGGTGACAGCGTTGCACTCACGTGCGAACACGTGAGAACAACGCTGTGGGGGCATTTGTTTCCTGATTTAAAATCAGAAAATCTTATGGAAAAAGCTTCAGAAGAGGGTCATGTGCTTACACGTGACCAGCAGTCACGTGTTGGCACGTGACATCTAAAAGCATCAGCAAGACAAATTCAGTTTCCCAACTACATCGAAGAAAAGGGCTTCAGAAAGGGTCACGTGCTCCCACGTGACCAGGGTCACGTGTTGGCACGTGACGATTTAAAAGCAGCGGCAAAGACACAACGGTTCCCTGATCAAATCAAGAAAAAAGGCTTCAGAAGAGGTCACATGCTCCCACGTGACCAGGGTCACGTGTTGGCACGTGATACTCAAAAGCAGCAGACTTGTTCTCCGGTTAAATCAAGAAAAAGAGCCCAGACGAGGGTCACGTGCTCACACGTGACCAGGGGTCACGTGGTGCCACGTGACGGTTAAGCAGCAACCAGAAGACAGCGCAAAAAGAAAGAAGAAGGCTCGTTCAAAGGGGGTCACGTGCCCACACGTGACCAAGGGTCACGTGGCCACACGTGACCGACTTCAAAGCCTATTTGTTAACAGAATTAAATTCTGAGAAAAGACCTCTCAAATCTTTCCAAAAGCAACCGATTGAATTAAAGATTTAGAGTTGATTAAATATCATCTATCTATGGGAAAATCTCGAATTTGGAAAGATTTCCCCTTTAAATCTAACAGAAATAACAAAGGAGAATCTCTGGATTTGAAATCCAATGGTGAATAAAATTCACCTAATAATCCAAAGGTCCAAAACGAATGATGGATGCTAATCAAATCTCTCAATGAAGATTCGTCAAAAACTAATTGACTCGGCTGCTTCTCCTATAAATAGGAGCCAAGAGACACACAAAAAGAGGTGTGCAGAGGGAAGAAAAAAGAAGAGAGCCTTGATACTTTAGAGGAATTTGGATCTTCTGCAAAGAAAACCCTAGGTAAGAAAGGGAAGGTTTCATTGAAAGAAAAGAGAATTTAATTCTCAACAGAGTTTAACAGAAGGACTTATTTCTTCTCTCTTTGATAGAGGATCTGTAAAGTGCACATCTCCCCTTGAAGTTGAGAATTTAATTCTCAATGGGTTGAGATCCTGCCATGCAGATCCAAAGCGTAGAGAGGGAATGGAAGCACGAGAATTTAATTCTCGCAGAACTATGGGAATTTAATTCCTTCAGAATAAAAAGAAACAGGGTTTTACCCTAATTAAGAACTTAGTTCTGTTGAAACAGCGGGAATTTAATTCCCTTAATCATAATTCTTTAACAGAGAATGGGAGTTTAATTCCCTAAAGCTTTTATTAGGGTTTAACCCTATTCAGTTCTTCACATATATGAGGAATTTAATTCCTACAGAAAATTCAGAGTCCAACTCTATTCCAGAATATAAATCTTCAAAAGGAAGTAGGAATTTAATTCCTCTGAAATTATTGTCAGGGTTCAACCTTACGAGGAATTTAATTCCTGAAAAAGATTAACAGATCCTCTAAACAACATACATAGAGGCAGGGTCACGTGTCACCACGTGACCCCCCCCCCAAAAGATCTACAGAAAGCCCCTTTGAGGCAGTGCCCCACGTGACCCACGTGACCCTTGGCAGAAGCTTTAACATATAAGCATTTGAATGCCCGTCACGTGATGGCACGTGATGCTCTGAAAGATGCAATAGTCTCAGAATAACAAATGAAGGGAGGGCGCTCTCACGTGTTGTCACGTGACCCCTCTTGCCTTAATTGGAACCCCTGAATTCAGTGATAAAACATTGTTTGACCTTAGTGTTCAACACTAAGCAAAGAACTTCATTTGCAGTGTTCAACACTGATTACCTTGGTGTTCAACACTAATTTGGGATTTCTGTTGCCATTGTTTAACATTGGTTTGTTTTAGTGTTCAACACTAATCTGAAAGCCTCGTTGCTGGTGTTTAACACCAACTATCTATCAGTGTTAAACACTGACCTATCAATCTCATTCCCAGTGTTCAACACTGATTGGTCTTTAGTGTTTAACACTAGACATTGGTCCAATTGGCTAAATGGATAGAGGCAAAGCCTCTCCTTCAATGGACCAACAGGAAGCCAATATCCCAGACCTGATTGGACTTATCCCAAGATGGCCATAAGTCCTCAATTCGTAATTAACTGGGCTAATGGGCTCATAACATAATTAATTGGTCTTGATCTCAAATTGGGCCAAAGACTATTTAATCCACTCCGGTTCCAGGGTACATCTCTTTACTCCTTTGATACTTGGCGTTGTAATCTCTCAACGTCTTCAAAGAGGTGACGGGTCCCGATGACCACGCATTGATATGGACTGTGGGGTCCTTAAACCCATGGACTACGACGTCCTTAACCTTGACCGAGATGTCTTAAAACTAACAATGGACTGTGGGGTCCTTAAACCCATGGACTACGACGTCCTTAACCTTGACCGAGATGTCTTAAAACTAACAATGGACTGTGGGGTCCTTAAACCCATGGACTACGACGTCCTTAACCTTGACCGAGATGTCTTAAAACTAACAATGGACTGTGGGGTCCTTAAACCCATAGACTACGACGTCCTTAACCTTGACCGAGATGTCTTAAAACTAACAATGGACTGTGGGGTCCTTAAACCCATGGACCGCAATGTCCTTAAACTACCAATGGACCGCAATGTCCTTAAACTACCAATGGACCGCAATGTCCCTAAACTAGAACAATAGAGCCACGCAAGCTCTTTTGCCGGATCTAAACGATCCTGTTTAAGTTGATCTTAGCCTCAAATATGGCTAACGTATCCTTAAACCTTCAAACAAACTGGACTATGAATCCCCCCAATTAACTCTGGTTCGAGGGTACATCTCTGAACTCCTCTGACATCTGTCGTTGTAATCCTTCAACATCGTCAGAGAGGTGACGGGTCCCGATGGCCATACATGCAATGGACCACTATGTTCCTAAACTGGAACAATGGAGCCCAAATGCTCTCTTGTCGGATCTAAACGATCCCGTTAAGTTGATCTTAGTCTCAAGGTAGACTAACGTATCCTTAACAAACGTTTGAGTTGATCTTAGCCTCAAGCATGGCTAACGTATCCTCAAACCAAACCCCTAAACCCAAGTCTAAGATAATACGGATTTGGACTAGTCCACGCCCTACGGGCAACGACATAACTCGGTCTCCGTAAACAATCCACGGGCAACAAAACATAAAATAAACACGCACGACACGAAGTGACCATCCGGAGAAGGAGAAAGTTGTTACCGCGATGCGGTAGCGTAATTAACTGCAGGGGCTTGCGCCTGCAGGGAAGAGCGTCCCCACGATCAAAAACCCCTCAAACGAGGGGGAATCTGACGAAGTCTGCTACATCGGCCGCATCCGTCTAAACCTCCGATGCACGGTGCCATAAATCAACTTGGCATCTTCGGAGAGGTGGACGGATAGCACCAATTAGCATCTGCCCCGAATCTCAGGCAAGACAGTCCATGTCTCGGCCGCCATTCGGAGGGGAACAAAGAAGAAGAAAGGTTTTGTGATGAATAATGAATTGTTATGTGAGGTTAGAAATGCAACCAAGGTTAAGAATGAGAAGCTTAACCCATGTAAAGAATAAACCATAGGCTAGGGTTCAATGGTTGGGTTAACAAACATCTAGATATTATCTAAAGGGTGGACTAAGTCAACACTTCCAAAATATCTCATTTTAAATCCACCATTTAGAATTAACCTAAAAAGAATGTTAACCCTAATTGAAACCCTAGCATGGTTTAATCTCAAAACCCTAATTGCATTTGTAACCCTAATCTGTTACAATATTATATATCGCATATATAATATATAATGTAACAAAAGAAAATAATATAATTAACATATATCGCATATACATCAATGTATTATCCAAGTGAGAAAATAATCAATAAAGCGAGCTTATATTAGTTAATGTAACTTAATATATCACATATAAAATTATACATTAAATTATCGAATCAACACTTGATCCGATAACCCGGCTATATTTACATACAACCGACTAATATAACAAGTACCATTTTATCGAATCAACACTTGATTCGATAACTCGGTTATATCACATATACCCGGCCGATATCACATCAAAGATCACATCTTTGGAGGATGGGTTTCTGAGGAGAGCAAAGCTCTCATAATGGATTTAAAATCCACAGGCTTTCTCAAAAAAGGAAAGTTTTCTGATGTACAAAGCGTTACCTGGAAAAGGATTTCTTTTGATAGAGTTTAACTCTGGATTTGCAATGACAGGGAACTAAGCTCTGAGGAAGAGAATTAAATTCTCAAAGAAAATGAAGAAGGAAGGAGATGAAGAAACAGTGGCTGCTTAAGGAACCAAACCCTTACATTTATAAGACGTGACTAGGGCGGTTCATCTTCCCGTTCCCCTAGACAATCCAACGGCTGTAAAAGTGACATCGTTGCACTCACGTATAAACCACGTGGGAACAACGCTGTGGGGGCATTTATTCCCTTACGGAAAATAAATAAATATATGGAGCAGCGGAGAAAGTCCCCAAGTGGAGTATCACGTGCCCACACGTAATAGGCGCTGCACTTAACAAAATAAGCCACAACTGAACCTCACGTGCAGACACGTGATCATTATAAACAAAATATACAGGCGCCTGAATAAAGCAAACAAATGGGACAAAAAGAAACTCATGTGATAACACGTGACACCCTTAGGTCGGCTTAATTTGGTGGGGTCACGTGCTACACGTGATAGACTCTTATGCCTTCTGGACTGATAAAAATAAATTCTAATTAAAAGAGATTAAAAGCCTTATTTGGAAAATACTTCCTTGGATCTTTCTAAATAAGAAAGATTACGCTCTGTAAAACAGAGCGCCGTTAGATCAAAAATCCAATGGTGATTAAAAATCACCAATCTATAGAAAAATTCTGTGCAAGGAAATATCTTCCTAAATTTGTTAAGAACGACAAAAGAAATAACTTCTGTAAAACAGACTTCCTTGGATTAAAAATTCACCAATTAATCTAAAAGATAACTTTTTGTTGATCAAAATCTCTCAATGAGAGTGTTCCCCTCCGAACGGCGGCCAAGACATGGGCATCTTGCCTGAGATTTTGGGGAAGATACTATTTGGTTTTATCCATCCACTTCTCTGAAGATGCCAAGTTGATTTATGGCACCGTGTATCGGAGGTTTAGACGGAGGCGGTCGATGTAGCAGACTTCGTCAGATTCCCCCTCGCTTGAGGGGTTTTTTATTGTGGGGACGCTCTTCTCTGCAGGCGCAAGCCCCTGCAGTTAATTACGCTACCGCATCGCGGTAACAACTTTCTCCTTCTCCAGAATTTCACTTCGTGTCGTGGGTGTTTTTTTTGTTTGTGGTTGCCCGTGGATTGTATACGGAGACTAATTTATGTCGTCGCCCGCAGGATGTGGATTAGTCCAAATCCGTATTTTCTTAGATTTGGGTTTGGGGTTTTGGTTTAAGGATACGTTAGCCCTATTTAAGGCTAAGATCAACTTAAACTTTTGTTAAGGATACATTAACCTAATCTCCAGACTAAGATCAACTTAACGGGATCGTTTGGATCCGACAAGAGAGCAATTGGCTCTATTGTTTAGTTTAATGACATTGCGGTCGATTTCCAGTTCAGGGACATGGTGGTCCATCATTCCCATTTGGGGACGAACATTAGTTTAAAGACATTTCGGTCCAACGTTCCCATTTTGGGACGAATATTAGTTTAAGGACGTTTCGGTCCAACGTTCCCATTTTGAGGCGAATATTAGTTTAAGGACGTTTCGGTCCACGAGTTTAAGGACCCCGCAGTCCGTATCGATGTGTGGTTATCAGGACC
This sequence comes from Agapanthus africanus, assembly GCA_030015575.1. Lineage (NCBI taxonomy): Eukaryota > Viridiplantae > Streptophyta > Magnoliopsida > Asparagales > Amaryllidaceae > Agapanthus > Agapanthus africanus. Next base: position 464,295,821 of record CM057349.1, read on the forward strand.
CGTCACCTCTCTGGCGACGTTGAAGAATTAAAACGACAAATATCAAAGGAGTTCAGAGATGTACCCTTGAACCGGGTGTAAATTGATTTGAGAGAGCAGTCGTGCTCGGTTCAATTTAATTTAAGGACTTACGGCCAGTATTGGGCTAAGTCCAGTTGAGAATATTCAACAATTTTTATTTGTCTGGCCTGTTAGGCCTTTGATTGGGCTCTGCCCTTGTTTAATAATGCATGGCATTTTGTTTGGTCTATTAAACCATTATTTAGGCTCTGCCCTTTTTTAATAATGCATTGCATTTTTTATTAGGCCTGTTAGGCCTTTTAATTGGGCTCTGTCCCTTCTTTAATAATGCGCTGCATTTATTGTTCTGACAGTGCGCCGCGTGGCTTGTCAGGCGCTTTGCGTCAATTGAGGAGTGCAAGGCGCAAGTCCATGTGGAGGTGACACGTGTCACGCTCTGGTGAGCGCAAGTCTGCTAGCCTAGTGCGCTGCGACAGTGCGATGCGCTGTTACGCTGCTGACACGTGGCGCGCCCTGGTGACTTGCGCCAAACCAAGAAAGCAGTGCTCTGTTTTAGTAGCTCATAGCGCAGTTCGTTCTGGGGCTGACACGTGGCGCTCTCTGGTGACTTGGGCCAACCCAAGAGCGCAACAGTGCAGATTTAAAAGTGCATGGCACTGTTTAATATCTTAATCCAATTTTTGGATTAAAGAAAAGAATCTTTTAAGATTCCAGAACCAATGGTTCATCAAAAGGCAATGCCTTTATGTAGATCAAATGATCTAATAAAGAAGTATATTACTTCTTATTTTATTCTTATTATTTGATCTCTTTTTTTTATTTTAAGATCTTGATCTTGTTCTTAGATCATTGATCATTTTAGAAGAAATTCTTCTTTTCAAATGTTTACCTTCTTTTCTTTCTTAGTTCTTCTCAAACTTTCTTTTTAGGAGTTCCGTGTATCTCTCTATGTTCATATCTTTTAGACTTGGAGTCTAGGGGCCTTTTTATAGTGCCAATTGATTTGTTAAATCAGTTAGAAAGATCTTTCTCTGAGTGATTTAGGGATTTTTCCCCACCGTTGGATCTTTGATCCAAGGGCTTCTGTTTTACAGAAGCGAATCTTATTGTTTTAATAAGATCAGAAAGATCTTTCTAGAATTTTAATTCTGTTTTGGTGCTGGCACAGTTGGCGCAAGTGCTCCTGCGCTTGACACGTGTCGAGCAGCGCAGCGCAACTGCGCTGCCACGTGTCGCGCAGCGCAGAGCGCAGCGCACCTGCGCTACCACGTGTCGCGCAGCACAGAGCGCAGGTCAGCTGAAGCGTTGCTTCCTTTATTATTATTTGAATTTCTTTTGAGACAGAGCCTTGCTCTGATTGGGGGAAACAAAAGCGTTGCTTCATTTCCGGCCTTGGAATTTGAACAGAGCTTTGCTCTGATTGGGGGAAACAGAAGCGTTGCTTCATTTCCCGCCTTGGAATTTGAACAGAGCTTTGCTCTGATTGGGGTAAACAAATGCCCCCCACCGTTGCACCTACGTGGCCCCAAACGTGAGCGCAGCGGTGGAAGAATTCCAACCGTTGCGGCAATTTTTTGGAATTTGAAACGGCTCTCAATACCTATAAATAGGACCTTTGGTCCCTTAGATGATTTTGCATCTCTTCATAAGAATTTTCATTCAGAGTCTTGCTCTTTTGTTTAAACATTTTTAAGAGTTCAGATTCTAGAGAATCTTTAGGTAAAAATTAAAGTAGATTAAATTAATTTTTTAAGAGCCTTGCTCTCAATAGATCCCTGATATAAAGAAAACCCATTTAGGGTTTCACTTAGCAGAGCTTTGCTCTAAAGGGGATAGAGAGAACTAAAGAGAACTCTATTAGAGTTCCGTTAATAGAGTTCTGATCTTCTGAAAGGATTTTATTTATAATTTCTTGATTCATTAATGGAGCTTTGCTCCTTTTAAATCATATAGCAGAATTCTTAAGAGTTGCTAATTTTGTTGATTTCCTTTTATAGGAGTGATGGACGCCCACATGTACGATCTCGACGAGATCATCTCTTACGGGGACATCCGCCGACTCGGCCGTTCTCAAAATCGAGAATTCACAAACGCGGAGTGTGCCGAAATCATGAGCCGCTTCGACGCATATAACGATCAACTGCTTCCCCGACGTTCCTCCCTCCTGAAGCTTATTGTGGGAGCCATCTGGGAAGTGCTTCCCCTATTCTATTCCGGTGTGCCACTTAGGGCGTTGGATGCCGCCGAGGATAAGATGCACTCGGTGTACCTGATGAACTTAATCTCGAAAAGACGGCGAGACAATCTTGTCGATCTCCTGCACCAGGCCTTCCAACAGTCCGCCATACTCGCTGCTTATTGGAGGGAAGAGGACATCAGTGGGGTCCCCGACGCTTATGCTCGCGAAAGAAAGCACACTAGAATGGTTCGCCAGGCTTGGAAAGTCTTAGATAAGGTTACTTTCGAGTTCCTCAATCCATGTCCTGGGTCCGCGGTCATACCGTTGTAAACCTTTCAATAATGTTGTTTTTGTTTATTGTTTTTATTGATGTAAGAATTTTTCGAGTATGAATGACAAATCCTTTGCCTCCTTCCTTTTATTTTCTGCTTTGTTACTGTTGGCACGTTCCTTAAGCAAGCGCAGCCTGTAATCAACGTAGAACATACTGTCTTGAACACCTTGGGGAGTAGTGATGGCTTAGGAAGCAGGTTCAGGTCTGCTACCTAAGGCTTTTCAACTTTATAAGCCGTGAGGGTCCCACAAAGACTTTTCTCCTTACGGATCGAGAGGATCTCGTAGGTGTATTTTCTCCTTAGGAATCGTGAGGATTCCTAAGTGCGTTTTCTCTTATAAGTCGTAAGGATCCTATAAGAGAATTTTTCTCTCTTATGAGTCGAGAGGACCCGTAAGCGGTTGTTTCCCTCCTTATCAAGATTTGACTTCGGAGAGTGTGGCCCGTGAATAGTATGCAAAATTCCATTTTGGACCGACTTGCAGGGTCCCAGTGCTTAGGAAACAGGTTTTTCAGTCCCCACTGCCTAAGGCTTTTTCTCACGAGCTGAGCCGAATCGAGCACTCCTCGCAAGAATATCCTAACGTCACAGTTAACCTCTGCTCTTTACGACAGAGATCCGTTAGGGTCTGTGGTACTTAGGGTTTTGGTCGTCGTACCGTCGCGTTGGCTGATATATTCCTCGATATGCAATCTTGCTGTTCGAGTAGCCTTGCGATTGTCGTGTCTCTGATCCCTTCGAAGGCTGGACAATACGTCTTCAAGTAATCTTCCAGGTAATCTTACCGTCGAAAGAGCAAGCGTAGGGATATTCCGTGTCACTTTTTACTTGAGGTTAGTCTCATTTTAGAGAGCCCCGATGAGTCATAACCACTCCGCGCTGGTGTGGGATGATCTCCGATAGTCTTTCAGGCTTTATATGACTTGCCGTCAAGACCCTGAAGCTAGGAATTTAGCCTTTGCTTCGTTTGCTGGCATTGCGTCCTCTATATCGAGACGAATGTCGCGGTTTTCTCTAGGTTGTTGGTGAACTGTCGAGGTTTGGAACTAGGGACTTTGCCGTGGCTCCGCTGTTTGATGATGTTGCGTCTGCTGTGTCAAGACGAACGTCGAGGTGGTGACCATTCCGCACCGGTGTGAGATGATCTCCGGTTGTCTTTCAGGCTTTATATGACTTGCCGTTAAGACCTTGAAGCTAGGAATTTGGCCTTCGCTTCGTTTGCTGGCATTGTGTCTGTTGTATTGAGACGAATGTCGCGGTTGTCTCTAGGTTGTTGGTGAACCGTCGAGGTTTGGAACTAGGGACTCTGTCGTGGCTCCTCTGTTTGATGATGTTGCGTCTGCTGTGTCGAGACGAACGTCGAGGTGGTGACCATTCCGCACTGGTGTGAGATGATCTCCGGTTGTCTTTCAGGCTTTATATGACTTGCCGTTAAGACCTTGAAGCTAGGAATTTGTCCTTTGCTTCATTTGCTGGTATTGCATCCTCTATATCGAGACGAATGTCGCGGTTGTCTCTAGGTTGTTGGTGAACCGTCGAGATTTGGAACTAGGGACTTTGCCGTGGCTCCGCTGTTTGATGATGTCGCGTCTGCTGTGTCGAGATGAACGTCGAGGTGGTGACCACTTCGCACTGGTGCAAGATGATCTCCGATTGTCCTTCAGGCTTTATATGACTTGCCGTTAAGACCCTGAAGCTAGGAATTTAGCCTTTGCTTCGTTTTTTGGCATTACGTCCTCTATATCGAGACGAATGTCGCGGTGGAGCTGGGATTTTGCTGTCACTCCGCTTTGTTTCGACCATGGGGACTTTCACTGACGTTGCATCTGCATCGTGCTGGATTGCGAGGGAATGCCGTTGTTGACATTGCGTCTGCTGTAACGAGACGAATGCTGAGGTGGGGTTGGGATTTTGCCGTCACTCCACTTTGTTTCGACCATGAGGTCGTTTGTTGACGTTGCATCTGCATCCTGATGGACCGTGAAGGAACGCCATTGTTGACACCGTGTCCGCTGTAACGAGACGAATGCTGAGGTGGAGCTGGGATTTTGCCGTCACTCCGCTTTGTTTCGACCATGAGGTCTTTTGTTGACGTTGCATCTGCATCCTGCCGGACTGCGGAGGAACACCGTCATTGACATCTCGTCTGCTGTATCGAGACGAATGCTGAGGTGGAGCTGGGATTTTGCCGTCGCTCCGCTTCGTTTCGACCGTGAGGTCTTTTGTTGACGTCGCATATGCATCCTGCTGGACTGCGGAGGAACGCCGTCGTTGACATCTCATCTGCTGTAATGAAACGAATGCTGAGATGATCTCTAGGTTGTCTGTGAACCGTCGAGATTTGGAACTAAGGACTATGCCATGGCTCCGTTTGATGGTGTAACATCTGTGTCCTGCTAGAATGAGGAGGCACACCGTTGTTGGTCTCCAGGCTGTAGATGTGGCCATTAAGACTTGGAACTAGGGACTTTGCCATGGCTCCATTTCGTTGCGACTCTGAGGTCGGTTGTTGACGTCACGTCTGCATCTGATTGGAGTGAGGAGAAACGCCGTTGGTGATCTCTAAATTTTCGAAATTGACGTCGAGACCCTGAAGCTAGGGATCTTCCTTTGCTTCGTTTGTTGACATTGTGTCTGCAATATGGCGACAAATGTCGAGGTTGTCTTTAGGTTGTCTATGAACCATCAAGATTTGGCTTTGCTTTCTGATGGAGCCCGTTGGGAAGGTATGGTTCCCCCTTTGTTTGCGCCCCTGGATTGTATACAGGGATTGATGTAATAGCACCTGTAAGGCATAAATTTCATTTTTCTTTATTTCTTTTCGCGATTCTCTATCATTTCAGCTTTTTATATCGCGAAGGTCGCGATTGCCCCATCATTTCAGCTATTTTTCGCGGTGCCCAATCATTTCGGCTATTTATTTTATTTTTACTCACTGCTTTTTATTGCGAGTTGCCCAATCATTTCGGCTGTTTTTGTATGCGTACATTTTTACTTGCTGATTTTGTTGCAAGTTGCCCCATCATTTCGGCTATTTCATATGTTTTTTGGCTCGCTGATTTTTTTTTTGCGAGTAGGAGATTTGGGATCTGATACCAATCATAGCACCAGCATCGCTGCGACTGGAATATTGCCAGGAGCGAATCATCATTTGCCGTAAAAAGACTTGGAATTTGATACCGTTTTAGGCATCAGCATCGCTACCACTGGGATATTACTAGGAGCGAATCATCATTTGCCTCTGTCGATGTCGAACAAAGGTGGCTTAGCAAACAGGGTTAGGATCCCGTCGACTAAGTCTTTTGACTTCATGAGCCGTAAGGGTCTCATAAAGGTATTTCTCCCTACAAGTCGTGAGGATCTCGTAGGTGTGTTTTCTCCTTAGGGATCGTGAGGATTCCTAAGTGTATGTTCCCTTGTAAGTCGTAAAGATCTTACGAAAGGGTTTTCTCCTTATAAGTCGAGAGGACTTACAAGGGTTGTTCACCATATGGACATATCCCTATCCATGGGTGGGACTTGGTTAGGGAAATGTTTATTCACGCCCGTGGATTGTATACAAGGGTCAGTATTGAGCCGCTTGTAGGGCCATATCGAAGGTTGTGGGAGTTGCTTAAGAACAGGTTAAGGTTTCTGTAACTTAAGACTTTCAAATCTTATGAGCCGTGAGGGTCCCATAAGAGAGTTCTCCTTACGAGTCGTGAGAATCTCGCAATTACATTTTCTCCTTAGGAATCGTGGGGATCCCTAAGTGTGTTTCTCCCTTGTGAGTCGTAAGGATCTCACGCGGGTGGTTTCTTCTTACAAGGTCGAGAGGACCCTGTATGTGTCCTTTAACGAGGTTGCGCCCTTTCGGGTTTTCACAAACACTCGCCTGTAGTCCTGCTGTTTTTACTCACGGAGGCCTTTCGGGTTTTCATCCGTGCCCATTTTGCTTATGGACATACCGTTTTTTTATTCTTTTTATTCTTTTTTCTAACGAGGTCGCGCCCTTTCGGGTTTTCACGAACACTCGCCGGTAGCCCTGCTGTTTTTACTCACGGAGCCCTTTTGGGTTTTCATCCGTGCCCATTTCGCTTATGGACATACCGTCTTTATTATTATTTTTTATTATTTTCTTTTCATTCCTTTTCTTTTTATCTCGTCAGCCTGAAGATGCTGTGGTAGTAGTTTAAAGACGTTTCGGTCGTTCGCTAGTTTTAGGACGTAGTGGTCCATCGTTAGTTTAACGAAGTTTCGGTCTTTCGCCAGTTTTAGGACATAGTGGTCCACCATTAGTTTAAGGACGTTTCGGTCATCAGCCAGTTTTAGGACATAGTGGTCCATCGTTAGTTTAACGACGTTTCGGTCTTTCGCCAGTTTTAGGACATAGTGGTCCACCATTAGTTTAAGGACGTTTCGGTCATCAGCCAGTTTTAGGACATAGTGGTCCATCGTTAGTTTAACGACGTTTCGGTCTTTCGCCAGTTTTAGGACATAGTGGTCCAATGTCGCCGTATTTAAGGAGAATCTCTAGTTTACTGACTATTCGGTCGATGGGGCTTTCCCTATGAATGAGCATGATACCCCCGGCATATCCATCTTTCTCGGAGCATGTGGTTGTGGCGGGTTCACCTTCCAGTTTTCGGACAACGCGAACTTGCCCTATAGGTATTGATCTTCGATCCATCCTTTAAAGATGAAGCAATCCTCGATTGGGTGACTTACTGTTTGGTGGTAAGGGCAATAATTGGGATTGTTGACATCGCCTGGCTGCAACGGACGTTTTGGATTCGGCAGATTGATGAGTCTGTTGCACACTGCCAGCTCGAACAGTTTCCTTGTTTTATTCTGAGAAAACGAGTAAGGACGTCCTAGTCTTTCTTCAAGGGATGGGCGTGGACGCATATTGTTTCGAAGGACAACCGGATTTAAGTTGCTCGGCTGTTGTTGAGTATTGGCGACGATGATCGCCTTTCCTTTCCCTTTATCATTTCGAGAGTCCAGCTTTGGAGAGGACGGTCTATGGCCCATTTGATCCATTTAGGCCAGTTTGTTGATCAAGGCCTGGAAAGTAGTTGGCTTGAAGAACATCATGAACTGCGAGATGGTCGCTTGCGGATCAAGAGTGCCCACAAACATGCCTACCGCAGGCGCTTCTTCGATCCGCTGTTCACATTTCGACCACAGATTCCGCCATCGTGTTGCGTATTGAACCCACGTCTCGCCTGGCCTTATCCTGGCGTTGATCAGTGCTGTTATCGGGGTACATTCGCTGGCGCTTGCAAATCTTTGTGTAAACAGTAGCTCCATCTCCGCAAATGTTTTGACCGAGTCGTTAGGTAGCTCCGAATACCACTCGAAGGCCGTTTCTGCTAAGCTGCCGACGAATTGGCGAAGCAACAATTTGTCATCGCTTCCAGTGTTGCCGCATAAGGCCCTGAATTGAGCGACATGCTGATGGGGATTCCCTGTCCCTTTATATACATGGAACTTAGGGATCGAATATCCCGGCGGGTAACTGATCTGGTCATACCAGCTCGGATAGGGTCGTCCGGTCTTGACAATTTGGTCAGCCGCTTCATTCGCTTGATGAGCTCGTATTTGCTGAGCTATATAGTCATCCAGTGCGGCCTTGGAAATGGTTTCTTCCTTGGCTGCTGAAAGAGCCGGAGGAGGATTATATGTCTCCCCTCTATCGTCTCCAACAATGATTGGAGGGTCATCAGCTGGAGGGTCCGGCTGTAACATCATCCCGACCATGTCTTGGAAGAGAAGTGCCATTGGCTTTATGTTAGCCGCTTGCTCTGCGGCTTCTTTGTCCTTCTTTTCGAGGACTCTGCGTAAGAAGTCAGCATCAGTTTCTTGTTCGTGACGCTGCTCTGATGATGCCTCCGGGCTTTCTTTTGGCCCGGTGAGTGCAGCGATTTGCGTCAGCATTTCCTGAAGCTTCTGTTGCTGCTCCTGGGATTTTGTCACGGATCGGGTGAGCGGTCGGTGACCCATCGAAGCGCGACTGTCCTCTCTCCCAGATGCCATATAAACGGTATGCACCACCATGCCCCCAGACTTGGGGCGTTTGGGCTCAATGCCTTTGCGGTCTGCCGCAGCCACAGGGGCTTTCTCCGGCCTCCTTTTCTTTTGAGCAGTTGACGTTGAGGGAGCCGTCGCAGTGGGCACCCATCCAGCTGTTGCTTTTTCTGGCTTGACAGAGTAGTCTTTCTCCTGCCGAACCTTCATCTTTTTCTGTCGGCGGAGATAGTCTTGATCCATCGCGAAGTCTTGGACTTGACGCCAGACCTTGTAAATTTCAGAGGATAGTCGTTGAGGAGGTTGCTCCGGCTTCTTCTCTGTAGCATTCTTCACAGGTGAAGGAGTTCTCTTCAGCACTGCAGTAGGAGAGTTTCTGCGTACCTTGTTGAGCAGTTCAAAGCTGTTCTCGGTTGGAACAGCAGTATCGATCCCTACCGCTGGAGTTGGTGGAGTGAATCCAGAGGGGGAGTTGCCCCCAGCCTTCCTTACTCGGTGCCGGTGGCGACGTCGAGCGTGTCGCGCGGATGGAGTTGTTTCAGCTATAAGGGTGACTTCATCATGCCCCTTGCTTTGAGGAGAGACCGTTATTGGTGCAAGCCTGTCGAAGACTGACACCCGTTGAGAAGCCATGTTTAATCTGTCAAAGACAGACCTCTAGGCAGGGGAAGCAGCTTTGAGGACCTCGCCTGGAGCAGAAATCGGAATAGCCAGCCTTGTAAAAACTGACTTCTTGAAAGGAGAAGCCTTTCCAATGATTTCGTCCGCTTGAGCCGGGATGGCTATCCGCTTTGGGATGGCAGCTTCAGGTATCACGGGCTTGTAGACGTTCTGGCCCAGTCTGTTGAAAACTGAGGTATTGAAGTTGGGCGACCCGTTGAGAGGGGTCGCGGCAATGGTAAGTCGATCAAAGACCGGCTTCTTTAGAGCTTCTTATGATGTCATTGGGGCATTGAAGCTCATCAGTGGGAGCATGGTCCCGAAGAATAGTCCAGTGGTGGCTTGAGTTACCTGCTCCACCGGCATCTTGAAAAGGGAGGCCGCTTAGGGCACGTAAGTCACTCCTCCAGCAAGGATAGAGTGAGAGTTGCAGTCGCAGGTAGTGCAGTTTGAAGCCATTGATCTTCTGTTTTCTGTACGGAGCAAGACACCAAATCTTAGTACCTCGAATCCACAGGCAACCACAGCAAACCGCGATTCGTTCGCGAACACGACACACGAAGTGTGGAGTGGAAAGAGGAAGAGGTCCCACCGGGCGTGACAGAATCTGTTCCCTTCCGAACGGCGGCCAAGACATGGGCGTCTTGCCTGAGATTCGGGGCAGATGCTATTTGGTTTTATCCGTCCACCTCTCCGAAGATGCCTAGTTGATTTATGGCACCGTGTATCGGAGGTTTAGACGGATGCGGCCGATGTAGCAGACTTCGTCAGATTCCCCCTCGCTTGAGGGGTTTTTTATTGTGGGGACGCTCTTCCCTGCAGGTGTAAGCCCCTGCAGTTAATTACGCTACCGCATCGCGGTAACAACTTTCTCCTTCTCCAGAATTTCACTTCGTGTCGTGGGTGTTTGTTTTGTTTGTGGTTTCCCGTGGATTGTATACGGAGACTAATTTATGTCGTCGCCCGTAGGACGTGGATTAGTCCAAATCCGTATTTTCTTAGATTTGGGTTTAGGGTTTTGGTTTAAGGATACGTTAGCCCTATTTAAGGCTAAGATCAACTTAAACTTTTGTTAAGGATACGTTAACTTAATCTCCAGACTAAGATCAACTTAACGGGATCGTTTGGATCCGACAAGAGAGCAATTGGCTCTATTGTTTAGTTTAATGATATTGCGGTCGATTTCCAGTTTAGGGACATAGTGGTCCATCATTCCCATTTGGGGACGAACATTAGTTTAAGGACATTTCGGTCCAACGTTCCCATTTTGGGACGAATATTAGTTTAAGGACATTTCGGTCCAACGTTCCCATTTTGAGACGAATATTAGTTTAAGGACGTTTCGGTCCACGAGTTTAAGGACCCCGCAGTCCGTATCGATGTGTGGTTATCAGGACCCGTCACCTCTCTGACGACGTTGAAGAATTATAACGACAAATATCAGAGGAGTTCAGAGATGTACCCTTGAACCGGGTGTAAATTGATTTGAGAGAGCAGTCGTGCTCGGTTCAATTTAATTTGAGAACTTACGGCCAGTATTGGGCTAAGTCCAGTTGAGAATATTCAACAATTTTTATTTGTCTGGCCTGTTAGGCTTTTGATTGGGCTCTGCCCTTGTTTAATAATGCATGGCATTTTGTTTGGTCTATTAGACCTTTATTTGGGCTCTGCCCTTTTTTAATAATGCATTGCATTTTTTATTAGGTTTGTTAGGCCTTTTAATTGGGTTCTGTCCCTTCTTTAATAATGCGATGTATTTATTGTTCTGACAGTGCGCCGCGTGGCTTGTCAGGCGCTTTGCGCCAATTGAGGAGCGCAAGGCGCAAGTCCATGTGGAGGTGACACGTGTCACGCTCTGGTGAGCGCAAGTCTGCTAGCGCAGTGAGCTGCGCTGTTGCGCTGCTGACACGTAGCGCGCCCTGGTGACTTGCGCCAAACCAAGAGAGCAGTGCTCTGTTTTAGTAGCGCATAGCGCAGTTCGTTCTGGGGCTGACACGTGGCACTCTCTGGTGGCTTGCGCCAACCCAAGAGCGCAACAGTGCAGATTTAAAAGTGCATGGCACTGTTTAATATCTTAATCTAATTTTTGGATTAAAGAAAAGAATCTTTTAAGATTCCAGAACCAATGGTTCATCAAAAGGCAATGCCTTTATGTATATCAAATGATCTAATAAAGAAGTATATTACTTCTTATTTTATTCTTTTTATTTGATCTCTTTTTTTATTTTAAGATCTTGATCTTGTTCTTAGATTATTGATCTTTTTAGAAGAAATTCTTCTTTTCAAAGGTTTACCTTCTTTTCTTTCTGAGTTCTTCTCAAACTTTCTTTTTAGGAGTTCTGTGCATCTCTCTCTGTTCATGTCTTTTAGACTTGGAGTCTAGGGGCCTTTTTATAGTGCCAATTGATTTGTTAAATCAGTTAGAAAGATCTTTCTCTGAGTGATTTAGGGATTTTTCCCCACCGTTGGATATTTGATCCAAGGGCTTCTGTTTTACATAAGAGAATCTTATTGTTTTAATAAGATCAGAAAGATCTTTCTAGAATTTTAATTCTGTTTTGGTGCTGGCACAGTTGGCGCAAGCGCTCCTGCGCTTGACACGTGTCGAGCAGCGCAGAGCGCAGCGCAACTGCGCTAGCGCAACTGCGCTGCCACGTGTCGCGCAGCGCAGTGCGCAGGTCAGCTGAAGCGTTACTTCCTTTATTATTATTTGAATTTCTTTTAAAACAGAGCCTTGCTCTGATTAGGGGAAGCAGAAGCGTTGCTTTATTTCCCGCCTTGGAATTTGAACAGAGCTTTGCTCTGATTGGGGGTAAACAGAGAGATTTTCTGAACGAAATGATTCTCCTCTTTCTTCTATAAATAGGAGCAAAGAGACACAGAAAAAAGGGAGGAGAGACAGAGAAAAGAAGAAGATAAAAAAAAAGAGAAACCCTTCGTAAGCTTAAAAGAAAAGAGAATTTAATTCTCCAGTGAGGAAAAGAGAAAAAGAAACTCTAGGTAAGAGAAGGAACAAAATACAGGGAATATCTCATCTCCTTTGCACCTCCATAAGAGTTTAACTCTTCCAAAAAGAACTTAGTTCTTCCTCTGGTTAAGATCTGCAGATGCAGATCTCCCCACAGGTTGAGAATTTAATTCTCATCGGGGAAATTCTGCCATGCAGATCCAAAACCTAGAGGGAGATCTAAGTTCAGAGAATTTAATTCTCCCAAAAAGTATATAGGAATTTAATTCCTGGGAATTTAATTTCTCTAATGAAATAAGGGTTTGACCCTTCATATGAGAACTTAGTTATCCCTTATAGTAAAAGATCTGCAGAAGCAGATCACCCCACAAGTTGAGAATTTAATTCTCATCGGGGAAATTCTGTCATACAGATCCCAAATCTAAGAGAAAAACTAAATCTTAAGAATCCAATTCTCATAAAACAGTGGGCTTGAAATTCTCAAAATTCATGATCTCCATGCACGTAAAGGATTAGCACCCAGCATGATAATAACCGATCACGTACTCCCACGTGAGCGCCTTTGATGAACAAAAGAGAACAATCGAGATTGGCTTACGTGATCACACGTGAACCTATGGTAATGCTTGGCACTTACAAAGTAAGAAAGAGAATAAATCGGAGGCAGTTCCCACTTTTGGGTCGCCTCACTTGATCTCACGTGACCCAGCAGCGCTTAGCGCTCAGAAAAGAATAAAAGAATAAGCCTAAAGAGGCAGCGCTTCAAATTCTTGAAGTTCAGCATTGTTTCGTGCGCCTCACGTGACCCTACGTGAGCGCCTCAGAATTTTAGTGTTTAACACTATTTCGAACACCTCACGTGGGAGCATGTGAGCGCTGAATAAATATGTTAGTGTTGAACACTATGAAAGGATAACATTAGCAAGATGCAGACCAAATTTTCCAAGGACCATCAATTGAGCCCTTTATGCTCAGGGTCTCCAAAACCGATCTCAGTTCCAAAGATAGCTAATGAGCTCCCAACAAATGACATCTCAACTGATGTTCATCACATTCCCTCAACTGACATTGGTTCAAGGGTACATCTCTTCATACCTCTGATATATTTCGTTGTAATTCTTCAACGTCTTCAGAGAGATGGAGGGTCCCAATAACCAATAACTCTTGGTACATCCCCAAACGGTTAAACCAAAACCACACAGACTATGACGTCTTTAAACTGTCATGGACTATGATGTCCATAAACTTATGGACTGTAATGTCCCTAAACTAAAACAACAGAGCCCAAATGCTCTTTTGTTGGATCTAAACGATCCTGTTGAGTAGATCTTAGTCTAAAATTAGACTAATGTATCCTTAACAAACGTTTAAGTTGATCTTAGTCTCAAACGAGATTAACGATCCTTAAACCCAACCCAAACCCAAATCTAAGAAAATACGGATTCGGACTAATCCACGCCCTACGGGCGACAACATAAATTAGTCTCCGTATACAATCCACGGGCAACCAAAAACAAAAAAAACACACACGACACGAAGTGACCTTCTAGAGCAGGAGAAAGTGGGTACCGCGATGCGGTAATGTAATTAACTGCAGGGGCTTGCGCCTGGAGGGAAGAGCGTCCCCACAATCAAAAACCCCTCACAATGAGGGGGAATCTGACAAAGTCTGCTACAACGGCCGCATCTGTCCAAACCTCCGATACATGATGCCATAAATTAACTTAACATCTTCGGAGAGGTGGATGGATAAAACCAAATAGCATCTGCCCCCAAATTCAGGCAAGACGTTTGTCTTCCCGGCTTTCGGCGGTAAACACCCTTCACTCCGAGTAGTAGTCCCTTCGCTCCAAGTAGTGAACTCACGGACTCTAGAAAGGCTCTACAAGATGAACGGAACAAGCTTGCTTGAAGTCTTCGAGGCTGAAGATGATCTACGTCGAGGAGACACCAACTCAAGCTAACTCTTCACTAATATGATAATTAGTGGAGCATACACCCTAAACTAAATGGCTAGTATAGTATAGGATGATGAAGTAGGAATTTTTCTCACTTTAGATCTATTTTTCTCATAATATTTCTTCACCTCTCATGAAGCTAGAAAGCTTTTTTAGATGAGGAAGAAGATGAAGTGTGAATAGAATAATGAGTGAGAATAGCAACCATGGGTGAGTTAGTGTCATACACTAACTCCTGTAGAGAATAAACCATGGCTAACAATAATGGTTGGGTTAATAAATATCTTCAAGTAAATCAAAATGAGTGGACTTGGTCAATGGTTCCACAAGCTTCCATAAGCTTCAACCATGTGACAATTTCCAACTAATTTGATTTACTTTAAATTAAAAAAAACCATCATTATTATAAGCATGGTGTGAGTCTCATACACCCATGTAGCATGTGGCATCTAGCATGACGCAAAAGATGTACATTAATATATATCACATATATACTAAGTGTACACTAGTGAGAAAAAGAAATCTTAAGTGAGCTAATATTAGTTAATATAAGATAACATATCAAATATATAATTATACATTAAATTATTAAATCAACACTTGATTTAATAATCCGGCAATATCACATACAACCGACTAATATCAAATGTATCAACTTGTCGAATCAACACTTGATTCGACAGTCCGGTTATATCACATATAACCGACCGATATCGCATATCGCGAGAATAGAATACGGTATCATATACTCGTATTAATCTCGGTCCCGCACATATCACATATGTGCTCCTACTTCGTTTCGCTTGAGCCAGGAAACCTCTGTGTAAGACTCTAAAGACTCGTCAATACGCCGGCAGTAGGTGGTGATCATATCAGTCACCCACAAGTCGTAAGCGGTCTGCTAAATGTAACGGACACCCGGGTATTGAGCGATCAGAAGATCAATAAGCAAGCATGCTCATACTCCTGTGAATCCAATCAGTAACACTACCATACAGTCCGGTCTCTTCGTCTGATATGTCGCATATCTCAGCCTGGGTGTGGTAAACTTCAGACCCAATAGCCCTGATAAGTCATGTCGATATGAGGCTCATAACGGTTCGAGAAACTACTAATAACACTTACCAGTAGATCTCAGCAACCCTGGCCAAGGATTTCCTGTTATGGCCATTCAAGCATAGCGCAACATCAACCCCCAATACCGGGAGAGACGAAATCCCCTCCTATCGCTCATTGCCTCCATGTGACTCGGTACTGTACCCAAAAACCACCATTTTGCATGATCTCTTGAACGTGGTAAGGTGGAAATCAAAGCACAGTAGGAATCACACAAGACTCTATGACGATCTCGGGTCGACAGACTAACCTGTACCAGTGTCGCCAGAGAACTGCTATCTGACGATAGGTATAATACCATCTAGGAGTTCTCGGCAAGTCCGTTCAGCGTACCCAGTCTTTACTAAGCACCCGTATACCATCTCTGATGTCAAACACCAATGGATATGGGATCATCCATCGCCCATCATATGGGTCGAGAAGCGTATACGCTAGTCTACTCTGGAATATCGATGCCCCGTCTCGATACTCCCACGACTAGGAACAATTGATGGATGTACTTACCGACTACTTCTGCCCCACTAGTATGATCTGCATCATAATCCTGGTAGTCAAGTACTCATCCTAAAGGCTTTATCAACATGTAATAGAGAGACAATAAGTGTACATGTTAAGATAAAGAGCACCCAGATAGCATACTATCATGTCGAGCGAGAAAGTCCTCCCTATATATGTCCAAGAATCCATTATAATATACATCACATGTATAATAATGGCCTCTAGGGCATACATATAACTAACAATCTCCCACTTGCACTAAGGCCATTTGTTGTAGCATCTCATACTCAACGCTCTATAAAAGTCTCTCTAGGGAAAGGCCTCTGTGAGTGGATCCGCCGTGTTATCCTTCGCGTCAACTCTCCTTACCTCGATCCCTTGAAGATCAACCATCTCCATGATCAGGTGATACTGTCCTCAGAATATGTTTGGATGGCTGATGGGACGGGTGTTCCTAGGCCAAAGCTACAACTCCATTGTTGTCACAATAACAGTTATTGGACGCTCAATGGTAGGAACCATGTTCATCTCATGAACAAGAAATATCTAGACATCCACTTTGGTAGCATCGTTGGTAGCGATGTATTCATCCTTTATCGTCTAGTTTGCCACGGTATCTAGCTTGAAACTCTTCCAACATACCGTCCCTCTACTGAGGGTAAAGACAAAGCCCGAGACTGACTTTCAGTCGACCTTATCACTCTGGGAGCTCAAATTGGTAAAGGACTCCCACTGGAGTTCACCTTTACCAAACCCCAAGAATATTTCAATAGTGCTTCTCAAGTACTTAAGAATGTCCTACACGGCTGTCCAGTGATTCTCCCAAGATCCGATTGATTCCTGATCACTACACCTAGTGAGTCAGCTACATCTGCTCTAGTACATAACATCGCATACATGATAGGGCCTACTGCCGAAGCATAGGATATCCCTTGCATTCGAGCTCTCTCCAAATCAGTCTCGGAAGACATCTTTTTGGAGAGAGTGATTCATGAGTAAATGGACGAACCACCACACTTAGAATCTTTCATACTAAACCCCTTTAGAATGGTGTTAATGTACCTGGATTTGGGACACTCCCAACATCCACTTAGATCTATCACCATAGATCATAATCCACAAGATGTAGTAGGTATCATCCAGATCTTCCATGGAGAATCCTCATGATAAGAGGAGCTTAACTGAGTGTAGCATAGGAAACCATTTCCTATCAAGAGTGTGTCATCTACGTACAATACGTGGAAGACAACCTTACTCTCTACAACTTTCTTGTGTATACAAGGTTCATCTACCTTTTTGATGAAGTCAAACTCTTTGACTGCCACATCAAAACAGATGTTCCAACTCCGCGATGCGTGCTTTAATCCTGATGGACTTAAGCATAGCTACTGGAGAAAAGGTTTCATCATAAACCACATCTGGTTATTGACGATAGCCTTTTACTGCAAGTCTAGCTTTGAAAGTCTCAACTTTTCCATTTACACCCAGAATCTTCTCAAGATCCATTTGCTCCCGATGGGTTTTACCCCTTCAGGTGCAATATTCAAAGTCATACTTTGTTGGTGTACATGGATTCCATCTCTGATTGCATAGCATCCAGCCATTTCACAGAGTCCCCACTCATGATGGCCTGCCTGAACCTGGTCGGGTCATCACCTACCATGATGCAATCCTCGCTACCACCATCACCGATGAAACCGTAGTATCTCTCAGGTGGATGAGGAACCCTACTAGATTTGCGGAGAGGCTGAGGTTCGTTGGAGACTATTAAATCCTTTGATTTCACCAAATCATCAGCTGTTAGTTTGGCCAGCAGGAACTCCTTCCAGTTCTAGCTCATGACCATAAATTTCTTCACAAGAAATGTTGGAGATAGTGCCCTCAGAGTCAATTATTGGATCACAGGCACGTGATTGCAATGATTGATGGAGGACCTATCCCGAAAGGACAGTCTTACTCGAGATGATAGTATGCGATCTGGTTTATCTTTATCATCGTGTACTGCTTTAGGTGACCTTACAGGTCACTATTGCGCATTGATAGAGCCCCTAGGATTCTTGCTTGACTACCAGCGGTATGAGGGCGATCATATACGTGGGAGCTGGTAGTCTATAAGCACATCCTTAAAAGGTCTCTAGTTGTTGGAGTTTCGAGACAGGGCATCGATACTCCAGAGTAGACTAGTGTATACAGTCGAGACCCCGACGAGGGGCGGTGGCCGGTCTCACAAGCCACTGGTGTCAGTTGGATCACCTAAGATGTATACAGGTGCTCATTGGGTTATGAGTACACCGGACATGACTCGCCGGGAACATGCTAGTTGGTCTTATACCTGACGTCAGATAGCAGTTCCCTGGTAACATGTGTACAGGTTAGTTCATCGACCTGAGATAGTCATTTGTCTCGTGTGAGTTCCCACTGTACTTTGATTACTACCCTACCACGCTCAAAGGAGACGTGCAAACAGGTTTTAGTTGGGTACAGTCCCAAGCCACATGGAGGCAGTGAGCGGATCTGCAGGGGTTCGTCTCTCCCGGTATTGGGGGTGAGGTCGCGCTGTATCTAGGAGAGCCATTACACGAAGTCCTTGGCCAAGGCAGGAGATTTACTGGTAGGTATTCTAGTAGTATCTCAGGGTGTTCTGGGCTACACTCCGACACGACTTGTACCGGTTTTGGGGGTCTGACTTTTACCAACCCCCTAGGCCCGCCATGCGATGCTCATAGATGAACGGACCGGACTGTACGGATATTGTCACTGACAGGCTCAGTAGGGTGTCAGGATGAGTTCGCTCATCGACGTCCCTTTTGGTCAATACCTGGTAGCCCGTTACGTATGGCTAATACCTCTTACGTGCTAGTGGTTAAATCCACAACCAAGGCGTTGACGGATCTTTAAAGTCCCCCACTGACCGTTTTCTCAAGTTTCGGGCGAAACGCTGTAGAGGCCGTATGGAGATATGGCAGTTCGATCATGTACGTGCGATATTGCACGAATCATGATCGGACGGTTAATACTAGCGGGCTTTGGTTTAAGCCGGATCCTAATATTGTACAGTGTAGATTTTGTCTCATTGCATTTGTATTCGGTCGGAATACAAATGCGGGTATGTATATACAGTAGCGGGGTTTTTCTGTAATTTATTACAGGATCAGTTTTTTGGAAGTTGCCAGTTTGGTTTCCGTTTCGGCCATTTTCTTTTGTATCTTTCCTTGGCTGAAAGTTGGTGGAGGAGGGCTTATTTGCAAGCATGCAAATTTGATTTGTGGAGGGTGTTTTTTGCATGTTGTAGTGTCATGATGGTTGCACCATCATTTGACTTCTTCACTCATCATGGCTTGACTTTTTTATGACATGGGTTGATGATGGGCTTTTTGAGTGTGGCTTTTGTTGTGATGATTATTCCTCATCATCACATGTTTTTCTCTCTTGCATTATTGATACACACTCAACCCCCCCCCCCTTTTTGACTCTCTCTCACTCTCCTAGATATGGCCGGCCACTAAGAGGGAAAGGGGCTGTCCCAATTTTTGGGTAGGAAAAATTGTTCTTTTGGCTTTGCAAAAATCATATAGCTCCTCCTCCAAAAGTTCTTTTCTTCACCTCCATCAAAAGGGCAACTTCCTCAAACCCCATGAGACATAGAGTTCCACACTATTCTACAGCACTTCTTAGGCAAGTCGGCTCGCCAACTTCGTGCCCGAGTTGCCTCGGTCCAGAGGTGGGAGCTCGTAAAAGAACTCGGCGATGTGGTGCCCTTCCGACGAGGAGTTGAAGACCGGAGATTCCGCGGGGAGATCGGGACGACGACGAGAAGACCGAAGGACACGGATCGCTCGGTATATCTCTCTACCCCTTCTCTAGTTAGCTAGGATTATGTTAATGGCCCGATCCAGGATTTTAGTGCGCGGTGGTGCCGGTTCAAAAGTTAAAGTAAATTATCGTTTCCGTATTTTGGCCTCGGATTGACGGCCGTGGAGCCGCCGTGCACTTACAAGAAATTCCTTTTCTAAAAAGGTGGCATGCTGAGAAACAAAACACCTTTTGCTCCTCAGTGTGGTAGAAGATATACCCTCGCAAATGTTTGGGTTATCCAACAAATTTATACAAAACTGACCTTATCTCGAGCTTGTCCGGATTTTTCTTTTCAACATAGCCCGGACAACCCCATATCTTAACCCGTTTAAGAGATGGTCTCTTCCCATACCATATCTCATATGGAGTGGTAGACACTGATTTGGATGGAACCTTATTCAATAGGTATGCAGCTTCTTAAGTGCATAACACCAAAAAGGAGACATGCAACTCAGCAGTACTCATCATAGAGCGCGCCATATCTCATAGGGTGCGATACCTCCGTCCCGATACACCGTTGTGCTGTGGTGTATACAAAAGAGTAAGCTGAGAGAGAATCATATTCTCTATTTGGAAAATCCAAGAACTCCATGCCCAAGTATTCGCCTCCTCAATCACATCGAAGGACTTTAATACTTCTACCCATCTGGTTCTTAACTTCAAGCTTATATTCCTTGAATTTCTCAAAAGTTTCAGACTCGTGTTTCAACAGGAACATATGTCTGAATCTTGAGAGATGATCAGTGAATTTAATGAAGTACGAAGAAGCAAGCATGGCATTTGTAGACATAGGACCGTATACATCATCATGTATGCATCCCAAGAGTTCAATAATTCTTTCTCTGTTTCCAGTAAACGGAGTATTGGTCATTTTATCTTTGAGACAAGACTGGAAAGTATCATAAGATGAAAATTCAAACAGATTCTCATATTCATCCTTATGTAACTTAGCTGGTCGTGTCGCATTGATATGCCCTAGTCTACAATGCCATAAGAAGGATTCGTTCATTTCTGAACTACTCCTCTTGTGTGTGTTCTACATACTTTGAACTGTGGTTTGATTTAGAACGTGTATGCCATCACATAACGTGCCTGATCCAATCAACTCTTGATTAAGGAAAATGTTCACAACATTATCCGCCAATACAGAATTATATCTTTCTTTAACTTAATAAAGAAACTGATGTAATGTTGTATATCAAGTTTGGTATCTAATAACATTTGTTCAGAATCAATGTATTTACCATTTGGTAATACAAGGTGATATTTGCCAACTGACTTGGCTGCAACAATTACACCATTCTCTAACACTTAGAGACATATCACATTTTCTCAGTTCTCTACCTTTCTGTAGCCCATGTAACAGATTACATTTGTGGGATCCTAATCCGGTATCTCATACCTAGGACGTAGAGAATACTAAGAAACGGTTCTCGATAATAAACACACCCGAAGAATATGCATCAACATGCTTATTCCTCGATTGGGTTGCGTAGGAATCCGGATATTCCCCTATTTCCTGCTCGGACTTATAACAATTATAAGATTGAGCGGAACCAACGTTCCCCAGCTCAGTATAATAAGCAGGTTCGGTCAATGCATCCATATTATTATCTTGATTAAGGCGTGACATGGTCGCTACCAGGAGAGAGAGAGAGAAGAAAACACTCAGCGTATGCTCTTACAAGATCAGATTAGTTATTATTTTATCTAATCAGGATGGCTCCCACTGTTTTTATCAAATTTTCCTTCAAACCCTAAAAGGTAAGACTAGCTGGGATTAATTACACGCTACAAGTTCGCCAATCTTTCGGCCAGGCCAGTGTCGGTACTTTGAGGGAGGTTCCCTGTGCTTTCGCACGGACCTAATTAAAATAAATCTCGTTTTCCCAGGGGCGTAACCCCGTTAACACCTTTCTAGACACCTACTTTGATCGGCTAATTGTAATATGTAAAACTCTCTCAGGAGTAACTCTTACTCGCAGTGGGTATCGGGATCCAACTATCTTATAGAAGCTATGCAATCTCATTGCAAATTTCAACACTTGAAATTCCCGATAATATTTTGCCCCTAGCAACTTATGACCTTGGTTATGGTCAACAAATCATAAGCGCTAGCCAAGTTTAACCCGTCATTTCATGATTGAATTAAACCCACCCGTACGACCCTTGGCTAAGGTCAACAAAGCCGCACGACTACCGTAACTCAATCGCTTCATATGCTGCAGATAAGCACTAATTAGCACCGCACACTACGTTTTGGCTAAGGTCAACAAACGCAGCACGAATACTAAAAATTACTTATCTGAAATGATGGAGGGCTACGATAGGTTTTTAAGAAAACCTTTTGCGTAATGAACTTGATATCGTTGTAGAATCGAGTGATTTTGAAAAGGAGTGTTTTTTAGGCTTTTACTAGTTTTGCTAAAGAGGTCACTCCCGGTGAAGGGATCTCGACTCTTTCCTCATCGAATAAGGTGCTGGATATTTCACAAATACCACTATGCAAAACATGAACTAAAAAAGCAATCAAAAGACAAAACCGAGTGGGTTGTAGCATCTGCTAGTTTCGCTAAAGAGGTCACTCCCGGTGAAGAGATCTCGGCTCTTTCCTTATCGAATAAGGTGCTGGATATTCTACAAGGAATACCGCTATGCAAAGCAAGAACTAGAGCTACCAGTTTTTAAAACAAGATTCTACAACATCTTTAGGTTTCTTTTATTTCATTAATCTCATTAATGAAGTCCCATCATTTATGCTTCCTAAGCATCATAGAAGAAACGAAAGCAGCAATATTTACTATATATCATCATATATATAATATAAGTATTCGTCTCAACATATCAAGTGATCACATCACGGAATATTAGCAGCAGAAGAACACATATGAAATATTGGATATACTAGGAATTCCGTATTTTAAATTAAGCCAATAAAAAACATGGATTCCACGGTCGCGATGAATAGCCAAACCCACAACCCAAGACCCTTACGAGAGCGGCAAGCAACCCTACCAATTCTAGAGTTAGAAGACCTGGTCTCGACTCCTCGAGATGGTCTCCCACTGGACTCTGGAACCCGATTACTTGTGCTCTCCTCCTTGGGTCTATCCTAATGCGGAAAAGTAAATAATATACATCAATGGTGACATCATCCTCAACCCGGAAGTGCCCCAATAAAAGAATATTACATACAAGCTTTTACATGAATGAAAATGAAAAACTCTCATCTCACATAAAAAACCCAGCTATTCAAAACACGATGATCCAATATAACATATCACAGCAACACATAACATCATATGTCATCAACGTAAGTAAATATGCGTATCCCAATTGTTGTTGACATATAGCAACGAAACCGGAGATACACCACATATTACACTTACGGTCGCAGAAAAGAAAGTGAAAAACTACAACAATTAGAATCTGCAACCATCTTAGACATCATAAACCCAATGTATCACATACTTTGGATTTCATGCCTAACCAAATGAATTCCTTAGACATCACATGCCTAACAATTATAAACCCCGCATTTTAGTCTCGATATTGAAAACACTTTTCAATAACCAGTCGGGTAATTCAACAAGATTCCCGATAACCTGATTGAATGCTCATCAGAAACTTTAGTAGACGGCCGCACCCCCGATGTCGTCGACGAAGTGCACTAAGGCGGAACACCGCGACCGCGAGCACCCGAACGGATGCTTTTGGCGACGGGGCTCTCCTATAGTCACTTGGTCGGGGCTATGGGGCGTGGCTATCTAGTAAGGTTACCTGGCGAGTATCCGCGTACGCTACATGATTGCGACGGACTTTTGATCCACATCAAAATTCCGTGGCAAACGATCAAATGAGACTGCATTGCTAGATTTATAAAATTCAAATTAGTTTTCACAAAACTAAATATTGTGGATTCCAAGTATTGTATCACAATCACAGATGGCTAGACGATGTTAAACTTTTCGATCGAATCAACGAACATCCAAAATTTCCCAAAGAGCTCAACACTTGAGCGGAGTTTAAAAAGTACCCAGAACATGCCACAGCACCTATGGACCAACCGTAGAAGGGTCAACCCATGACTCACTCATGTCGCCGCGGAACTGCCGCAAACCCGAGGGTATAACCGCGGTTCCACGATCCAAAAAGTCGAGTTTGGGTATCGTTCTTCTAGAGAGTCCACAGAATCGTTTGCATGATTTTCTGAAGATTTTAAACACGGAAAAATCCAACTCCTAGAAAATTTCCAGTGAGGGAGAAAATGGGTTATTGATATCCGTTCGAACTTTTTAACGTCGTCTAATTAACCCGAAACAATGTTAAAATTACGAATACGAAACACTCCGAATTGGCAATACAGTAAGACCACATCACATGCAATCTTAGAAAAAACAAGCAACACCTGAAACACCAAAACCCATAACACCACAAAATTTTGAAGCTTAAAACCCACAATAAATACGGCGAGCTCGGATATTTCCTTAATGTTGCCGGCCAAAATACGGCCAAGTGCTCTCAAATTTCTGTGGTGTTCATGTTATATCACATACAACATTCTGCAATTGCTTAAAAAAAATTTAGAGGTCATTTAAAAATTGACAGAAACTAGGTTTTAGTGTTGCATGTTTCGGAGTAGTTTCGGTTTCGTAATCTAACAAATATCGTCTAATTCTCTAGCATGGCTCTGATACCACTGCTAGGTTCCCTAGGCGGCCGCCGGGTTTCGGGAGGCATCGACCATGCCATTTTTAAAAATTTGGCGCGCTAAAGAACCCCAACGCTAGAATCTAAACTAGAGAATTAGACGAACAAGCATGTAAACATCTTTACATCTAAGTGAATAAGGAATACAACCTTTGTAGACCGGTCCTTCACTTCAATAACTCCGTGTACTAGTCCCTTCGCTCCAAGTAGTGAACTCCCGGACTCTAGAAAGGCTCCACAAGATGAACGGAACAAGCTTGCTTGAAGTCTTCGAGGCTGAAAATGATCTACGTCGAGGAGACACCAACTCAAGCTACCTCTTCACTAATATGATAATTAGTGAATCAAACACCCTAAACTAAATGGCTAGTATAGTAGAGAATGATGAAGTAGGAATTTTGCTCACTTTAGCTATATTTTTCTCACAATATTTCTTCACCTCTCATGAAGCTAGAAAGCTTTTTTAGATGAGGAAGAAGATGAAGTGTGAATGGAATAATGAGTGAGAATAGCAACCATGGATGAGTTAGTGTCATACACTAACTCATGTAGAGAATAAACCATGGCTAACAATAATAGTTGGGTTAATAAATATCTTCAAGTAAAACAAAATGAGTGGACTTGGTCAATGGTTCCACAAGCTTCCACAAGCTTCAACCATGTGACAATTTCCAACTAATTTGATTTACTTTAAATAAAAAAAAACCATCATTATTATAAGCATGGTGTGAGTCTCATACACCCATGTAGCATGCGGTATCTAGCATGACACAAAAGATGTACATTAATATATATCACATATATACTAAATGTACACTAGTGAAAAAAAGAAATCTTAAGTGAGCTAATATTAGTTAATATAAGATAATATATCAAATATATAATTATACATTAAATTATTAAATCAACACTTGATTTAATAATCCGGCAATATCACATACAACCGACTAATATCAAATGTATCAACTTGTTGAATCAACACTTGATTCGACAGCCCGGTTATATCACATATAACCGACCGATATCATATATCGCGAGAATAGAATACGGTATCACATACTCGTATTAATCTCGGTCCTGCACATATCACATATGTGCTCCTACTTCGTTTAGATTGAGCCAGGAAACCTCTGTGTAAGACTCTAAAGACTCGTCAATACGCCGGCAGTAGGTGGTGATCATATCAGTCACCCACAAGCCGTAAGCGGTCTGCTAAACGTAACGGAAACCCGGGTATTGAGCGATCAGAAGATCAACAAGCAAGCCTGCTCATACTCCTGCGAATCCAATCAGTAACACTACCATACATCCAGTCTCTTCGTCTGATATGTCGCATATCTCAGCCTGGGGGTGGTAAACGTCAGACCCAATAGCCCTGATAAGTCATGCCGATATGAGGCTCATAAAGGTTCGAGAAACTAATGATAACACTTACCAGTAGATCTCAGCAACCCTGGCTAGGGATTTCCTGTTATGGCCAATCAAGTATAGCGCAACATCAACCCCCAATACCGGGAGAGACGAAATCCCCTCCTATCGCTCATTGCCTCAATGTGACTCGGGACTCTACCCCAAAACCACCGTTTTAGACGATCTCTTGAACGTGGTAAGGTGGAAATCAAAGCACAGTAGGAATCACACAAGACTCTATGACGATCTCGGGTCGACAGACTAACCTGTACCAGTGTCGCCAGAGAACTGCTATCTAACGATAGGTATTATACCATCTAGGAGTTCTCGGTGAGTCTGTTCAGTGTACCCAGTCTTTACTGAGCACCCATATACCATCTCTGATGTCAAACACCAATGGATATGGGATCATCCATCGCCCGTCATATGGGTCGAGAAGCGTATACGCTAGTCTACTCTGGAATATCGATGCCCCGTCTCGATACTCCCACGACTAGGAACAATTAAAGGATGTACTTACCGACTACCTCTGCCCCACTAGTATGATCTGCATCATAATCCTGGAAGTCAAGTACTCATCCTAAGGGCTTTATCAACATGTAATAGAGAGACAATAAGTGTACATTTTAAGATAAAGAGCACCCAGATAGCATACTATCATGTCGAGCAAGAAAGTCCTCCCTATATATGTCCAAGAATCCACTATAATATACATCACATGTATAATAATGGCCTCTAGGGCATACATATAACTAACAGTATCCCATTATCGCCTTTAGAACGACGTTCCCTGAACTTACATTCCAGCTGGATACGAGAGGTTTGACTGGAATCGCATGAGTTCGGATGAACCGTTGCGACATAAAGCAATGAGATGCTCCAGTATCGAAGAGTGCTAGTGTAGGAAGTGAGGCTACTAAGATTGTACCTAAGTTATGTAGGATAGATTTTAGGTATAAGGAAAAGATATATGGGTATGTATATAGACTGAAAGAAAGTTTGAAAGGAAATTGTTACCAGTGATGACTTAGCTGGTGGCTTCAGCTTCTTCCACAGTCATTGTGAAAGCATGCCGTCTCGGTACATTCCTCCTTGCTGGAGGAGCATTCCTCTGTCCGTTCTGTTTTCCTTGAGGTATGTAACAACCGAGTCCAGTTATACCAATTTTTGTTACCGTGTGCGCTGTTGGGATACTTATTTCATTTATCGTGTTTTGGCAATTACTAGTTATAGATTACCCCGACATTACATTTTTGGCATATAACAGTTTAAGTCGTTTAAAATAATTTAAAATAATTGACATGGCCTGCTTGATACCCCTAACCCTGTGGTAGCGTCCTTGCATCGTGTTCTCGTCCCGTTCAGTGAAACGGACGTGGTTGGACGACTACGCGCACGTACGTGCGTCCGTTCTTGGGGGTATGCTTTTTAATTACAAAATCCTTCATTTTAATTTTTGGAGCTTGCCAATAATTTTCATGTTTCAAATTCAAATTTTTGGACCCAACCTGGGCGCATTTCTGAATTATTTGTATCCCGCCAAAATTTTAATAATTTAATATTTTAAATTATACCTACCGTATTTTATCAGCATGCGAAATATATTTGGTAATTTGGAAATCTTTATTTTCCGATGAGAGATCTTCTTTAAACATTAAAATCTTTTATATTTTTCTCCAACCTTTCCTTCAGCCAATCGCGAGCCTCCTTTTCCATCCGTCCCCACATTCTCTCTCTCTTACTCTTCTCTTTTTCTCTCTCTGCATATAACGCCAACTTTATATCTCCTCTTCTCTTTCTCTCTCTTATCGATCTCTCTCTTCCTCTCTATCTCTCTCCTCTCGAATCTCTCTCTCTCTCTACCGCGTATCTCTCTCTCTCTCTCCTCTCGAATCTCTCTCTCTCTCTACCGCGTATCTCTCTCTCTCTCTTCCCTGTTATATTCTTTTCTTCTTCTTTTTCCTTCAGCGAAACAAACCCACCTCCAGAAAACCCTACCCGACGTTCCTCCTCTCGCCGTTGCCCTAGCGCCGACGCCACCATCGCCGTTCGTCGCCGCTCCTCACCCTCGTCACCTCCACCACATTTCCCTCCTTCTTCCCGACCACCCTGCACTTGCACCGTGCAACCGTGCACCTCCTGCACGCTTCTGCACTGCCGTGGGATCGCCGCCGGCGACTTGTCCCGAGTTCCTAGCCTTCGTGCACACCCTGTGAGCAACTCTTCTCTCACCCATCCTTCTCTTCTTCCTCTTCCTATGTTTTTCTATTAAAGTCTTCTTGTTGGTTTTTTTAGAGGAGCCTCTGGTGATCGTCGGAGCCCCGTCGATCTCACCACGGTTGGTCTTGCCGCCACCTTAGCACCTCCTTTGCAAACCCAGTATGTTATCGTACTCTCATTCCCCCTCTATTCTTTTCTTGCCTTCTTTTTCTTTTCTTGATTAATTTATTGTTTGCTTTTAATCACTGTTTCTGGTTCGCCGGAATCCGACCGTGCCGGCGACGTTTTCCGACGACCCAGGTAGGACCTCTGACCCGTGTGAATCCAATGTTCGTCGTTTGGGCTCATTCCGTGTACCGTGCGTGCGTCGCGACTTTTCCCCACCGACGCATAACGTTCCGTTTTCCGTATCACGACCCGTCGAGGCAAGTGAAACTTGCTATATGCTATTCAAACTATTCTTACACTAATTTATCTATTTCCTATTAAATCTCTAGATAGAATCGAAAGTCTTGAATTTCAAGTTAACCGCATAACGTTCCGTTTACATATTTTTCTGATCTAGAACTTGAAACTTAATTGTTGTATCTAGTTGATTATACCTAGTAATCACATGTATATGTTAGACCACATAATCACAATTGTTTTATAGCCATATTACCTTTTGTAGTTTTACCCTATGGACGACCGACTGCATACATTTAGCCTTATTCACATTCAATTGCATCTCTAGATTGTTTTAATACATATTAATATGATTTTATCATCCACATGTGTCATACTGCATTCCTGAAATGTTAAAACTATTCCTTAAACCAAACTGATAACCGTACAACTGAGTAGTTTAATCTGCACCTATTGCTATCATGTTACTGTGCCCGTTTATTGTTCTGATAGTACCATACTTGTTTATTCATAACCATGATTATGCTAGTCGATTATGAGCATCCACATGTTATCCTGTACACCCTGACGTGACTTGCTTGAGGACCACAAGCAGCACACCGAGCTGAAGCCGGCGTTTGCACTAAACCAAACGTCCGTACAAAGAAGTGTTCCGGTGAACAGACGCAGCGTAGCACCAATGAAGAAAAAAATTGTGGTTGATCGGAAGAGGAGCGTGATTTGTGACTACTGCCATGTACACGGACATGTGCAAAGGGATTGCCGAAGGAAACGGGGACTCTGTTTGGTTTGTGGATCGGCGGATCACACTATCCATGTTTGTCCATCGAAACTTCATAAGGAAGAGAATGTTCGGAGGCCAGTGTTACCCAAGAAAAAGGGAAGGATGTTGTGCGACTTCTGCCAACGACCGGGTCATTATCGAAGAGATTGTCGTAAGAGGCTTGGACTTTGTCTGATTTGTGGATCAGGGGATCACACCATTGATAATTGTCCGTCAAGGCTAAGATTGAAGGAAGATACTCGGGAGCCACCGCATGAGCAGCTTCCAGATCAGGAGCAGTTAATTCGGGGAGATAATTAGGCTCAGGCTTTTCCCCTGATGGCTGAAGAGGCTAAAGCTTCAGAGGAAGTCGTTTCAGGTACCCTATTTGTTCATGGTTTTCTCGCATTAGCGTTATTCAATTCTAGTGCATCCCATTGATTTATGTCGTCCAAGTTTAATGCTGTACACTCGATGACTTTCACGACCCTGTTTAATTTTGCGACATACACACTGGGAATGGGAAAATCATAACTAGTAGAGGATGTAAGGATGGTTTCGTCGTTGTTTGCGGACGGGAGCTATTGCAGAGGTTTTGAAAGTTGTTACTGGTAAAATTGATGTAGTCTTGGGAATGGAATTTCTCGGCACTTTCCACGCTCACATTGAGTGGAGAGTGAAGAAAGCGAATTTCCAGATTCCCGGACACCCAGAGGTTGTCTGAAGGAGGCAGTTCTGTTGGGCCAATCGAGGTTAGGGCTAGGCCGACAATTAATGATCTTTCGTCGATGAAGGTTGCTCAGGATGAAACGCCAGCTGTTGTTCGAGATTTCATGGACGTGTTTGAAGACGTATCAGGTTAACCGCCGAGGCGAGACGTAGAGTTCGCAATTGATCTTATTCCTGGTGCAGCGCCAGTTTCTAAAGCGTATTATCCAATGGCACCAGTGGGATTGGAAGAAGTTAAGAAGCAGGTTACTGAATTGCTTGAGAAGGGTTGGATTAGCAGCAGTAACTCTCCTTGGGGAGCTTCAGTTCTTCTAGTCAAGAAGAAGGATGGCACAAGAAGGATGTACATCGACTATCGAGAATTAAACCGGGTGACTATTGAGAACAAGTACCCGATCCCTCGCATTGGTGAACTATTTGAGCAGCTTAGTGGCGCGAGGGTATTCTCGAAGCTGGATTTGCGGTTCGGACATCATCAGGTCCGAATTAAATCAGAAGATATTTGCAAGGCTGCGTTCCGAACTCAGTATGGACATTACGAGTATTAGTGATGCCCTTCGGAGTAACGAAGGCACCGGCAATATTTATGGACTTGATGAACCGAATCTTTTCACCATTCTTGGACCAGTTTATAGTGGGGTTCATTAAAGATATTCCGGTCTACTCTAAGAGTATTGAAGAGCATGCGGCACACTTGAAGATCGCACAGCAGACGTGAATGCAAGAAAGATTGTATGTAGAGATGAGCAAGTGCCAGTTTTGGCTGGAAGAAGTAAAGTTTTTGGGGCATGTCGTGTGGAATCGCCGTCGATCCCGAAAAGATTGCAGCAGTTCGTGATTGGCCGATTCCGAAGAATGTTGCGGAGATAAGAAGTTTTCTTGGACTAGCCGGGTATTACAGAAGATTTGTGGAGAATTTTGCTCGTTTGGCTGAGCTTGACCAAGCTTACGCGCAAGGAGGTACCGTTTGAATGGACAGATAAGTGTGCATCAACTTTTGAGGCGATGAAGCAGAGGTTTTCACTGATCATAAAAGCTTGAAATATGTGTTCACGCAGAAGGAGCTTAGTGTGAGACAACGTAGACGGTTGGAGCTGATGGCTGACTACGAGCTTGATCTTAAGTACCATCCGGGGAAAGTTAATGTCGGGACGGATGCGCTCAGTCGGCTACCCGCAATTCAGACGTTGACTGCACAGAAGGAACTCATTGAAGACTTTCGAAGATTTGATTTGGAGGTTGTGCTACCGCATTCTTCGAGACAGTTGATGCAGCTACAGGTACATTCGTCGTTGATCGAGAATATTAAATCAGCGCAATCGCAGGACCCCAGATTGCAAAAGTTTCAAGAACAGGTTGAAGCCGGACTTCGAACAGATTTACTGATCCATAAAGATGGTTCGTAGAGATATGGAAGCCGATTGTGTGTGCCAAAGGGAGATATTCGCGAAGGACTTATGAAGGAGGCACACAGTTCAGCATATTCCGTACATCCAGGAGGCACGAAGATGTACCGTGTTATACGACGACAATTCTGGTAGGAAGGCATGAAATGGGAGATTGCCCGCTTGTGGCAAAGTGCTTGGTGTGTCGGCAAGTAAGGCTGAACATCAAAGGGTTGCTGGTTTATTGCAACCACTTCCGATTCCTCAGGGAAAGTGGGAACATATAACCATGGATTTCGTAACAGCTCTACCGCGGAGTCCAAAAGGCAACAATGCAGTATGGGTGATTGTTGATCGGTTGACCAAGGCAGCTCATTTCATTCCTTTTCGGGTTGGTCAATCAACGGAAACTCTGGCAGAGCGGTACATGCAGGAGATTGTTAGATTGCATGGAGTACCGGTGAGTATCGTGTCCGACCGTGACACTCGGTTCTTATCACACTTCTGGAGAAGCTTACAGGAAAGTTTGGAGACTCGATTGAAGTTTAGCACAGCTTATCATCCTTAAACAGATGGCCAGTCGGAGAGAACGATCCAAACTCTTGAAGATATGTTGAGAGCTTGCATGTTGGACTTCAAGGGTTCATGGGAGGATCATCTACATTTAGTGGAGTTTTCTTATAACAACAGTTCCAGGCAACTATTCAGATGGCGCCATTCGAAGCTTTGTATGGTCGCAAGTGCCGTTCACCGGTTTGTTGGGACGATGTCGGTGAACGAAGATTGTTGGGACCAGTTTGGTTGTGCAGACAGTTGAGAAAGTTAACGCTATCCGGAACCATAGGAAAGCAGCACAAGACCGACAGAAGAGTTGGGCAGATACGTCGAGAAGACCTCTAGAGTTCGCCGTGGGTGATTTGGTATACTTGAAGATATCACCGAATAGAGGGGTGATTCGGTTTGGAAGTCGAGGAAAGCTCAGTCCTCGATTCATTGGACCCTTTGAGATCTTGGAGCGTGTTGGTGAGGTAGCGTACCGATTGGCGTTACCGCAATACTTGGCGAATGTTCATGATGTGTTTCACGTATCACAACTCCGTAAGTATATTCGGGATGAAACGCATGTATTGGATCATTCGGAGCTGACGGTACGAGAAGACTTGACTTTTGAGGAGCGACCGATTGCGATTGTGGATCGGAGGGAAAAGGTTCTTAAGAACAAGGTTATCCCTCTTGTACTTGTTTCTTGGGGTAGTCGCTCATACGGAGAGTCAACTTGGGAGTGAGAAGATGAAATCCGGCAGAAGTTTCCTCATCTTTTCTTGTAGTCTGATTGTTTGCTCATCCTTTCTTGTTTTGGAATTTCGAGGACGAAATTCTTTTTGTAGTTGGGTATAATGTAACAACCGAGTCCAGTTATACCAATTTCTGTTACCGTGTGTGCTGTTGGGGTACTTATTTCATTTATCGTGTTTTGGCAATTACTAGTTATAGATTACCCCGACATTACATTTTTGGCATATAACAGTTTAAGTCATTTAAAATAATTTAAAATAATTGACATGGCCTGCTTGATACCCCTAACCCTGTGGTAGCGTCCTTGCATCGTGTTCTCATCCCGTTCAGTGAAACGGACGTGGTTGGACGACTACGCGCACGTACGTGCGTCCGTTCTTGAGGGTATGCTTTTTAATTACAAAATCCTTCATTTTAATTTTTGGAGCTTGCCAATAATTTTCATGTTTCAAATTCAAATTTTTGGACCCAACCTGGACGCATTTCTGAATTATTTATATCCCGCCAAAATTTTAATAATTTAATATTTTAAATTATACCTACCCTATTTAATCAGCATGCGAAATATATTTGGTAGTTTGGAAATCTTTATTTTCTGATGAGAGATCTTCTTTAAACATTAAAATCTTTTTTATTTTTCTCCAACCTTTCCTTCAGCCAATCACGAGCCTCCTTTTCCATCCGACCCCACATTCTCTCTCTCTTACTCTTATCTCTTTCTCTCTCTGCGTATAACGCCAACTTTATATCTCCTCTTCTCTTTCTCTCTCTTCTCGATCTCTCTCTTCCTCTCTATCTCTCTCCTCTCGAATCTCTTTCTCTACCGCGTATCTCTCTCTCTCTCTCTTTCTTTCCTGTTATATTCTTTTCTTCTTCTTTTTCCTTCAGCGAAACAAATCCACCTCCAGAAAACCCTACCCGACGTTCCTCCTCTCGCCGTTGCCCTAGCGCCGATGCCACCATCGCCGTTCGTCGCCGCTCCTCACCCTCGTCACCTCCACCACCTTTCCCTCCTTCTTCCCGACCACCCTGCACTTGCACCGTGCAACCGCGCACCCCCTGCACGCTTCTGCACCGCCGTGGGATCGCCGCCGGCGACTTGTCCTGAGTTCCTGGCCTTCGTGCACACCCTGTGAGCAACTCTTCTCTCACCCATCCTTCTCTTCTTCCTCTTCCTATGTTTTTCTATTAAAGTCTTCTTGTTGGTTTTTTTAGACGAGCCTCTGGTGATCGTCGGAGCCCCGTCGATCTCGCCACGGTTGGTCTTGCCGCCACCTTAGCACCTCCTCTGCAAACCCAGTATGTTATCGTACTCTCATTCCTCCTCTATTCTTTTCTTGCCTTCTTTTTCTTTTCTTGATTAATTTATTGTTTGCTTGTAATCGCTGTTTCTGGTTCGCCGAAATCCGACCGTGCCGGCGACGTTTCCCGACGACCCAGGTAGGACCTCTGACCCGTGTGAATCCACTGTTCGTCGTTTGGGCTCATTCCGTGTACCATGCGCGCGTCGCGACTTTTCCCCGCCGACGCGTAACGTTCCGTTTTCCGTATCGCGACCCGTCGAGGCAAGTGAATTTTGCTACATGCTATTCAAACTATTCTTACACTAATTTATCTATTTCCTATTAAATCTCTAGATAGAATCGAAAGTCTTGAATTTCAAGTTAACCGCATAACGTTCCGTTTACATATTTTTCTGATCTAGAACTTGAAACTTAATTGTTGCGTCTAGTTGATTATACCTAGTAATCACATGTATATGTTAGACCACATAATCACAATTGTTTTATAGCCATATTACCTTTTGTAGTTTTACCCTATCGGACGACCGACTGCATACATTTAGCCTTATTCACATTCAATTGCATCTCTAGATTGTTTTAATACATATTAATATGATTTTATCATCCACATGTGTCATACTGCATTCCTGAAATGTTAAAACTATTCCTTAAACCAAACTGATAACCGTACAACTGAGTAGTTTAATCTGCACCTATTGCTATCATGTTACTGTGCCCGTTTATTGTTCTGATAGTACCATGCTTGTTTATTCATAACCATGATTATGCTAGTCGATTATGAGCATCCACGTGTTATCCTGTACACCCTGACGTGACTTGCTACGCATATTACTTGACCCGACATGGTACCGTACACCCTTGGCATGACATGACATCTAATACACTACTCGACTTGACCTGATGTACCATGGCTGTACCCGTTACCTGATCTCGTGTCTAATGCCAACAAACATAACCTGTAGTCCTTACGGACCGTTCCTGTTGTCTATCCAGACAAACCTGTACTTACCTGATCCTGTGTTGGCATTAGCTTCAGATTACTTGAATACCTGACTTGAACACATATAACTTGGGGGTATGGGGAAATCAATGATGAAACCTGACTTGTAACTCGACAGTTGCTTGCTTTTACTGATCAGTTTTAGAGGCTAGGCCCGCCTCATGACGATGCTGCTGACATCGTTGGTTTTTACCCTTTTCCTTTTAGTGCCTAGCGGCACTTCTCGGTTTCAGCCCGAGAGTCTTAGACCGTGGTCCCGGGCATGCACGGGATACTATTGAGTTACATCGATGATTCATCAAATTGATTTCAAAGACTTGAGAGTAGATAACCCAATAGACCAGTTTAGTTTTACTCACTGCACATTACCCTTCACTGCCCTGATATATATATTGCTGTTACACCTGCTTTATCATTCATGATTATATTTGCATTGCCTGTTACCCTGTTTATATTTTATTGCTTGATGACACGACGCGCTGACGTCTGGGTTTTGCATGGCCCAGATTCCGTACCTTTGCTGCAGTCCGAGCAGGAGTACTTCAGCCAGCAGGCTGAGCAGTGAGGTTTCTATAGTAGTTAGTTCTTTTACTTTCAGCATTTATTCCTGATGTGAGCCCGCATTATGGGACATACATTCCAGTTATTCTGTATTGGATCTCTTGCTTCCGCATTTTATTATTCTTGACTCATGTTATCTTGGCTTATGGACATGTATTAGATAGTTATATTCTGATCTTGATATCTCTACAGCCGTAATGTGACTGTGGATGGATATTTCCTACCCACGGGTAGCATGGTTGGCTATGTCGCGTGCCCATCTTAGCGTACTCTGGGAAGTGGGCCGTGACATGGTACATTCCTTTGAGCTTGATGGAACTGACGAGGAGGAGGTGCAATTGGTCCACAAGGAGGTGGAGCAGGGAGAGCGAGTCATGCAGCAGGTGCCTGGATGGCTGGGCGCTGCTGGTAAGTGATTGCTGGTCTGGATGCAGCATTTGGGTTATGTCTACGAGGACAAGACCTAATGTCATGGGTAGCTGAGCTGCAGACTAAGCAAAGGCGATTTGCACGCCGACAGTCCTTCGCCAGATGTCCATCTCTCCTGCAGTTGGTACAAAAGGCTGGGTTAGGACGATTGGTTGGTACTCCCGGTTTCCTGGGCATAAATTGTGGCCTTGAAGAGGCTCCTCCTGCCATCTGAGTGGCAGGGCGCTTCACTCCGGCAGATTGGAGTTTGCCATTCATCTTCACCACTGCCTCATATCGACAGGCAGCTTTCAGGGCCAGTTCGTGAGTTGGGAAATCCCCTGTAGCAAGGCAGCTTGGATTTTCGGATCTAACCCTTGCTAAAATCTTCTGGATCTGATCTCAGCCGTTGGTATTAAGTGTGCCGCGAACTTGTTAAGGTCTTGTATTAGCTGTTTAGTATGTGATATTTGAAAATCGAATATTGAGACATATCTTACCTACTGAGCATGGTAAACTCAGCATCATATTCATCCACTGATTTGGTCCACATCGAACCCTGTCGTAGGTGGATGAATTGCTGCTCCATGTCAAATCGGGCAGCCTCTGGAAAGTACTTCGCATCGAACATGTCACGAAAAGTCCTCCATTCGATAGGTTGGGCAAGACGGCTTTCTTCCGCCTTCCACCAAACTCGAGTGTTGTCGGTGAGTTGCTATTTCGTAACTCGTACCCAAGCGATCTCTGGCACTTGTGCTGCTGCCAGATCATCCTCAATACCTTGAGCCCATTCTTCTGCTTCCAGGGGCCTCTCTTTTCCCGAAAATTGTTTTGGGTGCAATGCCCGGAATTGCTTCACTCCGGACGCTTCTGCTTCTGGACGGTTCAGTAAGATAGCAGTCTGCTGCTGTCGTCCTTCCAGGAGACTTCGGATTGCCTCAAGCAGTACCGTCTACTCATTGATCAGAGCAGCAACAGTGGGCGTAAGAGGTAGAGATGGTGGTGTGTTGTTGAACTTGGTGCTGGTATTGTTTGGAGAATCAATAACCTTGGAAGAAAAATAGGGTTAGGATAGATTCAAAGCATATGAAATTGTAAGGTTCAAGAAATATGAATTGTAAAGAATGTTTTTAGTTGCTGATTCTTATGTTATATTACTTAGGACTTCATGCATAATTGACTCGCATGTCCATGCAGAACTGACCTGCATGGGCCGCCAATAAAACCTGTCATGCCCCGCTTCCCGGTGTACGAGGAGGGGATGCGGCGAGCCCCGCTACGTATTTACTCAGAAGTAAACACGCTAAGCGTATCTAAGCAATATAAAAAGTACACCAGAGACAAGAATATAAATGAATAGCAACTTTTATTTATTTAACAATTCTTTACAAGTACAACTGGAAATGTAAATACATGAATAGAATGCAATGCCTAAACAATAGCATAACTGAAATGAAAAGTATATACAAGTGCCTACAGCTCTGGGTCGATAACAAACTGCTCCAAGTCCTCAGTACTGGGCTCGATCTCCAGTGAGTCCGATGCTAGGAGCTACTCGGTACGGCTCACTACTAAAGAAGGTTCAGGCATGTTTCGACTTAGCCCTATTGCATATAATAAGTTTCTTGCGAAAGTCAACTACCTTTAACGGGCTTTCATCGAGGAAAGCAGGCTTGACAGGCCCGAGTCTTCATTTGTAGTACTTTGTTGGATGGGCCCGTGCATGTAGGCTTGTGTCTTTCATTCGGGCCTTCTTGAAGATGGGCACCCTGTGGACCGATGCCACCTGACAACATTCCAAAGAAAGAAGAAAGGAATGTCGTCAGCGAACAATCGCTCGGTAAGTCTCAAAGAAAGAGAAAAGGAGAATAGACAGAAAAGAGAATATAACTAATAAGGTTTGATTATAATGTAAACGCAATTGTTTGTAACTTGGTATAGAATATGCCAGTGTATACGAGAGGAGTCCCACTATTCTGGAGACTAAGATATACGGAGCACAAGTAACCGTTCAGCCACGGTACAACGACAATGGATATTAAGGTTAGGTGTATTAAAGTGACCGTCTTGTGCCACTTCTAACATATTCCGTACCAGTTTACCCCTTTAAAACCCCGTAATGTCTTTTATATTGATTGTATTGTTTTGTTAAATAAATGGATGACTTGCCGAAACCATGATATCATGTAAATGGAATGGAAATAAATGGATAGATACGTAAACAGAGTATATCCATGGTTCGGTTCAGTCAAGACGGATTGATATAGATTGAATTCTGGTATAGACGGATTCATGTTGAATTGCAGTTTATACTTGAATCATATTCAAGTCAGATTGATTGCATATTTGACCGTGACTCGAACTGAGTCGGACTTTTAAACAAAATTGAAGTCCTGAATTAATTTTGATGTTATCGGTAACTGTTGCATATGGACTGCAGGATTTGTGTATTTTTCCAAGACAATTACCGTGTGATAACACCGTTGTTGGGTTATCTATCTTAGATAGGCAGGCACCCACATTCTCCGGCTCTCTGAGGCTCAAGAGAACCGGTCCCGCTTAAACCTATATTTACTAGGGTCCTTATTGTAATTTAATATAACTTGAGGGGGTTTTATGATAGTTTTGACATAATTTCAAAATACACCTCAAGTATTTAATTATCGTATTTAGGGTTTTCATAGATGTGTATTTTTTAAAAGTGAAATTTTCTAGTGAGTAGAACCTAGTTTTCGTTGTATATGGTATTTTAATGAAATATTGGAATTTGTATTGAATTGTAATGGCAATTTCATGAACTTGTGATTCTTTTGCTTTAGAAAACATGGTTTATTTATATAATATATTTAAAATAGATATTCTGATAATAGTTATAAATATTTATATATTTAAAATAAATTTTATTTATTTTGTAGAAATCTCATTTTTTTAAAAATTGCATCAAAAATTCCATCGAGATCGAATGCTCCTTGCAGAGGTCTGCATCTCGCTCTACCAGGCCCGAGGATGTGCGATAACCTGCACCATCCCGATCGGGATTCCCCAAAATGGGTTGTAGAGGTGTAATTGCAAGGAATTTAATTAACACACTTTTTAAAGAAAACGGTTTTGAATGTTCAAGGTATTTATTCGTAATCTCGTATATTTGCATAAACTAGATTCCCAAAATTCATCGTGCTATATCAAAAATGTGTGTTGTGATGAGGTAGGTCATTACCTCGTGAGTTATCTAAAAGTAATACGGTTAAATTGAACAACTATAAGTTATGTGTAACATGATGGTATTTTACTGTAAAAGTGAAATAAAATTTGTAACATGAATTATTTTGAGGTGAAATTTGTTCCAATATGTTTATTTATATTTGTTAAATATTATGAGAGAATATGGTATTTTATTATTTAAGAAAAATGGAGTTTTTTAAATAAAAAAAACGAATCGGGAGTCGGAATAACTCCGCTTCCGACGAGTTTTGAAAAAAGATAAGTTTTAGAATAGAGATGGAGGAGGGGAATGGGAACTTACTGGTTATAAAGAAAGAGGGGAGGTAGGGAAAGATTTTGGAACCGTCGGGACGTCGTTTCGTAACCGGAATCTTCTTAAAACTTCGCCGGAACTTCGACCTTTGCTAACTCCACTTGCACAACTTGGGACATGGAAATTTTATAGAGTTTTTGTAATAGAATTCTGAATGAAGAGGTCTGAAATGGAGTGTGGTATTTATAGAGAAAATTAGGGTTTGGTGGTAATGAAGAACAGAATTAAAATATGCATTAAAATGTGGATTAATGCCCATTTTTAATTCCCTCGAAATGTGCAGAGAAATCAAACAGTGGAGGAGTCCAAGGGGTGTTGGGGTTGAAGTTTGGGGAGCATCCCCAACGGGGGGCTCGGCGGTGCTGGCCGTAGGTGATAATGTCGCCGGTCCAAAACCGGTGAGTAATGGTGAGATTTTGGCCACGTGTCCTCGTCGTTACAACTAACCTAATGCACATGTTTGTTTAATCCGCGACTTTTCATTTTACGTGTATTGCACGTGTAAACGTTTGGGATTCTAAAAGATTAAAAGAAAAATCAACAAAAAGAATAATGTGGCTGAGGTGAATTGAACATAAGGGATACGTCACAGCAGGGTAAGGCTTTACCAATGAGCTAAAAGTGCTTTCTTGCTGTTCAAAAGCAATTCAAATATTTATAGCATACACAGAATTGCAAATACTCTATTTATACATTAATTTTAAAATAAATTTCTGTACATTGAAAACTGAGATGTTACACCAAAAATCCCACTTTTGGAGGATCCGAGGCTTGAGGGAGAAGAAATGGGTCCCTTTTGATCTTCTCCGAAGATCTTCGAGGAGTTCAACTCCAAGATCCAAATTCTTAAAAAAGTTTAACTCCACATCCAGACATTTTAGAAGTTTAACTCCAAATTCAATCCTTTTAGGAGTTTAACTCTAAATCCAATTTTTTTGGGAGTTTAACTCCACTTCTATACTTAATTCCTATTTAGGAGTTCAACTCCAAAGCTCCTCGGGAGTTCAACTCCCAGCCCAGGGGTTAAGCCTCTTTCTCCGCTGGTGCTTCCAGCGGTCGCGTGCTGCCCGCGGGCGCCCACACACCTCTCACACGTCCTTACGACGCTCCTCACCCCTCTTTTTACCATACACTTCCCACTAAAAATACATCTCTCGTTAAAAGAAAAATTCTAACGGGACGCTACCCCGCACCCCGCAAGGGGGCTGGTAGCTCTCTTGACCCTCAGCCCGCTATCCGAGTAGCGGGACCCCTGTAAACTATGCGAAGCCCCCGATATATCCAAAATCCTTCAAAACACAACACACGTGCACGACACATTGAGTTCACATAACCAGTTAGACCCGTCAATCGGAGGTTCTTTCGCTCCAAAAGCGAAGGGTAATTAACGGAAATTTAGTCCGCGGTTGCCGGGGATTCGGATCCTCACAGTCAATAAACCCCGGCCTACCCTAGGCAGGAGGAATCTGTATACGCCTGATAAGCGCGCGAATTTCCATCTCAATGGGATGACAAAAAACACCCTACAGCAGAAAATATATCCCGGGTATACAATGTTTGTGTTTACAATGATAAGAAAGAGGACGAGGATGATGCTGGAGGATATGAATGAATGAACTC
The DNA here is from genome assembly GCA_030015575.1 of Agapanthus africanus. Classification (NCBI taxonomy): domain Eukaryota; kingdom Viridiplantae; phylum Streptophyta; class Magnoliopsida; order Asparagales; family Amaryllidaceae; genus Agapanthus; species Agapanthus africanus. The sequence continues at coordinate 464,336,766 of CM057349.1, forward strand.
GAGGCGCGGAGATAAAATGGTGCCCGCAACAGCCGTGAGAGTGATCGACAGAGTTTGTGATGAAGTGACAGTATGAATAAACGGAGATGATAATTGCCGGCAGCGCAATGACAAACTGAGCAACATGCGTAGCTACAACGGACACAACAATGCTGCAAATGGTGACAAGGACCGTAATGTTAACGGCGATACAGATGAAGAAAAAGGTGAGGAACGATAACCGCGACAGTGGCAAGACCGGCAACTATCGCGGTATTATCTGCGGTGAAGACAACAACGGCAATAGACTGATATCGTGAAATCCACAAATTGTTGACAGTTATCAGGACCATCAGGCGGAGAAGTCACGCGACGATCGTTGTCAGCATTTTGGACAAAGATAGATTATTCTTTATGCATGTTTTCGAAACAAATCTATAGATTATCATTTATTACAAAAGAAAGAGATAAATGGTCTCGAGGTTAAAAAAGAAAAGGGTAAAAAAATGAAAACAAAAATCCATTCCCTTACAGGATCCCATGCGGAGTCTAAAATTGATTTCTTTTTTGGGGCACTGGCCCGTAAGGCATAACCTATATATACAACACACATAAACATACCTATGCACATATCACACTCAAAAACAATACACATTCAGAAAAACCCATGAATTTGTTCCCAAAAAGAGGATTGGTGGCCCCTCGAAGGAGAGGTTACAGCTGATCAAAATCGGAACTATTGACAAGCAATACAAGCAAACCTTTGCCGGGCCCACATAAAGGAGCTCCCGCCTGTCCTCGCTGTGCGAGATCACCGAAATCTCGTGAATCTCGGCTACTTCCAAAATCCAAAACAGGCACAAAAGATAAAAAAAGCTGTTATGGAGTAGGAAGCGGTGCCGCCTTATACACGTGGCACGCATCCAGCGATTCCCTTTTCGATTTTCGCGCGCCACACGAGAGGAATCGATTTGATACCCCTCTCCTCTTCGTCTTTTTTCAGTAAAAGATCAAGATCATCGGAACCCTAGGAGAGAGAAAGCTATGGCTGCTTCCACTCTCAGCACCGGGAGCTTCTTCTCTTCTCTCAAACTCCCAAATCAATCCTCAATTGGTGCCGCCAATCCTCTCCCCATGAAGCCGCACCCTTCTCCGATTCTTCGACGAACAGCGAGATGCCGATTCTCAGTGAAGGCCTCCTCTGCTCCTTCTACCGCCGCTGGAATCGAGGTTTGTTGGTTGATCAATTTTGATTTTTTAAAGGATTTTTCTCGTATTTGAGGGTTTCTGATGCTTTTAGGGTTTTGTTGTGTCTCAGATCGAATCGATCCCTACAAAACCAGTCGAAGGGCAGAAGACCGGTACCAGTGGGTTGCGGAAAAAGGCGAGGGCTTGCAATTGGTTTTCTTATCTATTGTAATTGATTAATTTTAGATTTTGCTGATGAGTTTTGTGTTGATTTTGGGGGGGGGGGGTTAGGTCAAGGTATTCCAACAAGAGAACTACCTCGCGAATTGGATTCAGGTATCGTCTTGTTCTTGTTTTGGAATGCTGGTAGTGAGATGGGGAAAATGAGCTGATTTTGTAAGAATTTGTTGTGTAGGCACTTTTTAACTCTTTGCCTGATGAGGACTTTAAGGATGGGGTGTTGGTTTTGGGGGGCGATGGCCGCTATTTCAATCGAGAGGCTTCACAGGTGTTCTAGTCTCTGTTGATTGTTTCTTTACCTGAAGACTGTGAATTGCTGGCATCTGTTGTTGTTTTTTCTTCTGATTTTTAAAATTTGATTATGTACTTTGCTGTTTCGATGTAGATCATCATCAAAATTGCTGCTGGGAACGGCGTTGGGAAAATTCTTGTTGGCAGGTTAGTGACTTGCTGCTAATTTGGAGGAAAATTAGGATTTGGAATGGGTTAGTTGTTCTGAATGCATCTCTTGCACTACAAATTTTGTAATGTCAAGGTTATTAAACATACATGAAGTGGGCCTAATATATAATTTCTATAATTCCCTCGATATTATGGATGTTGAGGCTTGAGGTTTTAGATAGTAGACAAATTGTATTACTGTAAAGCAAAAATGCAATGCCCTGTATTTTTTAGTACTAGGCATAGTGTCAAGTCAAGACTGAACTTTCATGAGATACATGGCTTTCCACGGAAGAAAGATCAAGATAAGAAAATTAAAAAGGGGTTTGATAGTTCTTAAGAACATTAGGTATCAACATGGGTGAATAATGGATAAAGCAAAATGCATGGATTTTATTGGCTCACCGTTCACAAAGTGAAAGCTTATTTACGGTCTGCACCAAATTGCCAATACCTTTAGGAGAATAATTACTAATTAATTAGAGAGCCATAGATAAAACACTTGTTTAAGCAGAGATGTAATTCATGGCTTTTGGCTTGCCCTTCTTGTAAGGTTTGACCGTGAAAGCTACTTGGAGGACGTTGCCAATACGAATAGCTTTCAGGGGCCTGCTCTACTTTGAGTTTTTTTTTATGTAATTGCACAAAACCCGTATAGTTTACCATACAGCACTTATATTCCCTCAAGTGGTTTATTAGCGTAAACACCCCTCTCCTAATTACTAAAACCCTTAAAATCTGCCAAAGTCAACTCTAAACAACTCAAATGATTATTTAATTTAACTCTAGAGCTTTTTGGGGTTCTTTAGAGTAGAATTTTGAGTTTTTTTTTTTGGTTTTAGTCCATGAAAAGAGCCTAAAGAGTGGGTGCTTGTGCTAATAATTTACTTGAGGGGTGTAAGTGCTAGAAGGGGTAAACTACCGGGGTGTTTTGTTCAATTAACCCAAAAAATGATATAACCATGCAAGTTGTCTGGCACAAGTCGTCCAAGCAAAGTTGGATTAATCGGGAACGAGTCAGGTTTGACTTAAATCGGTTTTTTGTTGTAAAAAGTCTCAAGATTTAGTAATTATAAACACTTAGTTTCTTTCCCTGTAAAAACTGTTGAGACTCCTTACCACATCATTTTTCCAAATGTCTGAAAGTGGCAGTAGAGGGTGGACACTGCTAGTTACGCATCCCCCCTCCCCCCCTGCCCCCTCATTCAGTAGTATTCTAGTCTCTTCCATACACATGGTCCTGCTATCAATCAATTTGAATTCAAGAAAACTCCACATGAGTTTGGTTCCTGATGTCAATTCTCAGTGAATACATCCTTAATGCCATAGAACTAAATGGCCAGTTGGCAGTTAGGAAAATCTTCGTTTTCTAGTATCAAAGCCATGCTGTTTAAGCTTGCACCAGGAAGTAGCAAACCTCCAAGTTCCCTACTCTAGGAATGAACCTAGATAGAGAGGTGATATGATAGTTGAATACTTTGATGCAAAGAAATATTACTTATATAGCACCAATGATTTATATCAACACATTTGTTCTATTTCTGAAGTTTTTAGCTCTATATGATTAATGGCTGTGATAATGTTTTGTAACAGCCAATGTCTCCTCTTATTGTTTGCATTTTAATTGGACACATGCACAGTTTCGAAGGGATGCATACTGTTAGCTTTGCTTATATTTACAGTTTTCAAAAACAAAACAATCTATAATTTAGCATGCTGCAATGTCAGGGATGGTATTATGTCAACACCGGCTGTCTCAGCAGTGATCCGCAAGAGAAAGGTATGCATGTGTGCTGGTTTGAGTGTTTATGAGAGCTGTTTGGCTTCTTGCTCTTTTAATATCATTTTATTGATAGGCAAATGGTGGGTTTATAATGAGTGCAAGCCACAATCCGGGTGGACCAGAATATGATTGGGGAATTAAGGTGATCTCTTTCCCACTGGAGCATTGTATTCATTTCTTCTTTGTAAAATTTAAAACGACGACTTAATAAGAAGTTTTGGTATTTCTCAAGATTTACTTCCACACAAGGATTTTGTATATTGAATTTGGGAGCTACCATTTTGGGTTAGAAAATCAAACATGTCGAACTCTTTCACTAAAAAACATTGTGGTTTTCTGAAATCTATATATATGCATATTAAGATGCACTAGTTTGTCTTATAGTTTTCATAATAGCATATTCCATCGTTAGCTACTATAGATATTATTCTTTATATATATTTAATCAGTTTATTTGATTGCCTAACAACTTTTCCCCCTGATTGTATTTATATTCAGTTTAACTACAATAGCGGACAACCTGCACCAGAGTCAATCACAGACAAAATTTACGGGAACACACTTTCTGTATGTAACTAACCCTCAGTAGTTAATTTTATGTCTTACATTTGCCTTTTCTATTAATGTGAAACATGATCCTTTCTGCTATCTCTGTGGCGAATGTTTACTGTCTTTGAATATCAAACTCATCTTCTGTTTGTAGTCAAGCCCATACACACATACTATTATGTTAGGAAAAAAGAGTGAGGTTAACTTACTTGGAGATTCTTTTGACATAGTATGAGTGGGACAGTTGGTTCATATTCTAAAGTGTGAGCTAATCTGCCACTATCCGTCTATCAGGGTACTATAAGCCTACATTGTTGCCAATAAGTCTTAGCCTGAATTTTTTTAGTTTTGAAATATTTTTGGCAACCCCTTTGGGAATCAAACCGGCTACCTCTCATTTTGGAGAGTAAAGTTTACCGTAAGAGCTATGCTCCTTTGGTTTAGCATGAAAGTTTTTATCTGTCATAAGTGCAGAAGTTAATAATGGGAGATATGATACTGGCTTATTATGTATGAAATTATGTCCTATGAAATATTAATACATTTCCATATCTCTTTTCTTTGAAAGGTAGTTCATAACTTATGATTTCATTTTACTATTATACAATATTTATTTCTCAGTTTTTGTTGTTTATTGTGATGCAAATGTGTCAAACCTAAAGTTTTTAATGTAATTTAAATTAGTACCATGGTAAACAAGATAATGTTGAATACATGAAGAAGAAAAATGTGAAATCTATTTTAGTGATTATCTAATAGAAAATTCTCTAAATTATGGTTGTCATCAGGGGTGTCCTAGTCATTAACCATCATAATGGGTATGCAACATTTATCCATTGTGAATTGGTGTGAAATTACTTGTTAAGGCCACCATCACCAAGGGGGTGTCAATGAAACCATGAAAGACAGTTTAAGTTAGTTCATCAGTGGAGAAAACCACCTAATTCACTTAGAAATAGTTTCAACGAATTGTAAGGTAATTACTAATCAGGCATTGAAAAAACATAATTACTAATTAGCCACTGAGAAAAAGGTTACTAATTAGGCATTGAAAAAAATACACTCCCCAAATTATAAAATATTTATAGCATTAAAAAAAGTATACAAAATGTATAGAGAAACATGCTACTCCATATATTTAAGGGGCCTGCAGGGTCCCTGGATGCCCGGGCTTACAATGGCTTGACCTAGGCCACTGTGGCCCCTGAGTGTTAATTGCAAAAAATAGGGCCCGCAGTGGCCTAAGGCCTGGGCCTGCAGGACCCGCAAACCCAATTTATAATATATAATTTATAATTTTCTTATAAAAGTTTATACATAATAAAGATAACTTAAAGAAACGTTAAAACGATCAAAACTTTTTCTTATGATCAAACTTCATGGGTAGAACTATTTAGGTTTATTTAACTTATTGGTTCTCTCTTAATCAAAGAATTAAGAAAATCAAATGGTGTAACAACTAAAAGAAAAAAAAGTTTGAATTGGTTTGTAGCTTTTTCATCTTAACCAGTACATGTAAAAAATGCCTTAATTAGGGGTAGGAATCACCACACTGAAAAAGCAATGCTGATAGAGATGGCTTGAATATGTGTAAAAATGGTGGAGCGACCAACTAGTAGTTAATTGAGAAAATAGAGGCATGTCTAAACAAAGAAGGCAGTTAATGAGAAGGTTTCCTAAAAAAGAGTTGAATAGAACGAAAGAAAATGATTCATATAGCCAATGCCAAAAGTTTGGGATGATGGCTTGCTATTATTGTTGTAGCAAGTCCAACAGTGAAAATTGGAGTCTTATTTAGATGTAATTTCCAATATTCAAGAACTTTTTACTATCCTCATACTTATTTAAAAAGAAGAATGCAGTCCGTGTTGAATATTTTGGGGTTAATAAGTGAATCTGACAGCGGATAAAAGCTGGGCATTCTTTTTTAAGTTATGAGGCTCATGTGTAAAAGTCCGGAAGATTCATCAGATTATCAGTACAAACCAGACACGAGTCACAAGTGCTCGACATTTGTAGCTAACATGTATGAGAAATCCATGCAACTTAATGTGCATATGTAGTATGTATTGTGTAGACTGTAGAGACCATTGCTGTAGATGATGATGCAATTATATATTCTTGACTCATCTATTCTTTATATGCTTTATATTTCTACTTATGAATTTATCTTTTCCTTATTTTCTATTTCTTACAGCAAGTATATGCTGTATATTTTGTACAATGTGGATAATATAATTCAAACCTAATAGAGTAATACATCAAAACCTAATTTTTAATGTAATGCAATGCCTTGACCTTTATGAAATTCTAATATTTAATAACTGCAGATTTCTGAAAGTAAAGTAGCAGATATTCCAGATGTGGACCTCGCCCACTTGGGAGTTACAAACTATGGAAACTTCAGTGTAGAGGTGATCGACCCGGTTTTTGATTACTTGGAGTTAATGGAGGTTAGGAATGAAGCAGCACTAACCTTTAGAATGTTCCGTTGACCTTTCTACTATTTGAGTGACATGATATTATGCTTTTGCAGCATGTGTTTGACTTTCAGCTTATCAAAGATCTTCTTTCTAGACCAGATTACAGGTATGTAGCATTGGAGATGTGTTAACAGAGGGTTAAATGGTTTGGAGGGGTGGGGAGGGGAGTGGGAGTTCGGGCATGTGATTTTAAATAAGGTGGGGCCCGCATCCATTTGCTGTGGTGGTCGCCTGCAGCTTACATTTTAGCCAGAACACCGATAATGATATTATTTGCTGTGGGCGGTTATGCAGCTACATTTTAGCCATAACACTGATAATGAACTTATAAAGATGAAACCTATCAATACAAATGGAAAAGAAACCTGCAGCATAATCAGTGATCTGTTTGAAACAAATATACTCTGTACACTTATGGCCTGTAAATGCCAGCATGATAGTAAGTAGAATATTAAAAATTGCTAGCCATTGAATCTATGCGGATGGTGGAAGGTTTTGTGAGGGCATATTTCCTATTGAAGATAGCGTGCCAACTTTAGTATTGTGAAGATTTCTTCAAGTATTAACATGTTCTTATGCCAGAGTTTCTACCATAGCTGATTGTTGTATGAGCCAGAATGTCCTGCTCCATTTGGATCTATATGGAATACCATATGATATTTGTTGATATAGTTATTTGATAACGCTAATTGGTTTTACTGACAAATGGTTTCAAATTAAATGACTTTTCTAGTTTCGAAATATTAGAGGCGCTGACAACATAAAGAGATTAAGGAAAATGTCTTACGATACTTATGTGAATTACTATATTGCTTTGTGGTTGATCAACCCAAATTTCACCTTAAATATCTAAATCTTTCAACAATATATTTATTGTTTTTCTTCATTGCTTTTATCTTCCTTTCACCAGATATTCAAAGTAGACTTTATTGCATGGGAATTGGATTCCAAAATAAGAACTTTGTGAAGGGAATGAATATAAAGATGATGTTGATTCTTTGTAGGCTTCATAGGTGGCCAAATCATGACCTCTTATATAAACAAATATGAAGCAGATGATTATAACACAATGTTGCCATTAATTTTTCAGGTTTACATTTGATGCAATGCATGCGGTGACCGGTGCTTATGCAAAGCCTATCTTTGTAGATCGACTTGGAGCCAGTCCGGTTTGATCTCAAACCCTTTTAACATGTTACGGATAAATGATACCTTACAGGCAGTTTGATAACATAAGTTTTAGGTATAACCTTTAGTCTTGCATTTTAAATGGAGTTCCTTTGGAAGATTTTGGGCATGGTCATCCGGATCCTAATCTCACGTAAGGGTGGAAAAAAATTATCGTTTATTTTATCCATTTGGGCATTGTAATTTAACTTTGAAATCCTGGGACAGCTATGCTAAAGATCTGGTTGAAATTATGTATGCAGAGGATGCTCCTGATCTTGGAGCAGCAAGTGATGGTATGTATGAAATGCTTAATATAAACTGCAGGATCGTTCTCATTTAAATTGTTTTTCACCTTCTTATTTATGGGATAAGCAAAAGCTATGTTCTTCTTTGTCACAGTTTCATAGCATATGTAAGTTTGGTAACTACTTTCTCTCTCCCTATCTATGTCGTATGCATTAGCAAGTGTGATTTATCATCATTTACATGATATAATAATTGGAAGCTTTGAACCTGCATCTCTTTCTAACTCTCTATCTCTAATTAATAAGGATGAGAATAGTTTCAACAGCTCAACTTGAGGCCATAACTGTGATTTGTGTGCAGTAATAACCGTATCAAGATAAAAAGTTGCACCAGCTCATGCTAACATAAATGCACACAAACAAAAACAATAACAAAAATAAAATAATAAATAGTGTACCTAAGGTGCCAACATGCTAACTCATTGAAAGTTGGTACCCATCAGTCATTACGCTAATGATCAGCAGCATTAGCCATGATCTTTGTGTCAATACTGGAAAATTATCGTGTTTGAACTTCAATGACTTCAAACCGTGAATCAAGTAGTTCCTGAGGAGTTAGAATCTCATGTTATCTGTTATTTAAACATTCTAGGGCATAAATATCAGAATGGCAAACTATGTTATTTTTTGTCTAACACATGATCATAGGACACATGCATACAGAAGCACGGGTAAGCCTTGGAAAAAAAACTTATAGCTTCTTCCCACATACCAAATGACATGATGGGTCACCTCAATTTGTGATGCACACCAGTCATCTTGATTTGCATGTTACGGAACACGTCTCTTATAAGCTTTTTAGTTCTAAATTCTAATCCATTCACAAAATTGACCCTTTTGTTTTATTTTCGATAGTTGCCAATTTCGGAACCAAATGGGCTCAAAACCTTCATAATCATAATTCCCTATCCACACATGTCTCAAACTTGTCGGCCAGTATGAATGGTGAAGACCGGTTATTTAGGTAGCCACCATTATAACGTATAGTTTAGTATGTGACATATGTACTCATAGGGAAACATAAAGCACTATCAATTATATCATTAGACACGTGCATAAATGGGTACATAGGTAAATTGGAACAATTCCTTTCCTTCCAAATTGAATGATTGGAAATCCGCTCAATCCAAGTCGAACTCAACCATTTAGGGCACATAAAGACCAAAAATAAATGATTTTAAGTTTCCATACCATACATCAAGTAGGCCCAAAATGAAATGGTTGAACTTAGAAGGTTGATTAGATCTATAGCTTGAAGTATACAATTTTATAATATGCATAAAGGGATATAGGAGAGAAGAATGGAAAAATTAGACGGTTCAGAAGATGATAAATAACATAATTAATTTAAAATTTTGAAACATGCAGACTAATGGTTTCATAGGCAGCTGTGCATGTTCAAATCCTGTAACTGCAAAGACATAAGTTCATGTATTATTGATATTTGAAAAGTACTATAAAATTAATATGCAGTAATTTTACACTACAAAATAATTAAACAAGAATTATAGAATCTTGAAACATGCCTATTACATCCTACACTCAACTCTCCATTACAACTGCCAATGATGCATAAATATTGTACTAAACCACTAGACTTTACTTGCTATTAGGTTTCTATTTGAATGCTAAATCTGGAGGACATCTTTAACTTTTCGATACCATTCATGTCTCATCCATTACAATATGTGGATTTTTACGCTTGTAATTCCTTCCAGTTTACTTGCATCCTCCAGTTCATACAATTAAACGTGTTTTCCTCTATAAGTATAATCTGCAGTCATCCCACAGTTCATGTAAGTAAACCCTTTTTCCTTTACTAGTATATTCTTCAGTCATCCCAAACATCCACGACAACATTCTGAACTTTACTATTTAATGCTTGAAACATTAGCTTGTACAAGGCTTTGATATATAGACACTGCCTTGAAATGTCCTTCATTGAATAGTTTCATTCCTAGCTTGCACAGCAATTACAATGCAATGGAAAATATGAATGCTAAAACTGCCAGCTCCTCAATTAGGCCTTGAAGTTCCCTTCATAGAATAGTGCGCATTCCTATCTTGCACAGAAGTCACAATGCAATGGAAAATATGGATGTTTAAATTACCAGCTCCTCAATCAGGCCATGCATTGATGTGGGTTATTATTGTTGTTGCGGCACTGTTACTTTCATTTGGATCATATTTCAGCTATAAGTAATTTAAGGGCTTATTTTGTCCGTGGATGACAATTCTGAATCTGAAAATTTTGTTTGATTGTACTCTGAGATGGGAACCATAAGTTTGTAATCTCATGATCTTTCATTCTAACATGTGATATAGGGGATGGGGATCGGAACATGATTCTTGGACGAAAATTCTTTGTCACTCCATCTGACTCTGTTGCAATTATTGCTGCTAATGCACAGGCAGCAATCCCATACTTCCAAAATGGCCTAAAGGTGTGGTAGTGCATAGTTTAGCTTGTTAGTACTTAGTACCTTGTGAGCTATTGTGCTGTTTTACCGCTTTTACTTGCTAACACTTACTGTATATCTAACAGGGACTTGCTAGGTCCATGCCAACAAGTGGTGCTCTCGACCGCGTTGCAGAGAAACTGAATCTTCCCTTCTATGAGGTTTAACTAACACTGGAGGATTCTTCAGAATAACTAACGTTGGAGGAGTTATCTTTACAAATATTTGGTGCATGTGCATAATTGCATTGCATACTGCAAGTCATTTTTGAAGACTGACTTTTGTTGTTTGGAAGTGTTATGGAAAATTGGCAATAATCACAGTTGAGGGATTTTGTGCACAGGTTCCGACTGGCTGGAAATTCTTTGGCAATTTGATGGATGCTGGAAGATTGTCTATTTGTGGAGAAGAAAGTTTTGGAACAGGTTCAGACCACATTCGTGAGAAGGATGGCATATGGTAAGTCATGCTATAGAAATAAATTCCTTTAAGGTTTATTCTGGAGCTTTCTTCATTATTAAATTTAAAACTTCCTCAAAAGAACATATATGCCATACATACATAATAGATAAGTCACACAACCATGTTGGATGTTCCACTAGAAACAGCCTGCTGCTATATAGTTTAAGCTTCTGATTAGAGTTGTTCACAATGATTTATCTTCCGGGGTAATTTTACTATCAACCTGATGCTAATTGGTGCTAAGTTCCTGGTTGAGGCCTGTAAAGCTGATGCTATTCTCTTAGGCATCTCTAAGCCTATATTCAGGAGTGACCCTTAAAAAGTCTTGGCACTTATTATGGAGCAAAATATCAATGCTAATTATTATGGTAATCAACATGTATTTATCTGCATGTATTTATCCTGACACCTTTAGCTTGATTACTTTTTAAAATATATTTCCAGGGCTGTGCTGGCATGGCTTTCTATCATTGCATATCAAAACAAGGACAAGAAGACTGGAGATAAATTGATCTCAGTTGCTGATGTTGCTCGAGAGCATTGGGCTACATATGGCAGAAATTTCTTTTCTAGATACGATTATGAGGTAAACATTCAATTCTGCATTACCAGCAAACCTTCGACGTCAGTTTTCCAGCTTCATTGTTCTTTTGGGCATTAAGACCCAAAACCATTTTCTTTTTTTCTCACCAACAGCTTCATTATTGTGAAATTAAGTTTCTGTAAATGAAGAGCAGGCTTTTCTGAATTAGGTCTCCTCTAGGACCTCTACTATGCTTCACTCCCACATCCCCTTTAACAACTATCACCAAAATTAATTGCCCCTCCTTTAATTCTTTGTTCATCATTTCAGCCTTAGGAAGGTTACTAATCATTGATGTTCTTAGGAATGCAAATCGGCAGCAGCCAATCAAATGATTGAATATCTCAGAGAAATGATTTCTAAGAGCACGCCCGGCGAAAAACTTGGTCCATACCCACATAAACTTTATAACTGTACATCTTGAACTTGTCAAATTGCTGACATTCAACTTTCTTAATATCTCAGGAAACTATACCCTTCAATTTGCGGATGATTTCACCTACACTGATCCAGTAAGTCTCCGCATATAATTTCTGCAGTAAAATTTATGACATGATATCGTATGTACTGAGTATAATCAGTTTTCTATCAATATGAACTCCAAATTCATCAGGTTGATGGCAGTGTAGCAGCTAAGCAAGGCCTTCGATTTGTGTTCACAGACGGGTCTAGGATTATATTTCGTTTATCAGTTAAGATGTTTATCAAAATTTCTTACACAGTATTTTCTTATTTATTTAGAGACTATATTATTCTGTCTTCATCATGTGTATTTTGTATATTAATTTTTCAGGGCACAGGATCAGCAGGTGCAACGATACGTATTTATATAGAACAGTTTGAGCCTGATGTAGCGAAACATGACATGGATGCACAAACAGCCTTGAAGCCATTGATAGGTTCAGGATTCACATTACCAAGCACCGTCAATTTATTATATGTTAGATACCACCGTTAGCACTTAACAAATTGTTTTTGTTCCAGATGTGGCATTATCCATTTCAAAGCTGAAGGAGTTCACTGGCAGAGAGAAGCCTACTGTCATCACTTAAGTTATATTAAGAAGACTCGATCTTGTATAAATTTTGAACCTGATAATTATGCTTCCAAATAAAACAGCACTGTATCTTTTAGTTAGACTATTTATATCTGTTATATTTGCATAATGGCGCTTATGTGCCTTTTTTTAATAGTGTAGACATACAGGAATAAGCAATATTCGTGTAAATAATCGTAAATTAACTTGTGTTTGCCTATATATGTTTTCCTGTTTCCCTTATCTAAATTGCTGTTACTGTTTGGACCTCAGGCATTTGACATTGGAACTCATACTTGAAACAGATCATTTTTTTTAGTGGCCCCCTTGTTTCAATTACCACCATTGTCTTGGTAACATGTCTTGAGTTTGTCAATTGTTAGAATTCTCGGTCTTACAAACTCTTTCAGCCTTCGGGTTGTTCGAAACAGATCACTTTAATCGAGACACGAAAAAAATTTACCCAGGAAGGGTTCAAAAGTTACTGGATTCGTATTCAATTCCCTGGAGATTGTGTTTTAATTTCTTGTTGGCTCTCTTGTTTGGAGCAGTTCGCCTGATCCAGCACATTTTAGCTGGTTGACGTATCACATTTTTAGTATCGAAGACAATTTTTTGGGATGCTTTGGACATAATGTTTTGCGGTTCTATTCATCAAGAAAGGTTAAATTATGCTGAACAGCCTCTATCCGAAGTAAGCAATCTAGAAGGGATGCATTTGGGCCTCGTCTAGCGAAAAAGGTTTAGGTTTCTCAAATCATAGTTTCTTGAGTTTTTGTGGCTAAACTATATACAATGTAAACCATGGTTGGCTAGAATCCTCTTTTCTTAAACTCCAAAAGTGTGGAATCTCTGGAATTTTGCAAAAGTTTGAAGCCACATTTTATTTTATTTTATTTTAAATTTATGATAACCCCTTTAATTTACCTTTTAAAAATATGGGACAGAGTGAAAAAAGAGAGACATGAAGCCTTAGGAAACTCCAATTTGTTTGTCGTTTTGAAACATGAGATCTTGAGCCGCCGAAACTTAAAAATACCGGTATTTTTAAGTGGAGGCAGAGCGGATGCAAACCATGGTTTGCAATCCCAAACTCCATTTTAAAATAAACTCTAGCTATGCTATAAGAGAGGCTTTTGAAAAAAAATGAGATCTTGAGCCGCCAAAACTTTAAAATACCGGTATTTTAAAGTGGAGGCAGAGCGGATGCAAACCATGGTTTGCAATCCCAAACTCCATTTTAAAATAAACTCTAGCTATGCTATAAGAGAGGCTTTTGAAAAAAAAGGAATTTAGATAACTTAAATCAAGTGAGTGTTTTGGAACCTGTTTGGGAATGAAGTTTAGATAACCAAGGTTTATTTTTAAATGGAGGTAGAGAGATGCAAATTGTGTTTTGCAAGCTTCAAATTCCAAGAATGGAGTTATCTAAACTTTGATCTGATTGGAGTTTAGATAACTAAAGTTTTTTCACTTTTAAGATGTGATAACTTTAGTTATCTCAACTCTAAATGAGGCCCAAACAGGACAAAGTTGATATTTTCGGGTTAAGTCCGTCAAACGTTATGAAATCACAGTTTAGAAAACTTTGCTCACTTTCCGAACAGGTTGGAGTTGAGATAAATATGCCAAACAGAATAAAGTGAGCATCTTGGAGTCACCTTCTGCTTCACTCAACTTCATTGCCAAAAAGGGCCTTAAGATTTCAGCATGCTTCAAATATAGGAAGCCCTATAATTTCATATACAAAAAAAAAATAAAAAAATAAAAAATCGAGCATCAAAGCGAAAGAAGAGAGCAAGCAAAAATGTCATCAGCGAACGAGGAGGAGAGGAGCGCGGTGGACACGAACAAGGCGGATCGCTCGGTGTGGGTGATGAAGTGCCCCCCGTCGTCGCCAAGTCGTGGCAGTCTTCCGCCTCCAGGGCTCCGACGGCGCCGCCGCCAGACCTCGCCGCCGCCGCCGCCTCCCATCCCGTGGTCGCCAAGGTCGTCCTCTTCCTCGACCTCCTCACCAACGACGACTCCTCGCCTCTTCAGGTTTGCGTCTTTCTTTATGCCTACCTAGGGTTTTACTCGATTTTAGGGGAAAGAGGAAGTTCACTAACCCTAGCCCTAAATTAAAGTTTGTGTCTTGGTGTGGCTGCTGATTTGATGGCTCTTGCATCTGTTTGGTTCTAGATTTAGGAACTCCGTTTATTTATAAACTAGAAGCTACCTCCTACATGGTTGAAGAGAAAGCACCCAGAGATTCGTGCTGGATTCTGATTACCGTCTCTTTTGATCAACATTTAATAAAGCTTAGATCTTTGCACTACCAGTCACATAACATTACCATAAGGTTTGGGTGGGATTGTGATAGCTTAATGTTTGTTGCTATGTCTTTTTAGTTTGATGCTATAGGGATCAGGGACTGTTGGTTCTGAAGAGACCGCAGAAGTGAAGAGTATACTAAATGAAAGGTGAATGCATTAGATCAAGTTCTGCTCATTCTAATTTCTGTAGTATACTATAAATGAAAGAGAGGAAAAAACCAAAATAATCGCGGGAGTTAACCCGGAATAGCATGGATACCCTTAATAAAAGATCCTATCTTTAGAATCACAAGCAAACAGATAAACATGGAGAACTTTAAAGATGAATGCTGATTCCTAATTTTAGATGATCTACAGCTTGGACACCAATATTAGTGGAGGGGAGCTTAGACCCAATAATTAGGGAAAAGAAAGGGAAGGAGGAAGGGGTCTCTTTTGGTCAGAAAGCCAGCATTAAAGAAAAAATGGATTGAACTGATTGTACATAATTTAAGTTATCTCGACTCTGCGTTGGGATATCTTTGCCCACTTCAAAAGCTAAGCCAAACAAAACCAATGAGGATTTCAGAGTTTTGTTTAGATATTTTTTTGAAAAAATAGCCTCGCTTCAACCTAAAAGCTGGCTTCAAGATTTTTAATTATGCTTCAGTGACAACTTTTTTTTGTAAATCAAGTTCATAACTAGAAAGATAAACTTTTAAATTATGGTTAACTAAGAAAAGCATGGCGATAGTATATTTCTATAGAGAATAGCATTTTCTTTTTGAATCCAAAATGTAAGTTGAATAGCAACATGAAACATTCTCGCACTGCACATGAGGTGTAAAGATCTAAGTATTGACGCATTTCAAACTTTAATCATATGTTTATTTTAAGATATCGAGCTATTATTGCTTATATGTTAACCAAAATTTTGAGATCAACCCAGAAGCATTGTTTAGCAATTCAACTTGATTTTCGATTAACGAGTTTTGGGAAATATATGAAACTAGCTTCGACTATGCGTTATGATTGTCAAAGACTCAAAAAGCTTGATGACTATACCCCGTTTATAACGCTTCAAGTTGAATTTAATTTGAGACAGAGTTATTTTTCCATGATTACATATTGTTGACATTTAAGGTCATTCTAAGCATATATTCTGCCCATCAAAAATCTATTAATGTGATCAGTGGTATCAAATATGAATAGTTTAAATGTCATGCATATCTCCCTCAAATTTAAATGTCATGCAACAATTATGTATCCAAGTTTGACGCTCATCTCATCATGTCTTACATGTGATTCCAACTAATCAAAACAATGCTATATTTGGTTACAGAATTACAATTTTATAGTAATTTTAATCTACACTAGTCTAAATATGAAGTTGATTTAAATTATGGGTGCGGAAATATTTCTTTATCCAAAAAAATATGATTCATGGCTTATAAATGTCACGGTCTCTAAAATTAATAGTATAATTTGGAAAGGGAAATGAAGAGTCACCCTCGCGTAGAATCTTTACTATACTAGAAACGAACCCCACGCTTACGCGTTGGATTTAAGCCGATTTGATATATTTATGGATTAAATAAAAAGAAAAAGATTAAAAATAACATACATTCATTTTATCGGAAAAGAATGACATCTCACACTATAACTAATGATAAATAAAACAAATTAATTGTAATACTATTCAAAATCATAATATTTGCTTTGATTATAGAAAATACATGTTTTAACTTGCTATAAAAATTTCAATATCAACAGTAAACTTAAGAATCTTTCAATTGCGTGTATTATGAGAAGTCCGTAAAAAATCTATCAATAAAGTGGTTGTTTATAATAATATTAAAAATTATGTGATGTAAGCTCCAATGAAATCATTGAAAATTCTGTAATATTAAAAATTCTGTGGTGTTTCTTTTTCCTCGGAAAAAAGGCATGTAAACAAAATTAAGTATTTTTTTATTTGTGCTATGTAACTTTATTTGTACTTTTCAAATTTATGTGATATCTATACTTTCAAATATGCAGTGATTGTAATATAATGTTGGAATTTAATTAATTTTCAACTATACAATTGAGCATTTTATCCCAAGCATATAGGGTAGGCTACATGAACCAACATGAGAATCACGTGTTGTCGATATGAATCCTCTGCCTTCACTCACTCCTATTGAATGACATACTTTCATTAAGATCTTTGGCATCCATATCTTTTCGTATCACTCCATCCATGTTTATTTCGGTCTCCCTTTCGCTTATTTGACTTGGCCTAAATCAAGAATATCCATTCGTCGAATCGGTGCTTCCATAGGTGTAACATTTCAGAATAATAAAATATTATTTTTGGGAATTTTTATAATTAAATAATAAATATATTGAATATTTTAATAATGCGGTATAATTAAATACCGATAAAGTGGAAAATAGTTGGAAAATTATGGAAATTTCTGAAATGAGAGTGTTTTATATGATTTAAGCAAATTATGAAATTTTATAATTATTATATTCCATTTTATGCTAATCGCGATTAAATATCGCTAATCGTGCATTAACCCGGTTTTGTGCATGCGGCATGCACCGTGTCATATTTCACATTATTACAATTTTCTACCATGGTTTCATTTGGGTTTCTTTTTTATAAAAGAAAAGAGAAGAGAAAAGATTAGAAGAGAAAAGATTAGAAAAGAAAAGAAAAAGAAAATATTGGAATAAAGAATGAGGTATGGGCATGAGAGAGATGAGAGTTGCGGGTCAAACCTTGGTCATGGCCTTTGTTTCATTCATCATCCTCATCATTTCTTCTTCCTTCTTCTCATGGCAGCACCCCCTCTCCCTCCACCTCTAAACCCTCAAAACATCATAAAAAACACCTCAAAACTTTATCTCACTTTCATTAAAAACATGCACAAGCTCCACACAAACACCTTGGACCAAGAAAGCAAGGATTTTGGACGCTTGGGGCAACTCAAGAAAATTCTTGAGTTGCCAAATGAGATAATTTCTTTACCATTAGAGTGTATTTCATTTTCTTTAGCATCCTTCCATGTTTAGAATCAATATCGTGCTGTATAGTGAACTTTGAAATTCCAAATTAGGGATTAGGGTTTGAATTGATTTCAAAGGTGCAACTGAGATGTAATTAGGGACTACAACCCTGTAGTGATGGTAAATTGAACTAAAACAGAGACTTAAACCCCGAACTTAGAAACCCCGATATCGGGAATTTGTGAGAACTGTGATGTGTTTTAGTGATCTACTATAACCCGGGTGACCTGAAAAATATTTAGCGAAGACTGAGAGATGTGCAGGCAACCTAGAACCTATACCCAAAACTTGAGACCCCCACTCCAAGTTTTGGCCGCAAATTTACTCATTTTGGCCGCAAATTGCGGCCTGGGTAGAGTGGAAATGATCCGTGTTTGGTTCAGGGCTTTATCTCCAGTAAATTAGACCCTTCATATGTGCAAAATTGACTAATTTCACTTGGGGTAAAATCTGGGACCATTTTCTTGAGTTGCTGCATTGTTTTGCGCTTCGTTTTAATTTGGTATTTGGTATTTGATTTTGTGTTCCGTCGTCTGATGTTTGTACGTTAGCGACGGGGGTTGTTTGGTGGTTTTGCAGGCATAGGCTATAGGTTTTAACCTATGAGCGAACGTGTGCCGTTTTGATTTTCCGACTTGATTTTAACACACATTTGCGATTGTGTATTGGTTGTAGGTACTCCCATGTGGATTTCAAGACGACGAGGATGAGCGTGGCGTCATCGACTCCAGCAAGCGAGGATCAAGGTGAGTAGATCTATATCTACGGAGGAAGTCGGGTGGATGTCGTATAGCACCCCCGCAGTTCGTAGTGTAGTGTATGGTATATATATTATATGGATATATTTATTGGGAGTTTATGATTATCTAGATAGACTTTGGGGAGTCATGGATAACTTTAGTGTACTTGGATGATAGTGTTGTTAGTTAGTTTAGTCGCAAACCCTAGAATGAGGTTTACACCCACACGCACACACATGCTTACTTTGTTTTACTTGTGCGTATATGGGGATATGTATATACACACACACATATAGGTATGGCACTATGTATATATATATACGTATACCTACACATGGATGATGAGGATTGTACATGGTACTTGGAGATGTGTCGATGAGTTTAGGCATGATGCTATGAGATCGGTGATATGTTTTGTTTTGTATTGTGAGATACGACATGAGATTTTAGCGGGCCTTTAGGCGTGTGTTTTCATACACGCATATATATGCAGATGGTATCCGTTTGTACTAGACTTAGATCAGTACCCCCAGTTCATGAGATATGATGATAAGGATACTAGACAAATGATGAGATAAATGTGATATTTGAACCGTACCCAGATTTGGGATG
Organism: Agapanthus africanus; assembly: GCA_030015575.1. NCBI lineage: Eukaryota > Viridiplantae > Streptophyta > Magnoliopsida > Asparagales > Amaryllidaceae > Agapanthus > Agapanthus africanus. The sequence goes on from CM057349.1 coordinate 464,356,147, forward strand.
CCGTACGATGGATTTACCGTACGAGCTATATATTGATGATAGATCCGCACTCTTGACTCGAGTATGTCATATTGTATATTGTATCGTATGTGATACTATTGAGGCGGGATCACCGACTATTATATTTATATGTATCGACTCAAATTTAGGTGGTTTCCGTATCTTTTCGATTAGCCTGTTAGTTTAGTCCTGTAGTTACTTGTAGATATTAGACTAGACTCGAGTCATATCTATTTCAAAATTAACGAACCGTGAGTATTTTAAAGACAGGACAAGGGATTTTACGGATATTTCAAAGGACGTACATTTTTTCTTAAAAAACACCGTAGCCCCTATTTTTCCCAAACACCACGATTCGTGTGATTTCAAATGACAAACTGTATGACTCGTATAACTAATGTAGATTCCTTATTGTTGCATTTACTTTCCATTTCCATATATTCATGTTATCAGCGCATTGCATGCTTATATACTTGTGATTTATGTTATATTAAACCCATGCTGTTAGGACACCAGCACCATTACCGATGATGCGTATACTCCACGTACACCTGCTTGCCGGCTCACACACTTCATCATCGATAATTGCCATGCCACTACACAGTAGGATTGTTGCACCAGGATATGACTCCTTACATGACATACTTGCGTCATACATATTGTACACCCATACCTGCGTACACACATATTGTACACCCATACTTGCATACATACATATTTGCACATAGATGATTCTGGCTTGATTTTGGAGATTTGGGAACCGCATGATATATTTTAAAACTGGATTCATTTAAAAGAGTGGTTTTCTCGATATGTGCATATTACTTTTTATGTTGCATGATATACTGATATGCTCACATTTCTATTATATGTCGCATACATCATGCTTTATGATTATACGCATTGAGATATGCTGTTTTCATGAGATTTCTGGATTTGAGAACCGTGGGTATTTCAAAAAAAGTATGTACTGTTTTAAAAACCCGGTTTCTCTTGATATGATATTCAAGTGCGTCCATCATGCGTTTTCTTGGTTCTGAGACGTGTGACAGTGATACCCGATTCGAGGAGTTGGATGAGGCCGATTACGGGTACATGGTGGACCCGGTATGGTACCCCGGGGCGAGAACGGATTTGCTGTGCATTAGACGGTGAGCCTGGCAGAGGGACCACTACCTACCGGTGATAGTATTTGGACCTGGCGGTTATCCGGAGGATACCGACCGAAGTCGTGAGATGGATATAGGCCGATCCGTACTGTCGGAGCCCGCGGGCCGATCTCGCAGATGATACGGAGCCTGAGATATATGAGGATTTACGTGTCGATGCTGGACACGGGTTTCATGATGTTTCGAGTGTTGATGCTGGACACTCAGGTTCCATGATTTTGATGTGTCGCGAGGGACATACATTGATTTATATCCTCATACTTTCATGCATATGCATTTATGATATTTACATGCATGATGTTGTGTCATGGGTTGACACGTGGACGAGATCCACATGCATATAGGCATTGATTACATAGTTGGATGATATCCACATACTTATAGACTTCATGATATAGTTGATACTGATTTCATGTTGATTACATTGATCACACCTCATGTTTATGATATGTTGCTACTTGAGGCACTGACACAAGCACTTGGTATTACACTTTGTATAGATCTTTAATTTTGCCATCTTATCATACTTCAGACTTTATCATGTTGAAGATATATATTATGATCGTTTTGACCTAGGATTGAGTCATACGTACGATTTATGTTCTGTGATGTTTTCTACTCACGAGTTGGCAACTCACCCCCGTTGTGCCACAGTTATTGCAGGTCTTGCCGTATGGGTTTCATTGCGGCCTCTGGCACACTGTTTCCATTCCGGGTGATTGCTTTGGTAGGTGGGTTTGCTTGCATCGTGACCACCATTGTACTCTATTTTTATTCAGTTGTATCTAGTCAACTCCATCAACCAGACTTGTATATTTATTTCAGACTTAGAAAACCAGTTGTTTTTTCTTTCGACCTTCGAGTCGCGCGTTGTATTATTATGGTTTTCTTGATGATTTTGAGTTTCCTTTTGAGTTTTGATCCTCGCCCTTCTGCGTTGTATATTATATTGCTTGCGAGGTTGTGACCGTCGATAGACGAAGAGCTAGCTTCCGCTTGTGGTTGCCTTTTATCATTGTGCATATATTATTCATGTTGTACCCCGTTTGGGGCCAGTATTTATAAAGGAAACTTTGCCGAAATTTTCAGAAATGACTTGAGATTTTAAAATGCATATTCGGCCTATGTTATTAAAACCACTTGCTTTAAAAAAAAAGTTTTCTTCACTTATTTAAAATTGTTTAGATTTCTAGGATTTTTGGCTTGCTTGAATTAGATGGGGTCCTATAGACTTCATATGATTTAAGTGCCAGCCACGTGCCATTTCGGGCCGTGACAATAGGTCTACGTTGCACATAACCAAATCATCTTAGACGGTTTTCCCGCATCTTCTCCATGGATGATGTACCAACCTTTGCACGAATATCCTCATTTCGCATCTTATCCTTTTTAGTGTTACCATACATCCAACGAAGTATGCGCATCTTCGCTATATGTATCTTCTGTGCATGATGTTTCTCAGGAGCCCAATATTCCGTACCATATAATACGGCAGACTGAATAGCGCTTCGATAGAACTTCCCTTTTAACCTTAATGGAAAGTTACGATCGCATAAAATTCTCGTTGCGCTCTTTCATTTCAACCAACCAGTTTGAATTTTCTGGTTGACATCGCTATCGATCTTCCCATTCTTTTGGATGATGGAACCTAGATATCTAAATTGATCGCTCGATATTATTTCTTGTCCATCTAGTGTTATACCACTGTGGTCTCGACTTTTCTGTTTACTAAATTTGCATTGCATATATGCTGTCTTAAACCTATTCAATCTAAACCCAAAATGATTCCAACATTTGCCTCCATAACTCCAATTTGGCATTAACTTTTGCTTTCATCTCATTTACCAGAATAATATCATTAACAAATAACATACACCAAGGTACCTTCAATTAATTTTCAACTATGTATAATATTATTATATAATCTATCTAATAGCCTATTCATGAATGATTCAACAATCCATATGTGGCTTATACACACATTCGTTGTAAATAGGTCGGTTGATAGACAAAATTTAACAGCCGTTTACCCATACGCGTTTAACCTGCTCTCCGTAGTCACCTATCCGCAATTTAACATCCATTTATCCATACTTGTCGGGCTTTAATTAATTTTCTCTACACATAAATAAGCAAAACGACATAGAAGAATTTGATGAATGACATGAAGCTACAATATTTTAAAAATAGAAAGATAATTGTAAAAATCACTTGAACGATAGAAGACAATTATCTACATATATATTTAAATATAGAGCAATTATCTAAAGTTTGAGAAATTACCACTATAAAAATAAACTATTTATCAACTTTAGACTTTATAGTGTGTGTGGAAGGTTAGTCCTTTAATTCAAACCTACAATTTGTTGATAAGAGACCCATTTTCTTTCGGCGGACCCCGTTCCATCCATAGGGACATGTATGGAATTAAGATAAAAGAAACAAAAAAATTACTTTTATTGTACTTGTGCCTGACCCACGTTAGGTTCTAGGCACATGCGTCAGGTTTTTGGAGGACCTTACTAAAAAGGTGGGCCCAGTAAAATTTTATTCATCTACCTTGCTTAATAAAATAATGATCGACCCATCTTCCGTGGGACCCACGGATGTGATGGGTGGGCTCTGATTTATCTCAGCGTGAAGGTGACAGTTAGCAAACGGATTGTTACTTGAAATTAGAATCAGGTGCACATATGGGTCTAGGATAGTAAAGGAATTACGTGAATTGATGTGTGAAAATTTCAGAAATTCCCTTTTTATCCTAGAGTCACATGAGCGCCTGATTCTAATTTCAGGATTTCTTTTCTATCCTAGAGCCACATGTGCGTCTGATTCTAAGTTCAAGTAACAATCTGTTTGCTAACCGTCATCTACACGCTGAGATAAATCAGAGCTCATCCATCACATCCGTGGGTCCCACGAAAGATGGGTCGATCATTATTTTATTAAGTAAGGTAGATGAATTAGAATTTACTGGGCCCACCTTCTTAGTAAGGTCCTCCAACAACCTGACACATGTATCTAGAACCTAACGTGGGTCAAGCACAATAAACGTAATTTTTTGCTTCTTTTATCCACCGAAAGAAAATGAGTCTCTTATCAACAAATTGGAGGCTTGAATTAAAGGACCCACCTTCCACCCACACCATAAAGTCCAAAGTTGATAATTAATTTATTTTTATAGTTGTAATTTCTCAAATTTTAGGTAATTGCTTTATATTTAAATATGTGCAGATAATTATTGACTGTCGTTCAAGTGATTTTTACAATCGTTATTTTTTAAATATTGTAATTTTAAGTCAGTCATCAAATTTTTCTGTCGTTTTGCTTATTTATGTATAGAGAAAATTAACTAAAGTCCGATATGTATGGGTAAGTGGGTGTCAAATTGCGGATAGGTGATTACGGAGGGTAGGTTAAACGCGATTGGTAAACAGATGTTAAATTTTTTGCCCGTCATCTGACCTATTTATGGAGGGTGTGTGTGCATAAGCCACATATGGATTTCCGAGTCATTCATGAATAGGCTATTAGAGAGATTATATATTAATATTATACATAGTTGAAAATTACTCTAAAGTCCAACATTATATTACAATCACTACATATTTGAAAGTACATAGATATCACACAAATTTGAAAAGTACTATTAAAGTGCCATAACTCAAATAAAAAATATTAATTTTGGTTACATGCCTTTTTTTTCCTAGGAAAAAGAAACACCACGTGATTTTTAATATTATAGAATTTTCAATGATATCATTGGAGCTTGAAACATCATAGAATTTTTAATATTATCAAAGATAGCCTCTTTATTGGTAGATTTTTTACGGACTTCTAATAATACACGTAATTAAAAGATTCTTAAGTTACTATTGATATTGAAATTTTTATAGTAAATTAAAACCTGTATTTTCTATAATCAAAGCAAGGATTATGATTTTGAATAGTATTACTATCGATTTGTTTTATTTATCATTAGCTATATTGTGGGATATCATTCTTTTCCGATAAAGTGAATACATGTTATTTTTAATCTTTTTCTTTTTATTTAATCCATAAATATATCGGATCGGCTTAAATCCCACGCGAAAGCCTGGGGTTCATTTCTAGTTCAAACTAAAGTGTGATCCCTGTGCCGTATGTTGTACACGAATCATTGAGCTGAATAATTCAGACGGAAGTCGGAAATCATTATATGTGCCCTTGATTGTCCGATTCTCCATGCCCCTATGTCGACTTGTACCCCACGCTATTATTGGATCTCACGGCAACCGTACCCATTCATCTCTCTTGATCTAGTCCAAGACTGCCATTGTTTAGCGTTTGAAAGCAAAAAAGTTGTGAATCCCACAATAACTTTAGTGATTGAAATGCTAAACTCATACTCTAGATGTAAATACATTAAAGATTAAACTAACAAAATAAATGTACACAGCCAAATAAGGATAAACCTACTAATAAAAAATGAGCCCCCAAACAAGCAACGGTCTACTGATGTCTGTCACATGTCCAGAAGAGAGAGCTGTATCTACCATGTGGTGGCTATTCATTGGCTATATTCCAGACTTGTTCCTTTAAAAGCCACATACCTTACCATTACATGCCAACTAATAAAGCGACATTGAGCAGGAACATATGATGTGATGCGGGTGCATATGTCGGTTTCATTGGTGTTCTATTAGGGTTGTCCTTAAAAGTACAATTGTTGCGATCATACCTGCTAATAAAGCTACCGCAATCTATATTTTGAAGATGCAAATGGATGTGATACGGGTGCATATGTCAGTTTCAAAATTAACCTGATAAATAATCTTTAAAAATGTAACAAGTAACATCAAACTATCGCATCAACAAGAAGCATAATCTGTTGAAACAGTTGTGTGCAATGACGACAATATCGTCATTCTGTAAATATATTGCATTAAAATGGTTTCTTTTTTACAATAATGATGTTAATGAGTCGCTAAGCTTGCCATGATATCAGCTTATTAGGTCCTTTTTGTTTAAGCTGGTTAATGAATTTAAAGTCTGGAAATACTGTGATCCTAGGTTTAACTAGGAATTATGGGTCATTTGTGTTGCAAATATAATGGCGAAAACATGTTATGTGAATATTCACACACACACACACACACGGGCAAACGACACCTGTGTGGACACACACACAAGCGCAATAGTTTTAATGTAATTAGTTATCGGTATGTCATAGGGGACTGTGTGCTATTATATTCATATTTTAAACAACTAGATACATTCAATTTTATAGAATGTTAGAATTTATTCAGTTTTATACAAATATCTTGCTTGTTTTCTCGTCCTTATTTGCACAAAATGACAGTTCAAGATGGAAATGGCTCAAAATGAGATTGGCAATACACCAAAGAGCTACTCGTTAAATATGTTCAAGGACTTCGTACCCATGTGCGTCTTCTCTGAATCAAACCAAGGTAAGAATTTTGACTGTTTGATAGAGCTGTAGTTATATTTATTAAGTATTGCTTACTGCTCTGCTTGTCATACTCGTTATTTAATTCTCTCTTTCTCGTTTCTTGTTCCTCCTACTGGAATGCTTCTATACATTTACAGAAACCATATGTTTACCGCAGAAAGAATTGCAGTGGAAGGTAAGGTGGAGCATAAATTTGACAGGAGCCCCATAGAGAAACTTTCGGCGACTATGGAAAGTTATGCCGTGAAAGGACAAACAAATCTATGATTAAAACCAGGCAAATTCAGGTATGCATTTACTTAGGACACTTCTATATGGCCCCTTTTATATTTTCTTCACATATTACTTATCCTTTGTGCTAAACAAATAAACGGTTCTTTTTAAAGGTAATATCAAACGATATCGGAGAAATATGAGACCACTGCCAGGCATGGTTGGCTTGGTTCCATCCGGTTCAACAGTAAAAAGCTTCTTTCTGGTTTGATTTTACTTGCATATTTATTTTGATAGTTACTATGTTTTTTGGGCCTCGTTTGTTACTTCTTGAAGTTTTGGTAAATTGTATATTCTTATAGATTATGTTTAGTCAGAGGTTTATTTGGCACAATGCGGGTCCTGATTTTACCCTACCGGTTGTCGGATACTTTCATTAGATGATGTCCATTCTTTATAATAGTTTTTTTCCTCCAATTCTCTCTGTACCAGGACAAGAAGAAAGTAGCACCAACAAAAGGAAATGAAACAAAACGAATACGAAGAGACCGCCGAGAACTGGAAAATATTATCTTCAAGCTCTTCGAAAAAGCAACCAAACTGGGCATTGAAGGCACTGGTCAAAGAGACGGATCAACCAGAGGTATGTTTAATAACCAGCAACATGACATTAGTCTTCTATTAGTTGATGCTTAGATTGCACGGACACTTCCAACGGGTTGATGTATCCATGTCCGACACGTATCACACTTGCAAGAGACATGCACGACACGTATCAGACGCGTTGTATATATGACATATACGTATAGTATGTCTTCTATGCATGTCATGTGCGTGTAAACGTATTTTTAGTATGTTTTTAGCGTTAACATGTTAGACTTGGTAGTTTTTCCTTGTTTAATATTGTCATAATAGATTGATATTGTATTTATCTTTATAAGATTATATATATCGACGTGTTCCCGTATCCAATATTTTGGGATTTTGCCGTGTAGCCGTATCGCATCGTATCCGTATCTACGTATCCGTGTCCATGCAACCTTGGTTGATGCAAAATTTTGGATCAAGGAGCATAGCTGCGAACCTTTAAGAACATTTGTGAATATTTTGGGGATAACTGATGAAACAAATGAAATCACATTTAAATTGCTCATGTATAGGGTCGGACCATAGTTTATTTGATGACTATGCAAATTAACGGTGAGTTGAATTGACTAAATTATTAGAAGTTAGCTATAATGATGCAGGATGCGACTATTGAAGCTATCTTTTGTGATCTATTCACTCTACTGAGGGGCCACACTTCAATTTCATTAGAATTTCTCGGTAAATGTACTCTAACATTTCCTCCACGCTTCTTATACATATATTAACTCTACTGAGGGACCATTTCTTAATCTCTCCCTTAATTTCTAGATATTTGTCGAAGGTCGCTGAAATTATTCCAGAGTGTTTGATTTGTGCTTATGTGATTATGAGCAAGCCTCAAAAGCATTAATCCTTTTCTAAACTGTTGGGGGGATTGTCTTACGGATTCTTGTATTTGCATTCCTGATATCAGTTTTCTTACTAATTGGTTTGTCTATGGATCCTTTTCTCTGCATAGTGATGGGTCACAAATCATTACAAACTCAGTTTCCTGTTTTCTCAGCCAACCTTGACCCTATAAGATCTTTCTCCATTGTCTTCCTGTATACTGGAACCAAGATAATAGAAGCAATTCTACATCCTTGAATTGCTTGTCCATTAATCAACTCTTGGACATTGTACCTCATGCTCACCTTTTTGGACCCTAATACTTTTCTCCACATTTCTTAACATGTACTTTATGAATTTTGGCGATAAACATGTACTTTGTAAGTAGTATAAATAGATGAAAGCTATACACAAGTGAGTGGTCGTGAAAATAAAATTATCATGTTGTTGATATTTTTCTTAAGCTTTGAAGAATTATGCCTGAATAAATTAAAAATTGATGGCATTCGCTGGTGACTATTTTAGTTAGGGAACTACTTATGTAGTAATAACTAGTAAGGTTACAATGAACTGGTATATTTTTCGCCTCCATTAAATGCCCTGCTTCAATTATGATTAAAACTGTGCTCTTTTTGTCTTTTTTTCTGCAGCAATTCCTAAAAGAGATTTTAAACGATCTGTGTGTTTACAACAAGAGGGGACCTAATCAGGGGACACATGAGCTTAAACCAGAATACAAGAAATCTACCGGGGAAATGGATGCTGCTGCTTAAGCAGTGGCTCATTCTGCTGCTTTCAGCAAGAATTTCATTTATAAAGAGGGCTTCAAACGGAGCGACAGCAGCCGACTATTGAAATCCCTTTTCCATCAAATGGATGTTAAACCATGTTGTGTCGATTTGTCTGATAACTGTAACTACATCAAGCTGGAATTGTATCGTGCTCTACTGTATCTATTTGCTGCTGGAATAGTCTTGACTAGGATATACTGCATAGTGTATTAAAATTGAATAGAACAACTAGCAAACTTTGGATACCATGTTGTGGAGACTCGAAACAAAGGTTTGTACTGCAGAATGTGAATTGATGTCAGTATTTTGCTTCTCTTATAAATGTGTTTTATGTGATGCCTATGTCAAAATTTCTACTTTGTTTATATTGTTGTTCTTATTGAAATTGTTTGTGGTAGCATTTCGGAGGTTGGTTGTTCTTAGGGTGAGACCGATGTGGATTACCTGCTTTTTCATCTTGAGTGAAAAGTCAGAGACGGTCAGTTCGATTCCTGAAAGGGTCATATCTAGGGGGGAAAAAAAGAGCTAGGCTAGTGAGATTGAATGGGGGAGAGATGGCTTGTAGCGGAGAAGATGATACCATTATGCTTTGGTTAGGCTTTAAAACGTGTGTGTGAAAAAGAAATAGCATTATAATTTGGGTAAATTGCTATATATATCTCCCAAAGTTTCAGTCCTGTTGTGCTATACTACTTTAATGATTTCTTTCTAGGCAAATATCATGAAGTACACCATGTTATCCGTTAACAATCTTTAACTAACCTTCAATAATTGTAAATGCAATTAGCCAACCGATACCTCAGTAAAACGTCTTGTAAGATCTAAAAAAATCATTAGCTTATTAAAGTGCAACAAACGATGAAACTTTGGAGTAGCAATTCACCTAAACAAAAACATGTCCGCACAACACGTGGCACTACAGGCCCATGGGTAATTCGGGCCAAGGCAAGTGGGCCCGAAAGAATGAGCCCACTTGTGCTGTAATTTCACGCAATGGTTGCGTAAATTTTGCCGCAACCTGCAAGATTTTTAGACCCTCTCTTCCGTCATTTTACCTCGTTATAAGTACTCGCCTCGCGCTCTCATTTTTGTTTCCATTTTCGAGTAGCGAAGGGAAATGACGAAATCTTAGGGTAAAAATTTGCACCTTTTCCTCTCTTGTTTCTATCTTTTGCTGAAATTGATTTGTCTACTTCAAAATTCTAATTAGGGTTTCGATCCATAATTTAGGGTTTCAAGTATGTCCTCTTCTGTTTAATAATCAATGCAGTTGTAGATGAGTTAGCGTTTGAGAGAACCGGGCAATCATGGTGGTGAGTTCGAAGACTTGCCTCTTTATAGAAACCTACCATATATAATGCAATATTTGTTGTTTTATTTTAACCTTTAAGTTTTCATGTAGTGTTCCACAACAATTAAACGCACAACAGAACTATTTTGGCTCTTCATACTTCTATTAAACTTTAATTTTCTACTACTGTGGTGGTTGGATCACTTGGATTATCATTTTATTGTGACATTTTAGAAGAAAACATTTTCTTTTCCTGTCACCATATGTTCTGAAGCAAATATTTTAATTAACGGTTAACTAAAACCCAAGGATTGGCAACCTGGATTTATTATGTCTAGGAACAAAATATTGGGTTGGCAAGCCTAGTTAAAGCAAAAACGGTGTGTGTGGAAATGCCACTCCAAACCTTGTTGTATATCTGGTGACCATGGGATGGAATACAAAGACCAATCATGCAAACCGAAGTGGGAAGGGGCCTTTTCATTGAAGAAGGTTAAAGGTGAGCATGCAGTCTACTCTACTTCATCATCTCACACTTGACTTGTTAACTAGAGTACCATTATGAATGATAACCAACAACACCTTATAAGAATGGAGGATTTGAGAGACTTTTTGCTAAGTTCCAAATCAATTTATCAACATATATTGGTCAAGCTCAAGCATTCAATATAATATCATGTAAGCTATTGCAGCCTTGCAGGAAGTGCTAATTTGTAATAGGCATCATTGGGATGAAAAAGTTGCTTAAAAGGCTATGGGCTTATGTACAAGAACACCTAATTAGGCGTCCCCATACTCACTAGCATTTACGTGGTATTTATGAAGGACTCTCAAATGATAAAGCTATGAAGGTCAACCAAAAGGAGTCTGATAGTTCGAGGAAAGATTTCAGGAGAAACAAGTATTTGAGATGTATTAACCTCGTATTTAAAGATCTTTTGATAAAGAAGAAAAAATATCCTTTTACAGTTGGTGGCTTGACGCTAGTTGTTAGACATAAATGGTTATGATCATTACTCAAAGGGCAAGAAGTAAATATAAACTTAAGTAGGAATCCTTATTAGTTGTACAAGAGGACTATTCATCGAGCTTACAAAATTGTCTTACCTTGTTAAGAATTCTTCCTTCACAATATATATGAACAAAGTATAGTAATTTATGTCCAAGGTATGCACTACAATCCAAGCTCCATAAGAATAAACTATATGAGTAGGCATCAAACCTTATTGCTTAGACATGTCCATACCTTAAATACTTCTAAATCCGAAACTCCAAACGTTGCATCTATATTTTTCTTTGGTTCTATTCACTCGTTTGTGTGAGCTGTTACGTATTGTGCACCAGATTGCTTCAATAAATTTCTGCATTAGGTTTTTTTCTTAACAAAAGATAAGATGACTTTTAAGTAGGTTGAACTAATTTCTTAACTAAGACATTATCTTAAGGAAACATTCCATCTTTTCGGTCTTTAGGCTACAATGTTAAATTCACTACGGATGTCACAAAGATGCCGATTTTGTTCTGCAACGAAGGATATCAGCAAAGTTGTCAAATTTCTTTTCATTTTTTTTCCATTAAAGAAAATAATTCTTAAAATTGTTATGGAAATAATAGACTGTCAAAGAAGTAGAAAATCATAAATGTACATATCATCCATGCATATTATTGAACTATTGATGCAAATCTCTGCCGGTGATTGCTGTTGCCTTTCCCTGCACCATGTTTTACTTTTCTATTTGTTCTATGCTTCTTTGTTCTATATTTTATCTTCTTTAAGCTACTTATGTTAGTTCTCCACGTGTCATTTCAGAGTGGTATCTGTCATGCCAATCGGTGTGGGCTAAGAGCGAAGGAATTTTTCCGTAATTTATATTCTTCTTCCTAAGAATACCATGGAGTGCGAGAAAGGTTTGACCAATATCCTTCCGTGACAGATTTTCTTTATGATATACTCTCATTATCAGATTAATTCATGTTATGAATATAATTAGTTACCAGTTTTAGTTATTAGCTTTAGTCTCACATCGGTTATAATAGGAGAGGAGGTCTATGATCATCCCTATATATTCGTATGTAGGAACTCATTATTTGATATGCCAATAAATATTTTCTCTTGATTATCTTCAATTCAAAATTAATATATCACACTGTAATCAGATACAAGGGATGGAGATCTTGCAAGCTTTATAAACATTGCTTGCTCATGCGAGATAGAAAGCAACATACATAGGTGGGTTCGATACCCTGATTCTTGGAACAATTAACCTACAGTAATAATGAAATACAGGGCACAACATTCCATTCTGAATGTTAGGTCCCTGACTAGTTTGGCTATGGTGAAGGAAAAATTTCAACCAAAAAATATCTAGAAATAATTGTTTTCACACATGGTGTATGAAATGTCAGAAAACCATCAATTTATGTAGTTGAGTTTTGATAAAATTTGCCCTTTTACCTGAAAACATATTTAGAAACTCAAGGGTCTAAGTAGGAAGGGGCCAAGCCAGTAGGCATTTACATTGATATCAATTTTTCAGTTTTTGTCCTTTTATTAGTGTATTCCATTAGGACTATCTGAGTTTGCTGTATTGATGCCAGAATGCCAGAATGTTCCTGGACCATCTGTCATGAGCAGTCACATTTTGTACATTTTTCATCTTCTTTATTTTGTTTGGTTAGATCAATCTAAACGAAGACTTATCATTATTTGAAAGCATTGAACCGAATCATTTCAGAATTTAAATCCCTGCGTCTTTCATTGCATTTGAATTGCCAATAGTATACAGTGAAGTTGTCACCAAGAAAGAAGAAAAGAAAGCTTACAGTAATGTTGCATTGAACGCCTCATTGTTTCTTGTCGACAGATTCATAAAAGCTTGGCCTTCAGCAACTAGTTGTGAGGGAAATCGATCACAAAACTTTCAAGCTCAAACTGAATCCAAAATACCCTGCAGATTCATCCACTGTGATTTCAACAAGCTTTCGGTAGAAGAAGCCCTTGAAGATCCGCCACCACTAGAGGTACCTTTATCTACTCTAGACTCCAACTCTAGACTAATACTGGTTTCATACATGAGGTTTTCTTGAGATAATTCATACAAGATGTTTATCATATTAATTATTGGTCTAGTGTAAATTATCTTAGGTGCTGCATTTGGTAGGCTCGGCAATGGCGTCTCCATTGTCAACACCTTGATCGCTTGCCTTATTGATGCCTAAGCCCACTATCGGGGTGAGCACACCACAACCCTAACATCATCAGCCTCTCCATTTGCTCTTCATTAAAAAACCCTTCGAGCCTTTCATCATATGCATCAGGAATCCTCCCTTTACCATTTAGGTCCCATACACAATCAACCAATCTCATCTCAGCCTCTGTAGACTTTGGCTCGATGGGCTTTCTCCCACAAGCTATTTCTAATGCCACAACCCCAAAACTATAAACATCGGATTCTTTGCTCGCTTGATTCGCGATGACACACTCTGGTGCAAGATACCCCATCGTTCCCGCCAGCAGTGTGATTTGCAATCCAAGCCCATGATCCACAAGTCTTGCTAGTCCAAAGTCCTCGAGCTTTGCGTCGAAGCTTGAATTGAGCAACACGTTGCTGGCTTTGATGTCTCTGTGTACCACACACTGCTCCCACTCTTCATGGAGATAGAGTGGTGCTGAGGCTAAGCTATGCACGATCTTGTACCGAGATTCCCATGCCAGAGAGATCTTTTTGCCGAAGAGGTATGAATCTAGGCTGCCATTAGGCATGTATTCGTATATGAGGAGGAATTCTCCATATTCATGGCACCAACCAATTAGTCTTACAAGGTTTTAGTTTCAAAGCCGGCTGATTACTGTCACCTCTGAAATGTACTCCTTTTTTCCTTGACTCGAACCTTTTGTAATCTTCTTGACTGCGATTTTCTCCTCTCGACTCCCTTTCAAAACTCCATTGTATACAACTCCAAATCCCCCTTCACCAAGCATGCCTTCCTCATTAAAGTCATTAGTAGCCATGAGTAGTTCTTTGTAACTGAACCTCCTTGGACCAGTTCCCAACACTAGCACTTTCTCTAAGGAGGCGTCAGGCTCAAAATTGTGATTCTGCCCTTGTTTTTTCATCATGTTTCACCGAAAAAAGAACAGGTAGCATATGGCACCAATTAGAACTATTGCCATGCTCACAACAAATACAACCACCCATGATTCATACTTGCTTCTTTGGGTACCAGGCCTTGAGATCTTGCCTTGATCATCTTCTGTGTAGCTAGAGCTGAAATCCCACGAAACAATCTGGTGCAATTCGGTCGATCCTCCAGCGGTTGCTGAGAAACCCACAATTACCTTGTCAGGAAGAACATCCTTTAGATTCACACTATAGGATAAGGCCGGAGCTCCATTAAACCAATCTATGCCATCATACATAAGGTGCACAGAAAGATTGTTGGTTACTGAGTCGTAGCCTATTGTCGCAAACCCAGTTCCCCGATCCTTCATGTTACCCGGAAACATCACGGTTGCTTTGGAAACTATAGAATCGATATTGATTCCAATGTGATTGCCATTAGGATCCCATTTATTCCGACACGTGTCAAACTCAACGGCCACAAGCCTTATTGGCGTCGAACTATTGGCGGTGGAATTGAAGAGGCTTAGGAATTTTCCTGTTGAGCCTAAAGGGATCTTGTAACCAACTGGTGCCTTGAAAAAGGCGGTGCCATCTCCATAGAATCGTTTGTTCAGGATTTTGATGTTGAACTTGAAATTGGTGGTGAAGTCGACGACACTATTAGTTCTAGGGTTCCATAGTTGGATTGGATTTGTGTAGACTGCATGCCCGATGCTCGAAAAAAGATTAGCGTCGAATTGGTTTCGCGTGAGTTGGATAATGCGATCGCCACCAGAGGCATATGCATCGCCAGAGTAATTGATGTTGTGGGTGTTTGGAGGAAATGATGTGAAGTTGAAGATCGTATTGGATTAGGAAGAAAAGAAGAAATCAAGGCGCAGAGTACAAATTGCAGGATGGAATTTTTAGGAGCCATTACTAGAGATTAAGGTGAAGGTTCCATGGTGCTTACATTAGTTTGTTTGGAGTTGGTTTAGTGTAGCATCTGAATTAAGGGAGAAAATTGGAGGGGCGGCTAATCATCATATCCAGATCAGCCCGAAATATAACAAATTTTAGTTTATGGTTTAGAATTTAGCTAGGCATGATCGTTTTCTAGCGATTAAAGATATTAGTTGTAACACCCTAGAACTTAAGTACACTATAATAATAGTATCAATTTAATTTTTTTCTCAAATAAAATTATTATTTTTATTATTGGAGTTTAATATTTTTAGTTAAGATAAAATATATAATTATGGTTTTCTAAGTTTGTTAATTAAATGATAATTAGTATTTAGAAATTGTTTTCTAATAAAGTAGTATCATATTTTAATATGCTTATAATATTTTATTGTCTACTTTATTTTTGTAACTAAATAGATAATAATAGTAGGATTGTTTTAACAAAATATATTTAGTATTTAAGTTTGTTTGATAACTTATTAACCTTTTATTTTAATTTGCATCTAATATATTTTTAAATATTAGTTTATGTAACCAAATATATTATGGTTGTCTAAGTAGTTATGATATTTAACATTTAGAAAGTTGTTTTGCTAAATATGGTATTATTTTATCTATTTTAAACCAACCATAATCTATTTATCTCCTTAAACAAACCTATACCTATTTTAAACTAATCTATATATTTTATCTCCCTAAACAAACCTATACCTATTTTTATCATATATATATTTAAACTAATATACACACACACGCACACACACACCAAACAACCTTTACAAACTCTTACATAATTTAATCTCTTTAACACTATTTGGATCTCTACGTGGAGTAGTGGCAAATGTCAGAACTTACGGCGGTCTAACGAGTGATTTTCCGATTACAATTGGTTTACATCAAAAATCTGCATTAAGTCCATTCCTGTTTACCATCGTGATGGATAAGTTTACTAGAACTATCCAAGATGAGCTACCTTGGTGTATGTTATTCGCTGATGATATTGTTCTAGTAAATGAGACGAAAGCAGGGGTTAATACCAAATTGGAATTATGGAGGCAAACATTGGAATCTCGGGGGCTCAGATTGAGCAGGTCCAAGACAGCATACATGCATTGCAAATTTAGTAAATAGGAAGTCAAAACCATATTGGTATCATTGGAAGGGCAAGAGATATCACCGAGCGATCAGTTTAGATATCTAGGTTCCATCATCCAAAAGGATGGGGAGATCGATAGTGATATTAATCAAAAGATCCAAGCTGGTTGGTTGAAATGGAGGAGTGCAACAGGGATTTTGTGTGATCGTAACTTTTCGTTAAAATTGAAAGGGAAGTTTTATCGGAGCGCTATTCGGCTTCCTTATTATATGGTACGGAATGCTGGGCTCCTAAGAAGCATCATACACAGAAGATGCACGTAGCGGAGATGTGCATGCTTCGTTGGATGTGCGGTAACACTAGAAAAGATAAGATGCGAAATGAGGATATTCATGCAAAAGTTGGTGTAGCACCTGTGGAGGAGAAGATGCAGGAAAACCGGCCAAGATGGTTTGGTCATGTGCGACGCAGACCTATGGAAGTATCGGTTCGACGAATAGATACTCTCGATATGGGCAATGGCAAAAGGGAGACCGAAGAAAACATGGATGGAGGTGAAACGAAACGATATGGTTGCCAAAGGCCTCAATGAAAGTATATTGTTCGATAGGAGTGAGTGGAGGCGGAGGATTCATGTGCTGGACCCGGCGTGATTCTCATGTTGGGTCATGTAGCCTACCCCATATGCTTGGGATAAAAGGCTCAGTTGTTGTAACAGTATTTGGATCTCTTCCAATATATTTCTCTCCTCAATATTTTATTCTCCTACCTTATAACAACTTTACATATATTCATTATCATCATATCTCTCCTTCTCATATAAATCAACATTCTCTCTCTTTCCCATCACAATATTTTTTTCTTCTTCAAAATTAGCTGAGCCATCAAAACTTGAAGTTGCGTTTCGTGTCGTCGTGTTCTATTTCGTCTCAAGGCAAGTATTCTTGTTTTTCATTTTGGTCGATGCAATATCGGCGATCCCTCAAATATATCTTCAACCTGCAAACGGTGTTAGTTCAAAATTTTTATATCGTTATAATACAGACTTATATGCAGTAAAGTGATAGAAATAGATCAAGCATGGATCTATAATGAAATATAATTAAATACAAATAGAGTTCAAAAGTTGTTAATCTATCCTTAATATATACATATATATCTTACTAGTAGTCTGTGATCAAGAAAATATAAATAGTATATCTATATTATGATTAACATAATGGTATAGATAACATTTGAGACTTGTACTATTCACAAGCTTCTACACCCCTTACATGCGATTACAATTACTTGATAACGACCATATTTGACATGCCATGATCTTTCATTGCTTCAGTCTACTTATTTAAAAACGAGATCTCTAATTAGAATTCTGAACTACATGCCATGACAACTATATCGTTTACAAGTTTTCTTTTTATACAATTAACATGATATTACAAGTTTCAGTCTCCTCAGCATTCTTAATTAGTGATTCAGTTATTACCATGTTAGATATAAATACGTGGGGTGTTGGGGTAGTTTGAGTGTGCGTTCGTACAACAGGATCTCAGGAGTTCCATGCCGGCAGCTCGTATCGGGTTATATCGGTCGCTTGTTCATTCCATAGTTGAGCATGTGTTTCCTTGCTCCTGGGGTCCTATTTTTGGGTTGGGAATACTCCTGCAGAAGTTGACGCATACACTCGAACTCATGATAAGATAGATTACCTTTTAGTGACCAGTTAGGATATGACTTGACGACTTGACCTGTATACATGTCTGTTTTATATTATTACTATATCCATATATATTTATAAACATGCGTATATGGGCTTCACAACCCTCACATATTCATGCTATCACACCACATACACACGCTTTTTGCGTTGAGTACTTGTTGGAATGTTCTGATATCCCGAGACTTCCTATCTCAAGTTTAGAGATGGATTTTCAGGCCGAGCATGATCAGAGCGACTATCAGGAGTTTGCAGAAGACCTGTAATCCGTATGTTTATTTCTTTTTCAGTTAGCATTTAGCATGTGTGTCCTTGCGGGACATTAGGATTTATGTGGCTTTTCGGATCTTGTCTTATTTCGAACCTATTGTATCATAGCCTTATTTTTATTTCTTTTATCTTCTAAACTTATTACTAGTATTATTTGTGGTTTCGTTGTAGCATGATTATCAGTGTTACCTATTCTGTTTCGGATATTATATTGACAAGTTTAGCTGACCAGCTTTATGTGACTATGGAAGGATCTTTTCTTACCGTGACTAGCACGGCTGGCTTTCGTTACTCTCCGTATTTCTGTATTTTGGGAAGCAGGGCATGCCATTAGTACTACAAACTATTAATTAATGGAAGGCCGGCTGACAAAAAATGATTTACATGAAGAGTCGGAGCTTGACTAAAAAAAGGGCAAAGAGAACATATGGTTCATAATATCAGCATGGGGTAGGGGGGGCCGAATATTTGTTAAGTCTATCTTCTTTTGTTTCACGGCTTAATTAGTGGGCTTGACCTAATAACAAAGCTCTTAATCCAAAATCTATTGCACTAAACCTAGTGGGCTAAGCCAAAGGCCAGTGGGTTCTATGAGAATCCATCCATTCCGTACAATTCCCAATCTCAAAGGAACAATCAACTATCACCCATGATTCTAAGTGGAGCTTTATATATGCTATTTAGCTTTCACAGAATTTGGATGAAATGAATTAAACCTCTGAAGCTAACTAAAACTTAATATAATAAAATGATAATACAAAGCAAATAACCCTTAGCAGTACTGCTGATTTAATGCAATTCATATACTTAATTTATTAAGAGGCTCAAGAAACTTTCAGCTTGTTTTAAAATTCTAAAAACTTTAAGGTAATTTTCAGGACTGCAATAAATTATCTATCAAGAAATTATTTAAATATCGCTTCAACTTTAAATAACCAAACTTCTTCATATGATTCTTATGTGGTGGAAAGAGCTTTCTTTCAGTTTTTTAACGAGACATGATTTAGTGTTCTTTTTGGGCTTTTAGACGGGTATTATGATCCAATTTGGATAACCACGGAAAGGTGAGGCTTGTATGGTACTAGTTTATCTACATCAAAGAATTTTGCGGCAGGCGTAATTGATGGGTCCTAACTTGGTGGAATGCCAATTTCAAAGCAATAAATCCACCACATAAAGTTTGCACGATGATTACTGGGATGACCACTTGTTCGTAAGATTCTACAATTGATTTTCCAAGTCATTTGACAAGTTGATTCAGAAGTGTGGCAAGTGACAGAATAAAATGAACAGGTGATGCCTGAGGCAGTTAAGACGAGTATGCAATATATATTTAGTTGATGAAACCAAAAGTAATACACAGGAAAAGCATCTTATGGACCAATTTTATGAACAACATAGTTTCCTGAATTGCTGAGCGGTAATTTTTATAAACAATTTCAAAGCTGGATGCAATAGGCAAGGACAAAATAGTTCCAATGGGGTTATAAAGGTATAATAAATTCGTACTGCAACTGTTTATGAGTGAGTGATTAAGGGCCTGTTTGGTTGGGCTGTTGCAAAAAATGTTTTTAGCAAAAGTGCTGTTGTAAGATGTGCTTTTTGATTTGAAAAGTTGTTTGGTTCAAAAAACTGTTAGAAATTGCAGAAGTGTCGTTGACTGTTTAAATGATCATAAAAGACATAATTTTTCTTAATATTGGAGAGAAATCAGAGAAAGAAAATATCATTTTTTAATTTATAATTTACTTTCAAAAGATTCACGAAGTTCAAAAGATCTGTACAAAAATATCCGCAGAAAAATATTTGAGATCAATCCTCTTGATCTATGGATTCTTCGTTGAAGTCGAGAGGCATCGATCGCCTAATGCATGATACTCAAAACTTGGATTTTGTCGATCAATCTCTCAATGATCGCATCGAGCTCGGGGGCCTCGATCGTCTAGGGTTCTTCATCATCATCTTTTAGAGTTTCGATCTGGGGGCCTCGATTGCTCAAAGGGTCTCGACCGTCTCGATCATCTAGGGTTTTGAACTGGAGAGATGATGAGTGAAATCAAGTGCAAAGGTCGGGATGGGTGATGATGAGGAGATAATACAAATAAAAAAAATTAGGAAGAGCTTTTTCCCAAAATCTTCATTTTTAGCTTATGAAAAAAGAAGATTTTCTTTTTCTTTAGCTCCAAAAGAGCTTTCAGGCATAGGACCTGTTTGGTATTTTTTCTTCAAAAGCGGGTTTTTAGCTCCAAAATAGCTTTTGGGAGCTCAAAACGCCCAAACAAACGGGCCCTAATCCTTTTAACAATTGCCGTGGTTGGTTATTTTGGTGGAAGGCGAAGAAGTTAGGTGTTACGTTTCTAGCCGTTCAAATGAACCAGACAGCTAGATGTTGTCCAAATCATGGATGGTGTCATCACGGACTTAGTAAACAAATTGAGAGAGAGAGATTGAGAGTTACTCCCAGAGACAAGGTCAAACAAAATATTGGCAGGTCTAATTGGCCACATTTGTAAGAGAACCTAGTAGTTAGCTCTAATTGTCTGCATATGCCTAACAACTAGTCTCTGCCGTTTATACAATTTGAATCCACTAATTAATTTATGTATGCGACCCTAAGCAACACGCTCGGTTCCCTGGACCAAGCTGCCAGCAACCCATTTGTGGGAATCTTCCATACACAACAATTAACAAGGATATTTACCAACAGACTCACTTGCCATGGATGCACGGTACGGTAACAAGTAAATCTGTCGTGGATCTCTACCCCATATATGATGCGATGGGATATATTTTTAAAAGGTACAAGGTCACTGAGTCATTAGCAAAAATAAGTAAGAATAAATATTACAAAAGCAATGTGTAGCATGAGTATTTTTTTTAAAGAAATGTGTAGCTTGAGTACTATAACTAAATAGCACATCACTAGCATAATTCCGCGACAAGATCAGTTCTATCAGCTGCGAGCTAAAATGATGTCAGGTGGAGCCCTTCATCCTTTATATAAATCTTTACTTTGCACCTTCCATAGGACCAAGCATTTCCCTGCTTATTTCTTACTCTGTTTTTTTTGGCAAATTATTCTGCATGGCTGTATATGAAAAACTGTACTTGTCTACAAACCCTGACGGTTCACTCAGTAGAAACTATCCCGTTCCGTTTACTCCTCCCAACGGAGACCGACCATGGCCCGTCCTATCAAAAGATGTCCCTCTTAGTGCAAAACTCAACACCTCTGTTCGTATCTTCATCCCCAAAGCAGTACTGATCAAGAAGAAGCTACCCGTCATCATCTATTTTCATCCGGGAGGCTTTATCCTCTGCACTCCTGCTCTAGCTCCCATTAGCAACTTCACTGCTAGAATGGCATCCGATCTTCCTGCTATCATCCTCTCTGTTGACCACCGTCTCGCACCGGAGCACCGCCTCCCTGCTGCTTACGACGATGCGCTCGACGCCCTCCTCTGGGTCCGGAATCAGGCTCAGCTGTCAGCTGCTGAAGCCGAGCCATGGCTTTACAACTATGCTGACTTTTCCCGTGTTTATCTCATGGGTAGCAGTTCAGGCGGCAATATCGTCTACCACTTGGCTCTCCGGGTGTTATCTCTCGACCTGGAGCCTGTAAAAATTGATGGGTTAATTATGGATCAGCCGTTCTTTGGAGGAGAGAAGAGAACAGAGTCAGAGATACGAATGGCTGACGACAGCTTTGTACCGTTGACGGTAACCGACTTAATGTGGGAGCTGTCTCTTCCTGTTGGAACTAATAGGGATCATGAGTACAGCAAACTGAAACCGTTGCAAGGAAAAGGGAAGGAGTTGCCAAGGTGTTTTATTAGAGGATATGTGGGGGACCCACTCATTGACCGGATGAGAGAATTGGCGTCGATGCTCGAGGATGAAGGGGTCAGCGTTGTCACGTTCTTGAATGAAGAAGGACACCATGGAGTAGAGCTATACAACCCCAACAAGGCTGAAGAAATGGTGGATGATCTCAGTATGTTTATCTACAGGGATACTCTCTAGTGATAAGGACGTAGGTGTTAACATCAGTCTCTAGTAAATAATCACCTACCAAATATATTATAAGTTTGCCATGGTGTGTACTTTTTTTTTTACTATTTTAAAAGCAAATCTTGTCTTCTGCAATACATGTTGGTCCAGTGATGATTTGTAAAGCTTTAGCACATCTGCTATAAAGTTGCGGATAGCAACAGGTTCGGTTCTTGTTCACATCCATATATCCAACAATAAGATCACTACCTAATCACAATCCAATATAAAACATATATCAACATTTTTTTTCTTGGTGCTGCTAACGGCATAAAATGCATGAGCTTGAGGCGATAGGTTTATGCTTATCCATAATAAAGAGCTTGTAACATCTCATGCTTACGTAAGTTTTACAAAGTTTGAATACTGATACTATATTGGATATGAATCTGAGAGTTTGATTTTTGTGACTATTGTTGGCTGCTTACCTGGTGACTGACCTATACCAATATAGTTAGTGCATATTAATCTTTAATATCTCTTAGAGGTTTTATCATTTTGTAACCACCTTCGTGGATCTTCAGTTTGTTAAAGCACTTTAATTTGATTGTTTAGGATTCAACATGTCACGTGGAAAGATTGTGCCATGTAAAGAGGTTGCAATTGGTGACAGGATCCAATATGGTCTTTCTTTGGCGGAGAGTCAGTGAATCCTAGGTGTTCACACCAGTTATTACAAGCTGGCTTCCATAGTTGTCCGCATCAAGTAAAGGTTATAATTTCTACCTTCCCCATAACGTTTCTATTTTTTTAGTAAAATGTCCGATTTATTAATTTTCATTACAATTGCAAAGCATATCTTTACACGTGAACTCACTACATTTGGCAGATGCTTAAGCAATATGTCTAGTTGTTAATTTAGTGATATGTCAGTTGTTAATTTAACAGAGAAAATGACCCTTCATAGAGCAGGATGTAAAAGAATGATTTATATTGCCGACCCCAAAAATTTGGGATGAAGACTTGTTATTGTTGTTATTGTTGTTAAGCAATATGGTTGTGAGCCTGTGATCAATCCCTCCTTAGCTAATAGGAAATAAATTAAGGATATAATTGAAACAACTTAAGAAAATTGAGGGATTTGTATCAAATATTGAAATTTCAAGAACTAACATCTAAATAGGTCTGATTTGAGGGAATCATAAGTGGAGATCCCAATGAATAAGGCAATAAATTCACCGCATATAGTTGTCACAAGGGAAAAGGTGATGGCCACTTGTTTGTATAATTTCTACAATTCACTTTCAAGTCCTTCGAAAAGTTTGTTCAGAAGACATGAGGGTGGAAGTGATCGTATGAATAGAAAAAGCAATATTTGTTTGAAGAAATTGCAACTTATTCACAGAAAAAGCATCTTATGGACCAATCTAAGAAAGACACTGTTTCTTTAGTTGCTGATCGGAAGCATCCATGAGCAATTTTTAGGCTGGAGGCCGTAGGCATGGACAGATGAGTCCCAGTGAACTTATAATTAATTGAAAAAGCAATATTTTGCAACCTCAGGCATTGATCCTTGGAACAATGGCTGGGATTGGAATTGGAATTGTGAAGAAGGCGGTGAGGAAGAAGTTAGGCGCTATATGTTATCCAAACTATTGATGGTGTCGGCAAAGTCTCAGTTAAAGAGTGAGGGTTCGTAGTACATAGACAAGGTCAAACAAAATTTTGCCAGGACTAATTGTATATGTTATGAATATAATTAGTTATTAGTTATTAGTTTTGGTCCCACATTGGTTATAATAGAAGAGGTGGTCTATTATCCTCTCTCTCTATATATATCTAGTATGCGCTCATGAATTATTATGCCAATAAATTATTTTCTCATTTTTTTGTGGTACCAGAGCTTTGAAAAGAATTGATAGAAAATCCTAATTTCCCAAAACCAAAACACTAACCCTAAACAAAACCCTAACAATAATCTTCCTCCACTACCACCCACCTCCAGCCGCCGCCCCCTCCACCCGTGCCTCCACCGCAATCGCCACCTCCAGCCGCGGCCACAAACACCGCCGACTCCTCCAGCACTGCCTCCTTCAGCCCCCGCGGCCACCTCCAGCCGCCTCCTTCTAGCCGTGACCACTACCCATGCCGCCACCACTCCTAGCCGTTGCCAACTCCTCCACGCCTTAGCCTCCACGAACCTCCTATCCGAGCCCTCAAGCTGCCTACAGCCTTAGATCTAATCGCCTTTATGCTCTCTGTCGTCTCCATGTGATCTGATCGCCTCCAGCTCGATCTGATCGGCTCCATGCTACCGCTGCCTTCTTGTCTCCGCTCTTTCACGCTCGTCTCCGCTCCTCTCGGTTATTGACGATGATCTCTTAGTTCGTCTTGCTATTTTTGTTTTCGCTTGTGGGTTAGACAACCTTTATTTTCTCTCGGGATTTATTTTTGCACCGTTTATCATGGATTCTGATTCGATCTTTGATCGCCGTGGGGCGTCGCGTGGTCGTCCCCCTATTACTGCTCGTGGTTGTGGTTGTACCGACCTTTATTGTTCTTATTGCGGCGGTACTAATCATCGCGAAAACTGGTGTTGGGAGAAGCATGGCTACCCTGATGATACACCTATAGCTCGCTAGACATCCACACCTGCCACAACTGCCCGATCTTCCTCTTCTGTCGGCAATTTATCTTTCTACAGTGCTGAGTGGGGCCAGTAGCGTCGTCTCTTCTCTTTTATAGCTCATGTCAACCTTTCTATTCTATCAGATATATCGTTCCTTTCTCATTCTAATTCGTGGGTCGCTAATTCGGGCGTCTCACATCACATGTCTCGTGATGGACCGTCTAATCCTACTTCTACTCACAAGTTTATTTTCAAGGCTGATGGTAATACTACACCTGTCTTTGGCTCTGCCAATTTATCACTTCTTCTTTACACCTGAAAAATGCTTTAATTGTTCCATCTTTAAAATAAAACTTACTTTCTATTCGTCAGCTTACAAATGATTCTAAGTGCTCCGTAACATTTTATCCATCTCATTTTGTGATACATGATCTTCTGACGAAGCAGCGGATTGGTGGATGCATGAGCAGAATGGACTGTACTACGTCGACCACTTTCCCAGTATGTTTGCAGTTGTTTTTACTATCCAGTGGTATCAATGACGTGATCATCCTTCTCTTTCTTTTTTATGTACCATGATGCCTTTTCTTGAGTTATCGAGTTCAGTTGTGAATTTTGTATTCTTAGTAAACACCATCGCTCATATTTTCCTCCAGCTAATAAAAAACACGATTTGCCTTTTGCGTTAGTTCACTCCGATATTTGGGGTCTTTTTAAATTTCCTAGTGTGTTTAGTTATTAAATATTTTGTGACTTTTATCAATGATATTCACGTATGACTTGGTTGTATTTTCTGCGTGATGGGTCTGAATTTGTCTACTTTTAAAATCTTCGTAGTTGAGATTGCTAATCAATTTGGTGTTTCCGTAAAGGTTCTTCGTTCAGATAATGCTAAGGAGTATACTAGTACGGAGTTTATTGCATCAAATTTCATATTCTTATACTGCTCAGCAAAATGGGATTGCTGAATGAAAGATCCGGCATTTGCTTGAGATAGCTCGTTCTCTTATTTTATATATGCATGCCCCTAAACGATTGTGGAGTTTTGCGGTCTTAGCTGTCTGTTTTTATATCAATCGCATGCATTCTCCGGTCGTAGGCAACTAGTTCCCTTTCTCTATTTTGTTTCCACAGGACAAGTCTTTTTCTGTTCCTCCTAAAGTGTTTGGTTGTCTATGCTATCCTAATATTCTAAGTCCTTTGGTAGTCAAAGTTGATCCTCGAGCTATTGTGATTGTAGGTTACTCACGATCCTAGAAAGGATATATTTGCTTTGACCCTACCACTTTAAAAAATTGTACTTCATGTGATGTGACTTTCTTAGAAGATCAAGCATATTCTCCACTATCTGTCACGGACCCCACATCTATTATCTCTGTTTCTTACCTACCTTCCTCGAAGCTTGACTCGTCTGTTCGACCCGTGCGTCCTAGTTTTAAACTTATGTCTTATCCACAGGTGTATCATCATCGTGACCCAAAAGCCCCACCCTCGCCCACCGTTTCTCCTCCTAACGATTCTTCCGCAGGTATTCCGATACAGTCTATTGTTCCTGGTTCTCCACCACTGCCGTCTTCAGAAGAATACATCTCTTCCTATTTCCTTACGTAAGAGTAAACGTTCCTGTGCCACAGCACATTCGATTTTTAACTTTATTTCTTATTATAGACTGACATCATTTGCTCGTCAGTTTGTTTCTTTTTTGTCTGCCACCACTTTTTCTCTGTTCAGGAAACACTTCAGCACCCGGATTGACATACTGCTATATTAGAGGAGCTTGCCATACTGCGCTCTAATCAAACTTGGAAATTGGTACCTCCGTCTTCAAATAAGAAGATTGTCGGCTGTCGATGGGTCTTTACTATCAATCAAAATACAGATGGGACGATTGATCGTCTCAAAGCTCGATTGGTGGCCAAGGGCTTTACTCAGCTATATGGTTTGGATTATGTTGATATCTTTTCGCCTGTTGCCAAATTGACATCGGTTCATGTTTCTATATTTTTGGCTGTTTCTAAAGCGTGACCATTTCATCAGCTTGATGTGAAGAATACCTTTTTTAATGTCGATCTTTCAGAAACTATTTATATGCAGCAGACTCCTGGTTTTGAGCGATCGGGGGAATCAATAGTTTGTCTCTTACTTAAATCTTTAAATGGATTAACGCAATCATCGTGTTGTAGAGTGTCTTTCGTCACCCTATTGAGATAGGAATGCGCGCGTTTATCAGGCATATACAGATTCTCCCTGTCTGGGGCAGTATGCACATCAATAAAAGGGATAAGTATTTTAATATAATTATCACACATTATATTTCGCTTTAACTAGAACATGCTTATTATAATGTATACTATTTCACATCATCATTCTAAACCGTAATTTGAAATTTAAATGGGACAATGCATGCTATTTCTAGAAACGATTTTGACATAGTTTCAGTTTGCACTAGTCGATAAAACAGATTATATATCTATTACTTAATATTAAAATACCATAACTTATCTAAATGTTCCGGTTATAAAATACCTACAATCTAAATATTAATGCAGAGTGTTATTAGTTAAACTATTCTAACATATGTTAAATGATAAATAATATTATGACAACCGTCGTCGTTGTTAGCATGTAAAGCAAGTAGTAAATACTTGCCTCGGATACGAACATGTGATCGGAACGATATGACGACACGAACGCAATATGAATCATGACCTCGGCTGGGATCTTGGGTCGGCGGTGCTCTCGGTTTGGTTTTACATCGACGACGACAAAGTGTTGGTTGCTGGAATTTGGGCCCGGCTCGGATGCTGCAAGATGGTGGTGTCGGATATTGAAGAAGATGCAGGCGAAGGTGAGGGAGATCGGCTGCAGGGTTAGGAGCCAGGGCTTACTGCGAGGGGTTCTCGGGTTGAGTTTGGGGAGGAGGCGATGGAGTCGAAGATGATGAAGGCAACGGCGGTGAGAGGTTGCAGCCTGCTGATGATTGGGTTCGAAGGTGGTGATGGGCCGAGGTCCGTGGAGGCGAGGTGAGTGGTTTCGAGATGTGGAGTTTCAAGATGGGGAGGATCTCGAGGAGTTGCAGAGGAATTAGGAGACGGAGAAGATGGGTTATGGAGGTAGGGTTTGTAGTTGAGAGGAAGATGATGACGATGGTGATGAGGGGATGCAGGGTGTAGGGATTGAAGGAGTTGAGGATGATGATGAAGTGGTAGGCTTAGAAATAGGTCTATGGATTTTGGGCTTTTGATTAAAGAGAGAAGGCAAGATTTAAATAGTATTAAATAAATGGTAAATGTTCTGTTATGATTTGTGCTATTGCTAGTTAAATAATATTTAGTTGTTTATATAGATATAGTGTATTGTTTAGGGATGATAGATTTGTTAGGATTTTAAGCAGAGGAGAGAGAAGATTTACCATTGATAAGAATATATATAAAAAAAGAGAGATCATAATGTGTATAATATATATATTGGATTTTGATGCCAAACCATATACACCCTCCTGTTAAGTAGCCCTTTACACAAACACCCCAAAAAAACATGCTTTCTAAAAGATTTAAAGGGATCCTCAATTATCTTGAGATATCATATTTTCATTAAACTTATCATATCAATATAAAACTATCAAACTAAAATATATTTTGATACATAACTAATGCCAATAAAATATATTATAAGAATAATTAAATAAGATACTAATAGATTAGCAAACAAGTCGGGTACAAATACGATACCCATCCAAACACCAAATACAATCCAAACAATAATTTAAATACAATGATCAATAACACTAATAATTTTAGAACCAATAAATATCGTATGATCGAGTTAGGGTGTTACACAGGTACTGCTTGATACTTTCGAATGCTCCTTGACATTCGGCGTTCTAGATAAAAGGAACTCCTTTTTTCATGAGCTTTAAAAAGGTCTATATCTTCCCGATAGGTTCGAGATGAACCTTCGTATGTAAGCGAGCTTGTCTTGAAAAGATCTTACCTGCGTCATATTCTTTGGACGAGTATTTCCAGAATGTCCTTTATCTTTGATGGGCCAACTTCGATTCCTCGATGTCGGATTATGAAGCCCAAGAATTTTCTCGATGACACGCCTGTAGGGTTAGCTAGCACGACAACGAGGTTTCGAGAGGCATCGTCCATACCATTTTCAAAAATTTGCCATGCTACTTAACCCTAACCCTAGAATCTTAACTAAAGATTTAGACGAAACATAGTGTAAACAACTTTACAACTAAGTGAATTAGGAATACAACCTTTGTAGACCGGTCCTTTACTTCAATAGCTCCGTGTAGTAGTAGTCCCTTCGCTCCAAGTAGTGATCTTGCGGACACTAGAGTGGCTCCACAAGGTGAAAACAACGAGCTTGCACGAAGTCTTCGAGGCCGAAAATGATCTACGTCGAGAAGACACTAAGCCAAGCTACCTCTTCACTAATGTGGGATTAGTGAAGCTAACACCTTAAATTAAATGGCCAATCTAGTAGAGGATGATGAAGTGGGATTTTTTCTCACTTTAGAATTAATTTTCTCATTCTTTTTCTTCTCCTCTCAAAAACCTAGAGAGCTTGGCTCATGAAAAAGAAGAAGAAGCAAATAATAGTCCAGAGAGTGAATGGCAACAATGGGTGGGTTTGTATCATATACTAACTCATGTAGAGACGTAACCATGGCTAAGTGATAATGGTTAGGTTAATAAATATCTTAAGTAAAACAAAATTAGTGGACTAAGTCAATGCATCTACAAGCTTCATGCATGCGACTAATTTCCATGTAATTTGGATTTACTTAAAATAAATAATTCTCATAATTATCATAAGCATGTTGTAAGTCTCATACACCCATGTAGTGTGTATCATCAAGCATGACACAAAAATGTACATTAATATATATCACATATACACTATATGCACACTAATGAGAAAAAGAAATGTTTAAGTGAGCTAATATTAGTTAATGTAATCTAGTATATCAAATATACAATTATACATTAAATTATCAAATCAACACTTGATTTAATAATCCGGCTATATCACATATAACCGACTAATATCATATGTATCATGCTATCGAATCAACACTTGAATCGATAACCCGGCTATATCACATATAACCGACCGATACTAATATCGTGAGAATATAATACGGTATCATATACTCGTACTAATCTCGGTCCCGCACATATCACATATACGCTCCTATTTCGTTTTGCCTGAGCCAGTAAACCTCTGTGTAGGACTCTAAAGACTCGTCAATATGCCGGCAGTAGGTGATGATCATATCAAGCACCCACAAACCGTCAGCGGTACTAGCTGAACATAACGGCTATCCGGGTATTGAGCGATCAGAAGATCAACAAGCAAGCCCGCTCTAGCTTCTGTAAAGCCTGTCAGTAACACTCCCGTACAGTCTGGTCTTTTCGTCCGACATGTCGTATATCTAGTCTAGGGGTGCTAAACGTCAGACCCCAGTTAGCGATAAGTCGTGCCGATGTAAGGCTCATAACGGGTCGAGAAACTACTGATAACACTTATCAGTAAATCTCCATAGCAGCCCTGGCCAGGGACTTCCTGTTATGGCCAATCGAGCACAGCGCAACATCAACCCCCAATACTGGGGGAAGGACTGTACCCAAAAGCCACCGTTTTGCATGTTCTCTTGAACATGGTAAGGTGGAAATCAAAGCACAGTGGGAATCACACAAGACTCTATGACGATCTCGGGTCTATAGACTAACATGTACCAGTGTCACCAAAGAACTGCTATCTGACGATGGATATAATACCAACTAGGAGTTCTCGGCGAGTCCGTTCAGTGTACCCAGTCTGAGCACCCGTATACCATCTTTGATATCAAACATCAATGGATATGGGATCATCCATCGCCCATCATATGGGTCAAGATGCGTATACGCAAGTCTACTCTGGAATATCGATGCCCTGTCTCGATACACCCTCGACTAGGAACGATTATAGGATGTACTTGTAGACTACCCTTGGCCCCACTAGTATGATCTCTATCATAGTCCTGGCGGTTAAGTACACATTCTAAGGGCTTTATCAACATGTGAGAGCAAGACAATATCATAATAATAATCTACATGTTAAGATAAAGAGCAACCAGATAACATATTATCATGTCGAGCAAGAAAGTCCTCTCTATATATATCCAAGCATCCACTATAACATACATCACATGTACAATAATGGCCTCTAGGGCATATACATAACTAACAATCTCCCACTTGTACTAAGACCAATTGTTGTAGTATCTCATACCCAACATCCCGAAGAGTCTCAAATTGTATCTGGGGTATGGCCTTCGTGAGTGGATCCGCAGTGTTGTTCTTCGTGTCAACTCTCCTGATCTCGATCTCTCGGCGATCAACTATTTCCTGGATCAGGTAATACCGCCTCAGAATATGCCTGGATCGCTGATGGGACCTGGGTTCCTTGGCCAAAGCCACTGCTCTATTGTTATCGCAATACAAAATTATTGGATGCACGATGGACGGAACAACTCCAAGTTCGTTTATGAACTTCTTCATCCAGACAGCTTCTTTGGCAGCATCGTTGGCAACGATGTATTCAGCCTCCATCGTCGAGTTTGTCACGGTTTCCTGCTTGGAACTCTTCCAGCATACCGCCACTCCATTGAGGGTAAAGACAAATCCCGAGACCAACTTAGAGTCGTTCTTATCACTTTGGAAGCTCGAATCGGTAAAGGACTCCACTTGAAGTTCTCCGTTACCATACACCAAGAACATCTCTTTAGTCTTTCTCAAGTATTTGAGAATGTTCTTCATAGCTGTCCAGTGACTCTCTCTAGGATCTGATTGATACCTACTCACTACACTTAGTGAGTATGCTACATCGGTTCTAGTACATAGCATCGCATACATGATAAAGCCTACTGCCGAAGTATAGGGTATCCCTTGCATGCGAGCTCTCTCCAAATCAGTTTTAGGAGATATCTCTTTGGAGAGAGTGAGTCCTGAGATCGTGGGTAAATTCCCACGCTTGGATTCTTCCATACTAAACCTCTTTAGTATGGTGTCAATGTACCTCGATTGGGATAATCCCAGTATCCGTTTAGATCTATCTCTATTGATCTTAATCCCCAAGATGTATGAGGCATCATCTAGATCTTTCATTGAGAATCTTTGTGATAAGAAGAGCTTGACCGAGTGCAGCATAAGAATATCATTTCCTATCAAGAGTATGTCATCTAAGTACAATACGAGGAAGACAACCTTACTCTCTGCCACCTTCTTGTATATACAAGGTTCATCTACGTTTTTGATGACGTCAAACTCTTTGACCACGACATCAAAACAGATGTTCCAACTCCGCGATGCCTGCTTCAACCCGTAGATATATTTAAGCAGCTTGCACACCTTTCCGTTGCTCCTACTGTCTACGAAGCCCTCTGGCTGAGTCATGTACACGCACTCTTCTAAATCACCATTTAGAAAGGCGGTCTTAACATCCATTTGCCAGATTTCGTAGTCATGGTATGCAGCGATGGCAAGTAGGATCCGAATGGACTTAAGCATAGCCACTGGAGAAAAGGTTTCATCATAATTCACACCTGGTCGTTAACGAAAACCTTTTGCAACAAGTCTAGTTTTGAAAGTCTCAACTTTTCAATATACACCAAGTTTCTTCTTAAAGTTTCATTTGCTTCCAATGGGTTTTACCCCTTCAGGAGCAACTTCCAAAGTCCATACTTTGTTGGTGTACATGGATTCCATCTCAGATCGCATTGCATCCAGTCATTTCACAGAGTCCCCACTCGTGATGGCCTGCTCAAAACTAGTTGGGTCATCATCTTCCATGATGCAATTCTCGCTCCCACCGTCTACGAGAAAACCGTAGTATCTCTCAGGTGGATGAGTAACCCTACTAGATCGGCGTAGAGGCTGAGATTCGTTGGATACTATCGAATCCTCTGGTTCCACCAAATCTTCCGTCGTAGTTTGTATAGCTGGAACTTCTTCTAGTTCTACCTCCTTGCCACTAATTTTTTCATAAGAAAACCCTTTTCTAAAAAGGTGACATGTCGAGATACAAACACCTTTTGTTCCTCGGAATGGTAGAAGATATACTCTCGCGAATGTTTGGGATATCCTATAAACTTACACAGAACTGATCTTGCCTCGAGCTTGTTCGGATTTTGTGTTTTCACATAGGCCGGACAACCCAATATCTGAATAAAATTAAGATATGGTCTCTTCCCATTCCATATCTCATATGGAATGGTAGGCACTGATTTGGATGGAACTCTATTCAATAGGTATGCTGCTGTCTCAAGCGCATAACCCCAAAAGGAAATAGGTAACTCAGCGGCGCTCATCATAGAGCGCACCATATCTAATAGGGTGCGATTCTTGTTGGATATATGTATGCCCTAGAGGCCATTATATGTATAGTGGATGTTTGGACATGTATATATGTATATAGATGACTTTCTTGCTCGACATGATAGTATGCTATCTGGTTTACTTTATCTTGACATGTTCATTTGATCATGCATCTTACTCATTTGGTACATGTTGATAAAGCCCATAGGATATTTGCTTGACTACTGCGATTATGATGCAGATCATACTAGTGGGACACGTGTAGTTTATAAGCATATCCTTGAACTGTTCCTAGTCGTAGGTGTATCGAGACAGGGCATCGATATTCCAGAGTAGACTAGCGTATACCATTCTTGTCCCATATGATGGACGATGGATGATCCTATATCCATCTGGTGTGGTGACACCAAAGATTGTATGCGGGTGCTCAGTGGAGACTGGGTATACTGAACAGACTCACCGAGAACTCCTATTTGGTATTATATCTATTGTCGGATAGCAGTTCTCAGGTGACACTGATACATGTTATTCTGTAGACCCGAGATCATCATAGAGTCTTGTGTGTCTCCCACTGTACTTTGATCTCCATCCTACCACGGTTCTACTGAGTCGTGCAAACATGTGGATTTTGGGTACAGTCCCGAGGGACATGGAGGCAATGAGCGATAGGAGGGGTTTCGTCTCTCCCGGTATTGGGGGTTGATGCCATGCAATGCTCGATTGGCTAAACAGGAAGTCCCTGGCCAGGGCTGCTGAGATTTACTGATAAGTGTTATCAGTAGTTTCTCGATCTGTTATGAGCCATACACCGGCATGACTTATTGAGTTATTGGGGTCGACGATGCCATCCTTAAACTCGATATGCAGCATATCTGACGAAGAGACCGGATTGTACCGTAAGTGTTGTCAGTTGGCTCGACGGGAGTTTTGACAGCTTCGCTTGTTTTCTTCTGATCGCTCAATACCCGGGTGGCCGTTACGTTTAGCTGAACGCTTGCGGCTTGTGGGTGTTTGATATGATCATCAGCTACTGCCGGCGTATTGACGAGTCTAAGACTCCCACACAGGAGTTTTCTAGCTCAGGCGAAATGATGTGGAGTGTATATGAGATATGCGCGGGGGACTCGATTAAATGCGTGTATATGATACCGTAAATTAATCGGGCATTTTTCTATTGGTCGGGTCGTATGTGATATGACCGGTTTGTTAAATCAAGTGTTGATCTAACATAGACTTTTAGCTTATTTCTTTATTAAACCCTTTTCTATTTGTATGCATGCATGTATGCATATGTTTATGTTGATGCACATGATGATGTGCATGCACACATATATGCATACATTCTTGTGTGTCATGGTTGATGATATACAAGTGGTGGCAATGCAAGACTCACATGGGAATAAATATGCATATATATTTATTTTAGAATTAAAGAAATAGAAAATCAATTCATGGTGGATAATTCTCCTTGACTCTTCATTTGACCTAAGCTTCCACCATGAGTTAATTTTCTATGGTTCATATTACTCCTAAATAAATATCTAGATATTTATTAACCCATGGTTAAGGATGAGAGTGAGAAATTATATATAATTTTTATTCTCATTTTGAAGAAATAAGATATTATTATCTCTTGAGCTCTTGGGTTGCCATCTTCTTCCTCATTCTCTTGCTCTCTTGAGATTTCCATAGAGTGAGCTAGTAAAAAAGAAAGGGTTTTGAATAGATAATATAAACCACATCATTATTCTACACTTCTCTAGCCCATTTGTGTAGGGTGTTTGC
Source organism: Agapanthus africanus (assembly GCA_030015575.1). Taxonomy (NCBI): domain Eukaryota; kingdom Viridiplantae; phylum Streptophyta; class Magnoliopsida; order Asparagales; family Amaryllidaceae; genus Agapanthus; species Agapanthus africanus. The sequence goes on from CM057349.1 coordinate 464,391,467, forward strand.
TCCACTTCTTTCAAAGTTCAAGTGAAGCAAGAAGCTTTGTGCAAAGAGACTTCGGGTGGATCATCGTGGACTAGGAATGCCTCTACCGATCCGTTTCAAACTCACAAAGGTCCAAGGAGTTACCAAAGGAAGCCTACAAAGGTTGTAATTTCTTCCCTTAGTGTTAAATGGCTTCTTGCATGTGATGCTTATTTATTGTTACCCTAAAAATCTAGTTATGATCCTAGGTTAGTTTACTTAGCATCTCATAAAATTTAATTGTGGCATGTGTGTTGCTTCCAAAACCTTTAGATAAGGTGCTGAGGAAACCCAACAATGGTATCAGAGCCAAGCTAGAGAGCTTTAGAGTAACCTAAACGACGGTAAAAACCTCGAACGAATGAAACCCGACACCCGGAAAATGCTCTGTGGAAATTTTTCAAAATGATGGATTTTTCCACATTAAAAATACTCAGAAAATCGTGCAGGGTATTGTATGGGCCCACAAGAAGAACGAAGCCCTAATTCGACTTAACGACCGTGGAACCGCGGCCGAAAGGCTCTTTTTGCGGCAATTCTGCGGCGCCGTTGGTGAAGCGTGAACTGCGCCTTCTTGTGCTGGCTCGTATGTGCTAATAGCAGTCTCTGGTATATTTTACAATTGCTTAAGTGTTGAGCTTTCTGAGAATTCTTTGGGTGATTGATCGTTCGATCGATCGTTTTAACCGCGCTTAGTATATAAGAATGTGATACAATAATTGGAATCTACAAATTTGTTTGTTGCGTATAAATCTAACATTTCGGTCTCGGGTGTAATCGGAAATCTTGTTGAATTATCCGACTTATTTTGAAAAACTGTTTTCATGGGTAAGACCTAAATGCGAGCTTTACATTGTTAGGCATGAAATCTTGGATATGTGATATCCCGAGTTTATGTTGTCTAAGGGCAGTTACGATTCCAATTGTTGTAGTTTTTCATTTTTCTTTTCTGCGACCGTAAGTGTAGTATGTGGTGTATCGCCGTTTTCGTTGCTATACATCAACGACAATCGGGGTACGCATACTTACGTTGATAATATGTGATGTTATGTGTTGCTGAGATATGATGTGCATGATTGTCGCGCGATTGAATAGCCGGAGGTTTTATGTGAGATGAGAGTCTTTATTTTCATTCATGTAAAAATCAAATGTATGTAATATTCTTTTATTTGGGGCACTTCCGGGTTGAAGATGATGTCACCATTATTGTATATTATTTACTTTTCTGCATTAGGATAGACGCAAGGTGGGGAGCACAAGTGACCGGGTTCTAGGGTTCAGTGGGAGGCCATCTCGAGGAGTCGAGACCGGATCTCCTAAACTCTAGAATTGGTAGGGTCACTTGCCGCTTTCGTAGGGGTCTAAGGATATCGGCTTGGCTATTCATCGCGACCGTGGAATCCGTATTTTTTATTGTTTGCTAAATACAAAATACGGACCTTCTAAATATCCTTTATTTTCATATGTGCTTCTGCTGTTGATATTCTGTGATGTGATTACTTAGTATCTGAGACGAATGTATTTATATATATATATATATGATATATAATAAACGTTGCTTATGTTTTACATCCGCGTTAGTCCCGCCCCGTTATGCCGTTAGTTAAGTAACCTAACGATGCATAATGAGACACTGTGGCGAATGCGGATGGCATAAGTGTACGTTCTATTTTCGTTTCTTTTCTGTGATGGCTTAGGAACTTAAATGATGTGACTATATTAATAAGATTAATGTAAAGAAAAAGAAACCTAAAAATGTTGTAGAATCAGATTTGAAACACACTCGGCCTTTTTATGAAAAATGCAAGTTTCAAAAGATGCGGAGCTTAAGCCACTCATTTTCTAAACTATTTAGATTCTACAACGAGATCAAGTTCAAAGCGTTAAAGGTTTTCATAAAAACCATCCGCAACCCTCCGTCATTTTAGGAAGCAGAGTACTTAGTATTCGTGCTACGTATGTTGATTATAGTCAAGGCGTAGTGTACGGTAGCTAAGTGATGTCTTCCTACAAAGTATATGATGCGATCAGTTAGGACATTCATGTGATTATGTTGATCATAATCAAGGGTCATATCGGTGGGTCTGGTTAATCACGAAATGACGGGTAGAACTTGACTAGTGCTTATGATATGTTGTTCATAACCAAGGTCATAAGCAGCTAGGGGTAAAAACCATATCGGGAATTTCAAGAGTTGAAATTTGCAATGAGATTGCATACCATCTATATGATAGTTGGATCTCGATCCTACTGTGAGTAAGAGTTACTCCCATGAGAGTTTTGCACTTTACAATTAGCTAATCCAGTAGGTGTCTAGAAAGGTGTCGACGGGGTTTGACCTCTGGGAAAACGAGGTTTATTTTAACTAGGTCCGTGTGAAAGCACGAGGAGCCTCCCTCAAAGTACCGACACTGGCCTGGTTGACCGATTAGCGAAACTGTAGAATGTAATTAATCCTGGCTAGTTTTCTTTTTAGGTTTTGAAAGAAAATTTGATAAAGGCAGTGGGAGACATCGATTAGATAAGATAATAATCAATCTAAATTTTTGTAAGAGTATTTCGCTGAGTGTATTTTTTTCTCTCCTAATGGCAGATACCTGATGATGGGACTTAAGCTTCTTTTAGAGAAAAACAAACTGACAGGACCGAATTATAAAAAATGGTTGAGGAACTTGAACATTGCATTCACATATGATAAAGTATCATATGTCCTCATTGCCAAAGCCCCACCCGTCCCAGGACTTGAATCATCTGTTTCGGATAAAGAGATCCGAAAAACATGAGATATTGATTGTGACACGGCCAAGTATCTCGCGCTTGCTTCTATGGACAATATACATCAGAAGCAGCACGAGAAGATGGATGTTCAATCCATCTTTCTTCATACAAAGGAGTTGTATGGAGAGCAATCTTGGACTTTACGATACGAGGCATCTCGAAAGTTGTTTCATCAGTAGGAGAACATGTCTTGAAGATGATTGGTTTTATAGAAGAACTTGAGGACCTGGGATGGACCATGGATAATGAGCAATATACTGATATTGTTCTACAGTCTCTCCCCCCTGTCTTTGCTCCGTTCAATGTGAATTTCAATATGAACGATTTGGAGAAATCACTGCCTGAACTTTTCAATATGTTGAGAAGTGCAGAGAGCACGCTTAAGATAGCGAAAACTCCCGCTCTGCTTGCTGGGCCATCTTCTCCTTCCATCCTAAAAGCCCAAACCAAGGGAAAGAAGAAGAAACCCACCAAACCAAGATGTGGAGTTGAAAAAGCAAAGAGGAAAGACAAATCCGGGGATGCGGGAAGTGGAAAAGGAGAATGTTTTTACTGCCACAAGTCGGGACATTGGAAACGCAACTGTGCTCTGTATCTTGCTGATCTCAAGAAGAAGAAGCATGCTGATGCTTCCGCTTCAGGTGTGTTTGTAACTGAAAACTGTTTTTCTATAAACTCTGCATCTTGGGTATTAGATACCGGTTCTGGTTCACATCTGCAATTGTATGCAGGGATTGAGAAACAGTAGAGTTTTGAAGACATGCGACTATACTCTTCGGGTTGGAAATGGATCCAATGTATATGTTGTATCCGTAGGAGAGTATCATCTGGGGTTGCCTTCGTGATGTATTTTGGTTTTGAACCCTTGTTATTATGTACCTAGTATGCTATGTAATATAATATCCGTTTCTTTGTTAGACAATGAAGGATATCATTTTGTGTTGCAAAATAATGTTATGAACATTAACTTGAATCAACAGTTGGTTGGGTATGGTACATTAAATAACGGTATTTACGTCCTAAACCAACACATAGTTTTCAATATACAACATACAAATAAAAGAAAATTTTCAGATATAAATGAAACTTTTCTTTGGCATTGTAGACTTGGTCATATTAATGAAACAAGACTAAACAAGCTACATAAAGATGGATATTTAAATCCTTTTGAATATAAATCTTATGCGACTTGTCAGTCCTGTATCAGAGGTAAAATGACCAAAACTCCGTTTACTAGACACGGAGAAGAGCTGTGGAACTCTTAAGCCTTATACATAGTGATTTATGCGGACCAATGTCTACACATGCTAGAGACGGTTTTTCATACTTTATTACTTTTACTGATGATTTTTCAAGATTTGGACACGTGTTTTTGTTAAAACATAAATCCGAAGCTTTCGAGAAATTTAAGGAGTATAAACTTGTAGTAGAAAAACAAACAGGCTTAAGTATCAAGAAACTTCGATCGGATCGAGGTGGAGAGTATTTGAGGACAGAGTTTTCAGACTTTTTAAAAGAGAATGGGTTTCTCTCTCAGCTCACTCCCACTTACACCACAGCACAACGGTGTGTCAGAACGGAGGAATCGTACCCTATTAGATATAGTACGATCCATGATGAGTGATGCTGAGTTGTCGCTTTCCTTTTGGGGACATGCATTGGAGACAACAATGTATCTGTTAAACAGGGTTCCAACCAAGACTGTGTCTACCACTCCATATGAGATATGGTGTGTAAAGAGACCATATCTTAAAAGAGTTAGGATATGGGGTTGTCCGGCTTTTGTCAAAAAGCAGAATCCGGATAAACTCGAGATACGATCGGTCATGTGTAAATTTGTGGGATATCCAAAACATTCATATGGAAATCTATTCTACCACAACGAGAAACAAAAGGTGTTTGTTTCTCAACATGCCACATTTTTAGAAAATGAGATATTTACAAATAGTGATGATGGCAATGCGGTAGAACTAGAAGATGTTCTAGAGACACAAATTACTCATGACGAATTGGTTGAAACTGATGTTGCAGTAGAACTTCACCCACCAGAGAGATACTATGGGTTTCTCGTTGGTGGTGATAGAGAAGATTGCATCATGGATGATGATGACCCTACTAGTTTTCAGCTAGCTATCATGAGTAGTGACTCAGTAAAGTGGCTGGATGCCATGAGATCCGAAATGGAGTCCATGTACACCAACAAAGTATGGATTTTGGACGTTGCACCTTCTGGGATAAAACCCGTAGGGTGCAAATGGATCTTTAAAAGAAAGATTGGTGTAGATGGACAGGTAGAGACCTTTAAAGCAATGCTTGTAGCGAAAGGTTTTCGTCAAAGACCAGGATTGGACTATGATGAAACTTTCTCACCAGTAGCAATGCTTAAATCCATTCGGATACTACTTGCTATTGCTGCTCACTACGACTATGAAATCTGGCAGATGGACGTTAAAACTGCATTTCTAAATGGTGATTTAGAAGAATGCGTTTATATGGATCGGCCAGAGGGCTTCATTGATAGTGGGAGCAGCGGGAAGGCATGTAGGTTGCTTAAATCCATTTATGGATTAAAGCAGGCATCACAGAGTTGGAAAATCTGCTTTGATGATACAATCAAAGAGTTTGATTTTGTCAAAAATATAGATGAACCATGCATTTATAAGAAGATTATAGGGAGTACTGTCACATTCCTTGTATTGTATGTGGATGACATTCTCTTGATAGGAAATGGCATTCTTATGCTACAATCGGTCAAACTATTCTTATCGCAAAGGTTCTCCATGAATGACCTGGGTGATGCCTCGTGCATTTTGGGCATAAGGATCTATAGAGATAGATCCAAGAAGTTATTGGGATTGTCCCAATCAAAGTACATTGACACCATCCTAAAAAGGTTTAGTATGAAAGATTCTAAACGTGGTGCCTTGCCCGCTTGTCATGGAATCACTCTCTCCAAGGACTTCTGTCCGAAGACTGATGAAGAGAGAGCTCGCAACATTATACCCTACGCTTCAACCGTAGGATCTATAATGCATGCGATGTTATGTGCTTGCCCTGATGTAGCTTATGCACTAGCCGTAATAAGCAGGTATCAATCCAACCCAGGGGAGAAATATTGGATAGCAGTGAAGAACATTCTTAAGTACTTATGAAGGACTAAAGAATTGTTCTTGGTGTATGGTAATGGGGATCTCCAAATGGAGGCCTTTACCGATTCCAGCTTCCAAAGTGATAAGGAAGACACCAAATCTATCTCAGGGTTTGTATTTACCCTCAATGGAGGGACGGTTAGTTGGAAGAGTTCCAAACAGGATACCGTTGCAGACTCCACGATGGAAGCTGAGTATATTGCTGCAAATGATGCTGCCAAGGTAGCCGTCTGGATGAGAAAGTTCGTCGCGGAACTAGGAGTAGTTCCAACCATCGTTGATCCAATACCATTGTATTGTGATAATAATGGGGCCATGGCATTGGCCAAAGAACCCAGGTCCCATCAGAAGTCCAGACACATCCTGAGGCGATATCATTTGATCCGGGAGATATTTGATCGCCACGAGATCGAGATTCGGAGAGTAGATACAAATAATAACACCGCGGATCCACTCACCAAGGTCCTTCCACAGCCGCAGCATGAGCGACTTTTTGAGATGTTGGGTATGAGATACGCCAATAATTGGCCTTAGTGCAAGAGGAAGATTGTTGGATATATGTATGCCCTAGAGGCCATTATATTTATAGTGGATGCTTGGACATGTATATATGTATATAGATGACTTTCTTGCTCGACATGATAGTATGCTATCTGGTTTACTTTATCTTGACATGTTCATTTGATCATGCATCTTACTCATTTGGTACATGTTGATAAAGCCCATAGGATATTTGCTTGACTACTGCGACTATGATGCAGATCATACTAGTGGGACACGTGTAGTTTATAAGCATATCCTTGAACTGTTCCTAGTCATGGGTGTATCGAGACAGGGCATCGATATTCCAGAGTAGACTAGCGTATACCATGTTAGTTATATGTATGCCCTAGAGGCCATTACTGTACATTGGATGTATATTGTAGTGGATGCTGGGACATATATAGGGAGGACTTTCTTGCTCGACATGATAGTATGCTATCTGGTTGCTCTTTACCTTAACGTGTACACTGATTGTCTCTCTGTTACATGTTGGTAAAGCCCTTAGGATGTGTACTTGACTACCTGGACTGTGATGCGGATCATACTAGTGGAGACATGGTAGTCCATAAGTACATCCTTCAAGGTCCCTAGTCGTGGGTATATCGAGACGGGGCATCGATATACCAGAGTAGACTAGCATATACCTTCTCGACCCATACAGTTGGGCGATGGATGATCCCATATTCATTGGTGTTTGACATCGGAGATGATATACGGGTGCTCAGTGGAGACTGGGTACACTGGACGGACTCGTCGAGAACTCCCAGATGGTATTATACCTTACGTCAGATGGCAGTTCTCTGGTGACACTGGTACACAGTAGTCTGTTGACCCGAGATCGTCATAGAGTCTTGTGTGGTTCCCACTGTGCTTTGATTTCCATCTTACCACGTCCAAGAGGGCGTGCAAAACGGTGGTTTTTGGGTACAGTCCCAAGTCACATGGAGGCAATGAGCGATAGGAGGGGATTCGTCTCTCCCGGTATAGGGAGTTGATGTCGTGCTGTGTTCGATTGGCTATAACCGGAAATCCCTGGCCAGGGTTGCTGAGATATACTGGTAAGTGTTACCAGTAGTTTCTCGAACTGCTATAGACCTCATATCGACACGACTTATTGAGCTATTGGGGTCTGACGTTTACCACCCCTACGCGAGATATGCGACATATCAGACGAACAGACCGGACTGTACGGTAAGTGTTACTGGTTGGATTCACTGGAGTGTGAGCGGGCTTGCTCGTCGATCTTCTGATCGGTCAATACCCGGGTGGCCGTTACGTTTAGCAGACCGCTTGCGGCTTGTGGGTGTTTGATATGATCATCATCTGCTACCGGCGTATTGACGAGTCTTTAGAGTCCTGCACAGAGGTTTCCTGGCTCAAGCAAAACGAAATAGGAGCGCATATGAGATATGTGCGGGACCGAGAATGATACCAGTATGTGATACTGTATTCAATCCTCGCGATTTGTGACATTGATCGGTTATATGCGATATAGCCGGGATATCCGATCAAGTGTTGATTCGATAAGATGTTACTGTTGATATTAGTCGGTTATATGCGATATGATCGGATCATTAAATCAAGTGTTGATTTAATGATTTAATGCATAATTATATATTTGATATATTACTTTGCATTAACTAGTGTTGGTTCACTTTAAATGGATTTTCTCACTTGGATGTACAAGTTGTATATGTGATATACTTTTTATACAAATGATTGTATCATGTTTGATGATACATGTTTACTTGGTTAAGTGTAGAGAATTAAACCATGGTTAAACTAATGATTAGGGTTTTGTTTATCCATTACTTATTTATTCATTTATTTATTTGTTTATTCTTTTTGGAAAATAAATGGCATAAAGAGAAAAATGGCGGCTTTCTTTGTTTGCATCTTGAAGCTTCATGAAGCTTTGACTAAGTAACCATTTTGTCTCATGCTTAACCTTAACCACTCCTTTTAACCCTAGTTCATTCTCTACACTTGACCATGGTTGTATTATGATAAGTATTGATTTTCTTTTCCATTTAACAAATACTCATCATAATATTCTTTCTTCTTCTTCTTCATATTCAACTTTGAAACAAGCTTGCCTCCATCAATGGCAACTTGTGAAAAAGAGTGAGAAATCTAATTCTAAAGTGAACCCACTTCCTATTTCTTCATCCTCTACCTCTTGCCAAGTAGTATAGGGTGTTTTCTTCACAAGTTTCTTGACTTGGTGAAGTTGGAGCTTGATCTAGTGATGCCTCGACGTAGATCATCTTCGGCATCGTAGTCGACGACCTAGCCCGGTCTTTTCTCCGATGAAACCACCGTGAGAGTCATGGTTCGATTTGGACAGCGGAGAGGACTTCATCACGGAGCTATGGAGGTGGAGAACCGGATCTACAAAGGTTGTATTTCCGTTTACCTAGTTAAGTTGTTTACTAGTTTCATTTTATCGCTTAAACTTCTAGCCAACGATCCGTATTAGGGTTTCTCGGCACCGATAATTTTTGAAATTGGCATGGTTGATGCCTTGTGAGACCTCTTGAGAGTGCCTAGGAACCCTACACTGGTATCAGAGCCTAGCTAGAGCCTTAGGCGATGCGTAGACGGAGTTTGAAGTCCGATCGAACCAAAACCCTAACCCGAAAAATGCTCTCTGGACTTTTTTCAAAAACTGGGATTTTTCCATATTAAAAATGCTTAAAAAATTCAGCAGGAAATTATATGAATTACGATGCAAAAATTGTCATGTGATAAGGCTAAACGGCGGCGGAACCGCGGCAGAAGCATGGCTTCTGCGGCGGTTCCGCGGTCACTTAATGGGTTCTGCCAATAGTTTTTGCACAGTAATTTATCTCTTAAGATGCTGAGTTTTATGGGAATTTTTAATTTGAATTCAAGAGTTGAATTTTCTGGGGTGTATTGGGTGTTTGCAGATTCGATCGGATTATCAAGTTTTGTCTGTGTTTTTCCGGATATTTTTGAATATGTTAAAAAGTTCGACCGGATATAAATACCCACTTTTTCCCCTGTCGGGAAGTTTCTAATTGTTGGACTTTTCCGTGGTTTAATATCGTTCTAAGTAGTGCAAGTAACGCGATGGTCCCTCTAGAAGACAACAAACCTTAACTCGATTATGTGACCGTCTTGAACTGCCTTTTGAACCTTCGGGTTTGGGGCAGTACGGCGTGCCACATGTGAGGCGTTGGCTTGACCCTTCTACGGCTGGACCGTTGGTACTGAGGCACGAAGTGAATGTTTTTAAACTTGTTTCATGTGTGGAGCTGTATCGGGAAAACTTGGGTGTTCGATTGTTCGATCGGAAAGTTTAACATTTTCTATTTATCTGGAATGTGATACAATACTTGGAATTCACAAAAAGTTATGAGATAACTGAATGAATGTTATAAACATAGCAGTTTAGTCTCACTTGATCGGTTGCCACGGAATTTTGATGTGATCAAAAGTCCGTCGCAATCACGTAGTGTACGCGGATACTCGCCGGGTAAACTTAATAGACAGCCTGGCCCCATAGCCCCGACCAAGTGACTATAGGAGAACCCCGTCGCCGAAAGCATCCGTTCGGGTGCTCGCGGTAGCGGTGTTCCGCCTTGGTGCACTTCGTCGACCGTATCAGGGGTGCAGCCGTCTACTGAAGTTTGCGACGAGCATTCGATCAAAATGTCGGGAATCTTGTTGAATTGCCCGACTTAATATTGAAAAGAGTTTTCGATAATGAGACTAAAATGCGGGGGTTTATAATTATTAGGCATGCGATGTCTAAGTATTTCATTTGATTAGGCATGCGATGTCTAAAGAGGTTGCGGATTCCAACTGTTGTAGTTTTACACTTTCTTTTCTGTGACCGTAAGTGTAATATGTCATATCGCCGGTTTTGTTGCTATATGTCAACGACAATTGGGATGTGCATATTTACTTACGTTGACGACAATTGGGATGTGCATATTTACTTATGTTGATGACATGTGATGTTATGGGTAAGCTGAGAGAGAATCCCATTCTCTTTTAGATAGTTCAGGAACTCATTGCTCAAGTATTCTCCTCCCCGATCAGATCGTAGGATTTTAATACTTTTACCCGTTTGGTTCTCGACTTCGTGCTTATATTCTTTGAATTTCTCAAAAGCTTCAGACTTGTATTTCAACAGGAACACATGTCCGTATCTTGAGTGATCGTCAGTGAAGGTAATGAAGTACGAAGAACCATTCCTGGCATGTGTAGACATGGGACCGCATACATCACTATGTATTAGTCCCAAGAGTTCCGTAACCCTTTCTCCGTGTCCAGTAAACGGAGTTTTGGTCATCTTGCCTTTGAGATATGACTGAGAAGTGTCATAAGATGAAAATTCGAATGAATTCAAATATCCATCCTTATGTAACTTAGCTAGTTGTGTCGCATATGTAACTTAGCTAGTTGTGTCGCATTGATATACCTAGTTTACAATACCACAAGAAGGATTCGTTCATTTCTGAATTGTTCCTTGTGTGTGTTTTGTATGTTTGGTTTGATTTAGAACGTATATGCCATTATTTAACGAGCCTGATCCAATCAATTTTCGATTCAGGAAGATATTTATAACATTATCCTATACTACAAAATTATATCCTTCTTTACTTAATAAAGAAACTGATATAAGATTGCATATCAGGGTCGGTATGTAATAGCATCCGTTCAGAATCAATGTATTACCATTTGGTAATACAAGATGATATTCGTCAACTGTTTTGGCTGCAACATTTGCACCATTCCCTACTCTTACGGAATGATCACCCATTTCTAGTTCTCTACCTTTTTTTAGCCCATGTAACATATTACATATGTGAGATCCCGATCCGGTATCTAATACCCAGGACGTAGAGTGCACTAAGAAACAGTTCTCGATAACTAACATATCCGAAGAAAATGCATCAACATGCTTATTCTTCGTTTGGACGGCGTGGGAATCCGGATATTCCCCTATTTCCTGCTCAATCTTATAACAATTATAAAAAAGAACGGAAACAACGTTCTCATGCTCAGTATAACAAGCGGATTCAGTCAATACATCCATATTATTATCTTGATTAAGGCCTGACATGGTCGCTACCTGGTGAGAGAGAAGAAAACACTGCAAGATTAGATTGGTTATTATCTTATCTGATCAGGATGGCTCCCACTGTTTTTATCAAATTTTCCTTTAAACCCTAAAAGGTAAGACTAGCTGGGATTAATTACACCTTACAAGTTCGCCAATCTTTCAGCCAGGCCAGTGTTGGTACTTTGAGGGAGGTTCCTCGTGCTTTCGCATGGACATAATTAAAATAAACCTCGTTTTCCCATATGGATAATCCCGTTAACACATTTCTAGACACCTACTTGGTCGGCTAATTATGATGTGTAAAACTCTTCCAGGAGTAACTCTTACTCACAGTGGGTATCGGGATCCAACTATCTCATAGAAGGTATGCAATCTCATTGCAAATTTCAACACTTGAAATTCCCGATAATATTTTTTACCCCTAGCAACCTATGACCTTGACGAAGGCCAACAAACCATAGGTCGCTAGTGAAGCTCAACCCGTACATTTCTTGATTGAATTAAACCCACCCGCACGACCCTTGACGAAGGCCAACAAAGTCGCATGACTGCCCTAATCCATTCGCATCACATGCATTAAGCAGATAAGTATCAATCAGCTACCACACACTACGCCTTGACGAAGGCCAAAAAACGTAGCACGAATACTAACTAGTCCTTAACTGAAATGATGGAGGGCTACGACAGGTTTTTAAGAAAACCTTTTGCGTAAGGAACTTGATATCGTTGTAGAAACAAGTGATTTTTGAAAAAAGTGTTTTTGAGGCTTTTTTACTAGTTTTTGAAAAGGAGTGTTTTTGATACCGGTGAAGAAATCTCAGCTCTTTCCTTATCGAATAAGGTGCATGATATTTCACAAATACCACTATGCAAAGCAAGAACTATAGAAGCAATCAAAAACAAAACCGAGTGGGTTGTAACATCTGCTAGCTTTTGCTAAAGAGGTCACTCTCGGCGAAGGGATCTCGGCTCTTTCCTTATCGAATAAGGTTCTGGATATTCTACAAGGAATACCGCTATGCAAAGTAAAAACTAAAGCTACCCTTTTTGAAAATTTGATTCTATAACATCTTTTAGGTTTCTTTTTTTCATTAATCTCATTAATGAAGTCCTATCATTTAAGCTTCCTAAGCATCACAGAAGAAACGAAAATACAACGTACGCTTATGCCATCCGTATTCGCCACAGTGTCCCGTTATGCACTGTTAGGTTACTTAACCAACGGCATAGCGGGACGGGACTAGCGCCGGTGTAAAACATAAGCAACGTTTATTATATATCATATATATAATAATAAAGTATTCGTCTCACACATATAAAGTGATTACATCATAGAATATCAGTAGCAGAAGATAACATATGAAATATTGGATATACTAGGAATTCCGTGTTTTAAATTAAGCCTGTATAAAACACGGATTCCACGGTCGCGATGAATAGCCAAACCCACATCTCTAGACCCCTACGAGAGCGGCAAGCAACCCTACCAATTCTAGAGTTAGGAGATCCGGATTCGACTTCTCGAGATGGTCTCCCACTGGACTCTAGAACCTGGTTACTTGTGCTCCCCATCTTGGGTCTATCCTAATGCGGAAAAGTAAATAATATACAACAATGATGACATCATCCTCACCCCGGAAGTGCCCCGATAAAAGAATATTACATACAATGAATTTTACATGAATGAAAATAAAAACTCTCATCTCACATAAAACCCCCGGCTATTCAAAACACGACGATCCGATATAACATATCACAACAACACATAACATCACATGTCATCAACGTAAGTAAATATGCGTATCCCAATTGTCGTTGATATATAGCAATGAAACCGGCGATACACCACATATTACACTTACGGTCGGAGAAAAGAAAATATCAAACTATAACATTTGGAATCCACGATCACCTTAGATATCATAAACCCGAAATATCACATACTTCGGATTTCATGTCTAAGTATATGAATTTTACATATTGCATCACATTCTACAAATAGCTAGACGACGTTAAACATTCCGATTGAATCAACAAACACCCAAAATTTCCCAAAAAGCTCAACACTTGAGCGCAGTTTAAAAATATTCAGAACATGCCACAGTACCTATGGACCAACCGTAGAAGGGTCAACCCTTGCCTCACCTATGGCGCCACAGAACTACCGCAAACCCTAGGGTTTGGCGGCGGTTTTTACGGTCATAGAATCGAGTTAGGGTTTCGTTCTTCTAGAGGGTCTATCGAATCACTTGCATGATATTTGAATGTTCTTTAACTTGGAAAAAAACCAACTCTTGGAAAATTTTCTGGCAAGGGTTATGTCACGTCCCGCTTCCCAAAATCCGGAATGCGGAGAGCAACGAAAGCCAGCCGTGCTACCTACGGTAAGGAAAGTTCCTTCCATAGTCATATAAGGCTGTCTAAATTAACCTGTCAAAAATAAAATCCAAAACCAAAAGAGATAATACTGATAATCATGCTGCAACGAAACCATAAAGAATACTAAAAATAGGTCCACTAGATAATTGATGCAAATAAAGATCTGATACAATAGATTCGAAATAAAACAAGATCCGAAAGAGATACATAAGTCCTAATGTCCCATAAGGGCGCACAAGCTAAAAACTAACTGAAAAGGGAAATAAACCTACGGTTACTGATCTTCGGCAAAGTCCTGGTAGTCGCTGCGGTCCTGCTCAGCCTGAAAATCTGTCTCTAAACCTGAGATGACAAATCTCAGGGATGTCAGAACATTCCAGCAAGTACTCAACGTAAGGTGTGTGTAGTATAATAACATGAATATGAAAGTAATGAAGCCCGGTGCGCAAGAAAAACAGATATATAAATAAATGCATTGATACTATGAAACCAACATGTAAAGAGGTCAAGTCATTACCTAACTGGTCGCTAAAAAGTAAACTATCCTATCGTAAGCTCGAGTGTGTGCGTCAACCTCTGCAGGAGTATTCCTAACCCAAGAGTGGTGCCCCATGGGTTAGGAAACACGGGCCCAACTGTGGAATGAACATGAGACCGATATAGCCCGGTACGAGCTGTAAACATGAGACCGATATAGCCCGGTACGAGCTGTAAACATGAGACCGATATAGCCCAGTACGAGCTGTAAACAGGAAATCGATATAGTCCGGTACGAGCTGCCGGCATGGGACTCCTGAGATCCTGTTGTACGAACGCACACTCAAACTACCCCAGCACCCGCGTATTTATAGCTACTATGGTAAAGACTAAATCACTAATTAAGAATACTGAAAAGACAGGAACTTGTGGTATGGTAATTGTATGGAAATAAAACTGGTGAATAATAGTGTGTCATGTCATGTAATTCAGCATTCAAATTAGAGAACTCGTTTTAATATGAGTAGTCTGGAACAATGAGTATTCATGACATGTCAAGTACAATGGTTATAAAATGATAGTGTCCATAAACAAGAATAGCATGTTAAGGTTTCTCAAGCATGCCGACAATGATAGTCTCCACTAAAATGTTAAATATAGACGATGGGATATGATAAGGTCAAAAATGTAAACAAGACTCAACATAAATATGCAAGCATCTGTATTTAACATCCGGGTTTATTTATTGAAAAGAATAATAAATTGAAATATGGTTTTAAAGGGTTAGTATAGTTAAATAAGAATGACAAATTACATATGCATAAAGAGGATAGTGGAAATAGTATAATTACGAGATAATAGTAAGTAAGATAAAATAAATGACAGATTGATACCTTGATATAGCTGCTAATAAGTTTTATAGTCATGTGATAATAGAAAATATTAATACAAATTATAGTATCAAAATAATTTATATGACTAGCGCACATGGATGCAACGATATTATAAGGAGTGATAGTGTAGAAAGTTTAATTTATATATATATATATATATATATATATATATATAAAATATTAAGCCCAACGCGTTTATTGATTAACAGTGATAATGGTATATTTTTATGTTTTAGATTAGGATATATGTGTTGACATTTTGCATGCTAGTGTATACCAATATTGTTGCAACAGAAACATATAATTACTTATAAAACTTTTTATATATTAAACCACATTTACATGTTAATAGTTATTTTATTACGCTTGCACTTTTACAGTTGTTCACTTGATGAAAGGATTAATAGGTATTCTAGATCCTAGGGTTTTCATCATATGTACAAGCATTATAAGGTATATTAATAAAGCGGCAGAATATTACAATTTTATTTAAATACTGTAAGTTAATAATTTATTTAAAGAATTGCCGATATTGCATCGACTAAAAAAGTAAGTACTTGCCTCGGAGACAGATAAACACGACGGCACGAAGAACAACTCTAAGGTTTGATTGCTCGGCTAATTTTGAAGAAGAAGAAAATATTGTGATGGAAAAAAGAGAAGATTGATTTATATGAGAAGGGGGGAGATGATAATAATTAGGTTGTTATTTATAGGGAAAAGAGATGTTAAAGATTGGAGAGATTATTATAATTGGAGAGAGAAATATTCTGATAAGATGAGATTTGGATTTGATTTTATAAAAGAGAGATGATGGGTTGTTATATACTTCTATAAGATATTAGAAAAGTTGTATATATACATATTAGTTTGTATATAGTTAGAATAATAGAAAAGTATATGTATATATACATATTAGTATATAGTGAAAATATATATAGATAGGTATATGGTTATGGGTTAACGAAAATAAATATAATTAGTTATATATATAGGATTTTATGATATCAAACAACTAAAATATATTTTCAGTTAAACTATCATAACCAAATATCTTCAATTATATATATGTATGTATGTATATAGGTTTGTAGAAAAATAATTGAAGAGAGAGTAGATTTGAGAAAGAGAATCTGCTGAGAGAGGTTAGATTAGATTGGAGAGAGATTTTGTTAGGGAATTATATAAAAAGAGGGGGTTTGATGAAATATAGTTAGTGATATAGAAAAATATATGTAGATAGAATAGAATATGGGGAGAAAGAAATCTGTTGGAAAAGATATTTGATTGGAGAGAGAGAATAATATTTGTTTTAAAAGAATAAAGTTATCAGGTGAGACATATATGGTGATTGGAAAGAGAAAATTGAGTTGTTAGTTTAGTAATAATATTTATATGGTTAAAAGATTTAACATGGGCTCTTATGACTTTTCAAAATTAAATATTTTAACCAAATAAATATCGTAAGATAAAATATCTTATAAATAGAATTTAAAAATGGGTAAAATCTTATGTATATGTATTGTTTAAAAAAATACCAAATAAAATATCTTTTGTTTAAACTATGATACTAAAATATAAATATGGTTATAAATTAGTGTTAGACAAATAAATATTTAAATATTAATAATATGCATATTTAACAAACTTGAAAAACCATAATTATATGCATATATCTTAATTAAAAGTATTAACTCCAAATTATAATAATAATAAAACAAAACTCAATATATCTAAGAAAAGAAACGTACGATGGGACTAGAGTGTTACAGATTAAAGTGGGTATTTAATATCCGTTCGAATTTTTTAACGCCGTCTAAATAACCTGAAAACATGTTAGAATTACGACTACGAAACATTCCGAATTGCCTTTATAAAAAATTAACATCTCATGCAATTTTAGAAAAAACAAGGAACACCTGAAACACTAAAACCCACAGACCAGTACACATGACAAACACGAACCCCAGAAGCCTCATTAGGTCCGGCCTGCTCGGTTTTTAGGAGGATGTGCTCGGGTCAAATCCGCCCAATTAAGTTCGTATTTGTTCAGTGTTCATATTACATCTCATATAATATTCTGCAGTTGCTTAAAAAAATTTCGACGACTTTAAAAATTGGCAGAAACTGGGTTGTTAGTTTCGAGTGTTTCGGAGTTGTTTCGGTTTCGTAATTCTACAAATATCTTTTAAAATTTCTGGCTTGGCTCTGATACTACTGTAGAGTTAGCTAGCACAACAGCAAGGTTTCGGGAGGCATCGTCCATGACATTTTCAAAAATTTGCCATGCTACTTAACCCTAACCCTAGAATCTTAACCAAAAATTTAGACGAAACACAGTGTAAACAACTTTACAACTAAGTGAACTAGGAATACAACCTTTGTAGACCGGTTCTTCACTTCAATAGCTCCGTGTAGTAGTCTTTTCGCTCCAAGTAGTGATCTTGCAGACTCTAGAGTGGCTCCACAAGGTGAAAGCAACGAGCTTGCACGAAGTTTTCGAGGCCGTAAATGATCCATGTCGAGAAGACACTAACTCAAGCTACCTCTTCACTAATGTGGGATTAGTGAAGTTAACACCCTAAACTAAATGGCTAATCTAGTAGAGGATGATGAAACATGATTTTTGCTCACTTTAGAATTAATTTTCTTACTCTTTTTCTTCTCCTCTCAAAAGCCTAGAGAGCTTGGCTCATGGAGAAGAAGCAAATAATGGGTGAGTTTGTATCATATACTAACTCATGTAGAGATATAACCATGGCTAAGTGATAATGGTTAGCTTAATAAATATCTTAAGTAAAACAAAATTAGTGGACTGAGTCAATGCATCTATAAGCTTTATGCATGTGACTAATTTCCATCTAATTTGGATTTACTTAAAATATATAATTCTCACAATTATCTATGGTTTAAATCTCATACACCCATGTAGTGTGTATCATCAAGCATGACACAAAAATGTACATTAATATATATCACATATATACTATATACACACTAGTAAGAAAAAGAAATGTTTAAGTGAGCTAATATTAGTTAATGTAATCTAGTATATCAAATATACAATTATACATTAAATTATCAAATCAACACTTGATTTAATAATCCGGCTATATCACATATAACTGACTAATATCATATGTATCATGCTATCGAATCAACACTTGAATCGATAACCCGGCTATATCATATATAACCGATCGATACTAATATCGCGAGAATATAATACGGTATCATATACTCGTATTAATCTCGGTCCCGCACATATCACATATGCGCTCCTACTTCGTTTTGCTTGAGCTAGTAAAGCTCGGTATAGAACTCTAAAGGCTCGTCAATACGCCGGCAGTAGGTGATGATCATATCAAGCACCCACAAGCCGTCAGCGGTACTAGCTGGAAGTAACGGCTATCCGGCTATTGAGCGATCAGAAGATCAACAAGCAAGCCCGCTCTAGCTCTTGTAAAGCCTGTCAGTAACACTAACGTACAGTCTGGTCTCTTCGTCTGATATGTCACATATCTATATCTAGTCTATGGGTGGTAAATGTCAGACCTCAGTAACCGATAAGTCGTGCCGATATAAGACTCATAACGGATCGAGAAACTACTGATAACACTTATCAGTAAATCTCTGTAGCAGCCCTGGTCAGGGACTTTCTGTTATGGCCAATCGAGCACAGCGCAATATCAACCCCCAATACCGGGAGAGACGAATCCTCTCCTATCGTTCATTGCCTCCATGCGATTCGGGACTGTATCCAAAAGCCACCGTTTTGCACGTGATCTTGAACGCGGTAAGGTGGAAATCAAAGAACAGTGGCAATCACACAAGATTCTATGACGATCTCGGGTCTACAGACTAACATGTACCTGTGTCACCAGAGAACTGCTATCTTACGATAGGTATAATACCAAGTAGGAGTTTTCTGCGAGTCCGTTCAGTGTACCCAGTCTCCACTGAGCATCCGTATACCATCTTTGATGTCAAACACAAATGGATG
The DNA here is from genome assembly GCA_030015575.1 of Agapanthus africanus. Lineage (NCBI taxonomy): Eukaryota > Viridiplantae > Streptophyta > Magnoliopsida > Asparagales > Amaryllidaceae > Agapanthus > Agapanthus africanus. Next base: position 464,410,802 of record CM057349.1, read on the forward strand.
TGAGATCATCCATCGTCCATCATATGGGTCAAGATGCGTATACGCTAGTCTACTCTGGGGTATCGATACCATGTCTCGATACACCCTCGACTAGGAACGATTATAGGATATACTTGTGGACTACCCTTGGACCTAATAGTATGATCTCCATTATAGTCCTGACAGTTAAGTACACATTCTAAGGGCTTTATCAACATATGAGAGCAAGACAATATCACAATACTAATATACATGTTAAGACAAAGAGCAACCAGATAGCATACTATCATGTCGAGCAAGAAAGTCCTCTCTATATATATCCAAGCATCCATTATAATATACATCATATTATAATATTGGCCTCTAGGGCATATACATAACTAACAACGCCAAAAGGACACTTTAGAGGATTCATTTTTAGATTGCACTCTCTCAGTCTGGTAAAGACAATTCGGAGATCTTGGATGTGATTAGTTTCGGTTTTAGTCTTAACGACCAAATCATCAACATAGCATTCGACAACTTTATGAATTAAGTCATCGAAGATCTTTGCCATCGCTCTTTGGTAAGTGTCACTCTCGTTCTTTAGTCCGAACGACATCATCTTGTAGTAGTATATGCCGATTGGTGTTTGAAATGGCGTGTGTTTCTCATCCTCAGGTGACATCTTGATTTGGTTATACCCAGACGAACCATCCATGAAGGCAGTTCGTAACTTGAGATATCGTCGACCATCATTTCTATAATTGGGAGCGGGAGACCATTTTTAGGACATGCCTTTTTAGGGTCCCTGAAATCAACACAGACTCGGATTTATCCATTTTTCTTCTTTACTGGAACGATGCATGCGATCCAGTATGCATATTTTTCTTCTCTGAGGAAGCCGACCTCGATGAGTTTCTTGGTTTTCTCGATGATCTTTTCTTCCAGCTCTCTTCTCATTCTTCGCGGAGTTTGCTTGACTGGCTTGGCATCAGAGGATATAACCAGCTTATGCACAACCATCTTAGGGGAGAGGCCGTGCATTTCTTTATACGTCCATGCGATGCAGTCGACGAATTCATACAGCATGGTGACTTTGCTTTTTCACTTCTTCTGGCAAGAGTGAGCTTACATAGGTCGGAAGTTTCCAAGTCGACTTCAATTAGCTCGTCGAAAGTTGCTTGTCCGCCATCCTCGAGCTTTTGAAGGACTTCTTCCGGCTCAGTTGGCACCTCGTCCTTTTCTAGCTTTCCGCCAATTTCACCGACGTGGATCATGCAACAAGACTTGATATCAGGTTGGATGAAACCTATGCCTCGTCTGTCTGGGATTCACCTATCAATGAGCGTTCCGGCTTTAGGTGGATACCATAGTCCTTCGTAGAATTTTGCTTCGGGATCTGTTTGATATAACGGGCATCCACATTTCTTAAAATATTCCCACATTTCGGAGGCATAGTATTTAGGATTTAAGATAGGTCTTGCGCCTCTTCCATAAGGAAGACACATTAAGGACAAGTCGTCTGGGTGTATGACAGAATCTGATCCATAAAACAAAATGTCTTTGTGCTCGCTTTTTTTCCGGGAATATAGAAGGATTTCAATTCATCCACAGTGGAGACTGATAGTGCATCAAGCTCTTTTTACAATTGCTCTGGGACTTTTGTGATGACCATAGATCGTTCTGTGATCGCAAAGGTCACCCTCAGCCTTACTCTTTGCATAAAGGCCTTGTCTACGCATCTGCTGCAGGACGGATCCTCTTCATCTGATTCGTCAGTATTGCTACCAAAGTGCGGGCGCATTTTGCTGGAGGACGGATCTTCAGTGTCATACTCATCCGTGTCATTGCCAAAATGCGGGCAAACTTTACGGAGGGACGTGCTTTCTACGTCGGATTCATCAATATCGCTGCCGCATTGTGGTCGAATTTTACGAAAGGAAGGGCTTCCAGCGTCAAATCCATCGGTGTTACTGCCGAAGCACGGGCACATTTTGGGGTTCTTGGCTTTGAATATGACAGCCAGCTCAAATTTTCTTTCGGACTTCGGGGCCACTTCATCCTCCGCCAGTTGCGAGTTAAGCATTTCGGAGGTTCGTGAAGTACCGAGAATCCTCATACCGGATTTCATGTACGCCGAGCAGCTGTATGTCTCCGTTAATACGTTTTTCTTTACCATCTTGGGTATACTTCATGCATTGATGGAGCGTTGACAGAACAATGCCGTAGTCATGTAGCCATGGCCGTCCCAAAAGAACCTTATACGACGTATCGGCATCGATGGCATATATCTTTGCTTCTGTCTGCTAGTCCCCAAATTTGATTGGCAGAGCTATAGACCTCAGGACTTATAGACAGTTATGGTTGAAACCATGGATGACGATCCTTTTCCTGGATAGGTGTCGGACATCCATCGATAAACTCTTTAGAGTTCGTAGGTTCATAATGTTCACTCTGTATCCGGGTCAATCAATATGCGATTGATCCTGTCTCCGTCGTTGTATCCTGTTACGATCCTGGGCCAATCCACCGTATCCTATGCCTTCTCAAAGTCCAATTTAAGCATAAACCCCCTCTTTCGTCTTTTACAGCCATGTATTACCTCCTGTGCCACTGCAACCCCTTCCAGTATGGATCTTCCCGGAATGAAGCCGGTTTGTTACTCCCCTGCTAGGGTACGAAGCAAAGTCCCGATTCTAGTGGCCGTAAGTTTAGTGATAATCTTAAGCGACCCATTAAGCAGACTAATTGGCCGATAATCACCAATGGATTTCGCCCCCTCTTATTTTAGGATCAGGACCATTTGGACATAATTAAACCGGTGTTCACCCTTTCCCCATACTATTGCTTTATCAGCTCAACAAAGATATAAGATGGGATCTTTTCATAAAGATATATGATCTTTGAGTCATCGACGAAATTAATAAAATAAATAACACAAGGGGGATGCTTGGTACGAGCTGGTAATTTAGAGGGAATCTTGGATTCCCATAATTTATACCCACACGTTCATATGTGTTTTGACACGAACAATAATATTCTGGGAAATTTAGGATATTCCCCTGGAAATTATATTACCTTCCCTCAAATAGGTAATATCCTTATATTACCTCCAAATATTCCCGCTCAACATAACTAGTGTAATGATTCCCTGCAGGCAGGCTACCCGTCCGCCGTTGGGATCGCATGCCTGCCGCTGCGTGTCGCCTACCCGTCTCGGCTGGCCTTTGTTGTCATATGACGTTCACTGAAGAAGCATAGTGCCCGTCGTCGGCGCCATCCCATCATGCGCCGCCACCACTTCTCATTGATGACGTCTGCCACCTTCCACCGTCATCGGCGATTGCCCTTCATCGCCGCCGCTCGGTGCCTGCCACCGCTACTAGTCACCGGCCACCATCACACGTCACCATCCATCACCGACCACCATCACACGTCACCATCCATCACCGACCACCATGTTGGCCCCGACCGCCACCCTACATCGCCGATTGCCGCTCCGGGCATCGTTCGCCGCCACGTGCTAGTCATTGGTCGCCGCCCGACAGTCGTCGTCTTTCATCGTTGGCTGACACCTTTTTTGTCGTCCCCGTAGCCGCTCGCTCATCATTGATCGCCATCCTGCAGTAGTTGCCCTCCGTCCTCGGCTGACACGTTTCCGTCGCCCCCTTTTCAATCACAACCGCCACTATTCGTTGATGTTGCATGCATATATTGCCGGGAATATTCAGAATGTCCAATCATGTTAATGCAATATTCCTTGAAATTATATACTTGGGAATCACATTCCTAGTAATGTATTGATTCCCAGTAATCTTCCATTCCATGTACCAAGCGTTTTTAATGGAAATGTTTACGATGTATCACTAGCACTGGTAGGTAATTTCACGACAAGATCGGTTCATGATAATAATTTCTTAGGTAAAATTTCATCAGGCGCCCTTCATCCATTATATGTGGGACCAACCGACGCGGCTGAAGAGAAAGGGAAAATATTTGCCAAGGAGTTTTGTGAGAGGCCATGTGGGGAACCTGCTAATTGATAGGATGAAGGGACTGGTGACGATTTTGGAGAGGAAGGTACGAGGGTTGTTTGCTGCTGAATGAACAAGGTTATCATTGAGTGGAGCTCTGTAACACCAGTAGGCTGAAGAAATGGAGGATCTCAGTACATTGTCTGCAGGGATACATTCTAGTGATAAGGACTTGGCTGTCAATCTCAGTTGCTAATAAAATTATAACATACCATCATATTTTTGGATCTGCTGTCATGTGGATTTTTTTGGATACTTGTTATATAATAAAAAATCTAAAGGACCCGTCTTCTTCAACATGTGTTGATCTAGTGATGATTTGTAAAGCTAGCACATTGCTCTAAACTTGGGTTGGGGATAACGACAGGTTGGGTTCATATTCACTCCCCTCTGATGATAAGATAATCACCTACTAATCACTATAGAATACAAAATAAAGATCACATTTTTTGCTCTTGTTATTGCTGATAATGGCTCATGTCTTTGTCTGTGATTGACTGGCTTAAAACATGAGCTACTGCCATTAGGGCTTATCCTTATCCCTAACAGAGAACTTGTAACCTCGCATACCCACATAAGTTTTACAAACTTTGAGTACTTATATTATATGCATATATGAATTTGAGAGTTAAAAGTACTGATATTATGTATATATGGATTTGAGAGTTAATTTTTTTGTAACCTGGGACTGAGATTTATCCAATGTGGTTATTGTTCCGTATTTCTAGATGTCAACAGATTTTGTAAATACTTTTGATGATTGCGTAGGTTCAACAGGCTAGGCTGCATGAAAAGATCATGCCATATAAAAGGGCCTTAACTGGCGACAGGATCCAAGATGGTCTTATATGACTGAGAGTGAATCATACGTACATGTTGTCATGTTGTCGGATGTCATCACAAGCTGGCTTCCATATTTTGCCCACATCAAACAAAGGTTATTGTGCCTCCCTTTATTATTCTCTTATCAAGTAACTTGGATGTAAACAACTTAACTACCTTTGTTCCGTACATTGAGAACCACACAAATTAGATCTCCCTAAGGTGAAGTGCTAATCGAATGGCAAATTCTAAGGAATTCTAAGCAAATAAAGGTAAACGATTTCAGTTTTAACTGCAATCCACATTCTTACACATAACCGGTAATATTTGGCAGTATTTTAGCAATATAGCTGATTTATTAACATCAGAAATTCTTGGAAACAATATATTTACATATTAACGCATTAATGTTGGCAGATTATTAATCAAAATGGCCGGTGTCAATCTCTAGATGTCAGTACAGAATTTAGTTATAATTTACAGATACCGAGTTTCAAGAATTAATATCGAAATAAGTCCAATTTATAAAACTTGTACTCGAAAATTTTGTTAATATTTTTCTTCCATCTCTAAGTAGGCTGGCCCATATAATTTAACGAAAGGACGAGGATGATGCTCCCACCAACTTAAGCTGGTGTGCCTCTAGAATCATATTCCCCTGTAGGTGCTGGCCCTTCTTTAATGGGAATAATCTCATTAGTTTCACATAATTTCTTGCTTGTTTGTTCCGCCTAAATTTGGGTTTTAGAATTAAATCTAAATTCAAAGCAATTGAATCTGAATATTCTTTAAAGCACCACCTGACTTTGGATAGAAAATTGATTCAAAAGCCGCCCTATGGGATCTGTAAATTAACATCCCTGCGAAGTAGTAGTTGGGCACTCCATATTTTATATTTTGGGAGAATTTCACCAAACGATATGATTCTTGTTTCAGATATTACAGTTCATACTACTTCCTATTTAACTTTAGGCTTAATTTCCAAAAACTACCAAAAACTTAGGGGCTGTTGTAAGTAACTACCATATTCTTTGAAAATTACAGGAAACTATCAAGTATATGGCAACTTGTAAAACTAATTAACAATAAACTACCAAACTTGTTTGCGTTAGTAAACATTCAATAAACTACTGCATTTGTTTACTAAATATTCAATAAGCTACCAAACTAGTTAAAGAAAACTTAAGGCCGTTCATACGTTTTGGTAGTTTTTTGTAATTTTCAAAGAATTTGGTAGTTGCTTGTCACAACCCTTAGATTTTTGGTAGTTTTTGGGAATTAAGCTTTTACTTTATACAAATTTGGATAGCAGGTAGAGTTCGGGACTTTAAAGAAGATATTTAGAGCCATCTCCGGAGTTATTGTTCAGAACCGCGTAATGGCATAGTGCAGGTTAAAAAATACTAACGCGTGAAATCTCACAGTTAACAAGAAGTAGTGTCCCTCATAAATTCATTTCGACACACAAATAGCCCTTAATCTACAAGTGTCGAGTATAAAAGTTGTTATTTTCCCCCTCCAAAATTTCCCTGGTTTATGATACATCTAAAATATCCTCAAGGACCTCGACACTTGACATTTGTACAAGTAAGTCGGCATCTAAATTATTACATTCTCTTTCCATCAGGTACGGAACGCCTGCGACACAAGCTTCACTTTGGTGACCAAGCCCCGGACCCACCTTCTACTGAGAGAGACTGCAGGGTATTGTCTCTGTATGCTTGATTCTTTATTTTGCTATATTACATGGTTTTAGTAACCCCATCACTTTCTTCTGAAAGTTTAACATCAAGTAGCCTATGTTTACCAATATTTTACCAATATAATTAGTAAGCCTTCAAATTATTTCTTTTTGTCTTGATTCTTTTTTCTTCCCATTAGCACTTATATCCGCTGCAGTGAGTTATTAGCACTTACACCTCCTCTGTTCATCAATCAAAACTCTTATAAAAAAAGGGTAACACAGTTTTATCAGATATATATAGCTGGAAAAAAGGTAAAACATTTTGGACTATGGTGGCATCCAAGCAATTGTGGAAAATTTGTTCGGAAATGAAATGGGCAATATTAAAAGATAATACGATCATGTTTCGTGTCGATTATCGTTAGAGATCTAGGAACAGATGTCGGCCATTATTTGTGGGGAAATCTCAGTGGTCCTATATAGCCCAGGTTGATAAGGACATATCAGGGCAAGATGAAACAAACTTGAATTCTTCCTCAAATGATCAACCTAAAATCGCTCTCTACTAGTACTTGATGCATGTTACATGTGATGAAGAGCCTAGTCACTAGGTACTTTTGGAAAAAAGCGATGTCCCTAATTTATAAAGAAATAAAGTTATTTGTTGGTTGGCTTCATATATTATCCATTTTGTAACAAAACTAGGTCACAACCCTACCCTGAATAAAGAAAAACACAGATGCCTTGAGTCTCTCCATAGAAGGTGGCTTGAGTCAAGGAGGGGCTTGGTCAATCCATAACATGATGCTTTGATGCAAATGGAATAGTCTTAAGATGTCGATGAATTATACAATACAGCTCCTAAACGAAACGTGTATTAGAAGTCGCGTATATATTTTATTTGGGTTCAAAAATTTAATGCGGAAGCAGCACCAACAATAGGCCTTTGTTCCAAAACTTTTGGGTCGGTTATATGAATATGTATCTTCCATTCTGCCCAAGGCTGTCAACAACTAATATATCGTTCTTAATTGTTTTTATCCATGTTCGTTTAGGCCTACCTCTATCCATCCCCAGCTGTACCATTAGCTATAATTTTTTCACTTCTTCTCACAATGACATTTATTAGACTCTGTTGCCCATGTCCAAACCATTTTAATCGATCCTCTCTTGTTTTGTCCTTTATAGGAACGGCCTCCAACTTGTTATGAATATACTCGTTTCTTATCATATTTTCTAGTATATTACCAATTACCATTCATCCATCTCTCTCAACGTTCTCATTTCAGCCGCACCAACAGTGCTAATAAATAAGTACCCTAAGCTCTTGGCTTAATCTAGTGACTTAAGAGTTCAATGTGGAGACCTAATTAAGGTTTTGGATTATAAAAATCTAAAGTTTGGTACAATAAATGAAACGTGTGAATAGGTGTGAAACTCCTGAAAAAGTTTGGTTAGTTTTACACTTGTTCACACGTTATTTGTAAGCCTGAGCAATCAAATTACCGGCTCAACCCAGATGTTTGGTTGCATCTTCCTCAGAATTTCATCAACTAGCTATCAACATCCAATGCTTTTTAAGCCAACCTCCTCATCAACAAAAAAATAAAAAAAACATAATATATCTCTGTTTATCCACAAAAAGTTATCCCAGCTGCACCTTGTGCCCTATAAATAGCTTCAGTACCCACAATACTTCTACTCAATTCAAACAATATATACACTCCATTCCTAGCTTGGATATAGCAACAACATGCCGAGTCTAGACTCCATCGAATCCGAAACATACAATCGCCTTCATATTTCTCGCAACTCCGATGGGTCTCTCACCCGTAACTATCCAGTCCCGTTCACTCCCCCCAACGGAGACCAGCCATGGCCTGTTTTATCGAAAGACGTCCCTTTAAATGCAGGACTCAACACCTCGATCCGTATCTTTGTCCCGAATCTGTTACCTGTCAAGAAAAAACTCCCCGTTGTTGTCTACTTTCATCCCGGAGGTTTCATCCTCTGCACTCCTGCTATCGCTCCCATCAGCAATTTCACTGCTCGAATGGCTGCGGTTCTCCCTGCTGTCGTCCTCTCTGTCGACCACCGTCTCGCTCCCGAGCACCGCCTCCCTGCTGCTTATGATGACGCACTTGACGCCCTCCTCTGGGTCAAGAACCAAGCTCAGCTGTCTCGGCTGTCAGATGAAGCCGCCGAGCCGTGGATGAACAGTTATGCCGACTTCTCCCGTGTTTTCCTCATGGGAAGCAGCTCAGGCGGCAACATCGCGTACCACCTGTCTCTCCGTGCGCTAACTCTCGATCTCGTGCCCCTAGAACTGGCTGGGATCATCATGGACCAGCCGTTTTTCGGAGGAGAGGAGAGAACGGAGTCGGAGACAAGACTGGCGGACGATAAGTTCTTGCCACGGTCGGTAACGGATCTGATGTGGGAGCTTTCGCTCCCAGTCGGAAGCGACAGGGACCACGAGTATAGTAACCCGAAGAATTTGAAGGGGAAGGGGAAAGGGCTGCCCAAGTGTTTCCTGAGAGGGTATGTGGGAGATTTGTTGATTGATCGGATGAGGACGGTGGCGACGATGCTGAAGAAGGAAGGGGTTAGTGTCGTTTCGTTGTTGAACGAAGAGGGATACCATGGCGTCGAGCTCTTTGATTCCAGTAAGGCCGATGCCATGCTGGCCGATCTACGAGACTTCCTCTATATCGATGCTTAATTCCTTGCGTTTTCCTCGGGTGCATGCTTCAATTGTATTTTCAAAGAGTTATAATGAGCAGATATATAATTTTCGAGCAGATATATAATTTTCTAAGGGAAAAAGAAGAATAATGATTCATAAATTGACGTCGGCCTTTATTTAAACTTCTGTAAGTTGGGTTATGCCTATATCAATTACTCAGATATACATTTCAGTAATGCAAATACCCTGTACAGCATAACATAGAGCAAAGAAACACATTCAAAAATGAACCATCTAGAGCCTGTTTGGAAATGGAGTTGAGCTTTTCTAAACTGGAGTTTCATATTGGAAACCTCAACTCCAAAATGCCATGGGTCTGATTGGATATGGAGTTGGGATAACTGTAGTTTATTTTTAAGTGGAGATAGGAGGATATGGACTATGGTTTGCAGGTTCCAAACTTCAAAAATGGAGCTTACAAAATGGTAGCCAAACAAGCAAAAGTTAGAATTTTGAAGTTTGGCTTTGCTAACTTTATGAAACTACGTTTAGAAACCTCTACTCCATTCCCAATCATGGCCTGACTTTGTCTTATTTGTCATTCATTTTCGAGCTAAGATAACTACAGTTATATAAACTCTAATATGATCTAAGTTTAGTAAATTATATTTTCCCTGAACACATCTCGACATACATTACCATGGTTTAGTTTAAAATGAAGTTTGGTGTTGCAAACCATAGGTTGCATCGCCTTCACCTCCACTTAGGCCTTGTTTGGGAATGGAGTTGAGTTTTCTAAACTACAGTTTTATAAAGTTAGCATAACTTAATTCCAAAATGCTAATTTTGCCTTGTTTAGCAGCCATTTTGGACAACATCAATCTGATCAAAGAATTGTAAACTCTATATTTGGAGTTTGAGAATTGCAAATCATAGTTTGCATACTTTTTACGTTCACTTAAAATTAAAATTAAACCATAGTTAACCTAACACCATATCCCATATTGAAGCAGGACCATTAGTTTGACCAGGACTGCAAACTATATGTTTGTTTCTAATGCACTTGCAAAAATTAGGAGATAAATAATATAGTAAAAGCTCTTTCATTAAGGATAAGGATATAATGCTAATGAACAGCCTTATAGGATTCATGTGACTGCAAGCTACATAGCTCAAAGTCTCCCCCCCCCCCCCCCCCCTCCCTTTAAATTGTACTAAAAAGACTCTTTCATCGGTTTTCCATCCAAAGTTCGTGTCCCGTTAGGAAGACGAAGATAGAACTTGAACTTGAGCCACTCTCTTGCCTTTCAGGTATTTAGCGTTTTCCAAAAAAAAACCCAAATCCATGTTTAATTGAATATTGGGATTCAGTGAAACTAAAAGATCGTTCTCCTTTCAAATGAGCTTGCCCACTAACTAAAAGTTTGCAATTGAAACGATAACAACATTTGATAAACTAGTTGCTGGAGAAGGTTGATAAAGACTAGCCAGATTTCATGATCAATTTGAGAAATCTTTGATTGAAACGAAGCCTAAAGCCAATTTGGAGGAAAAGTTAAGAATTTTGAGAGAAGAAGAGAGGCTAGGGTTTTTTGCATCAACCCACTAGCTTGATACTTACCATCAACCCACTAACGGAGTAATGGAAAATACTAAAAAGATTTTCTATTTTTTGCATGTTGAGGATTTCTTAGTGCAACTTAAATGTATGTAGGGTCATTTAAGTAAATATGAAATATGAGTTAATTTAGTAATTAGCGAAGTATGTGAGAGTTTTTTAGTAAAATGCTCGAATAAATATTTGGTCAAATATTGTTATTCTAAAATATTTAAAAAAATCTATATAACGGCAAGGTTTTAAACAAGTATTTGCTCATTCATCTAGTAACAACAATATTTTTCTCTTCTTAGTTTGTCAAAAATAATAACATCTGTATGTTTTTTCACATATATATTTTTAGAATTATTTGTAGCTATTTTTTTAATATTTTAAATAGGCTCGGTAAAGCTCGAGTTTTGGCTTAAGCTCGGTGAAAAGTTTTATTTCATTCGACAAATAAACGAGTCAAGCTTAAACAAGTTTTAAAGCTCGTTTAAATAATTAAACGGTGCTGGACAACCTAGATCCCTGCCTGTTCGGCTCGTCTAATTGCCCTAAGGGACTATTTGGTTGCAGGATTATGAAATTTGGATTCCAAAATAGTACAGTTGAAAATTTCTGGATATGGTAATTTGTTGTTTGGTTGGTATTGGATTCTTAGGATTCTAAGGGGCGCTTTGTTTTTTTTTTAGGATTCATGAATACTAAAAAATGGTGGGTCCTTCATAAAAGACGAGCAAATTCAAAAATCCGAAAATCCTACAACCAAACAAGAATTGGCTAATCCTTGTAATTTTTTGGATTCATGAATCTAAATAGTGCCAAATCCTTCCCTAATTTTGCAACCAAACAGGTGCTAAACAAAGGGAACGTTTTACGGGTGTTATACAGGACAACAACACAGAGCAAACTACACGAGTGTTTTATGTTATTAACCCAGAAAGACAAAATAAAATGCATGGTTCAGGCCCACACAACAAGATAAAAAGACAACTATGCCATCATATAAAAGTACAAAAAAACATGTGGCGCGTCATTTGCTTGGTTTTGTCCTTCTTCTATCGGTCTAATCATATTATATGGGTGAACCTAATAAACCTAAATCTGAACCTGTCAAGTGCTCGCTTTTTACAAATCAAATCTTCAACTTTTTATAGAGGAATAATAAGCACGCTGGCACCTTTGTTTGATGAAGACAATTAAGTCTGCTTCACATTTTATTTATTTATTTTAGAAACAATATCCAAAAAGCGCACACACAATACATGGCATCCAAATCCCTAGTGGATTTGGTTGATGATATTTTATTAATAGCTGAGATTATAACACCCCGGTCCTTATCCTGCAAACTTCGTCAATCCTGTATTATTATTTCCTGTAAAGAAACTTACCATATATAATCTTCCACCACTCATTATGGCCTTGTTGTCAAATGTTTATGAAGAGGATTTTAACACGTCTCTGTAGGTTGACGGCTTTTTCATGGGCTGCGCAAGAACTCAGGTCTCGGCCCATGAAAAAGCCCTCAACCTATAAAGACTTGTTAAAATCCTCTACATAAACATTTGGCAACAAGGCCATAATGAGTGGTGGAAGATTATATATGGTAAGTTTCTCTATAGGGAATAATAATACAGGATTGACGAAATTTGCATGATAAGGACTGGGGTGTTATAATCTCAGCCACTAATAAAATATCATCAACCAAATCCACAAGGGATTTGGCTGCCATGTATTGTGTGTGCGCTTTTTGTAAATAAATAAAAATTGTGAAGTAGACTTAATTGTCTTCATCTTTCAAATGTGCCGCATGCTCATTGATTCGCTGATGATATTTGAACAGTCACCGCATTTGCTCTATAAAAAGTTGGTATATAAGGTTAAAGGGTATTAAAAGTCTTCATTTTTGTCATAATAGCAGGAAACCGCTATTGGTTGTTTCGGAAAATTTTGCACCATTACCTCTTATCACAATTATTTTCATTATTACCTCTTATTCGTCACAGTTTCATTAACAATTCGTGACTAAATCTTTATTGAGAGGTATTTATTGAAATTTAATAAAAGAAAAGGGGGAAACTAAGGATTGTTAAATCTAAAAGCCAATGTACAATTTCTTCTTAAACTCAAGATGTCGTTGTGCTAATCAGAAAAAAGTAAAAGGAGTTTCTCAGTATAGACGGTAGAAATCGAAAGATGATATATCCAACTGCTTTGGTGTCGACCTAAGAATTAACCTACCATTGTTGGCGGTGATGTGTAAAGTCACTATGATTATCCTAATAAAAAGAAATAAATTCTCGAATCATTGAGCTCATCTCTGAGGTAGAAAGAGATGTGCATTGTTGGCTGCTTCTATTCAAATATATCAATACAGTAAATTAGTGATCATCTTTCCTTGAAAATTACCCCATCAAAACTCATGTTTCGTTCATTGAATTATGGGATGTGATTTCACATGTGACAGCACAGCTGAGACTAGTATTACCATGAAAACTCTGCTGCTATTGCCACTAAAACTTTAAGCTGTGTGTCGTTTTCTTATTTCTCCATACTAATAAGTTTGAAAATTTAAAATTTCTTTATCCTTTCAGCCGGGACACATTACTAAAAGGCTGTACACAAGCCATGCATGTGTATATATTAGTGAGACATATACATAAAAAAATGTAAAATACGTGGTCATGTTATCAAGAAAGAAGAAGGGACATAATAAATTAAATAAAAATGTAATACATGTCTATAATACCAAGAATACGAATAAAAATGTAATACATATTGTTATTTAATAAGAAAACAGAAAATGTAATACATATTTAGAATACTATGCATAATAAAAAGAAAACTGTACATACATGGTCGGATTATCAAGAAAGTTGGGAGGTAGACGACTTGTATTTTAACCATGAATTAAAAAATATTTCTTATATATTTTGACTTTCCTTGAAATATATACACATGACACATGTCCCTCTTAAGATTGAATTTATAACAATAGAGATTTGTTTACTCTCTCTCTCTCTCTATTTTCCCTCTCTCAGCTCTATTTCAGTGAGAAAAAGAATAACTTAATTAGACTCAACATTTATAATACTAGTTTTTTGCACGTGTATTGCATGTTTATACTATAAATTGGAAATGATTAGTGTAATATTTTAAAGAAAAATATATATTTTAAGTAAATAAATAAATTGTATTCATAACACAATTTTTATCTCAAATAATAATGGTTATACACACACACATGGATGGAAAGAGGGGTGTGTCTCTCTCTCTCTATATATATATATAGGGAGAGAGAGAGAGAGAGAGAGAATAATGACGGAAAGAATGAATTGCCTTCGCATCTAAAAAATACATCATCCGCGATTTTATTCGAGAATCGGCATCCATCATCTTCATCTTTATCATCTAAAATGTTGATACACCAAATTTCATTTGATTCCGATACTTTGTCACCATTGATTTAATGGGTGCAAAATTAACAGTTTACCGACAATAGAACTTTTTACATTGCTAATTCAACAGTGAAAAAATGATGGAATCACATTAAATTTGAAGTATCCACATCTTACATGATAAAGATGACGATGGATGCTGATCGTCAAAAAAAGTCACCAAGAACATAGATTTTTGACGCCATCTGACGAAAATGCTTCCTCTTAGGTCCTCTTTCCTCTATTATTCTCATATATATATAATGGAGGAAAGAGGCCCTGGGAAGCTTTTTTCGTTAGATGGCGGCAAAAAATATACCCTCTACCATTTTATTTGACTATCGGTACCGTCCATCTTAAATTTCATCGTCTAACATATCGATACACCAAATTTCATATGATTCCACCATTTTTTCACCGTTGAGTTAGCAATGCAAAAAGTTCTACTGTTGGTAAACCGTTAATTTTGCACCCATTAAATCAACCGTGAAAAAATGATAAAATCAAATGAAATTTGGTTTATCCATGTCTTGCATGAAAAAGATGATTACGGTGGGTGCCAATCGTCGAAAAAAATCGCAAAGGGTGTAATTTTTCGATGCTATGATAGGAAATTTCCTCCTATAGCACATTTCCTATATATATATATATATATATAGAGAGAGAGAGAAAGAGATGCCATAGAAAGGAATTTCCTCCTATAGCTTCGAAACAATACACCCTTCAAGATTTTTTTCGACGATCGGCACCCATTATCATCACCTTTATCATGTAAGATGTGGATATACCAAATTTCATGTGATTCCACCACTTTTTTATGGTTGATTTAGTGGGTGTAAAATTAACGGTTTACCGACAATACAACTTTTTACATTGCTGATTCAACAGTGAAAAGGTGGAGGAATCACGTGAAATTTGGTGTATGCACGTCTTACATGATAAAGATGATGGTGTGTGCCGATCGTTGAATAAAATGGTGGATGATATAGATTTTTGATGCTACCTAACGGAAAAGCCTCGTAGGGTCTCTTTTCTTCATTATTCTTATATATATATATATATATATATATATATATATATATATATAGAGAGAGAGAGAGAGAGAGTACGGATCCTATGAGGCGGGTTCGCGTTTTTTAAAAAACGGAGCTGAATGAGGACCGTTGGATTTTGTGTTTTTAATCAACGGTTAATGTCACGCCCCGCTTCCCAAAATACGGAATACGAGGGGTAGACAAGGCCAGCCATGCTCCTACGGTCAAGAAAAAGTCCTGCCGTAGTCACACTTCGGCTTCTAGCTTTTCATGGTAAACAGTAAATGATGCGCAGGTAATGGGAAAATGCAGTAACTGAAAGGGACAATGTAAAGACTGACCTGAAGTGGAACAAATGAAAGTAACTCGGGAAGGCGAGTCAAGAAGTCTGTGAAGCACGTCTAGTTCTGATCCAGGCTAAATCTTCTCCTCACACTGAGCATGCATACTCAGATCGTCAGAGCGACACAATAGCAATATAATGCATATAATCAAGTAACAGTTCTAACAGTGGTGAAGGATATGAATAACAGTAAATCAATAACAGCATGAATATAAATGAGCAGAGATAAATGCAGCGGAGTAGTAAAGCGGTATAACAATATGTCACGAATGTCAAGACAGTATAGAATGAATGTAAATGACAGTAACCCTATCAGTCTCTAAGTCTCAATACACAGGTCAATAAGCCTATCGTCAGTCCAAGTGTGAGAGCCAACCACTCGCGAGTGTCCTCCACCCAAGGGTAGAACCCAAGGGCAAGGGACCACGGGCCCAACATGTAACGAATGTATCACGGTGTCTATAGCACATACCCTGTAAATCTCCATATAACTCCCTAAATATATAAGCCGGCATGGGACTCCCGAGATTCGGTTGAATTCACACTTGAACTACCCCACACCCCGAGGTCTACATCAAACGCTAACCATAACCCTAAATACTAATCGATTCGTGACAAGTCTGCGCGAGAACTGGAGGCAGGACCTCCATCAAGCACGTCCCGACTAATACCTAAGATAAATGGCAGTGTCGGATGCCTTATCTGTGACATCCGTGCAAGCGCTTCCATAAGTGTCCCATACCACTTATAGTCACACGTACACACATCCCACAGACGTCGACAATGCAATAGAATAAAAGGGACACTGATTGTGCACAAGTACGTATCACTTTCACTTAATCACGAATACACGAACACTGACGTACTTGCCACAATCAACACTAAAATCTAACACTGGGTAAATGCACGATGTCACTAGGTTATCAATACAATGACATGGGTATGATATGATGTGTGAACAAGTATATAAACATGGTGAGGATGTTATGAAACCGCATTCTTTCACTTGCACGATTTATCATGAAACATATGTATATAATTTGGCGAAATGACAAACAGGTAGTAATTAATATGTTCAGTTATCTATCCATCTAATTCGGTTTCGAGCCAATCGGGTTTCAGGATCATTAGTTATAACTGTTTCATTTTAAGCGCACGCGGCTGGAAATCCGGTTTCAGAATCGGGAATCCATTTCGCAACGCATTTTAAACCCAGTTGGGATCATAATTTAGCGACGCTACAGTTGGATGAATTCTAGGGTTTTCAGTAAAGTTTTCAACGCAACAAACGGATCTTCAATCGCGTCTGTACGTTAGGAGTTATAATCTGTTTAATTCTTATATGTCAGTTCTGATTCTGTCGGGACTGTTATGCGTCCCGATCTTCTAAATTACAGTTTAAATATCAAACGGTAACGAAACAGAATGAGACCAATCGTGTTGTCTAGCTATCAGAGTTACCTACAATAAGCAGCGGAGTTCCGCAACCTACGAGTTAAGGAACACCTGTGGTATCCAATACGGAACAGCAAGCAATGACTGGAGTAACTCTGGACTGCAGTCCAGAGTCGCACTCCGATCCTATTTTCATCATGGTTTAAGTACAGGAATGTCTGAAAACTAATACAGGGTTAAAGTTTGTCGAGTCGGCTTCGATTTGAGCCCTCGAACGCACCATTCTCGTATGTATATGATTTATAGTGAATTTAACGGTTTTCAGGTACAATATAATTTCAGTTTTTCAATTAAACTTGGGGGTAGCCGTTTTAATCTTTAACGATCACATTATGCAGCGAAATTCATACACTAAGTTCACAGCTATACGAGCCAACCAATACAGTTTAGTTCCGTCAAATTAGGGAAAGATTTCCTATGAGATCAAGCATCGAACGGTTTATTGGCTATATTTAGCATCAAGCAAAACATGTATTACATCTACGATTTTGATTTGTAACTTAATAATAAATAGCATGAAAGCAAGTAAAAACTTGCCTGGGGACGCCTAAGGCTGTACGGAGGCAGCAGCGACGACCGAGACGGCAAGGATCGACGACGTACGGAAAGTGCTCGATGAACAGCCAAGGCTCGAATGTTTTGCGGTGATCACGACTCGGCTCGTGGGAACGAGGTGGTTGCTGGCGGGTTCCAGTGAGGTATTCGGGATGTGGGTTCAAGAGAGGGAAAGTGATATAGGGGGAGAGAGAGAGAGAAGTGTAGAGAAAGAGAGAGAAGGCAGGGGAGAGAGAGAGTTAGAGAGAGAGACTGGGAGAGAGGTGTACAGAGGGGGAGAGTATGAGAAATGAGAGAGAGAGAAACCGAGTGAGAGAGAGAAAGACACAGAGAGAGAGAGACAGTGATTGAGGGAGAGAGTGAGAGAGAGCAGAATGAGAGAGAGAGGTGAGTTAGAGAGAGAGGCAGAAAGTGTGAAAGAGAGGTCGGGAGAGAGAGAGAGTTAGGGAAATTTAGAGAGAGAGGCAGATAGTATGATATGAGCTCCGAGAGGGTGAGGGAGTGAGAAGGAGGCTCTGGTCGACGACGCAGGGGATGAACGTCGGTGGCCAGAGCAGGCGAGGGCGTGGCTCAGACAGAGGAGGTGGGTGAGTGGGGAGCTGCAGTGGGTTTGATCGTAGAGGGAGAGGGGAGTTGACCGGGGTGATGCTGCTGACGACGAGAGGGTTCAGGGCTACGACGATGAGGAGATCGCCAGCGAGAGCTCGAGGCGGCCGGTGATGGGTGCAGGTGGTTTGGTGCTCTGTGGGTGCGCGTGATCGAGGGTGGAGGTGGTGGTGGTCGACGAGGGGGTGCGGCAGTGGTGGTAGTGGTGTTGGGAATCGGTCGTCGTCGTCGGTGAAAGGAGCGGGTGCGGGAGTGGTGGTAGTGGTGAGAGAGGAGGAAGAACAGGAAATGGAGGAGGGCTGAGGAAAGACTATGAGAGTGATGGAGAGATGCGCGACGTGGTTAGAGAGGGGAGCGCGAGGGGTAACGTCGCGCAACGTGGGCACGAGCGCGGACAGAGGCGTCGGCGACGGGAAACGCGCGCGAGAAAAGGGGAGAGAGCCGTTGGAGATTAAAAGAGATGTACAGTAGCTGAAGGTCGGGTCGGGTTGAGGCGTGGATGGGGCTGCGGGTAGCGGGCCGGGCTAAGGATTAAAAAGGAAAATTGGTGGAAAAATAGTTGAAGTGGGCTGAAGGGAATAATTGAAAGGAAAAGAATAATGAATTTAGTGGAGTGGAGTGGGCTGGGCTGAGTCGGGCCAGAGATTTAAACTGAAAAATAAAAGAATTTAATCTGGGCCGGCAAGGAATAAGATTCATTCGAGTTTGGGCTGAGGGTTATGGTAAAAAAGGGAAATGGTTTCATTAGTTTGGTTTGATTGTTTGGGCTTGGGATTGATTTGGAAAAGTAATTAGAATTAGGGTTTGGGTTCAACGGGTTTTGATAAATAAAATATAATAATTAGTTTATAAATAAAATAGATAATTCCTAATTAAAAATAAAGAGAATTCTAAGTAACAAAATACGGTCTTTGGTATAAAAGGGGCCGGGTGTTACATCATACCACCCTTACAAAAATTTCGTCCTCGAAATTTAAAATAAACGATAAGTTATACCAACAAAACGAAGCTATTAGATAGCTCACTAACACCAAAGTTTTATTAGTAGTACGGGGACGAAGAAATTTGAATATTTATATATAAGTAAGAACAACATACGAAAGGTAGGTCTAAATAGGTATAACGCAAGAATAACTATAGGAGCAACTACGAGTATATGAGAATATAGGTATCAATAGCGAACAATAATAGTCAAAGTATGTTCGATAAAAATCGAAACCATATATGCACATTTAAGTTTATTAAAACAAGCAGAAAAAGTATAAGGCACAACTATTTATATAGTAACATAAGTACAACCCCTAAAATAAAGTAACGACAATAATATAGTGAAAACTAGTCAGTAGGTTAAAACATTTCAGGAAAACATATCAAAAAATAGGTTTAAAATGATTTAGAAAACTGGTATAGTGAAATTAAAAGCATAGACCAAAAGTATGCGCGGTGTAAGGTTGCGCTACTAAAGTGAGAATAATAATAATACACTTAAAATACATAAAACGGGGTAATCAATAACACGTACTTTTTGACAAATGCAAAATACTAAAACTACATTTTAAATTAATCGTGCCCCTAAATATAGTTGGGGTAACAGGAAAAAAGCACAAGTATGTCTAGGCCTAGGTAGAGTAGGGATTACAATGGGATGTGGCTGATACAAGAGGTCGAAGGACGACGGCTTTAGGTTGAAGTTCAAGGAAATTAGGATCGGGTCAACATAAAAGTAAAGGTGAGCCACAAAGGGTTACAAGGGAAACAGTATGGGGAGGGTAACTTTCGGTACATCGTATGAATCAAGAATTTGAAGGGTTAGCTAACTCAAGGGTTTCACTACGAACTTCTCCTCCTAGAAGGATCTCAATCGATGCACAGACGAAAGATGAATGGCGGCTCATTCCAAGGATCAGGGTGCGGTACTTTCGAATTGAAACGAGGGTGAAAAACTTTACAACAAGTGGGGGTGGACAGTCAGAGATCTCAGCAGAAAGATAAATGGATAGGGTCAATAGCAAGTATTAAGCGAACCAATAATCAAAAGGCTTAAGAAATCAGAAGATTCATTTCATTCAAGAAAATTTGAAACAAGACATTCCTAAAAGCGGAAAGTGGCCCTAAACTATACACATTTTATTTGTCCAGAGAAACAACATAAAAAGGAAATTCCGTCAGTCGCGGTTGTGGAGATTCATTAGGTTGCGGTAGGCTTGCGCACTCAGGTAGGGGCGTCCATTTCCATAGCGTCTCGCAGGTACCTCTATTGGAAGTCCTTTCACCATAGGGTCTTGATCTTCTGGTCCTTCTTCCTCGGATAGAGCTTCTTCATCGAGATCCGATTCCACGTGATTCTCTTCTTCTGGATTTTCTTCCACGGAGTTTTCCTCAACTGGATTTTCCTCTATATCGGGCCCTCATCGGGATCTTCTTCTTCTTCGTCGGAATCAGCTATCATGTCAAATTCTGGGGCGGCTACTCCTTCGTCCTCTGAATCGTTGTTTCCGAAGTCGACCTGGGGACTGTTGATCTCATCGTCGGAACTCATCATCGTGTGGTCTAAGGATACGCAGGATTGCGCATCTTCATCCAAATGCGGCGCTGCTCCCGGTGGCCAAGTTATGTAAAGGAAAGTCATGATTAAACAACGGAATACATCAAGAAGAATAGTCAAGTGTACGAAGTATAGAAAGATATGCGGTTGCAGGAACTGAAAATCAGGATAGAAACGCTGTGATCACGAATAATATGAATAAGGAGAAAACAAGAGAATGATACATTATTTTATTGCATTAAATCAAAAGTTCAGTGGATACAAGGTTTCAAACTGAAAGAAATATTCACAAAAGATAACAACATTAATGCTGAAAGTAGATAATCATGAAAAATCCTTCTTCGACTACTATAACGTTGCATTTCCGTCGCGTGAGTTGAATCCTGCGTTAGGTCCGCCTTATCGTCGAAGTTCGAACTACGCGATAATCCTCACTTGGCAGAAGTGGGGAGTGTGGACGAGTTTCTTCCTTGCAGTTCTTTCCTTTCTGGGCAGCCGTTGATGAGGTGTTGGTTGGAGCCGCATATCAGACATTTCCCTTGAGCACGGCGACAATCTCTCTGAAGGTGTCCTGGCCTCTTACAATATCCACAGCAAGGGTTCTTCTGATGCTTCTGTTGACGCTTCATCTTCTTCTCCTTCCCTCGTCCAATAGGGATCCCTTTATGATAGGATGCTCCCGCTGGGGTCTGACTCACCGGTCTTCTCAGTCCTTCAGCTAATAAGTCGTTTGTTCGCTCTTGGGCTTCCTTCAAATCTTGCAGCACACTCAGGATCTCAACGGTCTGATTCTGGGGAGCGGATAAAGACGAAGAGTCGTTGGAAGACATGATCCTGAAATAACAATTTTGAGGATGATATAAGTCACAAGATTACGAATCAAAATGGATAGGACAAAGATTCAAAAATATCAGAGATGCTGAATTTATTATAAGTGGAGAATCAACTGTATGACTTTAAGTCACTTGATTAGATTACGATAGTGCAATTGCAACCACGTAACCTTGTCAAGTCACCCGAAACCATAGCGAATGGATAGCTGAACACACGATATGAATATGGATCAGGAATGACAAGTTTACAATCTAGACTGAGTGATGTCTTAGATTGCCAAACCCTACACGGAAAATTGCAATCCCAATCGATGCAAAAACCTGGCTCTGATACCAACTAAACCATGTCACGCCCCGCTTCCCAAAATACGGAATACGAGGGGTAGACAAGGCCAGCCATGCTCCTACGGTCAAGGAAAAGTCCTGCCGTAGTCACACTTCGGCTTCTAGCTTTTCATGGTAAACAGTAAATGATGCGCAGGTAATGGGAAAATGCAGTAACTGAAAGGGACAATGTAAAGACTGACCTGAAGTGGAACAAATGAAAGTAACTCGGGAAGGCGAGTCAAGAAGTCTGTGAAGCACGTCTAGTTCTGATCCAGGCTAAATCTTCTCCTCACACTGAGCATGCATACTCAGGTCGTCAGAGCGACACAATAGCAATATAATGCATATAATCAAGTAACAGTTCTAACAGTGGTGAAGGATATGAATAACAGTAAATCAATAACAGCATGAATATAAATGAGCAGAGATAAATGCAGCGGAGTAGTAAAGCAGTATAACAATATGTCACGAATGTCAAGACAGTATAGAATGAATGTAAATGACAGTAACCCTATCAGTCTCTAAGTCTCAATACACAAGTCAATAAGCCTATCGTCAGTCCAAGTGTGAGAGCCAACCACTCGCGAGTGTCCTCCACCCAAGGGTAGAACCCAAGGGCAAGGGACCACGGGCCCAACATGTAACGAATGTATCACGGTGTCTATAGCACATACCCTGTAAATCTCCATATAACTCCCTAAATATATAAGCCGGCATGGGACTCCCGAGATTCGGTTGAATTCACACTTGAACTACCCCACACCCCGAGGTCTACATCAAACGCTAACCATAACCCTAAATACTAATCGATTCGTGACAAGTCTGCGCGAGAACTGGAGGCAGGACCTCCATCAAGCACGTCCCGACTAATACCTAAGATAAATGGCAGTGTCGGATGCCTTATCTGTGACATCCGTGCAAGCGCTTCCATAAGTGTCCCATACCACTTATAGTCACACGTACACACATCCCACAGACGTCGACAATGCAATAGAATAAAAGGGACACTGATTGTGCACAAGTACGTATCACTTTCACTTAATCACGAATACACGAACACTGACGTACTTGCCACAATCAACACTAAAATCTAACACTGGGTAAATGCACGATGTCACTAGGTTATCAATACAATGACATGGGTATGATATGATGTGTGAACAAGTATATAAACATGGTGAGGATGTTATGAAACCGCATTCTTTCACTTGCACGATTTATCATGAAACATATGTATATAATTTGGCGAAATGACAAACAGGTAGTAATTAATATGTTCAGTTATCTATCCATCTAATTCGGTTTCGAGCCAATCGGGTTTCAGGATCATTAGTTATAACTGTTTCATTTTAAGCGCACGCGGCTGGAAATCCGGTTTCAGAATCGGGAATCCATTTCGCAACGCATTTTAAACCCAGTTGGGATCATAATTTAGCGACGCTACAGTTGGATGAATTCTAGGGTTTTCAGTAAAGTTTTCAACGCAACAAACGGATCTTCAATCGCGTCTGTACGTTAGGAGTTATAATCTGTTTAATTCTTATATGTCAGTTCTGATTCTGTCGGGACTGTTATGCGTCCCGATCTTCTAAATTACAGTTTAAATATCAAACGGTAACGAAACAGAATGAGACCAATCGTGTTGTCTAGCTATCAGAGTTACCTACAATAAGCAGCGGAGTTCCGCAACCTACGAGTTAAGGAACACCTGTGGTATCCAATACGGAACAGCAAGCAATGACTGGAGTAACTCTGGACTGCAGTCCAGAGTCGCACTCCGATCCTATTTTCATCATGGTTTAAGTACAGGAATGTCTGAAAACTAATACAGGGTTAAAGTTTGTCGAGTCGGCTTCGATTTGAGCCCTCGAACGCACCATTCTCGTATGTATATGATTTATAGTGAATTTAACGGTTTTCAGGTACAATATAATTTCAGTTTTTCAATTAAACTTGGGGGTAGCCGTTTTAATCTTTAACGATCACATTATGCAGCGAAATTCATACACTAAGTTCACAGCTATACGAGCCAACCAATACAGTTTAGTTCCGTCAAATTAGGGAAAGATTTCCTATGAGATCAAGCATCGAACGGTTTATTGGCTATATTTAGCATCAAGCAAAACATGTATTACATCTACGATTTTGATTTGTAACTTAATAATAAATAGCATGAAAGCAAGTAAAAACTTGCCTGGGGACGCCTAAGGCTGTACGGAGGCAGCAGCGACGACCGAGACGGCAAGGATCGACGACGTACGGAAAGTGCTCGATGAACAGCCAAGGCTCGAATGTTTTGCGGTGATCACGACTCGGCTCGTGGGAACGAGGTGGTTGCTGGCGGGTTCCAGTGAGGTATTCGGGATGTGGGTTCAAGAGAGGGAAAGTGATATAGGGGGAGAGAGAGAGAGAAGTGTAGAGAAAGAGAGAGAAGGCAGGGGAGAGAGAGAGTTAGAGAGAGAGACTGGGAGAGAGGTGTACAGAGGGGGAGAGTATGAGAAATGAGAGAGAGAGAAACCGAGTGAGAGAGAGAAAGACACAGAGAGAGAGAGACAGTGATTGAGGGAGAGAGTGAGAGAGAGCAGAATGAGAGAGAGAGGTGAGTTAGAGAGAGAGGCAGAGAGTGTGAAAGAGAGGTCGGGAGAGAGAGAGAGTTAGGGAAATTTAGAGAGAGAGGCAGATAGTATGATATGAGCTCCGAGAGGGTGAGGGAGTGAGAAGGAGGCTCTGGTCGACGACGCAGGGGATGAACGTCGGTGGCCAGAGCAGGCGAGGGCGTGGCTCAGACAGAGGAGGTGGGTGAGTGGGGAGCTGCAGTGGGTTTGATCGTAGAGGGAGAGGGGAGTTGACCGGGGTGATGCTGCTGACGACGAGAGGGTTCAGGGCTACGACGATGAGGAGATCGCCGGCGAGAGCTCGAGGCGGCCGGTGATGGGTGCAGGTGGTTTGGTGCTCTGTGGGTGCGCGTGATCGAGGGTGGAGGTGGTGGTGGTCGACGAAGGGGTGCGGCAGTGGTGGTAGTGGTGTTGGGAATCGGTCGTCGTCGTCGGTGAAAGGAGCGGGTGCGGGAGTGGTGGTAGTGGTGAGAGAGGAGGAAGAACAGGAAATGGAGGAGGGCTGAGGAAAGACTATGAGAGTGATGGAGAGATGCGCGACGTGGTTAGAGAGGGGAGCGCGAGGGGTAACGTCGCGCAACGTGGGCACGAGCGCGGGCAGAGGCGTCGGCGACGGGAAACGCGCGCGAGAAAAGGGGAGAGAGCCGTTGGAGATTAAAAGAGATGTACAGTAGCTGAAGGTCGGGTCGGGTTGAGGCGTGGATGGGGCTGCGGGTAGCGGGCCGGGCTAAGGATTAAAAAGGAAAATTGGTGGAAAAATAGTTGAAGTGGGCTGAAGGGAATAATTGAAAGGAAAAGAATAATGAATTTAGTGGAGTGGAGTGGGCTGGGCTGAGTCGGGCCAGAGATTTAAACTGAAAAATAAAAGAATTTAATCTGGGCCGGCAAGGAATAAGATTCATTCGAGTTTGGGCTGAGGGTTATGGTAAAAAAGGGAAATGGTTTCATTAGTTTGGTTTGATTGTTTGGGCTTGGGATTGATTTGGAAAAGTAATTAGAATTAGGGTTTGGGTTCAACGGGTTTTGATAAATAAAATATAATAATTAGTTTATAAATAAAATAGATAATTCCTAATTAAAAATAAAGAGAATTCTAAGTAACAAAATACGGTCTTTGGTATAAAAGGGGCCGGGTGTTACATCATACCACCCTTACAAAAATTTCGTCCTCGAAATTTAAAATAAACGATAAGTTATACCAACAAAACGAAGCTATTAGATAGCTCACTAACACCAAAGTTTTATTAGTAGTACGGGGACGAAGAAATTTGAATATTTATATATAAGTAAGAACAACATACGAAAGGTAGGTCTAAATAGGTATAACGCAAGAATAACTATAGGAGCAACTACGAGTATATGAGAATATAGGTATCAATAGCGAACAATAATAGTCAAAGTATGTTCGATAAAAATCGAAACCATATATGCACATTTAAGTTTATTAAAACAAGCAGAAAAAGTATAAGGCACAACTATTTATATAGTAACATAAGTACAACCCCTAAAATAAAGTAACGACAATAATATAGTGAAAACTAGTCAGTAGGTTAAAACATTTCAGGAAAACATATCAAAAAATAGGTTTAAAATGATTTAGAAAACTGGTATAGTGAAATTAAAAGCATAGACCAAAAGTATGTGCGGTGTAAGGTTGCGCTACTAAAGTGAGAATAATAATAATACACTTAAAATACATAAAACGGGGTAATCAATAACACGTACTTTTTGACAAATGCAAAATACTAAAACTACATTTTAAATTAATCGTGCCCCTAAATATAGTTGGGGTAACAGGAAAAAAGCACAAGTATGTCTAGGCCTAGGTAGAGTAGGGATTACAATGGGATGTGGCTGATACAAGAGGTCGAAGGACGACGGCTTTAGGTTGAAGTTCAAGGAAATTAGGATCGGGTCAACATAAAAGTAAAGGTGAGCCACAAAGGGTTACAAGGGAAACAGTATGGGGAGGGTAACTTTCGGTACATCGTATGAATCAAGAATTTGAAGGGTTGGCTAACTCAAGGGTTTCACTACGAACTTCTCCTCCTAGAAGGATCTCAATCGATGCACAGACGAAAGATGAATGGCGGCTCATTCCAAGGATCAGGGTGCGGTACTTTCGAATTGAAACGAGGGTGAAAAACTTTACAACAAGTGGGGGTGGACAGTCAGAGATCTCAGCAGAAAGATAAATGGATAGGGTCAATAGCAAGTATTAAGCGAACCAATAATCAAAAGGCTTAAGAAATCAGAAGATTCATTTCATTCAAGAAAATTTGAAACAAGACATTCCCAAAAGCGGAAAGTGGCCCTAAACTATACACATTTTATTTGTCCAGAGAAACAACATAAAAAGGAAATTCCGTCAGTCGCGGTTGTGGAGATTCATTAGGTTGCGGTAGGCTTGCGCACTCAGGTAGGGGCGTCCATTTCCATAGCGTCTCGCAGGTACCTCTATTGGAAGTCCTTTCACCATAGGGTCTTGATCTTCTGGTCCTTCTTCCTCGGATAGAGCTTCTTCATCGAGATCCGATTCCACGTGATTCTCTTCTTCTGGATTTTCTTCCACGGAGTTTTCCTCAACTGGATTTTCCTCTATATCGGGCCCTCATCGGGATCTTCTTCTTCTTCGTCGGAATCAGCTATCATGTCAAATTCTGGGGCGGCTACTCCTTCGTCCTCTGAATCGTTGTTTCCGAAGTCGACCTGGGGACTGTTGATCTCATCGTCGGAACTCATCATCGTGTGGTCTAAGGATACGCAGGATTGCGCATCTTCATCCAAATGCGGCGCTGCTCCCGGTGGCCAAGTTATGTAAAGGAAAGTCATGATTAAACAACGGAATACATCAAGAAGAATAGTCAAGTGTACGAAGTATAGAAAGATATGCGGTTGCAGGAACTGAAAATCAGGATAGAAACGCTGTGATCACGAATAATATGAATAAGGAGAAAACAAGAGAATGATACATTATTTTATTGCATTAAATCAAAAGTTCAGTGGATACAAGGTTTCAAACTGAAAGAAATATTCACAAAAGATAACAACATTAATGCTGAAAGTAGATAATCATGAAAAATCCTTCTTCGACTACTATAACGTTGCATTTCCGTCGCGTGAGTTGAATCCTGAGTTAGGTCCGCCTTATCGTCGAAGTTCGAACTACGCGATAATCCTCACTTGGCAGAAGTGGGGAGTGTGGACGAGTTTCTTCCTTGCAGTTCTTTCCTTTCTGGGCAGCCGTTGATGAGGTGTTGGTTGGAGCCGCATATCAGACATTTCCCTTGAGCACAGCGACAATCTCTCTGAAGGTGTCCTGGCCTCTTACAATATCCACAGCAAGGGTTCTTCTGATGCTTCTGTTGACGCTTCATCTTCTTCTCCTTCCCTCGTCCAATAGGGATCCCTTTATGATAGGATGCTCCCGCTGGGGTCTGACTCACCGGTCTTCTCAGTCCTTCAGCTAATAAGTCGTTTGTTCGCTCTTGGGCTTCCTTCAAATCTTGCAGCACACTCAGGATCTCAACGGTCTGATTCTGGGGAGCGGATAAAGACGAAGAGTCGTTGGAAGACATGATCCTGAAATAACAATTTTGAGGATGATATAAGTCACAAGATTACGAATCAAAATGGATAGGACAAAGATTCAAAAATATCAGAGATGCTGAATTTATTATAAGTGGAGAATCAACTGTATGACTTTAAGTCACTTGATTAGATTACGATAGTGCAATTGCAACCACGTAACCTTGTCAAGTCACCCGAAACCATAGCGAATGGATAGCTGAACACACGATATGAATATGGATCAGGAATGACAAGTTTACAATCTAGACTGAGTGATGTCTTAGATTGCCAAACCCTACACGGAAAATTGCAATCCCAATCGATGCAAAAACCTGGCTCTGATACCAACTAAACCATGTCACGCCCCGCTTCCCAAAATACGGAATACGAGGGGTAGACAAGGCCAGCCATGCTCCTACGGTCAAGGAAAAGTCCTGCCGTAGTCACACTTCGGCTTCTAGCTTTTCATGGTAAACAGTAAATGATGCGCAGGTAATGGGAAAATGCAGTAACTGAAAGGGACAATGTAAAGACTGACCTGAAGTGGAACAAATGAAAGTAACTCGGGAAGGCGAGTCAAGAAGTCTGTGAAGCACGTCTAGTTCTGATCCAGGCTAAATCTTCTCCTCACACTGAGCATGCATACTCAGGTCGTCAGAGCGACACAATAGCAATATAATGCATATAATCAAGTAACAGTTCTAACAGTGGTGAAGGATATGAATAACAGTAAATCAATAACAGCATGAATATAAATGAGCAGAGATAAATGCAGCGGAGTAGTAAAGCAGTATAACAATATGTCACGAATGTCAAGACAGTATAGAATGAATGTAAATGACAGTAACCCTATCAGTCTCTAAGTCTCAATACACAGGTCAATAAGCCTATCGTCAGTCCAAGTGTGAGAGCCAACCACTCGCGAGTGTCCTCCACCCAAGGGTAGAACCCAAGGGCAAGGGACCACGGGCCCAACATGTAACGAATGTATCACGGTGTCTATAGCACATACCCTGTAAATCTCCATATAACTCCCTAAATATATAAGCCGGCATGGGACTCCCGAGATTCGGTTGAATTCACACTTGAACTACCCCACACCCCGAGGTCTACATCAAACGCTAACCATAACCCTAAATACTAATCGATTCGTGACAAGTCTGCGCGAGAACTGGAGGCAGGACCTCCATCAAGCACGTCCCGACTAATACCTAAGATAAATGGCAGTGTCGGATGCCTTATATGTGACATCCGTGCAAGCGCTTCCATAAGTGTCCCATACCACTTATAGTCACACGTACACACATCCCACAGACGTCGACAATGCAATAGAATAAAAGGGACACTGATTGTGCACAAGTACGTATCACTTTCACTTAATCACGAATACACGAACACTGACGTACTTGCCACAATCAACACTAAAATCTAACACTGGGTAAATGCACGATGTCACTAGGTTATCAATACAATGACATGGGTATGATATGATGTGTGAACAAGTATATAAACATGGTGAGGATGTTATGAAACCGCATTCTTTCACTTGCACGATTTATCATGAAACATATGTATATAATTTGGCGAAATGACAAACAGGTAGTAATTAATATGTTCAGTTATCTATCCATCTAATTCGGTTTCGAGCCAATCGGGTTTCAGGATCATTAGTTATAACTGTTTCATTTTAAGCGCACGCGGCTGGAAATCCGGTTTCAGAATCGGGAATCCATTTCGCAACGCATTTTAAACCCAGTTGGGATCATAATTTAGCGACGCTACAGTTGGATGAATTCTAGGGTTTTCAGTAAAGTTTTCAACGCAACAAACGGATCTTCAATCGCGTCTGTACGTTAGGAGTTATAATCTGTTTAATTCTTATATGTCAGTTCTGATTCTGTCGGGACTGTTATGCGTCCCGATCTTCTAAATTACAGTTTAAATATCAAACGGTAACGAAACAGAATGAGACCAATCGTGTTGTCTAGCTATCAGAGTTACCTACAATAAGCAGCGGAGTTCCGCAACCTACGAGTTAAGGAACACCTGTGGTATCCAATACGGAACAGCAAGCAATGACTGGAGTAACTCTGGACTGCAGTCCAGAGTCGCACTCCGATCCTATTTTCATCATGGTTTAAGTACAGGAATGTCTGAAAACTAATACAGGGTTAAAGTTTGTCGAGTCGGCTTCGATTTGAGCCCTCGAACGCACCATTCTCGTATGTATATGATTTATAGTGAATTTAACGGTTTTCAGGTACAATATAATTTCAGTTTTTCAATTAAACTTGGGGGTAGCCGTTTTAATCTTTAACGATCACATTATGCAGCGAAATTCATACACTAAGTTCACAGCTATACGAGCCAACCAATACAGTTTAGTTCCGTCAAATTAGGGAAAGATTTCCTATGAGATCAAGCATCGAACGGTTTATTGGCTATATTTAGCATCAAGCAAAACATGTATTACATCTACGATTTTGATTTATAACTTAATAATAAATAGCATGAAAGCAAGTAAAAACTTGCCTGGGGACGCCTAAGGCTGTACGGAGGCAGCAGCGACGACCGAGACGGCAAGGATCGACGACGTACGGAAAGTGCTCGATGAACAGCCAAGGCTCGAATGTTTTGCGGTGATCACGACTCGGCTCGTGGGAACGAGGTGGTTGCTGGCGGGTTCCAGTGAGGTATTCGGGATGTGGGTTCAAGAGAGGGAAAGTGATATAGGGGGAGAGAGAGAGAGAAGTGTAGAGAAAGAGAGAGAAGGCAGGGGAGAGAGAGAGTTAGAGAGAGAGACTGGGAGAGAGGTGTACAGAGGGGGAGAGTATGAGAAATGAGAGAGAGAGAAACCGAGTGAGAGAGAGAAAGACACAGAGAGAGAGAGACAGTGATTGAGGGAGAGAGTGAGAGAGAGCAGAATGAGAGAGAGAGGTGAGTTAGAGAGAGAGGCAGAGAGTGTGAAAGAGAGGTCGGGAGAGAGAGAGAGTTAGGGAAATTTAGAGAGAGAGGCAGATAGTATGATATGAGCTCCGAGAGGGTGAGGGAGTGAGAAGGAGGCTCTGGTCGACGACGCAGGGGATGAACGTCGGTGGCCAGAGCAGGCGAGGGCGTGGCTCAGACAGAGGAGGTGGGTGAGTGGGGAGCTGCAGTGGGTTTGATCGTAGAGGGAGAGGGGAGTTGACCGGGGTGATGCTGCTGACGACGAGAGGGTTCAGGGCTACGACGATGAGGAGATCGCCGGCGAGAGCTCGAGGCGGCCGGTGATGGGTGCAGGTGGTTTGGTGCTCTGTGGGTGCGCGTGATCGAGGGTGGAGGTGGTGGTGGTCGACGAGGGGGTGCGGCAGTGGTGGTAGTGGTGTTGGGAATCGGTCGTCGTCGTCGGTGAAAGGAGCGGGTGCGGGAGTGGTGGTAGTGGTGAGAGAGGAGGAAGAACAGGAAATGGAGGAGGGCTGAGGAAAGACTATGAGAGTGATGGAGAGATGCGCGACGTGGTTAGAGAGGGGAGCGCGAGGGGTAACGTCGCGCAACGTGGGCACGAGCGCGGACAGAGGCGTCGGCGACGGGAAACGCGCGCGAGAAAAGGGGAGAGAGCCGTTGGAGATTAAAAGAGATGTACAGTAGCTGAAGGTCGGGTCGGGTTGAGGCGTGGATGGGGCTGCGGGTAGCGGGCCGGGCTAAGGATTAAAAAGGAAAATTGGTGGAAAAATAGTTGAAGTGGGCTGAAGGGAATAATTGAAAGGAAAAGAATAATGAATTTAGTGGAGCGGAGTGGGCTGGGCTGAGTCGGGCCAGAGATTTAAACTGAAAAATAAAAGAATTTAATCTGGGCCGGCAAGGAATAAGATTCATTCGAGTTTGGGCTGAGGGTTATGGTAAAAAAGGGAAATGGTTTCATTAGTTTGGTTTGATTGTTTGGGCTTGGGATTGATTTGGAAAAGTAATTAGAATTAGGGTTTGGGTTCAACGGGTTTTGATAAATAAAATATAATAATTAGTTTATAAATAAAATAGATAATTCCTAATTAAAAATAAAGAGAATTCTAAGTAACAAAATACGGTCTTTGGTATAAAAGGGGCCGGGTGTTACAGTTAATATTAATTCAGTTTATTAAATCGTTAATAAATGGAAGGTGAATATTATACTGCCAAATATTGTGTAGGTAATACTAAAGAATTTGATGTTTCTCTTAACCTTTTTTTAAAATCAAGGAGTAGAATATTTATCTCTCATTTATTAACGATTTAATGAACTGAATTAGTTTCAACCGTTGATTAAAAACATAAAATTCAACGGTCCTCATTCATGTTCGTATTTTGAAAACGCGGATACGCCTTATAGGATCCGTACACTCTCTCTCTCTCTCTCTCTCTCTATATATATATATATATATATATATATAAAAGGGGAGTGATCCATTGCAAATCGGTCCACATTTTTTAAAAACGGGAACTTCCGATCTACGACATATTTGAACGATCCGATCTGTTCAAGTTGATCATCCTACCCTCGAATATATGTATATGAAAAATTAAAGAATTTAAAGATCTCTAGCCTATGCATCGAAAGAAATTCATTTTTGCACCCATCAATGCATAGATTAGAGATTTTCAAATCTCTTTATTTTTCATACACATATATTCGAGGGTAGGGTGATCAATTTGAACGGATCGGATCGTGAAAATATGTCGTAGGCTGAGAGTTTCCGTTTTAAAAAAACGCGGATCGGTTTGCGATACAGCACTCATATATATATATATATATATATATATATATATATATATATATATATATATTTGGGGGTAGGATGATCAACTTGAACGGATCGGATCGTGAAAATATGTCGTAGGCTGAGAGTTCCCGTTTTTAAAAAACGTGGATCGGTTCGTAATGGAGTACTCCATATATATATATATATATATATATATATATATATATATATATATATATATATATATAATGTGTGTGTGTATATGGGGACCCTTCTCGTCAACGTATGCGCCAACGCCAATATAATATTTAGATTGTAAATATTTGACTTTATTCGGAGGGTCTTTATAAAGAATTTATATGGCAAAACGCAATTCGTCGATTTCATTCTGTTTGGCATATTTTAGCACCTTGCCTTTTAAAGATAGCTTTGTTATGCCTACTCAGCTAGGTAGGGCATTGGTCAATAGCCGAAATTCGTCGAAGGGAAACCAGAAAATTGTAATGATCTTGTGCCATCAAGAAAAAAGTGAAAAAGGCTATTTTCTTATATATATATATATATATATATATATATATATATATATATATATATTGAGAGAGAGAGAGGAGGGGGAGTGCTCCATTGCAAACCGGTCCGTGTTTTTAAAGAACGGAAACTCTCGGCCTATGGCGTGTTTTCATGATCCGATCCGTTCACGTTGACCACCCTACCCTCGAATATATGTATATGAAAAATCAAGGGATTTGAAGGCCTCTACCTATGCATCGATGGGTGCAAAAATGAACGTCTTTCGATAATGCAACATAAACGTTATTTGATGCATAGGTAGAGATCTTTAAACCTCTTGTTTTTTTCATACACATATATTCGAGGGTAGAGTGATCAATTTAAACGGATCGGATCGTTCAAATATATCGTAGATCGGGAGTTCCCATTTTTAAAAAACACGGACCGGTAGGATAATGAAGAAAGGAGGTCCTAGGATGCTTTTTGGTTAGTTGGCGTCAAAAAAATTACACCCTCCACGATTTTTTCGACAATCGGCACCCATCACCATCTTTACGACCTAAAATGTAGATACTCCAAATTTCATGTGATTCCACCACATTTTCACCGTTGAATTAGTAATGTAAAAAGTTATATTGTCGGCGAGCCGTTAATTTTGCACTCTCATATGGCACATTTCCTATATATAGGAGGGCATATGAGGGAATTTCCGCCTATCGCGTCAAAAAAGTACATCCTCCACAATTTTATCCAACAATCGGTATCCATCATCTTCATCATTATCATATAAGATGCAGATACACCAAATTTCATGTGATTCTATCATTTTTTCACCGTTGAATTAGAAATGTGAAAAGTTCTATTGTCGGTAAACCGTTGATTTTGTGGGTACCGTTAATTTTGCACCCACAAAATCAATGGTGAAAAAGCGGTAGAATCGCATGAAATATGGTGTATCCACATCTTGGATGATAAGGATAAATATGATGGGTGCTGATCGTCGGAAAAAATGAAGGATGTATTTTTTTCGATGCCATAGAAGAAAATTCCCTATAGTCTCTTTCCTACATTATTCTCTCTCTCTCTCTCTCATATATATATATATATATATAAGGAATAAAAAGATTTCATTTTTCTTAGTTTATGAGCATGTCTTTTATTGAGTGTGTATAAGAGAGAGAGAGAGAGTTGGGTGTTCTTTTGATTTTTTTGTTGGGAGGTGTGAGAGATGAGCAGGATGTTATTTTGTCTTTTTTTATTTGGATGATGTGGTGAAGCATGGGGTAATGAATTTTTCTTCTTTTTTTGATTTTTGCAAAATGATATAATAATGACATGATCACCCAAAGAGTTTGAGTTTTTACAGTAAAGATTTTTAAAAATATATTTATTTTATCGAAAAAAGAAAACAAGAAGGATACCGTGCAACAAAAGTTGCACGTCCTCCTATGTTCAATAGAAAAAAAATACTTTAGAAGGGCTTGTATGGTGCAAGCCCCTCTAAAGCCCTTGTATGGGCTCCCCTTGTATGTGGGGGTGCCTATCCAAGGGCTATGCAAGGGCTTACACCATGCAAGCCCTTACATAGTAGATTTTTCCGTTATATAGATAGAAAGGGATGGATGGGGCCCTCGCATAAAGGGTGGGGCCACCGTCCCCAACCACTTTCTCTCTCTATTGCTGTAGGGCCCCAAGTAAAAAATACATGTATACACATGTGTCTTGCTATGGACACACTCTTTTGTATAGCTCCTCTTCAATTTCTGTATAGACCAACCAAATTTCATGAGTTTGCTAGCTGCCGAAATTTCCAACTGCTAGCATGTCATTTCTTTAGTTATCTCTCTTGGTTAGTAAATATATTTTATTTGGATTTTTTAAATAGCTTTTAGCATTATTTAATTCTTCGATTAGATCAGTATATATATGTGATAGGTATTAAAGCCCATATCATAATGCTGGCTTCGTGCCTCTTTCATAGATGGGCTCCCTTAGATGGAAATGGGCTTGTGGGCCCTATATGAAACAATAGTTTGGACTGTTTTCTCAATTGGTTTTTTTTAAATACTAATAATTTCTCTCTCAAATATTTCATTTATTTAAAAAAAAATTCAAATAAGATTTATATTTTTATATTTCTTCCTGAAATCAATGATATTGCTCCACATTGCTCATTTTAACATTTTTTTCATCCAAATTAACTTTCCTATGTTAACCAAGGTTATGTTTTAATCTCGTTAAAGAAATTTGGGCATGGCAATTGTTTTTTTATGGAGATGTGAGGGAAAATATAAAAATATTGAAATTAAAGAGAGGTCTTCAAAATAAGAGAGAATATTTAAGAAGAATTTTTTTTGGAGGGAGAGGTGGGGGGGGGGGGGGGGGGTGCGTAGATTTACAAAAAAAAAATAGAAAAAACCATTGACTGCTCTCGCTTGTCATCTGCTTTATGGGCTCCTATAAATGGGTTTTAAAATTCAAAGTGAATTGGTTGGGTTCTATGAACAAGTGATCATCACTCTTGTAAATCCTTGTGCCAGCTATCTATGGTAGATTTGATGTCGTTTTCAAGTTCGAAGGTTTTTTAACGCTTTGTATTTTTTTCACCATTCGTATTTATGTTTTGGAGGAAATTTGAATGCTTATATGTGAACATGGAAAATTTTATTTGTGTTTGGATAAAAGTTATGTTAAAATAAATTATGTGAAATCCAATATTTTTCAAAAGGATTCTGTCCACAAGAAATTATCTTTCTTAATTGCACTAGCTATTATTGTACTTTTATATTTTGTTTTGGATGAGATTTGAATGCTTATATGTGATGTCGGAAATCTTTACTTGTGTTTGGATGTAAGTTATGTTAAAATATAAGTATTATGTGAAATCTAATACTCTACCTTTCAATCGAGCTTTGTCCACAAGAAAGTATGTTTCCTGATTGCACTAATTATTGTTGTAACTTTTTTGGCCGTTGGTAACTACAATTTCACACTTTAATTCTTGTGTTTAATTTAATCACCGCAAACCAGCCATCTTTTACCAGCGAGCAATAGCTCAGTTGGTATGACATTTTTCCTTTTGGAGAAAGTATGGGGTTCGATCCTCAGAAAAGAAAGTGGTTATAAGTAAGCTTTTGGATCCCCTAGATGCGTATATGTGTTTTGTGCTTGTGCTCGCTGTGTTTTGTTGGCTGTGTGCATGGGATAGGCTTACGGGCCAGTTCAAAAAATAAAATTAAAATATAACCATCTTTTTCTTTTTTTTTCCTTGGGTTTTTATCACATTCCGCTTCCTAAAATACGGAATACAAGAAGTGACAGGGCCAGACATGCTCCTACGGTCAAGAAAGTATCCTGCCGTAATCACACTTCGGCTTCCAGCATTACGTGGTGATCAGTAATCATAGCACAGGTAATAAGAAATGCAGTCACTAATTCTATCAAAACAGATATAAAACTAACCAGATAGAGTCAAGAGAAAGATAGCGCTGGCGTCGCTGATCGTGATGTCCGCAATATCTTCGAGGTAAGGCAGGTCCTGATCCAAGCTAAATCCACTTTTCACTCTGAGCATGCATACTCAGGTCGTCAGAGCGACACAATAGCAATATATATAAATATGTAATATATGCAATGATGATAAACATAAAGCGGTAAGTATAGAACAATGACGCGAGCAAGAAATAACCGGTACATGTAACGATAAGCAAGTATCAGATCAGTAATCAATGCAATGTCCATGTCACTAAAGTAATCAGTCTCTAAGTCTCAATGTCCAAGTCACTAAGTTTATCGTCAGTCCAAGTGTGAACGTCAACCACCGCAGAAGTATCCCCAACCCAAGGGTAGGCCTCAAGGGCAAGGGAACACGGGCCCGAATCATACTCGCTAATAATCAAAAATACCATCCATACAACTCCCGAAATCACTGTATATGCCGGCAGTGAGACTCCTGAGATTCCGTTGATCGAACTCACACTCAAAATACCCCACACCCCGCGGTCTACATTAAACACCGACCATGAATCCAAATACTAGTCGCTCCATAATAAGTCTACACGAGAACTGGTGACAGGGTCTCCATTAAGCATGTCTCAACTGATATCCAAGATAAATGAACAGTGCTCGATGTCTTACCTATGACACTAATATAAGTGCTTCTATACCCGTCCTATACCGGTTATAGTTACACTTATATATACCCCATAGGCGTCAACAATGCAATAACTAATTGTTTCCGCTGATTGTGTACAAGTACGCGTCACTTCCACAATTCAATCACGTTTTAACATTAACGTACTTGCCACAATCCAATCACTAATATTTATCACTTGGTAATGTAACACGGTCATTAGGATATTGATGCAAAAGAACACTATTTACAAGGAGATGACGGTCATGCAACATGATGGGTATACAGTAAATGCACTGCTAAAAACATATGAGCAACCGGTATCGGTTGGATTAGAAAAAACCACATAAAATCACACGTGCATAATTTGGCAAAACAATATAAAAGGCGTAAACAGCGTATTAACTTATCTATACGGTAAATTGGTTTCGAGTCAATCGGGTATTTGGTTTACGAGTTATGGTTTTCATATTAAGTGTTATTTGCTGGAAATCCAATTTCTGAACTGGAAATCTATTTCGTAACACGTTTTACTCTCTATTAGGAGTATAATTAGGCGACGTTACAGTTAGATAATATTTAGATTAATCTGTTATGTTTCCAACGCATTATACGGATTAACAATAATCATCTTAGTTTAGGAGTTATGATCAGATCACTGATGAAGGGTGCAAGCTGAAATGACAGAAATTTGCCGTATATGTAATCCGTTTAAAATATGATTTAAATACCAAATGATACTGGAATTTAGTGAAACCGATACCATTGGAAATATAAAACAATTGTCTACGCATAGGTAATTGGCTCCGTACACTATCACAATTAAACATTACGGTTTCAGGTGTATAAAAGTATGTCAAGGATAAGTTCCTGCTCTGGACTGCAGTCCAAGCTCAGGTAAGTTCTTTGTTTTCGATATTCAGAGGATATATTTAACGGTAAATATACACGTCATGTTAAATATTATGCAATACCCTTCGCAATGAACTCAGGCACGCTGCGAGTGGATTTTTCTGGAATTAATTATGAATTTAACAATGTCAAGTGTTTACCCCAATCAGAGCAAAACTCTGTTCAAATTCCAAGGCGGGAAACGAAGCAACGCTTCTGTTTCCCCCAATCAGAACAAGGCTCTATTCTGAAAATTAAAATAAAAAATTAAAAAATTAAAGAAGCAACGCTTCAGCTGACTTGCGCTCTGCGCTGCGCGCCACGTGGCAGCGCAGTTGCGCCGCGCTCTGCGTTGCGCGACACGTGTCAAGCGCTGGGACGTTTGCGCCAAACAGAATTAAAATTCCAGTAAGATCTTTCTGTTCTTGTTAAAACAAGAAGATTGTCTTCTGTAAAACAGAAGTTCTTGGATCAAAGATCCAACGGTGGGGAAAATTCCCTAAATCACTCAGAGAATGATCTTTTTAACAAATTTAACAAATTAATGGGCACTATATAAAGGCCCCTAGACCCCAATTCAAAAATCATCAACATCGAGATCAAAATCAAAAACAACAACACAGAGAATAGAGAGCACTCTGAAGAATTTGGAGAAGAAAAAAAGAAAAGAAAAAGGTAAAGACCTTTTAAAAAGAAGAATTTCTTCTGAATAGATCATTGATCTAAGAACAAGATCAATGATCTTCAATAAAAAAATATAATAATAACAGTGTCTTGCACTTTTTTATGAACCATTGGTTCTGGAATCTTAAAGATTCTCCTCTTAAATCCAAAATTGAATTAAGTTATTAAAATAGTGTCTTGCACTTGTAAATCTGCACTGTTGCGCTACTGGGTTGGCGCAAGCCACCAGAAAGCGCCACGTGTCAGCTCCAGAACGATCTGCGCTATGCGC
Organism: Agapanthus africanus; assembly: GCA_030015575.1. Classification (NCBI taxonomy): domain Eukaryota; kingdom Viridiplantae; phylum Streptophyta; class Magnoliopsida; order Asparagales; family Amaryllidaceae; genus Agapanthus; species Agapanthus africanus. The sequence goes on from CM057349.1 coordinate 464,450,112, forward strand.
TGTTAAAATAGAGCACCACTCTCATGAATTGGCGCAACCCAGCAGAGCGCGCCACGTGTCAGAAGCGCAACAACGCAGCGCACTGGCACAGCGCACTACGCTTGCGCTCACCAGAGCGTGATACGTATCACCTTTCCATAGACTTGCGCCTTGCGCTCCTCAATTGGCGCAAAGCGCCTGACAAGCCACGTGGCGCTCTGTCAGATTAATTAATGCAGCGCATTATTAAAAGGCAGAGCCCATTTAAAAGGCCCAATGGACCAAAACAAATGCTCTGCATTATAAAAAAGGGGACAGAGCCCAACTTAAAAGGCCTAACAGGCCAGAATAAAATGCAGTGCAGGGGCAGAGCCCTAATTAAGGTCTAATAGGCCTAATGCAAATAAAAATATTGAACATCTTCAATTGGACTTAGCCCAATCATGGCCATAAGTCCTCAAATTAAATTGACTGAGCACATCTGCTCCCTTAAATCAATTTATACCTGGTTCAAGGGTACATCTCTGAACTCCTCTGACACCTATCGTTGTAATCTTTCAACGACGTCAGAGAGGTGACGGGTCCCGACGGCCATACATTAAATGGACCACCATGTCCCTAAACTGGAAACCGACCGCAGTGTCATTAAACTAAACAATAGAGCCAATTGCTCTCTTGTCGGATCCAAACGATCCCGTTAAGTTGATCTTAGTCTAGAGATTAGGCTAACGTATTTTTAACAAACGTTTAAATTGATCTTAACCTCAAATATGGCTAACGTGTCCTTAAACTAATATCCGTCCCCAAAGTGGGAATGTTGAACCACTATGTCCCTAAACTGGAACAATAGAGTCCCCAAATGCTCTTTTGTCGGATCTAAACGATCCCGTTTAAGTTGATCTTAGCCTCAAATATGGCTAACGTATCATTAAACCTTCAAACAGACTTTAGTCCCAAATTTGATTATAGATCTCCCAACCAATTTTGGTTCAAGAGTACATCTCTGAACTCCTTTGATATCTATCGTTGTAATTCTTCAACGTCGTCAGAGAGGTGACGGGTCCCGACGGCCATACATTAAATGGACCACTATGTCCCTAAACTGGAACAATAGAGCCCAAATGCTCTTTTGTCGGATCTAAACGATCCAGTTAAGTCGATCTTAGTCTCAAATCGGACTAACGTATCCTTAACAAACGTTTGAGTTGATCTTAGCCTCAAATATGGCTAACGTATCCTCAAACCAAAACCCCAAAACCAAATCTAAGAAAATACGGATTTGGTCTAATCCACGTCCTACGGGCGACGACATAAATCAGTCTCCGTATACAATCCACGGGCAACCACAAACAAAACAAACACCCACGACACGAAGTGAAATTCTGGAGAAAAAGAAAGTTGTTACCGCGATGCGGTAGCGTAATTAACTGCAGGGGCTTGTGCCTGCAGGGAAGAGCGTCCCCACAATCAAAAAGCCCCTCAAGCGAGAGGGAATCTGACGAAATCTGCTACATCGGCCGCATCCGTCCAAACCTCCGATACACGGTGCCATAAATCAACTTGGCATTTTCGGAGAGGTGGACGGATAAAACCAAATAGCATCTGCCCCGAATTTCAGGCAAGACGTCTTCACGTCGCGCCGCCGTTCGGAGAGGAACATCAAGTATTCAGAAAAAGACAAGTTTCGGTATAGACATTAAGGCATCACTTTAAGTGTGTAATTGCATTCTTTGCTACGGAACTTTTAATGTGTCGCTATTTATCACTAAACAAACATAACTATCAGTGGTACCGCCATCAAGGCGTAAAGATGAGGATTGACCTAAAGAGATCCACATTAGTCTGTTTCGATACTTGACTTGGGGGTATCGAATTCGTGGTCAAACACTATCCGACTGGTGCCATTTTTCAATATGGTGTTCGTCATCATGTATAAAATTCATTGGTTACACGTTCCGCAAACATTCATGGATGATTTACACTAGAGTTTCAATTTCGGTTCAGTTAATATTAAAAGCGTTGTATTTATACACAAAATGTCTTAAGTATAGAATGAAAACAAGTGAATGGGTTCATTTGCCTTGGTCGTTGATATAGAAGTGAACGTGCAGATTATTCGTCTCGACAAACGAGACAACGATAACGTCGCGGAACCGGCACGGCGTGACGCGAGGCTCGAACGCGATAGGGGTTGCGACGAATGTGTATGATATTGCGACGGCGACTGCGTTGATGACCGCAACAGCTACAGAGACTGAGACCACGGTTTAGATTTTGATGGCGGCAGCCGAAACAGCGGGAATCGCGATAAATGCATGTATTCAAGGAAATGTCTGTTAGTTATATGTATGCCCTAGAGGCCATTATTGTACACGTGATGTATATTATAGTGGATGCTTGGACACACACACACATATATATAGGACTTTCTTACTCGACATGATAGTATGCTATCTGGTTACTCTTTATCTTAACATGTTGACTGATATTCTTTACTGTCTTGCTCTCACATGTTGATAAAGCCCTTGGGATATGTACTTGACTACCAGAATTATGATGAGATGATACTAGTGGGGCCAGGGTGGTCTACAAGTACATCCTTTAATCAGTTCCTAGTCATGGGAATATCGAGACCAGGGCATCGATATTCCAGTGTAGACTAGTGTGTATGTTTCTTGTTCCTTAGAGGGCAATGGTTGCTCCCACAACCATTGGTGTGTGACATTAAAGATTGTACACATGTGCTCATTGAAGAATGGGTACACCAAACAGGACTCGCCGAGGACTCCTATGTAGTAGTATACCTATCGTCAGATAGCAGTCCTTTAGTGACACTGGTACAGGTTAGTTTGTAGACCCGAGATCTTCATAGAGTCTTATGTGGTTCCCACTGTGCTTTGATTTCCTCCCTACCACGGCTCAAAGGAGTCGTACAAACAAATGGATTTTAGGTACAGTCCCAAGTCACATGGAGGCAATGAGCGATAGGAGGGGTTTCGTCTCTCCCGGTATTGTGGGTTGATGTTGCGCTATGCTCGATTGGCTATAACTGGAAGTCCCTAGGCAGGGCTGCTGCTGAGATTTACTGATTAATGTTATCAGTAGTTTCTCAAACCGTTATAGGCCAGATATCGGCATGACTTATCACGTTACTGGAGCTGACGTTTACCACCCCTAGACATGATAGCGACAGATCAGACGAAGAGACCGGACTGTACGGTAGTGTTACTGATAGGCTTCATGGAAAGTATGGACGAGCTTGCTTGTTGATCTTCATATCGCTCAATACCCGGATAGCCCTTACGTCCAGCTAGTACCGCTGACGGCAAGTGGGTGACTGATGTGATCGTCACCTACTGCTGGCGTATTGACAAGTCTTTAGAGTCCCACACAGAAGTTCCCTGGTTCAAGCGAAACGAAGTAAGTCACATATGTGATATGTGCGTGGGCCAGATTAAATACGAGTATGGGATACCGTATTGTAATCTAGCAGTTATCTATTATCAAGTTAGGTTATATGTGATATAACCAGATCATCGAATCAAGTGTTGATTTGATAATGTGATATACAAATTAATGATATTAGTCGGTCATATGTGATATAACCGGATTATTAAATCAAGTGTTGATTTAATAATGTGATATATATTATATTTGATATAATTATATCTTAACTAATATCATTAGCTCACTAAATATTTTCTTATATGTATTAATATGTGTATGTGTATATATATATAAGCATGGCATGGATTTTTCTATTTTTGAAAAATAGAAAAATGAGGTGGAAAATGAGAAGCATGGGATGAAGCATGGCTTTTGTATTTGTTTATTCATCTTGATTTACTATTGAAGCATGGCTTTATATTTTATTTGTAAAATTGGCATGCTTCAATGAGTGAGGGTTTTTATCATGAGCCATTCTTCATTCTAAAAAAGAGTTAGCCATTTTTCATTCTTGCTATTTTCTTGAGTTGCTCTCTTGCTGCTTCTTCTTCCTCCTCACCATTGTTCAAGCTTCAACCCTCACATGTGATGTGAATCATGAAGCTTGAACACAAACTTGTGAGCTTTTCATATCCCCTACTTCACCATCCCACACCAAACTAGCAATTTAGTGTGGTATGTTTCCTATACTAAAGGAGTTTAGTGTAGAGGTAGCTAGAGCTAGAGGGATATCAGATGGATCGTCTATGGCGCGAAAATCACGAAGGAGGTTCGTTCAACTCGAAGAGGAACCTAGTAGAGTCGCGTGGACTTCAACCCGGAGTTTTAGAAGCGAAGGACACGATCTACAGGGGTATAACTTCTTTCACTTCTCATAGTTTATTGATATCAAATTTTAAACCCTAATCACCTAACTAACGATCTTGTTAAGTGTAGATTAGCACCCCGAAAATTTAAAATTTGGCATGCTTGATGCTTGTAAAAACCAGTGGGGTGCTAGCGTACACTTTCATGGTATCAGAGACTAAGCTAGAAGATTAGATGATGTAATTAGAATCGCGAAACCGAAAAACTCCGAAACAACGAAACCCAAAAATCCAGTTTCTGTCTATTTTAAAATGATCTGAAAAAATTATTTTAGCAACTGCAGAATATTATATGTGATACAATTAGAACACTGAAAAAGTTCGAGACCACTTCACCGGATTTAACCCGGCGACATTCACAATATATCCGGCCTCGCCGGTTTTTTGAAGTCCTCTCTGGCTCGAAATTTTTTGGTGTTCTTTGAGCTTGATTTTGGGGTTTCTGGTATTGTTTGATTAGCCCAGTTTGCATGTGATGTTAACAATTCTGTTGGGGCTAATATGGAGTATTTCGTAATCGTAATTGTTGCATCGTTTTGGGTTTTAATTTGATATGGATGCAGTAGTGAGGATCCGCATTTAATTAGTTTTGTGAATACTAGTTAGTGTTTATAAATCTAGCGTTTTAGTCTCAGTAGATCGATTGTCACGATATTTCGATTCGGATCGAAACTCCGTCGCAATCGCGTATCGTACGCGCATACTCGCCGAATAACTTTACTAGATATCCTCGCCCCATTACCCCAACCAAGTGACTGTAGGAGAACCCCGTTGCCAATAGCACCCACTAGGGTGCTCGCGGCCACGGTGTTCCGCCTAAGTGCGCTTGGTCGACGACATCGGGGGGTGCGGCCATCTACTATAGTTTCCGACGCGTATTCGATCGTGTAGTCAGGAATCTTATTGAATTACCCGACTAAAATATTGAAAAGAGTTTTTAATATGAGACTAAAATGCAAGGTTTATAGGTTAGACATGAAATTCGGAATATGAGATATTCCGGGTTTATGATGTCTAAGGATATGCAGATTCTAATTATTGCAGTTTTACATTTCTTTTCTGCGACCGTAAGTGTAATACGTGGGGTATCCCAAATCTCGTTGTTATATGTCAACGGAATTTGGGATACGCGTATTTACTTATGTTGATGATATGCGACATCATGTGTTGCTGTTGATATGATTTATTGGATTGTCGTGAAAGAATAGCCGGTGGGGTTTTATGTGAGATGAGAGTTTTTATATTTTCATTCATGTATAATCTGTATGTAATATTCTTTTATTGGGACACTTCCGGGTTGAGGATGATGTCACCACTGTTGTATATTATTTACTTTTCCGCATTAGGATAGACCCAAGGTGGGGAGCACAAGTAACCGGGTTCTAGGGTCCAGTGGGAAACCATCTCAAGGAGTTGAGACCGAGTCTTCTAACTTTAGAATTGGTAGGATTACTTGCCGCTCTCGTAGGGGTCTATGGGATGCGGGTTTGGCTATTCATCACGACTGTGGAATCCGTGTATTACATTACTGGCTAAATTTTAAAACACGGAAATCCTAATATATCCAATATTTCATATATTGCTTCTGTTGCTTGGTTCTGTGATGTTAATCATATATCTGCGTGAGACGAATGCTCTATTATATATATGATATATAATAAACGTTGCTTATGTTTTGCACCCGCAATAAACCTAACCCGCTCTGCCGGTAATTAAGTAACCTAACGGTGCATGACGGGGACCAGTGGCGAATGCGGATGGCATAAACGTATGTTCTATTTTTGTTTCACTTTTCCGTAATGTTTAGGAAACATTAAATTGATGGGATAATAATGAGATTAATGAAAAGAAAGAAACCAAAAGATATTGTAGAATCAAATTTCAAAAAAAATGGCAGCTCTAGTTTTTGCTTTGCATGGTGGTATTCCTTGATGAATATCCAGCACATCATTCGATGAGGAAAGACCCGAGATCTCTTCACCGGGAGTGACCCCTTTAGCGAAATTAGCAAATACTACAACCAACTCGGTTTTGTTTTTTGACAGCTTCTATAGTTCTTACTTTGCATGGTGGTATTACTGAATATCCTGCACCTCATTCGATGAGGAAAGAGTCGAGATCTTTTCACCGGGAGTGACCTCTTTAGCGAAGCTAGAAAAACCTCAAAAATACTCCTTTATAAAATCACTAGATTCTATAATGATATCAAGTTCATTACGCTCATAGTTTTCTTAAAAACTTGTGTAGCCCTCCGTCATTTCAGATAGGTATTATTTAGTATTCGTACTACGTTTGCTGACCTCCGTCAAGGCGTAGTGTGCGGTAGCTGTTTAGTGCTTATCTGCCGCATGTGATGCGATTGGATTAGGGTAGTCGTACGACCTTGTTGACTTCCGTCAAAGATCGTGCGGGTGGGTTTAATTCAATTTAGAAATGACGGGTTGAACTTGACTAGCAGCCTATGGTTTGTTGACTTCCGTCAAGGTCATAAGTGTTGCGGTCAAAAATTATACCCCGGTTGACCAAGTCAAAATCAAAGTCAACTCCAAGTAAGCGGGCCCAAGCCCGGATCAAGTGGGCTCATGCCCAAGTCGAGCCCCATGGCCGGCCTCCTCCATGCCAAAATAAAAATCATGTAATAAATAATTTTGATGTAATTTTTAATGGGCATAAAACCAAATTTTTGTAAAGCCCATGGCTCATGTGCAAAAGAAGTGAGCACATGAGGTATGGGATGAGCAAAATGCCATTTTGTAAAGCCAAAGGGGTTATATGTAAATTTGTAAGCCTATAAAAGGCAACATGATAATGAAATAAAGGATACAATCCATTCTCCCCAAAAACTAGGGGTTGTGCTTCCTTTTTCTTCCTCAAGATTCTAAACCTTCTTCTTTTTTTGAATTAAATTAAAAGTTTTACTCTTCCTTTTCCAAAATTAAATAGTTTTTCACCACAAAACCCATAAAGGGGAACTCAGATCTTCCATCAGATCTCAAAAAGAGGAAATTTTTAAATCTCATCCCCTTTTCTCCAAGATCCGGCCGACAGAGAGGAGGAAGAAGGAGACCCATCTCCAAAGACCTCATTTTGGGAAAGATCCATGGCTCAGGGGAGAAGAAAGGGGACCCCTTGAGAATTTACAAAGATTTCTTGGAGTTTAACTCCATAAATCAAAGTTTCTGGGAGTTTAACTCCATATAAAAAAAAGTGTTTCTTTTTAGGAGTTCAACTCCAAAAGTAAATCGGGAGTACAACTCCCTATGCAGGGGCTAAGCCCCTTTTTGAGCCGCTGGCGCCCAGCGCCCGCGTGCCAGGCACGTGAGGCGCTGGCGCCCAGCGCCCGCGTGCCACGCACGTGAGGCGCTGGCGCCCAGCGCCCGCGTGCCACGCACGTAAGACGCTGGCCCCCACACGTCCTTTGGACGCTTTTTCCCCTTTTTATATATACGTGTGTGTGTAGACACACACACACACTCTACGACACTGTCTCTGTTAGAAAAAAAATTCTAACGGGACGCTGTCCCGCACCCCGCAAGGGGGCTGCTAGCCCCCTTGACCCCCAGCCCGCTATCTGGATAGCGGGACCCCCGTAAACTCTGCGAGGCTCCCAATATATCCAAACCCTTTCAAAACACAACACTGCACATTGAGTTCGCATGACCTGTTTGACCCGTCAATCGGAGGTTCTCTCGCTCCAAAGGCGAGGGGTAATTAACGGCAGCTTAGTTCGCGGTTGCTGGAGATTCGGATCCCCACAATCAATAAATCTCGGCCTACCCTAGGCAGGGGGAATCTGTAATGCGCCTGACAAGCGCGTGCTTATTCTCATCTCAATGGGGTGACGAAAAACAGCCTACAATAGGAAGCTAGGGGTAAAAACCATTATCGGGAATTTCAAGTATTGAAATTTGCAATGAGATTGCATACCTTCTATATGATGGTTGGATCCCGATACCCACTGCAAGTAAAAGTTACTTCTGGAAGAGTTTTGCACTTTACAATTAGCCGATTAAGTAGGTGTCTAGAAAGGTGTCAACGGGGTTATGCTTCTAGGGAATTGAGATTTATTTTAATTAGGTCCGTGTGAAAGCACGGGGAACCCCCCTCGAAGTACCGACACTGGTCTGACCGAACGATTAGCTAACTTGTAGGGTGTAATTAATCCCGGTTAATCTTACCTTTTAGGGTTTGAAGGAAGATTTGATAAAAAACACTGGGAGCCATCCTGATTAGATAAGATAATAACCAATCTAATCTTGCAAAGAGCACATACTAACGCGTTTCCTTCTCTCTCTCCAGGCAGCAATCTATGTCACGCCTTAATCAAGATAATAATATGGATGTATTGACTGAACCCTCCTTTTATACAGGGTTAGGGAACGTTGGTCCCGGTCTATCTTAAGAATGTCATAAGTATGAGCAAGGAATAGGGGAATGTTAGGATTCCCGCGCCACCCGTACGAAGAAACAATATGTTGATGCATCTTCTTCGGGTGTGTTCATTACCGAGAACTGTTTCTCAGTTTGTTCTACGTCCTGGGTATTGAATACCAGATTAGGATCCCACGTATGTAATTTGTTACATAGGCTAAAGAAAGATAGAGAACTGAGAAAATGTGATAAATTCCTAACGGTAGGGAATGGTGCAATTGTTGCAGCCAAAGCAGTTGGCGATTATCACCTTATATTACCAACTGGTAATACATTGGTTCTGAACGACTGTTACTACGTACCAAAGATGATATGCAACATTATATCAGTTTCTTTGCTAACTAAAGAAGGATATAATCTCACATTAGAGGATAATGTTATGAACATTTTCCAGAATCATGTGTTGATTGGATCCGGTACGTTATGTCTAATGTAACGGTATATACGTTCTTAATCAAACTACAGTTCTTAACATACAGAACACAAACAAGAGGAAACGTTTAGAAATGAATGAAGCCTTCTTATGGTACTGTAAACTAGGTCATCTCAATAAGACAAGACTGACTAAGTTACATAAAGATGGATATATGAATCCGTTCGAATTTTCATCTAATGAAACTTGCCAGTCATGTCTCAAAGGCAAGATGACCAAAACTCCGTTTACTGGACACGGAGAAAGAGCTACTGAACTCTTGGGACTGATACATAGTGATGTATGCAGTCCTATGTCTACACATGCCAGGAATGGTTTTTCGTACTTCATTACATTCACCGATGATCTTTCAAGATTCGGATATGTATTCTTGTTGAAACACAAGTCTGAAGCTTTTGAGAAATTTAAGGAATATAAGTGCGAAGTTGAAAAACAGACGGGCAAAAGTATTAAAATCCTACGATCTGATCGAGGAGGTGAATACTTGAGCGGGGAATTCCGAGACTATTTAAAAGAGAATGGGATTCTCTCTCAGCTTACTCCTCCGTATACACCACAGCACAACGGTGTATCGGAGCGGAGGAATCGCACCCTATTAGATATGGTGCGCTCTATGATAAGTACTGCTGAGTTACCTATTTCTTTTTGGGGACATGCGCTTGAGACAGCTACATACCTATTGAATAGAGTTCCGACCAAATCTGTGCCTACCACTCCATATGAGATATGGAATGGGAAGAGACCATGTCTTAATTTCATTAAGATATGGGGTTGTCCGGCCTATGTCAAAAAGCAAAATCCGGACAAGCTCGAGACAAGGTCAGTTCTATGTAAGTTTGTAGGATATCCCAAACATTCGCGAGGGCATATCTTCTACCAAAGTGAGGAACAAAAGGTGTTTGTTGCTCAACATGCCACCTTTTTGGAAAAGAAATTTCTTGTAAAAGAAATTAGTGGCAATGAGGTAGAACTGAAAGAATTTCCAGCAGCACAGACTACTACTGATGATTTGGTGGAACTGGAGGATCCAATAGTGCCCAACGAACTCCGGCCACTCCGCAGATCTAGTAGGGTTCCTCATCCACCTGAGAGATACTACGGTTTTCTCATAGACGGTGGGAGCGAGAATTGCATCATGGAAGATGATGACCCGACTAGTTTCGAGCAGGCCATCACGAATGGGGACTCTGTGAAATAGTTGGATGCTATACGATCCGAGATGGAATCCATGTACACCAACTAAGTATAGACTTTGGAAGTCGCTCCTGAAGTGGTAAAACCTATTAGGAGCAAGTGGATCTTCAAAAAGAAGATAGGTGTAGATGAAAAAGTTGAGACCTTTTCTCCTGTCGCTATGCTTAAGTCCATCAGAATCCTACTTACCATTGCTGCATAATATGACTACGAAATCCACCTACGGATTAAAGCAGGCATTGCGGAGTTGGAACATCTGTTTTGATGAAACTATCAAAGAGTTTGACTTCATAAAAAATATAGATGAACCTTATATATATAAGAAGGCTGTAGAAAGTAAGGTGATCTTTCTCGTATTGTACGTGGATGACATACTCTTGATAGGAAACGATGTTTCTATGCTACGCTCGGTCAAGCTCTTCTTATCACTTAAGTTCTCCATGAAAGATGTAACGATCGAGATTTCTAATAAAATAACTCTTATTTTAAAATTCCTAGAGTCAAATGGTTATTTACGTATTTTATGGGTAAAAGAATTTTTTTTGAAGAAAAATGGTCTTAGTAATATTCAAGGCATCGAGAAATAGGGTTAAAAGAATTTTCTAAAAATTATTTATATTTTCCTAGGCTAAAAATGTGTTAATAAAATTTAAAATACTCTACACACTTTTATTATCAATTAAAACAATTAATTCAAAAAATATATATATATATACGTTAAAAAATATATCAAGGATAAACTAGGTATTATATATTTATAAGTAACTAAGCTAAAACCGAAAAAAAAAAATGGGAGATATTATTTATTTTGGCCCAAAATTATTTTTATACTAACGATAACAATAAAACATAATTTCTGAAATTTTTCCATAATTTTCCGTATTTTTAAACATTTTTACCAAATTTTTTAAAGCCAAATCAATATTTTTAATTAATCTGCTGATTTTATTTTTATTAATTTTTATTTTAATTTTTTTAAGAACCCCTTTAACTTGGACCGTTGGATCACAAGATCCAACGGCCCAGAACCCACCGACGCCACCCAAGTGGTGGGAACCACGCGAAACCGCGTGATCCCCACCCACGCGGACACGTGGCGCTTGACTGCGCTGGGGCGGCGACGTGACGGTGCGGCGTGGGCCGTTGGATGCAGATCCAACAGCCACGAATCTTGGCGGCGGCGGCTAATCACGAGGGAATCATGGCTGATGATTGCGAATCATTGGGCCGGTGCGGATTTTGATGGATTCGAACGATTTTTTTTGGATTTTTTTGTTGGCCCTAAAACCCTATAAATAGGCACTTCAAACTTAGAATTCTCACACCTCAGAACTCCAAAAATTCTGAAAAAAATACCAGTGCCTTCGTATCGACGACGCCGACGCTATGGCTCCACCCAATCGCCGAGGAAAAATCTGGACGCGGAGCTTTTGAGGAGTTTTTGCACAAGCCTACGTCTACAACCGTCTACGTCCAATTCTAATCAAAGGTAGGATCCGCCTCTCTCCCCTCATTCTGTTGCCTTCTTCTTTTCTCAATAACCTAGTTCCAACTTCTAATCATCAACCCCTTATTTAAAATGATGTTATAATATTCGTGCATGCCTATTCTTTGTACCCTTAATGATGATAATCTTAACCTCTAATTAAAATGAGTTCCTTAATCACTCATATATACCAAAAAAACTGTACCCTCATGCTATATGGAATGTGACAGGCCTAATGTTTATAACTCACGAATATTAATTCATCCCTTTCACACCTACTCTCACCCATACTATTGTTGTGATCTCGAAATAGGTTTTTGTAACGTTTCAGAAATCGTTTTGCGAATTTTTCCGTTTTAGGGCAAAATTGTCGGTTTTTCCCGTTTTAACCCAATTTCGATCAAACGTTCGTATAAACTTACCGACACCTATTTTAGCTAAAATAAAGCTTGTGCGCGAACTTTGGGGGTATTTGGAAGGTTTTGGTTCAGATAGATTTTTTCCCAAATAAAATATTATTTTAAGCGGTATTTTGTGCACGTAAATCGGGAAATTTCTTCTAAATGAAAATTTTTGGAAATCATCACTACAATTAGTTTTAGAACCTTCTTTTTAAATATCTAGATATTTTTAGTGCAAAAGGTTTTTGAATTAAAAAAGAAAACAAAATGAAAGAAAATGTGTCATTTTTGCATTTAATGAAGCAATTAATGAATTAAACTAGAACTTTCTTCTTCTTTTTTGCACAAAACACCCCCCACACCCTCATGGCCGCCCTCTCTCTCCCCCTTGCTGCCCTTGTTCTTCCTCACTCATTTTTCATCATTTCTTGCACAAATAAATCGAAAAATCCAATTTAATTCATAGAAATTCAAATAAAATCCAAAACCTTCATTCTTCTTCACAAAATTTGCTTGGATCTTCATTCTAGTGAGGATTTTGGAGGCTAAAGTTTGGTTTTATTCTTGATTCAAGTGGTGTTCTTGAAGGTATAAAACCTCAACTCTAATCTCTTTTTTTGTTAATTAATAGTTTATGCTAGCTTAATTAGATGTTAGTTTAAACATTAAATTTCATGTTTCAAAATTCTAGAAATGGTTTTAGAAATTCAAGTTAATGTTAAAACTTAATTTAAGTGTTTAATATTTAATTGAAGTGTTAATTTGTGAATTTGAAAAACTTAACCTAGTAGAAAATGCTAATTTTTGTTAATTACTAGTTTGTCTAATTAAGGGTTTTTGCTTACTAGGTTTTTGCTAAAACTTAATTATGCAAGTTTAAAAATATAGAAATGGTTTAAATGGTTTAACCTTGCTATTTGAAGATATTTTTAAATTATAGTTTTGGTAAAACTCGTAGTTTTGTGCTATAAAGATAAGTACTGCTTACTAGATTTCGGTAAGTTTTAGGCGTGGGTTTCTTTTGACGTGACGACGTTATTTATTTTGAGTCCACGTTTATTATTGTGTTTTGAATGCGCGATCGGGACGATCGGAATCTAGACTAGGTGTTTCGTAGTTTGGCGACCCTAGTTAGGATTTTTGGCCGATGTCGTGCGCGTTAGATGCGCTAAGCGCGCAGTGTAATTTTCAGGACGTTATTCTTGCGTTTCGATGTCTTTTCGTCGATGTAGAATATATGCTTATGTGAAATTTTAGGTTCGCAAGCGGGGACTTCGGACGCTACGACAAGGGGAAAACAGGTGGTAGGCTTCACCTAACTTGGAGCGTTGGTGAGTAGATTTAACATCTACAGGGGAATCGCCCGCATGGTGTTATACGTCAGGGCTAGAGATTTTATTACTTGTCGCATATTCTACTTTATTGTTAGAATTGCGCCTTTACCCTATTACTCAGATGTAGTTGTGCCTGGACTAGTAGTAATAGGACACTGCACATATTATTGACGATTCATGTTGCACGAGCACTGATTGTATGCTACACACACCGTCAATAATTGCCATGTCACGCATAACCCACTTATAGATATAATATTGCTTGGTTAGGGACATTGAGACTTTGATTTATATTTCTTTACGCATGGACTTATAGCATACCTATATACCTACATGCTTACACATATGTTCTAACATACTTACATGCTAGTTATCTGTATACCTATAGTGTATCGTACCATTAGTGATAGATGCATACACACTTTACGATACAACTACAGGTATACTTTGCATATATGTTACTTATACCGGGGGGTACCCTACATATTTTACCTATACCCAGGGGGGTATACTACATCATTTGCTTATAGGTAGACACCTATACTTAGCTGTACCATATTGATTTCGCATACATCTGGTTTCAGCTACATATTTTCCTTTATATGCTCGCATTTCAGATATATCACACATATTTATTCCTGGATTTGCGCATTGTTATTTGGATTTTACATGATGTTTTCTGGATTTGGGAACCGCGGGAGTTCATGAAATTATGCATTAATTGAAAAACCCGGTTTTCTTGATATGATATTTGCGCAGCCACCATGAGATTTATCGGTTATGATTATATACTCCATACGAGATGTGGATGCCGTATGAGGGTACATGGTGGGGCCCGGTATGGTTCCCCTCGGCAAGAAGATCGATGGACTTTGCCGATTGAGCCTGGAGGCGGGCGAGTACCTACCGGTGACAGTACCAATGACTCAGCGGGGATTGTGGGGATATCGTTGGGAGTCATGTACGTATATATACGTCGAGAGGCGAGGGTCAGAGCTAGGCACTCGAGATTTCGGGATAGCATATGATACGTACCTATCAGGGGGCCAGTCGTGGTGACAGCACCTGATAGATCAGTATTTCTGTGTCGATATTTGGCACATTGGTTTCATGATATTTCTAATTACTCTTTTGTATATATAACAGGGGATTGAGCCGCTGTTATATATACCCTTACACCAATATTAGTGGAATGGGACGCTAATATATGTGTATTGACCTCATCATATTTATTTATGTCATTATATTTAGGATGTTAGAATTTTGCTGGAGATTTGATTCGGGATATAAGAGATTCATTTGAGATTGGATACTGGATAGATATGTGAGATCTACTTGATATTGTACATTCGAGATATATGAGATCTACTTGCTGTTGTACATTCGAGATATGTGAGATATACTTGATATTGTACATACGAGATATGTGAGATCCACTTGATTTTGTACATTCGATATATACGAGATATACCTGATGATTGTACATTCGATATATATGAGATATACTTGAGATTGTACATTCGGGATATATGAAATATACTTGATTTTTTGCAATTGAGGAGATGCGATACTTAGATAATATGAGAGCCAATTTGGGGGCTGATTCGAGAAATTGGTATTTAAATTGTCTTGCTGGATTGTGATCCTACCACGATCTCAGGATTCCGTGGAAATGACATACTTCACTCCATACCTCACCTTATCTGTTTGTGCACTGCTTCTTATATTAGTAGTACCTGTTAGTGTACCTTTCATGATTATTGCACAGTTACATTCTCATATCCCTATCGCATGATTATTGCATATTGTTGTCATATCATTATTGCTTTATATATATTGGTTGTACCTGCTAGTGTACTTTCCATTATTCTGCATTCATATGAAATGTTATTACTGTTAACTGCATATCTTAGATTCACGCTTTACGTGCATACTTGCGATTACCTGCATATGTTATTTACTATTCACGAGTTGGCAACTCACCCCCGTTGTGCCATAGTGTTTGCAGGTGTTCCTCAGGATAGTCAGAGGCAGGCTATTATCACACATTTATCATCTTTTGCTACGGATACCGCATCAGCTCACAGTGTGCAGTTTGCCTAGGTGGGTTTTGTGGTTATTAGTTATGTTGTATATTCGTTGTATCCCTGTACTCTCCATCTACTATTTTCATATTGACTTAGAGACTTGGTGAGGACGATGTTGTATATTATGTTGGATTTGTTGTCTTTTATACAGTTTCCTTTCTATCGTCTTCTATTTTTTCGCTACGGCGTCGTATATTTGTTGTGGTGGTTGTTTTCCGCCTTTGGGCGTGGATTTGCTCCCGTTGGGGATGCTTTACTTTATATTTATGTTGTACCTATTTTTGGGGTTGGTTTTTATAAAGGAGGTGCTGCCGAAATTTTCAAGAAAGAAAATTGGACTTAAAGAATTTATACTTGAGATTTTTTTAAAGGTTTAAACAATGTTTCTTATCTTTTCTTGTCTTTTAATGGTTTAGATTTCTGGGTTTTGGCTTTCTTTTACTACGTTACGCCTGTAGACGTTGCGTAGTATTAGGGCCGTCACGTGCCAATTTCGGGTCGTGATAAAGTTGGTATCAGAGCGCTAAGTTTTTACCTTACGGAGTGTAGGATGACCTTGATATGATGGAGTAGGTAGCTTAAGCAGAGTAACGTAGTGTGTGTATGTCTGCAGCATACTCACGATGCGGTACTCCGTCTAAAGTGACCTAAGTACAATTACTTGAAATTCCTTCCTTGATGATTCATATCCTTGTTATTCGATTTTCGTGTTCATATCGAATCCTATTCCAATTTATAGCTTTTGCCGACGACGACTATGGGGACTCAGTGAGGTGCAGCGAGGGCCGAGGTCAGTATTGACTCGGGGAAAGCGAGGACTGACCAGGATGGCACGCTCGTTGCACAGGTGCAGACAGATCCGCCTTTGACAGATAGTATCGCTAGGCTTGTGGCAGAGATGCAGGACTTACGCCAGACGATGAGTTCTTTGGTGGAAACCATTCGAGCGCAGCGACAGGAGGTGGTCACCCCTGTTACCCAGTTGTTCCTTGGGATCAGCACACAGCTTTCCGTCAGTTACATTGCACCAGTGGATGCAGCCCTAGTTGACGAGACACGTATTCCAGAGACTTTGGGAGTTCCGGAACCGTGGAGGACTCGTACCGGGGTATCAGCTCAGAGACAGAGGCTTAGTCGTCGAGACAGCTTTCGTGACCGTTGCGGGAGTAGCAGAGGTTTGGGACGAGGGGATTCGTGTTAGCTAGATCAGCCGTTTGTTGTGTTAACTTCTGTCAGCGATTCTTTTGTTGCGCGACACGTATTTCAGTCGTATGCCAATCGGTTAGGAGATTCATCCGTCACTTGATCTTTCTAGAGATGTTGGATTTGACGTTCTCCTGGGCACGGACTGGTTAGTTACGTGCTAGGCGTCTGTGGACTACCGCGAGGAAACAGTTAGGTTTGTTTTCCCGGCAAGTCAGTTCTTGTTGTGCAGGGGGACAGTGGTGTCGCCTCTCACAGCTCGAATTCATCCTTTTTCGCTAGTCGGCTTTTGAGGAGAGGATGTCGAGGATTCTTTGCGTTCATTCGTGATACCGGAGCCATAGTGGGATTGTTGGACCGGGTTCTTATCGTGCAAGAGTTTTCCGACGTTGTTCCAGATGAGTCGGCGGAGCTTAGAGAGCTTAAGGATCAGCTGCAGAATTGTTTGTTGGGGGGTTTGTGCGTCTGTGTGTTTCGCCTTGAGGAGCTCCTATTTCTGTTCGTCAAGGAGAAGGACGGCAGTTAAGGTTGTGTATTGATAGATCGTCAATTGAACCGGCTTACGGTACGGATAGGTATCATTTATCTCGCATTGACGATTTCTTCGATCGGCTCCTAAGTGCGAGACTTTTTCTAAGTTGTTGGGATCAGGTCATCATTGTTGCGGGTTCGGAGTGATGGCATTCCGAAGGCTGCCTTGTTCATGCTACGAGTTTGTGTGTTTTGGTGGTGTCTTTGGACTCGCCAATGCCCTAGCAGCATTCGTAGACATGATACACCAGATTTCTTCAGGCCGTTTCTCGACCAGTTATTATTGTGTTATTGACGACATTCTGGTCTATTCAATGTGACGTGAGGAACAGGAGTAGCACTTGAGAATTTGTTTTGCAGACATTGGGAGAGCCCAGCTGTTGCTAGATTCTCGGAGTGTTCCTTCAGGCTTGTTTGTGTTGACTCCTAGGTCTTGTAGTTACGGGAGACGGTTTACGTATGGTCCTGAGGAAGATCGAGGTCGTACAGCTTTGGCCCAGGCTTGTGTACGGACGAAGGTCCGCAGATTTTGGGCTTAGCAGGTTTCTACCGCCGTTTCGTGCAGGATTGCCTGTGTATCGCTGCACAGTTGACTGGACTGAACGGAAAGGAGGTTCTTTTTCCTTGGACTGAGGCATGTGTGCGGAGTTTTCGGCAGTTGAAGACTCGGTTAACAACTGCATCAGTCTTTCTTTGCTTTCTGGTTCGGGCGACCTTGTTGTTTAACTGTGATGTTTCGTGAGTGGGGCTCGAGTGTGTACAGAGGTGACATTATAGAGTTATCGCTTTTTCTTCCCTACACTTGGAGGAAGTACTAGCATGATATCCTACTCATGATCTGGAGATGGCCGCGGTGGTTTTACGATGGAGATTTAGAGACACTACTTGTTCGAGAGTTGTGTCAGATTTTCATGGACCACCAGAGCTTAATTTACATCTTCCTGCAGCGGGTGTAGATTGTTGAGACAGTCTTCTGCAGATTTACAGTTCTTGTGTGATCGTTGAGTACAGCTTAGGTTCGTCCCTACGGAGGGGACAACTTGCTCATATCCGCGCCCGACCACTTGTCCTTAATCGCTTTCATGAGGCACTGCCCGCCGACGCTCGTTCGTTAGAGATACTTGAGCATACTCGGCTGGGTAATGATTCGGAGTCCTTGATTTGTGACAATAGTGTGCTAAGTTAGGGACGCGTTTGTGTACCTGATATTATCGGGTAAAGACGTGAAATCCTAGAGCTGGCACATCTGTCAATTCTCTGTATTCATTCAAGTTCCACCAACATTGATGTGACTTGTGAGGTAGTTACGCGTGGACAGGAATGTAAAGAGAAATTTCAGGTTTCGTTTTAAGGTGTTGTCTTGTTGTGTGTTTTGGTTGAGCATCTGAGACCGGCTGGAGAGTTGCAATCTTTAACTGTTCCGAAGTGGGAATGGGAACAGATCTCCACGAAATTCGTTATGGTGTCTACCCAGATTTAGTCAGGGTGTGACTCCATTCGGATGCTTGTAGTCCGGTTTTTCTCAGTCTGCTCAGTTGTTCTTTGTTAAGTTTGTGCGTTGCATGGAGTTCCTTCGAGGGTCGTATCCAATGAAGGCACCATGCTCGCTTGCCGTCTTGGGCAGGAGCTTCAGGGAGCCTTGGGTACTGGTTGAGCTTTAGCTCCGTCTTTCCATCCGCAGGATGATGGTTTTGTGAGAGCGGGCTATACCGACTCTAGAGGTTATACTCATGCATACGTATTAATTGTTTTCGGCAGTTGGGATCGTCACTTGCCATTGTTCGGATTCTCCTTCGATAGCAGTTATCAGGAGACATTCCGATTGGCAACCTTTAAGTTTTGTTTGTTAGGTGATGTCGATCTCCAGTCTGTTTTTCTGACTCTGCGTAGTAGGATTTTTGGACCCCAGCTCGTCTAGAGACTTCGGAAATGATCCAGTCGTTTCAGGTGAGGATGATGACAGTCCTGTGTGGACAGAGGTCTTATGCCGACCATGGTGATCGCAGGCTCGAGTTCGTTGTAGGAGATCATGTATTCCTACGGATTTTTCCGATGAAGGACGTGTTGAGTTTTGAGAAGCTTACCCAGAATTGTAGGTCCTTTCGAGATCCTTTAAACGAGTTAGTTCGTTGCCTTTAATTTGGCACTTCCTCCCAGATTATTGAGTTTTCACCCCGTATTCCTTGTGTTGATACTTTGCAATTACCTTCATGACCTTTCTCACATGATTCAGCACCAGACCATTCAGCTTAGACGCAATCTTTCGTTCACCAGCAGCCAATTGTGTTAATGGTCCGGTAGGTGGAGAAACTTCGGTCAAGGGTCTTGCTATCTGTGGAGAGTTGTCTTGGACGTAGCCGTATAGTGAGATGATCACTTGGTAGGCTGCGAGCGAGAATTGGGAGTTTTATACTCTTCTCTTTGAAGGTACGCTTAGTGAAAATTTTTAAATTTCGGGGACGAATTTTTATAGGGGGGAGATTGTAACGTTTCAGAAATCGTTTTGCGAATTTTTCCGTTTTAGGGCAAAATTGTCGGTTTTTCCCGTTTTAACTCAATTTTGATCAAACGTCTGTATAACCTTACCGGCACCTATTTTAGCTAAAATAAAGCTTGTGCGCGAACTTTGGGGGTATTTGGGAGGTTTTGGTTCAGATAGATTTTTTCCCAAATAAAATATTATTTTAAGCGGTATTTTGTGCACGTAAATCGGGAAATTTCTTCTAAATGAAAATTTTTGGAAATCATCACTATAATTATTTTTAGAACTTTCTTTTTAAATATCTAGATATTTTTAGTGCAAAAGGTTTTTGAATTAAAAAAGAAAACAAAATGAAAGAAAATGTGTCATTTTTGCATTTAATGAAGCAATTAATGAATTAAACTAGAACTTTCTTCTTCTTTTTTGCACAAAACACCCCCCACACCCTCATGACCGGCCTCTCTCTCCCCCTTGCTGCCCTTGTTCTTCCTCACTCATTTTTCATCATTTCTTGCACAAATAAATCATGAAAAATCTAATTTAATTCATAGAAATTCAAATAAAATCCAAAACCTTCATTCTTCTTCACAAAAGTTGCTTGGATCTTCATTCTAGTGAGGATTTTGGAGGCTAAAGTTTGGTTTTATCCTTAATTCAAGTGGTGTTCTTGAAGGTATAAAACCTTAACTCTAATCTCTTTTTTTGTTGCTTAATACTTTATGCTAGCTTAATTAGATGTTAGTTTAAGCCTTAAATTTCATGTTTCAAAATTCTAGAAATGGTTTTAGAAATTCAAGTTAAGATTAAAACTTAATTTAAGTGTTTAATATTTAATTGAAGTGTTAATTTGTGAATTTAAAAAGCTTAACCTAGTAGAAAATGCTAATTTTTGTTAATTACTACTTTGTCTAATTAAGGGTTTTTGCTTACTACGTTTTTGCTAAAACTTAATTAAGCAAGTTTAAAAATATAGAAATGGTTTAACCTTGCTATTTGAAGATGTTTGTAAATTATAGTTTTGGTAAAACTCGTAGTTTTGTGCTATAAAGATAAGTATTGCTTACTAGATTTCGGTAAGTTTTAGGCGTGGGTTTCTTTTGACGTGGCGACGTTATTTATTTTGAGTCCACGTTTATTATTGTGTTTTGAATGCGCGATCGGGACGATCGGAATCTAGACTAGGTGTTTCGTAGTTTGGCGACCCTAGTTAGGATTTTTGGCCGATGTCGTGCGCGTTAGATGCGCTAAGCGCACAGTGTAATTTTCAGGGCGTTATTCTTGCGTTTCGATGTCTTTTCGTCGATGTAGAATATATGCTTATGTAATGTGTTTGTGAAATTTTAGGTTCGCAAGCGGGGACTTCGGACTCTACGACAAGGGGAAAACAGGTGGTAGGCTTCACCTAGCTTGGAGCGTTGGTGAGTAGATTTAACATCTACAGGGGAATCGCCCGCATTGCGTTATGCGTCAGGACTAGAGATTTTATTACTTGTCGCATATTCTACGTTATTGTTAGAATTGCGCCTTTACCCTATTACTCAGATGTAGTTGTGCCTGGACTAGTAGTAGTAGGACACTGCATATATTATTGACGATTCATGTTGCACGAGCACTGATTGTATGCTACACACACCGTCAATAATTGCCATGTCACGCATAACCCACTTATAGATATAATATTGCTTGGTTAGGGACATTGAGACTTTGATTCATATTTCTTTACGCATGGAATTATAGCATGCTTGTATACCTACATGCTTACACATATGTTCTGACATACTTACATACTAGTTATCTGTATACCTATAGTGTATCGTACCATCAGTGATAGGTGCATACACACTTTACGATACAACTACAGGTATACTTTGCACATATGTTACTTATACCGGGGGGTACCCTACATATTTTACCTATACCCAGGGGGGTATACTATATCATTTGCTTATAGGTAGACACCTATACTTAGCTGTACCATATTGATTTCACATACATCTGGTTTCAGCTACATATTTTCCTTTATATGCTCGCATTTCAGATATATCACACATATTTATTCCTGCATTTGCGCATTGTTATTTAGATTTTACATGATGTTTTCTGGATTTGGGAACCGCGGGAGTTCATGAAATTATGCATTAATTGAAAAACCCGGTTTTCTTGATATGATATTTGCGCAGCCACCATGAGATTTATCGGTTCTGATTATATACTCCATACGAGGTGTGGATGCCGTATGAGGGTACATGGTGGGGCCCGGTATGGTTCCCCTCGGCAAGAAGATCGATGGATTTTGCCGATTGAGCCTGGAGGCGGGCGAGTACCTACCGGTGACAGTACCAATGACTCAGCGGGGATCGTGGGGATACCGTTGGGAGTTATGTACGTATAGATACGTCGAGAGGCGAGGGTCAGAGCTAGGCACTCGAGCTTTCGGGATAGCGCATGATACGTACCTATCAGGGGGTCAGTCGTGATGACAGCACCTGATAGATCAGTATTTCTGTGTCGATGTTTGGCACATTGGTTTCATGATATTTCTAATTACTCTTTTGTATATATAACAGGGGATTGAGCCGCTGTTATATATACCCTTACACCAATATTAGTGGAATGGGACGCTAATATATGTGTATTGACCTCATCATATTTATTTATGTCATTATATTTAGGATGTTAGAATTTTGCTGGAGATTTGATTCGGGATATAAGAGATTCATTTGAGATTGGATACTGGATAGATATGTGAGATCTACTTGATATTGTACATTCGAGATATATGAGATCTACTTGCTGTTGTACATTCGAGATATGTGAGATATACTTGATATTGTACATACGAGATATGTGAGATCCACTTGATTTTGTACATTCGATATATACGAGATATACCTGATGATTGTACATTCGATATATATGAGATATACTTGAGGTTGTACATTCGGGATATATGAGATATACTTGATATTGTGCAATTGAGGAGATGTGATACTTAGATAATATGAGAGCCAATTTGGGGGCTGATTCGAGAAATTGGTATTTAAATTGTCTTGCTGAATTGTGATCCTACCACGATGTCAGGATTCCGTGGAAATGACATACTTCACTCCATACCTCACCTTATCTGTTTGTGCACTGCTTCTTATATTAGTAGTACCTGTTAGTGTACCTTTCATGATTATTGCACAGTTACATTCTCATATCCCTATCGCATGATTATTGCATACTGTTGTCATATCATTATTGCTTTATATATATTGGTTGTACCTGCTAGTGTACTTTCCATTATTCTGCATTCATATGATATGTTATAACTGTTAACTGCATATCTTAGATTCACGCTTTACGTGCATACTTGCGATTATCTGCATATGTTATTTACTATTCACGAGTTGGCAACTCACCCCCGTTGTGCCACAGTGTTTGCAGGTGTTCCTCAGGATAGTCAGAGGCAGGCTATTATCACACATCTTATCATCTTTTGCTACGGATACCGCATCAGCTCACAGTGTGCAGTTTGCTTAGGTGGGTTTTGTGGTTATTCGTTGTGTTGTATATTCGTTGTATCTCTGTACTCTCCATCTACTATTTTCATATTGACTTAGAGACTTGGTGAGGACGATGTTGTATATTATGTTGGATTTGTTGTCTTTTATACAGTTTCCTTTCTATCGTCTTCTATTTCTTCGCTACGGCGTCGTATATTTGTTGTGGTGGTTGTTTTCCGCCTTTCGGCGTGGATTTGCTACCGTTGGGGATGTTTTACTTTATATTTATGTTGTACCCATTTTTGGGGTTGGTTTTTATAAAGGAGGTGCTGCCGAAATTTTCAAGAAAGAAAATTGGACTTAAAGAATTTATACTTGAGATTTTTTTAAAGGTTTAAACAATGTTTCTTATCTTTTCTTGTCTTTTAATGGTTTAGATTTCTGGGTTTTGGCTTTCTTTTACTACGTTACGCCTGTAGACGTTGCGTAGTATTAGGGCCGTCACATGCCAATTTCGGGTCGTGACAGTTTTCTTCCACAAAAAGGACCCTCGTTTTGTTTAAAAGGTTATAATTATTTGATAAGATAATTGGAAGGTATTTTTAGATACGATATAGATATATTTTTACGTACACCCCTTTTTCATCAACTACTATAATGTTGTTAAATACCTTCAACCTTTTTAAAGAAGAAAATACTAAATTTAAATAACGGCTTATGGTTTTTCCAACACGAACGTATTTTCTAAAACGTTACCTCGAACGTAAAACACTATAATGTCATAAAATTATTAATTTCATTTAAATACCTCGACCTTTATTAAAATACCATTTTCAACAAGGACCATAATCCGTATAACGATATCTTTTCAAAAGGAATATCTAGTACCTTATTAAAAGGTAATTTTTAAATAAACATCATAATCTTTTATCGAAAGGATATTTTTCCGTAAAATATTATGTTTTTCCAAAATGATAAATATTCCAAACCTCATGGTTTTGCTTAGAAGCAATAAAAGATAATTAAACACTATTTTCTTTTTATTCCCTAAGATGGCACGAAATACTTTACGAACTTTAGAAAATAAAACAAGTGGTTGTGGAAGGCCATATTAAACGAGATCAATACTTTTTAAAATTTCTAGTTTATGACATACATGACATATGATACGGTTAGGGTTAGAATGCGCGGACCTAGATATGGAATACTTATTGAGAAGATCCCGATATTCCGGATGACCAGTCCGATGTACGGACGACTATACAAATATGAAGATCCCTGCAGGCAGGATGACCAGTCCAAAATGTGGATGACTACTAACCCTATTTGAGGGCGAATGATCCAAAATATGGATAACATACAATGTGGAAATTCCATGCCTAGAGATATACGCTCTAACTCTAGACCTTTACAATGAATAACGGGGATGGGTAGTTTGATTAGGCAGGGAGATGCGGAACTCGGATTCCCCTACTACTCGATCATGATCCCGGGAACTGAAACGGTACATTTCACTTCCCCAGTTGTTCCGTGGCCGCAATGGAATAATCGCGTGTATCCGGACCCTTGTTTAACAAACTGATTCGAACTCTTACCTTCACTTATACTCCCTATCACTTACCTTCATACAACATACAACATACTCATGCTCACATATACCCCTTTTCAAAACGTCTTAAGTTTGTTCATTTCATACCTTTACACTCCTTACTTTATGTCTGCATGCATACATCATACTCTTATATACACATGTTCATTTCTATATTCTGACTTCCTTATGAGGCAATCCCATCCGAGTATAACTCGTTGACGGACTTTCCTTTTTCCCATTTTAGAATGTCCGTTAGATGGAAATGAGTTTTATGATGAAGATCTAGGCGTGGAACCGACGAACGAAGATTATGCAGAGTTGGTATCGGATGATTAATTAGTTTTCTTTGTCGTTCACTTGTTTAGGGCTTTGTTTCTTTGATGTAATTAAAATAATTAGTTTGCTTTGCTCTTTTTCTTGGAATGTAATAAAGTTGGTTAATGGAAATAAATGCCTTTCGCTTTTATTGTTTTATTTTGGTACACACCCTGCATACTATGATTATTCTTACGCTTAACGTAACTGTATTGAATAGACCACCTTCAATACAGTTAGGTTGCGGACCGTGCCACGTCACTCTTCACCTTCTTTTGAGAAGTGGGGAGTGACAGACATATTTCCTCAATTGAGAGATATGAAAAACGTTGTGTACGCCTTCCAGAGAAGGGGGCAAGGCTAGACGATAAGCAACCTCTCCAACTCGTTCGAGAATGTCGAAGGGACCTGTAAACTGCAGCCGGTGGAGATCCTAGACCGGAAGGAAAAGATTTTGAGAGACAAGACGATCAAATTGGTTAGGATCATATGGAGGAGGGACCTCCCGGCGAGTCCACGTGGGAAAGAGAAGACGAGATGAAAGAACGATATCCTCACCTATTTGAAGTTTCCATTATGTAATTTTTCTTCTCTCTCCTTTTGACCTGCCTTCTAAATTTCAGGGACGAAATTATTCTAAGGATGGTAGATTGTAAGGATCGAGATTTCTAATAAAATAACTCTTAATTTAAAATTCCTAGAGTCAAGTGGTTATTTATGTATTTTGTCGGTAAAAGAATGTTTTTGAAGAAAAATGGTATTAGTAATATTCAAGGCATCGAGAAATAGGGTTAAAAGAATTTTCTAAAAATTATTTATATTTTCCTAGGCTAAAAATGTGTTAATAAAATTTAAAATACTCTACACACTTTTATTATCAATTAAAACAATTAATTCAATAAATATCTTGGTGATGCTGATTGATCTCAAAAACTATCTATAACCGCAATCAAGAACGGCGTCGCTTGGTAGCTAGCCGGCGAGTACGGACCGGTCCACAGGGATGTTGTGAATCTCCTAATCACTCTTACGAGTTAATTCCGAAGGGTGTTCGGATTGATTATTAAATTTAAAAACTAAATCTATCTATACTAAGATTATCTAGATCTAAATCTTTCTAGGGTTAGGTTTAGGAATGGTTTGGAAATGTAAATAAATCTCAACGCTTTCTATACCCAAATGAAAATCTATGAGGAGTTATGGTAATTATCAATAAAGGGGATAAGATCCATTCGGGAAAGCGTTCCTTCCTCTAGGTTCTTGTCATTCATTTAGAGATCCTTACCCTAACCTTCATGGAAAACACGCGCAACCGGGCCTTTATACTACGGTATCACCACTACCTCGAGGGATAGGGTGCCGTAGGGCGCGGTGTGTGCGTGTATGCATGGAGTCCTATTGATTATATGTGATGGGTAAGAAAGGGATGAGAGATCTTATCTCTCAAAAGCCTTCCCCAAATCTAACATCTAAGGCAAGAAATTAAAATCTAAACTAGAGTAATTAAATAAAACTACTTACAGATGGCTCTCTCCAAACATCAACACAGGGTTGTCAGATCTGAATTCATGAAATGAAAAGAGGCACCGATGCTCTCCAAAAGAATTCTAAAATTTATTAATGAAGGGAGGCATAGCATTTACAATGATTTAGAGTTCCTATTTATAGAGGATAGGAAACCCTAGGTTACAATTGATTCGCATGTCTACATTTACCAAAATATCATTAGGAAGACCTAGTCAAAGTAGACTCCAAGTTTTGGTAAAATTTTATATCTCTGTCTCTTTAAAAGGAAGTATTGGGCCTTGAAATTTCCTTTGTTGGCTCTTCTGTATTTGGGCTTCCTTATTATTTGGTTCTTTTATTAAAATAGCTTCTCTGTTTCTTCCAGATCTCCAGTGAATAATTGCGGTGGACTTTTAACCGTTCGCTTTATAATCTTGGACCTTGTATTGCCTTGTACTTTGTGAATTTTATTTTTGATGTAGGCTTGATCAAGAGTCTTCTGTTTGTTGGTCAAAGTCCACTTTTGCATCGTCTTTTCATCGTTTTCACTGTTTTCTGTCCAAGAACCTGTAACCTGTAATATGTAGCAGACATACGTCAAGAGCACCTGTTTATTTATAAAAAGAATAAGAATGGGGAATATAATAATACAATATTATGGTGTGAACAAATACCCCAAACTTATCTTTTGCTCGTCCTCGAGCAAACTTATTTTTTTTTATTCTCTACAAAAACCTAACCGCACTTTCGCAGGGGAAACGCGATTGCACTGAGCTCGTGCAACAAGCCGTTAAACCTCTAGGTGTCCCTAGTAGGAGGAGTGTTGTCTCCTGAGGGTTTTCAGCGGATACTACCCACAAAATCCTATCAATTCGGCTTTTCGACTTTTATTCTCCAATTAGGTTTTCTAACAAGGAATTCTATTATCATTGACTCATAAATCATCCACCCATATTCTTCACACTTCCTCATCATTTAACTTAAGATTATATATGTTCTGTAGACTTACTTAGCTTTTGGCATTTCTTAAGTTTTCCTTCTAGGGTTTCATCCCCACTTAGGAATTTCTATCAACTCTACTAAACATACAAGTTATATTCTGCATTCCTCTCTCTTATCTAAACTCCAATCACATACCCTACGTGTGTGTATGAATCACCCCTACACTTAGAAATTCAATTCAAGCAATCATACTCTTGTCCGTTGTCCAAAGTACTTATTAATTGGTGAATTTTTAATTGAATTTTTCTTACACATCCTTCATGCGACCGTTAATACTTCTTGAGGTACCAACGACCGATTACAAGATGCGTTTGCACATTAAAGCGTAATTCCTAGTCTTACGACACCCAAGGCTTTAGCAGTGACTCCCAAACCAGTTGGTCTAAGGCACTAGGTGATGAAGCACCCTTACTAAATATTTTTCTATTTTTTAGCCTTAAGTAATCGCAAAAACCAGTGTTCATTTTTTTTCTTTATTCACACTTGTATTTTTTTATCATTTTCTTCGTACTAAGGACTTTAGACAAGAGCATTTCAAGGTCTCTTCTACTATTCCAAGCTTCAAGGTGCGTGATTATGCAATTTGTAGGGTATACATTTTCAGAATCTAGACTTAAGCTAGGAATTCTTTTTCAAACTTATACTCTAATAGAAACATCAATACTCTTCCCTTGTTTCAATTTAGCCCAAGAAGTGAACTCAAAATTTACCTATTTCTAAATAAACTACAATGACATACTTTCTACCTTTAAATTTTAAAGAAGGTTATTTTTAGGGTTTTTAATTTACTAAGTCTAAGATCTAGTTGTTCCTAGCCAATTAACATATTTGTCAAACTCAAGTCTAATAAGGCCAAAACTGAATACATTAATTTTTATAATTCTTCAAATTTTTTCAATTTTTTATGGGTTTTCAAATAAGTATGCAAATGCAAAAAATATGTACAAATAAATGCGAAGGAAGAAGACGTACCGAGCATACCCCCAAACTTAAACTTGACAGTGTCCTCACTGTCATGCTACACCAAAAGGGTCAAAATGTCGGCACTCCCCTGTTTATTTATTTATAATTTTTTTTTAAATTTTTTTTAAATTTTTTATTGTTAAAAGAAAAACAAAAAAATATATATACAACAAGGTTCCCCCCAAACTTAAGCAAGGCCTTACATAAGCCAAAGGTTAGCACCAACCATTCAAAAATCTTATCGTGGTAATGGTAGAGTTGGTGAAAGAATGGAGTGGAAAGAAGAGAAATGAGAAGCACACGAGACCGTGTGGAAAGAAGAGTGGAATATGGTCTCGGCGGAGGAGAAGAATGGCGGAAAAGAAAAAGAAGTGGAGTACGATCTTGAGAGTGTAAATCGAGTGAATAAATTAGCGCAATTTGTGATGACCGATGTGTTAAAAGCGATTGTGCTAAACTATCAACCCGTCGAGGAATGGGGTCAAATCCCTCAAGATTCGCAAGAAAGCATGGGTACGCCGAACTTGGTATAGGAGATGAAAGCGTAACGGTCTCTTGCACGGTCGGAATGATAGGACGGACGAAAGGGAGTGAATTAGGGATAGTCTCATTCTCACCATAGTAAATTGTCTCGAACTTGAAAGATTCCATCAATGGTTCGAAACGACTGTAAGCAACCGAGTCTGATGGTTCAACTAACTCATCTGAAAATTCAAAGGACTCAAATTCGGGCGGTGAGTCTTCAACATCGTCCAAAAAAGTGAAACACTCGTAAGTGTTATCGGCTGGGAGAACTGTGTCAGATTCAAAGAAAAAATTTTCAAGCTCACAGTTTTCAAGCGTGATATTAGGCGTGGTCGGAGTGATGGAAAGGAGGGAGGGTGATTTAGTTAAAGGTGCAAGAGGATGAATTGGAAAATTCGACACATCAAACAAGAATGGTTCAACCTCAATATTATTCTCAATACTCTTCTTAATACTATCCTCATAATTCTCCTCAATATTTAACTCATCCATGCCATTATCATCAAAATCAAGACGCATATGAGGTTCGGGAGAAACATCTAATGACTCAGGATGATGAGTTGAACATAAAATTTCAATCAAATTGACAGGTTCATCATCCGAAATATTCCCGACGTCTATATCCTCAATCAAGTGAAAATCATTTTTTTCTGACACCTCATCAAAAGCATGGATATTTATCGATTTAGGTTCTAGAGTGGAGGTGTAAAGGTCAAAAGGATTACGTGTGGTTTCACTCAAAAGGGGTTCGTCATAATCTGGCAAATCAAGCACTACAAAGTCGCACAACTCATCATTGTGGACACATGTTTGAAAATTGGAGTTGTTGGATTCAATTGGGTATGGGTAGATTTGATTTGGAAATCCTCTCACATTCTCATTCTGTCCAACCGCCTCCTTATACATTGAAAAATTTGGAGCTAGCGGGAAACTAGCTACCGGTTCACTAGATTGCATAAGGGCGGCAACGGACGCTTCCACATTCCTAGTCATTTTGTTTGTTGCTAAGATATAAGCCTCCAACGACTTTTCCAAACTAGACTTGGGTGGTGAGGGGGTTTCGGTAAAATATTCGAAATTGTTTGGATATGTGAAACTCCCAAAAGGCTGTGTAGAAACAGTGTCTAGTGACGGTGGAAAAGTCGGGTAGGACTGGTAGGAAGTGGGTGGTTGGACAGGAGTAGGGTCAACATGTGGATAAAAAGATGAATGGACTTGTTGATCCCTAGAACTAGATGTATGGAGATGGGTGAAAGATCGGCTACGAGATTGAGCAATATGCTCAGCAATGGACATCGGTTTAGGAGTTACAGCAGGATTTGGAAAAGTAGTGTCAACGTACGAAGGTGGTGAAGGTTGACTTGGTTGACATAAAGTGGGTTGCAAAGTCAAACTGTTTCTCCTAGACGCTTCTATTTGATCTTTCAAAGAAATTTTTGGCACGGAGGGATCTTCCTTAAATCGATCGAAACAATTGACGTACGACGCAAAGTTAGGTTCGGGATACCAAAGTTCGGCTAGTGATTTATGATTTGGGGTACCCATGTTAGAAGAAAGGGGAAAAGAAAGAAGGTTGGGTGGTGCAAGGATTTATTTGCGGCACAAATTTGCAAGTTTTCTAATAAAAATTTCCCTTTTTTTCTTTTTCTCTTTATTTGGAAAAATTGTTGCAAAAAGATTTTTCGAGAAAAGATATGCAACAGAAAAGATTACTTGCAATCAATTTCTATTTCAAGCGAAGCGCACAAATCCTGCACAAGACTTGTTATTTGGAAAGAGAGATTTTTCAAGCGCACAAAATTCTGCAGGGATTTTTCAGAAAAGATATATCAAGATTTACAGAGAAGAAACAGAGGAGCTTACAGAAGATTTTTCACGAGCTGTAAACACCAACAGGCCGCGTTTTCGCGGTAAAAACGCGTTCCTGCCGCGTTTTCGCGGCGGGGTAGTCGGCACGAGTCCCCAAAAAATTTCTGTGATGACGACGTCTCTACAGTGCCGCGTTTCCGCGGTCTGAGCACGGGTTGCGCAGCGGATCTGCGGTCTACTGGATGGATCAGTTCACCAAATTTTTGCAGTTGCTCTGTTGTTGAAATACCCTTCTGTTTTTATCGTTTGTTTGCTGTTTCGATTTCTGAATATTTTCAGATCCGAATTTGTTCGTAAATCCTGCAAAATTCTCACAAAAATACCCTTTCCAAAAATAACAGAGGATATATTTTTATATATTTTTTTTTGATTTTTCAGATTTTTCAGATTTTTCAATTTTGATTAACCCGAAATTGCAAAAAGGAAATTTTACGCCATCCCCGGCAACGACGCCATTTGATTGATTTAAAAAACTATCTATAACCGCAATCAAGAACGGCGTCGCTTGGTAGCTAGCCGGCGAGTACGGGTCGGTCCACAGGGATGTTGTGAATCTCCTAATCACTCTTACGAGTTAATTCCGAAGGGTGTTCGGATTGATTATTAAATCTAAAAACTAAATCTATCTATACTAAGATTATCTAGATCTAGATCTTGCTAGGGTTAGGTTTAGGAATGGTTTGGAAATGTAAATAAATCTCAACGCTTTCTATACCCAAATGAAGATCTATGAGGAGTTATGGTAATATCAATAAAAGGGATTAGATCCATTCGGGAAAGTGTTCCTTCCTTTAGGTTCTTGTCCTTCCTTTAGAGATCCTTATCCTAACCTTCATGGAAAACACGCGCAACCGGGCCTTTATACTGCGGTATCACCGCTACCTCGAGGGATAGGGTGCCGTAGGGCGCGGTGTGTGCGTGTATGCATGGAGTCCTATTGATTATATGTGATGGGTAAGAAAGGGATGAGAGATCTCATCTCTCAAAAGCCTTCCCCAAAGCTAACATCTAAGGCAAGAAATTAAAATCTAAACTAGAGCAATTAAATAAAACTACTTACAGATGGCTCTCTCCAAACATCAACACAGGGTTGTCAGATCTGAATTCATGAAATGAAAAGAGGCACCGATGCTCTCCAAAAGAATTCTAAAATTTATTAATGAAGGGAGGCATAGCATTTACAATGATTTAGAGTTCCTATTTATAGAGGATAGAAAACCCTAGGTTACAATTAATTCGCATGTCTACATTTACCAAAATATCATTAGGAAGACCTAGTCAAAGTAGACTCCAAGCTTTGGTAAAATTTTATGTCTCTGTCTCTTTAAAAGGAAGTATTGGGTCTTGAAATTTCCTTTGTTGGCTCTTCTGTCTTTGGGCTTCCTTATTATTTGGTTCTTTTATTAAAATAGCTTCTATGTTTCTTCCAGATCTCCAGTGAATAATTGCGGTGGACTTTTAACCGTTCGCTTTGTAATCTTGGACCTTGCATTGCCTTGTACTTTATGAATTTTATCTTTGATGTAGGCTTGATCAAGAGTCTTCTGTTTGTTGGTCAAAGTCCACTTTTGCATCGTCTTTTCATCGTTTTCACTGTTTTCTGTCCAAGAACCTGTAACCTGTAATATGTAGCAGACATGCGTTAAAAGCACCTGTTTATTTATAAAAAGAATAAGAATGGGGAATACAATAATACAATATTATGGTGTGAACAGATGCCTCATACATTCTGGAGATAAAGATCTCTACATCTAAACGGATTTTGGGATTGTCCCAATCCAAGTACATAGACACCATACTGAAGAGGTTTAGTATGGAAGATTCCAAGTGATGTAATGTACCCGCTTGTTCAGGAATCACTCTCTCCAAAGAGATGTCTTCTAAGACTGATTTGGAGAGGGCTCGCATGCAAGGGATAGCCTATGCTTTGGTAGTAGGCTCTATCATGTATGCGATGTTACGTACCAGACCGGATGTAGCTTACTCACTAGGTGTAGTGAGCAGCTATCAATCAAATTCTGGGGAGAACCATTGGACAGCCGTGAAGAACATTCTTATGTATTTGAGAAGGACTAAAGAAATGTTCTTGGTGTATGGTGACGGTGAACTCCAGGTGGAGTCCTTTACTGATTCGAGCTTCCAGAATGATAAGGACGACAGTAAGTCGGTCTCGGGTTTTGTCTTTACTCTCAACGGAGGGGCGGTGTGTTGGAAGAGTTCCAAGCAAGATACCGTAGCAGACTCGACGATGGAGGCTGAATATATCGCTGCCAACGATGCTGCCAAAGAAGCTTTCTGGATGAAGAAGTTCATTGCTGAGCTTGGTGTGGTTCCATCCATTGAGCATCCAATACCTGTGTATTATGATAATAATGGAGCGGTGGATTTGGCCAAGGAACACAGGTGCCATCAGAGATCCAGATATATTCTAAAGCGGTATCACCTGATCAGGGAGATAGTAGATCGCCGGAAGATCGAGGTCAGGAGAGTTGACACGAAAAACAACGTAGCGGATCCACTCACAAAGGCCCTCCCCTAGATACAATTTGAGAGACTTTTTGAAATGTTGGGTATGAGATTCTACAACACATGGCCTTGTGCAAGTGGGAGATTGTTAGTTATATGTATGCCCTAGAGGCCATTATTGTACATGTGATGTATATTATAGTGGATGCTTGGATATATATATAGAGAACTTTCTTGCTCGACATGATAGTATGCTATTTGGTTACTATTTATCTTAACATGTTGACTGGTATTCTTTACTGTCTTGCTCTCACGTGTTGATAAAGCCCTTAGGATATGTACTTGACTACCGAGATTATGATGAGATCATACTAGTGGGGCCAAGGTGGTCCACAAGTACGTCCTTTAATCAGTTCCTAGTCGTGGGAATATCGAGACCAGGGCATCGATATTCCAGTGTAGACTAGTGTGTACGTTTCTTGTCCCTTAGAGGGCAATGGTTGATCCCACAACAATTAGTGTGTAACATCAAAGATTGTACACGGGTGCTCATTGGAGAATGGGTACACCGAACATGACTCGTCGAGGACTCGGTAGCATACCTATCGTCAGATAGCAGTCCTCTGGTGACACTGGTACAGGTTAGTCTGTAGACCCGAGATCGTTATAGAGTCTTGTGTGGCTCCCACTGTACTTTGATTTTCTCTCTACCATGGCTCAAAGGAGTCATGCAAACAGGTGGATTTTTGGTACAGTCCCGAGTCACATGGAGGCAATGAGCGATATGAGGGGTTTCGTCTCTCTCGGTATTGGGGGTTAATATTGCGCTATACTCGATTGGCTATAATTGGAAGTCCCTGGCCAGGGCTGCTGCTGAGATTTACTGATAAGTGTTATCAGTAGTTTTTCAAACCGTTATAGGCCAGACATCGGCATGACTTATCACGTTACTGGGGGCTGACGTTTACCACCCCTAAACATGATATGCGACATATCAGACGAAGAAACGGGACTGTACGGTAGTGTTACTGATAGACTTCATGGAGAGTATGGACAAGCTTGCTTGTTGATCTTCATATCGCTCAATACCCGGGTAGCCGTTACGTCCAGCTAGTACCGCTAACGGCTTGTGGGTGACTGATGTGATCATCACCTACTGCTGGTGTATTGACGAGTCTTTAGAGTCCCATACAGAAGTTCCCTGGTTTAAGCGAAATGAAGTAGGACACATATGTGATATGTGCGTGGGCCAGATTAAATACGAGTATGGAATACCGTATTGTAATCTGGCAGTTTCTATTATCAAGTTAGGTTATATGTGATATAACCAAATTATCGAATCAAGTGTTGATTTGATAATGTGATATACAGATTAATGATATTAGTCGGTCGTATGTGATATAACCGGATTATTAAATCAAGTGTTGATTTAATAATGTGATATATAATATATTTGATATAATTATATCTTAACTAATATCATTGTAAAAACCAGTGTGTGTGTGTAAGCATGGCATGGATTTTTCTATTTTTGGAAAATAGAAAAATGAGATGGAAAATAAGAAGCAAAGGATGAAGCATGGCTTTTGTATTTGTTTATTTATCTTGACTTACCATTGAAGCATGGCTTCATATTTTATTTGTAAAATTGGCATGCTTCAATGAGTGAGGGTTTTTATCATGAGCCATTCTTCATTCTAAAAAAGAGTTAGCCATTTTTCATGCTTGCTCTTTTCTTGAGTTGCTCTCTTGCTTCTTCTTCCTCACCATTGTTCAAG
Organism: Agapanthus africanus; assembly: GCA_030015575.1. NCBI lineage: Eukaryota > Viridiplantae > Streptophyta > Magnoliopsida > Asparagales > Amaryllidaceae > Agapanthus > Agapanthus africanus. The sequence goes on from CM057349.1 coordinate 464,485,489, forward strand.
CTTCAATTCTCTCATGTGATGTGAATCATGAAATTTGAACACAAACTTGTGAGCTTTTCATATGCTCTACTTCACCATCCCACACCAAACTAGCAATTTAGCGTGGTGTGTTTCCTATACTAAAGGGGTATAGTGTAGAGGTAGTTAGAGCTAGAGGGACTTCAGGTGGATCGTCTATGGCGCGAAGATCACGAAGAGGTTCGTTCAACTCGAAGAGGAGGTTCGTTCAAGTCGCGTGGACTTCAATCCGGAGTTTTAGAAGCGTAGGACACGATCTACAAGGGTATAACTTCTTTCACTTCTCATAGTTTATTGATATCAAACTTTAAACCCAAATCACCTAACTAACGATCATGTTAAGTGTAGATTAGCGTCCCGAAAATTTAAAATTTGGCATATGCTTGTAAAAACCAGTGGGGTGCTAGCGTACACTTTTAATGTCGAGCCTCGATTTGGCTTGGAACTTGGGCTCGGTTGGGGTACGACGCGACATTGTTGAGCACGCGGCAACGGTGAGGCAACAACGGTCCAGGGGTATCCGTCGATGGTTGCTCTGCTGTAATGGTGGCCAGAGTTGGGTTCCGTCAAGAAGCCAACGGCTTAAGAGAAGGTGAGCAGACGGTGATGATGGTGCTGTCGAGATGAAGAGGATTCGTCGACGTTGCAGAGGAGAGAGGGAGGTGTTGGTAGGGTCGATGATGATGGTAGGGAGGTGGTTGTGGTGGCCGGAGATGCAGAGGGCAGTGGGGTCGAGGAGGAAGGGAAGGTGCGGTTGGCGACGATTGTTGGAGAAGTCGAGGAGGGTGGTGTTGGCAGCAGGAATGCTAGGCCGGTAGAGGTGCTGAAAGGAGGGCGGCGGCAGTGGCGATGCATGGGTGACGACGACGATGGTGCTTGGTGGGGGTGCGCAGGAGGAGAGGAAGGTGGTGACGGGCTCACGGGAGGAGGAAGGAGATGCAGGGCTTGGCGATGTAGGGGCCAAGGCGAGGTCAGTGGTGCTCGTCAAGCTCTGATGGGTGGTCGTCGTGGATGCGTGGGCGCCGACAGCAGTTGCAAGGTGGTTGTCGATGCAGTGGAGCTGGTGAGAGGAGGAAGCTTGGCTGTGAGGAGAGAACCACATCGGCGTCGAGGCGATGGTGGTGAGCAGTTAGGAAGGGCTCACCATGATAGAGGCGGTCGATGCGAGCGAGGGCGGGGATCTCGGACAGTTGAGGGAGTGGCTTCGTCGTCGAGGCCATTGGGGAGCAGGCGTCGTAGGTAGCACGAGGGAGGGAGAAGATATTGGGATGAGAACGAGGTCGCGGGAAGGAGGGGGTCGTGGGGGTAGCGCGAGGGAGATGGGGAAAGTTGCGAGGAAGGTGGAGGAGCACGGGTCGTGGGGGAGACGTCGCGGAGAAGGCGAGAAAAGAGAAGAGAAGAGAAGAGAAGAAGGGGAGTGGGGGTGTCGGGTCAAGTCGGGCGTGGGTTATGGGAAAGGGAAGTGGGTTCGTGGGTTCAGGCTGGGGCTGGGCTTGGGTGAGTGGGGTTAGATTTAAAGTTAGAAAAATAAAAAGGGTTAGAGTTTGATTGTTAGGGTTTGGGCTGGTTTTGAGAATTAGAAAAATATAGGAAGTAAGTTAGGATTTAATTGGGAATAATAAATAGAAAATGAGGTAGGGTTTTGGGTTTTGGAAATAGAAATATTCAAGTTAATAAAATTTTAGTAATTTTTGTTTTTAAAAATACGGAAATTATTTAAAAGGAACTGGGTATTACAGTTTTAACAAAAACGGTCTCAGAAATCTTCCCTTGCCTTTCATTAAAATAATTAACGAAACAAGTAAAGAGATGAAAAGATGAAATATATAAAACACATATTGTATTCTCCACAATTGCTCTGTGAAGAGTCCTCTCCACCATATATAATCCATGCCAAAATCTCCATGAGCTTGATCAGACCTCCTCTGTGTCGAATCGGACTCCACTGCATTGATTGAACCTCCCATTTGCTGGGTCGGACTCTACGCTCTCTTTTAGGCATCCTTTTTTCAGATCGAACTCCAACCTCAATTGGGCATCCTTTCGCTGAATTGGACTCCAATTCCTCGATCTGGAATCATTTTTTTCCACCGGATCGGACTCCATGTCCTCGGTCGTCATCTTTTTCGCTAGATCAGACTCAACATTCTTGATACGTTCACGTCCACGCTGAGTGAAACTTCTGATGGCCAAATCCAGCATCTACTATGTTCATCATAGGAAAGGATCTATTCATTAAATCAGGATTCTATTCATTAAATCAGGATTCGTGCATCATACCAATCCCCACATCCAAAATTGGCTTTTTATGCCCGAACCTGCATACATCGTTGGATCCCATTCAATAATCGCGTGGCTATAAGTTTGTACATTTGTCTTATATTTTTTTATGACATCATTTTGTCGGGTCCTACTTTCAAAGAGACTAGATCTCGGGCAATCCTCAAATAGATTTATATTTCATAGAATTCATAATTTTATCTTTTTCTAACTCATGACCAGCAGCCATTATTGGAAAAAAATGATGGACTTGTTAATTTAAAATCTAGTATCCACGCATATGCAATTTTAAAATCCCCCAGCAGCCATTATTGAAAAAAAAAAAATGGACCAGATCTTAAATGGTTCATAAAGAGCAATTCTATAAAATCTTGAACAGCACTTTATAAATCTTAAACAATACTGATCAACTGCACAGTCAATTTTTTTTGCAATTTTCGGAGTTCGGC